>CM057465.1:157242205-158492205 GCA_030035585.1 Dugong dugon
CATGGGTGCACAGTAATAAGGGTATAATTTTTCCTTGCAGTAGACAGGAAATTATTTTTGGAAGGGTGCCAAGGAAGTTAAGATTATTTACACTACCTATATTTACAATACCCAAGACCAAATACTACTAGACACCACTTTAGTTAAGTCAGTGCAAAAAAATGAACTGTCAAAGTTAAAAATACACTCAAAATGGGAATTTCAGGCTTCGTCATAATTCTAGGTCTATGCACAAAATGTAAACTGATGAGTACAGGAAACACATCAGAACAAATCTGAGTTTCCGGAAAATGAAAAGCAAGTAAAGACAAGAAAAAAAAACTTATATCAACAATATTTAAAGGCAATGAAAGAATTCATCAGTAATTAAATTTAGTTCAATTAAGTTAATATTATCTAAAGTACTGTAGGGAAAACAAGGCAAGTTCTTGTCTATATACGTATGTGTGTGTGTGTGTGTGTGTGTGTATGAAAAAAATTAAAGGCAATAAATACAAGGTCATCAGTGAAATACAAAGTGGTATAAATTTTTACAATAGGTTGAGGAGTAAAGTGGAATCAAGAAAGATCTTGAGTTCTATTATCTCAAACACTACTGATTCCACTGAATGAATATGAATTTGAAAGAGAGTTATGGAAGATGAGCATTCTAGACTGTGGGGACAGAGTGATTTGAGGCACTGAAGCAGAAAAAGAATGCTTATATATAGAAACAACAAAGTTCGTATTTTCACATTCAAATGTAAGAAAAATGTCAAAATTTTCTACCACAGGAAATGACTTGTTCTATTGGGACAATCTAATAACCTTCAAATAATTTGCTTTTCATTCTGATAACCAAAAGCAAAACTCTCCCAGCCATTTGTTTAAAGACAGTCAATTGTATCTGTACAAAACCTGACTGCAAGTTCCTTGACTGCTAAGATAGTGTTTCCAGTGCAGTGCTTGACTAAGTAGATGCTGAATTAATATTTAGTGAATTTAAATTAACTATGAGAAAGCTAGTACAGTGTTTTTTCTGAAACTATGTCCCTTGAAACACTAACCCTAAAATACACACTATGAAAAAAATTTAATAGCCAAAAGTCTGGTAAAGTATACAAACTCTATTATTCATCTTCCTTTCACAGACTACTGATGAACATATTAACATATCAGAATCTCTGGAAAGTGCTAAAATATCAAAAGCAACCTACCTCTTCGAAGTCTAGCATTTCCCAAACACACTGGCTAACAGAAATCTTTTCCTTTCTGTATATCATTAAGAAAAGGAGCCCTGGTGACGCAGCCATTACAGTTTGAACCCACGAGCCACTCCGCAGGAGAAAGATGTGGCAGTTTGCTTCTGTAAAGATTACAGCTTTGAAAACCCTATGGGGGCAATTCTAATCTGCCCTGTAGGGTTGCTATAAGTTGGAATCGATCCGACAGCAACTAGGGTTTTCAAAAGGTATACCATAAAGACCTCTCAGAATTACTATTCTGTCAAATACTTCGGGAAATGCTCTATTAGAGCCCAAAAGGTAAAAGTACAAACTAGAAGAGCAATAAACTACATGGTCTCCAACTAAACTGTTTACAATTATATTGATGGAAGCAAGAGAGGGTGAACTGAAAGCTCAAGTGTTCAACCTCTCTCTACCCATAAAAATAAATCTACACAGCATTTCTGAAGTAAATGGACCAGTACTTATATGACTAGTATAAATAAATACTGTGACACTAGATTTAAACACACACACACACACACACAGAGGAAGTATACTAAACCAAACTCTTTTCTAGCATCAAAGTCCTTTTTTCTTCCAATTTATTCTGTCAAAACAGATATGAATTTCTATGAACAGGGCCAAATTCTATTTCCCAAAAAGCACACAACACTGAAATGAGTGTTTAACAACTGCCTGAGAACAAATGGTACCATCTGAGCAAAATGTTTTAAGGTATGATGAGACTAAGTAAAAAAAAATTAAAAAAAAAAAAAAAAGAGTACATAAAAATTTCTAAACTAAATTATTTCTAGAATGAAAAAGTATCATTAACTTGAAAAACATTTTAAACAACGCTATGAAATTGATGCTGCTACTCAATATTAATGATGCATATCAAGTACCAAATATACTAAAGTATCTCCCTTCTACTCTCACTTACCACCTTGCCTTTGGTCCAACAAAAGATCATGTTTCACCTATGTCCCTACTTTTAAATTTTAGGATTATTTACATTTCATTAATTCAAAATCTAGCAAATTCCAGGCAAAAATTAGAGGAAAAACAAAGTCTTTCTAGACCCAATGTCACTGTATTCTGAGTCAAGCCCCATCCAAGCAATGAAAGAACATCGAATATTTAAAATCTGAGAAAGGTTGATAGCGAGATGTTACAAATAATTAAAAGCTGTAACAAAATGACAGGTGTGGGGGGGAATTTATATACCTTAATAAATCCTTGCTAGTTAAAGATGAAGTATTAAAGATAAAATTAAAATTAGTCTTTTGGAGATTTTTGGTTTTAATTATTCCGAGAAAAAGTGTCAGTTCTCCAAAACAGCAACTTTGAAGCACAAATGTCTATTATTAATATAAAAACCACCATTCTAAATTATTAAGAACCAAAATTACAATACATTACTGTATTGTTCATGCTTTTAAATAGTGTGGGAAAAGTGCCAAAGAGGGACAGCTTGATTTTTTTTGATAGATTTACTCAATCATATGCATAAATATCTATTATAATGGCTACAATAACAAGGAAACCTTGACCTAGTCGAGAACAATTGATATCTACATGACAGATCAGTATTTTAAAAAAGTAAGGCTGTATTTGTGTAAGCACTGAAAGGGTTTGTACTTTCTTTGAACAGTCTCCGTTATTACTTTGGAAAAAACCTTTTCATCATGTATAGAGATGAAGGTAGGTATATAATTTTATATAAAATCCATTTTTATACAGAATTTTTATATTGATCCCTTTCATCAAAGGACCTTCCATAAAAGTCATCTAAAAACATATCAAAAAGCCAGAATTCTCCTTCAAATACGAATAATTTGTCATGGTGCACAGACTTTTATATTCTCTGCCTATGTTCTCAAAACAATTCACCTAGCATCAAATCCTGCTTTGATTAAAAGCTTAATTTTCACCATGAAACATCTTTCCCTATTAGAGTTATAGGTTGTACAGAATTTTGCAATTTATTTTCAAATATTTTAATACAAATATTTCATAAACAGTTCTCTATGAGTAAAAAAATGCTCTCATTTTTTTTTTTTTTTTTGGCACTCAAGAGTCATCAAAGGTCAAAGGTAGCCCAAACTATGCATGATTTCATTTCTTGGGAAATTTATGACAAATTGTAGCAATGTAAATATAGTCCAAGGTCCAATGTCTAATTCAATTTTTGTTCTTCATTCACTGGTTTATGACTAGTGGCTTAACATGAGTTCCTAAGATACTTTTATAACAGCAAAACCCATTACAAAACATGTAAATGATGCATTTTCCTTATACTACATTTTATATTATCCCTACAATCCTAAACTACCGGAGACATTCAGACACAAAAAAACAAAACCTGTTGCCATCGAGTCGATTCTGACTCATAGCAACCCTATGGGATGGAGTAGAATTGCCCCATAGGGCTTCCCAGGAGTGGCTGGTGGATTCAAACTGCTGACCTTTTGGTTAGCAGCCAAGCTCTTAACCACTGCACCACCAGGGCTCCTCCTCAGACACAACACGATTACTGAATTCAGAGTCATTCATATTTAGACTATTGCTCTGTCTGGTAAATTTTAAAAATCCATGAGGATGGTCTCAGGGAACATGTAGTTCAGTTGGCATAACATAGTTTATAAAGAAAATGTTCTACATTTTACTTTGGTGAGTAGCATCTGGGGTCTTAAAAGCTTGTGAGCGGCCATCTAAGATACTCTACTGGTCTCACCTTGTCTGGAGCAAGTGAGAATGAAGAAAACCAAAGACACAAAGGAAAGATTAGTCCAAAGGACTAACGGACCACAACTACCACAGCCTCCACAAGACTGAGTCCAGCACAACTAGATGGTGCCCGGCTACCACCACTGACTGCTCTGACAGGGATCACAATAGAGGGTCCTGGACAGAGCTGGAGAAATATGTACAACAAAATCCTAACTCACAAACAAACAAACAAAAAAAGACCAGACTTACTGGTCTGACAGAGACTAGAGAAACCCCAAGAGTATGGCCCTCAGAAACCCTTTTAACTCAGCACTGAAGTCACTCCTAAGGTTCACCCTTCAGCCAAAGATTAGGCCCATCAAACAAAACAAGAATAAATGGGCACACCAGCTCAAGGGCACGGACGAAAAGACAGGAGGGGACAGGCAAGCTGGTAATAGGGAACCCAAGGTCGAGAAGCGGAGGGTATTGACATGCTGTGGGGTTGGCAACCAATGTCACAAAACAATATGTGTATTAATTGTTTAATGAGAAACTAGTTTGCTCTGTAAATCTTCATCTAAAGTACAATAAAAACAAAGAATTAAAAAATCCATAAGGATATTTCCCACAAGTATAATATTTTAAAGTACTGAAAGTACAAATATTATCCCCCCAATAATTTAAAATCCAGACAAAACTTTCAGATATGAAACATAAAGGAGAAATTATACCTTACCTCATACTCAGAAATCTCAGGTAAGTTACTCTCATCTGCCTTCTCTAGCTTTTCGGCAGCCCACTTGTTGGCAGCCTCAGCAAGTTCCTTCTCAGTTAGCCTAGAGGGCTTGTCTAACACCTAATAAAAACAAAAGAACACTTCTGTTACAATTCTCAAGGGCTATTAAACTTCAAATACATGAAGAAGTACACTCTACTAACATTTAAAATCATACAAGCCTTCAAATTTATAGGGAGAACAGATACATTCTTTATCTGCTTTCAAAAATATTCAACGCAGAACTCTTTTTTAAGTAGTAATTCCTTTGAGTCATTTAGACTAGATCTGACTCGCAATTTTATTTACACAAGATTTCAGAAGTTTATCTATAGAATAAAGCAAAAGACAGTGACAATTAACTCATACACTAATTGTATTTAGAATAAAAAAGACATCATATTGATTTCAACTGTGAATAATGCCAACATTTCATCAAGGTAAATTTCTAATTAATGCAATAAAAAAAGTCCATGTGTGCTATTTACAAAATCTGTAATGTGTAATAAATTATATAAACTCTATTCCTTAAACATGTCGAAAAGATAGTGACTTACCTAAAGTCACTAGTAAATGCTGAGCTGGGACTTAAAACTAGGTCTTCTGGAAATGACCCCTGCCCTCCTTCCACGGCGTATTTAATTCGCCAACTACTGACCATCATAATATTTACTGAACTATCTTAGTGATATAACCACATGGAGTGTATCCATAGACACTGAGAAAGCCTACATATACCATCCCAAAGCTGTGCCCATATATGAGGTTAAAAAGTAAACAAAGATTTTTTTAAAAAACAAAAAAAAGTAAGAAGAAAACAAGAACACACACAAACACACAAATATATCCAAGAGAAGAATTTATATTCCATTTTTGGGTATCTGTTTTGAAGAGAAAGTTATAGAGCAAAAACAAAAGTTATTTCTAGAGAAGGAAGAAGCAAAAACCTTCCATGATTGAACCTGTTTATCTGCCATTTAATCCCGTACACTTGAAAAACTACCGTTTGAAACTAACTTCTAACAGCAGGAAATAAACTCTGAAAAATTATTCCTACACAAGGGCTACAATAATGTTTAGGAGAAAAACTTCACCAAATCAGGAAATCTAGATTAATAAAGCCCCCCACAGCTACAATGTGACCCTGGGAAAAGGTCAAAGAGGCCTCACCTTCCCAGTATGTAAAATGATTATAGATCTACTATTCCGATTCCATTTTAAGACTATGATCTAAGTAAAAAAACGCAAACATCTACGTGAAACTGCCAGAGAAAAATATACGAAATCTATTATGGTTGTTCCACACTAAATATATTTTCATATGTAGCACAAACTCCTATGTTGTAACTTATATTTAGATTACATTATATTTCAGGGGAAATGACTATTTCATATATGCTAATTTAAACTTTCATAGTGACTTGAATGGGCAGTTATTATTTACTCTTATTTATTACCTGACAAGAAAACCAAGCCAGTACTTCAGGTGGGCAAAGCACCCTTTTTATGATAAGACAGAGTCAAAAAATCCAATAAATCTTTGCTATTCAAAACCCAGCATTCTAGAACCTTTGAACTTCTGGGAAAGCTCCAAAACTACAAACTGTCACTAAGAAACCTTTCTCCTTTTTTCCCTTTATCACCCAGCAAAGACAGCCAAGTGACGTCTGCAAAACAAAACCTTAAGAACAAAAAGAAGTGACATCAAAGCTAAGAAGTTTCCTGAATACAACCAAACACTTCGAGGAACAGAATAGCAGGGGCAGGAGTCTGGGGATCATGGTCTCAGGGGACATCTAGGTCAACCAGCATAACAAAGTTTTTTAAGAAAATGTTCTCCATCCTACTTTGGTGAGTGGCATCTGGGGTCTTAAAAGCTAGTGACCAGCCATCTAAGATGCATCAATTGGTCCCAAACCACCTGGAGTAAAGGAGAATGAAGAACACCATGGACACAGGAAAGTATTAGCCCAAGAGACAGAAAGAGCCACAGAAACCAGGGACCTCATCAGCCTAAGACCAGAAGAACTAGATGGTGCCCAGCTACCACAATGACCGCCCTGAGAGGGAACACAACAGAGTCCCTGATGGAGCAGGAGAAAAATGGGGTACAGAACTGAATTCTAGTAAAAAGACCAGACTTAATAGTTTGACTGAGACTGGAGGGACCCTGGAAGACATGGCCCCTGGACTCTGTTAGCCCAAAACTAAAACCATTCCTGGAGCCAACCCTTCAAACAAAGATTAGACTGCACTATGGGACATAAAATGATACTCGTGAAGAGTGTGCTTCTTAGCTCAAGTAGATACATGAGACTAAATGGGCAGCTCCTGTCCAGAGGCAAGATGAGAAGGCAGAGACGGTCAGGAGCTGGTTGAATGCACACAGGATATCCAGGGTAGTAAAGGAAGAGTGTGCTGTCACAGCATAGGAAAAGCAACTAGGGTCACAATACAATGTATGTATAAATTTTTGTATGAGAGACTAACTTGAATTGTAAACATTCACTTAAAGCACAACAATTAAAAAAAAAGTTATGGTAAAGAGAAAAAGTGTGAGATCAGTGAAGAAAACATCTAACTGCAAAGAACAAATGGCAACAGCACATCTTAAATTTTTAATTTTTGAGGACTAGAAGCACGGGTCATCTTTTCAACATGTTTTGGGATGCTGGGAAGGTAAGAATGAGAATGATATGATGAAAGAGTAGCTATGTTCTTGAGAAAACTACTTAACTTTTTAGCCTTTATTTACTCTTTTCTATAATGGACACATATATCTACTTACATTGTTGGATTTCTGTATGAATTAATATAGTGTCTAGCACTCAGTAGTTATACAAGAAATTTTAGGGCTCTGCCTATACCCCACCTTCCAAAATAAAAACAGTCTATCAAATATGCACCATCTGAATATTCATTCCCACATGATTATGTTAAAGATGAACAAGGGTAGCAGTAGACACTAACTTTAACTTAGCCTGTGGAAAAAATTCTGTAAAAAAAAAGACACTGCTCATTTACTTTGACAGCTACTTTTAAGTTGTGGTTACTTAAAATTCAGGTTTTTAAATGAAGAAATTATCCTCATTAGGTATGATAGTAAAGAATATAAGCATCTATCCTAGACCATCCATCTCATTTACTTTGTAATTCCTCTTACACTTATTTTAGAAGTACAACAAACCTTTGATGAAGGAACTGCTGAAGAACTTGAGGGGGAAGTATCTCTTGAAGTTTTCAAAGGCTGGACAGGCCTCTCTTTACCTATATAAGAAAATATAAAGTGCAATTTTCTAGCTCATTTGTTTTCAATTAGAGTGATTTTGTAACTGAATTGATGAGAAGCTTATATACTTATTTTAGTACTGAGATTTTCATTACATTATTAAATTAAATCTGTTATTATCTAAAACTACTTATTTCTCTCATGTGCTGGGCATCATCCAAAACTGAAAATATCCCAGAAAAAAGGGCATTCTACATGGCAGTCTAGGCCATGCGAATGCCAGTTAGCAAACATGAAGCCACAGAGAAGATCTCAGGAAAGACGAAACACACATTTTTTAACCAGGAATACTTCCTCTCCCAAGTTCCTAAAACTTAATAAGTACAACAAAAATCCAGGGGTAGTTATTATTAGCTAGTTTTCTTTGGTGGTAGGTATCTATAGAAGGAGTAGCTTCAAGGAGAGAGGCATGTAGTAAATTTAGCAGGTACTCCTGAAATGTCTGGACAGTTTAAAAAAGAAAATAAAAACTAGAAAGTTATCAAAAGCACTAATTCCGTAGCTGGTACTAAATGAACAAATATTGGTTAAATGAATAAAAATAAATTTGTATAAGATAAAGTCACTGACCTTTATCTTTAGACATTTCAGACACCCACATAGTTGTTATTACACATATACCATTACTTATAGAAATATACTTAAACTAAAAAATACATTTAAACAGTATTACTTTAGCAGGTTCAACAACAAAAAATGCGTTTAAATATAATTTTAAAAATTAATAACAGCGAGCTGTTACTGACAGAAAAACATTTCATTAAATTGTCAGTATGTGTCCAAGTATAGCAAAAATCCTCTACTCTCACTTGCTAAAAGAACGGACAAAAATTAATAATGGAGATGAGGAGAAAGTGGCACCAAGTTAAGAGTCACACAGAAGCCAGTCAAGACTGGACAGTGGATTAAGGCCAGGAAAGCAGTCAAGAGCAAAAGCTGAGACACAACAACCTTGAAACTTAGGCAAAGCCTCAGTCAGTCAAAAACCACCTTAAGGGCTTCCTGCTGTAGCCAAGATACTTGCAAGTAAGGGCTGGAGGCCCAAAGGGAACTGCCTAGGGCAGTCGTTAATAACATCTTTTTCTAATCTCTTGAAAATCCTGGAAGTCTTTCTCTAGACCAGTGGTTCTCATCTGGGAACAATTTTGCAGCTTCTTCTCCTTCACCCACATCCCCTGGGACAACTGGCAATGTGTGAAAACATTTTTGATGATCACAACTGGTAGAGTGTCGCTGGCATATAATAAATAGAGGCCAAGGATGCTGATGAACATCCTATAATGCACAAGATAGCCCCTACAACAAAGAATTATCTAGCCTCAAATGTCAATAACGCTAAGGTTGAATACTCCTGCTCCAGGCTAAGTATTCCAGCTCTGAAGCTCCAAGAGTCTTAAAAAAGACATAACTCTAGAATGATACAAGCCATTACCACATCCCCAAATGACTAAGAATGCTGTTTATTTCATTATTCCCTACTGTATTAACAATCCGCTTGGCAAATTCTATATCATATTGTAAGAATGTTAATCTATTCGACTATACCTAAAGGTCCCAGAGAAACAAGCATCATAGTTTATTCATTTCTTAATACTCAGGACCTAACTAACAAGTCCTTGAAGACAAGACTCAAAAATTACATGAAAAAATGAATCTTATTTTTCCATCTTTAGGATGCAATGACCTCCCCATCCTGTTCAGAGAAGCGATTCCTTAAAGGAAGATGAGCACAGCTCACTAGGCTAATCAAAGATATAATTGCAGGCTCAATTCTGGCACGTATCAGCTAGACATGTTTAAAAAAAAAAAAAAAACTTTTTCACAAGCAGCTATTAATCTCTTACTTAAGATGTTCTTTACAAACAAGGCATAACACTGCAGGTATGCCAAGTATGGTCCCCAAGTGTATTCTTACGGCATTCTCTGATTTTAGCAGCTTAAGGGCTAACCTGAGGAGCCCTGGTGCCTCAGTGGTTAAAGCAATCAACTGCTAACTGAAAGGTCAGCGGTTTGAAACCACCAGTGGCTCCATGGGAGAAGATGTGGCAGTCTGCTTCCATAGAGATTGATAGCCTTGGAAATCCTATGGGGTCGCTATGATTCTGAATCGACTTGATGGCAGTGGGTAAAGGCTAATTTAAGCAGATTTCAACCACTCTCAGTGTGCAGAAGCAAAGGAACATTGAGGGGTGGGGTAGGAGGTTTATCATATATCCACATATATTCATACATACCTGTTGCATGGGTGGGGGTGGTACGCAAGAGGCAAGGACAAAGGAAAAGGAGATACAGCAGAAAGAGCATAGAACGATAAATAGAAATCCCCTGATCCTACTGTTGTAAGGGCCTATCTGCCTATGGCCTGTCTACAGATCTCAACCTCCTGTGAGGTGGCTATTAATGACCACGGACGATTAGGCCAATCAACAAACCCACAACTCCCCTCAAATACTACTACTTGAGTCAACTGCTGTTCAACTCTGGTTCTGACGAAAGACTGATGGAGAGGATATATATTTTTCCCATTCCCATAATCTCTATCAATCCAAGCCCCCCAAGCCTTCACAATCCCAAAGCAGAATCTAGCTCAAAACTCACCTTTTTCTGGTTTTCCTTCATTCTGCCGTTTGTAGGAGGCACCAGCACGCGTGAACTCTAGGGAAAGGTGGGCAGGGAGGAATTAACACCAGCACCTCTGTGCCCAGGAGGAACAAGAACCCAGAAGTAGAAGCAATGACAGTAACAAGGACTTCTGAGCATTTGCTGGTGACCCTAAACTCCTTCCTATTCTGCCTTCAAGCCAGGCTACCTGAGCAACCACCACTGAAGAGGAATAAATAACAGGAGAAAATCCCTGTTTAAGGCCAGAAGTTGATTGGGTCCAACAGCAATAGAAGTGTTAAGATGAGGCTAGCCAAGGACAGCATGGGCAGAAAGGAATGAGGAAAAGACTGTGGTAAGATGAGACACTGAAAGTTGAAGACAGGGATCATATCACATCTTAATCATCTCTGTAAGCACCTAGTCTAATCTCCATAAAGTCAACATTCAAAGAACTGGTAAAGGAGGACACAAAAACTCAATGAGTGAAAGATGAATCACCATGAGAAATCAGTAAGAACACTGGGAAGGTTTTACATGGTCTACCAGTTCCCTGGGCTTACAATGGCTATCTGCAGATAGTTTTCTTACTTGTTCTTAACAAGTAGCCTATTATTAAATCTTATACATGGATTTTCTTTATCAACAAATCCACAGCTACTATTTTGGTTGAATCCCTAATGATTCCATATTTAGAATCTTGTAAACATTTTGTTAGCTTCCTTACCTTTAAACTCTTAATGATGCAGATGGAATCAGCTTTCTAAACAGCCTAAATATACTAGTAGGGGCTCCCAGATATCTTTCCAGTAAGATGTAAACTCCTTAACACTTATTGCAAGTCATCCTATTATAGATCCAAAATTTTGAATTTAACTTTGTTTCCTCCCAGAATATAACACTTTTTCTGAATTGTCATGGCATTGTCAAAACCTCGCATGGAAATATGTTTCAGGAAATATCATGCAAATATTGCTGTCCTACTTTTGCAAGAATGTTCTTCAGGATGCAGTATTCTTCTCTCATTGCTCACTGTTCTCTTTGGTATCAAGAAAGTCTTCATTGCTCCTAAGCTGCTGATTTGTTTTTTATCTAGGGTACACTGGGAACACTATTATTGCTTCTTTCCTCTTTGCTTTGGTCAAAACCTTAGTTCATCTATTGCACCTGTTCAGAGCCTTATGCTACCATTTATTTCATGCACTACTAACTTTAGTCTTAATTTGATTTTCCTCTCCTTATTTTCCTTGTACATAAAAAAAATTCATCAGCCATTTATTTAGTCCTATTTTATTAAGTGTTTATTTTTTTAAGCTGCCTCAAATCCTTTGTACATGAGGTCAAGAGATAATAATACTGATACTTTTCAGGGGTGAACTACAGCCTGAGTCCAACTTGTATCAGGCAGTGAGAGCAGACTGTATGTATCTCTCCCAAACTCAGTATTTAGTGACTCCACATTGGTAGGCTGAAATTGGCCATGGTGGGGGTATTCATTCAACAGATACCAGCAGGAATTGACTGATAACCCGTGAAGGAACAAAAAACACAGCCGGGAAAAAAAAATCACTGAAGTTATCATTAGAGATGATAAAACTAGGGGCCATGTCTTGCAAATAAATTCTCAATATAGTGTCTGACATGATAGGAATAAAACAGATATGTCTGAATGAACGTCTCATCAATAAATACACAAACTTCACAGAACAGGTAGGACATTAATCTCTCCTCTGACAGTTGAGGTTTTGAAAGAGAAATTAAGATATGAACAAATGAAGAGCAGGCTACATAGATACTGAGAAAATGATCTGGTTTTCTGGATCGTGAAATTTAGGGTTCTTGGTTAGAAAGAACATGATTTTCCAGAAAGCTACTGATCTATTCAAGAAGTATGAAATAGGCAATTGGGGGGGGGGGGGGGACACACAATAAAAATGTTCCTGTGTAGAGGGGTAAAGAAAGCTCTGCACCACTGCTGCTTCCCCAAGATAATCATCTTTAGGAGGTCAAAGATACAGTAAGTTGAAGTAAAGGCCTACTGACTGAGTACCTGGAAGGGCACTTCTGAATAGAACTCTCTCTTAATACATCAGCTAAAACCACATCGGCTCTTTTTTATAATATAAATAAAACATTATGTCATCTGCATATATCATGAATGTGTGCTACTGACCAGACCATACTAAGTCCTAGAACAAGGATATGAATGCCATCACTCCACCTCCTACACATACGGTGGTGGTTGTTGGTTGCTGTTGAGTCAATTCCAACTCATAGCGACCCCATGTGTGCAGAGTAGAACTGCTCCATAGGGTTTTCAAGGCTGTAATCTTTTGGAGGCAGATAGCCAGGCTTGTCTTCTGAGGCACTTCTGGGTGGGTTTGAACCATCAACCTTTCAGCTAGCAGTCAAGTGCCTAACTGTTTGCATCATTCCAGGACTCCTCACATATATGGAAACATCATTAATTGATTAATGTTTTAGAACCTCCATCATTTAGATGCAGAAAAGTTATAGCTCTACTCCTGGGAGTCACTCAAGGAACTAATAGCCAAAGCTCTTTTATGAGTAAACAATGGCTCCTCAAACAAAAATAGATTATAGAATCTAGCACAACAGCACATTAATAGCCTGGATCAGTTAACTGCCTTCCGTGAAAATACTACATTATAGTTTAGGAATTTCACATGATACAGTTCATCCCAATAATCCTTCTGCACTGGCATCCTTCCACCAGCTTCTACTCATCCTTCAGTTATCACCTTAAATGTTTATTCCTATGTATTACTTGTTTGCCTCTCTCACTAGACCATAAACTCAGAGGGCAGACTACATTTGCCTTGCTTAAAAAAAAATTTATGTTCAATATATCTTTGTTGAATAAAAGACTGAGTATTGAACACAAACACAGTGACTTTCAGATCAAGAAATTTTATGAGATTCAGCTGCTAAGAGAATGGTTTTATCGTCCATTCCCACTGCCTAAAATACATGATCTGATGATAAAGCCTTATTATCCATATTCCCATTACCACTTTAAACATGCACAGAAGAGCCTTTCTCTAAAGGCATAATTAAACCTCAAAACTTTATTGGAACTTCAGCTATATTCTAAAATCTATATAGACATCAAAATTAATCCAAAGGTGACTGGTCTTAAGACATGTCTTTTCCCACTATACTGAAGTTCAATACTCAACTTTATCTTTCAAATATATTCTTCTCAAAATAGTATTTTTAATTCTTATATATTTTCATTATCTTAAAAGATGTGTTTTTAAAAATAATTAAGTGCTGATGAATAATAAGTCTTCCCTTAAAATATCTTCTATTCTTAATAGCTGCTGATATCAAGAAAATAAGGGGAGGCTGAGCCCAAAGTCAGAGCCATAGAAAAATAGAGACAGACCAACAAAAAACAATAAACTTGCAAATCTTCCATAGTACTGATATTTTAAAAATTCAACCAAAAAGGCACACAACCTAATTAATACATGAATATTACCGGTAAATTTGACATTAATCCCCAGCAAATGCTTAAAATGAATAAACAAAGAGGAAGTTTATAAGTACTTAGACAGTCATCCCTGTGAGCCACACTGGATATACAAAACCAAAGCAAGGCAATTTTTATATCACCATTTTGACAGAGGACTGTTTTGTGACAAGAGTTTCAAGAAAACATTTGACAAAGTCTTAAATGAGACTAAGGTGGAAATGAAGACAAGATTGTTGAGTAACAGCAAACTATGCTGATAAACGGTTAAGGTCATCAGAGAAAGGTCTCTAGAGGTTTCTATATTTGACTTTATGCTAATCAATATAATTATTAATGATTAATACGGAAGACAAAGGCATACTTAATTTGCAGATAAAACCAAGCTGTCTTTATCTGCTGCTAATATATAGGATCACTAAATGAATCAGAAATGAATCAGAACAGAATAGTAAGTCAAAGTTAATTAGAAGAAATTTAGAATTCCTAGATTTAAAAAAAAAAAAATGCGTGAACTGCACACAAACAATTACACCTAAAATAAGTACAGGCTGAAGGGCGTTTTGTATAACAGTTATATATATATATATATATATGGCTTAGGTTTCATTTGCCTACAGTCTCAATAAGGACCAGTAATGCAATGTGGTTACCAAAATAAAATCAAATAAAACAAACAGCTGAAGGAACCAAACAGATTTAAACCTGGAAAAGAATCATGAAGGATATGATGGTACTCTTCAAATACATACAAGGTGACAACATAAAAGGAAGAATATCTTTATATGTATAGCTCTAAGACAAACAACTAGTATCAAGTAGATGTTACAGGAAAAGATTTTTAATTCTTTTGTAAAAAATGAGGTATAAAAGATGGAAGAACTGTATTGTGATATAGTAAATTTATCACAGGCAGTACTTTAACAGAGAATGGGTGTGGGTAGGAGACTAAAATTCAGTGAAATCTGATGTCCCTTTTGATGCCGTTAGCCTTGTTGTTAGCTGCCATCCAGTCGATTCAGATGCAGGTTGTCCTAGTTAACTGTAGTTTCTTCCTCTTGTTTATTATGATAAATACTTCTGCAGTTAAAAATTGTGTTGTTATATATACCTTGAAGTTTATTTTTATCCCAATTACTCTAACTCAACATCTTCTCCACATTTGTCCTTAACAAAAAAAAGTAAATGACAAAAGTATACGACAGGAAACCAATGGGATTCCGGGGCAGAGGGGGAGGTGGGAGAGAAACAAATATCAAATATCTGAGAGAGGGGAAGGGAATGACAGTAACTAGGGCAACCTGCAAGGAGCCTTGGTGACACAGTGATTAGGTAACAGAAAGGTTGGTGGTTTGAACAAACCCAGAGGCACCTGGGAAGGCAAGCCCGGATACCTGTTTCCAAAAGGTCACACAGCCTTGAAAACCCTTTGGAGCAGTTCTAGTCTGCAAACAGTATGGTCAAACCACTAGTGATCACCAAAATAACTAAAATGACTTTGAAAAGTATAAATAGGGAGCAAAAAATTAAGTTAAAGAATTAGCAAAATGGGAGTGTAAAGAATAAGAAAATTATTTACCCGCTATTTATGAAACCATTTAAAATATTTGTCAAAATTTTAGTTTACATTAGAAAATCAAATTAGCACATTATTGCTAATTAACACAGTTTAAGTGACTAATAATTGTAAACCCTGTTCTCAGTCAGTTTTTGAAGAAAAGCAAGGTACCAGCGATTTTCTGACAATTAGATTTAAAGTAAAAACTGGTGTTATAAATATGTGAAATAAATTATTTTCTCCATTTGTTTAAAACAAGATTGCTCTATTAACTTTTTGCTAGATGGTCTTATGTAAATATTCTAAAAACCATGTACATGAAAGGAGTGTAGTTCGGCACAAGAAATCAACCAAAGTAAATTGTAAGAATTTTCCCAGGACACACTTTTTTTGATTAAAGAACATCACTTTCAAAGCTAAATGACTGAAGAAACAAACAGGAAGGCATTAATAAAGTCGTATGTTCTGCTTCCTTCAATTCACACCGTATTTTAAGTCTCCCAATTTTCTTTGTTATCTTTTCACACTCCAGATGCTAAAGGTCTAAGACCTCAAAGGACAGGAAAAGCATACAGGAGACTCTAAGACAGGACATCTCATTATGGCTTCTCCAAGTTTCCTCTCAAGATTTTAAAATTTTGGCCACTGACCATGAGGCAGAAAGCAGATGAATAAAGAGAAGGTACTCTCCCTAAAAATTTCTGTTTTAGAGGAGAAATAGAAAAAATAAGGCTAGTTCACCAATGACTACCTTAACTAACTTAATAGCTTCACTACAAGTTGTCAAGTACGAATTTCAAGTTTCCATTTTACTCAGTTTTTTTACAGTTGTCCTAATCCACCTTTATCATTATTAAATTTGGATTTAAGTCATGTTTTTAGTTGCTGTTGACTCTGACTCACAGTGACCTCATGTATAAAAGATACACATCCAAAAAATACGTTCTGGGAAGGTATCTGGCTAATTTTAGATATTTAAGTCTGTGCATGTGAGTATGCATTAGAGTTTAAAGGTTGTTTACTTGTCTGAAGGTTTTTTGGGGTTTTTTTTTGGGGGGGGGGTGTTGGTGGGAGAGACAGTAAAGTAAAGTGAGGAAATACCTGTTAACACTGAGCTCCACAGTAAAATTCCAGTTAGCTAGAATTATTCAGGGCAAAATCTAAGCAGTCAGGCATATGTGAATGGCTATGCTTTGTTTTAAATGACATTCTTAACTCCTGCATGACTGTTTGTACACATGTGTCCAAAAATATGTTTTTAGAGCAGCTTCACCCTACCTAGCTAATAGACAATTGATAAATGTTTGCTAAACAAAAGTATCCAGCAATAATCACAAGGGAAGACAATCTGATGACCTGAAGTGGTTCTTCCATCTCTCTGCAACATGCAGGAGGTTAAATCTGTTTAAAACTATAAAGGTTTATTAATTGAAAAGTACAGCTAATGGGAAGCAGGGTAAAAAGGAAAGAAAAAGAAATATCCAGGACTTTTCTGGCTTCTGTATCTTGATTCATAATTCCTTCTACCTAGAACTTTTCTAGCTGGAAACATCTTAAATAAAGAGTAAGTCCAAATGCCACTTCCTCCACATGTTCTTCCATCCCCAGAGTGAGATTTAATCCCTCCCATCTTGACATGTGCCAAAGTTATATATTTCATATATATATGTATCTCTGTCATTTACATATTGATAAAGTTGTTATATAAAATACTCTAGCTGAGATGGAGATTATATATATATTTATATTAGTTCCTTAGTAACAGGGACATCATTACATTGCATACAGAAGGCACCAAGGAATGTTTTCTGAATAAGAGTCTGGAATGATAATACAGCACTTTAGCTGGAAAAGAGGCTGTTCACTGATTTATCCCAATACATACTGAGCAACTCAGTCAGGGTAACATGCCAGGATTGCACAGAATGTCATGTATATCCAGGCACTCCAAAGTGAGAAGAAAAAAAAGCTGAAGTTGGAAAAAAATGAACCTACAGTAGGGGTTCAGCTCTAAATTCTACAAAGCTATACCCTACATTTAGGGGAGACCACTGATACTTGCAATGAAAAACAGACTGTATCAGATAAATACAGATATCACCTAGTGATAGAAAATCAAAGAAATTTTACTGGCATGGACATGAACAGAAAATATTAGAGTATATGACTTTCAAACAGGATTAAAATGCAATTATAAAATTAGAGATGAAATACCACAAAGACTGAACTTACTTCAAATGGTCCAAAAAAAATAATGTGTGTGTAATGACGATAAGATTCTTTCAACTTTTCCGTAAGTTTAAAATTTTTTTAAATAAAAAGTAATTTTTAAAAAGTATCACAACAATTATAAGGCATCTAAATTAGCACATTCTCATTAGAGGAGATTGAAAAAGAAAAAGGAAAAGTCTTAAAAATACATACTTCTATGTTGAGACTGATGGAAAGAGTATGTTTTGCTTCTTTCTGGAGAGTAGCTTCTACTGCTGACACTGGAGCCAGACCTGCTGTGTGGAGAGTCCTTTCGGCCTACAGGCGATTCTCTGAAAAAAGGATTGTCCCTTTTATGAGGAGACCGGTCTCTTGCATAATGGGAAGAGTAGAAACTTTTTCTTCTAAAGCCATCTCTCACGTCCCTTGGAAGAAAAAATAAAATTAATTAATTATACCCTATAACCTATATATGGTGAGCCCTGCTGCTGCAGTGGTTAAGCGCTTGGCTGCTAACCAAAAGGTCAGCAGTTCGAACCCACCAGAGGCTCCATGGGCAGAAAAACCTGGCCATCTGCTCCTATAAAGACTACATCCTAGGAAACCCTATGGGCAGAGTTCTAGACTGTCCTATGGGGTCACTATGATTCAGAATCAACTCAACGGCACACAGCTACAACAACAACTTTGGGGTCTCTGGGTTGCACAGATGGGTAAGCACTCAATGACTAGCTAAAAGATTGGCAGTTTGAACCCATCCAGAGGTGCCTCAGAAGAAAGGACTGGTGATCTTCTTTTGAAAGGTCACAGCACTGAAAATTCTATGGAGCAGTGTATTCTGACACACATTGGGATCACCATGAGACAGAGCTGACTCGACAGCAACTAACAATAACAACAGTAAAGTTTTATAAAGCAAAACCATCTTTAAAACGTCAAAGCAAACTAAAATTATTAAAAGAAACTATCAGGACATGAGCCTCTATTAAAAGAACACTTTTAATTGAAGATTTAGCAAATGAGTACATATTAAAATTAAAGAACACTAACTTCAGTCAGAAGCATGCTAAAGGAAACCAATGGCCTAGATTTTCAAATGTCTGGCAAGTAATTTCAGCACATTGATTGGCAGTCCCCCACACATAAATAGGTAGATATCCTAAAGTTTATTTGAACATTAGCTGATTAGTACTCAAAATATACTGCCCATACAGACAAAATTAAGTTTCCCTGGGCAAAGGCAGGAAATAGCTAAGTTCATTTATGACAAATGAACTCTGATAGAACACTTATACTGAAATAAAGCATTAAAGAAATTCTAATACATTCAAGTTCAGTAACCAAAACTACAGGAGTCATACTGAAATCATACTAGTTAGCTGGAATGGCTATATATGTATTAAACAAATAGGTTTCAGGAACTATATCAGATGCTGCGGACCCAATGGCGCACCAAACGGACACAGGCCCTGCCATCCCAGAACTCTCAGGCTAATAGAAGAGGCTAACTTCAAACCGATAAACATAAAACATGCATCAAGAGTGAATGCAGGAGACTAATGAAGAGCCTACTTAATCCAGGCAAGAGACAGTAATGGTTTAGGTGGGGTGGGGGCGAGGGGATCACAAACTTAACAAACACAAAAATGTACCTTTGAAGGTAGATTTAATGGGACTAATGAATGTAAGAGACAGGGGTGCCAAGCTGATTCCCAGAATTCTGGCACAATGAGTTACTGAAATGTAAAGGAGTAAATTTCAGAAGCAAGGGTGGGATACCAAAAAAAACCAAACCCGTTGCCATCGAGTCGATTCTGACTCACAGCGACTCTATAAGACAAGAGTGGAACTGCCCTGTAGGGTTTCCAAGAAGTGACTGATGGAATCGAACTGCTGACCTTTTGGTTAGCAGCCAAACTCTTAACCACTGTGCCACCAGGGTCCAAGGGTAGGGTAGAAGATCCAAATTATAGGCTGGAGCACGTTACGTTTGAGATATTCATGTAACATCTAGATAAGAAGCTAGAGGTAATGGAAGCTTAGAAGAGAATTTCTGGCTATAAATATAAATTTGTCTATAAATAGGCAATGCTTAAAGCCATGGCTATGAATGAAAACAGAGGATAAAAAGAGCAGAGGCCGCAGAACCTAGTGCTAAAAAGCTACAAAATTAAGAAAGAAATGCGCTGTTGAATAAGCGACTGGTCAAGGAAACATGATGAAAACAAGGGAGAAATTACTACCAGAAAAGCCAAGGAAAGAGCGCTCCAAATCAAATGAGCATTTACCGATAAATTTCTCAGGGCATGGAGAAGAGCAGGCCCACATTCAGAGGAAAGATTACCTACATTCTCCCAGAGGAAGAAGAAAGACGAAACGCTGAACTACAGTTTCCTAATTCTGTCACCAGATGGCGGTAAAATCACAGCACAGTTTAGAGCTATCAGAGTGGCCTGGGGTGGCTGGACATACCTGGCAGACATACAACTCCAATCAATGTTAATAGCTCGGAGTAGAATATGTCTCTCCTCTCCTTCCCATCAACTCCTCCAACCACTCACCAATTTAAGCAAAAAACCATCCGAATAGCCATCATTTATCTTAAGTATCCTCTTCGACAATGTGGTAATATTAACCAAGTCGTTTCCCTGCTAAGATGTACTGAGGACCCACTACATGAAAGGCACTATGGTGAACTGACCTTGCTCTACAGAAGTTTTGCATCTAATGTAGGCGGTGGAAGGAATAGTGTAAATGGTCAGGGAAACTGGTACTGTAATTCAGATGGGAAATATCAGTAAATAGAAAAATGATCTGGGTCTTTAAAGAAAGGTAGGATTTAGATCAGAACTATGTCTAATAGAAATATAATTGAGCCATATATGTAGCAGCCATATTTAAAAAATAAAGAGAAACTGGTGAAATTAATTTTAATATTTTACTTTAACATATCCAAAATATTATCAACATACAATCAATATAAAAAAATTTAGTGAGATATTTTGCATTCTTTTTTTCTTCCTAAATCTTAACAATCCATAGTGTATTTTGTACTTACAGAACATCTCAATTTGAACTGATCATATTGCAAGTGCTCACTATTGGACAGCACAGATTTAGACGGTGGGAAGAGCATTCCAAGCTTTAAGAAAAAGCAGAAAGGGATTAAACAAGAACAGGAGAGGTCATAAAAGTGAGAACCTTAAAGCAATTGTAAAGACTCTTGCAGAAATAAGATGTGTGTTTATGGCCAGTGTGGCTAGAGCCAGGAGCCGTGGTGGCGCAGTGGTTAAAGCACTCGGCCACTAACTGAAAGGTCACTGGTTCAAACCGACCAACTGCTCTGTAGGAGAAAGATGCGGCAGTCAGCTTCTGTGAAGATTTACTGCGTTGGGAATCCTATGGAGCAGTTCTACTCTGTCCCGTAGGGTCACTATGAGTTGGAATTGACTCCACAGCAATGGTTTTTTTTTTTTGTTTTGATGGCTACAGCAGATAAAACAGGAAAAGGTGGGAGGGGATGAGATCAGAGGTAGGCAGGGGTTGCAGTTTGCCAACCTCTGATCTAAACAATTATTTAGTTCCTGAACATGTTTAAGCATGATTTATTAGAGAATTAAAAAGTCATCTAAAGCTTCATACTTCTCACAGAATATGGGTGTTTTTTTTTTTTTTTTAAATATGGGTTTTTTGTTTACCCTATCCCTTGCCAGTATCTTTTGATTTTTGTGCTTTAGACATTTAATTGTATTTTGGAAAGCAAAATTAATTGAACAATTGGTAGAAATGTGTTCTCACTGATTCACATTTTCTTTTTTACCAGAGATTTGATTTTATAATAAAAAAAGACTTTCTCAAAATATGTTCCACAGAACACAAAATATTAGCATTTTCCATCCAACCACAAAACCCAAAAAGGAGTTCTGTGATTAAATAACATTGGAAAATGCTGAGTTTAATAAAGCTAAGCACATTTATTTACAGTGGGACTTCTTAGAGCATTCCCTGCAGGCAGTTACAGATTCAAGAATCAGTTCATCTACTTAGATGGCCTTTTGACCTTACTCAAGTTAACCTCTCTGAGCTTCATTTTCCTCACCTAGTCTGAACATAGCAACTTTGTGTATCTACAATTACAGTTTTTATTTTAGTCGTTTTATCATTAGATACCTCATTTTTAACTTTCCCGCAACACACAAACCTTCAAGGTTTACAATATCTTACATAACTTTGAGACAATTTGGGGAGAAGGGCGATCAGCTCTTTCTTATAACTTATGATAAACTCAGGTGGATTAAAAAGCTAAGTGGAAGGAAGGAACAGAGAAAAAGATCCAAAAAACTACATGGAAAAAAAACACTAAATATTTATAAACATACAGGAACCATTATAGAAAATACAAAGTTTAAACTACATACAAAAAAGTCTCTAAAGTTTAAAGTTATGATCAGATTTAAAGCAAATTTCCAATGAAGGGGAAAAATTCCAATATCAATGGCGAAGTCTTTAATAGTTATTTATATTTAATAATTCAGTGAATGCTGACAAAACCACTAAGAATAAGATGAACATGCCAATAAAGATAGATAAAAGATATGAAGAAAATTCAATGGAATATAGACAAAAGAATGCATTATCTTTTACTAAATAAATATTCAAGATAACCCAGGGAAAAAAATGAACAAACTTTTCCTATCAAGTAGGCAAATGATCCCATCCACTAATAAAAGTGAAGGTTAAATAGAAACTTGAGCTCCACCATGAATAATAAAATTGGTATGGATTTAGTGGTCCTAAAAAGGAAACAAGATCATTGGTGGTTCAGTGGTAGAAGTCTCACCTTCCATGCAGGTGATTCAGGTTCGATTCCCAGTCAATGCACCACATGCGCAGCTACTACCAGTCTGTGGTGGCTTCCATGTTGTTATGATGCTGAACAGGGTTCAGCAGGTCTCCCAGATTAAGACAGACTAGAAATAAAGGCCTGACAACCTACTTTTGAAAATCAGCCAATTAGAACCGTAGGATCACAACGGTGTGACCCGCAATTGATCATGGAGATGGCGTAGGACCCAGCAGTGTTTGGTTTCGTTGTGCATGAGGTCACCATGAGTAGGAGGACCTACTTGATAGTGGCTAACAATAAAAATGAAAACACTATCTCTAGTCCATAAAACAAAGCTAAACAAACTTCCAGGGTCCATACATGAAAAGAATATTAACAGGGTCA
Source organism: Dugong dugon (assembly GCA_030035585.1). Classification (NCBI taxonomy): domain Eukaryota; kingdom Metazoa; phylum Chordata; class Mammalia; order Sirenia; family Dugongidae; genus Dugong; species Dugong dugon. The sequence continues at coordinate 157,265,289 of CM057465.1, forward strand.
TAAACATCATTCTTCTCTGTCAGATGCCTTTGCTATTTTCATTAAGAAGTTTCCTTACTCCCTGTATCTGTACACATCTGGTTTTTTCTAGGCTCAGTTTAATTTCACAAAATACTGAATTCCTTCTTTCACTTGGCTTAACACGTAATTGTTTAACATATTTTGCACTTGGTTTCAAATGTCAATCGTGAGAGTTTCTGTCTTTGAGGGAAAAAAAAGGTAATGATTACCAAAACATTCCATTAGTCTATAAATGAGATGGGTACCTTGATGTTTATCACTGTTTAATTTTCCTTCTGTCACAAGAGGTACACCATACAGCTACAATGAATAACGGAGTACCTGGGTGGTGCAAATGACTAAGTTCTGGACTACTGCTGAAAGGTTGGAGGTTCGAACTCACCCAGAGGTGCCTTGGAAGACAGGCCTGGTGATCTGCTTCTGAAAGGTCACAGCCTTGAAAACCTATGGAGCAGTTCTACTCTGCACACATGGGGTGGCTATGAGTCGGAATCGACTCGATGGCAACTAGTAACAGTAACGACAACTACAAAGGATGGTGGGCACTCTGCAGTCACTACAAGGTACTAGTGCATATGACATTAATTTTACAAAATAGTTAAACCCTACTTTTCTTAAATTTTTTACCTTCCACTGTAAAAACACAGAGCTCTGGTGGCACAGTGGTTAAGCACTGAGCTGCTAACCAAAAGGTCAGCAGTTCGAATACCAACCACTACTTGGAAACCCTCTGGGGTGGTTCTACTCTGTCCTATAGGGTCACTGTAAGTTGGAATCAACTTGACAGTAATGGGTTTTTTTTTTTTTGTTTTGGTTTTGGTATATAAACACAGGTTATGATAAGTTTTGGTAAAAAATATAAACTCAAAGGCTTGGGTGTTTTTTTTTTAATAAAGACAATGTGGCAAGTGAAAACTAAGCAACTTTATATCTTAACCTTATACCTAAACAAAATCCCTTTCATAGATTTACTTCTAATTCTTTTGGCACAGTAACTGATGACTGAACGCAGTGAGTTTTTAAAGCACACAATTCACCAGAAAACCAATAATGCCTTCATATGGATGGTAAACTCACTAGGAATTTTTTCCTTTGTTTTCAAATTATTTCTAAAGTGTGATTTACTACTTTTATAACGGAAACTTTTAAACTCATTTTTATTTGTTTTAATGAGAAATTAGCTTCAAGCTATTTTTCCTTTCATTTCATTTCATTTGCAAATGTTTCTGTTCAAGTGAAGGATCAAACATTTCAAAAACATCAAATAAATCACTTTGATTATTATGAATAACTTTTATAGCCATGTATCAATATTCTCTTAAGTTTCTTATGTTAGCTGTAGAAAAGATAATTGATCTTCCACTGCTTGATGCCACTTCTTCTCCCAAATCACTAATCCCTGCCCCCACATCAAACTTCTAACCCATTAAGAAATCTGGTTAGCTAATATTCTGCCTAGTAATTAAGTAGCTGTATTATAAACCTCAGAGAGAAAAAGCAGCCTTTACAAACAGTTCACTAATGTTAACTGTACTCATGCAAGTGCCACAGCTGTCATTACTGGCCTGAGATTTAATACTCGAAATGCAAAGCACCTGTTTTTCCAAGTTATGAACACTAAAATTCTCAAAAGAAATGCAAGAATAAAAAAAGGAGCCTGTTCATGAGACTCCTTAATATGTTATTGGTTCTCAAATGAGGGCAATTTGCTCCCTAGGGGACATTCGGCAATCTCTGGAGACATTTTTTTATCGTCACAACTGGGAGGGAGGGTGTTACTGGTTATCTAATGGGTAGAGGCCAGATATACTGCCAAGCATCCTACAATTCACAGGACAGCCTTCCACAATAAATAACTATCCAGTCTAAAATGTCAATAGGGCTAAAGTACAGAAATCCTGATGTATATGTTACCCTATCTTACCTTACCCATTGCCATCGAGTTGATTCCAACTCACTGCAACCCTAAAGGACAGAGTAGGGTTTCCAAGGAGCGGCTGGTGGATTCAAACTGCTGACCTTTTGGTTAGCAGCCATAGCTCTTAACCACTGTGCTACCAGGGCTTCATATATGCATATATACACTCATTTTTTTTTCCTTTTTTTTTTTTTAATCGTTGCTTTACATAAAGGTTTACAGAGTAAATTAGTTTCTCTTTAAACAATTAATACACATATTGTTTTGTGACATTGGTTGCCAACCCTACGACCTGTCAACACTCCCCCTTCTTAACCTGGGGTTCCCCCTTTCCATTCGTCCAGCTTTCCTGTCCCCTTCTGCCTTCTCATCCTTTCCCCTGGGTTGGTATGCCCATTTAGTCTCATATACATGACTGAGCTACATGCATTATTGTTTTATGAGCTTGTCTAATCTTTGGCTAAAGGGTGAACCTCATGAGTGACTTCAGTACTGAATTAAAAGGGTGTCTGGGGGCAATACTCTCAGGGTTTCTCCAGTCTCCATCAGAACAGTAAGCCTAGTCTTTTTTCATGAATTTGAATTTTGTTCTACATTTTTCTCCAGCTCTGTCCAGGACCCTCTATTGTGATCCCTGCCAGAGCAGTCTGTGATGGTAGCCAGGCACCATCTACCTGTGCTGGACTCAGTCTGGTGGAAGCTGTGGTAGTTGTGGTTCATTAGTCCTTTGGACTAATCTTTCCCTTATGTCTTTGGTTTTCTTCATTCTTCCTGGCCCCAGACGGGTTGGGGCCAGGAGATGTACCTTAGATGGTTGCTCAAAAGCTTTTAAGACCCCAGACCTACTAACCAAAGTAGGATGTAGAACATTTTCCTTATAAACTATGTTATGCCAATTGAGCTAGATGTTCCCAGAGACCATGGTCCCCAGCCCTCAGCCCAGTAACTTGATCCCTATGGGAGTTTGGATGAGTCTATGAAGCTTCTATGACTTTGCCTTGGTCAAGCTGTGCTGACTTCCCCAGTATTGTGTACTGCTTTATCCTTCACCAAAGTTATCACTTACCTATTGTTAGTGTTTTTTCCCTCCCTACATCTCCCCTCCCTCATAACCATCAAAAATTGTTTCTTTCTGTAGGTAAACCTTTTCATGAGTTTTTATAATAGTATACACTCATAAATTTAGCCTATAATTTTAGAAATATGTAGAAACATTCTACAGCTTTCCTGGAACTACTTTATCAATTTTAAAATGTTTCTTTATAATATATCTAACATTAAACATGAAAATTTCTTCAATTCTCCTAAACATTAAATTACATGTTACATTTTCAAGTGAAGTATTTTTCTACTCTATTTTCAATCTTTTGGTTTACACATAGTCCAGTAGTTAGGAGCATACATAGACTTTGGAGCAAGTCTGCCAGAGTTCAAATTCTAGCTCCACCACCTGCTTCCTGTGGGAGAGATTACTGCAATAGAGTTTTTACAGTTAACCTCTCCGTGCTTCTGAAGCTCAGGACTCTCCTTTGTTAATATACATCCCTAAGGCAATTCCAAGGAGCCCTGGTGGCACAACAGTTAAGTGCTCAGCTGCTAAACAAAAGGTTGATGGTTGGAACCCACCCAGTGGCTCCGAGGCAGAAAGACCTGGCAATCTGCTTTTGTAAAGATTCAAAAACAAACTCATAGTTGTCGAGTCGATTCCTACTCGTAACAACCCTACAGGACAGAGTAGAACTGTCCCATAGGGTTCCCAAGGCTGTAATCTTTACAGACTCAGACTGTCACATCTTTCTCCTGCAGAGCAGCTGGTGGATTCGAATCGCCAACCTTTCAGTTAGCAGTCGCGTCCTTAACCACTGCACCACCAGACCTCCTTCTACCACCAGAGCTCCCTCCTTCAAGATTACAGCCAAGAAAACCCTATCTATGAGGCAGTTCTACTCTGCCAATGGGGTCACTTTATGAGTCAAAATTGACTCAACAGCACCCAACAACAACAAGGTAATTCTAGGCTCTCACACCAGTCAAATCAGATAGGCTGTGAAAGACTCCTTAGTTTGGGCAGATGTGTGTTTATTTAAGAGTAAAATTCAATAAAGTAGGATATAAGGGGAGGGAAGAAAGAGGAGAAAGAAAGCATTTTACTAGTTATTCTGAACCTCATTTCTCTTTCCTTACGACATTCAAACACACACACACTCCACACAAAAATAGTGGTTACTTCCTTTCTCTTCAAAAAGAACTTCAAAAATGAATTAACTTTCTGGAGCCATGGAGGCTGGATGAAACCCCGAAATTATTTCCCTGATGTAATCTTTAAACCTTAAACCAAAAATATCCCCTAAAGTCTTCTTAAAACCAAACAATAGTTTAACTAATAAAGAAGTCTTCCTTGATCACTACGCTGTTTTAAGATCTATCTATATGGGATCAAATTGACAACAGCAACTCAAAAAATTGAAGAGAATGAAGAAAACCAAAGACACAAGGAAAATACTAACCCAAAGGACTAAAAGACCAAATAAATCAGAGATTCCACCAACCTGAGACCAGAAGAACTAGATGGTGCCCGGCTACCACAAATGACTGCTCTGACAGGGAACACTAAAGAGAGTCCCTGATGGAGCAGGAGAAAAGTGCAGAGCAGAACTCAAATTTACGTAAAAAGACCAGACTTAATGGTCTGACAGAGACTGGAGGAACCCCTGAAACTATGTACGCCAGATGCACTGTTAACCTAGAACTGATACTATTCCTGAAGCCCACTCTTCAGACAAAGATTAGACAGGATTATAATGCAAAAAAATAATACACTTAAGGAATGTGCTTCTTAGTTCAATCAAATATATGAGGCCATATGGGCAGCTCCTGTCCAAAAGCAGGATAAGGCAGGAAGGGACAGGAACTGGTCAAATGGACACAGGGAACCCAGGGTGAAAAGGGGGAGTGTACTGTCACACTGTGTGGATTGCAACTAATGTCATAAGACAATATGTGTATAAATTTTTTAATGAGAAATTAACTTGAGCTATAAACTTACACCTAAAGCACAATAAAAAAAAATTAAAGAGAAACCTTGGGGGGTAGTGAGTTTATGTTAACTGGGAGAGAGCAACTCAGAAAAGGAGGATGAGAAGGGTTGCACAACTCAAAGGTACAATTCAACAGCACTGAACTGTACCTGTAGAAACTGTTCGACTGGTGTATGCTTGCTGTGACTATCATTCTCACCAATGACAAAAAATAAATAAAACCTTAAAAAATAAATTAAAATTTCAAGATTCATTTTGAGAAAGTAGGTGGATAACTAGTACAGCAAATGAATTAAGAGTAGACATCAAATGTCTTTTTTAATGTAGAAACAGAACAAGAAATGTAGAAACCGTGACTTAAGCTAAGGGATTTTCCATATTACCCTGAATTCCACCCTACCAAAAAAAATCAAACAACTATTCTGCTGCAGAGCTGAGATTAGAAGTCTGATGACCAAGTCTAGAGCTCTTTTCACAAAACCACAACTTTACAGTTAAGATTGTTCTAGATATGGATATGGACTAAGAAATCCCCCAACTAGAATATGTTTCTTAAGAAAAAGGATCTCATCTGTGTTATTCAGTTTGATCTCTAATACCTAAAACAGTGCCTGCTGTTATAGAAGTAAAATATGCCTACATTGATGAAACAATAATACCAAAAACTGTAATGACTCAAACACAAAAGAAGCTTAGCTAACTACCACCTAACAGTCTAGGGCAGGCATTTCAGGAGGGCGAGATCCTGCTCCACGCAATCATCCACGCACCCAAGCTGACGACTGCTTCGCTATTTCAATATGTGTCTTTCAAGGTCACACATTTGATGCCATTCCATTCCATGTCCTACCTCACAACATGGGAAGGGGTAAGCATGCGTGGAAGGGTACACGTGGAACTCCTACTCATATTCCATTGGAGATAAATAAGTCACATGGCCACATCTGTTTGTAAGGAAGGCTAGGATATGTAGTCCAACCACGTGCCTACTAAGTTTGGAGAATAAGTAGCAATGCTAGCAAAAATGATGTATTTCATTTCAACATGAAGTTTGGGATATCCAGGTTAAAACACCTAGTAAGCAGTAAGATGTAGAGATTTTGAGCTTAGAAGAAAAGCCAGTGCTATAGTTACAGGTTTGTCAGTCACCAGCCGCCAACAGAAGTCAATGTTTCTCAGACTTTAGTCTCCAGACCATCCACATCACAATCATCCAGGGGACTTGTTAAGAACGCACATTCCCACCAATGACTGCCCTGACAAGGAACACAACAGAGAGTCCCTGATGGAGCAGGAGAAAAGTGGGATGCAGAACTTAAATACCCGTAAAAAGACTAGACTTAATGGTCTGACTGAGACTGAAGGAACCCCAGAAAGCATAGCCCTCGGACTCTCTGTCAACCCAGCACTAAAAACATGTCTGAAGCCAACTCTTCAAAGATTAGACTAAACTATCGGACATAAAATGACACTCATGAAGAGTGTGCTTCTTAGCTCAAGTAGATACATAAGACTAAATGGGCAGCTCTTGTCCAGAGGTGAGATGAGAAAACAGAGAGGGTCAGGAGCTGGTTGAATGCACATAGGAAATCCAGGGTGGAAAGGAGGAAGGTGCTGCCACAGTACAAGGAGAGCAATTAGGGTCACATAACAATGTGTGTATAAACTTTTATATGAGAGACTAACTTGAATTGTAAACTTTCACTTAAAATACAACAATAAAATAAAAAAGAATGCAGATTCCAAGACCCCTGCAATTTGACTGCATTACCTTACCCTCCGACCACCACCAACAGGTTAAAATTTTTCAGAAGCTCCCCACTGCTAAAAAAGAATAAAATCTAGACTTCTTAGAGTTTCATCCCAAACACTTTCATCTATTAACACTGCTACCCATCATGCTTTATATAGTTATGCTCGTGCTCTTTTATCCGTTTGCTCCCCATGACTCTTCTCCTGGTTAACTCTATTTTTCCTTCAGGTTTTGATCACATTATCAGCTTCTGCAGGAAACCTTTTCTAAAACCCCAGCATAGGATAAGTGCTTCTTCATCTGTCTTCCTATGTCACTTCATGCAATTTCAGCATGTATCACATTTTGTTACCTATTTGCGCATCTATTTGACTCACTACATTGTAAGCTAGTGGTATAAGCACAGTGCCCCCACACAGTAAACAATAAATGTTTGTACCACTGAACTAAACCAAAGAAACACAGATGCTTTATAGTATTTTTCTTTGTCAAACAGTTTATCACCTAAGAATTGAAAAACAACCATAAAATAATAAAATTAGAAATTAATCTAGTCTATTTTTCAAGAATATCAGTAAGTATGAAAATACTGAACTACTTAAATAAAAAATTTCCATACGTGAATACAGAAAAAAAAAAGTATTTTAAAATAAAATATACTGGCCACTTGGTGACACTCTTGTTCTATACTGTAAAACATTATTTAATACTTTAATTCAGTTTCATCCTAAGGATTTTCATAAGACTTCACAACTACAGAAAAAAAATGACTATGTTAAAAACAATCTAATTCTGTCTAAATCAATAACTCCTGGTACGGCAGGACATGTTCCTTTAATACAAAATGAAACACTAGATCCTAATGTATTCTGAATTTCATGTACAAGTATATTTTGGACAAATGGATAATATAATCATTGTGTAAATACAGACCCAATACGAGTAGGTAACAACACACTTGGAACATAGATAAATTATTAGTATGTGGCTCTATTAAATAAAAAGTGACGACTTTCAGAGCTGGGGGGGGATGGGGAGGCTGATTAAAAACTTAATAGATTCTGTTTTTCTCTGTTAGCTATTATTTAAAGCCAGTTGCTTCCAATGATTCCACACTCCCATTAGTAAGACATATTTAAATTTGAACCACTACTACAGGTACATTGGATTTACAAAGTAAATAAAGTTCTACAACATGAAATACATAAAACAGAAAGTGAAGAAGATGAGCTAAATTATTAAGTAGAAAATTCCACTGCCAGTAACAGCGGAACAGAAAGATGGTGCTAAAGTAAAGCAGCCCAGTAACAGCCAGCGATGTCAACCTGCTAAAGGACAGTGCCGGAGAGGGAGAGAAGACCCAGAGGGTCAGAGCATTAGCTACATACAGGGGCTTGACCATACTGAGGATACTGGTATCAGGTTTAGGAGTTGATTTTAACCCTACTTACAAGTTAATAAGTTGTTGTTAGCTGCTGTTGAGTGGGCCCCTGCCTTACGACGACGCCATGCACAACAAAACGAAAAGCTGCCCGGTCCTACACCATTCCCACGACTGAATGCAAACTGGACTTTAGTGATCCACAGGGTTTTCACTGGCTAATTTTTGGAAGTAGAGTGCCAATCCTTTCTTCCTAGTCCCTCTAAGTCTGGAGGTTCCACTGAAACCTGTCAGCAGCATAGCAACACACAAGCCTCCACTGACAAATAGGTGGTAACTACACATGAGGGACATGGTCCGGGAATCAAACATGGGTCTCCCGCACGGAAGGCAAGAATTCTGTCACTGAACTACCAATGACCCTGTTATTATCTCATGGACAGTGGCAAAAGACACAAGATTCCAGGATTAGAGACCAAGTATTTTAATCCTCATAGCTCAGCAAACAGCACAGGGGCGATGAGATATAAGTCTAGATAGATGCTAGATATACAGTGGGTTTGGGTCACTGCTGAAGAACACTGAACTTAGGGAACCCACTATTTTACAGTAAGCAAGAAGCAAAACTGCTCTTGACCCACAGGGAGACATTACCTTATCTCTCAAGATTGCTAACTGCAAACATAACTCTGAGAAACAGCCTGCGAAAATAGTGGTCTGGGCCTTGCATTCTTGGCATATCTTGGCAAAACATGTAGCAGTGCAAGAGACCCACAGAGAACTGTCTCTCCCAACAACTGGGAGCCAGGTTTCTTACTGATGAAAAAAAGAAGCATAAATATGGAAAGTAAGGAGACTAGAATAAAGCTTGTGGGACGGATTAGAATTGGGGGTATTGCCATGAAATTCTGCTCTTCAATATGCATAAATACGGTATAGAAATAAATATAGATGTAAAAGTCTGTGTATACCTAGTGTCCAGATCTTGGTTTCAAAAAAATCACTCTCCAATAAAGACAACCTGCGTTCCTTGGAGAAATGGCTGATTTTAGGGCTGGAACAGGGAAAAGTATTAAGATAAGCCTTGAACATCTTGTTACACAAAGTAACGAAGTGATCAAAGAATGATGTGGATCAAAATAACATATGAGCTAAATCGAAGTGATATTCACTGGCCAAATTTGGACATCAAAATAATGATAACGATGGACTATAACTTACTGAATAAAAAGGGAATTCATGAGTCCACACCAATATAAATAAAGTTTTTTTAAAAGGGGAAGGATGTAGAGAAAGCTCTTTCATACAACTGAATACCAAGATAATAAATACAGAACAGTCCATTTACAAAATTACTCATTGAAAACCATCATATTACTAATTAACTAAGGCAAGAAACATCAATGGATGCTAAAACTAGTGGGTGAACGTGGAATGAAGAAAGGCATAGTCACATAGTTTCAAAACACCTGCACATGAAACGCTTATTAATTTCAGGGAGAAGGATAACTTTATAGTGAAGATACTTTGCAGATTCCATATTAAGCAAGTGATTAAAGTCAACAAAACCACTAAGCGGACAAATCAACAACATGTGCCATCTAAAAGGATGCAATAAAATACAGCATTACTTCAAGGATTTTCCTGCCAAAAACACATAACCTGGATTTAATCATGAGGAAACACTGGGCAAACCTAAATTGAGAACATTCTACAAAATGACAGCCTTGTATTCATCTTGACAAAAATGGTAAACCATAAAGTCAAGGAAAAGAATGAGCAGCTGTTCCAAATTGATGAATTCAAGAAAAGTAAGACCTGTGAGCCTAGATAGATCTTTTTGCTATGAAGGACACTGTTGGGACACTGTTGGAGGCATTAATAAGGTCTCTGGGTAAAGTGTTACCAGAGTACTTTGTATTATTCTTGCAACTTTTATATAAACCTAAAAATTATTTCAAATAAAATTATTTGTTAATGTTCCAATATTTTCCTCCTACAATGCAAAGAATCACTGTGTACACCCCACGAACAACGACAAAACACAGACTAGTGTGGTTTTCCTAACTGCTCTGAACATTATCCTTTTACCAATACATACAATCACTCTCTTTGCATGGCTTACAAATGTAGGTTTTTTGTGTTGTTGTTTTTTTTTTCCCCCTAAAACAATACCTATTTTCTATCTACTTAAAAAAGTCTTTTAGGAAGGAAGCCTTCAATGGACCAATTGATAGAGAACAGCTTAAAGCCAAAAACCAAACCCACTTCATCAAGTTGATTCCAACTCATAGTGACCCTACAGGACAGAGCAGAACTGCCCCACAGAGTTTCCAAGGCTGTAAATCTTTACAGAAGCAGACTGCCACATCTATCTCCCACAGAGCAGCTGGTGAGTTCAAACCACTGACCTTCTGGTTAGCAGCTGAGCAGTTAAACCACTGCTCCACCAGAGCTCCTTCAGAGAACAGCTTATAGACATTCAAACAGATGCCAGTTAGTAAAACCTATAGCTTTTGTTAGCAAAAAACTTGGGACAGTACTGAAGACACTCTAACATCAAGTGAAGGTACAAGAAGTGTGGACAGCAGAAGCACTCTCTACTCCATTAACCTAATCTAATTCCTTTCATTAAAATTATGTTGTTTCTTATTTTAAATCCGAAATCTAACCCATTGGCATCAAGTTGATTCCGACTCATAGTGACCCTACAGGACACAGCAGAACTGCCTCACAGGGTTTCCAAGGAGCAGCTGGTGGGATCTGACCTGTCAACACTTTGGTTAGCAGCTGAGCTCTTAACCACTGCACCACCAGGGCTCCTTTTTATGTTTACCATCTGTTAAAACACACACACACAGTTGCTATCTCATGTGTGTCAGAGTAATACTTTGCTCCATAGGGTTTTCAATGGCTGATATTTCAGAAGTTGACTGTCAGGCCTTTCTTCCAAAGGGCCTGTGGGTGGCCTTGACCCACCAACCTTTCAGTTAGTAGCCAAGTGTATTAACCATCTGGGCTACCCAGGGACTCCTTACTATCTATAAGCCATACTAAAACATAGGCTTTATGAGGGTAGGGGCTTTTGACCCTAGAGTCTAGAAAACTATCTGACTTATACCAGACACTCAAAAAATATTTATCAAATGAACATACTAAACAGAATAAACTCTATACCCTTAAAAGAGAATACAGCGTCTTTTAATATTCATGGCACAGTTAAAAAAATTAATCAACTAATAAACTATTAATGATCACTGAATTTCAAAAAGTAGAACAACAGTACAGTCAACATTCACTGATCACAATGCAACAGAAATAGAAATTACCACTAGACAATGAACAAAGGAAAGGAAAACCCTATCTCCTAAAAATGTAACCACCCTCAAATAATTCTTGGATCAAAACCACAGAATAACCAGAATATACTATATGTCAGAATTAATACAGGTAGTCCCCAGCTTACAACAAATTCGAGCAACGACACGCCACACACTTATGACGGTCTTTTTTTTTTCTATACATCTTATCATTAGTAATACGTACTACATACTATGTTGCAGTGCGTAATTTGCTGATGTTATCATTCTCAGATGTTCACTTGCAGATGTTTAAAGATCGGATTTATAAAGATACTGATAATAAAGGGCAATAATAATGAAAACTAGAAAAAAAAGGTATTTGACTTACACCAGAACTGACTTAAAACAGTATAAGATACAGATAATAAAAGGCAATAATAACGAAAACTTAAAAGAAAAAAAAAAGAGGTAGTCAACTTACATCAGAACTGACTTACGACAAAGTCGTCAGAGCGGAACCCCACTCTAAGTTGGGGACTACTTGTATAAAATTAGTACATATCAGAATCTATGGCATCTAGTTGTTAGGTGCCGTCGACTCGATTCTGACTCATAGCAACCCCATGTACAACAAAATGGAACACTGCCCAGTCCTGCCATCGTCACGAGTTATGTTTGAGCCCATCGTTGCAGTCACTGTGTCATCTCGAGGGTCTTCCTCTTTTTTGCTGACCCTCTACTTTACCAAGCATAATGTCCTTCCCCAGAGACTGGTCCCTCCTGATAACATGTCCAAAGTACATAAGACAAAGTCTCACCATCCTTGCTTCTAAGGAGTATTCTAGCTGTACTTCTTCCAAGACAGATTTCTTCATTCTTCTGGCATTCCCTGGTATATTCAATATTCTTCGCCAACACCATAATTCAAAGGCATAGTTCCTTCTTTGGTCTTCCCTATTCATTGTCCAACTTTCGCAAACATATGAGGTGACTGAAAACACCATGGCTTGGGTCAGGCACACCTTAGTCCTTAAAGTGACATCTTTGCTTTTTAACACTTTAAAGAGGTCTTTTGCAGCAGATTTGCCCAATGCAACGCGTCATTTGATTTCTCGACTGCTGCTTCTATGGGTGTTGATTGTGGATCCAAGTAAAAGGAAATTCTTGACAACTTCAATCTTTTCTCCATTTATCATGATGTTGCTTATTGGTCCAGTTGTGAGGATTTTTACATTCTTTATGTTGAGGTACAATCCATACTGAAGGCTGTAGTCTTTGATATTCATCAGTAAGTGCTTCAAGCCCTCTTTGCTTTCAGCAAGCAAGGTTGTGTCATCTGCATACAGCAGATTGTTAATGAGTCTTCCTCCAATCCTGATGATGTATTCTTCTTCATATAGTCCAGCTTCTTGGATTTTTTGCTCAGCATACAGGCTGAATAAGTATGGTGAAAGGGTACAACCCTGATGCACACCTTTCCTGATTTTAAACCATGCAATATCCCCTTGTTCTGTTTGACTGCCTCTTGATCTATGTAAAAGAATACAGTTAAAGCAGTGCTTAAAGGAAATTTTGAAACCCTACTTATATCAATAAACAAGAAGGAAAGAATGATAAATTTAACACCCAAATCAAAACGTTAGATTAAAAAACTGGAAACTTGAAGTGTTACAGTGTTTTCAGAAGTCAAACTGACAACATTTACTAAATTTTAAAATGCATATGTCCTTTGATCCAGAAATTCCACTTTTGGAAATCTATCCCATAGAAATTAAAGTACCATTTCATAAAGATATTAGGTACTAGGATTTGTTTTGTACTAGAAGCAATGAATATTCACCAATAGGTGACTAGCTAAATTATTTGGCATATTCACACCACAGAATACTACTTGGCCACTCAGAAGGTTCAATTAGTTAAACCAAATAAATTGGAGAGTTTTCTACAAGGCAATGAAAGAAAAAAGCAACTTAGAGAAAAGTATGCACAGCATTGGAAGAAAGGGCTGGCAATCTGCTTCTGTTAAGATTACAGCCAAGAAAACTCTATGAGCAGTTCTAGCCTGTAACACATGGGATTGCCATAAGTTGGAATCCACTCGACGGCAACAGGTATGGGTTATCTATAGCGTGATCTCATTAACAACAATCAAAAACCTTAAATGTTTAAGCATATAGAGAAAAGCACAGAAGTACATACACCAAGCTGCTAACACAGCTGTGGGGGCTGAGAGCGTTATATATACGATTTAATTTCATGTATGTAACATTTTCTATTTTACATACGTATACACATAAATACCACAGAGGAAAAAAAAATAAAAAGCCAAAAAAAGATAGGAGAGAATTAATAAAGATAAAAACAGGAATTAATATATAGAAAATTGAAAAGCAATAGAACTAAAATAAATACAAGAGCTAGTTCCTGGGTGGGGGAGGGAATGAACCATTAGCTAACCAAAAAATTTTTTCAAGACTATTTTTGCCATTTGGTCTTTTATTCCTTCATATTTGTTTTAGCATCAGCCTGTCATCTTCCCTAAAAAAAAAATCCTGTTGGAATTTTTACTGGAACCATACCGAATTCATGCCTTAACATGAGGAAAGCTGAAATCCTTATGATACTGACTCCTCCCAGCCATGGGTGCCATACATTGCTCCTTTTATTCAGGTCTCCTTTCATGTCTTTTAGAACTGACTGGTAATTTCCTCTATATAGGTATTACACAGCTTTTGCTGCATTTATTTCTATTACTCCTTATAATTGTAATTTAAAGTATTTTCTATAGCATACATTTTTCTAATTTATGCTGCTGACAGTCGATTTTATTATACTGAACCTTGTTAATTTCTTAATACTTCTCAGTCTGTGAATTCTCTTTCTGCATAATTATATCATCTATAAATAGTTTTGTTTCTTTAATTCTAACCCTTACACCTTTTATTTCTTTTTCCTGTTTTACTGTGAGGGCTGAAACCTCCACCACCATATCAAACAGAAGTAGTGATAGCAGGTACCATTGTTTTTTTCTGATTTTAAAGCAAATGCTTCTAATTTTACCATTCTGTACAGCAAATGTCCTTTTATCAGGTCAAGAAAATTCTCTTCCATTTCTAGCTTGCTAAAAGGTTTTTAAATGACTGACTGTTTAATTTTATCAAAGCATTTTCCAGTATCTATTCTCTCTACTGCTTCTCTTGGGAGAGACAGTCTACCACAGTCCTAGGTGTCTTTGCACATCCTTGCCATCCATGCCAAATTACAAGGCCTAACCACGGACTACCAGAGGAATGAACAAATCTGTCCTGGAGGAAGAACAGCCAGAATGCTTCTTACAAGTGAAGACGGCAAGACTGTCTTGCTTACTTTGGACATGTTAACAGGAGGGACTAATGCTAGAAAAGGACATCAGAGGAAAAGTAGAGGCTGAACGAAAAAGAGGAAGACCCTCAATGAGATGGCTTGATACAATGGCCGCAACAATGGGCACACACATATCTACTATTACAAAGATGGTGCAGGACCGGGCAATGTTTCGTTCTGTTATACGTGGAGTCACTATGAATTAGCGTCGATTTGACAACACATAACAACAACAACAACCATCCCCTGATACTGAGAAGTTTCTGGTCACAAAGACAATTAAATGAGTCAAAGAGACCACAGCATGACTACTGTGTGTGACTGCTCACTCCCCAGGGAAGGGGACCTGGCTTGCTTCCTGCTTGCTACAAAACGTACCGAGCTCTTGGTCTTCGGCTGCTCAGCTGCGATGCAACTCACCACATGCCTAGCCATCATCTACGCTCATCCCTCTGCCCTTGGAACTTGGGGGCAGAGAACTAGCACTACCATGCTGATGCTCCTGCTGGCTGCTGTGCTGTGAATAAAAAACTGTCTTGCTCTAGCCCACTGAGTCTCTCTGTCTACATTTGGTCCTATGAAACCATGGCCAGCTTACTCCTTGCCGTCCTCTATGAGGCTGGGGTTCTTCCCTGGCATTTCATAACAGATCTTTAATAAGATACTTTTATAGCATCCAACACTACCACTGTGAGGTCACATAGTCAACAAATTATCAACCTGGTTAAATCTGTACCTCTTTTTCCCCCCTAACTATTCTTTCAGATGTTTTCTATCAGCAACCAAGCTAACAATGACTGAGGTCCCTCCCAAACATGTTTTTCTACCAGAGCTTTATTAATCAAAATAAAGCAACTGAAAGAAAGCCTTATGAGACACTTTGTACAGATGTAAATATTTTCGGAAGGATAATTCTGAAAAAATGTCTTACCTTCTATTTAAGCTAACACATATCTTATAATCCATACCACGTATGAAGAACAGAACTAAGGCTCCTCATTAGTAATCAGAAAAACAGCATTTGTATTCTATTTTAATAATTAACTTGATATATCAATAGTTCAAATATTTTAAATATATATATTTTTATTATCAATTACAAAATGCCTACACATGTATAATACCAGCTATCAACTATTACTGTTACATTACACAGTTACAAAAAGAATATAACACTTGCTGTTTTCAAAATTCTAAATGCTAATAAAATATTTTATCTATCTGCCTACAGGTTGGATTTCAAGAGCAGACACCTCAGTGACTCAAGTATCAAAGTAGGTTATTATTTTTATCTTTTTACCTGTATTCGGGCTGTCGACCTCCAGAATGATCATCTCTTGTCCATCTACAGCCAGATTCATCCTGTAACATGAAAAAGTTAATTTATATATTTGTTTATATTATTTTGGCCAAGCAGGATATATCTAATAGCATTACTAGAAATTAGCCTCTAAACCAAAATAATCTGAGGACAGAAAATACTTTTCTAAATTTCCCTGAACTTCAAAGGCACAAAAAAGAAAAAAGAAACGGCAAGTCAACCATTTCAATGGCTAAAATGGTAGAATGACTGAGAATTATGTTACCATTTATTCCTATTAAAATGCTTAAATTGTTTCTTTAGTAAGCCCAAACAGCCTTATTGCCAAAGACACGTATACCAACATCACAAAAGTTAAGGACTGTTTCAGGACAAAGGCTAAAATTAATCAAGCATACATTTCTTGATCTTTCATTTTATTCTTCTTTCTGTCAAATTTTTTCACTGACTTTCAGATTCAAGGCCAATAAAGAACTTTCTCACTTTTCCTGTTCAAGTTTTCTTTTCTCACCTTACTTCCCATTAAAAAAACACAATTTAAAGCAATATAATAACACTGTCAAAAAATTAGTAACAAAATGAAGTTCTCCTTTATCAGTAATTAGTGTGAATGTAAATGGATTAAATGCTCCAATCAAGAGGCAGAGAGTGGCAGATAGGATAAAATAACAGACCCATCTACATGCTGTATACAAGAGACACACCTTATGCACAAAGACACAAATAGAGAGTGATAAGATGGACAAAAACATTCTAAATAAACGGTTATCAAAAGACATCAGGCATGGCAATTTTAGTATCAGACAAATAGACTTTAACGCAAAATCTATTATAAGACACAAAGAAGGACATTATGTAATGATAAAAGGGTCAATGCAGCAAGAAGATATAACAATTATAAATATTCATGCACCTAACCCCAAAATTTATAAAGCAAACACTGACAGATTTGAAGGAAGAAATAGATTTATAATACTAGTAGGAGAGTTTAATACACCACTTTTGATAACAGAGAAAGCAACTAGAAAGATCAACAAAGAAATAGAAGATTTGAACGACACTATTAACCAACTAAATCTAACAGATGTATATACAGAACACTCCACCCCATAACAGCACCACATATATTCTTCTCCAGTGCACATGGGATCATTCTCTAGTACAGACCGTATCTTAGGACACAACGCAAATTTCAGTAAATTCAAAAAGACTGAAATCATACAAAGTATCATTTCTGATCACAGTGGAATGAAACTAGAAATTAATAACAGAAAACTGGAAAACAGACAAATACATGAAAACTAAATAACACATTAATAAACAACCAATGGGTCAAAGAAGAAATCAAGAGGGGAAAAAAAATACTTAGAATCAAACAAGGATGAAAAAACAACATACCAAAACCTACAGGAGGCAGAGAAGGCGGTACTCAGAGGGAAATTTATACCAGTAAATGCCTGCCTTGAAAAAGAAGATTCCAAATCAAAAGCCTAACTCTACAACTCGAGGAGCAAAAACGGAAAAGCAAATTAAGCCCAAAGCTACCAGAAGAAAGGAGTAAAGATCAGAGCAGAAAAAAAGAGAAACAGAAAATAGAAAAACAATAGAAATAGAAAGTGGCTTTTTGAAAAGATCAATAAAATCGACACACCTTTGGCTAGACCAACAAAGAAAAAGAGAGAGCAAAGGCTGATACCTAAAATTAGAGACAGAAGTGGGGACATCACAACCTACCCTACAGAAATAAAAAGGACTTTAAAGAGTACTATGAATAGTTATAAGCTAACTAATTAGATAACTTAGAGGAAATGGACAAATTCCTTGAAACGCATAAATTCCCAACAATGATTCAAGAAGAATTAGCAGATCTCAACAGACCTGTAAGTGAACAGACTGAATCAGTAAATCAGAAACCTCCCAACAAAGAAAATTCCTGGACCAGATGGCTTCACTGGGGAATTCTATCAAATATTTCTAGAGGTGACTATAATCCTATTTAAACTTTTCCAAAAAATAGAAGAGGAGGGAACACTATCTAACTGATTTTATTAAGGCGAGCACTACCCTGATACAGACAAAAGACAAAGACATCACAAGAAAAGTACAGACCAATATCCCTGATGAATACAGATGCAAAAATACTCAACAAAATACAAGCAAACTGAATCCAAAACTTATTAAAAGGAAAAAGAAAAAGAAACTGTCATTTACTAATAAGCTATATTAGAGCAGATGTAGTACTAAGTTTAAAATTAATCAAAGAAGCACACTTTGTCTTCTAAGGCAGACATATAAAGTACACAGCAACTCACACCCAATTACTTTAGAATTATACATAGAACAACACATATGCTAATTACTTACAATCAGAAACATGGATTTAGCTAAAATACATTATCTTTATTTCCCTCTTTAGCATCACATACCCTACTATGACATAAGTAAAATGTACTCATTGTTTTCCTTCTCAACATTAAATATAAAGAAAACAAAAAACAGGATTCTAGGAAGATGGTGGTATAAACAAACCATGGTTCCAACCCTCCTCCACAAGTAGAACAAGAAATACAAAAAGGAAACAGTGCTTGGCTTTGAAGGACTCTGAATCAGGGAGCAAAGGACAGCAATGGGGAACTGCAGACAGGCAAGAATCAACAATGGGTTGCATGCAGTAGGAATACTGCTTCCCCCCAAATCCCTGCCCTTCTCCCAGCTACATGGGCCACTGGCTGCTGTGAATGGGCACAGTGGCCCCAGAAAAAAAGCCTGCTCCCCTAACCACCACAGCCCCTGCCTGTACAAAGAAACAAGACCTGGAGCTTCTGCCCTAAAATTAACAAGACAGACCTCCCCAGGGTTCCATCTGGAATGTGTCTGCACCTCCCCCACTCAGACACTGTTGGTTACAAGCCTACTGCAAATTGCTACAGAAGGCCTGTGCAGTGGAGTCCACTCTCATAGTCAAAACTCTACCTGCCTCTCTGCACAACCCATAGCTCAGGCCTCTGAAAACAACAGGACAGATCTCTTAGGGAGTCAGTTCTGGTCCATCTGCACCCCCTTCAGTCAGTGCTGAGGACTGCTGACTAAGGCTGCTGTGTGCCAAAAAGCAGGCATCTTTAGTGGAGGCTACACCCACAGCCAACATACTCCATGGGAGCTCTGAGAGCAACAAGGCAGACCTCCCTGGGGCTCCAGCTGGAGTATGCTAGCACCTTCCCCACCCTGATGCTATCAGCTGCAAGCCTACTGTGAACTGCCACAGAAGGCCTGTAGAGTGGGGCCTGTTCCCATAGTAAACATTCTACCAGACTCCCTGCGCATCCTGTAGCTCAGGACTCTGAAACCAACAGGACACACCTCCTGGGAAGTTAGTTCAGGGCCATCTGCTCCCCAATTCAGTCAGTGCTGAGGACTGCTGACTGAGGCTGCTGTGTGCTAAGAAACAGGCATCTTCAGTGAAGGCTACACCCACAGCCAATATACTATAGGGACGGCTGTGATAGTTACAAGGCAGACTTCCCAGGAGGTGTGTATGGAGCATGACAGCCTCTACCCCACCAGGACACTGTTACCTGCAAGCCTACTGTGAATTGCTACAGAAGGGCCCTACAGTGGAGTTGCTCCCACAGTCAGCACTCTACTTGCCTCCCTATGTACTCTACAGCTCTGGTCTCTGAAACCAATAAGACAAATCTCCCTGGAGGTCAATAAGGGTTAGTCTGCCCCTACTTCCAATTGATGCTGAGAACTGCTGATTAGGCTGCTGTGTGTTAGGAAGCAAGAGTCTTGAGTAGAGGCTGCTCTCACAGCCAACAATCTACCCAGGGGGGCTTTGATAGCAACCAGGCAGACTTTCACGGGGATCTGACCAGAGCGTGACACCACCTCCCCTCCCTGGTAATTGTTGCTTTCCAGGCTGCAGCAAACTGCTACAGAAGACCCCCGCAGTAGAGTCTGCTCCCAAAGTCAGCACTCTACCTGCCTCCCTGTGTACTCAATAGCTCAGGCCTCTGAAACCAACAGGACAGACCTCCCTGGGGATCAGTTTGGGTCTGTCTGCTCCCCCTTAGAGTCAGCGTCAAGGACTGCTGACCGAGGCTGCTGTGTGCTAGGAAGCAGACGTCTTGAGTGGAGGCTACGCCCACAGCCAAAATACAATGGAGCAGGCTCTGATAGAAACAAGGCAGATCTCCCTGGGGGTTCAATCGGTGTATGACTACCCCACCACCAACTGGTAACTGTTGGCTGCTGACCTGACATGAACTGCTACAGAAGGTTCCCTACAGTGGAGTCAGGAGGTGGGTCACCTAAGTGGAGATTGGCCCCAACCACCAGAGTACCACTGGGGCTCTGAAATCAACAAGACAGATCCTTCAGAGGTCCTTCAGGGGAGTGCCAGACCCTCATTCTCCTGAAACAAAGGAAAGTCTGCCTGTGCTTCCCCTGAATGCCAGCTCAGGTATAAGCAACCCCCACAAAGCCAGAGGGCAACACCCAGCCCTAAAGACAGCTTGCTGGGTGTGGGTTTCCCGACTAAAAACGTGATTGCAGAAACAGAGAAGAGAAGGCAGTAATAACCAGAGATGGGGGCAGCACCCCCTGGTGGACAGATTGATTAGCACACATCTCGCCTGAGTGGCAATGGCTGCTGGCGGACGGACTGACCACAGCATGTCGTGTTCTCTAGTGTGTTTGGGAGAGATTGAAAGTTAAGATACAAGATCTGAAACTTTCAAATCCCAATTAAACCAGGAAGGGAGAAGGAGCTATCACAGAGAGGGAGAGGAAACAGTAAGCAAAGGCCAAAGGCTCTACCCACCTAAGAGTTTCTTGGATAAAGTAATACAGGGGAAAATAAGAAAGTTAACACCTTTGAAAATTTCAATGTCTCAACAACAACAACAATAAAAATCACAAGACACACAAAGAACAGAGAAACAAATGAACGTGACAAAGGGAGTAAAAGCACATTTAGGGATAACCAAATAATGAAAAAAAAGGTAAGAATATAATATAACAATACTAAACATAATTAAAGAACTAAGGGTAAACATAGGAAATAAAAGAAACGGAATAAAATGAAAGAACAAAATAAGGATCTAAAAAAAGATATTGCAACTGAAAGGGACAGTAACTGAAATGAGAAACACAACAGAAGGAATTACCAACAGATTTAATCGGACAGAAGAAAAAAATCAGCAAATTAGAGTATAAGATAGTTAAAATTACAGATGCCAAAGAGCAACAAGAACGGAGGTTCAAGAAGGCTGAGCACAGTTTAATGGAATTATAGGCCAACAACAAGAGACCTAACAGACGCATCCTGGGAATTCCAGAAGATGAGCGAAAGAAAGGGACAGAAAGAATATTTGAAGAAATAATGACAGAAAATTTCCCCAATCTAACAAAGGACATGAATCTACAAATCCAAGAAGCTCAAAGCACCCCAAGCAGGATAAATGCAAGGAGCTCTACACCAACACATATCATAATTAGGCTCTCAAAAATTAAACATAAAGAGAGAATCCCGACAGCAGTGAGAGATAAGTAAACAGGCACATACAAAGGATCCCCAATAAGATTAAATGTTGATTTTTCCTCAGAAACATTGGAGGCCAGAAGGCAATGGAATATTATTTGAAGTGCTGGGGAAAAAAAAACCAAAAAACTGTCAACCAAGAATACTACACCCAGTAAAACTATCCTCCAAGAATGAGGGTGAAATTAAAACATTCCCAGGAAAACAGAAGCTGAGAGAGCTCACATCCACCAGAACAGCCCTACAAAAAGAACTAATGGGAGTTCTGTAGATGGAAGGGAAAAGACACAAGTAAGTATTGAAAGCTGTACATAAAAAAGAAAGATCCCTAATAAAGGGAAATGCATGGTCAAGTATAAGGGCTAGCAATAAGGTATTCATGCTTGATAATTCTAAATGTTTTGTCCTTCATATTTTTAATAACAAATATATAAAAGGCAATGATAAAATTATGTTACAAGGCATATGAAATATAAAGACATTATTTAGTGACAACAACAACAAAAGGGGAGAGAGAAATGGTTTAGATATAGAAGTTCTTGTACATTACTGAAGTTAAGCTGGTAACAACTCAACCTAGAAGGTTATAAATACAATCTCCTAGAAGGTTATAAATAACAATCTCTTAAATATAATATTCATGGTAACCACTAAAAAAACATACAGAAAATATACACAAAAGGAAGGAGGAGGGAACCAAAAAAGCTCACTATAATAAACCAACAAAACACAAAAGCAAGAAGTACTAACGGATAAAGACAAAGAAGATTTAAGACATACAAAAAACAAATAACAAAATGACAGAAATAAGTCACTTCTTATCAATTTACAGAGAATGTAAATGGACTAAACGCTCCAATCAAAAGGCAGAGAGTGGCAGAATGGATAAAAAATAACATGATCCAATTATATACTGTTTACAAGAGACACACATTAAACCCAAAGACACACAAAAAAAAAAAGAAAGTGAAAGGATGGAAAAAAAAATTCCATGTGTAAATAATAACCCAAAAGAGAGCTGGAGCAGCAATCTTTATATCAGACAAAGTAGACTTCAAGACAAAATCTGTCAGAAGAGATAAAGATGGACATTATATAGCGATGAAAGGGTCAACTAACTCAGAAGATTTAACATTTATAAATATATATGCACCCAACATCGCTTCAAGTATATATAAAGCTAACACTGATAGAACTGAAGGGAGAAATAGACAGTACTACAATAATAGACGAAGACTTCAATACACCACTTTCTATATTAGACAGAACATCTAGAAAGATCAACAAGGAAAGAGATAACCTGAATGATACTATAAACCAACTAGGCTTAACAGACAAATACACAGAACACTCCCCCCCAAAACAGCACAATATACATTCTACTTTCGTGTACATGGATCATTCTCCAGGATAGAATACGTTAGGTCACAAAGCAAGTCTTGGTAAATTTAAAAAGGGTAAAATCACACAAAGTATTTTCTCTGAACACAACAGATTGATGCTAGTAACAGAAAAAAACCTGGAAAATACACAAATTTAAAAAATTAAACAACACACTACAAAACTACCAACAGGTCAAGGAAGAAATCAAAAGAGCAATCACAAATTTCTTAAGAGTCAAATGAAAATGAAAGCATGACATACCAAAACTATGGGATGCAGCAAAGATAGTACTCAGAGGGAAACTTACAGCAATAAATGCCTACCTCCCCCCAACAAAAAAGAAAAAAGATCTCAAAGTAACAGCCTAACTTGACAACTCCAGGAACTAGAAAGAGAGGAGCAAACAAAGTCTAAGCCCACCAAAAGAAAGGAAATAACAAAGATCAGAGCAGAAATAAATAAAATCAAAAACAGAAAAATAGAGAGATTCAATAAAACCAGATGTTGAGTCTTTGAAAAGATCAGTAAAATTGACAAGCCTTTAGCTAGACTGACAAATAAAAGATGTAAATAACCAAAACAAAAACTGAAAGAGGGGACATTACAACTGACCCTATAGAAATAAAGAGAATTATGACAGATTATCAACAACAGTGTGGCAACAAACTGGATAACCTAGACGAAATGGATAAATTCTTAGAAGCACACAACCTACCCAAACTGACTCAAGAGGAAATAGAAAGTCACAAGAGACCCCATAACAAGTGAAGAAATCAAATCGGTGATCAAAAGCTTCGCAACAGAAAAAAATCCTGGATAAAATGGCTTCACTGGGGAATTTTACCGAACATTCAGAGAAAAAGTGACACCAATACTGTCTAAACTCTTCCAAAAGATACACAAGGAAGGAGTACTCTCTAATTAACTTTATGAAGCAAACATAACCCTGATATCAAAACTAGACAAAGACATCTCAAGAAAAGAAAATTACAGGCCAATATTCCTTATGAATATAGATGCAAAACTCCTCAACAAAATACTAGCTAACACAATCCAACAGCATATTAAAAGAGTAATACACCATGACCAAGTAGAATTTATTCCAGGAATACAGGAATGGTTCAACATTAGAAAATCAATCGGTGTAATATACCACATCCATAGAACAAAGGAAAAGAACCACATGATCATCTCTATGGATGCAGAAAAAAGCATTTGATAAAATCCAACATCCTTCTTGATGAAAACCCTAAAGAAGACTGGAAAAGAAGGGAAAGTCCTCAAAATTTTTCAGGGGATATATGAAAAGCCAAGAGCCAACATTATACTTAAAGAAGAAAGACTAAGAGCTTTCCTCTTGAAATCAGGAACAAGACAAGGCTGCTGACTCTCATCATTTCTATTCAATATTGTATTAGAAGTCCTACCTAGAGAAATAAGACAAGTATAAGAAATAAAAGGTATTCATATTGGAAAAGAAGAAGTAAAATTATCTCTATTCAAGGATGATACGATCCTATATTCAGAAAGTCCCAAAGAGTCTACAAGAAAACCTATAGAGCTAATAGAGGAAGCTAGCACAGTTGTAGGCTAAAAGGTGAACAAACAATCTGTTGAGTTTCTATACACCAGCAAAGAGAAATCTGAGAGGAAAATGAGGGAAACAATTCCATTTACAATAGCATCTAAGAGAATAAAATACCTAGGAATAAATCTAACCAGGGATGTGAAGGACTCATGCAATGAAAACTATAAAACACAGCTGATATAGATTAAAGAAGACTTAAATAAATGGAAAAATGTTCCAAGTTCATGGGTTGGAAGACTTAATATTGTTAAGATGTCAATACTACCCAAAGCAATCTATGGACTCAACACAGTCCCAATCAAAATTCCAACAGCCTTCTTTACAGAAATAGAAAAACCAACCCCCAACTTTACATGGAATGGCAAGAGGCCCCAGATAGCTAAAACAATGTTGAAAGAGAAGAACAAAGTAGGAGGGCTCACACTTTGATTTTAAAACATACTACACAGCTACAGTAATCAAAACAGCCTGGTTCTAGTATAACAATAAACACATAAACCAATGGAATAGAATTGATAGCCCAGAAATAAACCCACACATCTATAGTCAACCGATTTTTGACAACGGTGCTAAGTCCATTCGATGGGGAAAAAAGAGTATCTTCAATAAACGGTGCTAGGAAAATTGGATATCCACATGCAGAAACAGGACCCATGCCTCACACCATACACAGAAACAAATTCAAAACAGATTAAGGACCTAAATGTGCAAACTAAAATCATAAAATTCTGAAAAGAACAAGTAGGGTCAATGTTGTCAGGCCTAGTTTTCAACAATGGATTATCTAATACAATAACAAAAGCACAAACAGCAAAAGACAAACAAATGGGACCTCACAAAAATTAAAAACTTTTGTTCATCAAGACTTTACCAAAAAAGTGAAAAGACAAGCTACTAACGAGGAGAATATCTTTAGAAACCATATTATCCAACAAGAATTTAATAACCAAAATATATATAAAATTTTGACAACAATAAACAGACAAATCACCCAATTATAAAATGAGCAAAGGACTCGACATTTCATCAAAGAGGACATTCAGATGGCCACCAGACACATGAAAAGATGCTCAGCATCATTAGCCACTAGAGAGATGCAAATCAAAACCATAATGAGATACCATTTCACTCTCTCTAGAAGTTATTAAAAATATATATAATGTATGGCCACACTTATATAAAAAAACAAAAAAAAGACAAATGTAGAGACCAAAGTTTATTAGTGGTTACCAGGGTAGGTAGAGGGGGAAAAGGGTGTTATCAGTGATGGAAAAATTGCATTAAGGGTAGGGTTGTACAGTTGATTATTGTAATTACTGTAAGTTGTAACCCTATAAAAAGTTGAATTGGCAAAAGTTGTGTAACAGATATATTTACAACAATGAACAAAAAAGAAAAAAAAAAAAGAGTAGCCACTGAGGCTGCTTATGTACAACCTTATGGGATTTAGTTCCTTGGTTTGGAGGTTTAAGGCCATGATTTCATGTGACATCCCAGTTAGTAGACCTAATAATGTGTTTAGTGCTTCTGTTCCACCCCCTAGTTCATTGTCTTAAAAGTTTGCAAAGGGCGATCCAAGGCACAGAAATTGGTATCTATTCAGTTGGAGCAACAGAGGAAGAAGACTCAGGAATAGGAGGAGGAGATCGAATGTGCGGCTAATTGCCTCCATGAACAACTGCCTCCTTTGCCACGAGACCACAAGAAATGGATGGTGCCCGGCTACCATTACTGAACATTCTGATCAAAGATTCCATAGAAGAATCCTGATCAAAAGGGGGGAAATACAGAACAGAATTTCAAACCTTCATAGACTCTAGACTTTCTGAAGCCATGGAGGATAGATAAACCCCTGAAACTACTGCCGTGAGATAATCTTTAAACCTTAAACCAAAAATATCCCCTGAAGTCATTTTAAAACCAAACAACAGTTTAGCTTAACTAGTAAAAAAAAAAAAAAAAAAAAAAGATCTGCATTGAGTATTACGCTCTTTTAAGAACTATCCATATGGGATCAAACTGACAACAGCAACTCAAAAGACTGGGTGGGAACCTTAGGGGGCAGTGTGTTTATGTTAATGAGGGAGGAACAACTCAGAAAAGGAGGGTGAGAATGGTTGCACAACTCAAAGAATGTTATCAGTGTCACTAAATTGTACATCTAGAAACTGAAATTTAGAAAAAAAGAAAACAAAAAACTCCAAAGCTATAATGAAAAGTGGGATCAAGTAAGTAGTTTGCTTTATATACCTGAACTCCAGAGAAGAACTACTGTCATGACAGTCCTCAGGATTAGAAATTTGTTTAAGAGAACTTAACATGTTGTGCAAAGTATTAAACACAACTTGCACCATTAATGGAAGACATTGTTAAGGCACTGTTATGCTATAAGTTTTTAGAAAAAAAAAAAAATTATGTTCATGAGGATTCATATAATAATTGGATCAATGAACTGAGAACTCCCTGTCCACACTAAATGGCTGTAGGGTTCTGATAAGAGGGATAACACCTGTTTATGCAAAGGCCAAATTGTTTCTCCCTGAGACTACCTCAAAGAATGGCTTTGATGGAAAATCCAGTATTTTCTAGAATACAGGTAATGCATAATGTTTACTTTTGCAACAGTGCTAGCATGACATTTAAAACTGAACAACACAAAAATCAATTCTGTGAGAAGTGAGGAAGTTATAACACCCCAAACTTTAGGGGAAAAAAACCCCAAAAACTCAAACACTGAATAGTCTCATTATCACTTTAGAATCGTCACAGATCACCATGGTGTAGAAGAAAGAAAATTGGACTCTCATATATACCCAACCTGAGCAAGTCACCCTACCTCTATTCCTTCAAATGTAAAGTATTAAGACAAATTCCAAGGGTCAAAGTGTGGTCAAATTTAATTATAAACAATGTTTAAATATATACTGTTAATTACAATATTATACAGTAGGGAAGGGTAAAAATGGAAAAAGGTAGGAAAAAGATCTAATAGAGCAATGTTGTAAACATGCGAGCTAGGATAGTAAAATTGCATCAAGGAACAGTTTCAATCATGTTCAATGACAGATTGCCACTGGAAAAACAAACATATACTTCTAGATTAGTAATAACGATAGAGAAATTATAATAGTTTAACAGTAATAATATCAGGTAACATTTTAAAAGTCCTTATTACATGACAAACAATGTTTTGAGTACTTTCTAATCTGACTTTAATAATAACTATAACAAAAATGAGACTGAATCCCAACAACCTTAACAGCGTTTCATGAAAATGCAAAAATTATAAGTTGGCACATCCAGTAAGAGATGGTAACCACCTGCTCATCATTTATTTATGAGTTCACCAAGACAACAGATTATTTTTACATGGTTCCGCAAATCCTTGTCAATTTAGGGGATAAAAAAGCACGCTAATTGGAATTAATGTCATTTGGATAAAGCTAGAGCTATTCAGAGTGCTTACCCACTTTGTCCAGCACCCCAATATTATTGACTACCAGTTCCCATTTGAGAGCTCCAGCAGACAATTCAACAGAGCATCAAGCAGGAAGTGTTTATCCAACTGCCTCCATGGCCAGTCACATAAATCTTTTAAATTACATGAATTTTAAACTTATAAGAAATAACAATTAGTACATGGGGGAAATTTACATACTCCTCTGTGAGGTGGACCACTTCTTCGATCATGAGAAAAACTGCGGCCCTCGTCATATTCTCGGTAATCAACATGACTGTAATATCTATTGTAGCTTCCTTCACCAGGTCTGTCTAGTAGTGGTGGTTTCTTTGGCACAATATTAACTACTCTATGGTAGCCATCCTAAAACAGACAAAAAGAAATATATAAAAATCACTAACTTCTCTATTTGGTTTTGGAAAGGTTTTCAAAAAGTACAGGAGTTCTTATCTTTAATCAAATAGGGTAAATGTATAAACAAATAAAGATGCATTAATGAAATAACATGACTATAACTAATAGCAAGGTTTTCAAATGGATTAAAGGAAATCAAATTGTTCAATGAAGAAAGCCAGGTGTTCAAAGTAACATGCAGCAATGCTAAAAATGAATCATAGGTAAATAAAAGAAAAATTATAATTTTTTAATCATTTTAATAAAACATAAACTACAGACAATAAGAATATTACATTAGTTCTAATCTCTATATTGCCTAAGGATTTTAGAAATAAAACACATCTTGGTTTACAATGTTTGAACTGTATGTTCAAAAGAAATACAAGATTTTTACATACAAACAACAGCAAACAGGGAGATAGATACTGAGCTGGAAAGACCAAAAGGAAACATTTTGATATAGATCAAAAGAAAACATTTTGAGGAAAGCTTTTTGCTTTGGATTTGGAAGCAAAATAGAACTCAATATACAATTTGAACTAATTTTCAAAGTTACATGTTGCTAATGTTTTAAAGTTTTAGAAATTGGGTGGGTTTTTTGTGGAGTTGGGAGATAGGACAGAGGGAAAAGAATACCTGTCTTAGGTTAGAATCTGTTCTAAAATAACTAAACAAAAAGATTATCAACAGTAGCAAAATTGAAGTAGAGGGCTACAGAACATGTATCCATAAACAATCTGGTCCTTGACATTTATGGTAAATCTTTTTATCATACCAAATTAGATGTATGTGAAAGAGATCTGAAGAACAAAGCTTTCAAGGTTTAAGATGTGATCAATATGAGTTAACAGATATGAGCCAAAAAAAAAAAAAAACCAGCATAAAATCCAGCATTCAGAATGGGTTACTCTACCATCCTAAGCCTCAGTTTCCTCATTTGTAAAATGGGACTAAAGCTAACACCTACCTCATGAAGTTGTTAGAGCACTGTAAACGGTATGTATAGCACTTAGCACAGGGTCTGGAACACAAGTGCTCAAAAAAATGTTTGCTCTTTTGATTACTACCTTTGCAAGTCTATGAAAAAGACTAAAAAAAGTATCTATTTTCTTAAATTACTTTTTGGCATTAATAAATATAACTATTCAATTATTATCCAGTTACTATGTACTATTCAAATTTCCTAACGGGTAGGAAATCTGACAATGTGCCAGGGGAAAAAAAGACAAAATAAATAGATCATATCTACTAGAGAGCTAAAAAGACCTATTTTACCCCACGGGGATAAGGTGATTTCCTTCTTTAGTATACTAGATATCAAATTGTAAAATATATTCTATAAGCTTACACAGACTATAATACATGAACAAATTTTATTGACTCTTCTAGAAACTGTTTTTCTCAGAGATTTCAATTAAATCTAACCAAATACTGACCTGCTAAAAAAAACTGGCATTCAGCCAAAATTAACATGCTTACAATTTATAGCATTTTTCTAATTCAAAATTTCTTTGTTATTCATAAACTTAAGGAGCCCTGGTGGCATAGTGGTTAAGGGCTTGGCTACTAACCAAAAGGCTGGCAGTTCGAATCCACCAGCCGCTCCTTGGAAACCCTAAGGGGCAGTCCTGCTCTGTCCTATAGGGTCACTATGAGTCAGAATAGACTTGATGGCAACAGGTATTCATAAGCTTAGAATCACTGATTTCTCCAATTCCAAGCAAACATAAAAATCCACTCCACAATATCCTTATTTGTTTGCTTTGTATATCCTCATTAGGGGGGATGGTGGCGGGGGTGGGGAAGGGTGGAGTATACCTGCCTAAATACTTCTACAAATAGGAAGCTTATTACTTTACAAAGTTGCCCATTTTGCTGTTCAACTGCCCTAGTTATTAGGAAGTTATTTCAGGATTGTAAAATATATATATAGCAAAACTTCGAAAGAAGTAAAACTTGAGTCCCATTTAGTTATACATTTAACAAATGTTTTTACTGAATAATAGTGTGTGAAAATAATCATTCCAAAAGTTGTTAATCAGCAAAAGAGAAAAAAAAAAAAAAAACCTCCTGATAGCTGTTCTTACATCTGGCAACGAAGATCAAATTGGCATTTCCTTTATGTTTTGAGAAAATGTTTAAATTTAAGTAAATTACGCCATCTCTGCTCCGTAGACATCTCATCTTAAAAGCAAACTCCCTATGTACATGAAAAGATTTAAGGAAATACAGATCATTGTAGGAGCATATGACAAAGCGGGAATTGTATTTTCAGAGACAGAGTTCATGTTTTATCCAGATACACCATTCAGGAATTTCTTTTTCTTTCCAATAAAATCCGTAATCATTGGCAAAGATTTCAGAAATTTCCCTTCAAAAACTTTCATTATTAAGAAAATTCAAACAGTATTTTACATTCCCTGCACTGACAGATCTGAATGGAAGTACTACCACTATTTGAAATTCTTGTACAAATCTTACACTGAGCTATAAAACACATAATTTTCCTTTCTAAATGCTAACATAAGTACATATGGCTTCAGGTACTAATATGTTTAGATCCTCCATTTTAAGAATATCTTAGAAAACATACAAACTAGAAATAAAAATTATGACTTATAAAGAATATATTAAAAGGTTTTTAAGAATAACAGGGTCACTTTTAACTAAAAAAAATAAGCTCAATGGAGTTGAAACATTTCTATTATTTCAAATACACATATCTCAAATCTTGAGTTTGGAAATAAAATTTGAATTTACCTCAATGAAATCAATTTTTATTGCTCAGTTCATACTAATCATTATAAAAAATATCTACAACTTCCCTATCAATTGAAAAGGTCAGAATAAATCAATCTAAAACAGTGTTTGTATATTTATGCCATGTACCAATTTTATGCAGATATTATTAGAATTCTCCCCAAAAAAACATAAAATCTATTGGACTTGCTCCTCCAAAGTAGTATTAATGATATGATCATTCAGACCAAAAACAAAAAGTTTATGTGTTCATAATATCTTTAAAAGACTATTTTACTTGATCATTTATCTACTATGGCAGGATTTGGAAAGTAAATCTTGCATATAAACTTAAATACTTTTAGGAAATGTTACAATTCTATGAAATTTACATTTTCATGTTTGTCATTATCTTAGTGAAGAATTCTTACAAGGGCCTTTGAATTTCTGAAATAAGGATTTTTCACAGTTTGCTTGTGCTAGTAAAAATCAAGTCAGAATAAGGTACATATCAAATTAGTTTTGCAATTTTGAGATCGGAAAGGGTGATTAATAAGTAATTATTACTTAATTTGCTAAAAATTCCAATTTCATATAACTACCTTTTATGAGAAATGTTTGCATTTCAGTAAGTAGAAGCACCAACTTCATAGTTTATGTTTGACTCAATATAGAAATCCATTGCCAATTTTTCCAACACAAATGTTTAATTTCACTATTAACTAGATACAAATCTTGGGGATTACCATGTTTCTTTAAAAATATTCATAACATCTCATTAAAATATACTTTGCACCTGTTTTAACATTAAAATACTTTATTTGTAATAAAAATTTTAATACAAAATCCCTCCCTTTTTTTAAGCAGCTTTATTTCTTAGAGACACATATTTAAATATTTATTTACAGTTGAAATATGGTATCTTGAATTTGCTTCAAAATCTAGAAAATTGGGGGAAGGAAAGTGATGGAGGTACAGACAAAAACAAGATTGGCCATGAGTTGATAAGTGCTGCTGGGATGATTTGTCCATGGGGAGTTCACTATACTATTTTGTCTACTTTTGTATACATTTTTTTCCATGATTAAAGTCAAAACAACTAAAACACACTAACCTACAAGTGAAGTAACTAAGTACGATGGCACATGTAAATAGTTAATGCCATCACTTCCAATCAGAGTCAATCAACTGCAGTAGGAATGTAAGCCTCCTCATAAGGACAGACACCTTAGCAGTCTTATTAACTGCTCTATTCTCAGCACCTGAACAGCACTTGCCACGTAGTAAACACCACATCCATAACAGACATTCTACCTCGCTACCTTAATTTTATATTATTTTTTGCATCACGTGCTTTTTACTGAAAAAGTACCACATAAACCACATCTAATTAAAAAATTCTATTACACAAGATGATAGAATTTTGTTTTCATAAATTTGATGTTTGTTTCCTCATATTTTATGACACGCATTTTTATTTTAGTGCTATTAGTTTTATTCATTCACAGATATGCCAATGAAATATAGTGAGCCCTCTGTACCCATGGGTTCCACATCCACAGATTCAACCAACCGTGGATCGAAAATATTCAGGGGAAAAAAGAAGTTCCAAAAAGCAAAATTTGAATTTGCCATGGGCTGAGCACTACGCGGAATCCACGCAAATGCAGTGATGTGTAGGCATACCCTGCTGTAGCCTCCTGCCATTTCGCACACCTCAGTCTCTCTCCAGCACTCTTTGAGCATTGTTTGCCTCTTGCCTTGTTCGTTTGCTACTTGTGTTGTGTGCACCCTTTGTTTCTGTGAAAAAATGGCTCCTAAAATGCAATTAAGTGGTCAAAGCAATCCCTCAAAGTGCTACCTCTCAACGAGAAAATAAAAATCGTAGATCTTTTGAAAAGTGGCATGTTGCTTGCTGAAGTGGGCTGTAAGGCTGGTTAAGAGCGAATCAAGCATTCACACAATAAAGCAGAGAGAAGCTGAAATTCGTGGAAGTGTTCGAGCTGCCCCTATAGTGGCAAAACAGTCTCTGATTCGTGACAAAGTGCTTGCAAAGACTGAGAAAGCATTAAGTGTTAAGTGTAAGCATTAACAACGATTTACACAGCATTTACACTGTATTAAGTATTATAAGTAATCGAGGATCATTTAAAATATGTGGGAGGATGTGCACAGGTCATACATAAATACTATGCCATTTTATATAAGGGACTTGAGCATTCGCGGATTTTGGTATCCATGGGGGTCCTGGAACCAATCTCCCTCCAGATACCTAGGGACAACTGTATTGGTATTTCAGGGTCATTTCAATGGTGTCTGGAGACAACGGGTCGGAATATTTGAAATCGGAATTATCTCAGAAAACTAGGGCATATTGTTGCAGACTGTAACCCAGAACTGATCATATTTCTTCTGGAAGTTGTAACAAAAAGAAAGTTAAGTTCCTGCAATTCTGCCAGCTAAGAAAGCATAACACCTCTTAGAGCAGCTCTATACAAAGGATTCTCAGGATCACAGACCGAGGATCTGTGACATGGCAGTAGGCGATAGCAAATGTCCACTTAATATTTTGCATTCATTGCATGTAATTTAATATCAATGTATGCAATGTCAAAAACCGTAAAAAAAAAAAAATCAAAAAATGAAACACTGAACTCTAGCTAATGATATGCATGCTTAAGTATTTAGTGGGAAGTATACTGCTGTCTACAATTTACTCTGAAATACATCAAAACATTTAGATGAATTAATTGGATGGATACAAGATGGATAGATGGATAGACACATAATAAAGCAAATTTAATAAACAGCTAATAGTTGAATCTAAGTGGTGAGTTTATGGATGTCCACTGTAAAATTCTTTCAATTTTGCTGCATGTTTGAAAATTCTCATAATAAAATATTGCGGAAAGTTGTACTTACATGGTAAATTTAAATGAATACTGGCTGTGTAAAATAATAAAAAATGTAGGACATAAAAAGAGTAGAGAATTAAAATATGTATGTGAAGACTGTGAATAACAGTATTTCATGAAATAAGAGTAGAAAGAAAAATATTTCCACATTAATACATTTTAAACATTATATGGAATATATATGTAATTGGGTTACCAAATTAAGTAGACTTGACTATTCAAATTGGACAGAGGAAAGATTTCTGGATTATATTTTGAGTACATTTACATCTAGGAATATATGGAATAGAGATAGTCCTATATATTCTCTACAAGACCATTAGAAATTAACAAAATCATGTTCTTAATTCACTGAAGAATTTATTTTTGATTGACTAAACTCTCTAGGAAAGAGAAGTAACAATGGCAAGAACTACAGAAACATTCAACCAACCCAAGTAAATAAATTACTATACTCATACCAAGCCCATTGCTGCCAAGTCAATTCCAACTATGGCAACTCTATAGAACAGAGTAGAACTGCTCCACAGGGTTTCCAATCTTTGGGTTAGCAGCCAAGTGCTTAACCACTGCACCACCAGAGCTACTTAAATAT
The DNA here is from genome assembly GCA_030035585.1 of Dugong dugon. Lineage (NCBI taxonomy): Eukaryota > Metazoa > Chordata > Mammalia > Sirenia > Dugongidae > Dugong > Dugong dugon. The sequence goes on from CM057465.1 coordinate 157,300,004, forward strand.
TACTATATAACTACTTACATATAAAATTTAACTATGTAATTCAAAATTAATATTGAATGTGATAGAAAATCAAAAGTATTGCTACTTTTGACATCACTACCCATCAATCTTTACTATTCTCAACTGCTGTGCCAAAATTCAGAAAAATTTTTCACTTAATTATTTGTACTGCGTTGAATAGTGCCCCCCCACAAAATTCATGTCCATCCAGAACCTGTGCACGTGACCTTATTTGGAAATAGGGCCTTCGCAGATGAAGCCAAGATAAGATCATACTGGATTAAGTGGGCCCTTATCTATTGACTGGTATCCTTTTAAGAAGGTTAATTTGGACAGACACACAAGGAGAAAGCCAAGCGATGACAGAGGCAGAGACTAAGTGACGCACCTACAAGCCAAGGAACACCAAGGACTGCCACGAACCAACAGAACCAAGGAGACAAAGAAGGATCCTCCCCTAGAGGCTTCAGAGAGAGCACAGCCCTGCTAACTCCTTGATTTCAGACTTCTAGCCTCCAGAACTATCATAATAAATTTCTGTTGTTCTAAGCCACCCAGTTTATGACAATTTGCTACAGCAGCCCTAGGAAACTAATACACTATTCTAATGGAGAAGAATGTATTTGTTAAAGGAAGGGAAAGAAAAAAAGCAGACTGCCTTAGCCCCAGTTATATTACAATACCCAGAATATAAGCTGCTAATGTTCTGATTCAAATATCCAAACTTTACAGCTTCTAGAAATTCTAAAATTGAAACTTCTCTCCCATTTTTAAATAAGCCAATGGAATGGGCATTTTATATTGCAGTATCATTAAAAGGTTCCATATTACTTGTCTTTTCCCCTTCAGGCTAACATGATGGACTCCCACAATTAGAAGTTTACCTCTATCTAAAAGCAATTCTGTCACAAAACTTCATAAAAGCAAAGAAATCAAATAACTAAGCTCATAGAAATTACAGGTTAAGCAGCAGAAAATATGCTTTTAAAAACAAGAGTCTTAGAGGTATGTAGAAGTTAACTGTAGATAACTGATTTTCTTCCTATAGAGGAATTTTTAGGCTTACATTCAGATTCTCTGTAGTGTTCTAACTTCTTTGGGATTTAGTCTCCTATCTTACCTACCCAAGTTTAACACCAAATAAAAATGTATGTGAATACACCTTATAATTATGCAACTAAATTTTATAAGTATAAAAATAAATTATTTATACATAAGAGATTAAAAAGAATGCTATAGCTAAAACGGTAAAATAATGATTGGTACATTTGTCAAGTTATACATGAATTGAGGATAGGATTTCCAATGCTCAAATGAGGTATAATTTAATATCAGCTCTGAAATGTATGAGTGTACAATTGCCCTTCCAGTTTTATGAGTACTAGAAGCTCACAAAACAGCTGCTTTTGTATGTAATTTATTATCAGTGTATTTCACTGTTCATGTAATATCAATATTTCATTGAAGAATCTGTAAATGATTTAAACTAACAGCACTAACATACAATATGAAGGATCAAAGGAAGGAAACATCAAACTAATGAAAACACAAGTCTACCATCCTGTGTGGGAAAATTTTTGTTAGATGTGGTTGATGTGGTACTTTTCTAGTAAAAAACGTGTGATGCAGATTTTCAATTTTCATGGATTCTACACTTTCTGGAGCCATGAAGGGTGGATGAACCCCTGAAACTATTGCCCTGAGATAATCTTTGAACTTTGAACCAAAAATATCCCCTGAAGTCTTCTTAAAAGCAAACAACAGTTTAGCTTAACTAGTTTTAAAAAAAAGGCCCGCCTTGAGCATTATGCTCTTTTAAGAACTATCTATATGGGATCAAACTGACAACAGCAACTCAAAAGACTGGATAGGAATCTTAGGGGGCAGTGAGGTTATGTTAATGAAGGAGGAACAACTCAGAAAAGGAGGGTGAGAATGGTTGGATAACTCAAAGAACGTAATTAATGTCACTAAATGGTACATGTAGAAACTGTTGAATTGGTGTATGTTCTCAATAACAAAATAAGTAAAATTTAAAGAAACAAAAAGCATGTGATGCCAAAAGTAATATACAATTAAGATAGCAAGGTAGAATATTATGAGGTCATACTAGTAGTAAAATCCTCCCCTTCATGTTACACTGTATGTCATATTCAGTAGCTCCCCAAATACTTTTCTGACCTATCAGAATCTAGGAAGAAATGAAGAAGGGTAAAAGCAAGTAAAAAAGGAACTGGGGGAAAAATCAGCAAAACAGATTTTTTGTCAGAGAACAAAACTCAAATATGCAAAACAAAGTAGACATTACCTTCCCCTATCCCAGGTACTAATGATAGTGGGTTCTCACTTTAAAAGGATTAGCTAAAGTTTTATACTTAGAAAAAATAAATATTCTGTCTTTTCAAAACTTGATGTAAACATTTTATTGAAAGTTATGGTAGACATATAGAAAAGTGTGCAAATCCTAAATGTAGCTCTGGATAAATTTTCATAAACACACTGTGTTACAACCACCCAGATAAAGAAACAGAACATTCCCAGCACTATAAAAGCCTCCCTTGTGCTCTCTCCCAGTCACTGCTACTTCCTCCCAAAAGTAACCACTCTCCTGGCTAGTTATGCCTGTTTTAGAAGTTTATATAAAAGGAAACATATGCAATATGCTCTTATGTCTGGCTTCTTTCTTTCAAAATTATGTTTGTGACATTCATCCATGTTGTTGCATCTGGCAGTAGTCCATTCATTCTCATTGCTGTATAATTGCACAATTAATTTATGTGCCCTATTGCTGGACATCTGAATTGTCACCAGTTTGGAGCTCTTATGAATAAGGCTGCTTATGAAAATTCTTGTATACATCAATACAGTATACCAATAGAGGTTCTTAAGTAACATTAGATGATCTCTGCTTTATAAGCAAATATTTGAAAACTTAATAAGTTATCTTGTTACTACATCCAAATTCATAAGGATGTTGTTGTGTGCTGTTGAATTGATTCCGACTCATAGCAACCCCATAGGACAGAAAAGAACAGCCCTATAGGGTTTCCTAGCCTGTAATCTTCATGGGAGCAGATCGCCAGGTCTTTTCTCCCATGGAGCCACTAGTGGGTTTGAACTTCCAACCTTCTGGTTAGCAGTCGAGCTACTTAATCACTGCACCACCAGAGCTCCTTTCATAAAGTATAACTTTATTTACATTTCCAGTTCAAGTACCACTTATCAATTTGGAGCCACTGGTAGGTTTGAACTTCCGACCTTCTGGTTAGCAGTCGAGCTACTTAATCACTGCACCACCAGAGCTCCTTTCATAAAGTATAATTTTATTTACATTTCCAGTTCAAGTATCACTTATCAATTTCTTTAACTCCAGGATTCAGTAGGCCCATGAAATTAGATGCAAATATCAAGGGTTTTTTTTTTTTCCACCTAAATGTAAGCAACAAACAACATAGTAATAGCTATGACTTCATCACCAACAGAAATATTTATATCATGTTACAGCTGTTGTAGATAATCTCAAAATATTTACTCATTGCTACACAGAAATTACAGAAATTAGACCCCTATCACTAGCTTGTGTTATTTTATGACCTACTGAAGAAGCACTTATTACTATTTCACAAATTTGGCTTTTGATAACTCAATAATTATATTCAAATGTAAGTGTTTTCCTTTAATTCTGTATATTTTATTTTATAGATATAAAAACATTATTTTGAGAAGGGATCCCCAGGCTTCATCAGACTGCCAAAGTGATCCACGGCAGAAAAAAGGTTTAGAACCCCTGCTTTATTTCACTAAATGTGGATGTAACATAGAAGGCAAAGGGACACTCCCCCTTTGCCATCTAAGGAGTATTATGTATTGGGGCGAGGGGGTAACAGCTCTATACTGCTAACCAAAACAAGGCTAAATACACCAGAAAAAAATGTATCTGAGTCTTGGGGAGGAGGGATGTGGGGATACAAAAGGCTTTATGAATTAAGACAGGTTGATTAAGGGAGGAGGGACACCAATCTAATGGAATAAAAAGAAGGGGAGGAATGAACCTGTACAAAGTATGGGCAAGTTCTAAGCCTTCAAAAAGAGAAAATCAGCCTAGGCTCCTCCCTCTTTAGGAGGATCCAGGGCTCATCTTTCAGCGGCAATCAGATAACCCAAGGAAGTGAAATTTACCTTTAAGCACTTAAGAGAGTTAAATACATCTAGTCTGATGGTAAGGGCTCTTGTGACATAAAACCTATCTCCCTACCTGCTTACTGCTGGTGAAATTATTTTACAAGGGAGAAAGCTTCTTTTTCACATTTATACACACATGGCATAAAGTAAAAATTCCCGGTTTTGCTTAGACTTGACCACACATGCTCATTCACTGAAGACCTCTGTTACTTGTCATCTTTACTTGAGCTCCTGACATCATCAGGGACCTCAATGTTCATCTTCCTCTATCTGTCTTAACTCTGACTGCATATGAGAATCAGCTAGTAAACTTTTAAACAATACTGATGTCCAGTTCCCAAGTATGATTTAATTACTGAGAAAGGGCCCATACATTGGTATTTAAGAGCATTAGGTAATTTTAACGTGCACCTAAATCATCCATCCAAAACCTAACCTCAAAATTTTCTTAGTCTCAATAACTCTAATAACTTTCACCCCCCCCCCTCTATTCCCACCACCACACACTGAACTTTAATCACTCAGAACTGTTTCCATCTTTGAAACCCCAAACTCCAAAATACAATTTCTTATCCTTCTACCACACCCTGGTCTTCAGCCTGACAAAGCCTTTCTTGTCCCTCAACCCCTCACTTCCTTCAATCCATGATCTTTCTTACCACCTCACTCACTCTCTTTCTGTATCAGCCCAGGCCACTAGTATATTATTTCAATAATTCTCTGAGTCAGAACTTTCAACATCCTTATCTCCCTATGTCCACCACTCATTTGCAAACTTAAATCAATAGAACAATCTGCCCTCTTCACTCCCAAACTGGGCTACTTAAACACATGATTTTGCAGACTAGTGTCCCTTTAAAATTTATAACCCAAAATCTTACTGAGCCTCAGTAACAGTCTTTTAAACATCTCTGGTCAGGAGATTCCTACAACAGTATTCCAAAACTTTACTGCTGTCCTCAAGCCTCCCTCCAACCCTTCAACTTCCAAAAGGTGATCTTACCATCTCTTCAGAAAATAACCAAGGCTATTATTAGATATGGATTTTCTCAAATTCATTCTCACATAAACATTGTCTATATCTGTACCTGCCCTCACCCCTTGTCCTCCAATTTTAAAGAAGTACATACCCCTTCTCTTTTTTAAAGTTGATTGTTCCACAAGCACTCCTCATCTCTGGGGCCCTGCTTCATCAGTTATTTCTCTTCCCTCATATTAAACTTCCCCTAGGGCAAAGGTGCCATCCCACAAATACATAAACCATATGTTTAAAAAAAAAAAAACTAATCCTATGTGTCACCCACTACTTGTTGCTGTCGAGTCGATTCCCACTCATAGCGGCCCTATCAGACAGAGAAGAACTGCTCTATAGGGTTTCCAAGGAGCGGCTGGTGGACTGGAACTGCCAACCTTTTGGTTAGTAGCCAAACTCTTAACCACTATGCCACCAGGGCTCCACATACTCGTATTGCCTAATTGCTTCCCCATCACAAATAGGCCTCAAAGAAGAGTCATCCGCTCTTCTCACCTGCCCAAGCACTGTCCAACACACAGCAACAAGACAAAGACCCCCATGGCTCGGTAAAGACCCACAATGACCTAACTAGACTTCTGGAGGGCTCTTCTTACTCGTCTTTATACACTGACATAACTGATTATTCCCATCTTAAACACGCTCCTCCGCAGATTGTTCGAACCAGTTCCCCTGCCTGGGCTACTGCAATAGCCTCCTGACAGGTCACTCTGCTACCAGTCCTCACATCTCTTTAAGCCAACTTCCAGCGCAGTATGTTCTGTGATATAATAACATAGCACACATACACAATGGAGAACGGTGTAATAAAGATTTCACATCACATGTTTTCCTTGATTTCATCGTGATAATTTCCTGTTGTCTGAAATGTTATTTTTCTTTATAAACTGCCCACATTTTATGGCTTCTAAAAACATCTGCTTGGTTCGATAATGTGCTACCATTCAGCATCTCCACCATAACTCTGAAACTGCCTAAAATTCTTAAAACTATACTTTTAAAAAAAACTTTTTAATTTTTTAATTTTAAAAAAAATTAACCACTGTTCTTTTTAAATGCTTACTTTCTGAGCATTAAAAAGTTTTGGCAAAAAATTAGGAAATAAATGTGTAACCACTCCTGATATCTGGCTGTATTTGGAAGGCAATACACCAAAATAAGTTTTTTCCTATGCTTTTCTGCTCATGTTCTTTGACTATTATTCTACTGATATCTCTGCCAACCTCTCCCAAGTCAGCTGACTTCTAGCCGAGTTTAGGGAATGGGAGGCACAAGCAGGTGACTGAAAGATAGAAGGAAGGTAGAAACCAAGGTACTTCTCCCCTATCTCCCTTTCTGCCTTAAGTAAGGTCTCCTGTGGAGACTACATCTCTGTAGCAACAGCTCCCACATAACAGTCCTGAGAGAGTGCTGGCTGCTTTCACTGGGTAACTGCAGACCCTGGGTTCTGGTAACCCTACCTCCTTCCTATCTCCCTCCTACTTCCTATTGTTGCTAATCCCTATTTGACTTCTTAGCACTTCCATCTCCTAAGCCAATTCCCTGCATTAAAGTCCCTCTGTTTTAACACTCAAAGTAGTTCTCTTTTCCTGGTTAAATGCTGACTGATACAGTATCTTACTGATTTAAGACTTATTTATAGATTAAGAACATTAACCAGTACCTGTCACTTTTCATAATTTTTCCAGTTTAATTTGCTTTTTAAAATATATTTCAGTTACAAAAGTTGTCCATTTTTATGTATTTGAACATAAAACTTTTCCTGTAAGACTTCTTCTATTGCTCTTATGCTTAGAAACTCTTTTTCTATTCAGGTATTACATAAATATTCACCTAAAATTATCTTTTTTGCTGGTTTCCATAGGAAAGATTGGTATAGTAGAAAAAAAGTAGGTTTTATTGTCAGAAAGACCATAGATGGAATCCCAGGCACAGCCACTTACTAGTGGGGGTGCTACTGTTAACAATGGCCAATATAGTCAACCTTTCTAAGTCTCAGATTCTTCTTCCACGACATGGAAACACTACTACCCACTTTCTCAGAATTCTTTTGAAGATTAGAAAGTTTATATACAAAACCCCTCATTTATATTAAGCAGGCACTTGTTAAATTCACAGTTACGATAAGTCATCCCCTTCCTGAATATGCCTTATTTTATTATTTGGAACCATGTAAATGTGTTACATAATTCTTTTAAAACAAACAAAAAACATCTAAATAGAAAACAAAAAAGGCAATCCCCTCAAACTGAAAACAAACTATATTTCCGGTTGGTGGCATAATCCCACAGAAAATTCTTTAAAGTATATTTGAAATACAGTATTTAAAATCCCTAATGGGATATATCCTTCGGGGTGGGGAAATCTTAAGAAAAATAATTTTTTTTAAAAAGTCACCCCCCTTCCCATCTCTGTATCACTCCTATTTCATGTTTACCTATGTCACTCAATAGATCTATCAAGTTGAAAAAAAATTGAGATTTTGGTTAGAAACATAGCATACCTACAAATTAACCTAGAAATGACCTATAGTAATAATTAATCAGCCCCATCCTGAAACATAGTGGGCCTCTTCTTTTTTTTTTTATTTCATCTTAAACCATTTTCTGGCTCAACCCCAGCCTAAGCTGTAACCCAGGCCAAATGAAAACCCCCTGAAGATGACACCACCCATTTAAGTGGGTTGTAAGGATCAAATAATATATAAGTAAAAAACAACTAACATGTAAACGCATATTAGCTTCGATGGCCTCTAAAGAATCCATAATATATCCACATACCATTACCACAACCCCAAACTCCTGCTGCTTAGAAGGGTCTGTGCAGAAGTTTAAGGCTGATGGCCTCTTGAACCTCCTTTATGCCTCCACAGAGGATTTTGGGGGAAAGAATGCATGTATTCTTCAATAAATACTGAGCTCTTACTATGTGCCAGGTACTAAATATAGTGCTAAGAATACAATAGTAAGCAAAAGAACAAGCTCCTTGGGAAGAGAAAAGGAGTGGCTCCAAATTCCCAATTCCAAGACCAACAAAGAGACAAGTGGAAGGACAGCACACCAGAAGCTGCCTCCCTTGCCCTGTGTCCCCAGGCATTCTCGCTTACCGGCCAAGCTGTCTGATCACAGGGAAGCATACCTACAGGAATCCTAACCAGGGATATTTTAACATGTTTTAGCTCTCAAGGAAGTGTTACTTACTTCTAAAATGAAAGCATATTTTTAGACTTTTACGTATCCAATCTGCAAACACTTTTAGGAATATACAAATATCAGGGACAGCCTTTAGTAGGAACAGGTGCTCAAACACTCCTTTGTTAACTGATTGTTTGACCCTTATCAAACCTAAACTTTCCTCCACATATTAAGTTCAATATAATTCCTTTATTTTAAAAATTTAAACAAAAAATAAAATATAGATTTTCAACTTAAATAAAATATTGCCTTTTATTTTCAAAAGATAAACTTCTAGAAGATAAACTTGATCTGTTTTTCAATATAAAATGCTAAATTTTTGGCATTTGAAGATTTGTTAACAGGCTTAGCCTTGGTTTACCAAACTGAACTGGGACACTAGGTTTTAAATAATTCTGTATGTAGGAGCAACTTACACTGGGGTGACTTCGAGGAGCTGCTCGTTCTCTTGGAAGTCTTTCATAGTCATATCGTCCCTCAGACCACATTTCATCTCTTTTGTAAGCCACTAAAGAATAAAAAAGAAACCAAAAAATTACAGTTTTTATGTTATTAAAGAGTAATAAAGACGACCAGAAAAGGGTAAATGACTACTTTCCTTAACTACAAATGTTTTCAGAGATAGTAAGGAAAAAAATATAAGGGACCAAAAGGAAAAAAAAAAAGCAACTTCTTGTTCTAAATAATTTTGAGATTTTCATTTTTAAAAATGTAAAGGAAAGCCCCACTTTTCTTTTCAAGACTACTTAAAGCTTCAAGGAGCTTGTTCCCACCAATAATGGGAGGGAGAGTCATAAGACTACAAACAGTTCTTCACTCTCAGACAGTAAAGAATAGAAAAGGTCTATTTTAACGCATAATTTAAAAGGCTGATCAGCAAAGCTGGTTTGTCTAACAGTTTTTTTTTTGCTTTTCTACATTCTTTGAGCTCATATTTCCTCTCTGTACGTTCACTGAGGTGATTTTAACTGAAAAAGAGGAGTTAAATGAACAGTCCTATGAAGATACACTCAACAGTCTTAATCTTTAAACAAACTCTGAAACAAACCACCCTTGATTTTATTTTAATGTTATAAATTTGTTTGAATGCAAAGGAACCCTTGTAAAGCCAGAAATTAAAAGTTCTGTCAGCATTTCTCATGTTTGGGATGCAGAGAGAAGGTGTATTCTATTCATAAAAGTCAGGAATGCCTCCTACTTTGACCAGGACCTGACACTTTCTGGGTGGAGGTACATCGCTGCAAGAATGTAAAAGAAAACTGAATATACAGAAGCCTTTGAATCAGATCTGTGAACAAGCAGAAGATAAGGCACAGGGTAAGCAAGATGGAAGATTAAAAAAAAAATAATAATAATAAGACCACAGGAAAACAGTCCTAATATCATTTATATGGGGTTGGCATACTTTTTCTGTAAAGGACCAGACAATAAATATTTGCTGCTTTACAGGCCACAGACTCACAACTACTCAATTCTATCATTGCAGTGTGAAAGCAGCCATGAAAAAACCAGCTGCCTTTGAGTCAATTCCAACTCACGGTGACCCCATGTGTGTCTTGAGTAGAACTGTCCTCCATAAGGTTTTTAATGGCCATGATCTTTCTGAAGTAGATCACCAGGGCTTTCTTCCAAGGTGCCTCTGGGTAGGCTCGAACTGCCAACCTTTCAAACCAGTTATTGTCAAGTTGATTCCAACTCAGAGTGACTCCATGTGTATCAGAGTAGAACTGTGCTCCATAGGGTTTTCAAGACTATCACCTTTCAGAAGTAAATAACCAGGCCTTTCTTCCAAGGCACCTCTGGGTGGACTCAAACCGCCAACCTTCAGGTAGCAGCCAAGCGCATTAACCGTTTGCACCACCCACAAATGCCACAGACAATACATAAACATATGGGTATGGCTATGTTCCAAAAAACTTTATTTACTAGAACAGGCAACCTGCTCACAGGTGGTAGCTTGCCAGTCCTTTGAGTAGATGACAAATTATTAACAGGCAGAACCAGAGAGAGTGAAGTAATAATGGAGCAGGTTCTGGACCAAAAACTGTGAATCATTCTGATATGTGTGTGAACGATCTTGACACAGAAATGAAAATGGGCCAGGTAATAAGTTAGGGCATTTCGATACATAGAAAATAAGGTAACAAATCCAGGTGCACATTATACAAATCAGTGAAGAAGGAAAATATTTCAGAGAAAACACATGTCAAAAGATTTCTGGTGGCTCTTTATAATGCGAGATACTAAGGGGAAAAAAGAAAGATATTCCATATTGAAAGTACATAATAGAGATAGAACTGTAATAGTTTAAGTTAGACTAAGGGAGAAAAAAAGCTGGAAGATTAGAGCAATATTTTTTGACACAAAGTCTTAATCTTCTCTGTAAAAGCATACCTATAACATATTCTATTACAAATAAACCAATAAAATAGATGAACTAGCTAACGAAAAAAGCCTAGGGAAATCTTAATTTAAGAGTTACAAATTAACTTTTAATATTAGGCATAAATCAACCTGAATTCTAAGTCTGCAATCAGATATCACTAACAATGCGTATTTCAAAGCAACCAGGCTTTTACGTACAAGAAACGAGGGAAGCGTTTAAGGAAAAGGGATTGTCAGTTATTCCTCCTCTTCTGTCTTTACTTAACCCCATCAAAACATTTCAGCCTAAAGAATAAATTAGATTTTATCCCACTTAAGATACAGTACAGAGAAATAGTAAAGATCAACAATAATCCAAAAGAGAAATAGACATGAGATGAACAGTCAGTTCACAAAAAAGGAAATACAAATGACTGGCTCTTAACCCGAAACCAAACCCACTGCTGTCAAGTTGATTCCGACTCATAGCGACCCTATAGGACAGAGTAGAACTGCCCCATAGGGTTTCCAAGGAGTGCCTGGTGTATTCGAACTGCCGACCTTTTGGTTAACAGCCATAGGTCTTAAAAACTACGCCACCAGGGTTTCCAAGTGGCTCTTAATCATTTGAAAAAACGCTCAAGCTACTTCAAAACAAGAAGAAAAAAACTAAAACTATAATGAGGTACCATCCATTTTTCTTTCAAAAGCGCTGCAAAAATCAAACTACTTTGTTGATAGTAGGGAAAGCAACACTGTCATGTATAAATGAAGAAGTCTAAATTGGTACAAATGCTATGGGAACAACTTCACAAAATCTATTAAAACTTTAAATGCACGTACACTTTGGCCTGGCAGTTCTACTTCTAGGTATATTAGCATATGTGCACAGTAATGACTGAAAAAAACCTAAAATGTCCGCCAAGAGCATACTGGTTAACTAAACTACTGTACTTTCATATTAAGAAATATATGCAAACCACTACAAAGAAAAGCAACCCTATTGTACCAGTATAGAAAGACTGCCAAGATATACTGCTATGCAAAAAAGAGCAAAGAGCAGATTAATATATAGAGAAGGCTATCATTTGTGGAAAATAAAAAGGCAGAGTATGAATATATACACATGTACACAGATTACTTCTGGGAGTACCAACAAGAGAGTGTAACAATGACTGCCTCTCAGGAGAGCTGGGTAGCTGAGGTATGGGAGGATAGAAAAGACTATTTTCACTATCTAATGTTTTGGACATCCTATTACCAATTCTAAAAAAATAAGTTAACTGTTTTTAATGTCCCTGAAAATCACTCAGTAAGCATAACATGCGAAGTGATGATAAAAATGCTGAATATAAAATTAATGAACTAAAGGAAAACATAAATAAAAATAAGAGTTTACAATTTAATGAGAAAGAAAAAGAATATAAGAATTCTAAAGAAATACTACATAGTTTCTTAACTAAATATAATAGTAATATATTGAAATTTACTGACTTTCCCCAAAAAACCATAAAGAATAACTACTATACTACTTACTTGAGTCTTTTCAGGAATCAAATTTTAAGTTTTCAACAAGCTCCTGTAGGAGGGGGGGAAAAATACAGACATAAGGATTTGTGTCTGTATAAATCAAGCAATAGAGAAGAATTAAACTTTCACTACTTGTATGATAAACATGTATTATTTCTAAAATCAGGAAAAGGAGGTATTTTCATTATGAAAAATGCTCAATAAAACTCTCAAAAAATTATGGACATTGCATTAATAAGCCACACTCCCCAAAAACACACCTTTGGAAAATAGAAAATATCATTCTGACCACCAGAGCCACTCAAGTTTCATAAGTACAACAAAACTATGTTTTTAAAAAAGAGAACTGTATTCCTAATTTTGCTAGTTGAGAGCTGGCACAGCAACTCTCTTATTCTTATCTGAAAAGTGGAGTACTACACTAGATGTTTAAAGTCACCGTTAGCTGTAATATTAAGAACCTTGGCTTTAAGATATTTCCCATAGTATTAAAAAAACCTTAGTCTGGAAATTCCTTTTTTTTTTTTTTTAACATTTGGCACAAAATGGTTCCATGTTCAAAACCAATTCAGAAATCAAGGCAACAATCATCAAAAGATGTCAACCTTATTAGGTAAAAAGTTTGATGGAGAACTTTTTAGTGACTTTCCCAATATAAAGAGTGCTGAGCAAGCCTAGGCAAAATAAAAATAAATAAATAAATAAAATAAAAAACAGACACTATGAGATTCATGATGAAAACTGCAAAACTATGAAATACGTATTATGTATCTTAAAATAAATTAAACTTAAGTTTAATGAAACATCTTCATGACAAATGGCGAAAATATTGAAGTTGTCAAGGATTTCATTTTACTTAGATCCACAATCAACACCCACGGAAGCAGCGGTCAAGAAACAAAATGATGTCTATAGCATTGGGCAAATCTGCTGCAAAAACCTCTTTAAAGTGTTAAAAAGCAAAGAGTCACTTTGAGGACTAAGGTGCACCTGAGCTAAGCCATGGTATTTTAATCACCTCACATGCATGCGAAAGCTGGACAATGAATAAGGAAAGACCGAAGAATGGGTGACTTTGAATTATAGTGGTGGCGAAGAATACTGAATATACCAGACTGCCAGAAAGACAAATCTGTCTTGGAAGAAGTAAAGCCAGAATGCTTCTTAGAAGCAAGGATGGAGAAACTACATCTTACGTATTTTGGACACGTCATCAGGAAGTGATCAGTCCTGGAGGAGGACATCATGCTTGGTAAAGTAGAGGGTCAGTGAAAAAGAGGAAGACCCTCAACAAGATGGACTGACACAGTGGCCGCAACAATGGGCTCAAGCATAATAACGATTGTGAGGATGGCGCAGGACTGGGCAGTGTTTTGTTCTGTTGTACTCAGGGTTGCTATGAGTCGGAACCAACTTGACAACACCTAACAAAACACATTTTCAGAACTTAACCTGCTGTTGAACCTCATCCTTGTATCGAGCCTGCTATCCGCCTCTTCTGGTTCTACACACAGCCTGCTGGCAATACTGAAGAAAAATCATTCAAACCCAAATAAACCAAACCAGTTGCCATGGAGTCAATTCCGACTCATGGTGACCCCATATGTGCAAAGTACATCTCTGACTCGATGGCACCTAACAATAACAACAATCAAACATGTAGCTCTCACTACCGCTTTACATGAAATTCAGGGGATAGAGGAGTGGCTGCATTCGAAAAATTCGGCTCACCCAGTTGCTGCACAGAAATTTTGTGAAGTGTCTCACCAGCATTTGCAGAAGTAAGACTATAAGTCACTGCTGATCTAGCTGACATTTTCTGCCTGGCAGTGTGGAAGACACAGAACAATTTTACTGCAATAATCTCAGTGTATTTACACTTTAATTAATCTATCTAGAACATATAAAGGTCAAAAAAAAGTAGCAAAGAAACTAAAAGGCAACTTGGACGAAAAACTAGCAATTAGAAATTAAGCAGCTATAACAAGTCAAAAAATAGAAATGTGATCTTGCAAGAGTTCAAAATAGGGCTGAATATACATCAAAAGACAAGAAACAATTTAATCCATTTGTGGGAGAGCTAAATATGAACAAATAAGTCAAAGAGCTAAAATCCACAGGCATCTCAACAAACGGAAGCAGAAAAGGCCTAAACAAATTTTTCCACCGTCCAACTCCCAACCATGTAACAAAATTTACTGAATTTGCTGAATCCAACAATCACCTCTGCAGCGCATCAGTCTGTATATTGTACTTAACTTCTGCTGGAAAACAAGCAGCATCCATGAAACAACCAGACGTTGGGCTCATGTTAAAGAGCAGAGACTGCCCCTCCTACAATTTCAACTCTTACACTTAATCCTGTAACAATTTTAAATATTTGCCTTCATATCCCAACCATGATGCCCCATTGGAGTGCTCACCTTATATATTAAGTTAAAATGTTTAGTATATAAATAAATTTTCTTTACTCTAAAATGCTGACAATTATTAAAGATCTTAATTTAAATCTTCAATTACTGTACATACAGTGAATAATTTTATAAAAGGAAATTAGTTTCCTTTACAAATACAAGAATTAAATTGTTTAAGTTTCTACATAGTGCTTAAATCTTAAATAAAAAGGTAGGCTATAAACTAATTTCCTCTAATCAATTATTTCATTCTTAAAAATTATCTCTATCTTATCGGTCAGTACCCCAAAATACTGAATTAGTACCTTTACAGAATTTGCAAGTATTTAGTTTTTAAATGTACTATTACCATACCTACCTACTGCTTTTACAAAACATCAGTATCAGAATAAAATGTTTCATTTTTACTTAAATTACTATATATTTTCAGAATAAAGAATATAAAAATAATAGAACACAAACATAATGGTGAAATTAAGTACAGCTTGCTATAGCAAAATAATTAGCATCCACTAGAATTAAAAAAAAAGGTGAAATAGCCCTGGTGAGGCCCATATCAAATTATAGAAATGCTTTTATCCATAAGAAATCTATAACATAAATGGGACAGCAGGAATATAAATAGAAAAGATTTCATATGCAACTTTGTACTGTTATTAAAAGAGAATAAAAGACAGTTTGATGATGAAGTACAAAAGAAAAGAAAGAATACTGGGCTGTAAAGAAGATGGGACCCAAGCTGAATCTTGAGTTAAAGACAAGAGAAAAGGTATTAGAGAAGGAAGACATGAGGAAGATACTGTAGTGTAATGGTTGTTGCGTGCCATCAAGAGGATTCTGACTCACAGTGACCATGTAAGAAAGGACCCTAATAAGACAGAGTAGAACTGCCCCACAGGGTTTCCCAGGCCAAAATCTTTACAGGAGCAGATCACTAGGTCTTTTCTCCCACAGAGCAGCTGGTGGATTCGAACTGCCCACCTTTTGGTTAGCAGCTGAGCACTTAACCATGGCACCAGCAGGGCTCCTTGTAGGGTAATTAGGTGCCAATATATGCCAACAGCACCTTAAATTCAAATAGCAACTTACAATTTTCAAAGAAATTTTAAAATACCTGATGAATATAACCACCTTCTGCTTAGCAACACATGTTGTTTATGGCATAATTCAGATTTAGGAAACTGAACTATCCTACAACTAGAAACCTAAGAAGCCCTGGTTGTACCATGGTTAAGCGCTTGGTGGCTGCTAACCAAACGGTCAGCAGTTTGAACCCACCAGCAGCTCTGCAAGACAAAAGACCTGGAGATCTGATCCCTTAAAGATTACATCCTAAAAACCCTATGGGGCAGTTCTACTCTCTCCAGTAGGATCACTATGAGTTGGAATCCACTGGATGGCACACAACAGCAACTAGAAACCAATCAGCTAAATTTAAACAAAGGTGTCCTGATGCCCAGTGAAGTGATTATGTTACTTACACTGTCATCACTTCATTAAGTCTCCTCACAGGAGTGGAGTCTAAGAAGTACTCAAAGTTCTCTGACCCAGAGGAGGTGTGGCCAAGATGGTGGAGTAGTCACACGCTTCCAGTGGACCCTCTTACAACAAAGACCCAAAAAAAAAAACGCGAATCGATTATATATGACAGTCTAGGAGGCCTGAACATCTAAGGCAAAGTTGAGGAACCGGACTGAGTGGCAGGGAGAGGGAGAGACAGTTCAGAAGCAGCTAGCAGTTGCCAGACCCGACCCGGCAAGAGCCTGAGCCCTTCAGGCCTGAGCAGCTCATGGGTGAGCAGTGAGGCAGGCAAGCAGCAGTGCTCAGGAGGCGTGTTTTCTGCACCAGGAGAGACTGAGCGCCAGACAGTCTACATGGCCACCCAGAACCAGTGAAAAGCAGCCCTCAATCATGAAAGATAAGCTACTTGCATACGGCCTACCACACAGATCAAAAATACCCACTTTAGGGAAAAATCTCTCTCCCATTTACCTCCCCACTCCCTGCTCTCCACTAGATTCCGGATTGGCTTCAGCAATTGCTGTGTTCCCCCGGGACGGAAGTAGGATCCGTCACACGCTCTGAGCCATTCTACAAGAAAATGAACAAATTAACGAAAGGGAAAAAATAAACTGCCAGCTCCCCTAAGCCAGGAGACCAGGGTAGACGCAGCTCCTTTGCCTAGGCACAGGAATAAGGAATCCATGGACTTTGAGTGCCTTTCCCCCTGCAGAGACTTGTGTGGGCCCATTTCAGCAGCATAGGCCCTCATTACCGTAGTACAACAGGGTATATAACTGAAGTCTAACTTCAACTGTTTCAACTGTGAAGTGGCAGGTTCATGACATTTGACACTGCTCTACACATTAAGCAGGGTCTTCACCTACCAACATCAGGGGCCTAAGGACTGGTGGCTCCACCCACGCCACCTAGCCACCTGCAATAGGGGCCCATGAATAAGAGATGCCTCCCAGTCCTTAGAGCCAACAGCATTAGGTGCTCATAGTTTGGCTGCAAACCCCATTAACCTAGGCGCTCTAGGGAATAGGGACACACCTTCCTCCTGGACACTCGGGGGCAGCTGTCAGCCCCCTAGCCTTGCTCAGAGTGTGTCCCCCTGCTGCAGCTAGATGCCCGTGCCTACACCAATCACCCATGCCTGTCTAGGACTGTAAGTGAGAGTCTACACCACACACTTGGGGGCTATCTACCTACACACCTCAGCTGAAGCCATACAGGAGGAATGGGTGGACTCCTGAGCTCTCACACCTAGTAACAGATCTAATCACCTGGTGACAGGACATTAGAGCTTCAAAGTTGCCAATAATCAAACTAGCTCATACAAGCTCCCTATTTGGGCATATGAAAGCAAAACAAGAAGCTAGGACACAGTAAGCAAACATAAAATAAATAAATATAATAACTTATTGATGGCTCAGAGACAACAGTGAATATCAAATCACATAAAGAGGCAATCCATGATGGCTTCAGCAAGCTCCCAAAAGAAAGAATCTAGAAATTTTCAAGAGGAGGAGAATTTCTTGGAATTACCGGAGGCAGAATACAAAAGATTAATATACAGAACTCTTCAAGAAATGAGGAAGGAGATTAAGCAAAACACAGAACACACAATAGAGGAAATTAAAAAGATTAGAGAAGAGCACAATGACAAATTTAATAAGCTACAAAAATCCATAGAGACACAGCAATCAGAAATCCCGAAGACTAATAATAAAATTTCAGAATTAGACAACTCAACAGAAAGTCATAGGAGTAGAACTGAGGCTATGGAAGACAGACTTAGTGAGACTGAAGACAAACACTTGACACCAACTTAACTGTGGAAAAATCACATAAAATGATTTAAAAAACTGAAGAAACCCTAAGAATTATGTGGGACTCTATCAAGAGGAATAACCTACGAGTGATTGGAGTACCAGAACAGGGGGGGATAACAGAAAATACAGAGAGAATTGTTGAACATTTGTTGGCAGAAAACTTCCCTGATATCGTGAAAGATGACAAGGTATCTATCCAAGATGCTCATTGAACCCCACATAAGGTAGATCCCAAAAGAAAGTCACCAAGACATATTATAATCAAACATGACAAAACCAAAGATACAGAAATAGAACAGTGGCTAGGGAGAAACAAAAAGTCATCTACAAAGGAGAGTCAATAAGAATAAGCTCAGACTACTCGGCCGAAACCATGCAGGCAAGAAGGCAATGGGATGACACATATAAAGCCTTGAAGGACAAAATCTGCCAGCCAAGAAATATACATCCAGCAAAGCTGGCTATCAAATATGATGGTGAAATTAGGGCATTTCCAGATAAAAAAAAGTTTAGGGAATTTGCAAAAACCAAACCAAAATTACAAGAAATACTAAAGGGAGTCCTCCGGTCAGAAAATCAATAACATCACATAACAACCCAAGACTAGAACACAGGACAGGCAAACCAGATATTGACCCAGATAGGGAAGTCACAAAAATAAATCAAAGCTAAAACACTGAAAATATAGAAACAGATGTCAATATATAAAGGATGACAATTTTGAAACAAAAAGAAGGACTTAAAAAATGTAAACAGAGATTTTTCATATGGAGAGGAAGTCAAGACAATATAAAGAAATAAAAGACTGGCATAAACTTAGAAAAACAGGGGTAAATATTAGCGTAACCACAAAGGAAATGAACAATCCTACAAGTCAAAATAAAAAACAAGAAAAATATAAAGACTCAGCGAACACAAAATCAACAACAATAAAAAAGATTAAAAGAAAATACATAAAAAAAATGACTCAGCACAGAAAATTAAGTGGAATAAAGAAACTGTGAACAACACACACAAAAAGATATCAAAATGACAGCACTAAACTCATACTTATCAATAATTACGCTGAATGTAAACAGACCAAGGGTACCCATAAAGAGACAGACAGTGGCAGATTGGATTAAAAAACATGATCCGTCTATATGCTGCCTACAAGAGACACACCTTAGACTTAAAGACACAAACGAAAACTCAAAGGATGGAAAAAAATATATCAAGCAAAGAACACTCAAAAGAGAGCAGGACTGACAATATTAATCTCTGACAAAATAGACTTTAAAGTAAAATCCACCACAAAGGATAAGGAAGGACACTATATAATGATTAAATGGTCGATACACCAGGAGGATATAATAAATATTTACGCACCAAACAACAGGGCTCCAAAACACATAAAAAACTCTTAAAGCATTGAAAAGAGAGACAGCTCCACAACAGTCGTAGGAGACTTCAACACACCACTTTAGGTGAAGGACGGAACATCCAGAAAGAAGCTCAACAAAGACATGGAAGATCTAAATGTTACAATCAACCAACTTGATCTCATAGACATATACAGAACATTCCACCAAACAGCAGCCAAGTATACTTTCTTTTCCAACGCACATGAAACATTTTCCAAAACAGACCACATATTAGGCCATTAAGAAAGCCTTAACAAAATCCAAAGCATCAAAATACTACAAAAATACTACAAAGTATCTTTTCTGACCATAAAGCCATAAAAGGGAGAAATCAGTAGCAGAAAAATCAAGGACAAAAAATCAAACACATGGAAACTGAACAACACCTTGCTCAAAAACTACTGGGTTACAGAAGAAATTAAGGATGGAGTAAAGAAATTCATAGAATCAAACGAGAATGAAAACACATCCTACCAGAACCTTTGGGACACAGCAAAAGCAGTGCTCAGAGGTCCATTTATAGCAACAAATGCACACATCCAAAAAGAAGAAAGGGCCATAATCAAAACATTAACCCTACAACTGGAACAAGTAGAAAGAGAACAGCAAAAGAAGCCCTTAGGTGCCAGAAAAAAGGAAATAATAAGAATTAGAACAGAATTAAATGAAATAGAGAATAGAAAAACAACTGAAAGAGTTAACAAGACCAAAAGCTGCTTCTTAGAAAAGATCAACAAAATTGAAAAACCACTGGCCAAACTGAAAAAAGAAAAACAAAGAGAGGAAGCCGATAACCTGTATAAGAAATGAGATGGGTGATATCACAAGAGACCCAACTGAAATTTAAAGAATCATAACAAAATACCATGAAAAATTGTACTCTAACAAATTTGAAAACCTAATGGAAATGGACAAATTTCTAGAAACTCACTACCTACCTAAACGAACACAAACAGAGGTAGAACTAAATAAACCCACAAAAAAAGAAGAGATTGAAAAGGTAATTAAAAAACTCCCAACAAAAAAAGCCCTGGGCTGGATGGCTTCACTGGAAAATTCTACCAAACTTTCAGAGAAGAGTTAACACCACTACTACTAAAGGTATTTCAGAGCATAGAAAAGGATGGAATACTCCCAAACTTATTCTATGAAGCCAGCATAACCCTGATACCAAAACCAAGTAAAGATACCACAAAAAAAGAAGATTACAGACCAATATCCCTCACGAAGATTGAAGCAGAAATCCTCAACAAAATTCTAGCCAAAAGAATTCAGCAACATCTCAAAAAAATAATTCACCATGATCAACTGGGATTTATACCAGGTATGCAGGGATGGTTCAACATTAGAAGAACAATCAATGTAATCCATCACATACATAAAACAAAAGACGAACCACGTGATCTTAGGAATCGATGCAGAAAAGGCATTTGACAAAGTCCAACACCCATTCATGATAAAAACACTCAACAAAATAGGAATAGAAGGGAAACTCCTCAATATAATTAAGGGCATTTATATAAAGCCAACAGCCATCAACATCCTAAATGGAGAGACTTTGAAAGCATTCCCCTTGAGAACGGAAACCAGACAAGGATGCCCTTTAACATCACTCTTATTCAACATTGTGCTGGAAGTCCTAGCCAGAACAATTAAGCTAGAAAAGGAAATAAGGGCATCTAAATTGGTAGGGAAGAAGTAGAAGTATCTCTATTTGCAGATGATATGATCTTATACACTGAAAACCCCAAACAATCCACAAGAAAACTACTGGAACTAATAGAAGATTTCAGCAAAGTTTCAGAATACAAGATAAACATACAAAAATCAGTTGGATTCCTTCACACCAACAAAGAGAACATCAAAGAAGAAATCATCAAATCAATACAATTTACAGTAGCCCCCAAGAAGATAAAATACTTGGAATAAATCTAACCAGAGATGTAGAAGACCTATACAATGAAAACTACAAGACACTACTGCAAGAAACCAAAAAAGACCTGCATAAGTGGAAAAACACACCTTGCTCATGGTAGGAAGACTCAACCTTGTGAAAACGTCAATTCTACCCAAAGCAATCTATAGATACAATGCAATCCTGACCCAAATTCCAACGACAGTTTTTAATGAGATGGAGAAACAAATCACCAACTTTATACAGAAAGGGAAGAGGCCCCGAATAAAGCATTACTCAAGAAGAAGAACAAAGTGAGAGGCCTCACCCTACCTTATTTTAGAACCTATTTTACTGCCACAGTAGTCAAAACAGCCTGGTACTCGTACAATAACACATAGACCAATGGAACAGAATTGAGAATCCAGACATAAATTCATCAACCTATGAGCAACTGATATTTGACTAAGGCCCAAAGTCCGGTAACTGGGGAAAAGGCAGTGTCTTTAACAAATGGTGCTGGCATAACTGGATACCCATCTGCAAAAAACTGAAACAAGCCATACCTCACACCATGCACAAAAACTAACTCAAAATGGATCAAAGACTTAAAAATAAAATCGAAAACGATAAAGATCAGGGAAGAAAAAACAGGGACAATGCTAGCAGCCCTAATACATGGCATAAACACAATACAAACCATAAGTAACAATGCACAGCACTAGAAGAGAGACTAGATAACTGGGGGCTTTTAAAAATCAAACACTTATGCTCATCAAAAGACTTCACCAAAAGTCAAAAGACAACCTACGGACTGGGAAAAACGTTTTGCCTACAACAAATCCGATCAGCATCTAATCTCTAAAATCTACAAGATACTGCAAAACCCCAACAACAAAGAGACAAATAACCCAATTAAAAAATGGGCATCGGATATGAACAGCCACTTCGCCAAAGAAGATATTCAGGCGGCTAACAAACACATGAAGAAATGCTCACGATCACTTGCCATTAGAGAAATGCAGATCAAAACTACAATGAGATATCATCTTACCCCAACAAGGCTAGCATTAATCCAAAAAACACAAAATTATAAATGCTGGAGAGGTTGTGGAGAGACTAGAACACTTATACACTGATGGTGGGAATGTAAAATGGTACAACCACTTTGGAAATTGATTTGGCGCTTCCTTAAAAAGGTAGAAATAGAAGTACCAGACTATCCAGCTATTCCACTCCTTGGAATATATCCTAGAGAAATAAGAGCCATCATACAAATAGATATATGCACACCCATGTTCACTGCAGCACTATCCACAACAGCAAAGAGATGGAAACAACCTAGGTGCCCATCAACGGACGAATGGATAAACAAATTATGGTATATCCACACAATGGAATACTATGCAATGATAAAGACCAAGGATGAAGCCATCAAACAACATGGAGTAATCTGGAGGGCATTATGCTGAATAAATTTAGTGAGTCACAGGACAAACACTGTATAAGACCACTGTCTCAGTCATCTAGTGCTGCTCCAACAGAAATACCACAAGTGAATGGCTTTACAAAGAGAAATTTATTCTCTCACAGTCCAGTAGGCTACAAGTCCACATTCAGGGCATCAGCTCCAGGCGAACGCTTTCTCCATCAGCTCTGAAGGAAAGTCCATGTCATCAGTCTTCCTTTGGTCTGGGAGTTTCTCTGCACAGGAACCTCAGGTCCAAAGGACGCACTCTGCTCCCAGCACTGCTTTCTTGGTGGTATGAGGTTCCCATGTGTCTCTGCTCACTTATCTCTTTTGTATCTCAAAAGAGATTGCATTAAGACACTGATCTTGTCAACCTCATCAGTATAACCTCATCACAGTGATAGAATTACAACACATGAGGAGATCACATATAATCTCATCATAGTGGTAGAGTTTACAACATATAAGGACATCACATCAGATAACACAATCATACAATACTAGGAATCATGACCTAGCCAAGTTGCTACACACATTTTTGGGGGGACACAATTCAAGCCATGACAACCACTAATATAAGAACTCAAGAAAAGGTTTAAACACAGAAGAAAACATTCTTTGATGGTTACAAGGGTGGGGAGGGAGGGTGAGGATTATTCACTAACTAGATAGTAGACAAGTATTATCTTAGGTGACGGGAAGGACAGCACACACTACAGGGGAAGTCAGCACAACTGGACTAAACCAAAAGCTAAGAAGTTTCCTGAATACTATGAAAACACTTTGAGGGACACAGTAGCAGGGGCAGGGGTCTGGACACCATGCTTTCAGGGGACATCTAGGTCAACTGGCATAACAAAGCTTATCAAGAAAATGTTCTGCATCGTACTTTGGTGAGTGGCGTCTAGGGTCTTAAAAGCTTGCAAGTGGCCATCTAAGATACATCAATTGGTCCCAGCCCACCTGGAGTAAAGGAGAATGAAGAACACCGAAGACACAAGGGAAGTATTAGCCCAAGAGACAGAAATGGCCACAGAAACCAGAGACTTCATCAGTCTGAGACCAGAAGAACTAGATGGTGCCCAGCTACCACCAATGACTGCCCTGACAGGGAACACAACAGAGAGTCCCGGATGGAGCAGGAGAAAGGTGGGGTGCAGAACTCAAATTCTAATAAGAAGACCAGACTT
The DNA here is from genome assembly GCA_030035585.1 of Dugong dugon. Classification (NCBI taxonomy): domain Eukaryota; kingdom Metazoa; phylum Chordata; class Mammalia; order Sirenia; family Dugongidae; genus Dugong; species Dugong dugon. Next base: position 157,324,017 of record CM057465.1, read on the forward strand.
AATGGTCTGAGACTGGAGGAACCCTGGAAAGCATGGCCCCCGGATTCTCTATCACCCCAGAACTAAAACAATTTCCGAGGCCAACCCTTCAGACAGCGATTGGACTGGACTGTGGGACCTAAAGTGATACTCGTGAGGAGTGTGCCTCTTAGCTCAAGTAGATACAAGAGACTAAACAGGAGTTCTATCTGGAGGTGAGATGGGAAGGCAGGGAGTTAGGAGCTGGCTGAATGGACATGGGGAATAAGGGGTAGAAAGGAGTGTGCTGTCATAGTATGGGGAGAGCAGTTAGGGTCACATAACAATGTATGAATAAATTTTTGTACAGGAGACTAACTTGAAATGTAAACTTCATCTAAACTATAATCAAAAAAAAAGAAGTTCTCCAACCCAACAGAATATGAAAATTGAAGAATACAACTGAAAAATGCAAGGATCCTCTACATCACAATTAGGGAAAGAACAAAATTAGAATTCAGTGTGGAGAATGTAAACTTAATTTAGAAGTTCACTAATAACTGGTTCTAGATTATAAAAATGTGTCTCTTATGCCATATTCAGTAAAGAGGGTATTTTTCCTATCCATTATGCTATATTTAATTCCAGAAAGAAAATAAGTCTTTCTGAAGAGTACTACTTTGAACTACTCTGTTCTCAGCTACCTAACCACTGTCTTGTTAATTTCAGCTGGGAGTATAAGAAGGACCTGCACTCTAAGTAAGGGTAACTTGAAAACAGAAGAAAGTCACAGGCAATATCATTCGATCAAACCACTCACACCATGAATCCAAAGGCAAGGTGATAGAGTAGAACTTGTTTTTTATTTTATCCAAACTGCCGACAGTAGCAGCTTAAGCTATAAGTAACTGCAGATTGCTCCAGTCAGCTTGTATTATTAAATACACTAAGGATGAATAGCTTTCCCTTGTCCCTAGAACCATTCCTTTCATTCTTTTTAATTCATTCAATAACTATTTTGACAGACAGCCACTGTTAGTAAATAGAAAGTTCACCCAAATGTGTCAGTATATCTGTCCTCACGTTTTAAATGAGCTATAATAAGCCTTTGCAGGGGCTGGTTGGCATAAGTGATTTTCGATCAGCTGCTGACTGAAAGATTGGCAGTTCAAATCCACCCAGAGGCTCTGGGGAAGAAAAGCCTAGGGATCTGCTTCTGTAAAGATTACAGCCAAGAAAACCCTATGAAGCTGCTCTACTGGGTAGCACACAGGATTGCCATGAGTTGGGAGCTGACTCGCAGCTAACACAAGCCTTTTTGTACTGACAGTTCCCTGCCGAGAAAGCTTGCTCTCCAGGTATCTGCATGGTTAACTTCCTCATCCTTTAATGTCACCTTCTCAACAAGGCCTACCCTAACTACCTCACTCCTTCACTCCAGATACCCCAAACTTGCTATTTTTTCTCAAAGCACTAATCACCCTGGCTGGTGTACTGGTTAAGTGCTACAGCTGCTAACCAAAAGGTCAGCAGTTCGAATCCACCAGTCGCTCCTTGGAAACTCTATGCGGCAGTTCTACTCTGTCCTATAGGGTCGCTATGAGTCGGGATTGACTTGACGGCAACAGGTTTGATTTCTGGTTTTAATCACTCTGGTGGCATAGTGGTTAAGAGCTCGACTGCTAACAAAAAGGTCAGCATTTCAAATCCACCAGCCGCTCCTCAGAAACCCTATGGGGCAGTTCTACTCTGTCCTGTAGGGTCACTGTGAGTCAGAACCAATTGAACTGACTTGACGGTACCTAACAACAACAATGATCACCTAAGATACTACATAATTGTCATCTATGCATATTATTGGTCCCTCCCTAGGAATATGAGCTACATGAAAGTAGGGATCTCTATTTTATTCATTGGTTAATATTAATCCATTGCCATTAAGTCGACCCCCACTCATAGTGACCCTACAGGACAGAGTAGAAAATGCCCCATAGCAATTCCAAGGCTGTAATCTTTACAGAAGCAGACTGCCACATCCTTCTCCCTTGGAGGCAGCTGGTGGGTTTGAACCACTGACCTTTCAGTTAGCAGCCAAGCACATATTAAGCACCTATAACAACTTGCAAAGTATGAGATCAGTATTCACAGAATGAGTTTATTAATGTTGGTAAGATGCTCCCTCTAGATAAATGTCGCCTATACTTCTACATCCATCCTGACTCTTTTCAAGAGGATATCCCACTACCGTTACTGAACATTTTGATCAGAGATTCTACAGAAGACTCCTGATCAAAAAGGGGAAAAATGCAGAACAAAATTCCAAATTCTCATGGAATCCAGACTTTATAAGGAGACAGTGAGGCTGGATGAACCTCCGAAGTGGTTGTCCTGAGATAATCTTTAAAGCTTAAACCAAACAATCCCCTGAAGTCTTATTTTAAAACCAAACAATAATTTAGCTTAACTAGTAAAAAATGTCTGCCTTGAGCATTATGCTCTTTTAAGAACTATCTATATGGGATCAAACTGACACTATCAACTCGAAAGGTCAGATAGGAAGGTCAGGGGGAAGTGAGTTCATGGTAATAGGAGAAGAACAATTCAGAAAAGGAGGGCAAGAATGGCTGCACAACTTGAATGTAATCAATGTCACTGAACTGTACAGGTAGAAATGTTGAATTGGTGTATTTTTTGCTGTGTAAACTTTCGACGAAAAACAAAAAAAGGGAATGTCCCAGACACCTCCAACTCAACATGCCAAAACTCAATTCTTCATACTTCTCAAAAACCTGTCTTCCCTATTTTCGTCAATGACACGACCACATACACAAATGACCAAATCAGAAATCTGAGTCATCTAAGATCCAAAACTTTTCATATCTAATTAGTCACTAAATCTATCACCTCACTAAAGCAAATCAATCTACAATCCCCTATTCCTGCTACCAGCGTCTTTGACCAGGCCGTATTCATTTGACTCCCCAGTATAACTGGTATCCCTGCTTCTGGTTTCACCTTCCCCACCCCATCCACCCTGCAAACTGTGGACAGTGTTCATTCTGAAAGACACCTGATTAGAAAATCTCTCAATGGCTCCCTGCATCCTAAAGAATAAAGTCTTAATCCTAAACTTGAGAAGAGGCTGTTTATGACCTTGTTCCTGCCTTTCCAGCTTTTTCTCCTACTACTTCCCCACATATCAACCTACTCTCTGTTCTGCAAGTATGCTATTATTTCTCAACACCACACCTTGGCACATGGTTTTCTCTGCCTATAGTATGTTTCTTCTGTTTATTTGCTTTTAACCATTCACTTATCCTTCACAATTCAGTTCAAATGTCAGCTTTTCTCTTCTCCAGAAAGAATTAAGCTGTGTCCCCTCTGAGCCCCCAAAACACCCTGCTGATACCTGTAGTAATGTAAAACATCCTATTCTATTTACTTTTCTTTCTCTCCTCCCTCCCAAACTAAGCACTACTGTTAAGGCAAGGACTGTATACTTCTTACTCCTTTTGCTTAGCAGAGTAAAAGTGTAAGTATTAAGTAATGGTCAAACAAACAGATTGTTCGTATGACCACTGCATGAGCCATTCTGGGAAACCTAAATATTAGAGGAGTTTGTACCTCTGCATTAGTCAGAAAAATTCTAGTGAGCACTATTACATTGTTGTTCCTGTCCCACTTATGACACTAAAGTTACTTTGCTTTTGAGCAAAAGGTACCAATGAGATTCCTTTAGGTCCAGCTTCTAAAGCAGTGATTCGCAAGTTTGGCTGCACACTAGAATCATCTAAGAAGCTTTAACAATACCAATCTTAGGCCCTACCCTATGAAATCCCTATTTAATTACCTTGAGATGGGAGCCTGGTACTTTTTTTTTTTTTTAATCTTAAGCTTCTAATATACAGTCAGTATTGAGATCCAACTGATCTAAAACAAGGTAAATATAGTCCTGACATCCTAAAATGAAATACCAGAAGCTTTTAAGGGCTGAGTCAAACCTAAAAAACACATATATTTTACATGTTTTCTAATGAAAAGTATTTCAAATTCCAGACAATTAAATAAAAAATGAATTTTAGAACATAATGAGTTGAGGTTTGCTTGAAAAAAATAAGTGACACTGAGGCCAACTAAAACATTCAAAACAGAGCAAAGTACCTACAAGAATTATTGTTCAGTGCTCAGGAAGAGATAAATGCAGACAATGGTAGTTAAGAAAGCTAAGAAAATTTAAATACTCTCTTGAGAGATCACCTGAATGTGAATGGTTAATAGTAAAGAGTAGATACCAAAAAAAGAGAAAGGCATTAGAGAAAACAGAATGTACATGAGAAAGAAGACAGAACTGACCAGAGCAGAGGATTCACATCACAAAGGATTGGTAAATAAGCCTTGACAAGTATTCAACAAGCTTTCATTTCCTCTCTTATGCACAAGGATTTGGGCAATAAACATTAAAAACATGTAAATCCTTAACCCGCACAATCCTAATGAAGTAGATATTATCCCTAACAGTCCAGATAAAAACTTGGAGGGTCTGAAAGGTTCAAGTTCCAGAACCAGGTGTAATCTGGAGTCAAGACTCAAGCCTGCTTGACTTTAAAGCCCAAGCCCTTACCATTATATCACACTGCCTCAGAAAGGAGACAGCAAGCATGCACATAATAGATTCAAGGGCATTCAATGGCACAACAAAGCAAAAAGGCTAGAAGAGGAGCTCACTTAAAAGTGTTCGACTTTTAAGCACAGGAATGAGGGAAAAAAGATCATTCCTGAAAATTAACCTGGCAGTATACAAAACAGATCAGAGAAGAGGCTAGGGAAAGAAGATCACGGATTGCGTCCACGATATAATATAATATAATACAATATAATATAGCACTGTTAAAGTACTACATTCTCTATTAGTTTCACAAGTTACTTAGCTTTGCAATGCTTTAAGGATACTTTCCCACCGTACTGTACTAAATACTTACTAAGGGCTTCTTGACTATCCATCTTAAGTAATTAAGTGAAATTACACAAGTGGACAAAAATACCAGATGTCTATGTATAACATTTATAAATCTAAATCTTACTTTACATTTGGATGGAAGTTAGTCTTAACTGGTCAGCCTCCTTCCAGTCTTGTACTCTCCAAATTGTGCTAAAAAAGGATGTCCAATTAACTTTGATAAAACATCATTCATAATGTGAAACTTCCCTGATTAAGAATTCAAAGGGTTTCTTATTAATTGACCACAATAAATTCAAACTTTTCTGCCCTCTATTTGCCCCCTTCCATTCCTCTCACCTAACTAACCTATTTTCTCCAAAAGGACCATTCATGCTAGCCTCTTCACCGTGCACAGAGAATGCACACTACCCTGGAGTTGAGTTTTTCCCAAACCGGAATACCTCTTTCAACTTCTAAACGTTCATCGAGGCCCAGCTCTAAATCTACTGTTCTGCACAAAGCCTGTTACCTGAACTCTACAACACTTAAAACAAATTCCAAACTGATGGATGAAATGTCACATGTGACTTACAGATATCTTTTTTCTGGTCCACATTTTTTTAAACAAAATTTATTTCATTAACAATATTTTAAAATTGGAAGTGGTCACTTCAAAAAAAACTTTATTTTCAAGTTTTCTTGAAAAAAATTGGATGTTCTGGCAACACTGGGATCATATTCTCATATGGCCGCAATCAACAGAAGCTGAGTAGCAGCTGACCCCTTTTGACAGGTTCTTACACTCATTAACGTCAACTGCCTAGCTTCTCAGACCATACCTGCAACACCTGCAATCATTCAAGACAAACCAATACACCAAGTGTATTGGCACTAGAGTTATGAAGAGGAACAAGACACAGTTCCTCCCCTAGTCTAGCTTAGTAGAGAAGGCAAAGAGAAAAGCAATTACAGTACATATGATAAGAGCTACGATGAAGAAAGTAGATGGCACTTAAGAGCACATGGCAAGGGTATCTAACTGTCTATGGAAAGTTAGGGAATACTCCTTGGCGGTTTAAACAACTGAACTCTGATCTTTATCAGGAGGAGGAATTATCCAGAAACAGGTAGAGGAGGACTGGGAGATCTCATGTCCCAGGGAGAGGCAAAAAGCCTTTGGAAAGACTTCTCCCCCCTGAGGGCAGAAAAATGTATTTTGAGGAAGTGAAATCAGTTCAATACGGCTAAAGTCCTTGCCTAACCTTCATGCGGGTGTGAGAGAAAAGGCTCAACTGAAACGGCTGGAGGGGAAAGCCACATTTTAGTTAAGGTCAAGAGATGAAAGAGAATTTCAGTAACAAGGCTGAGTATGTTAAGAGTTTGTTAAGCATGGAGCAGAGGATGCAGAGCACAGCTGGGTCGGGTTGTTGAGGGGTGAAATGGGTAAGAAAAGGAGGAAGAAGCACTGATAGCGTAAATCAAGGCAGAGGAAGCACAAAGCAGCATAGAGATGAGGGTATAGCATAGAAGACCAAAGGGGCTTACATCTTGGGCGGTAACCAAGGATAACAGGGATGTGAAGCATGGTAGGTTTGGCTGGCCACAAGTTTGCCAAGAGAATTAGTCTCAGCAGTTCCCTGGTGGACAGGGAGGCATTCAGACCTCTCAAAATTCAGCCGCGCCCTGGATGGATTGTACTTCGGTCTCTCTAGAAGGCATCCGCTTCAGTCTGGATTGATTGTGCAGGCTCCAGGAGAGGCTTTGGGTTCCAGGCTGCTGGCACGCAGGCTCCCAGGGAATGGTTAGAGGCCTGGTCTGTGTGTGCTGGTGGGTAGAAGTTAATAAGTATAAACCAGGGCTTCGAACCGGTTCATTCCGGTTCAAACCCCTGCTGAGAATTTGCATTTCTAACAAGTTCCCAGGCGATGCTAACCTGCTGCTTAGGAACCAATTCTGAGAACCAGTAGTAGAGCAATGAGTCAAAATTATACATAAGAATCACCTGGGGATCTTATTAAAATGTAGATTCTGATTCACTATATCTGTGGTGGAAATGCAAATTCTTAGCAGGAGTTCGAACCGGAATGAACTGGTTCGAAGCCCTGGTATAAACTACCTTGCAATATTTTCTTATTTTTCTGCAGAAATGACGGGCCGGTTTATGGTCTCTTAGGAAAAAAAGCAGCGTGTGCCCATTATCGATTTACAGGAAGAAAAACGTGTCAGGAAGTCCAACATTTGTCTATACCAATACTCAAGGTGAGTCATTCTGTGAGTCCAAGTCTCCCCAAGTTAGCTTTGTCTCCCCAGCTAGACTGAAATATCCGCCAGAAAAAGGCCTGTTTTATACTTTCTTGTAGCTCCCAAAGTGCCTTTACCGAGCTGGATACGTCCGATACATTCAAAAAAAATTACCGATCTCCTGACTGATCTCGGATCACTGAAGTTACCTAGCTTAGTCCTCTTTCTGCATATTAAGGCTCTAAAAAAGAGAACCTGTATCTTAAACCTAACACTTTCCTTTATTTAAGACTCCACCCCCATCCGCAGGGGCAGAACTGTTATACGGTTCAAGCAAAGCGGTAGATTCCAGGTCCCGCCACAGAAAATGCCCGCCCGTCCGCCCGTTCCCCAGAGTACAACTGCCCGTGCGCCAGTACCTATCCACTTCTCAGAAGACTAAAATGCGCTCACCGACTCTGGGCCGCCGGGAGACCCCGTAAATGTAGTCGCCCGCTCCCTGCCGCGCTCCCCGCAAGGCACTTCCGGCGCACGCAAAGACGTCAGCAGAAGCGCCCGCCTCTGGGCCTCGGGATTTAGGGTTCGTATGCGTCTGTGGCGCGGCTACCGAGAGCCAGGTGTAGGCGGAGCTGCTGATACCTTTTCGCTCAGGCGCCTGAACTCTTCCAGGACCCGTGATGCCTGATGCCGAGGACGTTGCGTGGGGCGAGGAATAGTCGGGGTTGAGCCTCAGCAGATCCTAGGGCCCACCTCAGCTGAAGGTAAACACCTCAGGTGCGGCCTTTTCCTCTGCGGGTCCTCTCCCAGACCTGGCCGCCAAAACGATTTGCCATTCACGCCGTCTTTTTTATTCCATTTATACCTTTGCTTATCCTCTTAGTTCTCACTGGGAACGTCTAACCTATAAATAATTTCAATTGAGAAACTTTTAAAATGCGACCTATCGGTGTTGAGTTCTTGAAGTTTTCTAAATCATTTCAAAAAACCCAACCATCAAGCAGTTTTACCATTACAAACGCGAGTTGGGTGCTTTGGAATAAGTATTTCACCATTTGTGATAATCGGTTTCCTTCATCTCAGATACACATCACACATGCCTTTTTAATCGAAAACTTGAACTTGGTTGAGTTTGATACAATTTTCACAAATAATTTTTTGTAAAAGAAGATGTGAAAATTAAATACAGGTTGTACTTGTAAACTCAGAAATATGTATACAGGTCAGTATCCCTCAAGACACTGAACCTATTCATGTAACAAAATGTGTCATTTCGTAATTTGGCAATAACATGATTTTAAAGAACTTTGCATATATCAAATGGAAAGTCTAAAATTTCCTCTTAGCAGTATGCCAGAGAAAAATATTAAGACAGTCAAAAAAAATACCCAAACATGGTATTCGTGAAAATCAGCTGCTAAGGTTCTTTTTGAGCTCCCAGGTTCTTTCTGACATGGATGGGCAAAGTACTGTACGTATCAGAAAGAACTTCTTACTCTTATTTAGCTGGAGGGGAGGTTAGAGTAGGCTCAGGGTTTTTCCTGCATCTGCTGAAAATCCACAGCCCCGAACACAGGAACCATTAGAGTAAAGATTACTTGAAAGAAGAACCAGAATATCTTTAAGTGGTGTATTATGAATTGAATCGTGTGCCCCAAAAACGTATGTTGTAAATCTTAACCTCTATGCCTGTGGTTATAATCCCATTTGGGAATGGGATGTCTTTATTGTGTTAATGAGATAGGATTAGTGTAGGGTGTGTCTTAAATCAATTTCTTGAGATATAAGAGAGATTAAACAACAAGTGAAAGAAGCAGAGATGGGGGAAGACATATGTCAAGCCACATGAAGATCACCAAGGAGCCAAAGAATAAGGACCTTCCCCAAAGCCAGCAGAGAAAGCCTGCACCTAGAGCCGGCACCCTTAATTTGGAGTTAACTAGCCTCCTAAACTGTGAGAAAATAAAGTTTTTAAAACCATCCACTTGTGGTATTTCTGTTACAGCAGCACTAGATACCTAAGACATGGTGTCTGGGGAAGAAGGAATTTTAAAATTCACTCAGTCTTTGTTCCTAACTATTCCCAAAATGTATGGAAGGTGTATAAGTCTGGAATAATTGTATCAGTAATTGGCAATATTGGTTTAACCTGGAATGAAGAACACCAGGTTTAGATTGCTTATGGTTTTTTTTGTTTGTTTGTTTTTCCCTTTTAGAAATGAGTGGTGGATTGGCTCCAAGTAAAAGTACAGTATATGTATCCAACCTGCCCTTTTCCTTGACAAACAATGACTTATACCGGGTAAGTTGTATTAGTATATCTGTGGGATACTATTTAAGATACAGGCATCTATTCAAGTAGCTTAAGCAATCAGTTCTCTGTGGCAAAATTCTTGATAAGTACATAATAATGCACTTAAACCATCACTCTCAATGACCTCTGTTGCAAACATGAATAAGTGAAAAAAATTAGAAATTTGTAATTTCCAAAGAGAATTTACGGTGTTTTTATGTAGAATAACAAGTTATGTATAAACAAAGAAGATACAGCTACCATAATGAAGTGGGAGCAACTTGTGATAGACTAATTTTCCTTGTTTGGCTTTTGAAACTGGTAGGGGGATGGTGATATTTGGAGGGAAGGGCTGCTGAAGGCAGTGATCCTTTCCTAACCCTAATATTTTGAAAGTAAACCTTAACTTTACATACCTGGCAGAAGCTTAATATTTTAATAAATTTTGTTTTCAGTTCAGGATAGGAATAATTGAGAGAAAAGAATCTCTTCCAACACCTTTTTTCACCTCTTTACCTTACAGAAAACAAAATTTCTTTTTTTTTCCTTGGCTGTAATCTGTGTGTGTGTGTGTGTGTGTGTGTGTGTGTGTGTGTGTCTGTCTGTCTGTCTGTCTGTCTGTCTGTCTGTCTGTCTGTGTGTGCGCACGCGCTTTAGTTGAAAGTTTACAGAGCAAATTAGTTTCTTACTAAACAGTTAATACAGATTGTTTTGTCACGTTGGTTGCCAACTCTGAGATGTGTCAACACACTCCCCTTCTCCACCTCGGGTTCCTTGTTTTCATTCATCAAGTTTCCCTGTCCCTTCCTGCTTTCTCATCTTTGCTTTTGGGCTGGTGTGCCCGTTAGTCTCGTATACATGATTGAACGAAGAAGCACATTCCCCATGTGTGTTATTTTTGGCCCTATAGACCTCTCATCTTTGGTTGGAGGGTGAACCTCAGGACTGACTTCAGTACTGAGTTAAAAAGGTGTCCGGGAGCCATACTCTGGGGGTTTCTCAAGTCTCTTTCAGACCAGAGGGCCTGATTTTTTTTTTTTTGGATTTTGAATTTTGTTCTATATTTTTCCCCCTCTGTCCCCCTCCATTGTGATCCCTGCTAGAGCAGTCGGTGGTGGTAACTGGGCACCATCTAGTTGTTTTGGGCTCAGTCTGGTAGAGGTTGTGGTAGTTGTGGTCCATTAGTCCTTTGGACTAATCTTTCCCTTGTGTCTTTGGTTTTCTTCATTCTCCTTGCTCCAGCCAGAATGGGACCAGTAGATGTATCTTAGATGGCCGCTTGTAGGCTTTTAAGACCCCAGATACTACTCACCACAGTCAGATATAAAACATTTTCTTTATAGACTATGTTATGCCAGTTGAGCTAGATGTCCCTCGAGACCATGGTCCCCAGCCCTCAGCACAGTAGCTTCTTCGTCCCTCAGGGCATTTGAATATGTGTCTGTGAAGCTTCTATAACTTTGCCGTGGTCAAGTTGTGCTGACTTCCCCAGTATCATATACTGTCTTACCGTTTGCCAAAGTTACCACTTACCTACTGTCTAGTTAGTGTTTTCCCCTCCCCACCCCTCCCCTCCCTTGTAACCATCAAAGATTGTTTCTTTCAGAGAACAAAATTTCTTGCTGTGCCTGTCTGCAAATGGGTAGTTGAGAGGAATGGAATGACGTGAATCCTTTTTTTCAAGTGTGCCCTGTTTTGTCTGCTGTTTTCAATAGATGTTAAGTAAAGCAGCGTTGCATGGATGAAACACGGTACTTGATTAATTATTTAATTAAGGTAGCTTGAATCTCAGAGGAAGGAAAAGTGAGCTTTAGCTTTCCTCTTTACATCAAAATAGGGACAGTCCTGTATTTATTGAATAATTATTACGGTGTTCAGCTTTATTCCAGATATTAGAGACATACCAGGGAACACAAAGTCAAAAATTTCTCATGGAGCTCACAGTATTGTGGGGAGGAATAAACAGTAAGCAGTATAAATAAGTAAAATGGTATATGTTATGATACATTCTTTGATGGTTACGAGGGTGGGGAGGGAGGGTGATGGTCGTTCACTAAGTAGATAGTAGACAAGAATTATCTTAGGTGAAAGGAAGGTTAGCACACACTACAGGGGAGGTCAGCAGAACAGGGCTAAACCAAAGCTAAGAAGTTTCCTGAATACAGTCAAATACTTTGAGGGACAGAGTAGCAGGGGCACGGGTCTGGGGACCATACTTTCAACGGACATCTAGGTCAATTGGCATAACAAAGTTTATTAAGAAAATGTTCTGCATCCTACTTTGGTGAGTGGCGTCTGGGATCTTAAAAGCTTGGAAGCAGCCATCTAAGATGCATCAATTGGTCCGAACCACCTGGAGTAAAGGAGAATGAAGAACACCAAAGACACAAGGAAAGTATTAGCCCAAGAGACAGATAGGGCCACATAGACCAGAGGCTTCATCAGTCTGAGACCAGAGGAACTAGACGGTGCCTGGCTACCACCAATGACCACCCTAACAGGGAACACAACAGAGAGTCCCTGATGGAGCAGGAGAAAAGTGGGGTGCAGAACTCAAATTCTAGTAAAAAGATAAGACTTAATGGTCTGACTGATATTAGAGGAACCCCAGAAAGCATGGCCCCTGGACTCTCTTTCAACCCAGAACTAAAACAGTTCCCGAGGCCAGTTCTTCAGACAAAGATTGGACTGGACTGTGGGGCATAAAATGATACTTGTGAAGAGTGTGCTTCTTAGCTCAAGTAGATACATGAGACTAAATGGGCAGCTTCTGTCCAGAGGTGAGCTTAGAAGGCAGAGAGGGTCAGGAGCTGGTTGAATGGACACAGGAGATCAGGGGTAGAAAGGAGGAGTGTGTTGTCACAGTACCCGGAGAGCAGTTAGGGTCAGATAAAAATGTATGTATAAATTTTTGTATGAGAGACTAACTTGAATTGTAAACTTTCACTTAAACTACCACAATAAAAATAAAAAAATGATACTATGTGTTATGATAGATGCTAAGGAGAAAAAGTAAAGTAGGAAGGGAGAGTTATTAAATGTTAAGTTGCGGGGGAGGTGAAATTTTAAATAGGTGGTCAGAAAAGCCCTCATTGAGGTGATTTCTGAATGAAGACTAGTAAGAACCAGTTATGCAGATATCTAGGGGACAAGCATATCAGGCAGAGAGTAAATCAGAGAGAAGAGGGGTAGTCAGAGAGGCAAATCTGTCTGGAGGAAGGACTTGCAGGGACGTATATAAATCATGGTGAGGACTGTGGCTTTCACTCTGAGTGAAATGAGAAGCCATTAGGACGTGTTGAACAGAGAAATGACATTGCATTTTAATAAGCTCTCCCTGGTTGCTGGTTGAAAATAAACCAGTAGGGGGTGATAGGTATGGAGAGCTTAGGGAAGAAGAAGCAGGGAGACCAGTTAGGAAGTCGTTGGCAATAATGAAAACAAGAAATATAGAGGAGTTTCTGTTGACTAGGTATCGTGCTAGGTGCTGGAGATACAGAGGAGATTGAGGCCTTCCTCCTAACAAGGAGCTCACAGTCTAATGACATAATGCCATTCATGCCTTCATTTAGCAGCCTTTCATTGAGCACCTATTATATGCTAGACAAGTAGTAGGCACTTTGCTTATTTAGGTCTTGGAACACTTCCTGAAGATGTTGACCCTTGAGCTGAGTTTTGAGAAACAATAGATAACAAGGGAGAGAACTGAAATGTTAAGAAAATGGAAAGCACATATAAAATGCCAAGACAAGAGAATTCGATATATTCAGAGAACAAGTATTTCTTTATAGCTTACACAGAAGTGGCAGAGACCAGTTGAGAAGTTTATTGAAGTAATCCAGGATCTGGACCAAGTAGTATTTATTAATATTATGTTAATAACTTAATGAATACCCACTATGACAAGATACTCTTGTAAGTACTGGGGTTATAGTCCTTGACCTTGACCTCATTGAACTTGGAATTTGTAACAATAAGGATAAGACGATTGTTGATGGTTTGTTTGTTTGTTTGTTTTTTAGGAAGATAAAATTGATAAGATTTGATAACTAATTGAATATGGAGAGTGAGGGAGAACGCTTTGTGATTTGAACTTTCTGCTTTGGTTGACTAGAAGGTTAGTGATGACCTAGAGAATACAAGAGGAGAATCAGGTTTTGGTGCAGATGGTGACCAACTTCGGAAACCTTAAATTTGAGGTACAAGTGGAATGTCTAGTAGTCAATTGAAAATATGCATCTAGAGCCCAGGAGATCTGGAAGACATATAGGTGGTAATTCTAATGCGGAGGAGCCCTGGTGACATAATGGTTAGTGGTTGGCTGCTAACCAAAAGGCCACCAGTTCGAACCTATCAGCTGCTCCATGGGAAAAGAGACCTGGCAATCTTCTCCCGTAGAGATTTACAGCCTAGGAAACCCTATGAGGCAGTTCTGCTCTGTGATATAGGGCCGTTATGAGTTGGAATCAACTCGACAGCACATAACAACAATTCTTAATGTGGGTGATCACCCAAGGAATGTGTGAAGTGTTAAGAAAGCCATAAAAAAAAACTTTGGGGACTGCCAACACTTACAGGACTATTGAAAGAAGAAGACCCTATGAGGAAGACTTGAAGGCACAGTCAGAGAAATAGAAGCAAAACCAGAAGTTACTGTCACTGCAGCAGGCAAGAGGATTTCGAAAGAGAAAGGAAGGATCCACAGTGTATATGTAGAGAGATCAGGTAAAATGAGGAGCAAAATGCATGTTCATTGGATTTTGCAACCATTGATTGAAAGCACATTTCTTGGAGTGGGAAGAATCAAAGCCAAATTATAGTGAGTTGAGGAACTGGGAGAGGGAGAGTGTAGGAAATTTCAGATAGGTCTGTGAAGGAAATTGATTTTTCATTGTAGAAGCTTTTTTTGTTTTATGCTTTGTTTAATAAGCAGTCTAAGGATCTGTGTTCTAAAACAGTGATTGCTTGTTGGGGTGATGGTAGTGTAAGGATAGTGATAGTCTATAACATTCTTATTTGAAGTTCAAGGTTTCTCTAGGAGTCATGGTGGGATTGATAGCTGCCGTGGATATACCACAGGAACACAGTGGTGGTCCAGTGTGTGCCTGAGATCTACCACACATGCAGAGTATTGTTTTCTCTGTATCCACTCCATTGACAGACAGTTAGGAACTGAGAAAGATATATGTGACTAAAACAACAATGAGAATATTATTAGAGTTACCAAAAAAAAAAATCTTTTTCCTAGGGTCTGCCTTATAGACTAGAGGTGAAAACTTTGTAAACTATAACAAAGAATTTGGTTATTGTGACAACCTGAAAATGTAATTTCTTTATGATTTTGAATTAAATTGGAAATTATTATGTGGTCTTTTGTTTCAGATATTTTCCAAGTATGGCAAAGTTGTAAAGTAAGTATTCACATTGAATTTTGGAACTTCATTTAAAAATTTATCTGAATTTGCCTGTCTGATATTTTTTTAAAATGGAAATTGATTTACTATTTTTTTGTTATAAAACAGATACTTGATATAACAAAGAAAATAAAAATACTACTGTTAACATTGTTATTTATTGCAAATGTTTTTCTATGTTCATAAACGTAGACAATTTTTCTAAAAGACTATACGTTGTCTTCTTTTAACTTGACATATCATGAATATCTTTCCATGTACTACAAAGAAACATCCTCATTTTTAATGATTTAATGGTATTTCATTATATAGCATGAAAAATTTAAACTTCTGTAATTTTTTACGATATTGCTAAGAACTATAACAAATTCTGTTATTCAGTATAAGACATAAATTAAAGGCTCTGATTGAACAAATATCTTGATTATTCGAAAGTGTTATAAAATACACTATAAGTGGATTACCGTTTGCAAAACAAGTAGAATGTAAAACCAAATATTTCAATATATATGACATGCAAAATGCTTACGAGACTGATAAATAAGTAGAAAACATATTCTCTGCCTTCATAGAAAACTTAAGAGTTGGAAAGACTAGAAACGTACAGAAATGGTAATGAACGATAATATCCATTATTTAAGAAGGAATAGAAGGAACTTGAGATTCTCATATTTAATTTACTATTTTATAATAAATCAGAACTATATTATGGGGCACAGAAGTAAAAGCAAAATTCTGTCACTCTATATTATAACCAATACTTTATGACACATTCTGGTATATATTTAAAATCCCAAGAATTTAGAGCATATTTATCTTGGCTAGTTATTTTTAGTCTAGCTTTCCATGAATTAATTTTAAACAGTTGAAATTCATTTGCATCTTGAGATGTTTAATGTCTTTTAAACTACTTCTCTGCTTAAAATCACTATCAAAAATGCTTCTGGGTTAGTTTTTGGGTCTTCAGAATTTCCAGCAATAGTCATCATCAATTAAAACACTAGTGATGATGATATCTAACACTTAATGAGCCCATATTACGTGCTAGGCATTTTTCTAATTTTAAATATATTTTCTCCTTTAATTCTCCCAACTACCTTATAAAGTAGGTGCTGTTATTATCCTGATGTTATAGGTGAAGAAACTGAGGCACATGGTAAACCTAAGGTCATATTGTTAGTGGTGGAGACAAGATTTGAATCCAACAGTCTGCTTTAGACTAAAATGGTGCAGATGAAAAGGTAGAGATGGTCAGGTTTGAGAGACTGTTAGAAAGTAAGATGGGTAATACTTAGTGATATACTTACTTTGTAAACGGGAGTTGGATGAACGAGATGGAAGTGTTATGAATGACACCCATGTTTTGAGAATAGTGTGGTACAGTGGTTAAGATCTCAACTGCTGACCAAAAGGTCGGCAGTTAGAATCCACTGTCTGCTTCTTGGAAAACCTGTAGGGCAGTTCTACTCTGTCTTATAGGGTCGCTGTTGGTCAGAATCGACTCAACGGCAACGGGTTTTTTTTATGCATCATGTTATGTACTTAATGTTTCATTAAATGAGTACGTCATATACCTTATATCAAGAAATGGTGCCACCATCTACCTCTTTTCCCATACCAGTCATCCTAGATATATCCTTTAAATTCTTATTGTAATTTTTTTTCTTTTTCTGTGTTACCAAGCAGGCAGCACTTATCTCTACTGAAGAATTGTATTGTAATTGGTTTTTAGGTCTGTCTCCCTCAGTAGATGTGTAAGCTTTTTCTAGAGGGTTAAGAACCCTGTCTTATTCAAGCAGCTAACAGACACATGAGGAAATGCTTGCGATCTCTAGCCATTAGAGAAATGCAGATCAAAACTACAGTGAGAGACCATCTCACCCTGACATTATTGGCACTAATAAAAAAAATGAAGCAAGTGTGTAAGGAAATCATTTATTATAGAACCTGCTTCCAATATGTGGAATGTCCCACATTTCAGGAACCAATTACAGAACAGAAATATTCTGTATTTCTGTATTTATAGTTTTGCAATTTCAGACCACAAACTGAACTGTATATTAAATAAAATTTTTGTATGGCAACTTAAAAAACCTGTCTTCCTGCCTTTGTCTTACGAGTGCTTAGTGCCTGGCCTTGAGGATGACAGAGTAATGGAATGACCAGATGAATGAAAAAATAGATGTACTCTTTTGACAAACTAGGTCACTGAGTGGCATAGATGGTTTGCATGGAGCCCTGATGGTAGAATGGTTAAGTGCTCGGCTGCCAACCAAAAGGTTGGGTTCAGACCCACAAGCTGCTTTGTGGGAGAAAAGACCTGGTAATCTGCTCCCGTAAAGATTAAAGCCTAGGAAACCCTAGGAAGCCCTACAGGGCAGTTGTACTCTGTCCTGTGGGGTCACTATGAATCAGAATCGACTCAACAGCACATAACAACAACAACACTAACCTAAAGGTTGACAGTTCAAACCCACCCAGCAGCACCATGGAAGAAGGGCCTGGGGGTCTGCTTCTATATAGATTATAGCCAAGAAAACCCTATGGAGCAGTTCTACTTTGTAGCACACGAGGTTGCCATGAGTCAGAATCAACTCCACGGCACTGGGTTTGGTGGTGGTGTTTTGTTTTGTTTTGAGAAACTACTTTTCCCATTTGTATCTAGCTTTTTAACATATTAAGCTGAGCATATATAGATTACAAAGACAGCCTTAAAAGAGTTTATATTAAAATAAGAGAGGAGGCATTGTTTATACATAAATAATTTCAGTAGAGTCTAGCAGTAGTTATTTCTGCCTGAGGAGATTAGGGAACTAACATTTGATGTACACCTTGAAGAATGAGTAAAATTTTAATGGGCAAAGATTGAAAGGCGAAAGAAGATAGAAGCAATGTGAACAGAGGCACCATTTGGGTAATTATAGGCCATGCTACATGAACATTGAGGAGTTTGTTTTGTTTTGTGTCTTCGTTTTTTGGGTTTTTTTAAGCAAAAAAATCACTTTATTCTAAAGATCTAGAGATACTACATGGAATCCAAAGGCAGAAGTGCAGTTCATCTCAGGAAGTACTATGGTCAGGGACTGGAAAGCTGCCAGAACTCTTTGGTCTCTCTCTTCTAAGCAGTTTATTTTGGCTGGAGCTCAGAATTTGTGAGTGGAGAAAAGTAGTGAAAGATAAAGGAAGTGGGAACCATATCATAGAGGGTCTTGATTGCTGGGCCAAAATAATACACGGTTGGAAGCACCAAAGATTTTTGAAGAAAGGAATTATGTGATTTTATTTATTCCTTATTTAGAAGACTTTTGTACTAGTGTATAAGAGAATTAACATCAAGGGAACCAGTAAGAATAGGCTGTTGAAACAGTAATGACACAATAGACAAAAAAAACGTAGCAGGAATGGAAAAGGGGACAGATGAGAGGAATTATAAGCTAAAATGACTTAGAAAGCTAACACTTCTTCTGAAATAGTATTTTAAAAAGGAGGTGGGAGGATTATGATTTCACCCACCCTTCAAGCATTATGAAGAATTCCAAAAAGTTAAAGCAACTGTTTAATTTGATATTTCTTTCAGTATTTGTTAAAAACTTTCCTGCATCTCCTCAATTCCTCTGTAGCTTTGAAGCTAACCAGTCTAAATTTGAGCCTTCTTGTCAAATACTTCACTTTTCCTTTTTCCTTCCAAGCCCAATAACATTTTAATTGCCTATATAAGGTCACTATGAGTCGGAATCGACTTGACGGCAGCAAGTATTGTATTTGATTATTTTTCCCTAAATTATTTCAACTTATGTTTCTGTTTTAATGAAATAAGTTATCCCTTAATATGGGTGGCATCTTTTCACCAGTTTCATTCCTATGACTGTATGTGTGCCTAAACCCAAATCTAAATAGAATAATTTTGAAATGTAATTTTGTATAAACTTTATTTTTTCATTCTTATTCTCTTTTCTATTATCCTGTAATTCAGGTTTTAGACAATTATTAATCTTTGTCTCCAATATTGTCACTTTTTTTAGCTTAGATAATTTCAGATTTATAGGAAGTTGCAAAAATAGTACAAAGAACATTAAGATACCCTTTATCCAGATTGACCATTTGCTGTATCATTTTCACTCTCTCCAGATGTAAATGTGTTTCTGTATGTGTGTGTGTATACATAATTTGTTTTTGTGAGTCACTTGAGGACAAGTTTACAAACATCATTGCCCTTTACTCCTAAATACTTCAGTGTGTATTTCCTAAAAATAAGAATATTCTCTTCATGTAACCATAGTATGGTTATTAACTTCATAAATTTATATTGATAACAGTACTTTTTTTTTAGTTTCTTAAAATGTAGCTGTGTGAATTTATTAATAGTTATTTTAAAATAATAGCTTTGTTAATACAAATAATATACTGTCTTTAAAAATTCAAACACTAGAAAAGTTACTAAAAGAAAGGCAACAAATCATCTTAAATCCCACCACCCAGAAATAAGTAATGTTAATAGTTTGGACACTCTTACAATCATTTCTCTCTTCGTATTTAGAAGATAGAAAGATGGATTAACATAAATGGTTGTATAGGAATGGGATTACATTATGTATGCTATTATAAAATAAAAAGTTAAAATTAATTGTGTTTTAATTCAACAATTAGAAAAAACAGAAGTGAAACTAAAAAATGAGAACTTGAGATAAATATTTCCTCACCCCAAGATATTAGTTCCTAAAGAAACTTCTAGACTAACAAAGAGATGGAAACAGTTAAAACGTAGAAGCCATTATGTAGCTCTTTCTTTCATGCTTCAGTTTTTAATTTTGTGGACAGAATTCAGTCACATATTACATAAGGTGATTAGCACCTTCCACTTCCCTCCATGCCTTTTCTCATCCTCCTGATGTTAATTCTTTTATTACTTTTACTTTGGCAGAATTTATAAAGTACACGTTATGCTCCATTTATGTTATAGTTCAGTATTAGTTGTTGTTAGGTATTGTCAAATCAGTTCTGACTCATAGTGACCCTATATACAACAGAACGAAACACTGCCCAGTCCTGCGCCATCCTCACGATCATTATTATGCTTGAGCTCTTTGCTGCAGCCACTGTGTGTCGATCCATCTCTCTGAGGGTCTTCCTCTTTTTTGCGACCCTCTGCTTTATCAAGCATGATGTCCTTCTCCAGGGACTGATCCATCCTGATAACATCTCAAAGGTATGTGAGAGGAAGTCTCGTCATCCTTGCTTCTAAGCATTCTGGCTGTACTTCTTTCAAGAGAGATCTGTTCGTTCTTCGTGGTGTAGTCGATATTTTTCGTCAACACATAGTTCAAAGGCATCAGTTTTTCCCTTGTTTTTCCTTTATCTAGCTCTTAAATATAACAATACTTTCGAATAAATCTATCCATGTCCTGATTTCATCAGTTGACCTAATGATGTCCTTCATAGCATTTTCCCCTTTAGTACAGGCTCCAGTCTAGAGTCAGGTATTGGCTTTAACTGTTTAGCCTCCTTTAATCTGGAATGTTTCCACAGACTTTCTTTGCTTTTTATGACACTGACATTTTTAAAGAATATATCTCCCCTTTATTTTTCCTCATTTTATGATTTAACATTTGTTGATGATTCTGGCCTGATCCAGTCTTTATCGTCATTGTTGCAAAATGATTTTCCAACTCCAGCACTCCTTCATATTCACCAGTCACCCCTCGGCATTCTGCTATAAGTAAGAGCCTTCCTTTCTTCCTGCTTATTTATTTCTCATGGAGGGGCCCTAGTGGCACAGTGGTTAAGCACTCAGCTGCTAACCAGAAGGTTGGCAGTTTGAACCCACCAGCGGCCCCGCAGGAAGAAAGACCTGGCAGTGTGCTCCCATAAAGGTTACAGCCTAGGAAACCCTCTGAGGCTGTTCTGCTCTGTCCTATAGGATGGCTATGAGTTGGAATCGACTTGATGGCACACAATAACAACATTTATTATCATGTGAATGATTGGAATGCCTACTTTTTTCAGTGGTTTATAATTCATTACTTAATTATTTTGGTGCTCAAATTTTCGTAGCTCCTTTAAGCTGGCTCTGTGTTCTTGTGACATGTCCCATCTTCCCTGCCCCCTCCAAGCTATTATTTTCTGGAATAACAAGATGTTCTAAGCTCGTCTTGTACCTACCCAGCCCGAGACCTAGAATCAGCCATTTCTCCAAGGAGCCCTGTTGAACATTATTGTTTAAACTATGTTTGATGCATATAGTGAGCAAGAGTCTCAAAGACTAAGAATGTTTAAGAGGTCAGGAGAAAAAGCATACTCTGTGTTCTCCTGTCCCCATCCCTATTACTCAGGTATGTTGGATGGTATGGCTAAGAACCACTGAACTGGAAATTCTTCAAAAGAAAAGAACATTAGTAATATAATTAGAGTCTAAAACCTAAAAAAGTAAAACAATTTAAGTAATTCATTGTACTTTTTGTCTAGAAAGGAATACCTCAGTTTTTTGGGATTTTTGTTTTTTGCAAGATGAGGGACTTAGTATAGAAGAGGGATTATGCTTATTCTTCCAGATTCCACTGTCTCTGTGATCTCTTTACCTCACTCATCCTTCTACTTTCTGATTATTCCTTCTGTTAATATTTGATTTATCAGATACTCCTTATCATAGCTGTGCTCGCTTGTGTTATATCAACATCAGATTTGCTCATTTTCATTCTTCTTGATGTCCCGTGACTAAAGAGATAGCTGATTTGTCGAATGAATTTATTTCTCTTACTTCATAAATTTTTTATTGTGTAACTATTTTTTTAAAGCTTGAGTTTCCTAAGGATTTGTTAATACTGTTTGTTTATTGCTGCCTCTTTTTTAACTATTTGTTTATACTTTAAGGGTTACTATAATGAAAGATAAAGATACCAGGAAGAGTAAAGGGGTTGCATTTATTTTATTTTTGGATAAAGAATCTGCACAAAACTGTACCAGGGCGATAAACAACAAACAGGTAAGCCATTTAGTCCCAAGATTTTAACCCAAAAGGCTTTGTACTCCCTCAGGCCAAAAATGTACGGATGCAGAGGGCAATAAGATTGACGGATAGCAGTAGATTTTGAGGGTATCTAGATTAGTGAAAACAAAAGATACCAGAACTGTATTGGGTTCCCAAAACATTGGTAGAATCCAAGAAATTACTACAGGATAGAATTTGCCACACGTAAGTAGGCCTGGTGGCACAGTGGTTAACCAGTTGGCTACTGACTGGACGATCAGTGGTTCAGACCCATTGGGAGAAAGATACGACAGTGTGCTCCATAAAGATCACAGCCTTGGAAACCCTATGGGGCAGTTCTACTCTTCTTGTTGGGGTTGCTGTGAGTCAGAATCAACTTGATGGCAATGGTTTTTTTTTTGGTTTTAAGTAGGCAACCACCAAAATAAGCAAAAATATAAAATGGAATTACAGTTATTTGATCCCATTTCCTTAAATCTTTAAGGTTTCTGTGAAATATACCCTTCATTTACGTTTTTCTTTGGTTTAGTTATTTGGTAGAATGATAAAAGCAAGCATTGCTATCGACAATGGAAGAGCAGCTGAGTTCATCCGAAGGCGACACTACTTTGATAAATCTAAGTGTTATGAATGTGGGGTGAGTAAACCTAAAACTTAATGGAATTTTTCATGTCTTTAACAAAACTCAGGGCTTTAGACACAGTTTCTGCAACGTTTATGATATTACCATTTAGGATATTTTTATTTTAGTCTTTTATTTGTGCTCACCAAAACGTCTGACTGGCTAAAATTGGGTTATGAAAGTTGTTTTACTTATGGATTCTGGGCACATCTAAGTAAACGCAATTGAAATGTAGTGTGTGAAGATCACCTGAGTTGGATAATATAGTGCACTATTTTGTCTGGCTTCTAAATTTTTGAAAAATGTTAGGTTAAAAAGTTTTTGACTAATTATTTACATGTTTGCATACTTAGCACTAAAACAGTCAGATATCATTGTCTTGAAAGATTTCAGCAACTCATAAATTTTTGTTTTAATAGTGTACTGCCTGTTTCTGTACCATCTTACCAGTGTTAAAGCATCGGCATTCAGTACAAACATTACCATATGAACCATTATCTATGGGGTATAGTCTTGGAAAGTTTTTGGTTTTCCCTGTTAGTGCTGTTAATCTTTTGTTACTGAACTATCCCCAAATTTTCTTATCTAGTTTTCATCATCATTTATCCTATCCATTTAAAATTTGGGTGATTGGAAGAGATACACAGCCACAGAACAATTTTGTACATGGCCCATAATGGTATCAGGAGAACTTCAGTCTGGATCTTATTGCTATCAGTTTCCAAAATGATTATGAAATATTTAAGAAGCAGAGCCCAGAGGTATTAATGGGGAGCTGGGGAGAGGATTGCTGAAAGACATCGTGCTGGCTACAAAACCAAGTAGAGGATACAAGGAAATGGGTTGGGTCCTTTCCCCCACTATCACCCCTTGCCCTCCAAAAAAGGTAAGACAGATGGACGGATGGACAGACGGATGGATAGAGTGAGCAAGCAAGAACCTGGGTACCTAGTAGTTGTCAATTCTCGTGATTCTGAAACCTCTCAAGTAAATGTTACAGAAACTGTGTCCTAAGTCCTGAGTTTTGTTTAAAAAAAAGGAGGGAGGGAATACTTATGGTCAGATTAGTATGTATCGTCATATTCACAGTAAATATTATCTGAGAAATGTTGGATGAATCTGTTAATCTGTTCATTTTGGTTTATGGATCCATAGATTTGTTGTATTATACTGTGTATTTCTGTATTTCTTTAAGTTTCCCCCCCACAAAAAATTGATTTTTTCCAAGGTTATTTTACTATTAAAGCCCTTTTTTTAATGGGGTATGTTAACATTTTTTGGTATACCATTATTCCGGAAAGCAAGTTTAGAAAATGCTTCTCCAAGTACATTCTCTCTACCAGGCCCCTGAATGCGACAGTTCATCCATAGTAGCACGTTTTAGGTTCAGCCATGTTTTCCCAAGTATACAAAGTACACAGTCTATTTGATGCTTTGTCAGATATGCTCGAAAAGCATAATTGTTTTTCTCTTCTGTTGTTCTGATTTTGGCTTGGTCTCTCCCCATACCCCCACTCTCACATATTACCTCTTAAATGAATTTTTAGTGAGCTAATGTATGGATTATAGTTCAGAGTAATGAGGGTTTACAACTCAAACAATATTATGGCCGATTATGAATAAAAGTCTAGCCCAGCTGTGCAAGCCACATATGTAATTTTAGTTGTCCTAGTAGCCACATTAAGAAAAAACAAACAGGTGAAAATTAATTTTAATATCTTTTATTTAACTCAGTATATCTAAAACATTATCATTTGAATATATAATCAGTATTTTAAAAAGTATTAAGATATTTTACTTTTTCTTTTCATTTCGTCTTCAAAATCCAATGTGTATTTTACCCTTACTGTGTATATCAATTCAGACTAGTCACATTTCAAGTCGTCAGTCTCCACATGTGGCTAGTGGCTACCATAATTGGACATTGCAGGTCTAGTTCATTGATATGAAAGGAACAAAATGAAATTAATTAGTAGGAAAAGTGAGAAAGACCTAAAATTTTCCATTTGTTTTTAAAATTGTTTATTAACAGGAATAGGTTTACCTACATTTTATCAAATAATAACTTAAAATTTTTGCATTTAATGTAGATGGTCCATTTAAATTTTGAATTGTTTTTATCAGACCCTGAATCTTGAGATTTAAAGTGTTTGAGGGAAGAATACTTCTTTTACGTTTTTAGTGAAACTTCTAAATACTAAAGTAATGGGTTTTATTATTAATCTCTTTGTAGATTCCCAGTGTGACAGTATTCTTTGTTAAATTCTAAAACATTTTAGTCTTAGGGTACCAGGCAAGTTTCTGTTAATAACAACCACAAATTTAGTATTTTTTTTTCCTTTTCTCATGGAAAACAAAAGGAAAATGGTCACTTAAGTTATGCCTGTCCTAAAAATATGCTTGGAGAACGTGAACCTCCAAAGAAGAAGGAAAAAAAGAAAAAAAAGAAAATCTCTGAACCAGAAGAACAAATGTATGTATGTCAACTCTTACCGCATACAGTATTATGTTGCATCTGTCTTCTGAAGTTGAAAGCGTTCTTTTTTTTTTTTTTTTTTTAAATTATTTAGTGAGGAAGTAGAAGAAAGTGACGATGAAGGGGAAGATCCTGCTCTTGACAGTCTCAGTCAAGCCATAGCTTTCCAGGTACTTAAACATTTCCTTTGAAACAGACCATGCCATAGCTGCCTTGAGTTAATAGTTTTATGTTCCTTGCATACTTTGTTGATAATCTCCTCATGGCAACCCTTGTCTTTTCACTTCACCTCCTAAACTTTCAGAAAACAGGCTATTATTTATCCAAGATCATTAGACAAGTCTGATGGAAAAGTTCCCATTGGTTCTTTCTAGATTTTAAGGGCCCAATAATACCTTTAATGTCTTAAACTGTTTTCATAATGGAATTGAGCGAAACTATTTGATTAAAGTGAGGTTAGCCAATAGAAAAGATAATTTAAGTGAAAGCCATTTTAAAAAAAAAAAAAAAACTTCAAAACAAAACCAAAAACAGATTTTTGACCATTGAAGGACCTGACACAAATATATAAAGCATGTTTTGGAAAAGGATATACAGTCTCCTAATTTTATGTAGCCAGTTATTTTGTGTTGACATCATAAAAGCGTATGTCAATTTATTTTTCCTTTTAATTAACTAGTGTCTTAGCGCATATAACATCTCCCACCTTTAGCAGGAGTGGCAGGTAGGTTTCATTTCAGGTGCCTGTGAATTAGTAAAAAGTGACTGAAATCATTTTGAGTAATATTGTGAGACTGGGATAGAACTTGGCAAAGAAAAAATATCAGTACCTGATGGACTAGAATTGTCTCATGGGCGTGAGAGGGTGAGGAGTCCTGGCAGTTGTGGTATTTTTTTGCCATGTTTTAAAGTAGTACACCAGAAACAATAGTAAACAGTTTCCTGGTTTTTTGTTGTTGTCTGAATCACATTACAGCAAGCCAAAATTGAAGAGGAAGAAAAAAAATGGAAACCCAGTTCAGGGAACCCATCAACATCAGATGATTCAAGACGCCCACGGATAAAGAAAAGCACATATTTCAGTGACGAGGAGGAACTTAGTGATTAAAATTAATATCATGTAAATATCATTAAAATTAACAAAAAATCTTGGAGTACAAAGTTCATTTGGGGACTAAAGATTACTTTTGGAACTTTGAGCATAAGAACACTTGTTACCAAATAGTTTTTTACTATAAAATAGTTCATAGGAAATTGAAAAATAATTTTAAAATATCATGTTTTTATCTTATCTTAGCAGAGTAATAAAAACCAAGAATTCGTTGATAACCATTAATTCTGAAAACAGCAAATTTTAATAAGAAAACTTAATGTTACTTTGGTAATGTTAGTGTCATCCCAAGAAAGAAAGTAGATATTACAAAGATTTATTTGGGAGGTTCATTATAAAAGCTGTATTCACATCTGATTGGTTTACATGAGTACTTTTGAAATAAGCTTAATCTTTAAAACAAAAACTTCTAAAAACTGAAAAAAATGAATGATTTATTATTAACTGTTAATAAAATTTTCAAGAGAATTTTGTTAAATACGGGCGTTTTGTCTTCTTACTTCTTTTAGCTTTATCGCAATCTGGATAAATTATAAGTACCCGTAAAACATAAAGTAAAATGTGTAACTCTGAAAGGCTTATAACCAAACACAGCAGTTTTCTGTCTGCACTGCCTTACTGCCCAATTCTATTCCCCAGAAGTAACTACTCATAACTTCTTCAATTGTTTCTTTTCATTACATACATATTGGTAAATAATATACATATATTTCTATTAATTCATTACCTAATATATTTTTAATTGACTTTGAGGCCATAAAGGATAATTTTTCTTCCATCTCATACTCCTCTTATACTCTCTTCCATCTTCCCAATATGATCATGTTAAATTTTTTGGTTAAACCTATACTTGTTGTTTTTATTTTTATGACCATATAAACACTGTTTGCTCCTGACCCAAGGAGTGTGCTGTGATTACATTTTTCCTAAAGTAATAATTGCCTCGTTTTTGCATGTGTTTGTTGTATAACTAAGTTGTTTCATACTTTCTGACAATAGTTACATGGGAATAGGATAATGGAGTCTTTAATTTTCTACTTTGTATGTTTTTATACTGTTCAAATGTTTTATAAAAAGAACATCCATTTATTACTTTTTGTATACTAAAGATTTGCCACAAAATATATAAAAGTTTATAGAAATACCTAAATACACAGACAGTAGTAGAAAATGGGCTCATGGCATAAACAATATACAGAAATAAAATCAAAATGATAAACATGAAAAATACTCTTTCTCATTAGTTAATTAAATAAATTATAACCAGTGAAACATTATTTTTTACCTAATTTTAGAAAAAAAAAAAGGAAACATACTTCGTTGTTGATGAGAGTGAGGTAAAGTACTTGTGGTATTATAAATTGGCACATTTCTGAAGGGTAATCTAACAGTAAGTATCAAATAATAAATTTGTTCTGTTCTTTAAACCAGAAATTACATTCTATTTTATTTTAAGGTTCTAATAGGAAATATACCTATTTATGTACAAAGATAAATATTGTTTTTAAAACTCAAAAGATGGCAGTAATGCCAGCAACAAAATAACTAAAGCATGATACATCCAGAATGATAGAGGATTAGGAAGCATTAAAATATTTTTAAAGAATTTTATATGATGTGGAACAGCATTCTGTATATAATGTCAAGTTCAAAATACTTGCTATATATGGGTACATATATGGATAGAAAAACAAAAGCCCACTACTAAGGTAATGCATAGTGGTTAAGAGTATAGTTTCTATTGGCAGACACACCTAGATTTCCTGTGACTATGTTGCCACTTCGCAGCTGTTGGCACGAAGCAATTTACTTGACTTGAGTTACTGGAAAAATAAAAAGGTACAAACATCATTGACTGGAAGTACTGTGTAAAGAGCAGTTAGACCACCAAACGCACCCTTCCCCATCTTTCTGTACCATGACAACTGCAGTCTTTCCCCTCCCTAATGTCCAGAATACCATCAGATAAGCTTGTTCACCTCAGGCAGGAGATTGACGGAAAAGACAATAAATCATTAATAGGCTAATTACTAAACCACGAGTGAAAAAAGTCTGTCACCAAGGCACATCATTATGAAGTTTCAGAACACCAAGAACAAAACACAAAAACCTAAAAGCTTCTGGGGGTAAGGTGGGAAACAGGTCAGAAACGATCAGTTACAAGAAAAGCATTAGACTTCTCAACAGCAAGATGGGAAGCTGGAAAACAATAGGGTAACTGCTTCAGAATACTGAGGTAAAATGATTTTTACCCACAGTTCTATACCTAGCCAAGCTACCAATCCACTGTGAGGATTTTAAAAAAAAGTTTTAGTCGTTCAAAGACTCAAAAGTTACATATCCTTTCATATCTTTTCTCAAAAAGGTGCTAGAGGATATGTTCTACTAAAACCAAAAAGAGGAGGACAAGTGACCTAGGAAACAGGGATCTAACACACAATTCACAGGAGAAATGCAAGAGATAATCTGAGGGGATGAACTATCAGTTTAGCCATCTAGCAGCTCTGGGGAAATGGGAGAATAGCAGAAGCTATGGGAATCACACTAAGGCATTGTCTCTCAGTACCACGGTTACAGATGAACCGTCAAAGACAACAGCATCTTTAGTGACCACCACTCCCTTCCAAGCACTCCCTGCCACATCATCCTTGTTTGTCTGGCATGGCTGTGTTTGTGGCAAGCCTCAGAAATACTCTTCTTAGTGCAACTGTCTAAGCTAGAGCAGTGTATTTATTGAATTCCATTTTTAAAACAAGAATATCTGATTTTTCAAGGGGTAAAAAAAGTATACATGTGGATTGGGGAGAGAACATTCTAAGCAGAGTGGTAGTTAGCAAAAATAAAGGTCAGAAATGTGATCTTTATAAGTTACATGTGCCTAGAGGTGTGAGGGGTTCAGTGAACAGTTTGGTTTACTTGGAACATAGGAAGCACAAGGATAGAAGTGGGAAATATGAAAGAAGGAGATAAAAGGAGTGACCAAGTTATCTATAGCCCTTCATAGTGGAAATTCTCATAATAAACCTGTCAGATAAAATTATCCCATTTATTATTGATGGAAAGTGAGGGTTAGAATCTTAGGAACTAAAAGGAGTTCACAAAGATGAAATTAGTAAAACCACAATTTGATCAGATCTGTGGCTGTATGCTCTTTCCACTATGAAGGGCTGTAGATAACTCAGGGTCACTCCTTACATCTCTTTCTTTAATATTCCCAACTTCTAGTGCTTCCTATGTTCCAAGTAAGCCAAACTGTTCACTGAACCCCTCACACATCTAGGCACATGTGACCTATAAAGATCACATTTCTGACCTTTATTTTGCTAACTTTACCTCCTGCTTAGAATGTTCTCTCCCCTAATCCACACGTATATCTTTTTCCCTCTCTCAAAAGTGAGAACAAATATGTAAACTTCATAGAGCCAGAGACATACCTGTCTTATTTACAGAGTTCCTGACATACAGTAAGCACTCCATAAATGGTAATTTCCTACCTACTTTCTGTCAGTTATTTAGAGTTGCCTATATTGTAACTGGAGCCCTGGCAATGAAGTGGTTAAATGCTACGACTACTAACCAGAAGTTCTGTGTCTTCGGCTGGGTTCTCTAGAGAAGCAAAACTAGTAAAGTGTATAAATATTTATAGAGAGAAATATTATATCAAGGAAATGGCTCACTCAATTGTAGAGGCTGGAACATCCCAAGTCTGTGAATCAAGTAGAGGCTTCTCTTGATTCATATAGCTGCAGGGCCTGGCAAGCCCAGGATCGGCAGGTCATAGAGCAGGGCTCTTGTTCACAGGCTGTGAAAATCAACAAATTCCAAGATTGGTAGGCAAGACTGCAAGGCTTCTCCTGATTCATGTAGCTGCAGGGGCTGGTGAACCCAAGATCGGCAGGTCGGAGAGCAGGGCTCTTGCACACAGGCTGTGAAGACCCGTGAATCCCAAGATCAGCAGATAAGCTGCTAGCTTAAGTCCCAAGAACCAGAGGTCAGACAAACAGGAGGCAACTGCAGGATCCAGAGCAGGCAAAAGCCAGAACATCCACTTATATTCAGATGCAGGCCACATGCCCAAGGAAACTCCCTTTCAACTGATTGGCTACTGACAGCAGATCCCATCATGGGGGTGATCACATATAAACACTGAGAATCACAGCCCAGCCAAGTTGACACACAATCTTAAGCATCACAGTCAGCAGTTCAAATCCACCAGCTGCTCCTTAGAAACCCTATGGGGCAGTTCCACTCTGTCTTATAGGGTTGCTATGCATCAGAATCGACTCAATGGCAATGGGTTTGGTTTAGGATATTGTAATTGAAAATATTAGAATATTCATAGGTAAACATCATCCTCATAAAATGTTTGATAAAGATTTATTACCCAGGAGAAATGACACAAAATATATATGCAGCTAATGATACCATGTGTTTATAAGGTGCCACTTTGGGCTCCTTATGCCTCCGGATCAACAGGCAACGAAGGGAGTTACCATACTGGCTGGTGTGATTGATCATGATTACCAAGAGGAAATCGGATTGATATTACATAATGGAGGCAAAGAAGAGTATCTCTGGAATGCAGGAGATCCCTTATGGTGTCTCTTAGTACTATCATGCCCTGTGATTAAAGTCAATAGAAAACTACAGCAACCCAATTCCGACATGACTACTAATGGCCCAGAACCTTCTGGAATGAAGGTTTGGTTCACCCCACCAGGCAAAGTACCACAACCAGCTGAGGTGCTTCCTGAGGGCAAAGGGAATACAGAATGGGCGGTGGAAGAAGGTAGTTCTGAATGCCAGTTACAACCACGTGAGCAGTTGCAGAAATGAGGACTGTAATTGTTATGAGTATTTCTGCCTTGTATGTGTGCATCAAATATTTTCATTCTCTTCACTTATAAAATATAAGATGTAAACAGGGCTAATGCATTTTTGGTTGCATGTGTGTTACTTGTATCATGTTAGGGGCAAGTATGACCTTATGATTGTCTTTATTCAGAGATTATGTGTGGTTTAAGGAGATGTGCACAGGTGCCAACTTGACAAGGGGTGGACTATTATCGTTAGGGTTGTGTGTCAACTTAGCTAGGTCATGATTCTCAGTGGTTTGGCAGTTACGATGTAGTTTGGCAGTCGTATAATGATGTGATCACCTCCATGATGAGATCTGCTATGAGTAGCCAATCAGTTGAAAGGGAGTTTCCTTGGGGTGTGGCCTGCATCAAACATAAGTGGACATTCTGGCAAGGTTGGTGGGCTTTTGCTCCCACTGGATATTGCAGCTGGCTCCTGTTTGTCTGACCTCCAGTTCATGAGACTTGAGCCAGCAGCTTACCTGCTATCTTGCCTGCCGATCTTTGGATTTGTTGGTCTTCACAGTCTATAAGCCAGAGCCCTGCTGTCTGACTTGCCGGCCTTGGGTTTGCCAGCCCTTGCAGCTACATGAATCAGGAGAAGCCTCCAGCCTGACCCACGTTCCAGCCTCTTCAACTGCGTGAGCTATTTCCTTAATATAAATCTCTCTATATATTTGTACGCTTTACTGGTTTTGCTTCTCCAGAGAACTCAGCCTAAGACATAAGGTTTTTATATTGAATGTTTCCTCATTTTATGTCAACACTAAGATATATACATAAAACCTTTGAAATGTTTCCACATAGATTTTCAAGGAGCCCTGATGGCGGAATGGTTAAGCACTTGGCTGCTAATTGAAAGCTTTGTAGTTCAAAGCCACCCAGTGGCTCCAAGGAAGATACAGATTACAGCCTAAAAACCCTATGAGGCAGTTCTACTCTGTCATATGGGGTCACTGTGAGTTGAAAATCAACTCAATGGCACCTAACAACAAGTAAGAGGAAATGTTTCTTCAAGCATGACAATGCCTATTCCCACTCCTACACTTTTTTGTCCTTGTATTACCAATATTACTGTTTTCAGAAACTTCTTAGCTTCTCAAAATGAGTGATGATACAATCCCCCCCAATCAGATTTTTCTGAATTTCGATTTATGCCTGAAGGCATTGATCATAATCAGAATCTCAAGATTTTTCTATGTTGGTTGCGATCTTTTTTACTCATCTGAGTAGGTTTTAAATTAGTAGCAAACTATTTTGAAAAGCCCCTGAAAATAATTGTCAGTGTTTCTGAACTCAAAACTATTTAATAGAATATACATAATCCGGGAAATTTTGCTATAGACAAATTTCTGTTAACCAAATACCAGTTTCTCTCTAATTCCATTATAAAACTTTAGATGTTCAAAGTAATGTGAAGTTATAGAAGTCCTAGATTTGAGCCACAGCCCTGCCACTAGCCTATAACACATTCTTGTAAAGGTTGCCTGACCGATCTGGGTCCCAGTTACTGTATTTGTAAAATAAGAATGTTGTTGTTGCTGTTGCTGTTGCTGTCGAGTCAATTCCAATGCATGACGACTCCATGTGTGCAGAATAGAACTGCTCCATAGGGTTTTCAAGACTGTGAGCTTTCTGAAGCAGATCACCAGGTGTGTCTGCAGAGGAGCCTTTGGGTGGGCTCAAACTACAAATCTTTCAGCTAGTGGTCAAGCACTTAACCGCGCCACCCAGGGACTCCAGAAAACAGGAATACAGGTCCGCAATCCTATACCCATAATTCCAAACTCCAAAAAACTCTCAAAACCAAAAGTTGATTTCAAAATTTACATAAACTCATTTGGTGGCAAACCTGACCTGAAGAACTGATGTGAGATGATTGATAGTCCTTATATATTTCACTTAGTGTGAATATTCATATATTTTGCTAAAAAATATTAATTATTATAATGGGTGTGTTACAAAGTCCTTGGGTAGTATACATGGTTAACACATTTGGCTGCTAATGAAAAGGTTGGAAGTTCGAGTCCACCCAGAGAGGCCTTGGAAGAAAGGCCTGGTGAGCTACATCCAAAAAATCAGCCACTGAAAACCCTATGGAGCACAATTCTACTCTGACATACACAGGGTCTCCATAAGTTAGAGTCAAGACGAGAGCAACTGGTTTTTTATACTATATAGGACATTTATATCATATTAGCTTTCTAAAATCTGAAAAATTCTGGTTTAAAAAAATCTATCCCATCCACTGGGATGGTTATAATAAAAAATTAAAAAAGAAAACAACAGGTATTGGTGAGGATGAGAAATTAGAACCCTCATCTGTTGCTGTGGTACAGGCACTGTGAAAGTCTGGCAGCTCCTCAAAAAGTTAAGCATAGTACTATACTACCATGTTGTTGTTGTATGCCACTGAATCAATTCCAACTCATAGTGACCCTATAAGACAGAGTAGAACTGCCCCATAGGGTTTCCTAGGCTGTAATCTCTACAAGAGTAGATTACCAGGTCTTTTCTCCCGCAGAGCCACTGGTGAGTTCAAACCACTGTCCTTCTGATTAGCAGCTAAGCATTTAACCATTGTGCCACCAGGGCTCCTACCATACTACCATATGACCCAGCAATTCCACTCCTAGGTATATAGCCAAAAGAGAAAGCAGGAAAACAAGCAGATATATGTACACCAATGTTCATTTTAGCACTATTCATGATAGCCAAAAGGTGGAAACAACCCAAATGTCCATCAATAGATGAATGGATAAACAAAATGTGGTATGTATACATACATATATATAATGGAATATTACTCAGCCATAAGGAGATATGAAGTCCTGAAACGTGCTACACCGTGGATGAAACTTGAAAACATTATGCTGAATGGATTAAGTCACGAAAAGACAAATATCGTATGATAGATACTACTTATATGAAATATCTAGAATAGGGAAGTATATATACACCAAGATTATTAGTGGTTACTGGGGTCAGACCAGAGATAGGGAGAAAGAAAGATTCGTTGTTTAGGGGACACGGAGCTTATGTTAAGGGTGATGGAAACTTTTTGGAGATGGATAATGGTGATGGTTGCACAACATAATGAACACAATGTCACTGAATTATACATATGAAGAAGGTTGAAATGGCAAATGTTTTATTACATATATATTTACCACACACACACACACACAAAAACCAAGAACTTACTCTATGCTGTCTACAAGAGACAAGCTTTAAATTCAAAGACACAAATAGAATGTAAGCAAAATGATAGAAAATATATATCATGCAAACAGTGGTCAAAGCAGAGCCAGAGTGACGATACTAATATCAGACAAAGTAGATGTTAGGGCAAAATATATTACTAGAGACAAAGAGGAACATTTTATACTGACAAAAGTGTCAGTTCATCAGGAAGAAAATAGCATACATACACATACCTAACAACAGAGCTCAAAACATAGAAAGTAAAAACTGACAGAATTGGAGGAAGAAATAGACAATTCAACAGTAAATAGTTAGAAGTTTCACTAACCTACTTTCAATAATAGAACACATAGATAAAAAATCAGTAAGGTGGTAAAAGATTTGAACAATACCATCATCCAACTTGACCTAATTGACATCGATAGAACACTCTGTACAAAAACAGCAGAATACACATTCTTTTCAAGACATATGAATCATTCTCCTGGATAAACAAAATGTTAGGCAATAAAACAAGTCTCAATAAATTTAAAAGGATGACTGGGATCTTCTAAAAAGTAAACACTTAGGCTCATCAAAAGACTTCACCAAAAGAGTAAAAAGAAAACCTACAGACTGGGAAAAAATTTTTGACTATGACAAATCGGACAAAGGTCTAATCTCTAAAATCTATTGGAAAATCCAACACCTCTACAACAAAAAGACCAATAATCCAATAAAAAAATGGGCAAGGGATATGAATAGACACTTCACAAAAAAGACATTCAGGCAGCTAACAAACACATGAGGAAATGCTTGCTATCACTGGCCATTAGAGAAATGCAAATCAAAACTACAAAGAGATACCATCTCATCCCAAAATTACTGGCATGAATCAAAAAAACAAAATAGCAAATGCTAGAGAGGCTGCGGGGAGATTGGAATTCTTATGCACTGCTGGTGGGAATGCAACCATTTTGGAAAACAATATGGCACTTCCTTAAAACACTAGAAATAGAAGTACTATATGATCCAGCAATCCCACTCCTAGGAATATATCCTATAGAAATAAGAGCTGTCATATGAATAGACATATGCACACCCATGTTCATTGCAGCATTATTCACAATAGCAAACAGATGGAAACAACCTAAGTGCCCATCAACAGATAAATGGATAAACTATGGTACATACACACAATGGAATACTATGCAACGATAAAAACAATGATGAATCTACGAAACATCTCACAACACGGATGAATCTGGAGGGAATCATGCTGAGTGAAATAAGTCAATCACAAGAGGACAAATACTGTATGAGAACCACTATTATAAAAACTCATGAAAAGGTTTACACACAGAAAGAAACAATCTTTGATGGTTACAAGGGAGGGAAGAGGTGGAGAAGGAAAAAACACTAACTAGACAGTAAACCAAACCCGTTGCCATCGAGTCAATTCTGACTCATAGCAACCCTATAGGACAGAGTAGAACTGCCCCACAGAGTTTCCAAGAAGCAGCTGGTGGATTTGAACTGCCAACTTTTTTTTGGTTAGCAGCCTGAATTCTTAACCACTGCATCACCGGGACAATAGATAACGTTGGTGAAGGGTAAGACAGAACACAATACTTGGGAAGTCAGTACAACTTGACCAAGGCAAAGTCATAGAAGCTTCATAGACACATCCAAACTCCCTCAAGGACCAAGTTACTGGGCTGAGGGCTGGGGACGATGGTCTCGGGGGACATCTAGCTCAATTGGCATAACATAGTTTATAAACAAAATGTTCTACATCCAACTTTGGTGAGTAGCACCTGGGGTCTTAAAAGCTTGTGAGCAGCCATCTAAGATACTCCACTGGTCTCATCCCATCTGCATCAAGGGCGAATGGAGAAAACTAAAGACACAAGGGAAAGATTAGTCCAAAGGACTGATGGACCACAACTACCACAGCCTCCACCAAACTGAGTCCAGCACAACTAGATGGTGCCTGGCTACCACCACTGACTGCTCTGACAGGTTTCACAATAAAGGGTCCTGGACAGAGCAGGAGAAAAATGTAGAACAAAATTTAAACTCACAAAAAAGGACCAGACTTACTGGTCTGACAGAGCCTGGAGAAACCCCAAGAGTATGGCCCCCAGACACCCTTTTAACTCAGGACTACAGTCACTCCTGATGTTCACCTTTCAGCCAAAGATTAGATAGGCCTATAAAACAAACAATAGCACACATAGTTAAGCCATGTATAGGATACTAAATGGGCACACCAGCCTAGGAGCAAGGATGAGAAGGCAGAAGGGGACGGGAAAGCTGGATGAATGGACATGGGGAACCCCAGGTTGAGAAGGGGAGAGTGTTGACACATAGCAGGGACGATGTCACAAAACGATATGTGTATTAATTGTTTATTGAGAAATTAATTTGCTCTGTAAACTTTCACCTAAAGCACAATTAAAAAAAGAAACTGAAAAAAAATTTTTTAAGGATAGAAATCCTACAAAGTACATTCTCTGACCACAATAGTAGTCAGTTAGAAATTACCAACGAAAGGAAATTTGGGAAATCCACATCCACAACACACATATATGTATGTATATGTGTGTGTGTATATATATATATATGTATATATGTATATGGAGCCCTGGTGGCACAGTGGTTAAGAGCTAGACAGCTAATCAAAAGATTGGCAGTTTGAATCTACCAGTTCCTCCTTGGAAACCCTGTAGGGCAGTTCCACTCTGTCCTATAGGGTCACTATGAGTTGGAATCAACTCAGTGGCAATGGGTTTATTTTTTTGTTTTTTTTCTTTTTGGTTTATATATGAATATGTGTGTGTGTATATATATGTATATATGTGTGTGTATATATTTATATATAGCAATGTACATGCATATACGTTTCTATATAACCCATGAGTCAAAGAAAAAATCACAAAGATATTAGAAAATATTTTGAACTGAATTAAAATAAAATCTCAACATATCAAAATTTATAGAATGCAGCCAAGGCAGTACTTAGAGGCAAATTTATAAATTTTAATGACTGTTAGAAAAGAAGAAAGGCATCAAATTATTAACTTACACGCCCACCTTAAGAAATCAGATTAAGAGTAGTCAAAACCCAAAACAACCAGAAGGAAAGAAATAATAAAGATCAGAGTGGAAACCAATGCAATAGAAAACAGAAAAAAAGTCAATGAAACCAAAAGTTGGTTCTTTGAAAAAATCTACAAAAGCAAGAAATCTCTAGATATACTGACTAAGGCAGAGAGAGAGAGAGAGAGAGAGAGGACACACATTAGCAAAATCAGTAATGAAAGAGGGGACATTACTGCTGACCCTTTAGAAATTAAAATGAC
The DNA here is from genome assembly GCA_030035585.1 of Dugong dugon. NCBI lineage: Eukaryota > Metazoa > Chordata > Mammalia > Sirenia > Dugongidae > Dugong > Dugong dugon. The sequence continues at coordinate 157,361,460 of CM057465.1, forward strand.
TATTAGGAAATACTAAAAATAACTTTATACCAACAAATTAGATTAGATGAAATGGACAAATTCCTTGAAAGACACAAATTACCAAAATTAACTAAAGAATAGACAATATGAACAGTCTATGTATTCATTTTGTATTGCTGTTACAACAAATTATCTCAAATTTAGTGGCTTAAAATTACCCACTTTTTTTTTTAAGTTTTTTGTTTTATTTTTCCATTTAAAGAGCAGGAGATGTATTTCTGAAGAAGTGAAGGTTTTCCTTTGGTAGCAATGACTGACACATAAGAAAGAGAAGATAATGTACTTCAAATTTCAGTTACCTTCATCTGTAATAATCAGCAGCCCCCTGAAAGCACTGATCTTGTTTTTAAGGTATTCTGACTGAGTCAGCATAAAGAACAGGTGACTTATTTTTTCATGTCAACAGATTTGTTAAATGTTAATAGCAGCCACTACAACCGTGAGACCTAAAGTTTGTTTTATCACTTTGGTGTATTTCATTTTAGTGTATGTCAACTGCAAATAATTCGTTGAAATTATTGTGGCTTTCCAAAAGAGTAAGATTATTTATTTTTATGTCTATAACATAATATACATATTTTATGCTTTCTATGACTGAAAGAACATTGCTATAACTTAAAAAAAAAGTCATTCAAAGATCTGAAATGTCACTTCTTCCATCATACTCTGACATATTAATTTCATATATCTATATCTATATAATCTAGATTTTTAAAAAAACCCAAACCTGTTGCTGTCAAGTGGATTCTGACTCATAGCAACCCTATAGGACAGAGTAGAACTGCCCCATAGGGTTACCAAGGAGTAGCTGACAGATTTTGAACTGCCGACCTCTTAGTTAGCAGCCAAGCTCTTAACCACTGCACTACCAGGATGCCATAATCTAGATAGTTAGCTCAAATAACATTCAGATTATTTAAGCTCAGGTAACATTCAGATTATTTAAAACTTTTTTAACTCTCCATCCCTCTTTCCTAGTCCCTGGTAATTACTATACTTTTATTATTTTATAGCTCTGTAGGTTAGAAGTTGAACACTGAGCTAAAAGGTTTTAAGTCTCACTGAGCTAAAATCAAAATATCAGCAGGATTATGTTTCTTCTGGAAGCTCTAAGGGACAATCTGTTTCCTTGCCTTTTCAGCTTCTAGAGGATGCCTGCACTCCTTGGCTCATGGACACCTTCCTCCATTTTCAAAACAAAGGTGGATCCATTCCTTTGCACATCACTCTGATCTCCTCTTCTGTCTCTCTTTCACTTTTAAGAAACCTTGTCATTACATAGGCCCATCTGGATTATTCAGGGTATTCTCTCCATCTATAAATCCTTAACTTAATCACATCTGCAAAGTCCCTTTTGCCATGAAAAGTAACATATTCACAGGCTTTGGGGATTTGCACATGGACATCTTTCAGGGGACATTATTCGGCCTAACACATCCAATAACAAGCAAAGAAATTAAATTAGTATTTTAAAAATATTGCCAAAAAGAAAACCCCACTGCTACAAAGACCTCTTTAAGGTGCTAAAAAGCAAAGATGTCATCTTGAGGACTAAGGTGCACCTGACCCAAGCCATGGTATTTTCAATCACCTCATATGCATATGAAAGTTGGACAATGAATAAGGAAGTACGAAAAAAAAATTGATACCTTTGAATTATGGTGTTGGTGAAGAATATTGAATATAGCAGGGACTGCCAGAAGAACGAATAAATCTGTCTTGGAAGTAGTAAGCCAGAATGCTCCTTAGAAGCAAGGATGGCAAGACTTCTCACGAACTTTGGACATGCTATCAGGAGGGACCAGTCCCTTGAGAAAGACATCATGCTTGGTAAAGAAGAGAGCGAAAAAGAGAAAGACCCTCAATGAGATAGACTGACACAGTGGCAGCAACAATGGGCTCAAGCATAACAACAATTGTGAGGATGGCACAGGACTGGGCACTTTTTCGTTCTGTTGTTCATAGGGTTGCTATGAGTCAGAACCAACTTGACAGCACCTAACAACATAACAGCCAGAAGTTGAATTTCTCAAGGTTAAAAACTGTTTTTTACTTCTGTATCTTCAGCCCCTAAAAATATTTCTTGGCTGATTACTTCCTGAAGGCTTTGATGTTTCTATATAACAGTTTAATATAAGTGCTTCAGCATTTAGAATTTACATGCTTGCCCTTTTGCGGTAACTTAAAAGAAATTAGCTTTTTGCCTTGTATTTGGTCTATTATACGATTATGTATGTACAAAGTATACGGAAATATACACTAAAAATACACACACACCAAAAGAAAAGTCCAGGCCCAGATGGCTTCACTAGAAAATTCTTTCAAATATTTAACGAAGAAATAATAGCAATCCTCCACAAACTCTTCCAGAGAATAGAGGAGGAGGGAACACTCTGAACTCATTCTATGACCTCAGCATTATCCTAATATCAAAGCCAGACAGACATCACAAGAAAAGAAAACTATGACCAATATCCCTAGTGAATATAGGCACAAAAATCTTCAACAAAATACTACAAACTAAATCCAGCAACGTATAAAAAAAATTATATACCATGACCAAATGTGAGTTATCCCAGTAATATCAGGTTTGACATCCAAAAATCAATTAATATATCACTTTAGTAAAGGACAAAAAGCACATGATCAGCTCAATACCTACCCCCCCAAAAATTTAACAAAACCCAACATGTATTCATCATAAATACCCTCAGTAAATTTAGAATAGAAGGTAACTTCTTCAACCTGATAAAGGTCATCTATGAAAAACCTACAGCTAACATTATACTTAACGGTAAAATACTGAAATCTTTCTCTTTAAGATGGAGGATAAGGCTCCTGGGTGGCACAGACAGTTTGCTCTCAGCTACCAGCAGAAAGTTGGTGGTTCAAATCCATCTAGGAGCATTGTGGAAGAAAGGTTAAGTGATCTACTTCCTTAAGCGTACAGTCATTGAAAACCCTATGAAGTGCAGTTGTATTCTGAAACGTGGGGTTGCCCTGAGTCTCAATTGACTCAATGGAAAGAGGTGAGTTTAGGTTAAAATTGGGAATAAGGCAAAGATCTCTACTGTCACCTCTTAAACGTTATAGTAGAGGTTCTAGCCGGTGCAATCTGGCAAGAAAAAGAAATAAGAAGCCCTTTAGATTGAGAAGGAAGGAAAAAAAATTGTCTATTTGTCAACAACATGATTCTATATGTAGAAAATGCTAAGAAATCCACAACAAAAATTTTTTTTACTAGAATAAGCAAGTTCAGCAAAGTCATAGGATCCAAGATCAATATACAAAAAGCAGTTGCATTCCTCTAGCAAGAAACAATAGGAAAATGAAATTAAGGAAACAATTTCATTCATAATAGCATCTTAAAAGAACAAAATACTCAGGAATAAATTTAACAAAAGAAGTGTGAGACTTTGTACACTGAAAAATGCAAAACATTGCTGAGAGACATTAAAAAAGATTTAAATAAATGAAGAGACATTGCATGTTCATAGATTGGAAGATTCAATATTATTATTAATCCTGGTAATTTTTCCAAAGTTGATCTATAGATTCAATGCAGGCCCTATAAAAATTCCAGCAGGCTTAGTCTTACAGAAATTCACAGTGATCCTAAAATATAGATGGAAATGAAGGAACTAAGAATAGCCAAAATAATCTGAAAAATACCAAAGTTAGAGGACTAGACTGCTGTTATTAGGTGCCGTTGAGTTGGTTCCGACTCACAGTGACCCTATGTACAACCGAATGAAACACTGCCTGGTCCTGTGCCATTCTCACAATTGTTACCATGTTTGAGCCCGTTGTTATAGCCACTGTGTCAGCCTATCTCCTTGAGGGTCTTCCTTTTTTTTGCTGACCCTCTACCACTTTTTTTACTTTTCCTAGAGCCTTGTTTTTCATCAACGCCTTCACTGCAGCTTGGACTTCTTTCAGTACCACCAGTTCTTTATCATATGTCCTTCTCCAGGGACTGGTCCCTCCTGATAACAGGTCCAAAGTACTTGAGACAAAGTCTTGCTATCCTCATTTCTAAGCAATATTCTACCTGTACTTCTTCCAAGATAGATTTGTTTTCTTCGTCTGATTGTCCATGGTATGTTCAAATTTCTTTGCCACCACCATAATTCAAAGGCATCAATTCTTCTTCAGTCTTCCTTATTTATTTTCCACTTTTCCCGTGCATATGAGGCAATTGAAAATACTATGGCTTCGGTCAGGTGCACCTTAGTCCTCAGAGTAACATCTTTGCTTCTTAACACTTTAAAAAGGTCTTTTGCAGCAGATTTGCCCAATGTAATGCGTCGTTTGATTTCTTGACTGCTGCTTCCATGGGTGTTGATTGTGGATCCAAGTAAAATGAAATCCTTGACAAGGTCAATATTTATCATGATGTTGCTTATTGGTCCAGTTGTGAGAAGTTTTATTTTCTTTATGTTGAGGTGTAATCCATACTGAAGGCTGTAGTCTTTGATCTTCATCAGTAACTGCTTTAAGTCCTCTTCACTTTCTGCAAGCAAGGTTGTATCATCTGCATAATGCAGGTTCCTCCAGTCCTGATGTCGCGTTCTTCTTCATACAGTCCAGCTTCTCAGATTATTTGCTCAGCATACAAATTGAATAAGTATATGAAAGGATACAACCCTGTGGCACATCTTTCCTGATTTTAAACCACGCAGTATTCCCTTGTTATGTTTGAACACCTGCCTCTTGGTCTATGTGCAGGTTCCTCATGAGCACAATTAAGAGATCTGGAATTCCCATTCTTCGCAATATTAACCATAATTTGTTATGATCCACACAGTCAAATGCCTTTGCAAAGTCAATAAAACACAGGTAAACATCTTTCTGGTATTCTCTGCTTTCAGCCAAGATCCATCTGACATCAGCAATGATATCCCTCATTCTATATTCTCTTCTGAATCTGGCTTGAATTTCTGGCTGTTCCCTGTTGATGTACTGCTGCAACTGTTTTTGAATTATCTTCAGCAAAATTTTACTTGCATGTGATAGTAATGATATTGTTAGATAATTTCCACATTCTGTAGGGATCACCTTTCCTTGGATGGGCACAAATATAGATCTCTTCCTGTCGGTTGGCCAGGTAGCTATCTTCCAAATTTCTTGGCATAGACGAGAGACTGCGTCCAGCATTGCATTTGTTTATTGAAACAGATCAGTTGGTGTCTTAGTCATCTAGTGCTGCTAAAACAGAAATACCACAAGTGGATGGTTTTAACAAAGAGAAATTTATTTCTTCACAGCAAAGTAGGCTAAAAGTCCAAATTCAGGGTGTCAGCTCCAGGGGAAGGCTTTCTCTCTCTCAGCCTTCTCATCAGTGTTCCCCAGGACTAGGAGCATCTCTGCACAGGGACCCCGGTCCAAAGGACGCGCTCTGCTCCCGGCACTGCTTTCTTGATGGCATGAGGTCCCCCGTCTCTCTGCTCACTTCTGTCTTTTATATTTCAAGACATTGCCTCAGGATACAATCCAATCTTGTAGACTGAGTCCTGCCTTACTAACACAACTCCAGCCCATCCTCCCTCATTAACATCATAGAGGCAGGATTTACAACACATAGGAAAACCACACAGTACCAGGAGTCATGGCCCGGCCAAACTGATAAACACATTTTTGGGGGGACATAATTCAAACCATGACAGTAGGTATTCCATCAGTTCCAGGAGCCTTGTGTTTTGCCAATGACTTCAGTGCAGCTTGGACTTCTTCCTTCAGTTCTATCAGTTCTTGATCATATGCTACCTCCTGTAATGGTTGAACATTGACCTTTTTTTTTTGTACAGTGACTCTGTGTATTCCTTCCATCTTCTTTTAATGTTTACACTAACTGATGTTCAAAACTTAATATAAACCTAGAGTAATTAAGAGAGTATGGTATTGGCATAAGGATAGACATATAGAAAAATGGAACAGAATTTTGAGTCCAGAAATAAACCCTTCCACTTATGGCCAATTGATTTTCTACAAAAGTCCCATGGCAACCCAATGGAGAAAGGAATATCTTTTCCACAAGTGGTGCTGGGACAATTGGATATCCATATAGAAAAAGATTAATTAAGACCCTTAACTCACCCATAAAAATTATGGGGCTTTTTGAATACCTTGAGCTACCAAAATGGATCTTGAGTGAATTTTTACTTTTCTTTTTAAATAAGAAGAACAAATAGGAAGCCTATATTTAATAGCCTTGTATAAAGTCATTGTAAAATAATGGTAGTATTTTCAAGAAGCTGTCAGAGGCATAGATAGCTGTTGCCTATTAATACTGCCTTAATTTCTGAAAACTCAGAAAGGCTCTAAATTAACATAAGACTGTTAGGAAAGACAGTAGAATTTTCTAATAGTAAAATTTAGATAAACTTTCCACTGTTAGATCATGCCTAAGTTCAGGGTGGCTGTGGGAAAACTATTATTATATCAATTGCACTATATCTAACCCAGAAAATCTATCTCATTTGAATTCTTATTATTTTCACATAACATAAATAAAACTACCATTATTCCTTTTTCTAAATGATCGACGTTCACTTTCCCACGAACTAAATAACCTCCCACTACCACCCTGATCACCATCTCTTCAGTTACTTTATTCACATTTGACATGACATGATTACCTCTTCAAATAAGATCAATTAGTTACATGAACTAAAGCAGCCATATCAGCTTGGTCCATAACCCAACCTCTCTCTTATTCTTCTATACCCTCAAGGAAGAAAATGAAAAATACTATGCTCAATGCTGTTCATAGGGCCAAATGATTCAACGTGCATAAGCAGAAGCATGGTCGGGGTATATACAGGGGTAGCAGGATCACAGTTCTGTATTCAGGTTGGAGTTAAAGGGGAAGGCTATACTCAAAGTCCCCACATGGAGAGAAGATACAATCAGAAGCAGAGTATAAATTTTATAGAAAGAACCTGGGGTTTGCAATTCAAGCTAAGTGCAAAGAAGCAGTTCATACCCAGACAGGAAACTTTTCTGAATCCAAAGCAGACAGATGAGGTCACACAGTAGCACATGCCTGGACTAACACTTCTGCCCACTGTTCTCTCTCTCGGTGATTTAATGGATTGAACAGATTAGTTTCAACAAGTGTGAATTACTCCTTACAGCAAAATGTGTTTAAGGAGGTCGCAACCAATGTGCCTTCGTGTCCTTTTTTTTTGTTTGTTTGTTTTAATGAAGAGAGGTTTATTTCCTCATAGTCAAAGTAGGTTAAAAGTCCAAATTCAGGGTGTCAGCTCCAGGGGATGTCTTTCTCTCTCTGTTGGCCTTCTTATCAGTGTTCCTCCAGACAAGGAGCTTCTCAGCGCAGGGACCCCGGTCCAAAGGACACGCTCTGCTTCCGGCACTGCTTTCTTGATGGTATGAGGTCCCCCTGTCTCACTGCTTACTTCTGTCTTTTATATCTCAACAGATTGCCTCAGGACACAATCCAGTCTTGTAGATCCGGTCCTGCCTTACTAAACAACTGCCACCCATCCTCCCTCATTAACATCATAGAGGCAGGTTTACAACATACAGGAAAATCACTCAGTACCAGGAATCATGGACTAGCCAAATTGGTACACACATTTTTTGGGGGACATAATTCAAACCATTACATTCCACCCTTTGGTCCCCAAAAAAATCACATCCTTGCAACATGGAAAACATACTCACCCCATCATATCATAGCAAAAGTCTTAACTCCAAGTCCAAAATCCAAAAATTCCTCTTCATCTGTGAAATCTAGAATACAAGTTATCAGCTTCCAAAGGCACAATGGCAGAACAGGCACAAGCTAGACATTTCCATTACAAATGGGAGACATTGCAGGGAAAGAAGGCATAACAGGCACCAAGCAAGTTAGCAGAACACATTACATTAGCCCTCAAGGCTTTGAAAATAATCTTCTGTTCTTTGAGATGATTTACACAATGGCCCTGCGCTCCAGACTCTAGGTATTGGCCACAGTCTCTGGATTTTGAGTGGAGGCCCCTCTGCCCTGGGCTTTAGCTCTGCCTTCCAGGCCCACTGGGACAGCAACTCTGCTCCCTTGGCTTTAGGTGCACCGTTCTCCTAGTCCATCGGAGTGACAACTCCACCCTTAAAACACCAGAGGCCATCACTCCACCCTTTGAAACCCCTGAGGTCACGGCCATACCTTTTGAGGTTGAAGCAGCTTGGCTTTTTGTGTTCCTTGTCTCTTCAGCTTCTGCTTCCTACGGCCTCTGGCCCTCGGGCCTCAAGCCCGCATGTACCCTGCTGGGGCAAGTGTTCCAAAGCTCAGTAGCTCCACCGGTAAGTGCCCGGAGGCACCCCACTCCGCCAGGAAGCCTCCCGCGCACAGGCACTGAGCTCTCTTGCTCTGTGGGTCGGCTCCAGTGCCGTGTGGCACTGGTCTCCTGGTTTTGCTGCTGTCGGTTCTCTGCTGCAGCTGCTTCTTTGCTGCCCTAGGTTCTGTGCTGCTGCTGGTCCTCTGTCATTGCCACACGTCTATCCATTCACAGTTTTAAAACTGCGTCCACATTTTAGGTATCCGTTAGAGCAGCACCCCACTCTCTCGGTACCAAATTCGGTCTCAGTTATCTAGTGCTGCTACAACAGAAATACCACAAGTGGATGGTTTTAATGAAGAGAAGTTTATTTCCTCATAGTCAAAGTAGGCTAAAAGTCCAAATTCAGGGTGTCAGCTTCAGGGGAAGGCTTTCTCTCTCTGTTGGCCTTCTCATCAGTGTTCCCCAGGACTAGGAGCATCTCTGCACAGGGACCCCGGTCCAAAGGACGCGCTCTGCTCCCCGCGCTGCTTTCTTGATGGTATGAGGTCCCCGCCTTTGTGTACTTTAAAGAGAAGTGAAGAGAATCCTTTTTTAAAAAGTTTGCCTACAATTACTCTTTGTCTTTAATAATACTGAAAATAAGAATCCAAACGTTTCTTCTGTATGTGAAAAGTAGGGTTTCTATATGTGAAAACTGTTATGATGACTCGGAAACACACACCATTAAATAGTTCCACCAACACAAAGAAAATTATAAAATCACAATATTGGAAAAAGACTATTCCTAGTTTTCTAAGAAATGTTAAATTTTCTTCAATTTAATGGATATTGAATTGGATCAAATGCTATTTTCCTGCATCTATTGAGAGGATCCTACAAATTTTCTCTTTTATTCTGATAATGGGTAAATTACATTACATTCCTTGAATAAATCCCACTTGATCATGCTGTATTACCTTATTTATATATTATTGGATTTGATTAGAAAATATTTCTTCAACTATATTCGGAGATATTTTCATGTCTCCTAACACTCTTATAGTATTCATTTCTCATTATGTCCTTGTTCGGTCTTTGTGTCAATTATGTTGGCCTCATATCCTCTGGTAAAGTTTGTTTCAAATTGGCATTGTTTCTTTCTAAAATGTTGCAGGGAAGTATGCAGCATATTCAAGCCATCTGAACTTGAAGCTTTTTTGTGGCAATTAATTGCAAGTTCAATTTTTGTACTGGTACAAGACTATTTTGATTCTCTAGTTTTTCTTGCATTATATTAGATAAGTTGTATTTTTCTAGGAATTTGACCATTTTTTAAATTTCAAAATTATTGGTGAACAGTTATTCTTAATAGCTTCTTAGAAACTCTCTAAATAGCTTAGAGTATTGAGCATTTGTTTCTTCGTACCTTTTTCATCAGCTTTGTTGAGTCTATCAGCTATATGTTTTTATTTTATTAATTTCTACTCTAATTTCTTCATTATTTCCTACCTTGACTTTTTGGGGCTTATTCTGCTGTACTTCTTCTAACTTCCTGAAAAGTTAGGAATGCACAGATTATTGATACACAATTTTTCTCATTTCCATATATATATATGTGTGTATATATATGTTTAGACTGTAAATTAAGCTCTAAGCACTACTTTAGCAGCATCCCACAAGTTTTAATAAGCTGTTTTTTTAAAATTATCATTCAGTTCAAAAGATATCTAATTTCTACCGTGATATTTTCTTTGATCCATGGATTGTTTGGTAAGGTATTTCTAAATTTCCAAAATGTATAAATATTTTCTATTTATCTTTTGTGGTCAACTTCTAGCTTAATTTCCTTTTGGCCAGAAAACATTTTACGCATGATTTCAATCTTTTGAAATTTGTTTAGACTCTACTGCACAACATATGGTAAAATTTTATAATCTTTTTTTCTTATCTTACAAAAATGTAGATTCTGTAGTTACTGCATGCAATAAACTAAGTTTTTTCTGTGTTGCTCAAACCGAGGATCAGATTCTTTTCCTGCTTATACTATGAATTAGGTGGTGGTGCAGAGGTTAAGCACACAGCTACTAACCGAAAGGTTGGCAGTTTGAAGCCACCAGCTGCACAATGTGAGAAAGATATGGCAGTCCACTTCCACAAAGATTTACAGCCGTGGAAAATCTATGTGGCTGTTCTGCTCTATCCTATAGGATTGCTATGAGTTGGAATCAACTCGATAGCAGTGGGTTTGGTTTTGATTTTATTCTATCAATTACTGAGAGAGAAGAGTTAAAATCTCCCACTGTAATTATGGATTTACTCTTATAGTTCTGTCCATATCTTGTTTTATTTATTTTGAGACCATGATTTTATATGTTTTGAGGCCATATTACTAGTCACCACAGAAATTAAGAATTTTTTGTATCTTCCTGGTGAGCACTTCATAATGAACATTTTATCATTATGAAGTGCTCCTCTTTATCTCTGGTAATTGGTTTTGCCTTAACAGCTATATCAGCTTTCTTTTGGTCAGTTATTTTGTAGTATATGTTTTTCTGTATTCTTACTTTCAATCTTTCTATATCCTTATGTTTTAGATATATGTCTGTCACATACAAAATATATTTGGTTTTATTTTTTTAATTGAGTGTGAAATTTTCTGTCTTTTGATGTATTTACTCCATGTATCAGTCTTGGTCCAATCAGGTCAGAGTAACCACACAGTAATTTGAAGAGGGAAAATGTAATATAAACAATAATTAACTATAATGGGGGTTGGGATAATAAGGAACTGGCTACTAAAAAGCAAAGAGAATTCTAAGAAATATAGCAGATATAAAGAACAGCCCCCACCTCTAGGGTTGAGATGGAGTGTCCAAGGAAGAGTATATTTGCTCCCCCATAATCTCCTACTCACCACTCCAGGGATGAGATCTAGACCTTGTTGGAAAGATCACAGCCATGGCTCACTGGATTGCAGAGAAGTCTCTACGATGCTGCACAAACGGAATTTGCTGGAAATCCACCCTCTGGAACTTACCAGAATCCTCACTCTAGGGTGCAGGGAAAAGCTGTTCACGGGAGGTGTCTCACTGTAAGCACTCTGCCGGAAAATCACCCAAGAAAGTGTGTTGGGGGAAAGCTGCTGACCACTAGGTCAGCTTGCTGGCCACCATGCACTGTAGGAATCTGGTGCTGGAGAAGCTGCACATGTTGTAGGAATCTAAGGCTGGGTAGCTATACATATGCACACCCATGTTCATCGCAGCATTATGCACAATAGCAAAAAGATGGAAACAACCTAAGTGCCCATCAACAGATGAACGGATAAACAAATTATGGTACATACACACAATGGAATAGTACACAACAATAAAGAACAATGTTGAATCTGCTAAACATCTCGCAACACGGATGAATCTGGAGGGCATTATGCTGAGTGAAATAAGTCAATCACAAAAGAACAAATATTGTGTAAGACCACTATTATAAAAACCCAATAAAAGGTTTACACACAGAAAAAACAATCTTTGATGGTTACGAGGGAGGGGAGGTAAAATCACTAACTAGACAGTAGACAAGTGTTGACTTTGGTAAAGGGAAAGACAACACACGATACAGGGGAAGTCAGCACAACTTGACCAAGGCAAAGTCACAGAAGCTTCCTAGACACATCCAAACACCTTGAGGGACTGAGTTACTGGGGCTGAGGGCTGAAGACCACGGTCTCAGGGGACATCTACCTCAATTGGCATAACATAGTTTATAAAGAAAATGTTCTACATCCTACTTTGGTGAGTAGCGTCTAGGGTCCTAAGAGCTTGCAAGTGGCTATCTAAGATATGTATCTATTGGTCCAAGCACCTTCTGAGCAAACGAGAATGAAGAAAACCAAAGACACAAGGAAAATATTAGTCCAAAGGACTAATGAACCACAGCCTCCACCAGCCTGAGCCCAGAACTAGATGGTGCCCAGCTACAACCACCGACTGCTCTAACAGGGATTGCAATAGACGGTCCTGGGCAGAGCAGGAGAAAAATATAGAACAAAATTCAAATTCACACACAAAAAAACCACCAGACTTACTGATCTGACAGAGACAGGAAGAACCACCAAATCTATGGGCCCAGGACACCCTGATAACTCAGTATTGAAACCACTCCCAAAGCCCACCTTTCAGCCAAAGTTTAGACAAGGCCTATAAAACAAACAATAACATATGTGAGGAATATTCTTCTTAGTTCAATCAAGTACACAAGACTAAATGGGCAACACCTGCCCAAAAGCAAAGACGAGAAGGCAGAAGGGACAGAAAAACTGGGCAAATGGACATGGGGAACCCAGGGTGTAAAGGGAAATGGGGGAGAGTGCTGAGACTTTGAGGGGATTGCAACCAATGTGAAAAAACAATTTGTGTATAAATTTTTGACTGAGAAACTAATTTGTGTTGTAACCTTTCACCTAAAGCACAATAAAATAAAATAAAAAAGAGCTTGAAATTCTGTTCTACATTCTCTCCCTTTTGATCAGGATTCTTCTGTAGAATCTTTGATCAAAGCATTCAGTGATGGTAGCCGGGCACCATCTAGTTCTTCTGGACTCATGAAAAGGAGGCAGGTGTTCATGGAAGCAATTAGCCACCTATTCCATTTTCTCCTACTATTCCTGACTCTCCTTCTTCCTCTGTTGTTCCCAGCGAATAGAGAACAGTCATTGTACCTTGGATGGCCACTTGCAAGCTTTTAAGGCCATAGGCACTATGCAACAACTAGGAGGTAGAACAGAAGCACTGAATATGTTATTAGGCCAATTAACTGGGATGCCCCATGAAACCATGACCCTAAACCTCCAAACCAAGGAATCAATTCCCATGAGGTGTTTGGTTGTACATAAGCAGCCTCACCAGCTACTCTCTTGTTGTTGTTGTAAATATTTTTATCACACCACTTTTGCCAATTTAACTTTTTACAGGTGTACAACTTATTGAGAGCAATGACATTAATCAGCTGCGCAACCTTACCCTTAATCAATACAATTTTCCCATCACCATAAGCCATAACCCAGTACTCTGTAAGTAATAACCTCCTCTTGCCCCCTCTCTCCTGCTCCTGACTAACTAACTAACCTGTTGCCATGGAGTCGATTTTGACTCATAGCAACTCTGTAGGACAGAGTAGAGCTGCCTCATAGGGTTTCAAAAAGTGGTTGGTGAATTTGAACAGCCAACATTTTGGTTAGCAGTGGTAGCTCACTGTAGCTCTTAACCACTGTGACACTAGCCCTCCTGCCCCTGGTAACCACTAATAAACTTTGGTCTTTATACATTTGCCTTGTCTTGTCTTTAAGCTCATCCATATTATAGCATATATCATGATATTGCTTGTGCTTTTGATGTCCTAAGATATTTTCCAAGATTTTCATAGTTCTAACACTTAGATTTATGTCTATGATCCATTTTGAATTAATTTTTGTTTATGTTGTGAGACAAGGATCTAAATTCATCATTTTTCATGTGGATATATAATTGTTCCAGTGCCATTTGTCGGAAACAGTATCTTTTCCCTCAGTGAATTGCCTTGGCACCTTTGTTGAAAATTAATTGACCATAAACATAAAGGTCTATATCTGGACTCAAAAATATGTTCATGACTTATCAAATCCTAATAATAATTAGTATTTTGTCTGCTTCCCAGAATACTTTAACTATATTTACCTCATTTACTTGCTTATCTGCTAATGTTATCATGTATTTCAATTTTCCATATATTTTGAACTCTACAAGGAATTATTATTATTGTTTTATACAGTCCATATTTGTGTAGATTTACCTATACATGTGCATTCCTTCTTGTATGCATGAACCTTTATCTAGGATCATTTTCTTTTCCTACAGGGCATCCTTTAATATTTCCTTTAATCTGCTAATGATGAACTATCTTAATTTTTGTTTGTGTGAAACATTCATGAAGAATATTTTCATTGAATATAGAATTCTAGGCTTGTAGTTATTTTCTCTCAGCTAATTGAAAATATTCCGTATCTTCTGTCTTCCATTGTCTTCTCTTTCTTACATTCTTTCTTATTTTTGGGATTTTATATTCTGGATATTCTCTTCCAGTTCTATCTTCCAGATCACCAATTATTTCTTCAGCTTCGTCAAATGTCCCATGAAACCCATGCACTCAGTTCTTAACTTTGATCATAATAATTTTGATTTCTAGAATTTGTATTTGTTTTGTTTTTTTAAATCTGTGGTTGATTAAATATAGCTACTAATTCTTTGCTCCTGTTTTCATCGAGGGATGGAATTGCAATCTCTTTCCTTGAATCTGAACTAACTTAAGTGACTTGCTTGACCAATAGAATGCATTGGAACTGATGTTCTGGGATTTCCAAAGCTAGATCATAAGTTTCGCAGCTTCCACCTGGGCCATTTGAAACGCTTTTTTGGAGAACACTAGCAATTAAGATGCTCTCTCTGCCAGTCCACTCATCATCCTGTGAAAAGCCTGAACCACAGGGAGAACATACAGGCACTCATCAGTTCTAGGTGAGCTCCCAGCAGACAGCCAGCATCAACTAGCGCCATTCGAATGAGTTCTGTTGAACATCCAACTCATTTTAGCCTTCAGATAACTGTAGCCCCAGCAGACAACTCCACAGTCTGTAGTTAGATGTGGGGACAGATTAGTATCAGTGCGAGATTAGGCTCAGTGCTTCTCTTTCACCTATCTTTTCATACCATCCTTCACCCACCTCAGTTTTTCTTATTAATCCCCAGATTTTTGAAAAACCCATTTTTCTACCCTTTTCCTGCCTCTCTTTTATCTTTCTTTCTCTGGACATGAAAACATCTCTTTTAGACTACAAAGAAAGGGTGGGGAACGGAGCTGAACGCATATTGATACAGTTGGAATTCATGGGAGAAAACACCATACGTAAGACGTGCAAAAAATTAGAAAGCATGGTTTTAATTTTTTAAGACCAAAATGTATGAAGCTTTCCTATAGAATTCATGGTGAATTATTCAGAATGTTGTAGAGAAAAACTTGAACACTGTTTCAAGCTAAAACAGAGAAGTTTATTAAGGGTTTAAAACAATTACAATTGGGGAACCACGTAGCCCATTAAAAATGGAACCAGGTAATCCCGGGGCAGTTTTGTTATACAAGTATTCTTACGGGGTAAAAAGAGGAAGAAAACCATAGGGAAGGCAATTACAGGAAAATCAATGAATATTGTAATAATCACACACTGATTGGTAACTGATTATTAATATTATAGTTAGTGATTAAAGATAGTTTCACAGGATGCTTAGATCACGGTCACAAGATGTTTACGTGTATTTTCTTTGTCCTGCAAAAATATCTTGGTGGCAACAGCCCTCAGACAGAACTCTTCCAGAGTATGTGTATTTTGAGGGGTGTAGATGGTCACTTGGTTAAGACCTCTTGGGGCATATGGTTTCACGTCCTGGTTTTGATCACTGAGGAAAAATACGTTTTTCTTAAGAAACGTAGTTGTTAGCCTAGAAATCCAGATTAAAATTAGATAGCATGGTCAGCATTTTATGCTTCTGTCTCACTAACCGCACTGAAAGTTGTCTTTTCCTGAGACAAGAATTTATGCAAATCTAGAATAATAATTATGCCAAGCGTACTTCTATAGTGTGTTGGAAATAACTTGTCTTTGTTGTTGTTAGGTGCCATCGAGTTGGTTCTGACTCACAGCAACCCTACAGCAGAACAAAACACTGCCAGGTCCTGTGCCATCCTCACAATCGTTATGCTTGAGCCCATTTGTTGTAGCCACTGTGTTAATCCATCTCGTTGAAGGTCTTCCTCCCTCTTTTTCTCTGACTCTCTACTTTACCAAGCATGATGTCCTTCTCCAAGGACTGGTCCCTCCTGATAACATGTTCAAAGTATGTGAGATGAACTCTCGCCATCCCCGCTTCTAATGAGCATTCTGGCTGTACTTCTTCCAAGACAGATTTGTTCATTCTGGCAGTCTATGGTGTATTCAATATTCTTCACCAATACCATAATTCAAATAAATCAACTCTTCTTTGGTCTTCCTTATTCATTGTCCAGCTTTTACATGCATATTAGGCAATTGAAAACACCACGGGTTGGGTCAGGTGCGCTTTAGTTCTTAAAGTGACATCTTTGCTTTTTAACACTTAAAAGAGGTTTTTTGCCCAGATTTGCCTAACAAAATGCATCATTTCTTTTCTTTTTTTTTGTAAGCTAAACAAATCCTTTATAATGTAAATAACCGTTCGTTGTTGGAATTTTTTACATCCAGTTTACTTCTTTCCTGAAATTGGGATATTCATATTAGACAATAATTTCTACAAAGGTAAGAGTTTATCTCTGTGAAAATTCAGGTAATTATTGATGGTAGTATTTTTCTTATCCTAAAGAGAATGGAGTGTGAAAGGCCAAAAGGGGAAAATCACTTCAAATGATCAAAGCAAAAGGGATCTGAAAAATAAAATATTTAAAACTGTGGGGAAAAAAAATTTAAGTATATACATTCTGTTGAAAACACTGACATTCAAACTAACAGCTTTGGACCCATTGCCAATAATTTGGATTTTCTCAATTAAGTGTTGAGAACTGTTGATTTTATTATTGGAAGAGACATTAATTCTTGGAAGTCATAATGAGAGACTTTCACGATTTCTATATAAATGACTATTATACAAAGTACCAAATACAAACAGTAGTGTAGCAAGAAAATAAATTGGCAGAAATAATTATTCAATCAGTAGTAATAATTAAGACCACCATTTCAAAGATTTTCTATACACAAAGAATGAGAAAATATTGTTATAGGATTTTACAGCACACAAGTGATTCACTCCTTATTCACTACTCTTGTATTATTATAGACTATCATACTTCTTTCTTCTTCAGTATTAGTGGGCCCACACTGTCTCCTGTCAATTCATTGTGTTTATTATGTGACCCATCACAAACAGGGAACATCTTAGAACGCCAACACCTACAATAAACTGCTTTAGTAAGACACAAATCTTCAATGTTTATTTCATTTACCACTTTGGGATTTTCCTTTTGTATTTTAAGATTAATCAAGCTATCCTTTCGTTGTTTTTTCTTCGGGAGGAATGGACGAACTGCAAGGCAGCCAAGTAGTGCAAGGACACCAAGAAAAGGCAATAACCGAAGCCATTCTGAAACTTTTGGTTAGCAGCCGTAGCTCGTAACCACTACGCCACCAGGGTTTCCTTTCTTCCACAGTGCTCCAAAATAGATTCTGCAATTGTTGTCACTGTGAGCCGGGCGAACCTGGCAATGTTCTCGGGGACTGGAAGCCGCTTAAGATACGCGGGAAGCTGCACCTTCACGTTGCGGACCACGCTGTCCAACACCATCCTCACCGGCGGCGTTCACTCCTCTCCCGATCCCCCTCCACTCACCCGCAGAGCTGCCGCGCCTGCGCCGAGAGCGGAAGCGGCCGGCGGGCGGGCGGCGCGCCACGGCCTGGGTCCCGGCAGCGGGCGCGATGGGGCGGCGCTGCTCATTTGATTTCTTGAGGGCTGATTCCATGAGTGTTGAATGTGGATGAAAGTAAGATGAAATCCTTTACATGTTCAATATTTTCTCTGTTTATCATGTTTATCATGATATTGCTTATTGGTCCAGTAACTTGCTTTACTAAACACAAATGTATGGAAATATTGGTATTAGGGAAGAATATTAATGCCTTTTTTAGCCTAACAAATAAAATATTTGTCTTTCAGGGAAACATTGTTTGACCCATAGCTTATACAAAGTGATTAAAAATAATAAAATGTTGTTTTAGAAAAAATAAAATTTTCGAGGAAATGACTTGATCTATGTATACAAATCTGGGTATTAATGAGCTGTGTTTTAATAGAGTTTTAACATATTAATAATCTCCAGTGGAAGGCTTTCTAGGGAGCCTCTGAGTTCAGTAAGAAAAAATTTAAAAACAATAAAATGCATGGTGATAACAAGCACTACTTGATGCATTACGTACAACATCTTAAATTTATTTATCATTTCCTATGCTTAATGGCGGTGATTATAATACGTATTCTTGAGTGCTTAGAAAATATGAATTGTACATCGGGTATTTTTCAGAAATTTTAGTTTTCTTGATTAGGAAATGTAAAAATTTTTTCTTCAAATTCTAACTGGGCAAATTCTAAATTAATAAGCCCTTTATTTATTCTCATATACCTACACATTAAGTCATTATTTTCTCATATGTTCCTACTGCTACTGATAACATATATTCTACTTTGAATGCTTCCTGTGTGCCAAGTTTCATTCTAAGCACTATAAACAAATTTTCTAATTTAATCCTCATGAGAACTGAAGGAGGTACTATTTTTATGCCATTTTACAGATGAGAAAACTGAGTCACAGGGAAGTTATCTACATGTTTTACAGCTGCAATATTAGATGATGCTTAAGTTTATGCCGAGTCAGTCTAAAAAATATACCTTGTTTAAATTATATGAGTTAGATTGGGCTTTATCTTACTACTCATTTTTTAAAAAACTAACTATGAAGGGCTGTTTGGATTAAATTGTGTCCT
The DNA here is from genome assembly GCA_030035585.1 of Dugong dugon. Lineage (NCBI taxonomy): Eukaryota > Metazoa > Chordata > Mammalia > Sirenia > Dugongidae > Dugong > Dugong dugon. The sequence goes on from CM057465.1 coordinate 157,380,336, forward strand.
TCCAAAATATGTGTTTTAATTCTAACCCCTATACCTGTGGTTATAATCCTGTTTACAAATAAGGTTTTCTTTGTTATGCTAATTAAACCATACCTGAGTAAGCTTGGATTTTTAGCCTCCAAAACTGTGAGAAAATAAATTTCTGTTCTTTAAAGCCTCCCATTTGTGGTATTTGTGTTACAGCAGCACTAGGGAACTAAAACAAGGATAATACAATCAACTTCAGTTGAGTGCCAGATGCTAATGCCCAAAGGTTATGATAACTTTAAAAATTCAATTAACTTATTGTGAAAATTTAGCCAACCAAAAATTCCAGTATAAATGAAGCATACCTAGTAACCGTGATACAGTCTTACTGGAATAGTCTTTTATAATCTTCATTTTCATCCCCACAGCAAAAGTCAGGAATTTTAAGATTGGATTTAAATGTTTTATAGCTGCAGAAGTAGATGGTGTATGAGCTCTTCCAACATTCTGTAGTTGTCTTATAATGTCAAAAAACATGATAATTGATTTTAAAATGTCTACTCACAAAAATACTTGCATATTATTTTTATGTTGTCTAAATGATAGTTAAGCCTGGAAAATGTCAAGCCACTACCTTTGTCTACTTTCAAATAGAAAACATCATTATGTTCTTGCATTCTTTCACTTCTCATTTGATAAACCCAAACATGTACCTTCAGATAATGTATGCCTGCTTCACCATTCCACTTGAGATTAAAGAATTGTTAAATTCCAGAGACACGTATAAATCAAATTACAAATCATGTCCTGTCTTTAAAATATCCTTTGAAAAATCTCTACTTGAACAGGCTAGAGAGATGATGATTCATGCCATAATTTTATGTCATGAAACTATAGCAAATCTCTTTTGGCAAAATTCCCAGTCAAATTCTAAATGTGACTTAAATCTAGATGGAACATATCTGTCAAACTCTGTACTCATTTTAAGTTTCTTAAATCTGTACCCATGTATTGTATTTGGCCACCTGTAGGAACTAATTACACAGAAGACTGAATATAAAATCACTTAAATTTTTAAGCCCCAAGTAGTCAATCTTTTTTGCAACAGTTCTGGGAGATGCAATTATCATATTAATCACTATATAATTTTTGCTTTTTAATTCAGTTTTATGCGTTTCTGTATCTAGCATAGAGGATTTTGTTTAAAAACAACAAGAAGAACTACAATTTGAGGGCCTACTATATGCCGTGTGGAAACCCTGGTGGCGTACTGGTTAAGAGCTATGGCTGCTAACCAAAAGATTGGCAGTTCAAGTCCACCAGGTGCTCCTTGGAAACTCTATAGGGTAGTTTTACTCTGTCCTGTAGGGTCGCTGTGAGTTGGAATTGACTCAAGGTCAGCGTTTTGGTTGGTTGGTTTGTTTGTTTTGGTGTATGCCATGTGCATTACATATGTTATTGCCAATCATCTTCACAATTTTGAAGATAAGTGTTGCCCATAGGCAAAAGTAGTCCTCTTTGTTCTATTCCTTTGTCCTCTGACTTACTCCACAGGAAGAGTTTCTATGGGTTGGTTTGGTTTACATCAAGAAACATTGCATCGGCTATGACTAGTGGCTTGGTATGTATGGCCATTTATCAAACGCCCTGCGAGGACTGGGGTAGTAATAAGAGCAAAGAGCTCTTTCTCTTCTTTTCAGTTCTGCACTCATGAGGTTATGGAATTAAGGCTTAGGACTTGGTAGAAACCTAAACCACCTCTCCTTTCTCTGTCTCCTTTGGTCTCTTTTTTCTCAGGTGACACAATCAAACTCAGTGTCTTGCCCTAGCATGAGAAGGCCTGGGGTGGACATTTCTATGCTCAGGGAACAATTTTTATCTTTTGTTATTTTTCCCTTGTTTTCTAGCTCTGGCAGGTGTCATTTTCATACCACTGGAGTGACACATTTTGAGAGCTGGGTGTAAGCCAGTGGGTTGAGGTAGGAAGAAGAGAATAGATTTGCTGTTTGACTTGCTTTGACTCTTGGTTTTAGTAGCCTCCAGCATAAGAAAGTTCTACCCTTCTTATGGTTCAGAGCTCTGGAGTTTTACACAAGGGTTTGGAAGCCAAAGATCCAGCTAACAACGAAGTATTACTTTGTCTTGCTTTGTCTCTGTTGTGCATGTAGCTCCCTGAGCACTATCACAGAGGGGAGTGACTGCGCCAAGGCTGAACTTAGATACTCCTGGCTAAATACCACCCAACACCATCTTGATATCGTTCCATTATTATAATGTTAACAAGCTCTAACAGCAGACATCAACTATATTATATGCCAGGCTCTGTTTTAACTTATTTAATCCTCACAACAAATTCATTGCCTATGAAATGAAATAAATTCATCACGAGTTGAAAAACACTATATTCTGGATGTTGGCAGTAATAAAGGAGTTAAAATTTAAGAAACGGTAACCTGTCAGGGGTGCAGGCCTCCTTAGTGTTGGTAAGAACAGTTTAAGTTCTTAGCTGAAGCTCAATCTGAAAATTATAGCAATCACTTAAATTCATGTATGGTGTCATTACTTGAGGGGAAAAAATTGCAATTTTCTTCCCTATATCTCCATCTTTTAATCAGTAAGGCTATCAATCTTTGTTCATTTTGTGGAATAATAACTCCAAATTATTTTTAAAAGGGTTTTTCATCTTAAATTAGTTGAACAAACCAAGCACTTTCTCCCATAAACACTCAGCACTTATCTTACAAACCTGAACAATGGGAACTGAGGGAAGAAATGTTACTTTCTACCCATCACAGTCACGGATTTTGACTTGTAGATCATAAATCAAGACTGTCAGCCAACTTCCACTAAATACCCTACAAATAAAATCATTTTAGAAGACTGGAGGTCATAAAAACCAAAACCCAGTGCTGTCAAGTCGACCCCAACTCATAGCGACCCTATGATAAAGCAGCTTACACTGTTCTAATGAAGCTCTCCGTATCTTGTGTTGTATGATGGGTCAAAGGCTCTACAGACTGTTAGGGAAGAACTAAAACAAAAGCAGGGCAAAAGTTGAAACTGGATACAGAGGAGGGCACAAGCAAGTCAACAAGACCTAGTAAAATAAAGTAAAAGCAGAAGCAGAGGTCAGCCAAGAACAGAAACCAAGTCACCCAAAGGATGCAATAAAAACTTGTTAGTTGACTACAAGTCGATTCCAACATATGGCGACCCCATGTGTGCAGAGTAGAACTGCTCCATAGGGTTTTCAAGACTGTGACCTTTTGGAAGCCTGTCTTCAGAGGCGCCTCTGGGTGGGTTCAAACCCCTAACCTTTTGGTTAGTAGTCAAGCAGTTAACCGTTTGTACCACATAAGGACTCTACAATAAAACTACTAGAGATAAACAGAAAAAACAGAGTTCTAAAAGAGAGTTATGCTTTAGGTAGCTTGGGCTAAAAGGGTGAAATTAAGGGAGAGCAAAAAAAAAAGTTTCCGTGGAATCCAGCAAAGCTGTACTGTGGCAACCTCTATTTTGGAACATAAAAGCTTATATAGATGTTCCTTCCTCTGAACCTGGCATTTGACACAGCCTAAAGTCAGACTCCTATGAATGAGATATATTGATTTTGTTCCCTAAATACAAATGTCATCCTTCTGTCTCTTAAAAGCACTCAGGTGGTTGCAAAAGGCACTGAGCCAGAAAGCATGAGCATAGATGTAAATCTATCCCTACTAATAAGCAACAACTCAAGGTACATGACCCACGAGCATTAAAACAGCAGAGCCCTATTTGTATCATGTTACTAAGTGCAGGAATAGGCTCATTTGCAATAGTTCTGCCATTTGGCTATTTCTAAATGTGGAAAAGCATTTATCACAGTTCTTGGGATCATTGAGATTATTGGCTGTACTTCAGATGAGTAGGATAATAAACCTCAGCTCAAATGGAAACTACTTCTGTTGCATTCCTCCTTCTTTAACTCATCTCAATGCCAGGATCTCAAAGCTAATTCTAATTGGGAACTTTTAATAGATTACTCAACCCCATGAGGCAGTTCTATTCTGGCCTATAGGGCTGTTATGAGTCAGAATTGACTTGATGGCAACAGTTTAATGGATTACTCATATTGGCTTATTTGCTTTTTTCATGTGTCTGTATCTTCACATATGCTTAGGCTAATGGATAGCTTCTAAGAATGTTGTCATTTAAGATGTTTCCAAATGACTAAATATTTGTCCTATTTTGGCAGGGCTAATCAGCTCACTTGTGGATAGGGTTGTCCAGTGGATGTAGTTTTTGTTGTTTTGGGTAAAAGGTCAGATAGCTTGGGAAGATGGCAGAGTAGTCAGACGCTTCTTGTGGTCTCTCTTACAACAAAGACCAGAAAAAACAAGTGAATTGATTATATATGACAATCAAGGAGTCCTGAACATCAAAGGCAAAGTTAAGGAATCAGACTGAGTGGCACGGGAGGGAGAGACGATTCAGAAGCAGCAAGGAGTTGCCAGACCTGACCTAGCAGGAACCAGCACCCTGCAGGCTGCATCCACTGGCGTGCACAGTGAGGCAAACAGTGGCACTCGGGATGTGTTTTCCACATCGGGAGAGACCGAGCAGTGGTGCAGTCAGCTCAAACCTCCAGAGTCGGCAAGAAATGGCGCTTGATCAGCAAAAGATAAGTTCATGCGTCTAACCTACTGCATGGATCAAAAAACACTTCCTTTGGGAAGAACCTCTCTCCAATTTACCTGCCCCCTCCCTGCTCTGCCCTGGCTCCAGGCCAGCTTCAGGGAATGCTGCATCCCCTGGGCTGGAAGTAGGTCCCTTGCATGCCCTAAGTCATTCTCCTGGCTTTGGAGAGGGAACAAATGAAAAAACATGAAAAAAATAGTCTGCCAGCTCCCCTAAGCTGGGAACTCAGGGCAGGCACAGCTCCTTTGCCTAGGCACAGGCATAAGGGGTCCACAGACTTTGAATGCCTTTCACATCTGCATAGACCTGTGTGGGCCAATTTCAACAGTGTAGGCCTTCGTTAGCACAGTACAACAGGGTATATACCTGAAGCCTAATTTCCACTATACCACCCATATAGTGGAGTGGCTGGTTTGTGACATTTGACACTGCTCTGCCCATTAAGCATGGTCCTCACCTACCGAAATCAGGGGCCTGAGGGCTGGTGGCTCCACCCCTGCCACCTAGCCGCCTGTGATAGGGGTCCAAGAATAAGTGATGCCTCCCAGTTCTTACAGCCAACAGGATTAGGTGCCCATAGTCTGGCTGCAAAACCCACTCACCTACGTGCTTTAGGGAACAGGTACACACTTTCCTCTCAGACATTCAGGGGCAGCCGTGAGCCCCCAGCCTTGCTCAGCATATGACCTCCTACTGCAGCCAGATACCTGTGCCTACTCCAGTCACCCCTGCCCTTCTAGGACTATAGGTGAGAGCTTGCACCACACACTTGGTGACCAATGACCCATACACTTGAGCTGAATCATACAAGAAGAGTCTCCTGGGCTCACATACATAGTAACAGCTCTAACCACCTTGTGACAGAGTCTGAGAGCTTCAAAGGCACCAATAATCAAACTAGCTCACACGAGCAACCTATTTGGGCGTATGAAAACAAAACAAAACAGGAAGCTAGGACACAGTAAGCAAACATAAAATAAATGAATATAATAACTAATTGATGGCTCAGAGACAGCAGTCAATATCAAGCCACATAAAGAGGGAGACCACAATGGCTTCAGCAAGACCCAAAACAAAGAATCAAGAAATCTTCTGGGGGAAGAGAACTTGGAATTACCAGAGGTAGAGTTCAAAAGATCAATATACAGGCCTCTTCAAGATATCAGGAAGGAGATCAGGCAAAATGCAGAAAAATCCAAGCAACACACAGACAAAGCAGTAGAAGAACTCAAGAAGGTTATGCAAGAGCATAATGACAAGATTAAAAGGCTGCAAGAAACTATAGAGAAACAGCAAACAGAAATCAGAAAGATTAATAACAAAATTTCAGAATTAGACAACTCAAAAGAAAGTCACAGGAGCAGAACTGAGGCAACAGAAGTCAGAATTAGTGAGATTGAAAATAAAGCGCACGACACCAACTTATTTGAGGAAAAATCAGATAAAAGAATTTAAAAAAATGAAGAAACCCTAAGAATTACGTGGCACTCTATCAAGAGGAAAAACCTATGAGTGACTGGAGTAGCAGAAGGGGTGGGTGGAGGTGGGAGTGGATAACAGAAAATACAGAGAGAATTGTTGAAGATTTGCTGGCAGAAAACTTCCTTGATATCATGACAGATGAGAAGATAACTCTCCGAGAAGCTCATCGAACCCCACACAAGGTAGATCCCAAAAGAAAGTCACCAAGACACATTATAATCAAACTTGCCAAAACCAAAGATGAACAGAATTTTAAGAGTGGCTAAGGATAAACAAAAAGTCATCTACAAAGGAGAGTCAATAAGAATAAGCTCGGACTACTCAGCAGAAACCATGCAGGCAAGAAGGCAGTGAAATGACATATATAAAGCCTTGAAGGAAAAAATTGCCAGCCAAGAATTATATATCCAGCAAAACTGTCTCTCAAATATAATGATGAAATTAGGGCATTTGCAGATAAAAGTTTAGGGAATTTGCAAAAACCAAACAAAATCACAAGAAATACTAAAGGGAGCCCTCCAGATAGAAAATCAATAACATCAGATAACAACCCAAGACTAGAATACAGGACAGAACAACCAGATACCAACCCAGATAGGGAAGTCACAAATAAATCAAAGCTAAAACACTGAAAAAGGGAAATAGAAACATTAATATGTAAAAGATGACAATATTAAAACAAAAAAGAGGGACTAAAAAATGTAGTCATAGATCTTTCATATGGAGAGGAAGTCAAGGCGGTATAAAGAAATAAAAGATTGGTTTAAACTTAGAAAAATAGGGGTAAATATTAAGGTAACCACAAAGAAACCAACAATTCTACACATCAAAACAAAAAACAAGAAAAACGTAAAGACTCAGCAAATACAAAATAAACAACAATGAAAAGGATGAAAAGAAAATATATAAAGAATAATGATTAGCACAGAAAATTCAGTGGAACAAAGAACCTGTCAACAACACACACAAACACACAAACATCCAAATGACAGCACTAAACTAATACCTATCAATAATTATGCTGAATGTAAATGGAATAAATGCTCATAAAGAGATACAGAGTGGCAGAATGGATAAAAAAAAATAAGATTCATTTGTATGCTGCCTACAACAGATACACATTAAACTAAGGAAACAAACTAAAACTCAAAAGATGGAAAAAGCATATCAAGCAAAGAACACTCAAAAAAGAGCACGAGTGGCAGTATTAATCTCTGACAAAACAGACTTTAAATTAAAATCCACCACAAAGGATAAGGAAGGACACTATATAACAATTAAAGTGTTGATACACCAGTAGAACATAACTATAATAAATACTTACACGCTCAATGACAGGGCTTCTAAATATATAAACTCTAACAGCATCAAAAAGAGACAAAGACAGCTCCACAATAATAGTGGGAGACTTCAGCACACCACTTTCGGTGAAGGACAGAACATCCAGAAATTAGGTCAGTAAAGACACAGAAGATTTAAATGCCATAATCAACCAAGTTGATCTCATAGACATATACCGAACACTCCACCCAACAGCAGCCAAGTATACTTTCTTTTCCAACTCACATGAAACATTCTGCAGAATAGACCATATTAGGCTATAAAGTAAGCCTTAACAGAATCCAAAGCACTGAATTATTACAAAGCATCTTTTCTGACCATAAAGCCATAAAAGGAGAAATCGATAACAGAAAAAGCAAGGAAAAAAAATCAAACACATGGAAACTGTACAACACCTTGCTCAAAAACTACTGTGTTATAGAATAAATCAAGGATGGAATAAAGAAATTAAGATTCAAATGAGAATGAAAACACATCCTACTAGAACTTTTGGGACACAGCAAAAGCAGCGCTTAGAGGTCAGTTTATAGCAATAAACGCACACATCCAAAAAGAGGAAAGGGCCAAAATCAAAACATTAACCCTACAATTAAAACAAGTAGAAAGAGAGCAGGAAAAGAAGCCTTTGGGTTCCAGAAGAAAGGAAATAATAAAAATTAGAGCAGAATTAAATGAAATAGAAAATAGAAAAATAATTGAAGGAGTTAACGAGACCAAAAGCTGGTTCTTTGAAAAGATCAACAAAATTGATAAACCATTCGTCAAACTGACAAAAGAAAAACGGGAGCGGAACCAGATAACCCATATAAGAAATGAGATGGGTGATATCACAACAGACCCAACTGAAATTAAAAGCATTATAACAGAATACTATGAAAAATTGTACTCTAACAAATTTGAGAACCTAGAGGAAATGGACAAATTTCTAGAAACACACTACCTACCTAAACTAACACAAACAGAGGTAGAACAACTAAATAAACCTATAACAAAAGAAAAGATTGAAAAGGTAATTAAAAAATTCCCAACAAAAAAAGCCCTGGCCAGGATGGCTTTACTGGAGAATTCTACCAAAGTTTCAGAGAAGAGTTAACACCACTACTACTAAAGGTGTTTCAGAGCACAGAAAAGGATGGAATACTCCCAAACTCGGTCTATGAAGCCTGCATACCCCTGTTACCAGAACCAGGTAACAACACCACACAAAAAAAATTACAGACCAATATCCCTCATGAACATTGATGCAAAAGTTCTCAACAAAATCCTAGCCAATAGAATTCAGCAACTTTTCAAAAAAAAAAAAAAAAATTCACCACGATCAAGCAGGATTTATACCAGGTATGCAGGGATGGTTCAGTATTAGAAAAACAATCAATGTTATCCATCACATTAATAAAACAAAAGACAAGAACCGCATGATCTTAAAAAATTGATGCAGAAAACTCATTAGACAAAGTCCAACACCCATTCATGATAAAAACTCTCAACAAAGTAGGAATAGAAGGGAAATTCCTCAACATAATTAAGGGCATTTGTACAAAGCCAACAGCCAAAATCATCCTAAATGGAGAGACTTTGAAAGCATTCCCCTTGAGAATGGGAACCAGACAAGGATGCCTTTTATCACCACTCTTATTCAACATTGTGCTAGAGGTCCTACCCAGAGCAATTAGGCTAGAAAAAGAAATAAAGGGCATCCAAATTGATAGGGAAGAAGTCAAAGTATCTCTATTTGCAGATGATATGATCTTATACACAGAAAACTCCAAAGAATCCACAAGAAAACTACTGGAACTAATAGAAGATTTCAGCAAAGTGTCAGGATACAAGATAAACATACAAAAATCAGTTGGATTCCTCTACACCAACAAAGAGAACCTCCAAGAGGAAATCATCAAATCAATACCATTTACAGTAGCCCCCAAGAAGATAAAATACTTAGGAATAAATCTAAACAGAGACGTAAAAGTACTATACAAAGAAAACTACAAGACACTACTGCAAGGAGACAAAAGAGACCTGCATAAGTGGAAAAAAATACCTTGCTCATGAATAGGAAAACTCAACATTGTGAAAATGTCAATTCTACCCAAAGTGATCTACAGATACAATGCAATCCTGATCCAAATTCCAGCGACATTTTTTATGAGATGGAGAAACAAATCACCAACTTCATATGGAAAGGGAAGAGGCCCCGGATAAGTAAAGCATTACTCAAGAAGAAGAACAAAGTGGGAGGCTTCAACTACCTGATTTTAGAACCTATTATACTGCCACAGTAGTCAAAACAGCCTGGTACTGGTACAACCACAGATGCATAGACCAATGGAACAGAACTGAGAATCCAGACATAAACTCATCCACCTATGAGCAGCTGATATTTGACAAAGGCCCAACGTCCATTAAATGGGAAAAGACAGTCTCTTTAACAAATGGTGCTGGCATAACTGGATATCCATCTGGAAAAACTGAAACAAGGCCCATACCTCATACCATGCACAAAAACTAACTCAAAATGGACCAAAGACCTAAACATAAAATCGAAAATGAAAAAGATCATGGAGGAAAAAATAGAGACAATGCTAGGAGCCCTAATACATGGCATAAGCAGAATACGAACCGTAAGTAATAATGCACAAACACCAGAAGAGAAACTAGGTAACTGGGAGCTCCTAAAAACCACTTACACTCATCAAAAGACTTCAACAAAAGAGTAAAAAGACTACCTACAGACTGGGGGAAAAAGTTTTGGCTATGACAAATTCGATCAGGGTCTGATCTGTAAAATCTACAAGATACTGCAAAAGTTCAACAACAAAAAAACAAATAACTCAATTAAAAAATGTGCAAAGGATATGAACAGACACTTCACCAAAGAAGACATTCAGGCAGCTAACAAATACATGAGGAAATGCTCATGATCCTTAGCCATTAGAGAAATGCAAATCAAAACTACAATGAGGTACTATTTCACCCCAATAAGGCTGGCATTAATCCACAAAACACACAATAATAAATGTTGGAGAGGTTGTGGAGTGACTGGAACACTTATAAACTGTTGGATGGAATGTAAAATGGTACAACCACTTTGGAAATCGATGTGGTGTTCCTTAAAAAGCTAGAAATAGAAGTACCATTCGATCCAGCAATCCTACTCCTTGGAGTATATCCTAGAGAAATAAGGGCCTTTACAAGAATAGATAGATGCACACCCATGTGCGTTGCAGCACTGTTTACAATAGAAAAAAGACGGAAAGAAGCTAGGTGTCTATCCACAGATGAATAGATAAACGTATTATGGTATATTCACACAGTGGAATACTACGTAATGATAAAGAACAATGATGAATCTGCGAAACATAACATGGATGAATCTGGAAGGCATTATGCTGAGTGAAATTAGTTGCAAAAGGACAACTATTGTATAAGACCACTATTATAAGAACTCAAGGTTTAAAGAAATAAAACATCTTTGAGGGTTACAAGGGTGGGGAGGTGGGGAGAAGGGTATTCACTAACTAGACAGTAGACAAGAATTATCTTAGGTGAAGGGAAGGACAATGCACCATACGGGGAAGTCAGCACAACTGGACTAAACCAAAAGCTAAGAAGTTTCCTGAATACAACCAAACACTTCGAGGGACAGAGTAGCAGGGGCAGGGGTCTGGGAACCATGCTTTCAGGGGACATCTAGGTCAACTGGCATAACAAAGTTTATTAAGAAAATGTTCTGTATCCCACTTTGGTGAGTGGCGTCTGGGATATTAAAAGCTAGCAAACGGCCATCTAAGATGCATCAGTTGGTTCCAACCCACCTGGAGCAAAGGAAAATGAAGAACACCAAAGACACAAGGAAAATATTAGCCCAAGAGACAGAAAGTGCCACATAAACCAGAGACTTCATCAGCCTGAGACCAGAAGAACTAAATGGTGCCTGGCTACCACAAATTACAGCCCTGACAAAGAATACAACAGAGTCCCTGATGGAGCAGGACAAAAATGGGGTGCAGAATTAAAATTCTAGTAAAAAGACCAGACTTAATGGTCTGAATGAGACTGGTGGGACCCTGGAAGACATGGCCCTTGGACTCTCTGTTAGCCCAAAACTAAAACCATTCCTGAAGCCAATTTTTCAGACAAAGATTAGACTGGACTGTAAGACATAAAATGATACTCGTGGAGAGTGGGCTTCTTAGCTTAAGTAGATACATGAGACTAAATGGGCAGTTCCTGTCCAGAGGTGAGATGAGAAGGCAGAAAGGGACAGGAGCTGGTTGAATGGACACGGGAAATCTGGAGTGGAAAGGAGGAGTGTGCTGTCACATTATGGGGAGAGCAACTAGGGTCATGTAACAATGTGTGTATAAATTTTTGTATGAGAGACTAACTTGAACTGTAAACTTTTACTTAGAGCACAATTAAAAAAAAAAGCTTGGGACTGGCCCTTTTTAAAAAGCATTGGTGGCATATTTACTTAAATAATATTCCCACCTCAGTTAACCTGTATGGGAGTAGGGGGGACAACCTGTCCGTGTAACAGTGGATAGGCTGATTTCACATGATCTCACCACTAAAAATTGTTAAATAGGAAATGAAAACCGTTATGATTCTTCTAGACTTCTCTTTTATGGTTATATCCACTGACCTACACCAGCATTCTGTGCTTGAGATTGCAATGATAAAAAGGTAGATGGGGAAAAGAAAGAGCTGGGGATGAAGTGCAAGAAAATGGAGTGAATGAGAGAAGTATTTTATAATTTGTTCAGAGTTAAGTACTGGTTTATTCATTTGCAAATAGGCCAGTTCTCCTATATGGAAAATATCATATGTGGAGCTGCTGCCATATATTTGTTTTATTTTTTAATTGCTAGTTGTAATTACACATCACTTGTGTAAAAGATATTTCTCTGGCAACCTCAGCCCTCTGTCATACAACAAAGAAATAGTAAGGAAGGGGAGAAAGCTGCAGTAAACCAAATGAGAAGTTATAATATTTGTACATTAATGCTCATAAACTTTACCCAGAAGACAGACCTTCAGATTTTCAGTCAATTTCTGTTTTCCCTGCCTATGTCAGCAGAGAAGTAACAAGATGGGTTAGAAAGAAAGACAATGCTAATGGTGGCAAGCATGATGATAGCATAAGAAGTAGTAGCTTATTATGTGTAGCTGAAAAATGAAGGGACAAACAGAAAATATGTAAAAGCAGATTGAAGAATGCTTTTCGTCATCCAGGTTCATACATTATATGGACAAACAAATCTACATTTTTGAGTAATGGACTTTTACATGATACTGGGGAGTTTAGATAAGTAACTGGAAGTCACTAAAAACCTTTAAGTGCAAGAATAACACAATTCTATTTAAATTTTAGTTTCAGCCAGACCAGAAATATTTAGCGGTACCCTACTACCTGTACTGGTGCTAAAGTTTTAGATGTCAACAAGGCACATCTCCTGTTCTCATGGAGTTTGTGCTAGCAAACCTCTAAAACTAAGGCTCTTGGCCTAATAAAATGGCTGACATGAGGTCTGAATCAAAACTTCATTTTGTTACAAGCTCCTGCTCCTGCATTCCTGAGAATGCAACCTTGACTTCTTCGCATGCGTATGCATATGGTATTGGCCTCTGGCTGATTGAGCAGGAAGACCCTGACCCCCTATTAATCATCTTGTTAAACAGGCCTGGCTCTTGCCCCAAGCCACTCTTAAGTAAATAAGGGTGGATGTCAGAGATGGTTTAGCAGCTCTTAGTAAATAAGGGTAGGGGTTAGAAATGTGATTGTAGGAGAATTAATCTACTCAAGATATTCCAGGAAGAAGGTAGTTGCTGATGACTTACCCACCTTGTGACCATCACTCACTCCCTTTCCCCGTCTTTACTATAAAAGCACATCTCTCCCTTTATGGTTAGGGACTCTTGGTAGATTCCTCTCTGCCCTGTGTTTCCCCAATTTATGAATTGTATTACCCTCGATAAATCTCTTTGCTTTTATTTTAACAGAGCAAACATTCTTAGTCTTAGACAGGTTTATAGTATGGAGGAGCAATTACAGAGTCAAAGGTGGTAGGTCATGCAGAAGAATGCCTAGAATACAAAAGATGTTAAAGATATGAAAGTGACGAGACTTAAGGTCTCATTGGATGAGGAAGATAAGAGGGAGGCAAGAGTCTAAGAGGAATTCTGGATTTCCAATGCGGACAGTTCGGTAGATGGTGATGTGGTTAACCCGGATATGAAAAACAAGAGGAAAAATATATTTGGGGGTAAAGATGAGTTCACTTTTGAGATGTCTATGGGAGAGCCAGAAGTCAGAAGTACACTCTGGAGTTCCAAAGAAAATTCTTTAGTATTGTCATGTGTATGTGATAATAGAAGCTGTGAGTGAATAATGGAATATTCACCCTGTGTCAGAGTGAGAAGAAAATGAAGTGAATAATGGAATATTCACCCTGTGTCAGAGTGAGAAGAAAATGAAGTACAGGAACTTAAGAAACATCTATATTTAAAATCAGCATAGATGAAGGAGAGCCAGGAAACGGTATTAAGAAGGATTGGTCGAAGAGTAGGAATAAAATCAGGAGAGAATGATATTATAAAAGCCAGGTAAAAGGTGAGTACTACGAAGTGATTTTTGGATTTGATGATTAGGACATCGTTAATAAGCACTGAAAGGAAGGACCAAAATCTCAAGGTCTGAGAAGTGAACAAAAGCTGATGGAATGGATAGCTCAAGTGTAGATTTTTTCAAGAGGCTGCCATAAACGAAATAAGAAGTTATAATATTTGTACATTAATGAATGTATGGTAGGAAGGTATGAAGATATGGTAGGAAGCTTCTAAGATGGTTCCCAATGATCCTTGCCATGTGATATACATGCTTTGTGTAATTCCCTCCCCTTGACTGTGGGCTGGATTTAGTAACTTGCTTCTAATAAACAGAAAACAGCAAGAATAATATAATGTCACTTCCAAGATTAGATTACAGAAAGACTGGCTTCTGTCTTGCTCAGCTTTTCTTACACTCTCTGCTCACTCTAATGGAAGCCTGCTGCAGTGTTGTGAGCTGCCCTATAGAGAGGCTCACATGGCAAAGAACTGAGAGAGGCTTCTAGCCAACAGCCAATATTAAAATGGAGGCCTTTAGTCCAACAACCCGCAAAGAACTGCTAAGCTTTGGTGTAATTTGTTTTGTAGCAATAGATAACCAATACAAAAGGTAATGGATGAGACAAGGTGATACTTTAAGAAAATATTTTGGAAAGAGACTTTTCTAAGCTAAGAAAAAATTGAGCATTTTATATGCTAAAAAAAAAAAATAGATAATTCGAAAATACAGCAAGGAGAAAGAATGATTGATAGAGCAAAAAGGAGATGAGAAGATATCAAACTATATAGTCTTGCTACTGAAAATGTGGTTTGTAAACTAGGAGCATCAGCATCACCTGGAGGTTATTAGAAATGCAGACTCTCAGGCTTCATCCCAGACCTACCGAATTAGAATCTGTGTTTTAACAAGATCCCCCCAGGTAACACATATGTACTGACCCAGAACACAGGTGAACAGAATAGTTTCAGGCAGAAGGAAGATAATCTCCACTTGAAACTCGAAGGAATAGGGGAGGAAACAGACATAAATAAATTTGTAGATGGAGTTGAGAATGGGGGTATTTGTTCACAAAAAGTGCTTCAGTATTTTATATGAAATACAAATTCAGTCAGGGCACAGAGCTCGAAACTGGTGGCAAAAAATTACAATAGCTGCTAACGTGAGTGGAAGAGGGAATTGACCACAGAAAATATACAAATGTTTTGCTAAGAAGTGCTAGGAGCCCAGGTGAATTTGGAGACTAGGAATTTGCTAGGTGAGGGCTTGAAAGTGAGTCCCTGAGTGGTGTGATTGGTTAGGCAACTTGACAGCAACTAATGCAACAACTAACTGAAAGGTTGGTGATTTGAACCCAGAGGCGCCCAGAAGACAGGCCTGGTGATTTCCTTCTGAGAAACTGTCACTGTCTTGAAAACTCTATGGAGTAGTTCTACTCTGCATATACGGGGACTCCATGAGTCGGGATTGACTCCACCGCAACTGCTTTGGTTTGCTTGGGCTCGAATGATTTGTCTTCGGTATTGCCAGCAGCCTATGTGTATTGTAGAACTAGAAAAGGCAGATGGCAGGATCCATACAAGGAATGTGATATTGCACCATCCGCACAATCTGCTATGTTTGAGCCCATTGTTGCAGCCACTGTGTCAATCTATCTTGTTGAAGGTCTTCCTTTTTTTCGCTGACCCTCTACCTTATCAAGCATGATGTCCTTCTCCAGGGACTACTCCCTCCTGATAACATGTCCAAAGTACGTGAGACAAAATCTCTCTGTTTTCGTTTCCAAGTAGCATTCCAGCTGGCTGCCTTCCAAGACAGATTTATCCGTTCTTCTGGCAGTCCTTGGTATATTCAGTGTTCTTCGCCAACAACATAATTCAAACACACCAGTTTTCTTCAGTCTTCCTTACTTATTGTCCAGCTTTTGCATGCATACGAGGCAATTGAGATTACCACAGCTTGGGTCAGCAGCACCTTAGTCCTCAAAGTGACATCTTTGCTTTTTAACACTATAAAGAGATCTTTTGTAGCAGATTTGCCCAATGCAATGCATCATTAGAATTTCTTTTTTCTTTTATTGTACTTTAGATGGTTTACAGAGAAAATTAGTTTCTCATTAAACAATTAATGTACCTATTATTTTGTGACATTGGTTGCCAACACCATAATATTTCAACACTCTCCCGTTCTTGAACTTGGGTTCCCCATTACCAGCTTTCCTGTTCCCTCCTGTCTTCTCATCCTTGCCCCTGGGCTGGTGTGCACATTTAGTCTCGTTTTATCCTATGGACCTGTCTAATCTTTGGCTAAAAGGTGAATCTCAGGAGTGACTTCATTACTGAGCTCAAAGGGTGTCCGGGAGCCATACTCTCGGGGTTTCTCCAGTCTCTGTCAGACCGGTAAGTCTGGTCTTTTTTGAGTTAGAATTTTGCTCTACATTTTTCTCCAGCTCTGTCCGGGATCCTCTACTGTGATCACTGTCAGAGCAGTCCGTGATGGTAGCCGGGCAGCATCTAGTTGTGCAGGACTCAGTCTGGTGAAGGCCGTGGTAGTTGTGGCTCATTAGTCCTTTGGATTAATCTTTCCCTTGCATCTTTCGTTTTCTTCATTCTCCCTTGCTCCAGATGGGGTGGGACCAGTGGAGTATCTTAGATGGCTGCTCACAAGCTTTTAAGACCCCAGATACTACTCACCAAAGTAGAATGTAGAACATTTTCTTTATAAACTGTTATGCCAGTTGAGCTAGATGTCCCCCGAGACTATGGTCCCAGCCCTCAGTCCAGTAATTCAGTCCCTCAGGGAGTTTGGGTGTCTCTGTGAAGCTTCCATGACTTTGCCTTGGTCAAGTTATGCTAACTTCCCCCAGAATTGTATACTGTCTTACCCTTTACCAAACACTGTCTTACCCTTCACCAAAGTTTCCCTCCGGCCCCTCCCCTCCTTAGTAACCATCAAAGATTATTTCTTTCTGTGTGTTTTTATAATAGTGGTCTCATACAGTATTTGTCCTTTTGTGATTGACTTATTACAGTTGGCATAATGCCCTCCAGATTCATCCATGTTGTGAGAGGTTTCACAGACTCATCATTATTCTTTATTGTTGTGTAGTATTCCATTGTGTGTATGTACTACAGTTTGATTATCCATTCATCTGATGATGGGCACTTAGGTTGTTTCCATCTTTTTGCTATTGTGAATAATGCTGCAGTGAACATGGGTGTGATATGTCTATTTGTGTGATGGCTCTTATTTCTCTAGGATATATTCCTATGAGTGGGATTGCTGGATCCTATGGTATTTCTATTTCTAGCTTTTTAAGGAAATGCCATATCATTTTCCAAATTCGTTGTACAATTTTGCATTCCCACCAGCAGTGCATAAGAGTTCCAAGTTCCCCACAGCGTCTCCAACATTTATTTTCTGTTTTTTTGATTTGTGCCAGTAATGTTGAGTTGAGATGTTATCTCATTGTGGTTTTGATTTGTATTTCTCTAACAGCTAGTGATCTCAAGCATTTCCTCACATGTCTGTTAGCTGCCTGAAAGTCTTCTTTGGTTAAGTGCCTGTTCATATCCTTTGCCCATTTTTTAATTGGATTATTTGTCTTTTTTGTTGTAGAGGTGTTGGATTTTCCTGTAGATTTTAGAGATTAGAACTTTGTTGGATTTGTCATAGCCAAAATTTTTTTTCCAGCTTGTAGGTTCTCTTTTTACCCTTTTGGTGAAGTTTTTTGATGAGCATAAATGTTTAATTTTTAGAAGATGTGTCACTTCATTTCTTTTTTTTTATGTGAATTACTTTATTTTGAATTTTTTATAGTACTTTAGATGAAGGTTTACAGGACAAACTAGCTTCTCACAACACGTATTGTTTTGTGACATTGGTTGCCAACCCCATGACATGTCAGCATTCTCCCTTCTCCATCTTGGGTCCCCTACCAGTTTCCTATCTCCTCCTGCTTTCTCATCCTTGCCTCTGGGCTGGTGTGCCCATTTAGTCTTGTTTTATTTTATGGGCCTGTCTAATCTTTGGCTGAAGTACGCACCTCAGAAGTGACTTCATTACTGAGCTAAAAGGGTGTCCAGGGGCCATACTCTCAAGGTTTCTCCAGTCTCTGTCAGGCCAGTAAGTCTGGTCTTTTTTTGTGAGCGAGAATTTTGTTCTACATTTTTCTCCAGCTCTATCCGGGATCCTCTATTGTGATCCCTGTCAGAGCAATTGGTGGTGGTAGCCAGGAACCATCTAGTTGTGCTGGACACAGTCCAGTGGAGGCTGTGGTAGTTGTGGTCCATTAGTCCTTTGGACTAATCTTTCCTTTGTGTCTTTGCTTTTCTTCATTTTCCCTTGCTCCAGACGGGGTGGGACCAGTGGAGTATCTTAGATGGCTGCTCACAAGCTTTTAAGACCCCAGATACTACTCACCAAAGTAGAATGTAGCACACTTCCTTTATAAACTATGTTATGCCAGTTGAGCTAGATGTTCCCTGAGACCATGGTCCCCACAACCCTCAGCCCAGTTATTCAGTCCTTCAGGGAGTTTGAATGTGTCTGTGAAACTTCCATGACCTTGCCTTGGACAAGTTGTGCTGGCTTTCCCAGTATTGTGTACTGTCTTAACCTTCACCAAAGTTACCACTTATTTATCGTCTATTTAGTGATTTTCCATCCCCATCCCTCCCCTCCCTCGTAACCATCAAAGACTGTTTCTCTTTGTGTGTAAACCTTTTCATGAGTTTTCATAGAAGTGGTCTCATACAATATTTGTCCTTTTGTGATTGACTTATTTTACTCAGCATAATGCCATCCAGATTCATCCGTGTTGTGAGATGCTTCGCAGATTCATCATTGTTCTTTATCATTGCGTAGTATTCCATTGTGTGTATGTACCATAGTTTGTTATCCATTCATCTGCTGATGGACATCTAGGTTGTTTCCATCTTTTTTGCTGTTGTGAACAGTGCTGTAATGAACATGGGTGTGCATATGTTTATTCATGTGATGGCTCTTATTTCTCTAGGATATATTCCTAGGAGTGGAATTGCTGGATCGTATGGTATTTCTATTTCTAGCTTTCTAAGGAAGGACTATATCGCTGTACAAAATGGTTGTACCATTTTGCATTCCCACTAGCAGTACATGAGAGTTCCAAGTTCCCCGCAGCCTCTCCAACATTTGTTATTTTCTGTTTTTTTGATTTGTGCCAGTAATGCCAGGGTGAGATGGTATCTCATTGTGGTTTTGATTTTCATTTCTCTAACGGCTAGTGATCGAGAGCATTTCCTCATGTGTCTGTTAGCCACTTGAATGTCTTCTTTGGTGAAGTGCCTATTCATATTCTTTACCCATTTTTAAATTGGATTGTTTGTCTTTTTGTTGTAGAGGTGCTGGATTTTCCTGTAGATTTTAGAGATTAGACCTTTGTCTGATTTGTAATGTCCAAAATTTTTTTCCCAGTTTGTAGGTTTTCTTTTTACTCTTTTGGTGAAGTCTTGATGAACATAAGTGTTTAATTTTTACAAGATCTCAGTTATCTGGTTTATCTTCTGGAGTTTGTGTGTTGTTGGTTATGGTCTGTATCCTGTTAATGCCATATATTAGGGCCTCTAGCGTTGATGCTATTTTTTCTTCTATGAATTTTTATAGTTTTTGGCTTTATATATAGGTCTTTGTCCATTTTGAATTAGTTTTTGTGTATGGTGTGAGGTATGGGTCCTGTTTCATTTTTTTGCCAGCACTGTTTGTTAAAAAGGCTTTCTTTTCCCCATTTGATGGACTTTGGGCCCTTGTCGAATATCAGGTGACCCTAGTATGGATTTACATCTGGGTTCTCAATGAGAGAGAGAAAAGAAACAAAAAGAAGCTAAACAAAGCAACAACAACAGAAAAATGGCATTGAAGAGCTGCCCTGTTGGGGTGGGGCCAATCCAAGCGGCAAGGAGCCAGTGCCTCCCTAGCAGAGCAACCTCTGCTGGCTGGAAAGCCGTGGAGGTGGAGCAGGGGGAGGAAGGGTGGGGGGTGGGAAAGCATGTATTGCTGATTTCCAGGTGCCCTGTCGCCTGCTGGGAGCTCTGTGAAGCTGCTTTCCCATACTCCCTGTCTGCCTTTCTTGATGGCTAGGGGTCCAAGATGGTGAATTCGTGCCATGTTAGCTGATAGGGGATCTCCCCTCCATATCTCTCCTCACTCTCTGTTCTCTGTCAGTTTCTTATTCCACACAGTGCTTGGTTGAGTTCTTTATCCCTTCATTTGACACTTTAGGTTCCTGGATTGATGGTTGTCTCTGTTTTACTTAGTTTTTTGGGTCTTTGCTGTGGAGGGACGGTGTAGTGCTTCTGTCTGTAGCGCCATGTTGGCTCCTTCCTCCGCGTCATTTGATTTCCTGACTGCTATTTCCATGGGTGTGGACTATGGATTCAAGGAAAATGAAATCCTTGACAACTTCAACATTTTCACCGTTTATCGTGATGTTGCATATTGGTCCAGTTGTGAGGATTTTTGTTTTCTTTATGTTGAAGTGTAATCCATACAGAAGGCTGTAGTATTTGATCTTCATTAGTAAGTTCTTCAAGTTCTCTTCACTTTCAGCAAGCAAGGTTGTGTCATCTGCATATTGCAGGTTGTTAATGAGTCTTCCTTCAGTCCTGATGCCACATTCTTTTTCATATGGCCAGCTTCTATGATTATTTGTTCAGCATACAGATTGAATGTAAGTATGGTGAAAGGATACAACCCTGACACACCCCTTCCCTGATTTTAAACCATGCAGTATCCTCTTGTTCTGTTTGAATGACTGCCTCTTGGTCTATGTACAGGTTCCACATGAGTACAATTAAGTGTTCTGGAATTCCCATTCTTTGCAATGTTGTCCATAATTTGTTATGACCCAAACAGTCGAACGTGTTTGCATAGTCAATAAAACACAGGTAAACATCCTTCTGGTATTCTCTGCTTTCAGCCAAGATCTATCTGACATCAGCAATGATATGCAATAGTGACTTGAAATAATGCACTAGAGTGTCTTGGCTGAAAAGAGAAGGAAGTTAAATCCAAACTAGGGAAAAAACAGAGGCTTTTTAAAAAAATTTTTTTTATTGTACTTTAGATGAAGGTGTATAGAACAAATAGTTTCTCATTAAACAGTCAGTACACATGTTGTTTTGTGACATTGGTTAACAACCCAACGACATGTCAATACTGTCCCTTCTCGACCTTGGAGGACCTTTTTTTTGGTGAAAATATACATAGCCAAAGTTACACCATTTCAGAAGTTTCTGCATGTACAATTCAGTGACATTGATTACATTCTTCCAGTCATGCTACTATTCTCACTATCCTTTTCCAAATTATTCCAACACCATTATCTTCAACTCACTGCCCCCTAGGCTTCCCATCAAACCTTTTGAGTTGCTGTTGTCAATTTGATCTCACAGAGATAATTTTTTTTTTTTTTTGGTACCTTACATGAAGTTTGCAGAACAAATAGTTTCTCATTAAATAGTTAGTACACCTATTGCCCTATGACAATGGTTAACAACCCCACAACATGTCAACTCTGTCCCTTCTCAGTCTTGGGTTCCCTATCACCAGCTTTCCTGTCCCCTCCTGCATTCTAGTTCTTGTCACTGGACTGCTGTGCCTCATTAGTCCCAAAAAACAGAGGTTTTCATGGCCTGGTAGCTAGAAGTAAAAACAGAGAAACAATGAGAATGCTGGAAAAACAGAAAATTATTTTCAGAAACCAGAGTAAAAGAATATATGATTTCAGAGGTGAAAAAAAAAAAAAAAAACGGATCATGCCAACAATCCAGCCTTTCCCTGCATTTTAAATCCCTAGAAATAATAGAACAGATATAAAGCTTGTAGACGAATCATTTAACAATTTCAACCCAACTTTTGTAATTGATGAACTAACATCACGTGTTAGAGCCTTTTAAAACTTATTAAATGAAGGAAGTAATTCTGCTGCCTTGAGATCAGGCCCCCTTGACTATTTTGGTCTCTCTTAAGAAGCAGTCTTATGCTCTCTCTAAGGTCCCTGGGTGGTGCAAATAGCTGGTGCCTGTCTACTAACCTAAAGGTTGCCGGTACGAACCCAACCAGAGGCACCATAGAAGAAAGGCCTGGCAGTTGGCTTCTATAAATATTACAGCCAAGAAAACCTTATGGTAACACATGTGGTCACCATGAATCAAAATTGGCTCAACAGCAATGGGTTTGGTTTTTGGTGTGTTTGCTTTAAGTCACAAAACAGTCTCAATACAGAAATTAGTGTGAACTGTTCTTAGTCAGAATCATAACACTAAAATTGATTTAGAATTAAATCCTCTTCTTTCCTACTATTAGGGCCAGCTTCTGGCAGACCTTCTGACACCTGGAAGAGGAAGTGTGATTAGTTTCTATTCTCTCATTCTTTCTCCTCCCCCAGCTTGATAATCATAGCTTCTGGCCCCTCGAGGGTTGGAGGACAAGAAGAGAAGAAAGGAAAGGGGAACACAGAAAATTCTCACTTGAGTAGTACTGTTATAAGATGATGTCATGCTCTCTAGGCCTTGCGGTCTTGAAAGCTGAGTCTCTCACATGGGTGTTTTTAGATTCTTGGGTTGCATTTCTCCAATAGCATGTATTGTGATGAATTCATTTTCCTCAATGGTCACTGCTGCTTCATTTTAGATTATCTTTTTCTGGCAGTCTTCCCATACAGATCCTTTTTTGGGAGAGGGGAGTGGTGTCCCCTTGTCCTTAGGCAGAAGCCCTAGCCACAGCAGCACTTTTAAAATAACCCCTGGTTGATATTCCTCCCAAGGGTTCCACATTTCATCTCTGATAGTCATGCACCTTTGGCCTACTCTTCAATGTAGAAGCAGTTCTCTTCCCTATCTCCACCCTGACTCCTCAGGCCAATGACAATAGGCTTTCATCTTTTGATTCCTCAGGACTATGTCCCGTACCAGACCAATATGCTTCCCAAACTCCAGGGAACACATATCAAACTCTCTAAGTGGACCCTTGAAGTCTACTCTATTTAGGCTTGAGGTGAAGGAGGCAAAGAAGGGTTGCAGTAGAGAAGTGGAATTAACATTATGGTAGTAACTCTCTACAAAGAAATCCCTCCCCAAATTTCTCCCTCCTCCACCTTCTTAACCGATTTATATCTTTGTTGTGGGTAAGTTTTCTAACAGATTCTCAGCCTCCTGCTTTCAAAACCTATATACTGGTCTGTCACTTCACTTTGGAATCTGATATATACAGTTTTACAGTCCTGTTTAGAACTTTCAATTTAACAACCAGTTATGCTATAAATAAATTTGTAACCATAACCAAAAACCAGCTTCTGTCAAGTCAGTTCTCACTCAATGCAACCCCATGTGTGTCAGAGTAGAACTGTACTCTATAGGGTTTTCAATAGCTGATTTGTTGGAAGGAGATCACCAGGCCTTTCTTCCGAGGCACTTCTGAGTAGACTTGAATCACAAACCTTTGGGTTAGCAGCCAAGCACTTTAACCATTTACACCAACCAGGGACTCTAAATTCATAACAGTTCTGTAAAACAAGTAAAGATGCTCTTGGCAGACCAGAAATTATGAGGCATCCATGAAAGATAGAAGGTAGTAGATGGGCTCAGTTTGAAGGAGGAATCAAAGCCCAAAACAAAGAAAGAAGAAGACTATGAAAAATATGGGGGTTGCTTTAGAGGTTGTCAAGGTTCAGAAGGACTGTATGAGGAAAGCAAGAAGGAGCCCAGTGGAAGTAAGAAGCCATCTTCACTTCTAAGGAGCATTCTGGCTGTACTTCTTCTAAGACAGATTTGTTTGTTCTTCTGGCAGGCCATGGTATATTCAATATTCTTCACCAACACCGTAATTCAAATTCATCAATTCTTCTTCAGTCTTCCTTATTCATTGTCCAGCTTTTGTACACATATGAGGCGAGTGAAAATACCATGGATTGTGTCAGGCACACCTTAGTCCTCAAAGTGACATCATTGCTTTTTAACATTTTTTAAAGAGGTCTTCTGCAGCATATTTTCCCAATGCAATATGTAGTTTGATTTCTTTCTTTCTTTTTTTAATTGTACTTTAGATGATTTACAGAGCAAACTAGTTTCCCATTAAACAATCAATATGCATATTATTTTGCGACATTGATTGCCAACCCCACGACATGTCAACCCTCTCCTCTTCTCAACCTTGGGTTCCCAATCACCAGCTTTCCTATCCCCTCCTGCCTTCTCATCCTTGCTCCGGAGCTGGTGTGCCCATTTAGTCCTGTTTTTTTATTATGGGGCTGTCTAATCTTTGGCTGAAGTGTGAACCTCAGGAGTGACTTCCTTATTGAGCTAAAAGGATGTCTGGGGGCCATGCTCTCAGGGTTTCTCCAGTCTCTGTCAGACCAGTAGTAGCTTAATTTCTTGACTGTTGCTTCCATAGGCATTGATTGTGGATCCAGCTAAACTGAAATCCTTGAAAACTTCAACATTTTCACTGTTTACCGTGATGTTGCTTATTGAGGATTTTTATTTTCTTTATGTTGAAGTGTAATCCATACTGAAGGCTGTAGTCTTTGATCATTAGGGAATTTCAAATTAAAACAACAATGAGATAGCACATACACTCATTACAGTGGCTAAAATCTAAAACAACAATGAGATACCACTATATGCCTATTAGAATGGCTAAAATCTAAAACACTGACAACATCAAATGCTGATAGGGATGTGGAGCAACAGGAAGTCTCATTCATTGCCGGTAGAAATGCAAAGCGGTACAGCCACTTTGGCAAGACAATCTGGCAATTTCTTACACAGTTATTAAACATAGTCTTATTGTACAATCCAGTAATCACGTTTCTAGATATTTACTTAAAGGAATTGAAAACTTATGTCCACACAAAAACCTGTACATGAATGTTTTTAGCAGCTCTATTCATAATTGCCATAAATTGGAAGCAACCAAGATATTCTTCAATAGGTGAATGGGCAAACTGTGGTACATCCATACAATGGAGTATTCTCCAGTGATAAACAGAAGTTAGCTATCAAGCTATGAAAAGAAATGTGGGAACTTAAATGCATATTACCAAGTAAAAAAAGCCCTGTCTGAAAAGTCTGCATACTTCTGATTCCATTTCCCACTATGTGGCATTCTGGAAAAGCAAAATTATACAGACAGTAAAAAAACCCAGTGCTTGCCAGGGATTTAGAGGAGGGGTGGGCAAATTAGGGGACAAATAGGTGGAGCACAAGGGATTTTTAGGGCAATGAAACTGTTTTGTATGACACTGTAATATTGGATATGTGACATTATGCATTTGTCAAAACTCATAGAACTGTACAACACAACGAGTGAACCTTAATATAAAGTATGAGCTTTAATTAATAATGAAGTTATTAATATTAATTCATCAATTATATCAAATGTACCACACTAAATGCAAGATGTTAATGATAGGAGAAACTGTGTAGAGGAGAGAAGGGGTATATGGAAACTCTCTGTACTTTTCGTGCAATTTTTCTGTAAACCTAAAACTGCACTAAAAAATTAAGTAATTATAGGAATCTTCAAAGATTTTGGTTCCCCATTCCAGAGTCTGTATCTAGATCGCTGTCATGGATTGAATTATATCCCCCCAAAAATGTGTGTATCGATTTGGCTGGGCCGTGATTCCTGGTATTGTGTGATTTTCCTATATGTTGTAAATCCTGCCTCTATGATGTTAATGAAGGAGGATGGGTGGCAGTTGTGTTAGTAAAGCAGGACTCAATCTACAAGATTGGATTGTGTCCTGAGGCAATCTCTTGAGATATGAAAGAGAGAAGTGAGCAGAGAGACGGGGGACCTCATGACGGGGGACCTCATACCATCGAGAAAGCAGTGCGTGGAGCTGAGTGTGTCCTTTGGACCCAGGGTCCCTGCGCAGAGAAGCTGCTAGTCCTGGGGAACATTGATGAGAGAGAAAGCCTTCCCCTGGAGCTGACACCCTGAATTTGGACTTTTAGCCTACTTTACTGTGAAGAAATAAATTTCTCTTTGTTAAAGCCATCCACCTGTGGTATTTCTGTTGTAGCAGCACTAGATGACTAAGCCAGTCACCATGGCACAGGACAGAAGTTGATGAGAGCTATTAGAGTTTTTGAATTTGGTGGACCAGGAGTGTTGAAACTCCAGCTGGATGTTGCACAACCAATTCCAAAAGACTGCCAGGTTCTAATCAAAGTCCACACATGTAGTGTAAATCCACTGGAGACATATATTCACTCTAGTACTTATAGGTGACTACCAATCTTGCCCTATACTCCTGGCTCTGATGTGTCTGGGGTGGTAGAAGCTGTTGGAGATAATGTATCTGCTTTTAAGAAAAGTGACAGAGTTTTCACTACCAGCATGGTCTCCGGGAGCTATGCAGAGTATGCCGTTGCAGTAGATGACACGCTTTACTCACTACCAGAAAGACTGAATTTTAAACAAGGAGCTGCTATCCGTGTCCCTTACTTTACTCCTTATTGAGCTCTCCTCCACAGTGCTCATGTGAAAGCTGGAGAAACTGTTCTGGTTCATGGGGCTAGTGGAGGACGTGACTAGCAACTTGCAAATTGCTAGAGCTTATGGCTTGATGGTTTTGGGTACAGCTGGTACCAAGAAAGGTCAAAACATTGTTTTGCATAACGGAGCCCATGAAGTGTTTAATCACAGAGACGTTAATTATATTGATGAAATTAAGAAATCTGTTGGGTGATAAAGGAATTGATGTGATTTTTGAAATGCTAGCTGATGTAAATTTTAGTAATGATTTGAAACTTCTGTCATATGGGGGACAAGTAATTGTTGGCAGCAGAGGTCCGATTGAGATAAACCTGCAGGATACAATGGCAAAGGAGCCTAGGATAATTGGAGTTCCTTGCTTTTCATCATCCTCAGAGGAATTTCAGCAGTTTGCAGCAGCCCTTCAAGCTGGGATGGAAACTGGTTGGTTGAAACCTGTAATAGGTTCTCAGTGTCCTTTGGAGTAAGTAGCACAAGCTCATGAAACTATCATTTATGGCAATAGGACTGCTGGAAAAATGATCTTTCTCTTATGATGATTAATTCTTTCATGTATCTGCTACATAATTAGAGCTCTCCCCACCCCCAGCTTTACTTGTTTTAATTAGTATCCATTTCACTCAGTAGTTTCTCATAGTAAAAAGCAAGATTTTTCTTTAGAGATCATGGACACTGAAGTAAAATCTATTTTTATAACAAATAATAATTTTTTAAATCTTCTACCTCCAACCAAGGAGTCATCATAGTTGGAAATAGAATGTTAGTGGTTGGTTGGCATTCAGGTGCATTCCAGAAATTCTGAACTGATATTTGATGATTAATTCCATACCTTTGACTAAAACATACTAAATCAAAATAAGGATTTCCACACCTACTTATCCTTAAAAATGTTCTTCAGTCTCTGATTAACCTAGAATTTTGCTGGACTCTGAAGATTTTCTAGACTAAAAAGGACTCCTTTTCCAAAGTAATCTTATCTGGATCTACAAGTCTCTTGGAAGGGCAAGAATAAACAATGTCCAGAGAAATTTGTTAGTTTTCCCAGTATTTCCCAAAATAGTAGATGTCTTAGGCTGGTTTCTCTAGAGAAGCAAAACCAGTAAAGCACAAAAGTATATACTGAGAGAGATTTATATCAAGGAAATGGCTGGTGAGGTTGTAGAGGCTGGAATGTCCCAAGTCTCTGGGTCAGGATAGAGGCTTCTCCTGATTCATGTTGCTGCAGGGGCTGGCAAACCCAAGACTGGCAGGTCAGAGAGCAGAGCTCTTGCTCACAGGCTGCAAAGATCACTGAATCCCAAGACTGGCAGGCAAAACTGCAGGTAAGCCGCTCGCTCAAGGCCCAAGAACCAGAGGTCAGATGAACAGGAGCCAGCTGCAGGATCCAGCACAAGCCAAAAGCCCCTGAACCTTGACAGAATATCCACTTATACTCGAGGCAGGCCACATGCCCAAGGAAACTCCCTTTCAACTGATTAGCTACCCAAAGCAGATACCATCATGGAGGTGATCACATATCAAATCTCAACAGGGTAGTGATCACAACAGTATATGACTGCCACAACACTGAATCATGGCCCAGCCAAGTTGACACACAATCTTAACTAACACAGTAGAACATTCACCATTTTAATGGTTGATTACCATTTGTTCTGTGAGGACAACAATCTTTTTTTTTTTTTTAATATTTTATTGTACTTCAGGTGAAGGCTTACAAAACAAATAGTTTCTCATGAAACAGTAGTACACATGTTGTTTTATGACATTGGTTAACAACCCCACAACATATTAACCCTCTAACTTCTCAACCTTTTTTTTTTTGGGTCAAAATACACATAGCCAAAGATACACCATTTCAAAAATTTCTACATACACAGTTCAGTGACATTGACTACACTCTTCCAATTGTGCTGTTATTCTCATTTAAGATGAAGGCTTACAGAACAAAATAGTTTCTCATTTAACAGTTACTACAAATGTTGCCCTATGACAATGGTTAACAATCTCACAACATATCAACAATAGCCTTACTCAAACTTGGGTTCCCTATCACCAGCTTCCTTGTCCCCTTCTGCCTTCTGGCCCTTGTCACTGGACTCCTGTATCTCATTAGTTTCATTTGGTTTTACGGGGCTGTCCACTCCCAGGCTGAACAGTGAACCTTGAAGGTAACTTCACCACTGAGCTAAAAGGGTGTCTGGGGGCCATACTCTTGAGGTTTCTCCAGTCTCCTTTAGGCCAGTAAATCTGATCTTTGTTTTGTGAGTTAGAATTATGCTCTCCATCCTTCTCCAGCTCTGTCCAGAACCCTCTGTTGTGATCCTGGTCGGAGCAGTCAGTGGTGGTAGCCAGGCACCATCTAGCTCTACTGGACTCAGTCTGGTGGAGGCCTTGGTAGCTGTGGACAGTTAGTCCTTCAGACTAATCTTTTCCTTGTATTCTGTTCTCTTCATTCTCCCTTGCTCCAGAAGGGATGAGACCGGTGGAGTATCTTAGATGGCCGCTCACAGGCTTTTAAGACCCCAGACACTACTCACCAAGGTAGAATGTAGAACATTGTCTTTATAAGCTGTGTCATGCCAATTGAGCTAGATGTTCCCTGAGACCATGGTCCCCACAGCCCTCCACCAAACAGTTCAGTCCCTCAGGGAGTTTGGATGTGTCTATGGGGCTTCCATGACCTTTCCTTGTACAGGTTGTGCTACTTTCCCCTGTATTGTGTACTGTCTCACCCTTCACCCTAGATACCACTTATCTATTGCCTATTTAGTATTTCTCCCCCACCCCTCCCATCCCTGGTAACCAACAAAGATTGTTACATTTTGTATGTGAACTTTTTCATGGGTTTTTACAATAGAGGTCTCATACAATATTTGTCCTTTTGTGATTAACTTATTTCACTCAGCATAATGTCCTCTGGTTTCATCCAAGTTATGAGATGCTTCACAGATTCATTGTTGTTCTTTCTCGTTGCATAGTACTCCATTGTGTGTATGTACCATAGTTTGTTTATCCATTCATCTGTTGATAGGCATCTAGGTTGTTTCCATCGTTTTGCTATTGTGAACAATGCTGCCATGAACATAGGTGTGCATATGTCTATTTGAGTGACGACTCTTATTTCTCTAGGATATATTCCTAGGAGTGGGATTTCTGGATCGAATGGTATGTTTATTTCTAGCTTTCTGAGGAAGCGCCATATCATTTTCCAAAATGGTTGTATCATTTTGCATTCCCACCAGCAGTGCGTAAGAGTTCTGATCTCCTGGTAGCCCCTCCAACATTTGTTATTTCCAGTGTTTTTGATTTGTGCCAGTAATGCCGGGGTGAGATGGTACCTCATTGTGGTTTTAATTTGCATTTCTCTAATGGCCAGTGATGGCGAGCATTTCCTCATGTGTCTGTTGGCCATTTGAATGTCTTCTTTGGTGAAGTGTCTGTTCATTTCCTTTGCCCATTTTTTAATAGGATTATTTGTCTTTTTGTTGTACAGGTGTTGGATTTTCCTGTAGATTATGGAGATTAGACCTTTGTCTGACTTGTACTGTCCAAAAATTTTTTCCCAGTCTGTAGGTTCTCTTTTGACTCTTTTGGTGAAGTCTTTTGAAGAGCATAGGTGTTTGATTTTTAGAAGTTATCTAGCTCTTCTGTTGGGGTTTGTGTGTTGATGGTTATGGTTTGTATCCTGTTAATGCCGTGTATTAAGGCCTGAAGTGTTGGTCCTACTTTTTCTTCTATGAACTTTATAGTTTTAGGCTTTGTATTCAGGTCTTTGATCCATTTTGAAGTAGTTTTTGTATATAGTGTGAGGTATGGGCCCTGTTTCATTTTTTTACAAATGGATATCCAGTTTTGCCAGCACCATTTGTTAAAAAGACTATCTTTTCCCCATTTGATGGACTTTGGGCCCTTGTCAAAGATCAGGTGACCATAGGTGGATGAATTTCCATCTGGGTTCTCAATTTTGTTCCATTGGTCAATGTATCTGTCATTGTACTAGTACCAGGCTGTTTTGACTACTGTAGCTGTATAGTAGATTCTGAAGTCAGGTAGTGTGAGTCCTCCAACTTTATTCTTCTTCTTCAGTAGTGCTTTACTGATTCAGGGCTTCTTCCTTTTCCATATAAAGTTAATGATTAGTTTTTCCATCTCTTTGAAGAATGTTGTTGGTATTTGGATAGGGATTGCATTGTATTTGTAAATTGCTTTGGGTAGAATTGACATTTTCACAATGTTGAGTCTGCCTATCCATGAGCATGGTATGTTTTTCCATTTATGTAGATCCCTTTGGGTTTCATGCAGTAGTGTTTTGTAGTTTTCTTTGTATAGGTCTTTCACATCCTTGGTCAGATTTATTCCTAAGTATTTTATCTTTTTAGGGGCTATTGAAAATGGTATTGTTTTCCTGATTTCCTTTTTGTCATTCTCCTTACTGGTGTATAGGAATCCAACTGATTTTTGAATGTTTACCTTGTATCTGCTACTCTGCTGAATCTTTCTATTAGTTCCAGTAGATTTCTTGTGGAGTCTTTAGGGTTTTCTATGTATAGTATCATATCTTCTGCAAACAGGGACAGTTTAACTTCTTCATTACCAATTTGGATGCCCTTTATTTCTTTTTCTTGCCTTATTGCTCTAGCTAGAACTTCCAGCACAATGTTAAATAGGAGTGGTGATAAAGGGCATCCTTGTCTTGTTCCTGTTTTCAAGGGGAATGTTTTCAGCCTCTCTCCATTAAGAATGATGTTGGCCGTTGGTTTTGCATAGATGCCCTTTATTATGTTGAGAAATTTCCCTTCTATACCTATTTGATTGAGAGTTTTTATCAGGAATGGGTGTTGGACTTTGTCAAATGCCTTTTCTGCAGAGGACAACAATCTTTTGTTTCTTGTAATATGATACTAGGTACATAGTTTCCAAATAGATATTTCTTGATTGATTAGATTTTTCAAAGTAGATTTAGAGTTATCTGTTTGTGTGATTCAATCATATATTTTTAAATTAATAAACTCATAAGTTTGAAAAAAATTAAGTATTTTTAAAAAATGATACATAGTAAACATAAAAGAAGATGGCAAATTTTTTCCAAACCTAACCATAACTGTGAATATTGTAAATGGATTATAGTTGCCTATTAAAAAGCAGAGATTGTCTTTTGAAAAAATTAGATATATACTGAATTTCTAAGAGTATCTGTCTTAGTTACTTAATGATGCTGTAACAATAAAT
Organism: Dugong dugon; assembly: GCA_030035585.1. Lineage (NCBI taxonomy): Eukaryota > Metazoa > Chordata > Mammalia > Sirenia > Dugongidae > Dugong > Dugong dugon. The sequence goes on from CM057465.1 coordinate 157,412,179, forward strand.
ACAAGGGGGAGCCTTTAAAGAACAGAAATTTATTTTCTCACATTTCAGGAGGCTAGAAGTCTGAATTCAGGGTGTGGCTTTCAGGGAAGACCCTTCTGATAGCCACAGGAGTTCCTTGGCGTTTGTCTTCTCCCTGTGCGTGTCTCTGTCCATTCTGTTCTTTTTATAACTCAGAAGTGGTTTAACATTCACTCTACTCTGGTAACATAACCAAAGAAACCCCTATTTCCAGCAGAGTCATATTTACAATTTCAGGGTTAGGATTTCAACCCATTTTTGAGGGACACAACTTAATCCATAACAATATCTCAAATAAAAAACAATGCAGAGGGGAGCTCAAGGAAATAACCTGGTCCAGAATGTGGCTTTAGGAATAAGCTGTTGAAATGACTGAAAGAAGTTAAGGAACTTCAAGATTAGGATGCTGAACACCAATATTAAATTTGTCTAAAATGATTATGGAATTTTGGAAGGAGAGTAAGGTTGAGGGAAAGTATTCTGGGAGGTAGGGTAATGATAGTAAGAAGTGTTAAAGGGTGGAATCAATGGCATGGGTCTTAAAGAAGGAAGTGCTTTTGCACAAGACTGGAAGAATAATGGTCTAAAATTGTCAAAGAGAAAGAAAGAGAATGATGACACCTCCTCCCAGGCCTTTGTTATGTGTGATGTGAGAGGATGAAAAACCTCTTCTTAATGGGGTTGCAGGCAAAACAGTATGATAAGAAGGGAACTAGTGAAGGCAAGGTGGGAAGGCACATTCAGTACAGAAACTAACATAAAGAGTGTATAAGAGTTAGGATTGCATTTATTGATATATAACAGAAACGACATACCTAGAGAAGATTAATCAAATGGGAAATTTATTGAACTTATTAAATAAAAACTCTAAGAATAAGCATTCAGGGTTGGTATTCTGGCTTCATAAGCTCATCAGGGAAGGATCCATCTTGCTTTCTGTGACACCATTCATCCTCATAGTACCAAGATGGCTTCTGTAACACCTGGCATCACGTTCTGGATATAGGCAAGAAAAAGAGAAGGGAAGAAGGACAAAAGTACATGCTAAATTGAGTCTTTCCCTTTTAATAGTAAAATAATAGGCTTCCTGGAAACTCAGAAGTAGACTTCTGTTTACAACTTATTGGCTAAAACCATGTCAACTGACCACCTCTAGCTTTAAGGGAGTCTGAAAAATCAAAATTGTTGGATCTGGGACACAATGATGTGCCAAGAAAAATTGGCATTCTGTTAGTAACGAAGGAGAGATAATAGATATTGATAGGCAACTAGCAGTGAGCAACAGAATATTTATTTACATTAATCTGATGTTCTAAAAGGTAGTTAAGAAGGTTTTACAAAGATAAAGGTCATAGGAAGATTAAAAGAAAAGCATTAAAGTAAAGAAAAAATTAGAGTAAGAATATAAAATGGAGGTGGAAGTTGAGTTCATTGACAAAATTGGTTGTAAGCTTTCTGGCTGCCAATTCAAAGAGAAATAAAACTCATTGCACTTGAGGAAATTGTTTCTTTGTTTGGGGGTGGGGTGGGGGCATGCTCCAGAAGGCATAGTGAAAAAGGTGGGGTTGGCTGGACAAGCACTGCTGGGAGAGTGAATTATTAGGAGGAAGTACAAAGCAGTAGCCATGATCACAATACTTTAAAAGACAGTATAAATGTTTGTGAGGGAGGGGGATTGTGGTTTGTGATGAGAGAATGATTGAGAAAGACAGATATTAGACAGAGAAGCATTTTAGGATTGATTGGTTTTGAGGTTCTAAACTGCCCCAGGCTAAGACCTCAGATGGTGTCAGACCTGATGAGGCTGAAGTCTATGTCCCTGTCAAAAGCCTTTTAGCCTTTGCTCAGATTCTAAATAGAATATTGAATGGTATTTGTTAGAGCTCTTGAGGCAATATCTGACTAGATGAGAATGACATGGTTCCTAAAGTGTTCTCTCACTGTGGGACTGAGAGGGAAGGAGGGAGGAAGATGTGTTAATTCTCATCTCTCAATGTAGTTTGGAATCCAATGTGACTTGAAGGCTACAGTTTCCATTTAATGAAATTTGAAACTCTCTTCAGTGTGTAAGTAGCAGTGACATCCCTAAAGCAGCCTCGCCACAAATAGAAGTCTGTTGGTACTCTGCATCACTTTCATATGTGGTAATAAGTACCATTGTAAGTTTGTGGTACGTACTGTGCTGGCTTGTGTGTTGCTGTGATGCTGGAAGCTATGCCACTGGTATTTCAAATACCAGCAGGGTCACCCATGGTGGACGGATTTCAGTGGAGCTTCCTGGTTAAGACAGACTAGGAAGAAAGGCCTGGCAATCTACTTCTGAAAATTAGCCAATAAAAACCTTATGGATCAGAACAGAACTTTGTATGACTCACTTGCTTTGGACATGTCATTGGGAGGATCAATCACTGGAGAAAGACATGTTTGGTGAAGTAGAGAGCCAACGAGGGCATGGGAAACCCTCAGTGGGATGACAAAGTGGCACAGTAACTGAAATGATGGACTCAAACATGCCAATGATTGTGAAGATAATGAAGGACTGGGCAACGTTTCGTTCTGTTGCACATAATAAGGTCACCATGAGTCGGAGTTGACTCAAATGCAGCTATCTATCGCATCTAAGACATGATTATCTTTTAATTTATTTACCTGAGGTTTTTTTTTTTTTTAATTTCTGTAGTAGATTCTAAATGGATAAGGGTCTTGTATTTTAAATTCTCAGCATCTAGCACAGTGCCTGACAAATGTTACTTGTTTAATAAAAAACAATTTAGTTCTTCTTAGATTTTGTATCCTTTATTTGCTTCTCATAGAATTTTAAAAACAGCATTATGGTAAATTCTGAATAAGGCCATAAAAATTCTTTATTAAAGAAATTGTTTATATAATAAAGTATTATTTTTAAAACCTGGTACAAAACTTGTTTCCAGAGCTAAGGAATTTGGAATGTCAGATTATCTTTTTGCATATTAATAAAATTAAAAAAATTTAGTCCAGATTCTGAATATACCTCTGACATTAGAATTTTCCAAAGCAAATAGTGATACTGTGACCATACTCCAGTGTTAGGGTAAGTAGAAGCGGATGTTTGAATGTCTTCATAGAAGTATGTCTCTTCTCAGTATGTTCTTGCCCACTATTGTCATATTGTCCACTAATCTCTAAAATCAATTTTATTTTCTCCATATACTCATAAATAATAGCAATAATGTAAAAAAAAAATTAAATAAGTGAATCATTCTTTTAAAGCTTCAGTTAATGAAAAGATCTAAATAGTTCCAAAATTAAAGGAAAAAATTGCCATTGAATTTACTAATAACAACTAAACAATAAACAAAAAAAGACCATAGCTTTATATTACTAAAACTTAATAGCAGAGAGTAATCCATTACAACAAAAAATTACCTGCAAAAAACCCATTGATACAGAGAGAACTTCATTTTAAGTGTCTGTATTAGGTTAGCCAAGGTAAGACAATATCATGTTTTATTTAGTAAAAGTGAAGGATTCGTTGCAGAAATGTAGAATCAGATAGCTGTATCCAAAAATAATCGCAAATGTTGAGATGCCAAATTGATCTATAAATTCAATCCAATTCCAGTCTAAATTCTAGAAGGATTTCTTGTAGATATCAACAAGCTGATTTTAGAATATTTATGTAAAGGCAAAGGAACTAGATAGCCAAAACAATTTTGAAAAAGAAGAAAGTTGAAGGACTCACAGTATCTGATTTCAAAATGGATTATAAATCAACAGCAATCAAGAAGTGTGGTTTCGACAACACAGAGTCCCTGACAGAGCAGGAGAAAAGTAGGGTGCAGAAATCAAATTCCAGTAAAAAGACCTGACTTAATGGTCTGACTGAAACGGGAGGAATCCTGGAAGACGTGGCCCTCGGACTCTCTGTTAGCCCAGAACTGAAACCATTCCTGAAGCCGACTCTTCAGACAAAGATTAGACTGGATTATAAGACATAAGATGATACTTGTGAAGAGAGTGCCTCTTAGCTCAAGTAGATACATGAGACTAAATGGGCAGCTCCTGTCTAGAGGCCAGATGAGAAGGCAGAGAGGGTCAGGAGCTGGCTGAATGGACATGGGAAACTGGGGTGGAAAGGAGGAGTGTGCTGTCACATTATAGGGAGAGCAACTAGGGTCACATAACAATGTGTGTATAAATATTTGTATGAGAAACTAACTTGAACTGCAAACTTTCACTTAAAACACAGTAAAAATAAAAATTAAAAAAAAGAAGTGTGGTTTCAGTGAAAGGATAGACATATAGATCAATGAACAGAGTAGAGTCCAGAAATAAACCCTTATAAATATGGTCACTTGATTTTTTACAATGGTAATTTAATGGAGAAAGGTTAATCTTTTCAACAAATTGGATCCATATGCAAAAAATGAACTCAATTCATACCTGACACCTTATATAAAAATTATCTCAAAATAGGTCATTGACTTAAATGTAAAACTTTAGAAGAATGCATAGGAGAAAATCTTGTGTCGTTGGGCTAGGCAGAGTTCTTAGATATGACACCAAAATCACAATCCTTAAAAGGGAAAATCGATACATTGGACTTTATAAAAATTAAAAATGTTTCTCCTTTAAAAATCCTTGTTAGGAAAATGAAAAGACAAACAACAGACTGGGAAAAAATATTTGCAAGTTATCTACCTGATGAATGACTTGAAAGTAGAACATAAAAAGAGCTCTTAAAATGCAATAATAAGAAGACAAAGATATTTTTAGAAGATAATTTTTTAAATGAGCAAAAGATTTGAATAGACACTACCAAAGAAGATACACGAATGGCTAATAAGCCCATGAAAAAATTCTCAACACTGTTACTCACAAAGGAAATAAAAATTGAAACCACAATGAGATGCTACTACACACCTATAAGAATGGCTTTAATTAAAAAACACAACCTATACCAAGTGCTGATGAGCATTTGGAGCAACTGGAAGGAACTCTCATACACAGCTAGTGAGAATGCAAAATGGTATAATCACTCTGGGAAAAAATTTATCAGTTTCTTATACATTTAAACATAAATTACCATAAATTAAAAAAAAAAAAAAAAAACCCATTGCCGTCAAGTTGATTCTGACTCATAGTGACCCTATAGGACAGAATAGAATTGCCCCCATAGTTTCCAGGGAGCGGTTGGTGGATTCGAACTGCCAACCTTTTGGTTAGCAGCTGAGCTCTTAACCACTGCTCCCAGCAATCCCATTCCTAGGTATTTACTGAAGACAAATGAAAACTTATAGTGACATGAACATCTGCCTGTAAAAGCTTATAGCAGTTTTATGCATAATCATCAAAAACTGAAAACAACCCAGATGTCCTTCAACTGGGGAATGGATAATCAAACTGTAGTACAGATATATAATGGAACACCACTTAGCAATAAAAAAGGAACATATTATATACAAGCAACAGCATGGATGAATCTCGATGAATTATGTAAAGTGAAAAGTCAGACTCAAAAGGCTTCGTTCTGTATATCCTGTTTGTATGACATCCTGGATAGGCAACTGTAGGGGTGGAGTTTTTTTTCTTTTAATTTATTTTTCAATTCACATACAATAAAATTCACTCTTCTTTGAGTTTTGACTGATGCATAAAGTCATGTAACCACCATCACAAGCAAGACGTAGGACAGTCCCATCACAAAAAAATCCCTCATGCTGTCCATTTATGCTTCCCTCTACCTCTAACTGTTGGCTCTCCATCCTTAATACCTCATTGCTGAGGAGTCAATTCTGATGCACGGAGACCCCATGTGTTACACGGTAGAACTGCTCCATAGAGTTTTCTTGGCTGTAATCTTTAAGGAAGTAGATTGCCAGGCCTTTCTTCCACAGCATGCTGGATGGGTTCAAACTGCCAACTTTTAGGTTAGTAGTTGAATGCAAACCATTTGGACCCCCCAGGGACCTCAGTAGTAGTGTGAATATTACTGTATGTAAATTGAAAAGTAAATTTTTTAAAAATAACCACAAATATATGATAATGAAAAGCCTGGTTAATAATAGTCCTGTCATGGATTGAATTGTGTCCCCCAAAAAATGTGTGTAGCAACTTGGCTAGGTCATGATTCCTAGTATTGTATGATTGCGTTATCTGATGTGGTTTCCTTATGTGTTGTAAACTCTACCACTATGATGAGATTATATGTGATCTCCTCATTTGTTGTAAATTCTATCACTGTGATGAGGTTATACTGATGAGGTTGACAAGATCAGTGTCTTAATGCAATCTCTTTTGAGATACAAAAGAGAGAAGTGAGCAGAGACACATGGGAACCTCATACCACCAAGAAAGCAGTGCTGGGAGCAGAGCATGTCTTTGGACCTCAGGTTCCTGCGCAGAGAAGCTCCCAGACCAAAGGAAGACTGATGACAGGGACCTTCCTGCAGAGCCAACAGAGAAAGCGTTCCCCTGGAGCTGACACCCTGAATTTGGACTTGTAGCCTACTGAACTGTGAAGAAATAAACTTCTCTTTGTTAAAGCCATCCACTTGTGGTATTCCTGTTAGAGCAGCACTAGATGACTGAGACAGAATTTCCCTAGAGACCTATTGAGGTGATTAGTGAAGCATTGAACATATGATCAAGTAACATGTTAAAACAGATGCTGCAGGGTATGTGAACAGATATGGTTAAAGCACTCAGTTGCTAACCCAGAAGGTCAGTGGTTTGAACCCACCAGCCACTCTGTGGGAGAAAGATGTGGCAGTCTGCTTCCGTAAAGATTTAGAGCTTTGGAAACCCTACAGGGCAGCTCCACTGTCTCCTTTAGGTTTGCTATGAGTTGAAATCAACTCAAAGGCATTGGGTTTTTTTGAGTTAAATATTCTGCCAGGTATGACAATGTGGTTTTGCATGATTTTGCACCAAAAATTGTCTTTCAAACATGGGTTGGTAAACGGATCACTATATTATTTACAAAAATAAACCCAAGACATATTTTTAAAGATACTATAGAATTAACCACTATATAAGGTAACAGAAACCATAATGATGGAAGAACAAAACTTGCCAACAGATTAGTCATTCTGATATCTGATAAATTAAAAAGGCAGTGAAAAAAATGCCTTGCTATTAAAAACATCAGAGAAATTTATCCAGGAAAAAAAAATGTGTCTCTGGCAGAGGAGCTGGAAAGCAAATGTGGAAACTCAAAACCATCAAAAGTAAAGCTGCTTATCCTCTTAGCAACTGGTGTGACTTCATATACATGAAATCTTACTTGGACATCTTATCAACTAGAAATGCTTTCATGTCAGCTTAGAAAAAAGGACTTCTGTATGCTTCCTATATATCCAGAGATTTCTATCTTCACAAATTATTATTAAATGCTGTTCTGTTAAAATAAGTGGGGAGCCTGGTAGCACAGTGGTTAAGCGCTCAGATGCTAACCAAAAGGTTGCCGGTTTGAACCCACCAGCTGCTCCATGGGAGAAAGATGTGGCAGTCTGCTTCTGTAAAGATAAGTTAAGACCAGAGTCATTTTATAAATGATCACATCTTATATATGGAAAATTAACTATGCAAAGAACTTTTACATGTGTATATTTCTTCATTTAAACTTTATGCTTGGATTTGTAAGGATTTTAAAAACTTTCAAACCTATAAAATTCTGTATTTTAGAGTAGGTCAGGAGTTGTATAGCAATTTAGTCATAGAAATACATATCATCATAAATGCTACAATTTATTTTAGTCCTTTTTTCATAATAACAAGAAATTATAGCATTGTAGTGACTTACTTTCTAGGCAGCTGCCATCTACAATGGTATTTGAGCTATGGCCTTGATTTAAATAACAACTAAGATTTCATCTCTCTCTTTTTAGGCCACACCACACTTAAACACCATGTATCATGTGGACAGAATGCTGGAATTTAAGAATTTTACTCCTGAAAAAGAAAGGAGAGATTTTTTAGTACACTCCTTTCATTTTGCAAGTGAGAAAATTGAGGGCCAGAATAGCTAACTGGTAAATACTTAGATAAAAGAGTCCAGAGGATAATCTAGAGCCAATTCAAATATGTTACAACCTTCAGTACCTTTTCCTTGTTGTTTTGATTTAAAATATAAATAATTATAATTTTTTTTTTTTTAATCTGTAAACTTCTAGTGGCCTGGAAGGGAACCCCGGGCAAAAGGAATCCTAGTGGTTGGCCTGGCCACCCCATAGAAGTATTCAGTGGGTAGGGGAGAGGATGGGCTAAGTTCCACTAAGTTGTTTGAGGTTTCATGACTTGGGAAAAAATAAAAAAGCAACACCTCTTTTCAAGCCCCACTGGCACTCAGGGTGAATAAGGCTGTTGGTATATTTAACCTGCTAGCTTCTCATTTGCTCATTGCTCAGGAGAAAACATTTGGCAAGTAATGTTATTTATAACGGTAAAATAAAAAGAAAAAATACAGGAAACAACTCAAATGCTCAATAATTGGAGGATAAAAGTGAACATTTCTATAAAACTTACTGTGTACCAGACACTGTTGTAAGTGCTTTATGTATATTAACTCACGAAAACTATATGAGGCAAGGATTATTACCAGCCCCAGTTAACAGATGAGGAAACTGAGGTACAGAAAGGTTAAATAACTTGCCCAATGTTATACAGGTAAAGCTGGGATTTGAAAGCTGGCAGTCTGGTTCTAGAGTTGGTCCTTATCACCATTATGTTGAGCTACCCCAGAAAATTAGCTGGCACTTACATATTACTTACAGTTGCCAGGCATTGTTTCTAAGGGCTTTACACATATTAACCCTCACAATAATCTTATATTTACTATTATTAGCCCCATTTTACAGATGTGAAAGCTGAGGCACAGAAGATTAAGTAATTGTCCAAGTTTATACAAGTAATAAATGGAAGAGACAGACTTTGAATCCAAGCAATCTGACTACAAAATCATGCCCTAAACCACTGGTTAAGCAAACAGTTTTCTTTTGCTTGTTGCTAAATTTTATTTATATTAAATTAAAAAATATATATTTAATCTGAGAAATGTCAAGTAACAGATAACATAAAATATGTTACTGAAGTATATTACTTATATAATGTGTTTGCTTCTAGAATATACTAATGAAATGTGTTACGTAAATGGTAATATGTGTTTAAGTAAGGAGTCCCTGGGTAGCAAAAACGGTTATGCACTGGACTATTAACTGAAAGCTTGGCTCACAACCGGAGGCACCATGGAAGCAAGTTCTCGTGATTTGCTTTCAAAAGGGCACAGTGTTGAAAACCCTGCAGAGTGCAGTTCTACTCTGCATATATGGGGTCGTCATGAGTCAGAATTGACTAAACAGCAACTAACAACAGCAAATATGTTTGCTATCAGAAATCCTTCCTGGAGTCTTATTTATCTTACTGCAAAAACTGATGTTAGTTTAATCATTTTCTTATGAAGACATACATGCCAACAGATTGAAATTTTCCCTTAAACATATCTCTACAAGATTATGTCTCAGGGAAATACTATTTTCACTACCAAGAAATTTGATATTGCAGTTGTACTTGTGCTATTGGCAAAAAGACTTTAGGGACTTATAAATTTTTCAGATATGTTACAGTGAATTTTTCTGGGTCAAACTTACATTCATGTAAGAATGTTTAAAATATATTTGACTTTACTAGGAGTTCTAAGTTTAGCTATACAATATTTATATATTTTGTACTGGAGGCTTATGAAATCCCTTAGTATATTATGGAGAAGAAAGTTTTTGCAACTGTGGAGTGTATTAACATGCTGTTTTTAATAATAAATACAACATCAACTTACTTGGCCATGGAATGTGCACATGGAATTGCTTTCCTGGCACTCCTCTAATATCTAAAGACACAGATTTGCAAGGAAACTCAATAGAGTTAGTGATGCAGTATGGTTGTAGAGCACAAAGAATTTTTCATTTGGGAGCCTCCCCCAAATGGGTCCCAATTTTTTTGACCCATTCATCTCTCAGTCTGTCATACTACGGTGGCTTGCACGTTGCTATGATGCTGGAAGGTAGGCTACTAGTATTTCAAATACCGTCAGGGTCACCCATGGTGGACAGGTTTCAGTGAAGCTTCCAGACTAAGACAGACTAGAAAGAAAGGCCTGGCAATATACCTCCAAATATTTGCCAACGAAAACCCTATGAATCACAACAGAATATTGTCCAATACAGTGCTGGAAGATGAGTCCCATAGGTTGGAAGGCACTCAAAATACACAGTGGCCACAGCAATGGACTACAGCATACCAACAATCGTGAAGATGGTACAGGACCGGGCAACGTTTCATTCTTACATGAGGTCACCATGAGTCAAAGCTGAGTTGACGGCAGCTAACAACTGATTCTTTAACATAACTTTTGCTTCTCAACAACTAATCCACCAACCATTGGTGGTGGTGGTGGTGATGCAGTTGAGTCATTCTGACTCATAGCAACCCTATGTGCAACAGAATGAAACACTGCCTGGTTCTGTGCCATCTTCACAATCGTTGCTATAGTTGAGCCCATTGTTGCAGCCACTGCATTAGTTCATCTTATTGAGGGTCTTCCTCTTTTTTGCTGACTTTCTACTAACCAATCCACCAACCATACTATATTAAATATTCACCTGTTTACAAGTGTTTTTCCATTGGCATAGTTTCTACTGGGATCCTACAAGCTCTACAAGGATAAAAATAAGAATTTTATCTCAGGGGCATGTATTAAACAGTTAAAATGGCACTAGTAAGAACCAGTAGAAACAGAATTAATAATAAAATACAGATATAAAAGTGAAGAGGAGAGAGAAGAATAGAAGACTAGTGTGTCAATTAGAAAACTAAAAGAGAAGAGGAAAATTAGGAGAAGATCAATCAAAAAGGCAGTATCTATAGAAAACAAAAAGAGGAAAATATCAGTAAAAAACACAATCAGAAAATCAATGAAAAATTAACACAATAAGAATAATAGAACCCAAAATAGAATAATGAGGAAGACCAGGTCAAAGAACATATTTTTGACAAAAAAAACACAAGAAAATAAAAATATGAGAGTGACAATATTTAAGACTCAAATAGTTGTGCCTATAAAATATTCATTCCATGGTAGAGTGAGCACATAGAGTTTACAACACTGGAAAATCACAGTGCAGATCTCTAGAGTTCTGGAGCAAATTCATGCCCTCTTCTGCTGATATTTATTCTCCTTTTGAGAAATAGCTTCTGGCTTGCTACTTGGCTCTGGTAGAGACTGAATACCTAGCCATGGGCTATCAAGTGACCATGAGACCTAAGCTTTCCTTATGAAGTGTGTGCCAACTAGACAACCAAGTCATAATGTTGGGTGTACGTGGCAGCAATCTATCACCAAATAGAAATGGCATATAAGATATTGGGCTTGAGCAGAAATGGAAGACACAAGTAAATTGCATTGAGCAGATGCTCAGATTCCTTCAACACTAACTCTTCCTCTCCTTCCATCCATATCTATGGCCTTATAGGGAGGTCCTTAGAATCAGTTGACTGATGAGGAAAAACATCCAGGCCTGACTTACAAATGGTTCTGCATGATATGTTGGTACCAACCAGAGGTAGACAGTTACAAAATTATAGTCCCACCGAGAAGTGGCTCTCTGAAGGTCAGTGGTGGAGAGAAATCCTCATAATGAGCATAATTTAGAGCGATGCACTTGATTTTCCACTTTTCTGGACCGAAAGATGGCCAGAAATATAGATCTGCACTGATTGGTTGTCAGCTGGTAATATTTTGGCTGGATGGTCACGGACTCAAAAGGACAAGATTGAAAGATTGAGTACAAGAAGATCTGGGGAAGAGGTATATGGATGGGCCCCTAAGAATGGGCAAAGAGTTGTGAAGATATTTGTGACCCATGCAAATACTCACCAAAAGGCATCATCTGCAGAGGAGGCTTTCAATAATCAGGTGGAAGAAATGTCTCATTCTCTGGATGTCAGTCACTTTCTTCAGCCACCTTACTGCTTTCTCAATGGACCCAGGTACAAAGTGGCCATGTTATCCAAAATGGAGGCATTTCATGAGCTCAGCAATATGAACTTCTCACTAAGGCTGACTGGTTACTGCTACTGCTGAGTGCCTAACTTGCCAACAGCACAGACCAGCACTGGGCCCCTGATTTGGCACTACTACCCAGTCACCTAGTGGTAGGTTGATTATATTGGACTAATTCTCTCAAAAGAGAGAGAGATTTTTTCCACTGGAATAGAAATATATTCTTGATATGGATTTGTCTTCCTTGTCTGTAATGCTTCTGCTGGCACCACCATCTATGTGGAGTAATAAAATGCCTTGTTCATTTTCATAGCATTTTGGAAAATATTCGTTCTGATCAAGGAACTGATTTCATTGCAAAAGAAATTCAGCAATAGCCTCACGCCCATGATTCACTTGTCATACCACTTACATTGTCACCCAGAAGCTGTTGGCCTAATAGTGGAATGGTTTGCTGAAGACTCAGTCAGTTGGGAGACAACATTTTGAAAGAATGGATGCTATGTTAAAAGGTGCAGTATATGCTTTGAATCAGAGACCAATATGTGGTGCTGTGTTTCTCATAGCCAGAAAAAGGCTATGATCTTTACAGAAGCCGACTGCCGCATCTTTCTCTCATGGAGCCACTGGTAGGTTCAAGCGACCAATCTTTGGGACTACATACTGCTTTGCCCATGGTTCCAGCTGGCTCTGCCAATAGGTGGTTCCAGGAGGAAACAGCAAGGCTGGAGGAAGAAGAAGGGACTCTCTTCTCTGCATCTGGTTGGCTTTTTGTTGGCCTCCAATCTGCTTCCTGCTCCTCTGAGCATCACCCCAGCAATAGCAGATCTTTCTGTAGCAGAATGTGAATCTAGTTTTCCATTTTTCCAACATTTGCAGAACCAACTTCACATGATCCTGTCAGAGAAACAAACACTACTGAGCAAGCGTCCCCTCTTCAGAGGTGTGGGCTAAAGTCTTGAATCAAGGTCTCCCAGCTCCCTGTTCAAGGTTGCCCTTCATTAATGCATCTTGTGTCCCAATTACCCTACATCCTGGATTTCGGGAAGGTGGATGAGAGGCAATGTGTAGAAATGTGAGGCTACCCTGAAGCTAGTGCTGGACTAGTTTAGAGAGAGAGGAAGTGCAAGAGGAAAAGAGCCCCAATTGGTAGTGCCATTAATTGGGGCCAGCCATGGGATGAAATAGAGAACTGTTAGAAAGGGGGTAGGATATATGAGGAGAGAGTTGAAGGGTAAAGAGGAACAAAGGAGCAGGAGCAAACCGTCGAAAAAGGGTTATACTGTACTGAAGTGAAATTGAGAGATTGGCAATCCACCATTAATATTTTGGTGTGTTTCCATCTGATCCTTTTTGTATGCTTTTAAAAAAACATAATTGGTCTACACTGCATATTCAATTTTATATTCTGTATTTGTCAATTACAATTACAACATAAGCATTGCCTCTTGTTACAAATTCTTTATTAACATAATTTTTAAACAACTTATTTTTGTTTTTGTTGAGAATTAACACAGCAGAACATACACCAATGCAACAATTTCTACATGTACAATTCAGTGACATTGATTATGTTCTTTGAGTTGTGCAACCATTCTCACATCCTTTTCCAAGTTTTCCTCTCCATTAGCATAAACTCACTGCTCCCTAAGTTTCCTATCTAATCTTTTGAGTTGCTGTTGTCAATTTGATACCATATAGACAGATTTTAAAAGAGCACAATGGTCAAGGCAGACATTCTTTACTAGTTAAGCTAAGCTATTGTTCATCAACACAGTTTGTAATGACTACTTAATATCCAGTCCTTTGATTAGATCATAATTTATTTAACCATTTCTCTGTTGATGGGTACTCTCGTTATTACCAATGTTTATTAAAATAACTATAATGACTATCTCTGTGCAAAAGCTTTTTATGCACTTCAAGCTGTTTCCTCAGGATATATATATTCCCCAAAATGGAATTACTATGCCGAAGAATTCAGATATTTTTTCTGTTAAATTTTTAAATCTTAATTCTTCCTCAAATTCCTGTGGATCTGTATTCTTTGTCCACAATCCTGTAATACAAAAAAGCATTGAAAATGGAAAGCTTTTTCATATTTTACTTCACCTGCACTCATTTGGTAGTAAAACCTGAGTGGAAGTGATATGAGGTGAATTATGGACTTTAATTTTCCCACTTAGTGTGACTATTCATGTATTTTGTTGCAGAAATATTCTGTTCAATTATGGGGCACTACTTTAGAACCCACTGGGAGTGTTAGGTAATATGTAGTATCTTTACTACCTTTCAAAATCCCAAATTTTCTTACTTATGAATAATATCTAGCTCTAAGAGGTAGCTCTTCCCAAGCCATATTTTGAGTGCCTTCCAACCTGAGGGGCTCATGTTCTGGCACTATATCAGGCAATATTCTGCTGTTATTCATAAGGTTTTCACTGGTCAATTTTTTCAGAAGTAGATCGCCAGGTTCTTCTTCTTAGTCTGTCTTAGTCTAAAAGCTCTGCTGAAACCTGTCGACCATGGGTGACCCTGCTGATATTTGAAATACCAGTGGCATAGCTTCTGGCATCACAGCAACACGTAAGCCACCATAGTACAACAAACTGACAGACACAGGAAGCATCAAAAGAAGATTGAAGGAATACACAGAGTCACTCTACCAAAAAGAATTGGTAAATGTTCAACCATTTCAGGAGGTAGCACATGATCAAGAACCAATGGTACTGAAGGAAGAAGTCTAAGCTGCATTGAAGGCACTGGCAAAAAACGAGGCTCTAGGAACTGACAGAATGCCAACTGAGATGTTTCAACAAACAGATGCAACACTGGAAGTGCTCACTCGTCCATGCCAAGAAATTTGGAAGACAGCTACCTGGCCAATCGACTGGAAGAGATCCATATTTGTGCCTGTTACAAAGAAAGGTGATCCAACAGAATGTGGGAATTATCAAACAATATCATTAATACACATGCAAGTAAAATTTTGCTCAAGATAATTGAAAAATGGTTGCAGCAGTACATTGACAGGGAACTGCCAGAAATTCAAGCCAGATTCAGAAAACGATATGGAACAAGGGGTATCATTGCTGATGTCAGATGGATTTTGGCTGAAAGCACAGAATACCAGAAAGATGTGTAGCTATGTTTATTAACTACCCAAAAGCATTCAATTGTGTGGATCATAACAAATTATGGATAACACTGGGAAGAATGGTAATTCCAGAACACTTCATTGTGCTCATGAGAAACCTGTACATAGACCAAGAGACAATCATTCAAATAGAACAAGGGGATACTCTGTGGTTTAAAATCAGGAAAGGTGTGCATCAGGGTTGTATTCTTTCACCATACTTATTCAATCTGTATGCTGAGCAAATAATCTGAGGAGCTGGACTATATGAATAAGAATGTGGCATCAGGGTTTGAGGAAGACTCATTAACACCCTCTGATATGCAAATGACACAACCTTGCCTGCAGAAAGCAAAGAGGACTTGAAGCACTTACTGATGAAGATCAAAGACTACAAAGCCTTCAGTATGGACTATACCTCAATATAAAGAAAACAAAAATCCTTACAACTGGACCAATAAACAACATCATGATAAATGGAGAAAGCATTGAGGTCAAGGATTTCATTTTACTTGGATCCACAATCAACACCCATGAAAGCAGCAGTCAGGAAATCAAATGACACGTTGCACTGGGCAAATCTGCTGCAAAAGACATCTTTCAAGTGTTAAAAAGCAAAGATGTCACTTTGAAGACTAAGGAGAGCCTGACCGAAGCCATGGTATTTTCAATAGCTTCATATGCATATGAAAGCTGGACAATGACTAAGGATGACTGAAGAGGAACTGATGCATTTGAATTATGGTGCTGACGAAGAGTATTGAATATAATATGGACTACCAGAAGAATGCACAAATCTCTCTTGGAAGAAGAACAGCCAGAATGCTCCTTAGAAGCAAGGATGGTTGAGACTTCGTCTTATGTACTTTGGACATGTTATCAGGAGGGACGAGTCCCTGGAGAAAGACATCATGCTTGGTAAAGTAGAGGGTCAGCAAAAAAGAGGAAGACTTCAAGACGATGGACTGACACAGTAGCTGCAACAATGGGCTCAAACACAGCAATGATTGTGAGGATGGCGCAGTACCAGACAGTGTTTAATTCTATTGTACATAGGGTCACTATGAGTTGGAACCAACTCAATGGCACTTAACAACAACAACAGCAACAACAGTAGTGTTAGAAGAATGTACTAGGTAGGTTAATTTCAAAAATGTTTGCTGAACTTTTTATGTTGGTAACATATAACTTTTATAACCTGCAAAATCAGTAAAAGTATCTTCACTTCGCAAAAACAAAGTAAAATAAAACACCAAAGAAACAGACAAGAACCAAACAAATCAACCTTTTAAAATGTGATTAGTTTTACAATTATAGTTTATTGTTGTTATATTTCATTTTGAATTCTTCTCTCAGAGAAGATTTGTAGCTCATTTCTTGCTTAGTCACACCGATTTCCTTTCAAATTCCAGTTGATAAACAAATGAGACAGTACTCACCATTTCATGTATTAGCCCTTGTTGTCTAATAACTGTATAAAACTTTAATGCATAGTGTTTATTGTTATTGTGTTTGTTTCATGGGCATAAGGTCAGGTCTAATTACAACAAGCTGGGGTCAGTGGGACCACACAGTCTCTTGATGCATGTAAGACAGGGGCACTCAATCTTTTTTGTATCTCAACAGCAAACAGATTACTATTCAGCTGCACATATGATCCCACGTATAGTTCCAGTAATTTCTCCAGTCTCTTCCATTTAAGGAAGCATACCAGAGTGGAAATGAATATATCAATGATCTTAGAGTTACTTTAATTTTTTATTGATAAATTATCACAATATTTTACCACTTTACTTTTAAATTGTTAAAACAATTATTAAACAGTTTGTGTCATTTTACAAGTGACCCCAATGAATGGCATTTGTGGATTGAACTCTGTTAATGTATTGAAAAGGCACCTGAATGGGTAAGAACCTGGATCACTCTAGTGATAAGGATCTTCTTCTTCTGTCACTTTTCCAGATACTAAGGAAAACACTTCAGGAAAAAAGATTGGACTTGTGGTAAAGTAGGAGGAGGTGCTCCCTGCATTAGTTTCATCACATAAGTTTAGAAAAGCTTAGTAAAGGCAGGATCTTTCTAAGAGAAGCACCCAATAAATGGGAGGCTGCTGGTATAGTGCAAGGGCATGTGCTTTTGTGATTTGTGGAAACTGGGCTCAATTCCTGGTTCCTCTATGAGGATTCCTTTGCAGGGTTGTAAAGTTCAATGTGCAGGGTTGTAAACGTCAGCATTTATAGAGCATCTACTGCATGCCAATATGCTTAACAGGCTGTAAACCTCAATATGAAAAAACACCTCATTCACGAATTGTGGCACAGGTGAATTTATTCCTTCTCAAAATACTTATTAAGCGTCCACTAATGTGTCCGACTGGTCTACGGGCTAGAGATGTAGTGATGAAGACCACAAATAAAAGTTCCTGTGCTTCTTGCACTTACGATTTAGAGGTGACACTTACTTTCTAGTGGTGGAATTTATATTCTAGTGAAATGGTGATTTACACCACTGGGAATTTTTAGAGTGCTTGATTTGATTTTCTTTTGATTTAAAAATACAGTGTTGCCATCACTTTTGCAAACAGACCAGTTGTTGTCAGTCTCCTTGATGATCTATTCAGTTGAGGAATATAAAAACATCACAATGCCTTAGAGTTGGAAGGGACCTTATTTTACTGATGGAAAAAACAAAGCAGCTTAATTAAGTTTACCCATGGTATTACTGAGAGACTGAGAGAGACTAGGCTTTACATCTTCTCTTGTATGCTTTCCTCAGTCAAAATCCTCATGGTTTCTGGGGTTTCTGAATCAGGATTTGAGTTGAGAGAAGTGACACTTGGAAAAACTACAGATAGTGCTATGAGTTCAGAGACTGCTGTAAATTGGGGTGATTTGGTTAATCAGAACATATGGCTTGATGGAAGACTAATAGGACATCTGAGCTCTAATCCTGGCCTATTTATTAAAGAGAAGCCATTTTGTCTGGGGTCTTAAAAGCTTGCCAGCGGCCATCTAAGGTGCATCAATTGGTCCCAACCACCTGGAGTAAAGGAGAAGGAAGAACACCAAAGATACAAGGAAAGTATTAGCCCAAGAGACAGAAAGGGCCACATAAACCAGAGACTTCATCAACCTGAGACCAGAAGAACTAGATGGTGCCCAGCTACCAGCAATGACCGCCCTGACAGGCAACACAACACAGAGTCCCTGATGGAGGAGAAAGGTGGGGTGCAGAACTCACATTCTAGTAAGAAGACCAGACTTAATAGTCTGATTGAGACTGGAGGAACCCTGGAAAGCACGGCCCCCGGATTCTCTATCAGCCCAGTACTAAAACAATTTCCGAGGCCAACTCTTCAGACAGGGATTGGACTGGACTGTGGGACATAAACTGATACTTGTGAGGAGTGCGTTTCTTAGGTCAAGTAGCGACAAGACTAAATGGGCAGCTTCTGTCCAGAGGTGAGATGAGAAGGCAGAGAGGATCAGGAGCTGGTTGAATGGACGTGGGGAATCAGGGGTGGAAAGGAGTGTGCTGTCACAGTATGGGGAGAGCAATTAGGGTCACGTAACTATGTATAAATTTTTGTTTGGGAGACTAACTTGAACTGTAAACTTTCACTTAAACTACAACAATAAACGAAAAAAAGAAAAAGAGAAGCCATTTAACCTAGGCCCTAACTTCCTTGTCTTTTAAATGAAGAGATTAAGACTAGATGAGGACTAACATTTGCACAGTACTTTGAGCCCTATAAAATACGCATTTGTGTACAGAGATTTACAAAGTGCCTGGCATATAGTGCTAAAAAATGTTATATTAATATTAATCACACAGCAACCTTATAAATATAGATGCCATTTTGTAGACAAAAAAAGTTGAAAATCATAGAAATTTTCCAAGATCCATCAGTTAAGGATTAGGGAAACCAGGCCAGGCTGGGAAGCAGGACTCCTAACTGTACTATTTCCTTTGTAGCACATTAAGAACCCTCCAGCTATAAGACAGAAATAATTCTTTAGAAACTCAGATTTGATGTGAACCTAGAAAGACGGGCAGAAACAGCAGTCAGAGAGGGGGTGGATAACCCAGCAAGCAAGGTAAGCAAGGGCTTACTTGTAACTTGTACTTAGTAATCTGTAATGAACAATTTCACACTGGTTTCACCACACGTTTGAATTGTTCACTACAGATTAGTAAGCAAAAGTAAGCTCGTGCTTACCTTGTTTACCGGGTTATCTGCCCCTGTCAAGGATTGCAAATTTGAAAAGAGGCTTTGATTCTGTAGGAATGTGCTGTGGGGTTGGGAGAGAGACAGATGCTAGCCATACCTAGAAGCAGAATCTTTGATGTGGTGAAAAAATGTAAAATTGTTCATTACAGATGATCTGGTAAGCAAGGTAAGCACTGTGCTTGGCTTGCCAATTGGATAATCCACCTCTGGTCAGAGAGAAGGGGGAAATATTTTATGTAGTGCATGAAGAAGACTTCTGGCAAGTGAGTTAGTTTCCTCTTTAGTCTTCCTCAGGAAGCAGCGTTTCTATTGGGGAGTAGAATGGGGAGTTAGGGAAAACGTGTGGAAGGCTTTGAATGCCAGGCTAAGAAGTCTGGTCGCCATTAGTAGCTCATGAGCAGAGGGGTGGCATAATGTTAACAATATTTATTATTAATCTGGCTGTGGTTTAATGAATATATTGGTGCGGTGGGACTGGAGCTTCGGAGACCAGTTACATGGCTGTACAAGAGTGTAGTACAAGGTGATGAGGGCCTCCATTATGTTGAGACCAGGGAAAAGGTGTTCCTTTGTCAACAAATAGCGTTTGCAAACTCGTTATTTTTTTTAAAAAAAGGGTTTATGAGTATTCGTTTTCTTTTAAAAGCAGGTACTGCAGAGAAGCCTCAGAGGCCAAAAGAGCACGTTTGGATTTAAACCAGGCTCAGGCTCCAGGTTTTGCATTTTCTAATATGTAACCTAGAGGAAGTCACCTAACCTCTCTTGAGCGTCGGTTTCGTTTTCTCTAAACTGAGGGTGACAACCCCTGTTTAGTACAGCATTTGTGGAGATTAAAGCAGTGTTTGACACCTAGCAATGGCGCTCAATGTTGGTTCCCGCCTTCCCCCAGGTATCCTTCGGGCGGGTGCTGAGTAGACAAGGACGGCTGAAGCCAGGAAAGCCGTTCTACCTGGAGACCCCGGCAGGTCCCTCCAGTCCCGCGATGGGCTACCTCCGAACGTCGGCTCCACCTTGTCCAGGCTTCGCGTGGCATGACAGAGCATCCCCAGCCTGCCCGCAGGCTACACGCTGCCCAGCCATAAACTCCGGAGCCCGCGACACCGGGGGATGCAGAACTGAAGCGCGGGAAACAGCGCGGAGACGCGGCGGCACCCAAGGCTGCAGTGGTTGCCAGCGAACTGGCCGCGGGTGCTGGGCCGCGCTATCCGCGTTTGAAGTCTCCGGCGCGGCCGCTGGTTGGCGGACGTGGGTCACGTGCGCCCAGGCAGGAGTTTCCCCGACAGCTGGAGGCTGCGTGGGATCCGGCGGCTGCTCCCAGATCCGCGTTGCGGCCTTCCCCGCCCCCTCCCTCGTCCCTCCCCCGCCCGCTTCCGCCCGGCTTATTATCCTCCTTATTGACAAACAGAGCAGCCGCGGCGGCGACTCTCGGCGTGCATTTGTAGCCAAGCCATGGGAGACAAGAAGAGCCCCACCAGGTAACAGCGACCGGCACCGGGGTCCGGACTGTGCGAGTGGCAGGGCCTCGCGCTGGGCTTCGGTCGGCTGCCTCACTCGCCGCCCGGGCACCGGGGCGACAACGGGGGCAGCGCCGGTGCTGCGCGAGCGCTGCCGCGTGAGGGGCCAGCGCTGGCCACCCCACAATGGAGCCGCGATGGCGGCGGCAGTCACAACGGCAGCCCCCAGTTTTAGAGCAGCGGTGGGGGCTACTGCGGCCGCGCTAGCGCTCTTCTCTTTCCTAACTCCCCTCCCCCGCCGAGCCGGAGCGCGGCGCGACGGGGGCCCGCGAGGCGGGGGTCGCGGAATTGGGGCGGGGCGGGGGTGGCCGCGGGGCCCGGGCGCGGCCTGCTGGTGACCCCGCGCCGCGTCGTGTCCGTGTTGTGTCCTGCAGGCCGAAGCGGCAGCCGAAGCCGTCCTCAGATGAGGGTTACTGGGACTGTAGCGTCTGCACCTTCCGGAACAGCGCCGAGGCCTTCAAGTGCATGATGTGCGATGTGCGGAAGGGCACCTCCACACGGTGAGTCTCCGGCCTGCCCCGCGCGCCTCCGGCCGGCCTGGTCGCGGCGCAGAGGACGCCCCTGCGGTGGCCGCCCCCTCCCATGACATTTGCAGACCTAGGCGGGAGGAGAGGTGAAACTGAGGTGGTGGTCGCGATAGCAGTTGGGTCAGATCGATCGCGACCCAGGCGATGGTTTGTGGTGAGGGGTAATTGAAGAGGCTGTAGCGTTTTTTGTTGCTAAGAGAGTAAATTGTTTGAGAGGTATTAGCTACTGCGATTTAATTCGTATTGCTGAGTGTAATGCAGCCCACCCCACCCCCCCGGATATAATAATGTTGGCTGCATTTTTGTGTTAGTGCGTGGGGATCAAGGAAAACCCATGAAATCCTCTTTGGAAGCAAAGGATGTAATCTGGTTTCATCCCTACAAAAAAAAAAGTATCTGTAGAATACACGATAGATTAAACTTCTTTTTAAATATGGATGTCTAGAAGGGTCTTGTTTAGTATTATTCAAATTCTCCAGTATTTTATAAATAGTTGGAGGTGAGCCCACTCAGTAGGACACATTTTTTACTGAAAGTATCTGAACAGTTTTAGTTTAATTAAGTGGCAATCTATTAGACTATACAAATGAGATAAAATGATCCCTGCCTATTTTCAGTTTTAACTTTATCTTATTGTAGGCTTACAGTATAATAGTTCTGTCTCTTAAAAAAGCACTTAAGTCAATTAAGCGGCTAAAGAAAATCATCCAGGAAATTCAAAGTCAGTGACATTTTTTATCTGCCAGCACTTAGTTACGGAGTTGCTTTGCTTTTACAGTAGGGTAGCCTTTGAATTAATTCGTTAGAATCCTCTGATTTATAGCTTAATATTTAGATAGTTTATGTAATATGACTTTACAAAGTCTGTTAGAAGTGGAATTATCAAAAATAAGAGTATAAGGAATACTATTAATGTCTTACAGTATGGTCTACTGTTGTTAAAAAAAAAAGCTTAAATATTGATGTTAGCTTTAGATATTCAGTAGGTGTTAGATGTCTGAAAACGAAATATCCTGATTTTTAAACCCCATTTATGGGATTTTATTAAAAATTATTAATGTAGAGATAGAAGTGGTTGACAGTAGTTTAAAATTTTAACATTTTCTTAGTGAAACCAGCTACTTTTGACGTCTTTTTGTAAATCATAATATGTTTTTTGTATATAAATTCCCATTTACATTGGATAAACTATATTGAACGTTTATCATATTCTTTAAAAAGCAAATTTTTGAACATCTATATATTTAAGAATAAAACAGCATAACATTATAAAAAGAAAAAAGTACATGTATGCTCAAATAAATCTGATGAATAAACTGTTTTTGGACCCGTGATTTAAGTATTTTCAAAAGCAGATTATCCTTATATCTTTATGTCTGTATTAGCTTGGATTTGGTTTAGGCTGTATTTGTATATCTATATTAACACTCTATACTTTTTTAAATACTCGATAAACAAGTTTTAGAACGTTTGTTTTTTTGGAGACAGGAACTTTAAAGTGGAGACAGTTATTATAATCTTAATCTCTGGTACTATGTTGTTGCTTTTTGTTTTTCCCTCTATTTTCTTGTAACAAATAGAAAAATACTGAAATTAGAAGAGCCTATATGTTTATTTGCAGGGACAGCAAGGAAGGGGGGAAGCTGGTGTCCTACTCCACAGCCAGTCTTGGGGTTAGAGGAACCCTGAGAAATAGAGTAGGTGGTGACAGCTCAGAAGAGAAGAAACAGGCCGCATACCTGGCACCTGGAAGAAGAAGGAATATAGTGCACAGGGCAGTTGGCCCAGGACAGAGAAGTGGGCCTAGTTTAAAAGAGGCTTGAGGCCCATGTGGGGGCCCCTGACATTTTTTACGAGTACTTCTGAGCTCTTGTAGATCCAATTTTTAGTGGTGGAATCATTACTTGAGGAGGACTCAGAGAAGCATTGTCATTTGGATTGAAACTGAAGAGGCTCTGGGCAACTCACCAGAAGTCTAAGGGACACTCTGTTCCTAAAAGTAAGTGTTCTACACTAAGACCCTCTCAGCTTCTTCCTTCCTCTGTCTGAATTGTCTCTGCTCTTCTGATTTTGGCCGTAAGTTAAACCTAAGAGCTCTAATTTCTCTCTTGTGTGTTATTTTCCTATAGCTGTTTCTGAAATTCAGAGTGGAATCCATGTTTGGAAAGAATAGAACAGGGCATTGTTAATAGGGCAGATATTGATTGCATCACAAAATACTTTGCTGTCTGGTAATGTTAGTAAAACAGAATTAAAAGACTGTAGAATACTACTGAGAAGCAAAAGTTGCGGTAGTTGGAAGAAATAATTCTCTACAACTGACATGTTAATTAGCAGTTAGGGTAATTTGAGGGGTAAGGCTGAAGAGAACCAAACCAAGGAACTGAATAGCTGTAGCTCAGAAGGATCCGGTTTGCTAATGACTTGTTTGTGTGACCAGCAGACAGGATTTGAATCCCTTGGGTCATACTGACCTTTGAACTGATTGTGTCTCAGTCTCCAAATCTGTGGCCAAATCTAAGCCATCCTAGACATTTGAAAATGTCTAGGGAAGATGAGTCGATTGTCTCCCTTAAAATCTTTACTGACAAATTTTTTTTTTTTTCTTTTAAGACTGTCTAGTTCAAATTCTTTACATTGCAACAGAATATTATTTCCTTTGGCTATATCCTTGGTAGGTCATGCTTTTCTGCAGAATGACTGTATGCAGTGAAATGAGCTTATATTCATAAGATATATTTCAGAATACAGTGTGATTGAAAGTAGCTTCAGTTCCTCAACTGATAAATTATATTCTTTAAATTTATAGTGTTTCTATGATTTAATTTCAGTTTTTATGCTTGCTGGCCTTAATGAGTTTAAATTTGATCTATTCAACTTTTTTTTTTTTAAAGCTAGAATCTGAGTAGCCGGGTAGCTCAAGTACCTGAAGTTTTCTATCTTGTGCTTTTGTGAGTGAAACACTTATAAATGTCAAACCCGTAGGAAAAACGTAGAAAAACAAAGCTATGGTGACAAATGATTCCCATAAGTGCCAGATTGCCTTCTTCATTTTTATATCTAAAGTTCTTATGAGGCAGTAGGTGTTCCAGATAGAAACTTCAGGAAGTTAAGAACCATCATCAGAGAAAAAAACGGGTGTGAGAATAGTCATCAATATATAATGATTGAATTAAACTAGAATTTTATTGCCAATTCCTCATATATGTATGAAAAAATGAGTTTATTGCTTAATTCAGATAGCAGCTATTTAGAAATGAAAATAATAGAGCAGTTGGTTTTGGTTTTGAGCTGTGGTCTAAATGAGAACCTATGAAATACCTATTACATAGCAGAGTTCCAAATTTAATACCTTTATCCTGTTATACCTTCTCAGAGTAACTTGTAATACAGTTGTCTTCTGTGTCTGCGAGGGATTGGTTCCAGGATCCCCACCCCCCACCCCACCATGGACACCAAAATCTGAGGATGCTCAAGTCACTTGTGTAGAATGGCATAGTATTTGCATACAACCTATGCACATCCTCCCGTATACTTTAAATCATCTCTCGATTACATATAATACCTAATACAATGTAAATGCTTTGTAAATAGTTATTTCATTACAATTGAAGACTTGCTGTGGAAGATAGCCTTTCTCTTCTATGAGTTTCTTGAGCTCTTCTGGGAACACTGATGCTACCTGGGCATCAGCTGATGCCTGTTCGCCTGTGACCTTGAAGTTCTTGAGGTTGCACGCTTTACATAGCTAGCCAGCCATCCCTTACTAGCCTTAAACTCCTTCCTCCCGCTGTCCTCAACCCCCTCACACTTAGCCCTTGAGGGATTGCTTTGACCCCTTAGTGGCTTTTTAGGAGCCATTTTTTTATGGAAACAAAGGTGCACACAACCCAAATAGCAAGTGAACAAGACGCGAGGCAAACAACGCTCAAACAACGAGTGCTGGAGAGAGGCTGAGGATCTGTAAAATGGTGGGAGGCTACAGCAGGGTCTGCCTGCATGTCACTTCATTTGTGTGGATTCAGCATAGTGCTTGGCGTATGGCAAATTCAAGTTTTGCTTTTTGGAATTTTTTTTTTTTTAATATTTTTAATCCACGGTTGATTGAATCTGCAGATGTGGAACCCGTGGATACAGAGGGCCAAGTATAGTTCCTTTAGGTTTCTCATAGGCATTATTTTAAAGAAACGTGAAAAATTTCACATAGTAGAAAGAGCACTAGGTATTGGACTAGGAATCTGGTGACCTGTGTTCATATCTCATTTTAACCACTTCAGCACTCAGCATTCAGCAAATGTTTATTGAAATCTTACTTTTTGCAAGGCCTTAGCTAAGTACTGGACATACAATGGTGAGCAAAATAGATATTTTTTTGTGTCTTCTTCTGTAAAATTTTAGTTTTGTTGTCAAATTACAAACACTTTGAGCACTACCAAATTCTGTACATGAGGTAGTTTTAGTAAATCTTTCCTTTATGTATGAGCCAAAGAGTTGAAACTTCTCTATTTAAAAAAATCTAAAGTTTCTAACTGAACTCAGTATTATGGTTAGGAATGACTATTGGTAAAAAGAATAAATTATTTCTGCTTCTATTAAATGGGAGTAAACTATATAGAATTCACATTTTGAAGAAACCTTAAGGAAACCAATTATTATTTGGTGAAAAATCTTTTCAGTATTATTGTTGTCTTGTTATACTTGCTTTCTGTCTTCTAATTTGAGGTTTGATACAGAGTTGGTTCTCCTAGATTTGGAGTGAGAATGGGAGAAAACATTGAGGACCATGTAAGTAAGTTAATTTTTCAGAAATACAGCATCCCCTATCTCTTTGAGGATCCTCTTCAGCTACCACATAGTTGTTCAAGATAAAATAAAATAAAAACCAGTTGCCATTGAGTTGATTTTGACTCAGTGGCAGCCTCGCGTGTGCAGAATAGAATTGCATTCCATAGGATTTTGAAGGCTGTGACCTTCCAAAAGCAAATTACCAGGCCTTCCTGTCAAGATGTCTCTGGGTGGGTTCGTATACTGCCAACCTTTTGGTTAGTAGTTGACTGCTTAAACAGTTGCACCACCCAAGGACTCCAGTTGTTGTTCAGAGACTCCTTATTCTAGGAGGCTGCTGCTTTTTTTTTTTTTTAATTTTATTGTACTTTAAGTGAAAGTTTACAATTCAAGTTAGTCTCATACAAAAATTCACACACACAGTTATGTGATCCTAATTGTGCTCCCTATACTGTGACAGCACACTCCTCCTTTCCACCCTTAATCTCCCATGTGCATTCAGCCAGCTCCTGACCCTCTCTGCCTTCTCATCTCACCTCCAGACAGGAGCTGCCCATTAAGTCTCATGTATCTGCTTGAGCTAAGAAGCACACTCTTCACAAGTATCATTCTGTGTCTCGTAGTCCAGTTCAATCTTTGAAGAGTTGGCCTTGGGAATGGTTTTAGTTCTGGGTTGACAGAGAGTCCAGGGGCCATGCTCTCTGGGATTCCTCCAATCTCAGTCAGACCGTTAAGTATGGTCTTTTTACTAGAATTTGAGTTGTGCACCCCACCTTTCTCCTGCTCCATCAGGGACTCTCTGTTGTGTTCCCTGTCAGAGCAGTCATTGGTGGTAGCTTGGCACCATCTAGTTCTTCTGGTCTCAGGCTGATGAAGTCTCTGGTTTATGTGGCCCTTTCTGTCTCTTGGGCTAATACTTTCCTTGTGTCTTTGGTGTTCTTTATTCTCCTTTACTCCAGGTGGGTTGGGACCAGTTAATGCATCTTATATGGCCCCTCACTAGCTTTTAAGACCCCAGATGCCACTCAACAAAGTAGGATGCAGAACATTTTCTTAATAAACTTTGTTATGCCAGTTGAGTTAGATGCCCCCTGAGAGCATGGTCCCCAGACCCCTGCCCCTGCTACTCTGTTCCTCAAAGTGTTTGGTTGTATTCAGGAAACTTCTTAACTTTGGTTTAGTCCAGTTGTGCTGACTTCCCCTGTAATGTACGCTGTCCTTCCTTTCACCTAAGATAATTCTTGTCTACTGTCTAGTGAGTGAATAACCCTCACTCTCCCTCCCCACCCTCATAACCATCAAAGAATGTTTTCTTCTGTGTTTAAACCTTTTCTTGAGTTCTAGGAGGCTTCTTGTTTGTGTTTTCTCCTTCCTAAATCTTGGTTTTGGAGTCCCTGGGTGATGCAAACAGTTAACTGCTTGACTACTAACAGGAAGGTTGGAAGTTCAGAGTCACCCAGAGGCACCTTCGTAGAAAGGCCTGACGATCTGCTTCTGAAAGGTGATAGCCTTGAAAACCCTGTGGAGCACAGTTCTGCCCTGCAGCACATGAGTCAGAATTGACTTGATGGCAACTGTTTTTGAAGGTGATTATTGTTTGCATAGTCCAGACTGTTGTTGTTAGGTGCTGTCGAGTTGGTTCTGACTCATAGCAACCCTATAGAATGAAGCAGAACTGCCCCATAGGGTTTCCAAGGAATAGCTGGTGGATTCGGACCACCAACCTTTTGGTTAGCAGCTGTAGCTCTTAACCATTGTGCTACCAGGGCTCATTTGGTGCAGAAGCAGAGGGTAAAACTGCTGGCACCTTAGCATAAATCAAAGCAGTCACACCAAATGCTGTATTCATCATACTCTTCACTACTGTCACTCGCCGTAAAAATAATGCCAGTTTCACTTAAGAATATCCTTGATTAGACATTAAGAATTACTAATTTTATTATGTCTGATATCATTTTTAACATTCTGTCTGACGAAATGGGAAGTACACGTAAAGCACTTCTGCTGCATACCAAAGTACATTGGTTGATTCAAGGAAAAGTTTTTTATGCACTTGTTTGAGTTGTGGGTAAAAGTAGTTCCTTTTTTCATAGAACATCATTTTTACTTGAAGGAATGACAAACTATGGCTATTCAGACTTGGTTATTTAGCAGATACTTTCTCAAAAACAAACACAGTGAGCCTGCCACTTCAAGTTGTCAGTATTTGTTGCCAATGATAAAAACTGAACTGTCAGGTGAAAACTAGAATTTTGGAAAACTTGTAACCACTATGGTAAGCTTGAGAGTTTACCGGTACTTTAAAGACTTTTCTAATGAGATTGGTGGTGATATTAATAAATGTGATTTCTGATATCTTACCATAAAATATGTCAACATTTGGAACATCTGCATGAGTCAGTGAACTAATATTTTCCCAGTGATCAATGCAGGAACTTGCAAAACCATACACAGATAATTCATTCAAAGTGCAAAATGAACCAGTGGATTTTAAAGGGAACACAGTATGAAAAGTTCATTGATTATTTCAGATTACACATTGCAACTGAACGTTGAGAAATGACTACTTGCTGTATTTTTATGTAGTATCAAAGAAGAATATCCACAATTATCTGAAAGGATTATTAAAATAGTCCTCCTCTTTTCAACTACTTATGTCTGGGAGTCAAGATTTTCTTCATATTCTTGAACCAAAACAACATATTGCAGCAGATTGAATGCAGAAGCAGATATCTTCCATTCAGCTGAATGTTAGAGTTAAAAAATATAAAACAGTGCCACTTTTCACACTAAATTATTTGTGTTTTTGAAAGTAAAGTTTTTTTCCCATTAAAATATTTTTATTAACATGGAATGTGTTGATTATGGTTTTTAAAAAATGAATTAATACGTTAGAATTTTTTCTCAGTTTTCTAATTTAGTAAATGTTGATAGATAAAACTCATATAAATAAAAGCTTTTTGGAGTCCTCTAACTTTTAAGAGTGTAAAGAGATCTGAGGCCAAAAAGTTTGTGAACTGCTGGTTTATAGTTTTATTAGCTTAGATTTCTGCACACAACATACTTGCTTCAACAGGCATTGTTTTCTTTCCTTTATTGAGTGAGGTCTCTAAAAACCAGTGACCTAGTTGTTAAACTCAGCAGCCTAATCTCAGTCTTCTTTGTGACCTCTGCAGCATTTGATGTTGCTAGCTTTTTTTAAAAAATTAAAACTCTCCTTTGACTTCTCTAATACAGCTTTTTCCTCGTTTTCCTTGTATGTCTCTTAAGTCAATTTCTGCTTCCCTAAACCTGGCTGCTTCTCTATATTCCTTACTTTGTATGTGGCATAAACTTCTTTCTAGAACCCAAGCTAGAACTATCATCTCACCTTTAATTCTAACTCACTGTCATCCCTTGTATCCAGTATTCCTTAGTTGTCATATTGAGATACAATTTAAGATTGTATCTCAAATCCTATCTCCTTTTTCTAATTTATATAGCCGTAGTTCGGAAGCCCTCATAATTTCTTTGATGCGCTGTTGGACAGGTTGGTCACTCCTCCTTCAGAATGCTGTTAATAGTATCTTCATTGTCTTTCTGAACCATATCTGATTATGTTGGTCCCCTTAATAAGGAAAGAAAATTGAAGTCTGTCCAGTGACTACTGAGTAAAGCTCCTGAGCATGGAACTCAAGGCTTTAATAATCTATCATTAAAGTACTTCCCTAGCTTCATTTTCTGCTGCTTATCCCAACCAGTTCTATGCTGTATCCATGCTCAAGTACTTTTATCAAGTGGTACTTCTTAAAAAAAACCCCACAGGCATTACCTCCTTTTCCCCCTTCCCACTGTCGTATTGATTATATTTATAATCCTAGAGAATCACAAGATGGTGCAGAACTGTCCACATTTCATTCTGTCGTACATAAGGTGGTTGAGTCGGAATGACTCGACAGCAGCTGACAACAACAATCACCGTATCGTAGTATAACTGTCTAAGTACTTACCTGCCCAAAAGAGCAGGGGCTATCTTCTTTACTTTGCTATTCCCAGAAGCTTGCAAAGTATCTGGAATCTTGCAGGCATTTAAAAATTTTTGAATTGAAGGTCGTTCACATTTGATTATTGATATTTGATACCTGGCATTGCCTTTCCGATAATTTTCAAGACCATATGTTTAAAAATATTATCAGACTGTTTTGTTTATAAGTTATAGGAATATATTAATTGTTTTAGCGTTATTTCAGAGGATGATATTGTATATGAATACTTTAGCATTTTAAGGTACAACTTTGGAGTGTTGTATGTTTATTACTTTTCTCATTTATAGACACATATTTCAGTCTTTTAAAGACTATATACTACCTTAGGTAGTATAGCTAAAAATGAAAAGTATTTCTTGACTAAGGTAAACTAACGAAGTCTTGAAAGTTTTCAGCATGTTATAAACTATATTCTAAACTGTAAGTTCTCTGTTCAGTGATTTTTTTTTTTAAGATAGTTGACCTTGAGGACCTGTCAAAAACTAAAATAACTATGTGTCCACAATCAGCACACGTGGAAGCAGCAGTCACGAAATCAAATGATGAATTGCATTGGGGAAATCTGTGGCAAAAGACCTCTTTAAAGTGTTAACAAAAGCAAAAATGTCACCTTGAAGACTAAGGTGCGCTTGACTCAAGCCATGATGTTTTCAGTCGCCCTATATGCATGCGAAATCTGGACAGTGAATAAGGAAGACTGAAGAAGGATTGCCGCCTTTTGAATTATGGTGCTGGTGAAGAATATTGACTCTACCGTGGACTGCCAAAAGTTATGATGTTGGCGAAGAATATTGACTATACTATGGACTGCCAGAAGAACAAACAAATCTGTCTTGGAAGATGTACAGCCAGAATGCTTAGAAGGAAGGCTGACGAGACTATGTCTCACATACTTTGGACGTGCTATCAGGAGGCATCAGTCCCTGGAAAAGGACATCATGCTTGGTAAAGTAGAGGGTCAGCGAAAAAGAGGAAGACCCTCAATGAGATGGATTGACACAGTTCCTGCAACAGGGAACTCAGGCATAACAATGATTGTGAGGATGGCACAGGACTGGGCAGTGTTTCATTCTGTTGTACATAGGGTTGCTGTGAGTAGGAACTGACTTGATGGCATCTAACAATAACATCACTTTTTGGTATTTGAGATTTTTAATGAAAAATAGTTTAGCATTCAGATTTTGCATTTGTACTGAATTTAAAATTAATTCAGAACTAATTTAATTGTAATTAAAATGGATCTAATTTTTATCTTATCACTAAGATGATAGTGTCATTTTTCTATAAATTTGTTACTTTTAAAGATAAATCATATATGCACGTTGTTGTTAGGTGCCGTGAGGTCAGTTCTGACTCCTGTGTCTGTATGAAACAGCTACCACTTTTTTACTGGGTATAGCCTTCTCTTTCTCATTCTCTTTGTATATATGTGTATATATTTGTGCGTGTGCGTATGCGTGTGTGTGTTTTCTTTTTTAAAGAAATTGCTATTTTTTGAGGTGATAGTTACATAACTGAAGTAAGATTTCAAAAGACTAAAATAATCACTTGCTTATGAAATAGTTGGGGCCCTGGTAGTACAGTGGTTAAGAACTCGGCTGCAAACCAAAAGGTCGGCAGTTTGAATCCACCAGTTACTCCTGTAGTTCTACTCTGTCCCATAGGGTTGCTATGAGTGGGAATCGACTTGATGGCAACGGATTTTTTTTTTTTTGGTTTTTTGAGAAACTTACATAGGATGGTTTGGATTATTCAATTCATATACATATTTAGTACTTAAATCATTCCAGAAGCCATCTTTTTGGAGAATAAAACGATTTTATAATAGGGCTAAATTAAGTTTAATGTTTGTTCCTTAAGTCACTTAATTGGTTATATTGGCAGTAATCCTCAGTATGTTACTCAGTTTTTTTTAATTCGTAAAAGGGGTTGTTAAAAAGATTAAACTAATTCCTGTAACACATAGTAAGTATCCAGTAACTGGTATGTTAAAGTATATATTTGAAGCAATACTTATAATTTATTACCACCAAATTGTTTTAGTTTCTATTGATGGTGTTTGAAACTAGACTTTCAGTAAAAATAATATATTTAAATTATGTAACACTGTGTAGTGCTTTTCTGTGTTCAGAATGCTTTCCTACATATCCTTCCATGTGTTCATAAAACCACCCTACACGGTTATGAGAAAGAGGATCATCTGGTCATGGAGTTAGTATTAGAGCCTAGATTGAAATCCAGGTTGTTTGACTGGGTTGATAATTGTTTTCTCTCCCTTCTATCTTTGATAAAGAGGTTTCTAAAACATCCTAGATTTGGTTGGAAGGTTCCTTTGCTTATTCATCTTGCCTTCAGGGCTAGCTAAAGGTCACTGTACTTGGTAAAAAGATTAGCAATTCTATGGGGTAGTGCTATGAGTCAGAATCAACTTGATGGCAGGGGGTTATGGGGTGGAGTAGTCAAGTTTTTATTCAAGGATTTAATGAAACTACAATTTTTAAAAATACGTATTTTCCTTAAAAGTTTTTGTTTTATAGCTTGCAATTTTAGTGGCATTACAAGTATATAAAATGTTACTGTGGCTTTGAAAATAGATTATTAATTTAACAAATATTTATTGAATACTTAGGAAGTTTTGTTTATTGGATTTCATGGTTATATGACCTGATTGATATTCATCTGTTTTAAAAAAATTTAGTTTGTATTCTCTAATATAGTTCATTTTGGAAAATTAGAGAATTGCTGGGAATTTTAGAGCTGGAGGGAACCTTTCAAGAGCTTCCAGTGTGTTTATTTCCTGAGACAGGGTAGTTTTTGTTACTTGAAAGCTTAATGGTAGAGGGATGAGAGAGTCTTCAGAGGGAAGATCTTGATGGGGTTGGGGTGGAGATGTTGGTATTAAAACTTTTGAAATGGATTGAGGCCATTGTTTTTTGTAAACCTTGTTAGGATTTTCAGCTAAGTTTGGAGGATTCTCCTTGTGGTACTGTCTTAAGAGAAACAGCAGGTAATGCTTTGCAGTCTACAGGGGGTGGGCTTTTCTGATTGTTGGAACTTACGGCTCTAGTCCAGGATCCTCTTGATGGCAAGAAAACAGGCCTGGGAAGATTGTGATTTGTTCAGGGTCAGTAGCTGGTTAGTGTCAGATTCAGATATCTGGATTTCCAGTATATTCTCATTACCTTAGGCCTGGTAGTAATACTTCTGAAAAATCAACCATTGAAAACTGTGTGGAGCACAATTCTACCCTGGCACACGTGGAGTCACCATGATTTGAAGTCCACTTGATGGCAACTTTTTTTTTTAATTACTGTGCTATGGTAGCATTTAAGTTTACTAGCAAGTAACTTCTTAAGGATTTCTTCGTGTGGTTTTCATTATACCTAGATCTAGTGCTGTGCATCTTAATAACTTTTAACATTAAACAAGTACTTATAAGTAATATAAAAACATATTGGAATCTGGGCTAGCAGCATAGTGAATGAAGAACAAAATGTGAGTTATTTTCTGTGTTAACTAATGTTTTTGAAGTGCGAATGTTAACAAACTTCATTTAGATATCTTTTATAGTAACATTTATTGTGCTGTGTATCTTGATTTCTTTGATATTACAGTATTTCTTAGAAGAAAAATCCCAGAAAATATTATTTCCCTCCTTTGTTTGCAATATAAATACTAAGAATCAGTAATAATATAATTTAATAATATGTATGTGTGTATGAATAACTTGTGTACATGATAAAAAGTTTGGCCTCTGACAATTTCTAGACATATATGTTAAACCACTTTATCTTTGCTTGTTTCATAGTCTGATCAGGGTGTTTTTTTTTTTAACCGTAATATCATGCATCACTTCTATAGAATATGCTAGGAACGATCAGCCTACAATAGCAGCAAGTAGATGGCGTTTGATTCTAGAGAAGTAGCTGTTTAAGAGGTAGAGCTTTAGGTGCCTTTGCAGGTATAAGGCAAAGTTGTTTTCGTCTTCTTTCATTTTTTTCCATCCCTTTTTGCTATTTATCTTTTGTCTTCACAGCCTCAAACTCTCATTAATATTCAGACCTAGCCTGCCTTGTAAATTCCTTAATCATCTTTATTCCACCAACAATTGATCCTTTACTAGAATATGTTTTATGTTTTATATAAATCTGAATAAAGTAATTGTTTCAAGTGTGAATGTAGATAACCTGTTCATGGTGGATAGCGTTTTATTATTTTTTTTCCTTAAGATAATAACTCTCTTTCTGGTGATAGAAATACTACATGTTCATTGAAGATACTGAAGAAGTATAAGGAAGAAAATAGGAATGCCCATCATCATAACATCTTTGCAGTTAGAGGTAGCTACATCTAAAATATTGTTGTGTTTCTTTTCAGTCTTCTGTGTATGGATATTTACATTTAAAAATGGAACTTGATATGTCTCTCATTGGAACAGTGGGAGAAAAAAAGGAGACTTAGTCAAGGAAGTTCTCTGACTTGATCACTTTTAAACAAATAATTTCTTTTATAAGGATCAGCACAAAGCTGTTGCTGTGGGACGGAGGTTAAAGATGTCCCAAATGTCCAACTTTTTCAGCTACTGCATGGGTGAAAGATGTGGCAGTCTGCTTCCATAAAGATTTACAGTCTTGGAAGTCCTATGCGGCAGTTCTTCTCTGTCCTATAGGGTCGCTGTGAGTCAGAATCGATTTAATGGTAGTGGGTTTGGTTTGCTGGGTTATGGCACATAATAAGAGTTCAATAAATGTTAGTTAATAATAATGATAATAATTGTAATAATAGTAATAAAAATTCTCAATGCCTGTCACTGTGTCTTGCCTAGGTACTCATAATGTTTAGTTGAACCACAAAGGTCCTTTATCATTTGTCTGACTCTACTTCTGCTTTAACCTATTTTCCACTTCTTACTGTTTAAAGACATTTCATATAATTTCATGATCCTGTGGGTTAGATGAGATAATTTAATGATACCCATTTTACTTGATAAGAGAATTTAAGTCCACCTAAGTTTTTTTGAGTTTTAGGTTACCTGTATGCTCAGTTTTTTCAGCAGTGTTTAAATTGTTTTGCTCTGCCCTTAATATGATGAACGATTGAAACCACACTTGAGAGCATGTCATCCTGTCTCATCTCATGATTAATTGCTGAATGAATTTTAGCTAGAGGCAGAGAGACCATTGGGTGGAAACCACTGTAATAGTATAAGTAAGAGACAGTACAGTAGTGGCTGAGCAAGGGTAGTGCTAGTAGTGTTGAGAGAGAAATGAATGGATTATAGATATGTTTAGGAGAAAATTTATAGGGCTTGGTGGTTGATTGGATGGGGTTGTGGGAAATGAGGGGTTGGGTTGTGTTGTTTTTGTTAGGTGCTGTTGAGTCCATTTTTGACTCTCAGAGATCCCGTATGACAGAGCAGAACTGTCCTGTAGGGTTTTCTAGGCTGTAATCTACGGGAGCAGATTGCTAGATCTTTCTCCTGCAGAGCGGCTTGGTAGGTTTGAACTGCCAGGCTTTCAGTTAGCAGCTGAGCACTTAACCTTTGCCACCAGGGCTCCTTAAGTTAGGTTGCAGAGAGGAAGAAATCAAGGATAAATCCTAGGATTCTGGCATAATTAAGCAGCTGGGTGAATGAATGGTGATACTTCTCACTAGATAGCAAATAGGAGGAAGGGTGGGTTTTGGGGAAGGTGATAGTTTTTTAGATTTGTTGAATTTCAGGTGTCAGTGGAAAGTCTGAGAGGGGAGATCTGTTAGGCAGTTGCATTTGTGGGGCTAGAAGTTAGCAAAGAGAGCAGGGCTATAAGTACATATTTGGTGTAGTCATCAGCATACGTGATTGAGTTGAAGACACCGAAGTGGGTAAGTTAGGTTTGGGAGAAAATATACTACATAGTGTGAGAAAAGAGATCCTAGGACAGAACCTTGAGAGAAACATGACTATTGTTCATGGTGGTAAAAGAGGAGGAAAATAAATGGAGGTGGAAAAAAAAAATCAATAGGGAGTAAGAAACCTGGGAGAGTGTAATATAACAGAAACAGGGAGGAAGATGTTTCCAGAAGGAGGGTGTGCGGTGAGCAATGTCAAATGATTTTTACTTTGATCAGACAGAATCTTAATTTTCCCTCAGGTTCCATGTAATATTTGTTTTAACAGGTGTGGCATTGAAATTTATGTTTTAAGTTGTAACAAGATAATACTGCGTAGTGCTTATACTAAGCTTTTCATAATAGCTGCAATATTTCCGAATTATACCTATAGGTTAAATAAAGGAGATTACTATTGGTAGGTAGAAAGATGAGTAAAATTTGTTAGCAACTAGCTTTGTTTCCTGAGGAAAAATGCTGTAATTATCGAGTATGTCTGTCATCATTAAGCCTGTACTTTTAAAGGTGGTTCTTGATTGTAACTGTAGAATTTAACAGAATTAATTAATTAAAAAAAAAAAAAAAAAAAGGCTGGGTGCATCTTGTTACCAAGAATTTTTTTAAGGGGTAAGTAAATGTACAGTAATTTTGAGGACTCTTGGAAAATTGCAGAGTTAATTAATTGTGGGGACGCATGAACGAATAAATAGCACCCTTTACTGATCAGCTAACCAGGCAAATCACAGCACTTAATATAAAACTGTATTTGTTCCATAAAGTGATAGTTACTGGTGGAGTACGCTGGGTTTGATGTAATTTATAATGCTTAAATATTCAAGTTTGATGATTGCTGAATAATAAAATAATTGCAGATTGTATTAAAGAATAACAAGGAGAGTTACTTGAGATATGTGGCCAGGGAGACATCTTAGGGAAAAAAAAAATTGCCGTCAAGTTGATTCTGACTCATAGTGACCCTATAGGACAGGGTAGAACTGCCCCATAGAATTTCCAAGGAGCGGCTAGTGGATTTGAACTGCTGACCTTTTGGCTAGCAGCCAAGGTCTCACCCACTGTGCCACTAGGGCTCTACTTCTTTGAGGGGGTGACATTTATGTTGAAAACGGAAAGATAAGGAGGTGTTCATGAAAGAGTTCCAGTTAAGCGGAAGCTCAGAAGTTTTTTCAATAGGAAAGAGTTTGTTTTACACTGAGCAAAAGACTAACTAGCCTGATGGGAGGTATGAGATGAGTGGCATCTGATGAGGCTGGGGAAGTGGGCAAATGCCAGATCACATTTTAGTCATTTAGTCATAAATGATGAGGCATTTAGATTTTATTCTAAGTGCAATGTGAAGTGGTTTAATAGGTTTAAATATGGAAATGCTGTTTAGTTGCTGTGAAGAGAATGGATTAGCAGAAGGCAAGAGTGAAAATAGACTTGTTGGGAGGCTTTATCTTTAGTTCGGTGAAAGATAATAGGTGCATTAATATTTTGAGATTGATTCAAAGAGAATGAGTTTGTACCTTACTGTTACTGATACCTTCATGAATGTTTCCATGAAAAAGATCATTAATATGTATGCAGTGAAGACTTTCAAATATGTGGCATTTCATTACTTACAAACTTTTTGTGCACTTTCAAGTGGTTTTGAAATTATTTTAAAATGGGATTATTAACATGGAGCATGATGAAATGTAATAGAGGCATTGCTATTTAAAAGTTACTTATTAATTGGAAATAAAAAAGGAGTAAGTTTTCCTTCAAAGGAAGGAAAATGAGATATTTAGAGCCACTCTTTCTTCAGCTATTATAGTAACTTTATCACTGTTGACTTGACACTATTATTGTTAGGTGTTGTTGAGTCACTTCTGACTCATAGAGACTCTGCACAACAGAACGAAACACTGCCTGGTCCTGCACCATACTCACAGTCACTGCCATGTTTGAGCCCATTGTTGGAGCTGCTGTGTGGGTCCACCTCATGGAGGGGCTTCCTCTTTTTTGCTGACCTTCTACCTTACCAAGCATGATGCCATACTCTATGCACTGGTCCCTCCTGATAACATGTCGAAAGTATGTAAGACGAAGTCTCACCGTCCTCCCTTCTAAGGAACGTTCTGGCTGTACTTATTCCAAGACAGATTTGTTTGTTTTCTGGCAGTCGATGGTATATTTAATATTCTTTGCCATTGTTTTATAAAATCAGTTTTACACACAAAATTTGCACTTATATCAGAGATGGTTATTCAGCATTGATTTGAAAACTAATGCAAGACTTCAGAGTCTGGTCAAATAAGTTTTAATATTATAATCGGAAAAGATGCAAAAAGGGAAATAATTACAGGGCTAAGGTTCGACTCCCTTATTTTGACATACTTGTTGGGTTTGAGAGTATTGTTAGCTGTTGTTTTTGTATATTAACTTGGATACTAAGTATAAGAGATGTACATGTGATGCTTCTGACATTCTGGGCTAGGATCAGGAAAGTACTTTCTTGAACTAGAAACTGTTGAATAGATGACATTAACTGTCTGTGGAAGTATCTCATTTTAAGATAATGGTTTATAAATGTGGTGCTTAATTAAGGGATTAAGGTATCTGTCAAATCGAATTAGGAAGATCAAAATATTGTTGAAGATCAAGTAATGTTAATAAGATCTTCAGCGAAAATGACTAGAACATAAAATGGTGTAAAAGAAAAACTGCACAGGAAAACTGCATGAGATTTCAACACTGGACAATTGGTTGCTGTTTACTATAGTACAGGAGGTGGTAGATGCTATTTGGCAGTCACTAGAATGCTACTAGAATGGAGCCCTGGTGGCACAGTGGTTGAGAGATTGGCTGCTAACCTAAAGTTCGGTGGTTTGAGCCCACCAGCCACTCCGTGGGAGAAAGATCTGGCAGTCTGCTTCCCTAAAGATTTACAGCCTTGGAAACCCTGTGGGACAGTTATACTGTGTCCTGTAGGGCTGCCGTAAGTCAGAATCGACTCGATGGCAATGGGTTTGATTTAGTTTAGAATGGTACTTTATTCTGGGGTTGGAATAATTCAGGCTTCTTCATCTCTAAATCAACTACATCTTAACACCATCCAGTTTGTAGAGCCAGTAACCAGTTTCCAGGGTTGCTGCACACTTAGAATGTGTGACTGGTATGCAGTGACTTAGCTCTGTCCAGATATGTTCATACTTGAAGAGGAATGCCCTGGATGATGACATCTGATTTATTAATCAGTTTGGTGGGTTTCGTTGTTATAGTTCAGTCTGAGTCTTACCTGCTTTACTTTATCTAGGTAGAATTTTTGGACCTAAAAACCAAGGACCAAATTCAGAGCTGGCTCCCTACCTGTTAAGGTACTACTTTCCTATGAGTTCCTTTTCAGGCAGCTGTTGGCATTCACTTTACCACTTTAGTTGAATACTAATTACTTTGTAATGCTATCTGTACTAGTTACCTATTACTGCGTAACAAATTACCCCAAAAATTAGTGGATGAAAACAAACATTATCTTGTATTTCCTATGAGGAATTCAGGAGCAGTTTAGCTGAGTGGTTCTGGCTCAGGGTCTCATAATGCTGCAATCAAGGGGTCAGCTGGAGCTGTAGTCATTTCAAGGCTCAACTGAGGGAATCCACTTCCAGCTCACTCATGTGGTTTTCAGCAGGCCTTAGAACACCTGCTTCCAAGTTACTCAGGTGGCAGTTGGCAGACATGTCAGTTTCTTGCCACGAGGGCCTCTCCATAGGTCTGCTTACAACATGGTAGCTTGCTTCCCCCAAAGTGCAGAATCTGAGAGAGAGAAAGTATGTATGATAGAGCCCTCAAGACAGCAACCACAGTTTTTTTATAGCCTAATTTTATAGCCCACTGTTGTTAGTTTGTTGAGTTTGCCCTTGACTCATGGTGACCCTGCATACAATGGAATAAGACACTGCCAGGTCCTGTGTCATCCCCATGTTTGGTGCAGATCAGAATATTGTGATCTATAGTTTTCATTGGCTGATATTCAGAAGTAGATTGCCAGGTCTTTTTCTAATCTTAGTTTGGAAGCTCCGCTGAAACGTGTTCAGCATCATAGCAACATGCAAGACTCCACTGACACATGGGTGGTAGCTGTACATCAGGTCATTGATCATGAATGAAACCCGGGTCTTCTGCATAGAAGGTGATAATTTTACCACTGAACCACAGTGAGAGAGGCCCATGACCTCTCGTTTTTCTGCCAAATTCTGTGCCTTAGTGGGAATCCAGCCCACACTCAAGGGGAGGGATTACCAAGGGTATGAGTACCAGGAGGTGGGGATCGTTGGTGGCCATCTTAGAGGCTGCCCACACCACTATCCTTTAATCAGATGGCTTAAAACTTTCTGTGGTTGTTGCAGAATTCTGTCTTCAAAAGGAAGCTTATGGGGGAAACCTAAAATGTAAAGTAGATAAATGGGGAGCTGTTCTGATTAAAGCAGGGATTGTAGGGAACCAGAGCCCACCTCAGTACCCCTCCTCTTTCAGCTTTTCAGAACAACTTGAATATTAGTGGAGCCCTGGTGACACAGTTAAGAGCTACAGCTGCTAACCAAAAGGTTGGCAGTTCAGATCCACCAGCTGCTTCTTGGAAACCCCGTGGGGCAGTTCTGCTCTGTCCTATAGGGTCGCTGTGGTCGAAATCGACTCCACGGCAACGGGTTTGGTTTTTGGTTTGGTGAATGTTAGTGTCTTAACAATCAAATGTTAGTCACAAACATGGATATATACTATTTTTCTCATATTTTCATTTTAGAATTTGTCGGTGTTTACAGTCCTAAAATTTTAGCTTTAAAAGTCAGGCATTGGGACTTGGAAAACAATTTATGTGACTGTTTCTGGAAATTGTTTAAGTCCAAGCAGCTTCCTTTTCTAAAGTAAATCTAATGTAATAGCTGGTTTTATAGTAGTATTCACAGATTTAATTTATATACCAAAAACCCATTGCCATTGAGTTGATTCGGACTCATTAGCGACCCTGTAGGACACAGTAGGACTATCCTATAGGGTTTCTAAGGCTGTAAATCTTTACGGAAGCAGACTGCCATATCTTTCTCTCAAGGAGCGGCTTGTGGGTTTGAACTGCCAACCTTCAGTTAGCAGCTGAGCACTTTAACCCCTGTGCCACCAAGCTCCTTATAATTTATATATTGACGTGATGTTGGTACTGGTTTACTTACCAACTACTGTCTAGAATGTTTTGTTAACTATGGCCCAATCACATATATTTTTTAAAAAACTTACGAGTATATAATGGTATTTGTATTTTAATTTTTTTATTAACATGTTTTTGTGGCTCTTTTATGATGAAAACTGGGATTCCTGATATTAACATAAATTACTTATTTGCTTTATCTTACAATATATAGACTATAGTTTCCAAAATAGTAGTACTATTATTAATACAAACTAATCTCTGATAGAAGTTTAGAATCTCCTTATAGTTCTTTTATCCCTTAGACTGCATCTCACTAAAAATGTACAGAGTCACTTGAGAATAATCCCATTCTGGATGGTTGTATTAACAGTTTGACACATGGTTAGATTCTGGACACTTTGTAAGTGTTTTACTTAAATTAACTCACTTAATGCTTACAACTGCCCTGTGAAGTAAGTTCTGTTGACCCCTATTTTACAGATGAGTATAGTTTGTGTCATCCTGATTTTAGGTTAGTATCCAAACTAGAGGGTGGTGGTGGAAATGAAAGATATCACATTTTTCGTGAGCAGTGTTTTCATAAATTCAGATAGATTTTATAGATTCGATTTTTATTAGTGAAACTTGATTTAGTTCTGGATTACTAAAGAGTGCCTTTTTGTGGATGAGCATTGTAATTATTAGAATTCATACAGGATATTTTGAATAGAGCATCCTAATCTGAAATTTCTTTTCTAAGCTGTCCTGGTAAAATCCATCTTAGTTGAGTTTATGGCAGGATCACAACAACAAAGCATAGCTTTCGATGCTAGTCTCTAAGGACCCTTTGGTTATCTTAAAATTATTTGTACAACATTTTAATTCCTGATTCTAGCAAAATGCTTTTGATTCTATCTTTTTTTGTTGTTGTTGTTGTGGGGAATATACACAGCAGAACATACACTAGTTCAATAATTTCTATATATACAATTAAGTGATATTGAATTATATTCGAGTTGTGCAACCATTCTCACCCCCTTTTTCTGAATTGTTCCTCCCTCATTAACATAAACTCACTGCCCCCTAAGTTTCCTATCTAATCTTTCGAGTTGCTGTTGTCAATTTGATTCCATATTGATAGTTCTTAAAAGAGCACAATACTCAAGGCAGACTTTCTTTACTAATCTAAGCTAAACTGTTGTTTGGTTTTCAGAAGACTTCAGGGGTATTTTTGGTTTAAGGTTTAAAGGGTCTCTCAGGGCAGTAGTTGGCAGAGGTTCATCCAGCCTTCATGGCTCCAGAAAGTCTGAATTACATGACAATTTGAAATTTTGCTGCATTTTCCCCCTTTTGATCAGAATGCTTCTGTAGAGTCTTTGATCAAAATGTTCAGTAATGGTAGCCAGGCACCGTCTAGTTCTTCTGGTCTCATGGCAAAGGAGACAGTTGTTCCTGGAGGCAGTTAGCCACACATTCCATTTCCTCCTCCTTTCCCTATTTTATTCCATTTTAAATTCGTAAGACCTGAGCCTTAATGGACAATGCATTTGCTACAAATAAAAATTGGAGATTATTATTTAGTTTTTAATGGCATCTTTTATACTAGTTTATAGCATTAGGGTAAAATATTTGGATTATTACTTCTGTTCATCTTTTTATCCATATAAACATGTAAGATCTTTGTGCCATGCACATAATATTCAGTGAATAAAAGTTAATTAGGAATCTTTGTAGATGTCCCCTTTTTGGTACTTATTTATGTATTAGAATTACAAACGGAGGTCTCTGGAGTACCTTTGTTTGAATGAATGGGTAATTTAAAACACTAAAGCACCTATTAAATAGGAATCTAGCATATGCGTGCTGTTAACCTTTACTAAATAAAAATATTACCTCATAA
The DNA here is from genome assembly GCA_030035585.1 of Dugong dugon. NCBI lineage: Eukaryota > Metazoa > Chordata > Mammalia > Sirenia > Dugongidae > Dugong > Dugong dugon. The sequence goes on from CM057465.1 coordinate 157,455,381, forward strand.
CATTAAAATGTAAGATTTTCATTGAATTAAACATTGGCAGTTTATTTTTGTTAAATAATAATTTTATAGTCCTTTTAATCGTATTTATTCTTAAAACAAAGAAATAGCTGTATACTTTCTTAACTTGTTTCCATAGAATGAAGAGCCATGAAACCATAGTTTCTTGAAGGTAGAGAATGGTTGTTGAGGAGCATAATAGTAAAGGGAGATATATTACTGAAACATACCGGTATCTATAACAGGAACTAGTGTTTGAAGTCATTGCTGCAGACATTAAAATGAACATGTGCCTGGTTAACATGTTAACATGTATTAAGTTAAATGTAATAGAATATCTTCATGTGAGCTTGAAGATAAAATTCTGTTGAGCTTTTTTTCTCTTTTGGTTGGAACTATTTTAATGTCCATTTTTAGATGATTATTTTGAAAGTGTAACACGGTATCAGAACTATTACTTATTGCTTTCCTTTGTTTGTACAGGTATTTAAATTAAAGTCAGCATTATTATTTCTCAATAGCCTGACATACTTTTATGTGTGTGTGATTTGTTTGTTACAGCGATAAATTGTATTTTAAAAACTTATTGGTGATAAATGGGAATTGTATTAATGCTTTTTGTCTTGAAGTCTTATAGATTGTTAGCCCTCTGGGCAGTGGTGGCATTTATACCAAAATTTAGTGAATCTTGATGACAATGGCTAGTTAAGAAATGGCAGATTTTGATCAACTAATTATCCTTGTACTAATATTAAAAAATGATAGTGTTATTTCAGTGAAATGGAGGAATAGTGTGATAGAAGATATTTTTGTGTATTAAAATATAACTGCCATTACAGTGGAAATTTAAAAATGAAACCATTCAAATCATTTTCTTTTCTTTGTGTTTCTGATAATACTAGAAGTTGCTGTTGATATTGTGGTTAGCAAATTGTGTTCTATACTTTGGTGCATGTGTTTATAGCTGTATGGTGAATTTACAACTCTTTCTCTTGTAGTTCTACATGTAATAATAATCTCAAATAAAATTACATAATCTTTTTATTCTGATAGAGAAGAAAAAGCTGGATCACTTACCAGTAACTGGAGTTCTCCTATTGGGTAATCTCCACAGATCCACATTCTTTGAAGTTATTGTGAATGCCTTGAGGACCAAGGAACCGTTGAAATTTCCAATTTCAGGAAGGTAAGCAAGTGCACTGAAGCATGTCTGTAGCATCTCCCAAATCCCCTCCCCCCAACTTTCTTACATAAACGTCTGTACTGCATGCCCCCTCAGTTCCAGTGGATGCCCATCAGGAAGATTCTGATGTTGGACAGAAGGACAAGAGAGGTGGATCTGTGAGGGAAAAGACCCAATAGGATAACTCAAGTTACTGGTAAGTAATCCACTTTTCATAAACTTGAGATTTTTTCCTCCAATTTCTTCTTTTTGGAAGGAGTTTGTTTAATTACAAAGGAAGGAAGTGGTTTGGGATAGCTTCTTTTTGTAAGTTTCATATAGATTATGGAATTTATTATGTAGATGATAAATACCTAAATTGTTAATGAATATATGAATAAATTAATTTTAGTATATTTAGCTTTTAGTGCGTTATCATTTATATAACAGTTGTTCCTAAAAAATTATATGTTCATTGACTTTTGGTAAATAGTATAATGGTTGTAAAGCAATGTAGGGAAGCTGTATGTTGGAATCTTTTATAAATTCCTGTATTTTGTGATGTTCTGTTGACATGAATACTTGTAAAATTTATGCATGTGCCAAATTTAGTCAAATTCTTTTGCATGTTGGTGTTTGAACAGCAAGAATAGTTTTAATTAATTGACTAGCACTTCTTAATGACATAGTTTTCATTGTACCTTTTAACTTCATTGATGGTGTATTTGAAAAATAATTTAAGGTATATTCCAGTTATAGTTACCATTTAATTATTCAGAATGGATGGGCTTATTGATGTGAAATGTGGCAGAATTGGTTCAGTCTGAACCCTCTGATTCCTCAGGTATCAGATTATTGAGCTGCCAAATAATTACAGTTAGAGTTCCTTGCTTCTAGTTTCTCTCTCACTTATTCTGCATGGTTACCAGGTTACTATTTCTAAAAGGCCACTTTTAGAACATAAAGAGCTGATAATGGTGCCTTGGTATAGCTGTTTTATAAAATTTGAGTTCGTTTGTTGGTCCAGTTAAGGCATCTCATAATCCAATCCCATTCTTTTTATTTAGCCTTAGTTTTTCCAGTTTGAACCGTTTTTCCTTTTATCTAGATAACCGTCATATTTTTGCATTCGATTGTACTTTTTTATGTTCTTGAAATGTTCTTTTCTACATTCTACTTTTCTGTATTTTAAGATTGAGGCCAGGTTCTGCCACTCCCATAAATCCTTTTATGGTAACATCTGTTTCCTATGTTTTCTTAGTGGAATAATTGGAATGGTGGTGAGGATTGAATGAATTAATCCACGTAAGGCACTTAGAAGAATGCTAAGCAGCATGTAGTAAACGCTCTTCTTGGCTATTTATTTGAATGCAGATTGATCGTGAACATACCTGTGTCTGTAGAAATAATACTTGTCAGTATGACACAATTTAGTCTTTAAATATTAGCTTCAGGTTGTACTACTATTTCTTCTGATGTAAAACTCAAGCTGAGTTGTAAACTGGGCTTTGAATCTGTTCAATCCAGTTCCAGCCCCCGCTGAGAGTTTGCATTTCCACCCCAGATACACTGAATTTGAATCTACATTTTAACAAGATCCCCAGGTAATTCTTCTATTATAATATTTATTCCATAATAATTTTTTTATTGTGTTTTAGATGAAGGTTTACAGAGTAAATTAGTTTCTCATTAAACAATTAATACACATATTGTTCTGTCACATTGGTTCCTGACCCCACAACGTGTCAGCACTCTCCCCTTCTCAGCCTTGGGTTCCCCGTTGCTAGCTTCCCTGTCCCCTCCTGCTTCTCGTCCTTGCCGCTGGGCTGGTGTGCCCATTTAGTCTTGTTTTGTTTATGGGCTAGTCTAATCTTTGGCTAAAGGATGAACCTTAGGAGTGACTTCAGTACTGAGTTGAAAGGGTGTCCAGTGGCCATGCTCTCAGGGTTTCTCTAGTCTCTTGTCAGACCAGTAAGTCTGGTCTTTTTTGTGAGTTAGAATTTTGTTCTACATTTTTTCTCCAGCTCTGTCTGGGACCCTCTATTGTGATCCCTGTCAGAGGAGTTGTTGTTGGTAGCTGGGCACCATCTGGTTGTGCTGGACTCAGTCTGATGGAGGCTGTGGTAGTTGTGGTCCATTAGTCCTTTGGACTAATCTTCCCGTGTGTCTTTTGGAGCTAATCTTTCCCTTGTGTCTTTGGTTTTCTTCATTCTCCCTTGCTCCAGATAGGGTGGGACCAGTGGAGTATCTTAGATGGCTGCTCACAAGCTTTTAAGACCCTAGAGGCTACTCACCAAAGTAGAGTGTAGAATATTTTCTTTATAAACTATGTTATGCCAGTTGAGCTAGATGTCCCCCAAGATCATGATCTCCAGCCCTCAGCCCAGTAACTCAGTCCATCAGGGAGTTTGGATGTGTCTTTGAAGTTTCCATGACCTTGCCTTGATCGAGTTGTGCTGACTGCCCCAGTATTGTGTACTGTCTTACCCTTCACCAAAATTACCAATAATCCATTGTCTGGTTAGTGTTTTCCCTTCCCCACCCTCCGCTTCCTCGTAACCATCAAAGATTGTTTCTTTCTGTGTATAAACCTTTTCATGAGTTTTTATAATAGTGGTCTCATACAGTATTTGTCGTTTTGTGATTGACTTATTTCACTCAGCTTAATGCCCTCCGGATTCATCCATAGTGTGAGATATTTTGCAGATTCATCATTGTTCTTTATCATTGCATAGTACTCCATTGTGTGTATGTACCATAGTTTATCCATTCATCTGTTGATGGACACTTAGGTTGTTTCCATCTTTTTGCTATTGTGAATAATGTTGCAGCGAACATGGGTGTGCACATGTCTATGCGTGTGATGTCTCATTTGTCTAGGATATATTCCTAGTAGTGTGAATATTCTATAATAAATTTTGAGAACCACTGCTCTGCTAGTGGTTCTCAGAACTGGTCCCTAACCAGCAGCATTAGCATCGCCTGGGAACTTGTTAGAAATGCAAATTCTCAGTAGGGATTCAAACTGGAACAAACCAGTCAAAGCCTGGTTGTAAGCTTGTTGAGAGCAGAGATAGGATTTTATCTTTTTATGTTACTCAGTTCATGACATCAGTAACTGAGATTAAATTGTATCTAGTACAAAATTTGTTTTTCATATAGATTCATAAACACGCTTACCTGTAGTTTTTTCTGTTTATAAGAGAGGTTCATTTGACTCATCAATCCTATTTGTTTCGTATTTTTTTCTTTAAAAATATCTTTACTCCCTTACAAACAGGTACAACCCATTGCTATTGCTGCTGAGTCGATTCTGACTCATAGTGACCCTGTAGAACAGGGTAGAACTGCCCCATAGGGTTTCCAAGGAGCATCTGGTGGATTCAAACTGCCAGCCTTTTGGCCCTGTAGCTCTTAACCACTGCACCACCAGGGCTTCACAAACATATAGTGAAGTTATAATTGTTTAGTGTAATATAAACTTCTGTGGCACATAAAAAAAGACAGTACGTAATTTTGAGAGAGTCAGTTAGAATGGCTTCACTTTAAAACTGCTGTATAGTGCCAGAAAACAAGCTGGAAATTCAGTTTACTTGATGTTTGAGGTTCGAATATCTTAGCTCTTTACTTGATTATCAGAAACCCTTGTCTTTAAGAATATCAGTTCAGTGAAGCATTAAATGAAATCTAATTTCAAGGTCATCGAAGGAAGGAGAATGCCCTTTTGACAGATTGTCATTTCTAATAATCTCCAGAGAACCAATTCAGGTCCAGTAGTTGTAGAAGGCATGACAAAGAATATATAATTAGATGACTTGAGTTCTAGTTTTGAATCTGCTGCCATCCGTCTACATAAGAGACTATTCAATCTCATAGTTTCTGTGGTGTGATAATGGTATGGTGGTTATATTGAGAATGTCCTTATTCTTAGGAGCTGCATGTTCAGTATTATATGTTCAACTTTTCTGTCACTTTGAAATTTTTTTTAAAAAAGTTGGGAGAAAATTTTTTTTTAAAAACTATTATTGTGCTTCCATTTCTCTAATCCTAAAATGGGAATAATTAAACCTGTTCTTCTCATACCTCGGTACAGATAGACACAGTTTGGGATAACATTTGGCAGAATAGCAGTCAAGAGAACTCTCAAGAAGTGGTTTTCTTTTTTTTAAACAAACATTAAAGAAGAGCTTATAATGGAGAATTTTTTCAGGGAACATTTTACTTAAAGGTGTTTTAACTTAAAATATATCTATTCCCTTTTTTAAGAGTACTTTGTAGTATAATTGAATACTTATTTAAGAAACAATAAATACATCTAGGTATATAAAATAACTGGTTGAAATCTTTCAAATAACAAATACAGCTAGTTATAAAAGAACTCAATAAATGGGCGCAATAGATTAGACACAACTCAAGGAAGAAATTGTTTATTTGAAGATAAAACTAAGAACTCTTCTAGAACACAGCACAGAGAGGTACGGAGACGAAAAATATGAAGGAAAAGCTAAGACACTTAGAGGGTAGATTGAGAACCTCTAACATATGTCTAATTATTGTTCCAGGAGAGAAAATATAGACAATGGGTGAAGAAACAGTATTAAAGAAATAATGACTAAGAATTTTCAAGAATTAAAAAAAAATAGAAATTTAAAAAATAACAACAATTTTGGTTTTATCTAAACTTGAGGGATGCAACAAAATTGGTACTTAGGTTTGATGAGTACCATCTGGGTCTTCAAAGCTTGCGAGCAGCCATCTAAGATAAATCTTTTGGTCCCATCCTGTCCGGAGCAAAGGAGAATGAAGAAAACCAGAGATACAAGGAAAATACTAGTCTAAACGACTAATGGACCACGTGAACCACAGCCTCCACCAGCCTAAGCCCAGAAGAAGTAGATAGTGCCCACCTACCACCACCAGCCACTCTGACAAGGATCACAATAGAGGGTCCCAGGCGTAGTGGGAGAAAAATGTAGAGCAAAATTCATATTCACAAAATAGACTTATTGGTCTGACAGATACTGGAGGAACCCCCGAGACTATGGCCCCCGGACACCCTTCTAACTCAGAACTGAAGCCACTCCCAAAGTTCACCTTTGAGCCAAAGATTAGACAGGCCTGTAAAACAAACAATAACACATGTGAGGAATGTGCTTCTTAGTTCAATCAAGTATACAAAACCGAATGGACATCAGCTGCCCAAAAGCAAAGACAGAAGGCAGGAAGGGACAGGAAAACTGGACAAATGGAAAAGGGGAAACCTGGATGGAAAGGGGAAGAGTGCTGACACATCACGAGGATTGCAACCAATGTCACGAAATAATTTGTGTATGGATTTTTGAATGAGAAACTAATTTGCTCTGTAAACTTTCACCTAAAGCACACACACACACACACACACACAAAAATTGGTACCTAGGGGTAAATTTATAGCCTGTAATGAATATATTAGATTATCAAATTGAAAATAAATTATCCTGAGATTCAACTAGAAAAATGAAAAAGGAGAGAAAGTAAACCAAAGAAAGAAGCAAGAGAAAAAAATAAAAAACAGAATTTAGTGAAATGGAAAATAAACACCAATAGAGGCAATCAACCAGATTAAATCAGATTCTTTTGAATTGATTCAATTCTGGCAGTACTCATCAAGAAAAACAGAGATGACACAAATAAGATTTATCATCTAAAGTAAAATTAAAAAAAGTTTAAAAGGAGGTATAACTGAAAATACAATAGTGATTTTAAAAATCACAAGAGATTGTCATCAATTTGTATGTAATGCTAGATGAAATGCTGTTTTTTAGAAGAAATATTTCTAATATTGACTGTAGAAGAAAACGAAAATCATAGAAACCAAAAACCATTAAAGAAATTGATACTCTTGTAAATTTCTCCCAAAGGAATAGTTGTTCTTTTTAAAAACAATTTTATTGAGATATACAGGCAGTCCCTGGATTAGCAAGAGTTCCATTCCCATGTCTGTCTTTAAGTCGAAACTGTATGTAAGTCAGAACAGGTATGGTTCATATCTAACTTCAGTTAGTCAAATGCTTGTCTTAGTATATAATATATACTGTACCTTTGTATGCATAAAAAACCAGTAAAGAAACACTTCCAGACATATTAAAAGGTCTTTAACGTAATAATACAGTAATGATAATAATGTTTTGTTGCCTGTCTCAAAGTAGTGCCCGTTCATTCTTAGGAACCATTGTATGTACCTTGAATTTTTAATATAATAGACTTTGCAGAGTTGGTTCATAACTGTGGGTTGTACATAAGTTGGATATTTGTAACCCAGGAACTGCCTGTAATTCACATATGCAATTCATTGGTTTTTAGTATATTCACAAAGCTGTGCAACTGTCACCACAATCAACTTGAGTACATTTTCATCACCCCAAAAGAAACCCTGTAGAGATTAGCACTCATTCCCAATTCCCCCCAACCCCTCTAGCCCTAGGCAGCCATGAATCTACTTGTTTCTATAGATTTGCTTGTTCTGGACATTTCATATAAATAAAGTTGTACAATATGTAGTCCTTTAAGGCTTCTTTATTTGCCATAATGTTTTCAAAGGTTTTTCCATGTTGTGGCATGTGTAAGTACTTCATGTCTTTTTAAGGCTGAATAACATTCCATTGTATGGCTACACTATATCATTTTGTTTATTCCTCAGTTGATGAACATTTGGATTGTTTCCACCTTTTGACTATTATGAATAACGCTACTATGAACATTCATATGTATAAGTTTTTATGTGGACATATGTTTTCAGTTCTCTTGGGTACATGCCTAGATGTGGAGTTAATAGTTTGTATGGTAACTGTATGTTTAATTTTTTGAGAAACTACCAGACTGTTTACCAAAGCAACTGCACCATTTTACGTTCCCACCAATAATGTATTAGAGTTCCAGTTTCTCCACATCTTCACAAACACTTATTATCTGTTTTTTTCAGTTAAATTATTGTAGCCATTGTAGTTGGTGTGAAGTAGTATCTAAAGGAATATTTTTGATAGTGATATTTTTAATTATAATTTGAGATATATATTTTTTATGTTTATTTATTTATTTATATTTTATTGTACTTCAGGTGAAGGCTTACAGAACAAATAGTTTCTCATGAAACAGTAGTACACATGTTGTTTTATGACATTGGTTAACAATCCCACAACATATTAACCCTCTAAATTCTCAGCTTTTTTTTTTTGGTCAGAATACACATAGCCAAAGATACACTGTTTCAAAAATTTCTACATACACAGTTCAGTGACATTGACTACGCTCTTCCAATTGTGCTGTTATTCTCACTTAAGATGAAGGCTTACAGAACAAAATGTTTCTCATTTAACAGTTACTACAAATGTTGCCCTATGACAATGGTTAACAATCAATTTGAGATATATTTTGAGGGAACAGATAATCCCAATTTTATACAAACTGACCTAAAGAATAGAAAAAAAGGGAAAGCTGTCCAATGCATTTAGCAAGTAAGTTTAGCCTGGAAATCTTAATTGAAAAGAACATATAAAGGAAAATATATGACATTCAGTCTCATTTATGAACAGACATAAAAATTTTAATTAGAATAGGAATGTAAGCTAGATCAGTATTTGAAAATTTTATGTAATTTGTGAGATAAACAGATAAAATTTAGGAATAAACATTTTGATAGATTGAGTAGAAGTGTATGATAAACTTTAAAATCCATTAATGTTTAATATTTAAAAAAATGCTGTTAAACTATGAAGAGAACTTTTTTTCTTCCAGTAAAGCTGTCTTTCAGTCTCTAATAGCAAACATCATGTTTAATGATGAAACCTAAGATTTGTTGTTAGGTGCCGTCGAGTTGATTCTGACTCATAGTGACCCTATGTACAACAGAATGAAACACTGCTGGATCCTGTGCCATCCTCACAGCCATTATGCTTGAGCCCATTGTTGAGGCACTGTGTCAGTCCATCTCATTAGGGTCTTCCCCTTTTTCGCTGACCATCTACCAAGCATGATGTCCTTCTCCAGGGACCGGCCCTTCCTGATAACATGTCCGAAGTATGTGAGAAGAAGTCTCGCCTTCCTTGTTTCTAAGGAGCATTCTGGCTGTCCTTCTTCCAAGACAGATTTATTTGTTCTTCTAACAGTCCGTGGTATATTCAGTATTCTTAGCCAACACCATAATTCAAAGACATCGATGATTCTTCAGTCTTCCTTATTCTTTGTCGAGCTTTCACACGCATATGAGGTGATTGAAAACACCATGGCTTGGATCAAGTGCACCTTAGTTCTTAAAGTGACACTTTGCTTTTTTAACACTTTAAAGAGGTCTTTTACAACAGATTTGCCCAGTGCAATACGTCATTTGTTTTCTTGACTGCTGCTTCCATGCGCGTTGATTGTGGATCCAAGTAAAATGAAATCCTTTTACAATTTCAGAATTTTCTCCGTTTATCATGATATTGCTTATCTGTCCAGTTGTGAGTATTTTTGATTTTTATGTTGAGGTGTAATCCATACTGAAGGGTGTGGTCTTTGATCTTCATCTAAGTGCATCAAGTCCTCTTCACTTTCAGCAAGCAAAGTTGTGTCATCTGCATATCGCAGGTTGTTAATGAGTCTTCCCCCAATCCTGATGCCGTTTTCTTCATGTAGCCCAGCTTCTTGGATTATTAGCTCAGCATACAGACTGAATAAATATGGTGAAAGGATACACCCTGACACACACCTTTCCTGACTTTAAACCACACGTTATCCCTTTGTTCTGTTTGAACGACTGCCTCTTGGTCTAAGCACAGGTTCTCATGAGCGCAATTAAGTGTTCTGAAATTCTCGTTCTTCGCAGTGTTACCCATTATTTGTTATGATCCGCATGGTCAAATGCCTTTGCGTAGTCAATAAAACACAGGTAAACATCTTTCTGGTATTCTCTGCTTTCAGCCAGGATCCATCTGACATCAGCAATGATATCCCTGGTTCCACATCCTCTTGTGAGTGTGGCTTGAATTTCCAGCAGTTACCTGTCGATACACTGTTGCAGCAGCTTTTGGATGATCTTCAGCAAAATCTTGCTTGTATGTAATATTAATGATATTGTTCGATAATTTCAGCATTAGATTGGATTGCCATTCTTTGGAATAGGCATAAGTATGGATCTCTTCCAGTTGGTTGGCCAGGTAGCTGTCTTCCAAATTTCTTGGCATAGATGAATGAGCGCTTCCAGCACTGCATCCGTTCGTTGAAACATCTTAATTGGTATTCCGTCAGTTCCTAGAGCCTTGTTTTCCGCCAGTGCTTTCAGTGCAGCTTGGACCTCTTCCTTCAGTACCATTGGTTCTTGATCAATGCTACCTCCTGAAGTGGCTGAATGCCAACCAATTCTTTTTGGTACAGTGACTCTGTGTGTTCCTTCCGTCTTCTTTTGATGCTTCCTGTGTCGTTTAGTATTTTCCCTGTACAGTCCTTCAATACTTCAAAAAAAAATTCAAACCTTGAGCCTCGAAACCTAAGATACACTCCTGTTAAAGTAAAAAATAAGCAAATACATCTCTATAAATGCTGTTATTCAGTATAGTACTAGAGGTCCTTCCTCCTAGGAATTAAAAAAAAAAAAAAAATCCAGAAGCATTGGAAAGGAAGGGAAATAATGACTATTATTGGCAAATGAGATTAACATCTCCCTGGAAAATTAAAAGTTTCAACAGATTATTTATATTAATAAGAAAATTCAGAGTTGCTGTATACAGGGTCAGCATTCAAATTGACAGTAGCCAATTAGAAAATAAAAAAGATCTCCTTTACAGCAAATTCTATAAAGTGCCTTGAATAAACCTGACAGAAAGTAAAAGATCTGTATGGAGAAAGTTATAAAGTTTTATTGAAGGATATAAAATTAAACATGACTAAAAGACAGGATAAACTATATTTATGGATGGAAAGTATAAATATTACTAAAAGGTTGTGAATTATATGTAGTTCCAGACAAAAATCCCAGTAGTATTTTTTAAAATAGAAAATGACATTTATATGTAAAAGTAAAGGCACATGAATAACTGAGACAGTTCTGACTTGCCCTGTTGAATATAAAGATATTAAAAAAAAAAGATTATTTAAAGTGGAATATTACACAACATAAAAAAGAATAAACTACTGCTCTGTACAACTGCGTGGATGAATCTCCCAGCCTTAACGTTGAGCAAAAGAAATGAGACACAAAAGATTACATGCTGTATAATTCTTTTTATAGGAAGCTCAAAAACAGGTAGAACTAATCTGTGTTGTTGAAAATAGGATAGTAGTTATCTTGGAGGCATGATACTTATTGGGAAGGGTGAGAGGGGGCTTTCTAGAGCATGAGAAATATGTATATCTTAATCTAGATCTGATCATATATGCATGCTTATTTAAAAATTCATTTAGCTGTACACTCCGTATTTGTACTTTATATAAGTTATACCTCAATAAAAAAGTAAAATAAAGTTATGATAGTTGTAGTGTAATATTAGTACAGGGAAAGAAAGGTTACTACAACAGAACCGAATTCAGAAATGGATCAGTGCATATACAGAAAGTTGACAAATGCTAGAGGTATCATTTCCTTTTTCAGTAGAGAAAGAAAGAATGAACTGTTGAATTTGTTTTCTATATTGGGGATGACTGTGGGGTGTAGAGCTGGATTTCAAACCATATGCAAAAATAAATTCCAGTTGAATTAAACACTAAATATGAATAACAGACTTATTTAAAAAGAAGAAAATATGTAACCTTATGGTATGGAAAGCCTTCCTTAACAAGTGGTGTTCTGTGTGGTACAAACAGTTAACCTGCTCAGCTGCTAACCAAAAGGCGAGATGTTCGAGTACATCCAGAGGCACCTTGAAAGAAAGACCTGGCAATCTACTTCTGAAAAATCAGCCATTGAAAACCCTCGGGAGCACAGCATGGTTCTGCTGTGACACATATGGGGTTGACATGAGTTGGAATTGGCTCCACGGCAACTGCTTTTTCTTCCTTAACAAGTCAAGAGAAGAAGAATGAACCATCAAGGATAAAGACTGGTAGGCTTGACTGCCTCCAAAAAGAAAAACTTAAGTTCAGTAAAAGACATCATAAACCAAACTAAAAGCTAAATGGCATGACTAGGAGGAGATATGTGCAATGTTTGTAACATCCAGTGGATTTATGTCCAGAATATTTGAAGATCAAAAGAATAAAACAAATCATACACACAAAGTGAGCAGTGGATATAGGCATCGCAGAGGAAACTAGAAGTTGAAATGGCCAATAAACTTGAAAAAGATGCTTAGTGTTTTTTTTTAGGGAAATGCAGTTTAAAACTACAAGCTGTTAAGGGTAATGGAAAAATTTGGAAGTGGGTACTAGTGATGGTGGAACAAATGATAAATATAATTAATGTCACCAGATTGCACATGTGAAGAATGTTGAAATGGCAAATGTTTTGTTACATATATATTTACCGCAATAAAAACAAACAAAAAACCTACAAGCCATCAGTTTTCATCCATCAGATTGCAAAGCTCTGGATGGGGAAAGGGTTACTTACATAGTTGAAAATGTATGTACTCCAGAATCCAGTAATTGGTCTTCAGGGTCTTAGTCTAGCGAAACTTCGCACATTTGCTCAAGGAGATTTGTATAGGGATATTCATTTGGAAAAAAAAACTAAATGTGTATCAACAGGGCATGTGTCAATAAGATAGAATGGTCATATAATGGAGAATTACCTACATCTATGTTTAGATTATTATTTGATAATTATTATTTTTTTAATTTAACACACACATTTACTTACTGTGACATGGAACTGTTCCAAGCATTTTATGAAAATTAATCCTCATAAAAATCCAGAAAAGAATATTGTCACCTGTGTTTTACAGATGGGGTACTGAAGCACAGAAGGGTTAAATAATCTATCCACTCTTGTAGCTAATAAATAGAGGTGGAATTCAAAGCAGGATTTAAACCTCAGTCGCCTGGCTCCAGAGTCTTCTGTGCCATGCTGCCTTTTGATGTATATGAATACAGACCTCATAAATGTAACGGGAAGTTAGTTGCAGAATGATGTGTACAATGTGATTTTAGTTACTCTGAGTTCATGGTAGTGGTGACCTCTGGATGGGGGTTGGAGGGTGAGGGAGGTCTGGTGATAGTGAAAGGGAACTGACTTTATGGGTAACTACATTTTTTCCTTAAAGAAGAATATGTATATTACTCTATAGCTTTTAAAATACCTATATGTAATATAGGTATATATTTATATACTTATTATTTTATAATTTTATGTATTATTGCTACAAAAGTAAACCCTGGAAGGATGAACCTTTATTGCTTTATCTTCATTTGTTCTTGATATTGGCTGTAGTTTAGCCTAGTTTAGGGATAGTCAGCAGCAGCTAAGTACCAGGCAGTGGACTAGGTTCTGAACATAGGGAAGTGAATAGTTACAGCTTCTCTTTAAGGAGTTCAGACTTTTTACAGGGAAAGAGATAATGCAAAATAATTTTAATTTAGTACATTATGTGCAGATCTCTTTTCTTCTTCCTTGTTTTTTTCTTCCCACCCCCTTTCCCTACAAATAGAAGTAAGGGGTGGGGGGGGAATGTCTTGATTTGAGTGTGGGAAACAGGTAGTGAAATACTGATGGCTATCGCACTTCCTGTTCTTTTACAAAACTACCATAAAGTAAACTCTAATGCTCGGGAATTGTAGCTTGCTCACCATTGTATCTTCAAAACTTAGTGTAATGTCTTCTGCTTAGTAGACTCTTAGATGTTTGAATGAATAACTGACATACTCCCACACTTGACTTTCAAATTAACTAGCTCTTCAACCCGAATTCCTCCTGAAGTTACCAGAGATTTCTTCCATTGATAGTTGCCAAAGACTGAGGTAATTTGACTGAGAACACTATATGAAGCCTTGAATTGTTTTGTGTCAAAGAGCTCTGACTTGAGTAGTTACTTTAGTCCGTAAGAAATTTTAGGCCTCAAAAATCCATTTTATTTTCATTGTGCTAAATTCAGTACATTTTTTAAAACTAGTGTTCTAATATTGGGATAGTACAATAGTTTTTCCCCGTGTTACTGTATTTTCTGTCTTTGAGATAGTGCTATCTTGTAAAAATGTTTATATCTCTCTATTTTATTTGTGATAGTCTTGATTTCCTAAAACCACATTCTCTTAGTTTCCAAGGAGACCATGTACTATTTTCTGATGGTATTAGTGTTTTTAAATGAGAATTTCAGTGCTTTATAAGTTGAATACTTGAACTGTCATTGAGAAAACCCTAAAACAAAGCATATTATACTTGATGGATGTAGTTAAACAATTAGGGAGATCCTGCTCCATGTGTACATAGTGCTTCCTTCTTACTGTCACCTTTTTGCCAGAGATGATGTGAAGAGAGCCTAGTTACCACTTGGTGGAACAATTCTGCTGGCTCTAGTCCCTGCCCAGAAATTTGGGCCAATCTCTTTTCTGGACAGTCTGGTAAGCTGTCACTGTTCTTCAAGTTAAAATCATCTAATCCAGGATGCACCCAAGAAGAACTTAATAATATAGGAACAAACAATATTAAATTCCATGAAAATGTGAATCATTAGAATTTAAGGCTTCACATTAAACATGACTAATATAGAACAGTGCTGTCCAAAAGTAATATAAGGCAAGTAACAAAAAGGAGCCACATAGGTAATTTTAAAATTTCTCATGCCTAAATAAAAAAATAAAATGAAACAGGTTAAATTACTTTTAATACAACATTTTACTTAAATATATCTAAAATATTATTCTTTCAATTAATGATGTATTTTACAGTAAAATCTGATGTATAGTTACACTTAAAACCTCCCCCCAACAAAACCAAACACATTGCCATCAAGTTGATGCCAACTCATAGCGACCCTATAGGACGGAGTACAACTGCCCCATAGGGTTTCCAAGGAGCAGCTGATGGATTCGAACTGCTGACCTTTTGGTTAGCAGCTGAGCTCTTAACCACTGCACTTAGGGCATCTTTTTTTTTAAATTGCTTCACCTGTTCATGGGTGTGGGTGTGCAGCTTTACTGTTGATCATCGGTAACCTGGAACTCTACTATTCTTTCTTAAATTTGACGGAGTATTTAAGCCTTTCTACAGTGTTCCCAGATATCTTAAAAAAAAAAAAAAAACTCAAAAGCAAACCACTTGCCATCAGGTTGATTCCCACTCATTGCTACCCTATAGGACAGAGTAGAACTGCCCCATAGGGTTTCCAAGGCTGTAATCTTTACGAGAGCAGACTGCCACATCTTTCTCCCGCAGAGTGGAACCAATGACCTTTCAGTTAGCAGCTGAGCACTTTTAACTACTGCATCACCAGGGCTCCTTCCCAGATGTCTAGGGCTACTTCATTTCTTTAAATAAAGTGTTAAGTTCCCTGTTGAAAGTTTTTTAATAGAATATCATCTCCTGCATTTCAGACGCAGACCTTCTGTGTGGGCCAGGTTAGGTAGGATTATACATTATTGTCATGGTCATCTTCCTCTCCCCCAACCCTGCTGGGTAACACTCCTCTCCTTTCTTGCTTTAAAGTCATTAGTCCTGAATCAGAAGGGTTCCTTACATGATGCTTTCTTTTTTATCGTGTGAGGTTCAACAACTCATTTTATGGGGATTGGATGTTTTTTCCCTAAAATACCAATTAGTTAGAAATTTTTTCAAATCAATCTGTTTTTCTGTACTTTTCACCCTACTAGATCAGTTTGAGAATGAACATATTGCAAAGTAGGGCCATATCTAAGGTACAACACATATGACTTAATATTTTGATAGCTTATTGGTTTTACTTTCCTACATGAGGGGCATTTAAGAACTTTATTCTTAATAAATGAATTTATAACCTCTAAAACTGGTTATCCATTTGTCCAAAAACCAGCAGAAAAGTCTTCTATAATTTATATGAAACAGTGCTGTACTTTGCTCTTGTAATATGAGGTTAATTGGGCTTTGAACATTTAAATGTTCAGATTCTGAAGTTTTTTTGGCTACCTGTTTTCTTGTCTTGACTATTGCTTAATTTCCACAGCTATTGGGAGTTTCCAGTTTTTCTCAACTTCCCTGTTTGCTAGTCTGTCTCCATTCTAGCAGAATGTTTGTCTCCTTCCCTACCCTAATACCCAGGCATACCCATTATTGTTGATGGGCATTGTCCATTACAGTAGTGTAGCGTTTGACCGGTACTTACCCCTGATGTTAATGTAGCGGTTGTAACAACAGTAGACAGCCTTTCGGTAAGATATAGAACTATTCACATTGCAGGTCCTAGCCTAATGTTGAAGCGAAGAAAAGAATATTCTTCTCATTCTCCAGTCCTCTCTGATCACTCATTCTATTTAATTTTTTGTTCCTAGCCAGGTGAAAGCTGATAGTTACTAATTGTAGTTAGTGATTCATTGGCCAGATTTCTGAGTTAAAGGCAGCTGGATAACCAAAGAAAGAACAAGAACATAGGCAGCATGTGGAGGCAGCTCACTGTGAACAAAACAAAAAGCTAATAGAAGAGCAAGTTAGCATTGGAACAAAAGATTAGTTATCTTGCTTGTATTTTCTAGCCCCTAGTTTTTTCCTATCTAGTGCCATGACACTAATTTTCTAAAAATTTTGATTTTAACTTCAATGACAAATCATTACTGAGACCAACTAAGTGTCAGGTACTTTCTCAGGCATTGGAGACCTGTCAGTAAGATAGATAGATATTGTGCCTTCTCAAGTGGTGGTTACTTATTATTCCTCTTAAAATCTCCAGTAACTGTTAACTGCCTTCAGGTCTAAGTTCAGACTCTTCCACTTAGTCTTTGAGATTCTACACTAGAAACTAGAAACTGGTAACTAGTGGTACCAGTTTGGCTCCTAGTATTGTTTTGTTTGGTCGCCTCAATGTTGGCTTGCACCATGTTTCAGAGAGATAGAATTGCTAGTATTAAAAAATCAGGACATTTCTCTTGAAAATTTGACTTTTCAGCTTTTTTAAAATTGGAAGATGTAGCAATACTGAGCCACATTTGCTCATTTCAACAATTTTTTTTCTATTTAGATGGGACTTAGGCTTTCCATAGTTTGCATTACTCCCTGTTATCTCCCGGGTTTTCTTACACCTAGTCCTTTTTACTCATTTTTATTACTTACCTAGTCTCTGTAGATACTTGAGCTTGCAACCTGTGTTCTGGTCCATACTTGTTAAATCCACACAGATCCATTCATGCTCTGGTTCCTGCTTATTTTTTTCAGCCTTAGCTCTTGCCATTCACTCCCATAATAATATGCCCCTGCCATATCTATGTACCTGTGTTGTGCTCTATTACTTCTGGGCCTTTGCACATGCTGTAATCTCTGGATGCTGTTTTGCCTCTCCTGTTACCCCCTCCCCCACCCAGTTTAGTTTATTCCTGTTCGTCTTATGTCTTAGTTTAGATGTCATAGCCTTTAGAAAGCCTTCTCTGTTCCCATAGGATCTGCTTAGGTACCCATCCTGTGTATTTCCATAACAGCCTGAATTTAGTCTAAATACTTAACCACAACTGCTTTTGTTAATCTGCTTTCCATACCTTTCTTAAACTGTTTACAGAGACGGTCTTCTGCGCCTTTGATTCCCTGGACCTGTTATAAAATTTGTGTATAGTAAATATTTGTTGAATGAATGACTTTTTTCTCTAAGCTCTTTTTATAATTACTAAATTATGGTGTTGAGGAAGAATATTGAATATACCATGGACTGCCAGAAGAATGAACAAATCTATCTTGGAAGAAGTACAGCCAGGATGCTCATTAGAAGCTAGGATGGTGAGATTTCGTCTTTTGTACTTTGGACACATTATCAAGAGGGACCAATCCCTGGAGAAGAACATAGTACTTGGTAAAGTAGAGAGAGGGTCAGGAAAAAAAGGAAAACCCTCAACAAGATGGATTGACGCAGTGCCTCTACAGTGGGCTCAAGAATAGCAAGGATTGTGAGGACGGTGAAGAACCGGGCAGTGTTTCATTCTGTTGTACATAGGGTTACTGTGAGTTGGAACTCAATAGTACCTAACAACAACAACAAATCTTAGTCTTTGTGTGGTTTCTATTTTATGGAATATTGTTTCGACTCCTCCAGCTCTTCTTCATTCTCTAACCTTCAACTTGAAAACTATCTCTAATAGACTTTTTTTCCCCCGTTTCAGTACCTACGTATCTTCCACATCTTTCAAGTCTAATAATGCTCTTTACAAATCTCTTATTTTAGCACTTTACACGCTTTGTTTCATTGTTACTTTAAATTTAAGTTACATTTAATGTCACAGTTTCATCCTTAAGATTTTATTTGACAGTTTACTCATTGATTCTGTTTATTCATGAGTCAAACCTGTATTACTTTCCTGGATACTCTCCCTCACTTATCAGAGAACTTTGATATCTAATCAGAAGTTTTTATCTCTACCTAAATTTCTTCCTCTATTTTGGATTTCTCCCATAATAGCACTTAATGCGTGTACTTTAATTGCTTCTGTGTGTTTTTCTGTTTCTCACACTAAAATATAAGCTCAGTAAGTTGAAACTATGTCAGTCTTGTTAATCTATCAGTTGGTATAATCTTTTAACTAATATTGGGGTTTAGAAGATTTAATATTCACCAAATGCATGCTTAAGATGTTACTGTAAAATTGAGTATTTTGAATAAGGTAGGCATGAAAATCTCTCATTTCTTTGCATGTAAATTTTTAGGCAATTACTTAGGCAACTCCATTTTGTATCTCCTAAGTACCAAGGAGTTGGTGCCAGCGTATAGCGACTCTGTGTAAAACAGAATGAAACACTGCCTGGTCCTGTGCTATTGTCACAATCATTGCTATGTTTGAGCCCATTGTTGCAGTTACTGTGTCAGTCCATCTCGTTGAGGGTCTTCCTCTTTTTTATTGACCCTCTACTTTACCAAGCATGATGTTCTTCTCTAAACTGGTCCCCCCTGCTAACATGTCTGTCTTAGGCTGGGTTCTCTAGAGAAGTAAAATCTGTGAAGCATGTACATATATAGAGAGATTTATATCAAGGAAATAGCTCACATGGTTGTAGAGGCTGGAAAGTCACAAGTCCATGGGTCAGGCTAGAGGCTTTTCCTGACTCATGCAACTGCAGGGGCTGATGAACTCATGATCAGCAGGTCAGACACCAGGCCTCTGGCTCACAGACTGTGGAGAATAATGAATCCCAAGATCGGCAGGTAAGATGGCAGGCTGCTGACTGACAGGCTGCAGAGGCTGATGAATCTCAAGATAGGCAGGTAAGCTGCTAGCTCAAGTCCCAAGAACTGGAGGTCAGGTGAGGAGCCAGATGCAGGATCCAGAGCAAGCAAAAGCCAGAGAGCTTTGCCAGAATGTCTACATATATTGGATGTAGGCCACATTCCCAAGGAAATTCCCTTTCAACTGATTGGCTTCTCATAGCAGATCTCATCAAGGAGATGATTACATGATGGAAATGATTACGTCATTACATAGCTGCCAGACTACATCATAACTGCCAAACCACTGAGAATCATGGCCCAGCCAAGTTGACACGTAGCCTTAACCATTACAATGTCCGGCATATGTGAGAGAAAGTGTTGCCATCCTCACTTCTAAGGGGCATTCTGGCTGTACTTCTAAGACAGATGTGATCATTCTTCTGGCAGTCCACGGTTTATTCATTATTCTTCACCGAAACCATAATTCAGATGCATCAGTTCTTCTCTAGTCTTCCTTATTCTTTGTCCAGTGTTCCTGTGCATATGAGGCAGTTGAAATTACCATGGCTTGGCTCAGGTGCACCTTAGTCCTCAAAGTGACATCTTGTTTTTTAACACTTTAAGGAGGCTTTTTGCAGCACATTTGCTCAATGCAATATGTTGTTTGATTTCTTGACTGCTGCTTCCATGGGCATTGAGTGTGGATCCAAGTAAAATGAAATCCTTGACAACTTCAGTATTTTCACGATGTAGCTTATTGGTCCAATTATGAAGATTTTTGTTTTCTTTATGTTGAGGTATAGTCCATACTGAAGGCTGTAGTCTTTGATCTTCATCAGTAACTGCTTCAAGTCCTCTTTACTTTCCAAAAGCAAGGTTGTATCATCTGCGCATCGCAGGTAGTTAGTGAGTCTTCCTCCAATTCTTAATGCTGCGTTCTTCTTCATATACTCCAGTTTCTCGGATTATTTGCTCAGCATACAGATTGAATAAGTATGGCAAATGGATACAACCCTGATGCACACCTTTCCTGACTTTAAACCACACAGTATCCCGTTGTTCTGTTTGAATGACTGCCTGTTATTCTATGTACAGGTTCCACATGAGCACAATGAAGTGTTCTGGAATTCCCATTCTTCGCAATTTATCCATAATTTGTTATGATCCACATGGTCGAATGCCTTTGTGTAGTCAATAAAACACAGGTAAACATCTTTCTGGTATTCTCTGCTTTCAGCCAGAATCCATCTGACATCAGCAATGATGCTCCTCGTTCCACGTCCTCTTCTGAATCGGGCTTGAATTTTTGGATTCTCTGTTCATGTACTGCTGTAACCATTTTTGTATTATCTTTACCAAATTTTACTTGCATGTAATATTAATGATATTGTTCAATAATATCTGAATTCTGTTGGATTACTTTTCTGTGGAATGAGCACAAATGCGGATATCTTCTAACTGGTTGGGCAGGTAGCTGTCTTCTAAATTTCTTGGCATAGACTAGTGGGTGTGTCCAGCATTGCATCTGTTTGTTGACACATCTCAATTTGTATTCCATCAATTCCTGGAGCCTGGTTTTCGCCAGTGCATTCAGTGTAGCTTGGATTTCTTCCTTCAGTACCATCACCTTTTGATCATACGCTGCCTCAGTAAATGGCTGAATGTTGACCAGTTCTTTTTGGTACAGTGACTCTGTGTATTCCTTCCATCTTCTTTTGATGCTTTCTGTGTTGTTCAATGTTTTTTCCATAGAATCCTTCAGCATTACAACTCAAGGGTTGAATTTTCTGTTCTTTCACCTTGAGAAGTGCTGAGCGTGTTCTACCCTTTTGGTTTTTTAACTCGAGGTCTTTGCAGATTTCATTATAATACTTTTTCTTCTCAAGCCACCCTTTGAAACCTTCTGATCAGCTCTTTTACTTCATCACTTCTTTATTCACTGTAGCTAGTCTATGTTCTAGAGCAAGTTCCAGAGTCTCTTCTGACATCCGTTTTGGTCTTTTATTTTTTTATTGTAGTTTAGATGAAGGTTTACAGAACAAATAGTTTCTCATTAAACAGTTAGTACACATATTGTTTTCTGACAGTGGTTAACAACCCCACGACATGTCAACACTGTCCCTTCTCAACCTTGGATTCCCTATTACCAGCTTTCCTGTCCCTGCCTTCTAGTTCTTGTCCCTGGGCTGTTGTGCCCCATTAGTTTTGTTGTTTTTTATGGGGCGGTCTAATCTTTGGCTGAAAGGTGAACCTTGGGAGTGACTTCATTACTGAGCTAAAAGGGTGTCTGGGGGCCATACTCTAGGGGTTTCTCCAGTCTCTGTCAGGCCAGTAGATCTGGTCTTTTCTTGTAAGTTATAGTTTTGTTCTACATTTTTCTCCAGCTCTGTCTGGGACCCTCTGTTGTGATCCTGATCAGAACAGTCAGTGGTGGAAGCTGGGCACCATCTAGTTGTACTGGACTCAGTCTGGTGAAGGCCATGGTAGTTGTGGTCCATTAGTCCTTTGGACCAGTCTTTTCCTTGTATCTTGTTTTCTTCATTCTCCATTGCTCTTGAAGGGATGAGACCAGTGGAGTATCTTAGATGGCTGCTTACAGGGTTTTGAGACCCTAGACGCTACTCGCCAAGGTAGAATGTAGAACATTTTCTTTATAAACTGTATTATGCCAATTGAGCTAGATGTTCCCCAAGACCATGGTCCCCACAGCCCTCCTCCCAGCAGTTCAGTCCCTCAGGGAGTTTGGATGTGTCTGTGGAGCTTCCATCACCTTTCCTTATGCAGGTTGTGCTGGCTTCCCCAGTATTGTGTACTGTCTTACCCTTCACCAAAGTTGTCACTTATCTATTGTCTATTTAGTTTCCCCTGCCCATCCTGCCTAACCAACAAAGATTGTTTCTTTTTGTGTGTAAACTTTTTCATGAGATTTTCCAGTAGAGGTGTAATACAATATTTGTCCTTTTGTGATTGACTTATTTCACTCAGCATAATGTCCTCCAGTTTCATCCATGTTATGAGATGCTTCACAGATTTGTCATTGTTCTTTATCGTTGTGTAATACTCTGTTGTGTGTATGTACCATAGTTTATCCATTCATGTGTTGATGGGCATCTAGGTTGTTTCCATCTTTTCGCTATTGTGATCATTGCTGCAGTGAACATGGGTGTGCATATGTCTGTTAGTGTGACAGCTCTTATTTCTCTAGGATATATTCCTAGGAGTGAGATTCCTGGATCATTTGGTATTTCTATTTCTAGCTTTCTAGAGAAGTGCCGTATCATTTTCCAAAATATTTGTACCATTTTACATTCCCATCAGCAGTGCATAAGAGTTCCAATCTCCCCACAGCCCCTCCAACATTTGTTATTTCCAGATTTTTTTATTCATGCCAGTAATGCTGGAGTGAGATGGTATCTCACTGTGGTTTTAATTTGCATTTCTTCAATGGCTAGTGGTCAGGAGCATTTCCTCATGTGTCTGCTGGCCGCTTGAATGTCTTCTTTGGTGAAGTGTCTGTTCATTTCCTTTGCCCATTTTTAATTGGATTATTTGTCTTTTTGTTGTAGAGGTGTTGGATTCTTTTGCAGATTTTAGAGATCAGACCTTTGTCTGACTTGTAACGTCCAAAAATTTTTTCACAGTCTGTAGGTTCTCTTTTTATTCTTTTGGTGAAGTCTTGATGAACATAAGTGTTTAATTTTTAGAAGATCCCAGTTATCCAGCTTATCTTCTGGAGTTTGTGTGTTGTTGGTTATGGTTTGTATCCTGTTAATGCTGTGCATTAGGGCCCCTAGTGTTGATCCTATTTTCTCTTCTGTGAACTTTCTAGTTTTTAGCTTTATATTTAGATCTTTGATCCATTTTGAATTAGTTTTTGTGTATGGTGTGAGATGTGGGTCCTGTTTCATTTTTTTGCAGATGGTCATCCAGTTTTGCCAGCGCCATTTGTTAAAAAGACCGTCTTTTCCCCATATGATGGACTTTTCGACACCTGTGAAAGATCAAGTGACTGTAGGTAGATGGAATTACATCTGGGCTCTCAATTCTGTTCCATTGGTCAATGTATTTGATGTACCAGTACCAGGCTTTTTTGACTACTGTGGCTGTATAGTAGTTTCTGAGGTCAAGTAGTACGAGTCCTCCTGCTTTATTCCTCTTCTTCAATAGTGCTTTATCTGAGGTTTCTTCCCTTTCCATATGAAGTCAATGATTAGTTTTTCCATCTCTTTAGAGAATGTTGTTGGCATTTGGATTGGGATTGCATTGTATTTGTAAATTGCTTTGGGTAGAATTGTCATTTTCACAATGTTGAGTCTACCTGTCCGTGAGCATGGTATGTTTTTCCATTTATGTAGATCCCTTTGGGTTGCTTGCCTTAGTGTTTTGTAGTTTTCTTTGTATAGGTCTTTTACATCCCTGGTTAGATTTATTCCTAAGTATTTAATTTTTTTAGGGGATATTGTAAATGGTATTGTTTTCCTGATTTCCTTTTCATCGTTCTCTTTATTGGTGTATAGGAATCCAAGGGGAGATGATCATGTGATTCTTTTCTTTCCTTTTGTTTATGTGATGGATTATGTTGATTCATTTTCTAATGTTGAACCATCCTTGCATACCTGGTATGAATCCTACGTGGTTGTGGTGTATTATTTTTTTGATATGATGCTGAATTCTGTTGGTTAGAATTTTGTTGAGAATTTTTGCATCTATATTCATGAGAGATGTTGGTTTGTAATTTTCTTTTTTTGTGGCTTCTTTGCCTGGTTTTGGTATCAAGGTTATCCTGGCTTTATTGACTGAATTCGGAAGTGTCTTTTCCTTTTCTATGTTCTGAAATAGTTTGAGTAGTACTGGCATAAACTCTGCTGTGATTGGTAGAATTCTCCAGTGAAGCCATCTGGGCCAGGGCTTTTTTTGTTGGGAGTTCTTTTTATTACCTTTTTAATCTCTTCTCTGGTTATGGGTCTGTTCAGATTTTCAACATCACTTTGTGGTAGATTGCATAGAAATTTATCTGTTTCCTCTAGGTTTTCAAATTTGTTGGATTATAGTTTTTCATAATACTCTGTTATGATTCTTTTTATTTAAGTTGGGTCTGTTGTAATGTCCCCCATTTCATTTCTTATCTGGGGTGTTTGCATCTTCTCCTGTTTTTCTTTTGTCAGTCTGGCCAGTGGGTTGTTGATTTTGTTGATCCTTTCAAAGAACCAACTTTTGGTTTTGTTGATTCTTTCTATTGTTTTTCTATTCTGTGTTTCATTTATTTATGTCCTAATCTTTATTATTTCCTTTCTTCTGGTGGCTGTGGGCTTTTTATTTGCTGTTCTCTTTCTATTTGTTCGAGTTGTGTAGTTAATGTTTTGATTTTGTCGCTTTCTTCTTTTTTGATGTGTGCATCTGTTGCTATAAATTGTCCTCTGAGGACTGCCTTTGCTGTGTCCCAAAGGTTTAGGTATGATATGTTTTCATTCTCATTTGATTCTGGGAATTTTTTTATTCCATCTCTGATTCTTCTATTACCCAGTGGTTTGTAAGCAGGGTGTTATTCAGTTTCCATGTGATTGTTTTTTTTTTCCTTGCTCTTCCTGAATTTGTACCTTGATGGCTTGTGGTCAGCGAAGATACTTTGTTTTATATCAGCGTTTTGGATCTTGTTGAGGATTGCTCTGTGGCCTAAGATATGGTCTATTCTGGAGAACATTCCATGTGCATTGGAAAAGAATATGTACTTTGCAGCTGTTGGGTGTAGTGTTCTGTATATGTCTATGAGGTCAGGTTGGCTGATTGTGCCCTTTGGGTCTTCTGTATCTTTGTTGAGTTTCCTCTTAGTTGTTCTGTCCTTTACTGAGAGTGGTGTGTTGAAGTCTTCTACTATTATTGTGGAACTATCAATTTCTCTTTTCAGTGTTGTTAGAGTTTGTTTTATGTATTTTGGAGGCCTGTCATTGGGTGCATAGATGTTTATTATGGTTATGTTTTCATGATGGATTGTCCCCTTTGTCATTATATAATGTCCTCCTTTGTCTTTTATTGTGGATTTTGTTTTAAAGTCTGTTTTATCTGAGATTAGTGTTGCCACTCCTGCTCTTTTTTGGTAGCTGTTTGCTTGATGTATGTTTTTCCATCCTTTAATTTTTAATAAATTTATGTCTTTGTTTCTAAGGTGTGTCTCTTGTACACAGCATATTGAAAAACCATTCTGTCACTCTCCACCTCTTTATGGGTGCATTTAGGCCATTTACATTTAGTGTAATTATTGATAGGTGTGAGTTTATAGCTGTCATTTTGAAGTACTCTTTTTTGTGCTGCTGACGTCTTCTTTGTTCCTCTTAACTCTCTTGTGCTGAATTCCTTTTGTTTGTGGATTTTTTTTTCACTTGTTTTTGTGGGTTTTGCTTTTACTGAGACTTTATGTTTTTCTTCATTTTAATAAGTAGGTTTGTTAACTTTCTTTGTGGTTACCTTGAAATTTACTCATGTCTTCCTTGGTTGGAAACAGTTTATTATTACTTGGTATTGCCTTGCCTTCCTCTCCATTAGAAGGCTCTATACCTACACTGTTTATTCTCTCTTTTATAGTTCTGATGTTGTTGTGATTTAGAGATTAACCTCTCTGGTTCCCTATTGTAATTCTTTTGGTTTTGGATAGTCCTTGAGAGTTCATTTCCTAGGTTGGTATCTGGCTGGTACTATCCTGCATCCTAGATTCAGCCTTTGGTCTGATGTTGTTTGTTCTCAGATCGAAGGACTCCCTTTAATAATTCTTGTAAGTTTGATTTAGTTTTTACATAGTCCCTTAATTTCTGCTTATCTGGAAGTGTCCTAATTTCACCATCATATTTGAACGAGAGTTTGCCGGATAGATTATTCTTGGCTGGTGTCTTTTTTCTTTCAAGGTTTTATATATGTCATCCCATCGCCTTTTTGCCTGTTTGGTTTCTGCCCAATAATACAAGCTTAGTCTTAGCGTTTCTCCTCTGTATGTGGCTTTTTGTTTTTCTAGAGCTGCTCTCGGGATTCTTTGTTTGTTTTTGGTATTAGTGAGTGTGATTTTGATATGCCTTGGTGATTTTTGGGGGGGTCTGTGCTATATGGGGTTCATTGAGCTTCTTGGATGGTCAGCTTTTAATCTTTCATGATATTGGGGAAGTTTTCTGTCAGCAGTTCTTCAGTGATCCTCTCTGTGTTTTCTGTTTTCTCCCCCTGTTCTGGAACTCCTATCACTCACAGATTTTTGCTTTTGATTGTATCCCACATAATTCTCAGGGTTACTTCATTTTTCTTTTTCTTTTTTCTGGTGTTTCCTCAGAGTTGTATTGAAGTGTTTGTCTTCAGTTTCACAGATCCTGTCTTCCATCGTTTCAAACCTGCTCCTTAGCCCATTTATGACACTGTTTCTGAAATCTTGTAGTTTATCTTTTGGATTTCTAATTGTTGTTTTTGTATGATTTATAGTTGTGAATTTGTTTTAGGATTTTGTTCCTGTATTATTTTCCTGAATTTTTCCATTTTTTTGCTGTGTGTTTTCCATGAACTTGTTTGCCTTTGCCATGAATTTGTCATTTTTGTCTGCTTTTTGCTTCAACTCTTGGATAGCTCTGATTATTAGAGATTTGAGTTCCCTATTAGGTAGTTCTAGTGCCTTTTCTTCTACTGGAAAGTCATGTGGTATTTTATTTTGGATACTTACTGCAACCATTCTGTCCTGTTTTTGATATGTTTTGATATTTTCTGTTGTCTTCAGGACGTTCAGTAGTTATTTTCCTCGTTTATTGATTGTAGAATTGTTTTGTCCTGCTTTTTTGTTTGGTTATGTTTGAGCATGCGGGATGTGCGTTCTTTGTTGTTTGCTCATCTGTAGGCATGATACTTTTTACCTCCTTCTCCAGTGGGCAAGGTCAGTCGCTCAGGTACAGTAAAGCAAGGTATGTCCAGCTGACGAAGAGTTGCAGGTTTGGGTTGTTTGTGGTATGTACGAGGGCCGACAGGACAGGCTGAGAATCAGTACAGGGCAGGTTCCAGTAGGCCCTGCCGGTGCTGCTTGGGGATGTGATTTCAGTGCCTCGTGCAGGTAGACAGGAAGGAGCAGGGAGATTGTGATGTGTGGACTAAGATGGGTATGGGAGAGATCAGAGAGAGGAGAGAGGAACAGGTGCCAAAAACATACACACAAACAAAAAAGACTGCTAAGGGAGCTTGCCATTGGAGTGGAGATGAGAAATTGAGAAATGGAGAAAAAAAGAAAAAGGGTAAAAGAAAAAAAACGAATCCTAGGGATTCTACTGGTGTAGCTGCGAGGAATGGGAAGTTGCTCCCAGGCTATGAAAGTACAGCCTGGCTAGAAGTGGTAGAGGTGTCACACTGCACCAGATATTCAGGAGACAGGAAGAGAAAGTAAGTATAGAGAGACAAGAAACTGAGAAATGAAGAAAGACAGAAAGGGTAAAAGAGAAGCAAACAAAACAGAGAAACAAAAAAACCCCCCAAAATAAAAGCAAAACCAAAAAAAAAAAAAAAAATACTCCTGGCGATGCTACTGCATGTGTGTGCAGAGTAAGGGAGTAGCTCCCGAGCTGTGCAGTACTGCTTAGCTAGAAGGGGCTCCCAAGCTGAGAAGAGAAACAAATCAAATCAGAACAAACAAACAAAACAGCCCCAGGGGTCCCACCAGCGTGGCGGCACAGGCTGGGAAGCAGTTTCACAGTCAAGCGGGATTTGGCAGCCTTTCAGGAAGAAGCAAAGATGGCTTACCAAGCTAGATATTTGAGACAAAGGAGGGGAGGTGGTGAGAGGTAAGGAAGAAATCTAAAGTGGAAAAAAGCAACACAAGCAGCCAACAAATGGCACACAGGGAGCCGGCCAGTGCGAGGATCCAGGTGAAGCCAGTGCTTCCTGGCCAAAAGACTGTGGTCTCAGGAAGCAGAGGGGGCCAAGTCCGGCTGAAGAAGGGTGTAGGGTGGGAAAGCATATATTGTTGGTTACTGGTTGTTCTGTATCCTGCTGGAAGCTCCGTGAAGCTGTTTCCTTGTACCCATTGTTCACCAATCTCCAATAGGAGTCCAAGATGGTGGATCTGTGCTGTGTTAGCTGATAAGGGACCTCTGCATGTATGTCTCCTTGCTCTCTGTTTTCTGTCAGTTTCTTATTTCATTCGGTGCGTGGCTGAGTTCTTTATCTCTTCATTTGATGCTTAGGGTTTCAGGATTGACATGTGTCTCTGTTTGACATAGTTTTTCAGATCTTTGCTGTAGAAGGACGGCGTGGTGCTTCTGTCTATAACACCATGTTGCCTGGAAGTCCTTGACTTCTCCTTGTCTTTTTAATGAACTTCTTCTTTTTTCGTGTAGTATGACTGTTACTCAAATTTAGGCACCAACCACTAATGCCAAAGAATAGTTGATTGACATTTTTTACCAGCTTCTGCAGTCTGAAATTGATGAAACATGTAATCAAGATGCATTGATAATTACTTGTGATTAGAATGTGAAAATTGAAAACAAACAAGAAGGATCAGTAGTTGGGAAATACCATCTCAGTGACAGAAATGAAGCCAGAGATCACATGATAGAATTTTGCAAGACCAACAGCTTATTCATTGGAAATACCTTTTTTCAACAACATAAACAGCAGCTATACCCGTGGACCTCATCAGATGTAATACACAGGAATCACATAGACTACACCTGAAGAAAGAGATGATGTGGAATCTCAGTATCATCAGTCAGAGCAAGGCCAGGGGCCGACTGTGGAACAGACCATCATTTGCTCTTAGGCAAGTACAAGTTGAAGCTGAAGAAAATTAAAACAAGTCCATGAGAGCCAAAGAACAACCTTTAGTATAAAACCCAATCCCATGCTGTCGAGTTGAGTCTGATTCATAGTCACTCTATAGGACAGAGTAGAAGTACCCCATAGGGTTTTTCCAAGGAGCGGCTGGTGGATTCAAACTGCTGACCTTTTGGTTAGCAGCTGAGCTCTCAACCACTGAGCCACCAGGGCTTCACCTTTAGTATAACCCCCCCTGCCCAATTAAAAAAAAAAAAAACACCAAACCCACTGCTGTCAGGTGGATTCCAACTCATAGTGACCCCATTGAATTTCCATGGAGTGGCTGGTGGATTCAAACTGCCAACCTTTTGTTAGCAACTGTAGCTCTTAACCCCTGTGCCATCTTAAGTATATCCCACCTGAATTTAGAGATCATCGCAAGAGTAAATATGACGCATTGAACACTGTCTTAGTTGTCTAATGCTGCTATAACAGAAATACCACAAGTGGATGGCTTTAATGAACAGAAATTTATTCTTTCACAGTTTAGGAGCCTAGAAGTCCTAATTCAGGTTGCCAGCTCCAGGGGAAAACTTTTTCTCTCTGTTAGCACTAGGAAAAGTCCTTGTCATCAATCTTACCCTATTCTAGAATCCTCTCAGTGCAGGGACCCCAGGTGAAAAGGACAAGCTCTGCTCCTGGCTTTTCTTTTTTGGTGGTAATGAGGTCCCTCTCTTCTCCCCTGGATTCTCTCTTTTGCGTCTCAAAAGAGATTGACTCAAGATACAACCTGGGTCCCTGATGGAGCAGTGGAACGATGGGATGCTGAACTCAAATACTAGTAAGAAGACCAGACTTAATGGTCTGATACTGGAGGCGCCCCGGAAAGCATGGTCCCTGGTCTCTCCATCACCCCAGAACTAAAACAATTTCCAAGGCCAACTCTTCAGACAGGGATTGGACTGGACTGTGGGACATAAAGTGATACTTGTGAAGAATGTGCCCCTTAGACAAATAGATATAAAAGACCAAAGGGTGGCTTCTGTCCAGAGGTGAGAGGGGAAGGCAGAGAGAGTTAGGAGCTGGTTGAATGTTCATGGGGAATCAGGGGCGGAGGGGAGGAGTGTGCTGTCGCAGAATGGGGTGGGCGGTTGGGGTCTCATAATAATGTATGTTTTTAAAAAAAAAACTGTATGGGAGACTAACTTGAAATGTAAACTTCATTTAATTACATCAAAAAAAAAAAAAAAAAAAAGGTACAGTCTAATGCTGTGGATTGAGTCCTGCCTCATTAACATAACTCCCTCTAATCCTGCCTCATTAACATCATAGATGTTAGGATTTGCAACAAAATGGAGGATAACCATACAACACTGGAAATCATGGCTTAGCCAAGTTGACACATATTTTTGGGGGACACAATTCAATCCATGACAAACACTAATGACCGAAGACCAGACAGGTTGTGGGATGATATCAAGGACATCATACAGGAAGAAGGCAAAAGGTCATGAAAAAGTTTATCTTCTAGGTGTCTCAAACTTAGCATATGTAAAACAACGTCTATTTCTTTCCCGGAATTCTTTCTCCTCTGTTGATGACTTTGTCTCACCTGCTATTTCTTATTCATTTGCATATCCTATATGCTGTACCTCCAAGATATATTTAGAATTCCACTGCTTCTTCCACCCTCTACTGCTGCCACTGTTATATAAACCGTCACCATTTCCTGCCTGACTACTGCAGTAAGTTCCTAATTGGTTTCTCTGATTACACTCTGCTCTCCTACCATCTGGGCTCCACATAGCAGCCATGTACTTTTTATTTTGACTTTAATCACATCATGTTATTCTCCTCCTCAAAACTCTCCCATCCTACTTAATATAAAATTCAAAGTTATTTCCATTGTCTGAAAGGAAGACCTTAGATGATCTGGTCCCTAGCTACCTCTTCAGACTCATTTTACTATTTTCTGATACATTGCTGTTCAGAAATTTTGGTCACATTAGCTAGCGTTCCTTGAACATGCCGGGCTCCTATTTCAGGGCCTTTGTACCTGGTCTCATGTTCCCTGCCTTGAAATACCTGCGTGGCTTACTCCATCATTTCATTCAGGACTCTGCTCGTGAGTAACCTCATCAGAGGGGCTTTCCCTGATTTTCATGTAGAAAAAAGAGCACTTCTGTGTAACTTTGTATTCCCGTAACATACTTTATTTTTCTTCTACTCTAATATTTGATAATATATGTATGTTTGTTTGCCTGTCTTTACTTTACTGTATGCACCATGATACTTTTGTATATCTGCAGAATAGAGCCTGGCAGGTAGATGGTGTTTAGTAAATGTTTATTGAGTGAATGAATGCATGACTGTACAGCACCACAAAAATGTTTTAAATTAATATTATTAACTTGCAATATTATGCTAGTACATAATCAGGTATATAAGGAGGACTAGGTTTTATCTTATTTTACAACTTCTAAGCTTTGTGAGGCTGGTAGTTTTTCTCTTCTCTGCTGTATTTCCATGTTCAGAATGGCACCTGGCAATAATGTGTCATTAATAAATATTTACTAAATGAATGAGTTTATGTAAATAGGGATGTCTTTATTATGAAAACAACCAAATTGTATTATATGTAAAAGTAACCTTGAAAAGTACTAAAAATAGACTGTATTACTCCAAAATTAGGAGAAGGAGAGGACAACTGATAGTACTACTTAATTAAAATATTTGGATCCATCCATCATCTATACCATTTGCCTGCTACTCTTAAGCCACCATCATCTCTCTTTTTTTTTCTTTTTCTTTTTTGGTTCATTTAACTCCCATTCTCCCCTCTTGTGTTAGCCCCTGATAACCACTAATCTTCTTTTGTCTTGATGGATTTGCCTATTCTAGATATTTCTTATATGTGGAATCATGTATTTGTTCTTTTGTATCTGACTTATTTCACTGAGCATAATGTTTTCAGAGTTCATTTATGTGGCTGTTTCAGAACTTCATTTCTTTCTGTGGCTCAATAATACTGTATGGTATGGATGTGCCACATTTTGTTCATCTGTTCATCTGCCTATGGGAACTTGAGTTGTTTCCACCTTTGAGCGAGCTATTGTGAATAATGCTTCAATGAACATTGGTATATATGTGCCTGTTTGAGTTGCTGCTTTCAATTTTTTTTTTTTAGATATATATACGTAGGAGTGGGAATTGTTGGATCATATGGGAGTTACATGTTTAACTTTTTTAGGAACTGTCAAACTGTTTTCCACAGCAGCGACACCATTTTACATTCCCATCAGCAGTACGGTGTTCTAAGTTTTCCACATTCTTATCAATGTTTGTTACCTTCCTTTTTTTTTTTTTTTCTCAAAATAACCATACTAGTGAATGTGAAGTGATATCTAATAGTAGTCCTTTAAAAAAATTTATTTTGTTGTTGTTGAGAATACACACAGAAAGCCAAACCCACTGCCATTAAGTCAATTCCAACTCATAGTGACCCTATAGGACAGAGTAGAACTGCCCCACAGGGTTTCCAAGGCTGTAAATCATTACGGAAGCGGATTGCCACATCTTTCTCCTGATACACAGCAAAACATACACCAATTCAACAGTTTCTAAATGTACAATTCAGTGACACTGATTACATTCTTTCAGTTGTGCAACGATTCTCACTCTCTTTTTGAATTACTCCTCTGTCATTTGCATAAACTCACTGCCCCCTGAAATTCCTATCTAATCTTTTGAGTTGCTGTTTACAATTTGATCCCATATAGATAGTTCTTAAGAGAGCATAGTTCTTAAGGCAGACATTTTTTACTAGCTAAACTATCGTTTGGTTTTTGGAAGACTTCAGGGATATTTTTGGTTTAACATTGAAAGATTATCACAGGGCAGTAGTTTCGGGAGTTTATCCAACCTCTCTGCCTCCAGAAATTCTGGATTCCATGAGAATTTGAAATTCTGTTCTGCATTTCCCCCCCGTTTGATCAGGATTCCGCTATAGAATCCTTAATGAAAGTGTTCAGTAGTGGTAGCTGGGCACGATCCACTTCTTCTGGTTTCCTGGCACAGGTGGCAGTTGTTCATGGAGGCAGTTAGCCACACATTCCATTTCCTCCTCCTATTTCTGACTTTCTTTCTTTCCCTGTTGTTTCAGGTGAATAGAGACCAGTTGTTGTGCCTTGGATGGCCACTTGTAAGCTTTTAAGACCCCAGGCACTACACAGTGAAGTAGGAGGTAGAACAGAATCACCAAACATTATTAGGCCAATTAACTGGGATGTACCGTGAAACTATGACCCTATACCTCCAAACCAAGAACCACATCCCATGAGGTTTTTGGTTATATGTAAGCGGCCTCAGCAGCTGGTCTTTTTTTTTTTTTTGGTCGTTGTTGTAAATATATCCATCACACAGCTTCTGCCAGTTCAACTTTTTATTGGTATACAACTGATAGTGGTTTTGATTTGCATAACCCTAATGACTAAGGAAGGAGCCCTAGTAGTGCAGTGGTTAAGTGCTCCGCTGCTAACTGAAAGGTTGGCAGTTCGAACCCATCAGCTGCCCTGCGGGAGACAGATGTGGCAGTCTGCTTCTGTAAAGATTACAGCTGTGGAAACCCTATGGGCAGGTCTGCACTGTCCTACAGGGTTGCTATGAATTGGAACTGACTGGATGGCCGTGGGTTTGGTTTTGGTGACAATGTTGAATTTTTTATGTGCTTATTGGCTGTTTGTGTATCTTCTCTGGAGACATGTTTATCAAGTTTTTAGCCCATTTTTAAATTGAGTTGTTAATCTTTTTATTGCTGAGTTTGAAGAGTTCTGTATATATTCTGAATATTAAACCTTTATCTGATACATGGTTTCCAAATATTTTCTATAATTCTATAAGTTGACTTGTCACTTTCTTAATATTCCTTGACGCACAAAAGTTTTTAATTTTGATGAGTTCCAGTTTATCTGAACTTTTCTATTGCTGCTTGTGCTTTTGGTGTCATATCTAGGAATCCTAAAAGAAGATCCTGAAGCTTTACCCCTATGTTTTCTTCTAAGAGTTTTATGGCTTTAGCTCTTATATTTAGGTCATTAATCATTTTGAATTAATTTTTATAAACAGTGTGAGTATGAGTCCACCCTCATTCTTCTGCATGTGGAGATCCAATTGTCTCAGCACCATTTGTTGAAGAGAGTATTTTTTTCTTCATTGAATGGATTTGACACCCTTAATTGAAAATCAATTGACCATAGAGATATGGGTTTATTTCTGGATTTTCAATTCTGTTTCATTGGTCTTTATGTCTATCTTTATATCGCTATCACCATTATCATCTCTTGTCTCAGCTGCTTCAGTCATGTACCACTGTGTGTCCATAGTTCCACATGTGCCACACTTCAGTTTATTCTCTACACAACATTTAAAAAATGGAAATATGATGGCAGTCTCTCCCTCCTTAAAAGTATTTCAGGATACCTATTGTACCTACTCATGAGTCTGAATCAGCTAGACAACAATGAGTATTGTATCGACAGAGTCCCTAGGTGGTGCAAATGGTGACACACTTGGCTGCTAACTGAAAGGTTGCAGGTTCAAGTCTATCAAGAGGTGCTTGAGAAGAAAAGCCTGACATTCTACTTTTGAAAAATTAGCCATTGAAAACCCTATGGAGCACAGTTCTTCTATGACAGACGTGGGGTCACTGTAAGTTGAAATTGACTCAGTGGCAGCTGGTAGTGGTGGTAGATGGTACGTAGTAGTCCTTGGGTGGTGCAAATGGTTAACATGCTTGGCTGCTAACCGAAAGGTTGGAGGTTGGAGGTTGGAGTCCACCCAGAGGTACCTTGAAAGAAAGGCCTGGCGATCTACTTCTGAAAAGTTAGCCATTGGAAACCCTATGGAGCACAGTTCTACTTGGACACACATGGGGTTACTGTGAGTCAGAATTGACTCAAAGGCAACTACTTTTACAGTACCCACAATAAAATCCAGATTCATTAATATGACTCATAAACCCCTACCTGATCTGGGTTGTTTACCTTTTAAGTGTCATCTCATGTAATTCTCCCCGCTTCCCCAACATTCTCCAGCCTTAAGACTTTCTTTCAGTTTCTAAAATGCTCTAGTTCTTTGTCTCCTTTGTACACACATTGCCTGAGATTTGTCTCCTTTGTACACACTCTTTCATTTAGGCATCTCCTTTATGTTATTTAGATCTCAGCATGTCCTGTCTTATGAGAAATTTTCCTTAATAGCCTTATCTACCCTCATTCCCTTTAGAATCTCTCAGGGTGTTAGGACAAGGTGGGGAAGAACAACACCTCTGTTTGCAATTATCTATATATAGCCAACTATTTTGTTTGCCTTATACCAAATATGGTGCTTGGCAGATTGTTGTTGTCAGTTGCCCTCAAGTCAATTCCAACTCTTAAGACCCCTTACATGCAGAGTAGAACTGCCTTATATACAGAGTAGAACTGACCTTTCTGAAGCAGATTGCCAGGCCTCTCTTCCAAGGCACCTGTGGATGCATTCGAACTACCAGCCTTTTGGCTAGTAGTCCAGCCTTTAACCATTTATACCACTTAATGTGTGAAATAACTATAGCAAAAGATGGAAAACAAAAGGAATGAACATGGAGGGAAAAAAACCCCAGAAAACACAAATACAATACCAGATGTGCCTGTTAAAAAATAAATGTCTGTGACTTAAGCTCAGCTATTAAAACAAGACTCAGAATAGATAAAATATGAAACCCAACTCTACACTTGATGTTTGGAAACACATCTAGAACAAAGTTACTGAGGGAGTTGGAAGTAAATGAATAGTCAAAACAAGATACTAGGCAAGTATCAACAAAAAAGCAAGCAGTGGATTTGGATTGTTACAGAAATTTGAATTAAATGCAGTAAACGTCAGGTGAGAAAAATGACAGGTATTTTGTAATAATTAAGTATATAGTTTCTTACTTAAAACCAAAAACCAAACCCGTTGCCGTCAAGTTGATTCCAATTCATAGCGACCCTGTAGGACAAAGTAGGGTTTCCAAGGAGCAGCTGGTGGATTCAAACTGCCAGCCTTTTGGTTAGCAGCCAAGCTCTTAACCACCACACAACCAGGGCTCCATTTCTTATGTAAAGGGAACTACAAATCTTTATTTTTTAAAGATGAAGCATTGAAGTACAGATAGCCCCGACTTATGACGACTCCTTCGTAAGTCGGTTCTGATAAGTTGTCAAATGCCTCTTTTTTTTTTTTCCCATCATTGTTGCCTTTTATTATAAGTATCTTTATAAGGCCTATCTTTATTTGTCTTTAGGGTTAGAAACATTCCATATAAACTTAAATATTTTATACATGCATAAAATAAAATAAAAAACCCAAACTTGTTGCCATGGAGTCGATTCTGACTCATAGTGACCCTACAAGACAGAGTAGAACTGCCCTCTAGGGTTTCCAAGGAGCAGCTGGTGGATTTGAACCGAACTTTTGGTTAGCAGCCGAGCGCTTAACCACTGCACTGCCACGGCTCCAAAATAAATACACAACTCATAAAAAAAAGAGAGTCGTGAGTGTGGTTCATCGTAATTTGAATACGTCATAAGTCAGGGACTGCTTGTATATAAAATGTTGTTATTAGGTGCTATCAAGTCAATTTCTGACTCACAGCAACCCTAGGGAAACAGAATAAAACACTGCCTGGTCCTGCGCCATTCTCACAATCCTTGTTGTGCTTGAGCCAGCTGTTGGCAGCCACTGTGTCAGTCCATCTCCTTGAGGGTCTTCTCTTTTTTCACTGACCCTGTACTTTACCAAGCATGATGTCCTTCTCCAGGGACTGGTCCCTCCTGATAACATGTCCAAAGTACATGAAATAAAATCTCACCATCCTTGCTTCTAAGGAGCATTTTGGCTGAATCTCTTCCAAGACAGATTTGTTTGTTCTTCTGGCAGTCCATGGTATATTCAGTATTCTTCGCCAGCACCATAATTCAAATCCATTGATTCTTCTTCAGTCTTCCTTAGAATATTGTCTAGCAATGAAAACTATACAAATCCAAGGAGGAAGAGAAATAAAATGGTAATGGGAAACTTTATGACATCTTTCTGTCCTTGCCACATCAAGAAGTTAAAAGATACACAGAGAATCTGAATCATATAATAAGGCTGATATAATAAATATATTGTGTTCGGTTATTGTAAAGTGGAAGTACAATTCCCCATGGAACGTTTACAAAAACAGGTCACACATTATACTAGAAATAAAACTGAAAAAATAATTTTAAAAAGTAGAAATATCGTCAGTCACATTCTCTACAATGAAATTATAATAACAAACCAAGAACCAAAATCCAAACCATGAAAACTTCCCAAACCTCAAAACGAAAGCCTCAATCACTTGAAAAGTGTAAAAATATTCTCCTAAAAAATCTTAGTTCAAAGATGTCAAGATACTGCAAAATGGCAGTTATAGTCTGTCTAGAAAGTAATTGTGATAAAAATGAAATGAATAACATATGGAACACAGGCAAAATTATTTCTAAGAATTTCATTACTGGTGAAATGAAAATAAATGAGTTAAGCATTCAATGAAGGAATTTAATACCAACAATCTAAGGAAAGCTGGAAAGAGTAATTAATAAAGATAAGAAAAGCAAGTAATAAATTAGAAAACAGAGACAATAGTTATGATAAATAAAACCAAGAGCTGGTTCTTCGATGAAAAGAAAATACAAATTAAAGTAGCTAACATTTTTTTTTTTTTAACAAAGGGAGAAAGTACAAAAGAGCAAAATTAACATTATGAAAAAAAAAGTAACCATAGACACATAATCTTAGTAACATGATTGTAAGATAATGGTTGACACAACTAGTAAATTAGAAATAAAGAAAAAATGCATTATTTTCTAGGAAAGTATACATTTTCAAAACTGATCCAAGAGTAGACTGAAAACCTAAACATACCAGGCCCAAATGTTTTTACAAGTGACTTCAAGGAAATTTCTCCTTCACATCTTCAAGGAACGGATAATTTTATTGATACTTAAATTGACCTAGAGCAAAGAGAAAGGAAGCTTTTTATTATTTTTAAAAAAGTAGGAGAACCTACTAGTACTTAATGTTGCTGTGAAGATAAACAAGTGAATACAAATAAAATTCTTAGAATAATGCTTAACATATAGAAAACCCTCAATAAATGTTAGTGCCACAAAAATGGAAAAATAGAGTAAGCATAATACTGATAAGAACTCTTAATTGAGTGACTTAATAAAATATAAGTACAGATCAATTTTACCTAAGGATATTGATGCAGAAATCCAACATTATGTTAAAAATGTAATATACCATGACTAAGTAGAATTTATTCCAGGGTTGCAAAGATGTATTGGAATTCAACTATTAGTAGATAAAGGAGGAAAAGCTATATGATCACCTCAATAGCTCTTGAAATGAATTTAATAAAAGTGAATGTTTATTTCTGAAAAGTTTTTAGTAAAATCTTAATTAAAATGTGCACCTCAAAACCATAGCCAGAAAAGTGCTTCATGGAGATATATTAGAAATTAAATGAAATTAATAGTAGGAACAAAACAAGGAATTCTCTTATCACTATTCTTTATATATATCCTTTCCTGTTGAGTTAATTCCGAATCATGACAACTCCATATATTAGAGTGGAACTATTCCATAGGATTTTCTTGACTGTAGTCTATATGGGAGCAGGTAACCAGGTCTTTCTTCTGAGGCATCGTTGGGTGGATTCAAACCAGCAACCTTTAGGTCAGTAGTCAAGCTCAAACGGTTGGTGCCACCCAGGGACCTAACTTTGTTATAGATATCGTAAAAATTAGAGAAAGAGAAGTGCGACATAGAAGTAATCCCTGAACCCTTTGGATAACATCCAGTCCTTTGATCTGGGCATTTAGTTACTGTGTCTTTGAGAACTATCTGGCACATTGAATTTTTAACCATTTTCTAGTAACTATCACTTGATAGAGTCTTACAGTGTTTTTCAGTTACCTTATTTTAATAGTTCTTATATTTAAAAAAAAAATCTTACAGAATTTTGTTTGGAATCCCAATTAGTAAAGCAAAAGCAGAGCTACTCTAATTGAAAAGAGACCAGGGAGCTCTGAGTTATCTCTGCCTCACCATCTGTCCATCCCTCCCCTAGTAGATCCTGAGAGTGCTGTACGCAGCTTTAAAAATTATACCAGTATTCTGTTTCATGTGATTTTGTATGTTACAGTCTTTAACAGTGATTTAAGAGAATTGTTTTATAAAACACAATTACCAGTTTGGTAGGATCTTATCCTTGGCAATTTTCAGTTCTTTGGTTTGGTAGATAGTAAATTAGAAGCAGCTTGGGGTTTGCGGTTGTGAGTGGGATGACTAAGATTGCCAAAAGCAAATATACTGAGAAGTGAAAACTGACAGCAAGACAGGAGACAAAAGAATCACCAGCTATAATGACAACATTCTGTAACTGCCATTTTAAATAAGGGCAGATGGCCCTACACATCTTAATGGCTCCAGAGACTCATGTTTTATGAGGTTCCAAATGGTGGTTCTGAATCAGTAAGAAAACTCAGCGTTGTTACATATGGGAAGTATGAGCTTTAGAATGAAGCAGACCTGGATGTGAGTGTGTCATGGAATGTGAGCTTGGCAGGTTTCTTAAACATTTTGAACCTTGGTTTCCTCCTTATGTAAAAAGTATTTGAAATTAAGTGAGTTAATGAATGTAAAGATCCTGGTATCATCATTCTTGGCACACATAAGAAAACACTTAAAAAATTAATAACTTTTATATGCAGTACTACTTGTAACACATTTTAGAAACAAAAACTGGAAAGATTTGTTTTTTACGAATGTACACTTTAGTTAGCTGGGAAGTCAATTTTATCTAAATACTTCATTCTTAGTTGTTTACTTATAACTGAAGTCTTTGCTACATTTAATATTTTAATTGAGATACAACCGACATACAGTAAAATGCACAGATCTTATGTGTTCAGCTTGACTAACTTTGAAGATTAATGTGGCAGTATCTTTTATTTGCCCTGAACTACTTGGTGGTGAAGTTCTGAATATAGTGGTAACTGTGGTAACTTACTGGAATTCTTTTGTACAAAGTTAAGTTTATTTCAGAAAATGAATTGCATTTGTAGTCAGTGTTGGTCTGTATTAACTCACTGGCAGTGTTTTTAGTTGTTATTTTGTGCCATCGAGTCAATTCCGACTCATAGCGACCCTATATGACAGAGTAGAGCTGCCTCATAGGGTTTCCTTGGCAGAAATCTTTACAGGAGCAGATTCCCAGATCTTTTCTCTTGCGGAGCTGCTGGTAGGTTTAAACCGCCGACCATTTATTGATACGTAGTAATGTTAACAGGGCTCCTGTTTAAGATTGTGGAGTTTCTCTTCTCAAGTTTCTTTTTTATTTATCTCACTTAGGGAGCCTAATATAATTCTGTTCTTCCTTATACTTTACTTCTATCAAAAAACAAAGATGTGAAGAAGTCATTTATGCCTTCTGGTTAGTTGACTTAAGGAACCTTGGTGGCACAGTGATAAGTCAGCTGCTAACCAAAAGGTTGGTGATTTAAAACTACCAGCAACTCCAGGGGAGAAAGATGTGGCAGTCTGCTTCTGTAAGATTTACGGTCTTGGAAACCCTATGGGGTCACTGTGAGTTGGAATCAACTCAACGGCAGTGGGTTTCTTTTTTTTTTGGCCTTTGGTTAGTTGATTTATTACTCGTACACGTTTATAAATTTGTCAGCTCAACCATACATTTGTGTTTTAGATCATTGTGCTAAAATAATTTTTGGTTAGCATGAAGCCAAATCTATTAAACCCATTGCCGTCGAGTGGATTCTGACTCTTAGCGACTCTATAGGATAGAGTAGGACTGCCCCATAGGGTTTCCAAGGCTGTAAACTTTTCAGGGAGCCCTGGTGGTGTGGTGATTAAGTCTTGGGCTGCTAACCAAAAGGTTGGCAGTTTGAATCCGCCAGCTGCTCCTTGGAAACCCTATGGGACAGTTTTACTCTGTCCTATAGGGTCACTGTGAGTTGGAATAAATTTGATGGCAACAGGTTTGGTTTTTTTTTTTTTTTTTTTTTTTTTTGGTTTTAATCTTTACAGAAGCACACTACCACATCTTTTCTCCCAGGGAGAGGCTAGTAGTTTGGAATGCTAATGTTTTTGGTTAGCAGCTGAGTACGTAATCACTGCTCCACCAGGGCCCCTTAGCATGAAGCATATGGGGACATATGGGCTGGGAGACATGGAATTCACTAAAATCACAACTGTTTCCTTATCAGGTGATCTGGAAGGCAAACTTCACTTAAATCCCTTAAGATTGTTAGGGGATAGAGGATCTTGAGGTGATTGCTTACTGTCTTTGGAAAGAGATGCTGGGAGTTCACTTGTGTTTGGCTGAGAAATGCTGATGGTAGAGGAGCAATTGTCCTTCCTAAATTAGGGCTTTTCTGTGCATCAACAGAAATCTCCCCCACCCCCGTCCTTTTTTTTTTCCACATTCAAAAATGTATACATACATTCTAATGTGACTCTAATTCCTCTCCCCATACTGTGACAGCATGCTCCTCCTTTCTACACCTGCTTCCTCATGACTGTTCAACCAGCTCCTAACCCTCTCTGCCTTCCCATCTCACCTCCCTACAGAAGCTGCCCATTTAGTCTCTTGTATCTACTTGAGCTAAGAGACACACTGTCTGAAGAGTTGGCCTTGGAAATTGTTTTAGTTCTGGGTTGGTAGAGAATTCAGGCGCCATGCTTTCTGAGGTTCCTCCAGTCTCAGTCAGACCATTAAGTCTGGTGTTCTTACTAAAATTTAAGATCTGCACCCCTCAATTCTCCTGCTTCATCCAGGACTCTGTTGTATTCCCTGTCAGGGCGGTCATTGGTGGTAGCCAGGCACCATCTCGTTCTTCTGGACTCAGGCTGATGAAGTCTCTGGTTTCTGTGGCCTTTTCTGTCTCTTGGGCTAATACTTTGCTTGTGTCTTTCGTGTTCATCATTCTCCTTTACTCCAGGTGGGTTGGGACCAATGGATGCATCTTAGATGGCCGCTTGCAAGCTTTTAAGACCCCAGACGCCACTCAACAAAGTAAGATGGGGAACGTTTTCTAAATAAGCTTCATTATGCCAGTTGACCTAGATGTCCCCTGAAAGCATGGTCCACAGACCCCTACCCCTGCTACTCTGTCCCTCAAAGTGTTTGATTCTATTCAGAAAACTTCTTAGCTTCGGTTTAGTCCAGTCGTGCTGACATCTCCTGTAATGTGTGCTGTCTTTCTCTTCACCTAAGATAATTCTTATCTACAATTTAGTTAGTAAATAACCCTCACCCTCCCTCCCCGCTCTCATAACCATCAAAGAAAGTTTTCTTCTGTGTTTAAATCGTTTCTTGAGTTTTTATAATAGTGGTCTTATATGATATTTACCCTTCTGTGACTGACTAATTTCACTCAGCATAATGACCTCCAGCTTCCTCCATGTTATGTTTCACGTCTTCATCATTGTTCTTTGTCCTCGCATAGTATTCCATTGTTTGGGTATACCGTAATTTGTTTATCCATTTGTCCGTTGATGGGCACCTAGGTTGTGTTTATCTTTTTGCTATTGTGAACAGTGCTGCAATGAACAGGGGTGTGCATATATCTATTCTTGTGAAGGCTCTTATTTTTCTAGGATACATTCCAAGGAGCGGGATAACTGGATCGTATGGTACTTCTATTTCTAGCCTTATAAGGAAGCACCAAATCGATTTCCAAAGTGGCAGTACAGTTTTACATTCCCACCAAAGCATATAAGTTTTCCAGTCTCACCACAACCTCTCCAGCATTTATTATTTTGTGTTTTTTGGATTTATGCTAACCTTGTGGGGGTGAGATGGCATCTCATTGTAGTTTTGATCCGCATTTCTCTTATTGCAAATGATCGTGAGCATTTCTTCATGTCTGTTAGCCGCCTGAATATTTTCTTCAGCGAACTGCCTGTTCATATCCTTTGCCCATTTTTTAATTGGATTATTTGTCTTTTTGTTGTTGAGGTTTTGCAGTATCCTGTAGATTTTAGAGATTACACTCTGATCAGATTTGTCGTAGCCAAAAATTTTTTCCCGGTCTGCAGGTTGTCTTTTTACTCTTTTGGTGAACTCTTTTGATGAGCACAAGTGTTTGACTAGTAGGAGCTCTCAGTTCTCTAGTGTCTCTTCTGCTGCTTGTGCATTGTTACTTATGGTTCCTGTTGTGTTTATGCCA
Organism: Dugong dugon; assembly: GCA_030035585.1. Taxonomy (NCBI): domain Eukaryota; kingdom Metazoa; phylum Chordata; class Mammalia; order Sirenia; family Dugongidae; genus Dugong; species Dugong dugon. Next base: position 157,498,862 of record CM057465.1, read on the forward strand.
TGTATTAGGGCTCCCAGCGTTGTCCCTATTTTTCATCCATGATCTTTCTCGTTTCTGATTTTATATTTAAGTCTGTGATCCATTTTGAGTTAGTTTTTGTGAATGGTGTGAAGTATGGGTCTTGTTTCACTTTTCTGCAGATGGATATCCAGTTATGCTAGCACCGTATGTTAAAGAGACTGTCTTTTCCGTGCTTAAGAGACTTTGGGCCTTTGTCAAATACCAGCTGCTCATAGGTGGATGAATTTATGTCTGGATTCTCAATTCTGTTCCATTGGTCTATGTATCTGTTACTGTACCAGTACCAGGCTGTTTTGACTACTACGGTGGTATAATAGGTTCTAAAAATCAGGTAATATGAGGCCTCCCACTTCATTCTTCTTCTTGAGTAATGCTTTACTTATTCGGGGCCTCTTCCCTTTCCATATGAAGTTGGTGATTAGGTTCTCCATCTCATTAAAAAAAAGCCAGTAGAATCTGGATCAGGATTGCATTGTATCTATAGATCGCTTAGGGTAGAACTGACATTTTCACAATGTTGAGTCTACCCGTCCATGAGCAAGTATGTTTTTCCACTTATGCACCTCTCTTTTGGTTTCTTGCAGTAGTGTCTTGTAGTTTTCTTTGTATAGGTCTTTTACATCTCTGGTTAGATTTATTCCTAAGTATTTTATCTTCTTGGGGGCTGTTGTAAATGGTATTGATTTGGTGATTTCCTCTTCAAGGTTCTCTTTGTTGGTGTAAAGGAATCCAACTGATTTTTGTATGTTTATCTTGTATCCTGAAACTTTGCTGGAATCTTCTATTAGTTCCAGTAGTTTTCTTGTGGATTCTTTGGAGTTTTCTGTGTATAAGATCATATCATCTGCAAATAGAGATACTTTGACTTCTTCCCTGCCAATCTGGATGCCCTTTTTTCCTCTGGCTAGGACCTCCAGCACAATGTTGAACAAGAGTGGTGATAAAGGGCATCCTTATCTGGTTCCCGTTCTCAAGGGGAATGCTTTCAAAGTCTCTCTGTTTAGGATGATGTTAGCTGTTGGCTCTGTATTTAAATGCCCTTGATTATATTGAGGAATTTCCCTTCTATTCTTATTTCTGTTTTGTTGAGAGTTTTTTTTTTTATCATGAATGGATGTTGGACTTTGTCAAATGCCCTTTCTGCATCGATTGATGAGATCATGTGGTTCTTTTATTTATGTGATGGATTACATTGTTTTTCTAATGTTGAACCATCCCTGCAAACCTGGTATAAATCCCACTTGATCACGGTGAATTATTTTTTTGCTATGTTGCTGAATTCTCTTGGCTAGAATTTTGTTGAGGATCTTTGCGTCAATGTTCATGAGGGATAGTGGTCTGTAATTTTCTTTTTTTGTGGTGTCTTTACCTGGTTTTGGTATCAGGGTTATGCTGGCTTCGTAGAATGAGTCTGGGAGTATTCCACCCTTTTCCGTGCTTTGAAATACCTTTAGTAGTAGTGGTGTTAAAGAATTCTCCAGTGAAGCCATCCTGGCCAGGGCTTTTTTTTGTTGGGAGTTTTTTAATTACCTTTTCAATCTCTTCTTTTGTTATGGGTTTATTTAGTTGTTCTACCTCTGTTTGTGTTCGTTTAGGTAGGTAGTGAGTTTCTAGAAATTTGTCCATTTCCTCTAGGTTCCAAATTTGTTAGAGTACAGTTTTTCATAGTATTCTGTTACTCTTTTAATTTCAGTTGGGTCTGTTGTGATATCACCCATTTCATTTCTCGTATGGGTTACTTGCTTCCTCTCCTGTTTTACTTTTGTCAGTTTGGCCAGTGGTTTATCAATTTTGTTGATCTTTTCAAAGAACCAGCTTTTGGTCTTGTTAACTCCTACTACTGTTTCTTTTTTTCTCTATTTCATTTAATTCTGCTCTAGTTCTTATTATTTACTTTCTTCTGGTGCCCGAGGGCATCTTTTGCTGCTCTCTTTCTACTTGTTCCAGTTGTAGGGTTAATGTTTGGATTATGGCCCTTTCTTCTTTTTGGATGTGTGCATTTATTGCTATAAACTGACCTCTGAGCACTGCTTTTGCTGTGTCCCAAAGGTTCTGGTAGGATGTGTTTTCGTTCTAGTTTGATTCTATGAATTTCTTTATTCCACCCTTAATTTCTTCTATAACCCAGTATTTGAGCAAGGTGTTGTTCAGTTTCCATGTGTTTGATTTTTTGTCCTTGATTTTTCTGCTACTGATTTCTCCTTTTATGGCTTTATGGTCAGAAAAGATGCTTTGTAATATTTCAGTGCTTTGGATTTTGTTCAGGCTTGCTTTACGGCCTAATATGTGGTCTATCCTGGAGAATGTTCCATGTGCATTGGAAAAGAAAGTATACTTGGCTGCTGTTGGGTGCAATGTTCCGTATATGTCTATGAGATCAAGTTGGTTGACTGCAGCATTTAGATCTTCCGTGTCTTTGTTGAGCTTCTTTCTGGATGTTCTGTCCTTCACCGAAAGTGGTGTGTTGAAGTCTCCTACTACTATTGTGGAGCTGTCTCTCTCTCTTTTCAATACTGTTAGAGAGTGTTTTATGTATTTTGGAGCCCTGTCGTTGGGTGCGTAAATATTTATTACACTTACGTCCTCCTGGTGTATTGACCCTTTAACCATTATATAGGGTCCTTCCTTATCCTTTGTGGTGGATTTTACTTTAAAGTCTATTTTGACAGAGATTAATATTGCCACTCCTGCTCTTTTTTGATTGTTGTTTGATTGATATATTTTTTCCCATCCTTTGAGTTTTAGTTGGTTTGTCTCTTTAAGGTGTGTCTCTTAGAGGCAGCATATAGATGGATCAAGTTTTTTAAATCCAATCTGCCACTGTCTCTTTATTGGTACATTTAGTCCATTTACATTCAGCGTAATTACTGATAGGTATGAGTTTAGTACCGTCATTTTGATTTTTTTGGGGGGTCTGTTGGTCACGGTTTCTTTGTTCCACTTAATTTTCTGTGCTGAGTTGTTTTTCTTTATCTGTTTTCTTTTCATCTTTTTCATTGTTGTTGATTTTGTATTTGCTGAGTCTTTATATCTTTTTCTAGTTTTCTATTTTGACTTGTAGGATTGTTGATTTCCTTTGGGTTACCTTAGTATTTACCCCTAGTTTTCTAAGTTTATACCAGTCTTTTATTTTTTTATATTGCCTTAACTTCCTCTCCATATGAAAAATCTATGTCTACATTTTTTAGTCCCTCTTTTTTGTTTTAATGTTGTCATCTTGTACATATTGACGTCTGTTTCCCTATTTTCAGTGTTTTAGCTTTGGTTTATTTTTGTGACTTCCGTATCTGGGTTGATATCTGGTTGCTCTGTCGTGTGTTCTAGTCTTGGGTTGTTATATGTTGTTATCGATTTTCTAACCGGAGGATGCCCTTTAGTATTTCTTGTAATCATGGTTTGGTTTCTGCAAACTCCCTAAACTTCTGTTTATCTGGAAATGCCCTAATTTTGCCATCATATTTGAGAGACGCTTTTGCTGGACATATAATTCTTGGCTATCAGTTTTTTTCCTCAAGGTTTTACATATGTCATCCCACTGCCTTCTTGTCTGCATGGTTTCTGCTGAGTAGTCCGAACTTATTGACTCTCCTTTGTAGATAACTTTTTGTTTATCCCTAGCTGTTCTTAAAATTATCTTTGGTTTTGTCATGTTTGATTATAGTATGTCTTGGTGACTTTCTTTTGGGATCTGCCTTATGTGGGGTTCGATGAGCATCTTGGATATATATCTTGTCATCTTTTATGATATCAGGGTAGTTTTCTGCCAACAAGTCTTCAACAATTTTCACTGTATTTTCTGTTATACAACCCCCCGACAGTGTTCTGGTACTCCAGTCAGTCGTAGGTGATTCTCTTGATAGAATCCCACATAAGTCTTCAGGTTTCTTCATTTTTTTAGTCCTTTTATCTGATTTTTCCTCAAATAAGTTGGTGTGAAGTGCTTTATCATCAGTCTCACTAATTCTGTCTTCCTTTGCCTCGGTTCTGCTCCTGTGACTTTGTATTGAGTTGTCTACTTCTGAAATTTTCTTGTTTATCTTCTGGATTTCTGCTGGCTGTCTCTCTATGGATTCTTTCAGGCTGTCAAATTTGTCATTATGCTCTTCTCTAATCTTTTTAATTTCCTCTATTCTGTGTCCTGCATTTTACTTAATTTCCTTCCTAATTTCTTGAAGAGTTCTATATATTAATCTTTTGTATTCTGCCTGTGGTAATCCCAAGAAATTTTCCTCCTCTGGAAAATTTCTAGATTATTTTGGGAGCTTGCTGAAGCCATCATGGATTGCCTCTTTATGTGATTTGACATTGACTGTTGTCTCCAGGTCATCAATAAGTTATTATATTTATTTATTTTATGTTTGCTTACTGCGTCCTAGCTTCTTGTTTTGTTTTGATATGCCCAAATAGGCTGCTTGTATGAGGTGGTTTGACAATTGGCACCTTTGAAGCTCTAATGTCCTGTCACCAGGTGGTTAGATCTGTTACTATGTATGTGAGCTCAGGAGTCGGCCCACTCGTCCTGTATGGATTCAGCTCAGGTGCCCGGGTAGATAGCTAGTGTGTGGTATAGGCTTACAGTCCTAGATAGGCATGGGTGATTGGTGTAGGTGTAGGCAGCTGGCTGCAGCAGGGGGACACACTCTGAGCAAGGCAGGGTGCTGACAGCTGTCCCCAAGTGTCCAGGAGGAAGTTGTGTCCCTGTTCCCTAGAGCTAGTAGGTGGGTGGTTTTGTAGCCAGACTGTGAGTACCTAATGCTGTTGGCTGTAAGGTCTGGGGGGCACTGCTTATTCATGGTCCGCTATCGCAGGTGGCTAGGTGTTGTGAGTGGAGCCACCAGTCCTCAGGCCCTTGATGTGGGTAAGTGAAGACCCTGCTTAATGGGCAGAGCAGTGTCAAGTATCAAGAACATGCCACTTCACATCTGAAACAGTTGAAGTTAGACTTCCAGTATATTCCTTGTTGAACTGAGTTACTGAGGGCCTACACTGTTGACATGGGCCCACACAAGTCTCTGCGGGAGGAAAGGTACTCAAATCTGTGGATCCTTTATGCCTGTGCGTAGGTAAAGGAGCTGTGCCTACCCTGGGTTCTTGTCTTAGGGGAGCAGGCAGTTCATTTTTTCCCGTTTGTGAATTTGTTCACTCTCCAAGGCAGGGAGAATGGCTCAGGGCATGTGACAGATCCCACTTCCGGCCCAGGGGACTTGGCAATTACTGAATCCAGTCCGGGCCCTAGTGGAGAGCAGAGAGTGGGGAGGTAAATGGGAGGGAGGTTTTCCCCCTAAGGGGAGTGTTTTTGATCTGCACGGTAAGCCGTATGCAATTGATCTTTCGCCGATGAGGGTTGCTTCTCACTGTTCTGGGTGGCCGTGTAGACCCTCTGGCGCTGGGTCTCTCCCGGTCTGGAAAACGTGCCTCCGAAGGACCACTGCTTGGCTGCCTCACCACCCACCCCGAGCTGATCAGGCCTGAAGGGCTCAGGCTCTTGCCAGGTCATGTCTGGCAACTCCTCGCTGCTTCCAAACGGTCTCTCCCTCCCCCTGCCACTCAGTCCAGTTCCTCAACTCTGCCTTTGGCGTCCAGGGCTCCCAGATTGCCATGTATAATGGAATCACTTGTTTTATTGTGTCTTTGTTGTAAGAGGGTCCACCAGCAGCATTTGACTACTCCACCATCTTAGCCCGGGCTCCTCTCCCTGTTCTTTTTCTCCCCTCTTTGCCTTTAGGTAAGCCTTTATTGTTGTTGTTTGTTGTGTATTTCTTTACATTTGGTTTATTATCGGGCCCTATTTTACCCTTTTAAATTATTTTGGAATGTACCATTATGATCCATGAACCCAAATTGGTCACTTAGTAGCTAGTGATATAATTTAACTAATTAGAGCTAAATCTATCATAGCAAATTTATGAATATATATTTTTATTCAGAATGTTATTTTTATTCTAAGAAATTTGATATTATGCCATAAACTTCATACATATCCCTTAATCCAGATTTGGGAGAACTTTTTAAGAAGTCTGAATTTAATCTTCTGCTGTCAGAGAAGATAATAACCATGTGTTGCTTCATTATGACTTTAACTGTGAAAATTAATGAATATCTGGCATAGTCAAAAGGAAACAGACTAAAATAACAGTAATTGGTATTATTATGCTGAATTTTTTTAATCTTTCATAAATGTATGAAGATAGCAATGTTTAAAAATTATTCTTTAAATTCGAATAAAAATCTCTGATTATAGGCATGATGAATTTAATAGAAGGAAAAAAAACAGTATGAAGATCATGTCCAAGTAAATTGTTATGTCACTGTATAATATATTACTAGTGAGTATATTTAACCCTTTCAAAATTAAATGTAGATGCTTTTATCATTTAGAAGGTGTATACCAAAACCAAATCCAAACCTGCTGCCATCGAGTCAATTCTGACTCACAGTGACCTTATAGGACAGTGTAGAACCTCCCCATAGGGTTTCCATGGAGCAGCTGGTGGATTTGAACTGCCAACCTTTTAGTTAGCAGCTGAGCTCAGTAACTACTGCGCCACTAGGGCTCCAGAAGGTATATAGTATAGTGATGTGTACATTTCTGAACTTACTTGTCTTAAACAGATTATTTATCTATGAATTATTAATAAAATGTGCTTGTACTCGGCTAATTTTCCTTAATACTTAGCATCAATTTGAGTGCTTTCCCTGTCAATGTGAAAGGAGCCCTGGTGACATAACAATTAAGTGCTCAGCTGCTAACAGGAAGGTTAGTGATTTGAACCCACCCAGCAGCTCTGTGGGAGAAAGAACTGACAATCTGCTTTTCCAAATATTACAGCCTAGGAAACCCTATGGGGCAGTGCTACTCTCATGGGGTTGCTACAAGTCAAAATTGATTCGCTGGCACCTAATGGCAACAAGAACAATAACATCTGTGTGTAGCGTACACCATCTGTTAGTACTTAGGAAATTCCATCTAATATTAATATTAGCCTAAGAAACATATATAAACCACCCCTTTCCCCCACCCCCCACACCCTCACAAAAACAAAAACAAAAACACAAAAACAGTCATTTCCAACTCATGGCAACTGCATGTGTGTCAGAGTAGAACTGTGCTTCACTGGGTTTTCAATGGCTGAATTTCAGAAGTAGATTGCCAGGCCTTTCTTCTGTGGCAACTCTGGGTGGACTCGAGCCACCAACCTTTTGGTTAGCAGTGAGTGCATTATGAGTACCACCCAGGGACTCTTAAGAAACCTAATCAGGAATGTACAAATTCTAAGGATACTGTATCTGCTGCAGAAATGTTATATATTATATACATAAGGCCAAATAACAAACTTTAACTATGTTTCTGCTTTCAGGGCATCATCATGCTCCCAGACACTCAGCCTTAAACTTTGAAGTCAGTGTTTTATTCCTTCCCTCTGCTTCAATCACCCAAATTCAATCAGGTCAATCAGATGTCTAGGTGTTTTTCTTGACACATTCTGTCGTCTAGCCCATGTAACCCAGTGCCCTACTTTAGGCCTTTATCATCTCTTCCTTGACTGTTGTAATAATGTCTTAATGGTTCTCTTTGCTTCCAGTTTGTCCCTGACGCCCTTACATTGTCATTAGTGATGATTCTAAACTGGATTTAGTTTTTTAAACTTTTTATTATAGAACATTTCAAACACATGCACAAGTATAGAGAATAGGGTAAAAAAATCCTCATGTGGATTGAATTTGTGATGGATAGCTCCTTGTTCCTTCAGAATGAAATCCAGGCTCCAGGCCATTTAATATATCAGTCAGAACCCTCTATAGCCTGGCTCCAATTTGCCTTTCCAATTTTGTTTCTTTTTATAATCTCAATATTCCAGTTGTACTGGATTACTTACTACTTATGGGTTTTTTGAAAATGCTCTGGAATTTCCATACATCATCTGGACATTGTGACTTTGCTCACAGTGCTGCCTGTACCTTTATTCTCAACTCCACGTGTTGGAATCCTGCATATTACTCAGAGCCCACTTTAGTTACAGCTCTCCAGAAACACTTCCCCTGACACATTTCTTTTCCATTCTGACTCTTCCAGTTGCAGTTGTGCTCTTTTAGCATTTCCTACCTCTCGTATTTATTTAAAAAATACTTATTGAGAGTATACTGTGTTCTAGGCCATTTTTGGATTCCTCATGTCTGTTTCTTCTACTAAATTGAGGCTCTTTGATGGTGGGAACCATGCTTTCTTCATCTTTTAGACTCCACCCTCCCTGTATGTAGGTAGCACAGTGCTTTGCATATCGTAGTAGCTTTGAACTGAATAGTGATAAACAGTCGACTTTCAATTATTTTTCAGTAGAGTATTACATAAAAAATTGTGCATGTGACTACTTAGTTTTTAAAATTAAAAAATATATTTTTTTTCTATTATTAAAAAAGTAAAATATATTGTTAAGCATTTGGAAAACATGATGAAGAGCATTAAAATTATCTTAGAAACCTAGAAATAACGACAGCCTAAAATTTTTTGAACACTGCATTAATTTATTCTGTTCACTTTGATGAACTCTTTTACCATTCTTCTCTCTCTTTCACACACCAAAAACCACTGTCCTTTCATTGTGGATTTTTGGAAAACAGATTATATTATCTATTATTTTACAACAAATTATCCCAAAACATTTATTTTCTTGTTGTTTTTGTGGGTCAGGAATTTGGGAGCAGCTTAGCTGGACAGTTACAGCTGGGGGTCTTTCATGAGGTTGCAGTTAGGATGTCAGCTAAGGTTGCAGTCGTCTGATGGCTTGACTTGGCTGCAGCATCTTTTTCCAAGACGACTCAGTCACACAGGCTGTGTTGGCAGGCAGCCTCAGTTCTGTCCATGTGTGTTTCTCCATAGGGCTATGTCTTAGTCAGCTAGTGCTGCTATAACAGAAATACCACAAATGGATGGCTTTTAACAAAGACAAATTTATTCTTTAACAGTCTAGTAGGCTACAAGTCCAAATTCAAGGCATCAGCTCCAGGGGAAGGCTTTCTCTCTCTGTAGGCTCTGGAGGAAGGTCTTTGTGATGCATCAATCTTCCCTTGGTCTGGGAGCATCTTAGTGTGGGAACCTCAGGTCCAAAGGACACACTCTGCTCCCGGCACTGCTTTATTGGTGGTATGAGGTCCCCAACTCTCTGCTTGCTTCCCTTTCTTTTTATCTCTTGTAAGATAAAAGGTGGTGCAGGCTACACCTGAGGGAAACTCCCTTTACATTGGATCAGGGATGTGACCCTAGTAAGGGTGTTACAATCCCACCGTAATCTACTTTAACATAAAATTGCAATCACAGAATGGAGGACAGCCACACAATACTGGGAATCATGGCCCAGCCAAACTGATACACACATTTTTGGGGAGACATAATTCAGTCCATGACAGGCTGCTTGGATATCCTCATGACATAGCAGCCTGCTTCCCCCAGAGTAAATGATCCAAGAGCAAACAAGGTGGAAGTGACAGTGTCTTTTATGACCTAGCTTCAAAGTCCTGTTCCATCATGTCTGCAATATCCTACCGGTTGCACAAGTCAGCCCTATTCAGTGTAAGGGGCGACTGCAAAAGAGCATGAATGCCAAGAGGTGTGGGGCTCACTGGGGTGGGGGGCATCTTGGAGGCTAACTACCAGTTAATTAATTTGGTTAGAGATAGAAGCAGTAGTCTAACTCTACTACGTAATTGGGAAACAGAGGTGGAATGGAGAAGCCAAATAGCTTTTAGTTTTTCCCAAATTGGGACTTTATAGTGTAGCATGGCCATTTTGTTTGAAAATGACAAGTATGTGCACCAACTGTACAAAGCAAGGTGCAAAGTGGGCAAACCCCATCTTTATCACTAACTGTGTGGTAAGCATCACCATGAATCTACTTCCCACCTAGCAGTAGATCCAGGCTTCATGTTCCTATATCTCCATGATCCTCCTCACCAGCCACTTAGGTAGCACTTCTCCTCTCTGATCCTTACTGCTCAGAGTTAGGTCAGACTTCATCCCCAGCCACCCTGAGCCAGGTCAAAACATCACTGGCCACCTGGGCAAGCTCACTGGGTACCAGCTGTAGACCTAGGATTCTGCACAACTTCCTGAACTTCAGACCAGCCAGTCCCCTCCTCTCTCTCCAGTCCCCCTGCTCTAGCCACCTGAGGCTAGGTCACATGCTGGAAGTACTCTCTCCTTCATCGACTGCCCATGCAGCCTTTCCCTGACCACCAGTCACCCAGAGCTGGGTCTTTTCAAGTTAGGAGTCTGTCTTGCCAGCCCCTGCTGGCTTATTGCACCCTGTGCGTTCATTAATTTTCTGTAATGGCCCACAAAATTCATGGAGTCTGTTACTTATACTTACAGCTACCCATTTATTATTACCAGCAAGGGTACAAAGAAAGATGTGTCACGCAAGGTCTGAGAGAGGTCCTAGCATGAGGCTTCCGTTGTCCCCAGGGACATGCCACACCCTCTTCCATGCTTGGATATTCCTGCCAATCCAGGAAGCCTCAAAAGGAAGCTCCAAGGTCCAGGGTCCCTATTAATAGTTCTTGGGGCCTCAGTGCATATGCATGCATCAGTTAACATGCATGATTTGGTACATCATGCCCCCCTCCCTTCCTGAGGTTAGTTGCCAGGTGGTGAGTTGGAAAATCCACTTAACTTTAAGAACACATTTTTAAGTGTTGTCTGGCTGTTTTAGAAAAACAAAGACACCTTGATTACTAGGGAATTCCAAGGGCTATTTTCAGAAACCAGACACAGTGTATGTAGGATTCCTAAATCGAATTTTAGTAGCACCTTCATGTATTAGACTTTAGATTTTTCCTATATTCAGTTGTCTGAATAGTCTCAAAGAATAATAATAAATAATAACTGTTTATTATATATTAATACTTATACATAAGACAATGTGTTACGGTATTTTCATGCCATATGTTTTTCAAACCTCACAATTACTGTTTTATAAATGAGAATGAGATTTTAAGTAAGTGTCAGAGTAGGATTAGAGTCCAGATAGTCTTATTCCGTTACACTATTATGCCATTGTATCTCAGTCTTTTGGTATCCTTGGAACATGCAGAATGTAAGCATACTACAGTTTTTCGAAAATTAATAAGATCACACCTACAGTAATTAAAAAACGGTATTTAAAAATAATAATTATTTATAATGAAACAGTATTTAAAAATTATTATTATTTATAATTCACATCCCTGCGAAAGGGATGTTGTTATTAGGTTTTCTATAGGGCTCAAGAGCTTGAGCTATAGATAAGGTTCCCCAAATGGTATCTTTCTTTTCTTGCTCTTAATCTCTACTACTGCCTGTGCTAATTTAAAATTATAGTTGCTGGAAATAATAGCAATTTTGGTGGCCTGCTCAGATAAGTCTGAATATTCAGATTTGTCATGGATTGAATTGTGTCCCCCAAAAGTATCTGTGAACTTGGCTAGGTCATGATTCCCGTTATTGTATGATTGTCTACCATTTGTCATCTGATGTTATTTCCCTACGTGTTGTAAATCCTACCACTATGATGTAATGAGATGGATTAGTGGCAGTTACATTGATGAGATCTGCAAGATTGGATAGTGTCTTAAGCCAGTCTCTTTTGAGATATAAAAGAGAGAAGCGAGCAGAGAGACATCGGGACTTCATACCACGAAGACAGCAGTGCCAGGAGCAGAGTGTGTCCGTTGGACCTGGGGTCTCTTTGCTGAGAAGTTCCTTGACCAGGGGAAGATTGATGACAAGGACCTTCCTCAGAGCTGACAGAGAGAAAGCCTTCCCCTGGAGCTGGTGCCCTGAATTCGGACTTCTATCTTACTGGACTGTGAGAGAATAAACTTCTCTTTGTTAAAGCCATCCACTTGTGGTATTTCTGTTATAGCAGCACTAAGTGACCAAGACAAGATTGAACATGACTTAGAAATTATGGTTAATTTCTTACTGAAAGCTATTTCATGTGCTCTCAGACTGTGTGGATGAGCAAATACATTGGTAGTCAACTCCTTAGTTACTCTTTGTGAGAAAGTAAATCTCCTATGCACCATAATTTGGCTTTTTTTTTTTTTTTAACCTAAAAGTTAAATTTATTGTATTAGGCCTTCAATCAGTATATTCATACTATTAAAGATACCTAACATATTGCTAAGACATGCATACCATGAGCAAGCCTCTAGAAAACAGAAATGACCATTTCAGATGTTACCATTGTCATGAAGAAATGTAAGCACTTTTTCCTGCAACAGCCAGTTTACATTAAGGTGGAAAATTCAATATATGCAATAGTGTTTTCTTTGTATAGAATGTTAAACAGACATTATTACAACTTTTATCACATTGAATCAAAATTGGGAGATGTATGGTTGATTGCAACTATATACTGAGAACTAAAGCAACACGTAGATTAGATCATCAGTTGCAACTTCTTTTATAGCTTCATACCTACACCAATAGCTGGTGTTCCGTCAATACTCTTTCCAGCCCACCCTTTTGCAGGTGACATTTAGTTCACAGTTTTTGGCATAATTTCACTATATTGGAAATATTTTTTTTATAGCATGTGATTTCAGTGGTAAACCAAACAAAAAGTCCTTAATCTCTCTCACATAAGTTGGTTCTCTATCATTATATAACAAGAGCTGATTTTTTTTTTTTTTTGGTCGTGGTTTCCACCTGTAAAGCAAAAATAGCATGCACATGTGATAGTATTTACCCTTCTACATTGTAACCTATAAGTGTTATACATTGCCCCAAAACATCATATATTAAAAGAATTTTGTGTCTTCTGCTTTTTCTTCAAACATATGCTATTAACATTGTGAATTTTTTTTACAAACTTCTCTCTATAATGTTTTTGCTATTACGAGTACAACTATGAATGATGCCTTTGTAGTTTTAGACTTCTGTTTTTAAGGCAGAATTTATCAATTTTACATGGAGGAGCATATTTTGCCCTTGTTTTGTAAACACTTACTTAGTTTACCAAAGAGGCATTATATTTTGAAAATTATTCAAAAACTTTGATGCTTCATGTCACTATTTGATAAAGGATTATACCAGCTAAGACACTGGTTACTAGATGCAATAGGATGCTGATATGTTAAAAATAATTTTCAGATATTTATCAGTACACTTCCTACTCACACTTTTCCAGGTACTTATGCACAGATATCACACCTGCAGATTCACTTATCCTGGCTTATACCAGCTGACATTCTGTTTTTCATAGAAATCCTGTTCAGTGTTTACTTTTACATCATTCTTCTGAATTGTATCATGTCTGGAATTATGTTTATTTTTACTTTGATGAAGTAAAACAATTTTTATGAGTTTGGATTATATACTACACAGTAATAGTGGAATTTCTGTGGAAAATCATAATTTTACCTTTTAAATTTATGAATTGCACTAGGATACCTGTGGACCACTTGATAGACTGACAGGTCCACTAGTGGTCTACAGACCATGCTTTAAGAACATTGCACTCAGCTGTTCCAGGAGCAATTACTGAAAGAGGCACGGATTTGATTATCACACAAGAAATTTAAGTCTGGCTGGTAAAAGCTAAAAAAGATAAAAGGAGCACTACTACTACTTGGTGATGACTCTGAAAACCAGTGTCCTTCCCATACCAGGCCAAGTAGAGGAAAAGCAAGAAGTAAGGAGAGACAACACAAAGTGAACTGTGTGTAACGGGAACAACTGACATCAGAGAAAAAGGTGAACAGTTGTATGAAAACGTTAAGTGAAAGGGCAAATCAAATATTTACTTCAGTAACCTCAAGAAGAGAACAGCTTATGCTACACTGAAGGTGCAGTAATCTGATGGGTGATTTGTTGTAGTCCCACAGTGAGCTAAGTTGAGTATCATCAGTTTTGTGTAATATATAAAGATACAGTGGACCAAAGCTAGGTGTATCAAAGAACCCATCCTCCAATATGGGTACCAGATTTTCTCTAATGAAGAATGGCATATCAATACCAGGAATACAGTAAGTATTAATAGATGTATTAATTATCTATTACTGTATAACAAAATTACCTTAAAACTTAGCTGCTTAAAACAACAGACATTTATTATCTCACAGTTTCTGAGGTATAGCTTAGCTGAGTACTCTCATTCAGGGTCTCACAAGGCTACAGATAACGTCTTGTCCAGGATTGCAGTCATTTCAGGGCTCCACTGGGGAAGGAACTAATGCTAGGCTTGCTAAGGTGGCTGTTGGCAGGCCTCAGGTACTTGCAGGCTGTTGGACTGAGGGCCTCCGTTCCTTGTTGGCTGTTGACTAAAGGCCTCCCTTTGTTCTTTGCAGTGTGGACCTCTGTGTAGGGCAACTCACAAGAAGGCAGGAGAGGGTGAGCAAGATGGAAACTAAAGTCTTTTGTAACTTAATTTTGGAAGTGACATCCAGTCAGTTTTGCTGTGTTCTATTCATTAGAAGCACCTCACTAGGTCCATTCCCTCAAGGAGAATGGATTACACAAGAGCGTGAATACCAGGAGGCAGGGATTATTGGGGGCTGTCTTAGAAAGCTGCCTCCTACAGTAGACATTTTCATGAATGAATGAAATAATGGAGAGAAATGTAGGAAAAATATGCTGTTCTAGTTAAGTCCTCCATTAATGTAGATTGCAAGATAGGAAAGTGAACCTTAAAAGAGAATATTGATCTGGGTAAGACTTGATTTATTTCAAAATAGGTAAGTTTTGATCAGCAAGTACACTGTTAGTTCATATCACGAAAGAAAGGCTTGGCAAATGTGAGTGCTGTTTTCTGCAGACTAAGTCAAATAGCATCTGTTCATACTACCAATTGTTGTATATAGAAAAGTTAGAGCATTCACCAGCGTCGTCAAACCATACTAAAGTGCTACAGAGAGCCTTTCTAAATGGAGATAAAGCAGACCTAGAGTCAGAGAAAACCATTTGCTGGTCAGTCACCATTAAGAAATACCATTTGTAATCAATCTGTTCTTCTTAATTTGAGCCTCTCCTCTCATCATATAGCATAGCAATAGGAGGAAAGAAGGGAGTATGTCAATATTTCAAAGAATAAATACCAGTAGATAGTTTTGTTTATGCAGTAGATGCTCTGTATAAATAGAGAAATAAGTGTCTGGTACATTTTGGAAGTGTATTAAATGGTATAAGTGATATCAGTGGATGCTGGTTAACTAGGAAAAATAGTTATCATCTAAATTGTATCAGTCTTTTTTTTTTTTTAATACACAAACGTAGAAGAAGTGAATGGGTACATGTTATATGAGTCCCCATGAAACATTAGACTTAGCTAAATAATCTTGACTTGTGGAAAAAGGCACGGAGGCTAAGCCTTTACTGTGATGTCCCTATAGGATACAAGTGTCAGAAAAGGATTCCAAAATTTTATTTATATTCACCTGGACCATTTGTTGATTGTTAAATCATTATTTTCTTTAAAAAAAAAAAAAACGCATTCAGATTTGATATATTTCAGTTGTTGGTTCTCAACTCTGACTGCACATTAGAATCACCTAAGAACTTTAAAAATCAAACCATAAAAGGATAGTTGAGCCCTTCCCAGGCTAAATAAATTAGAGTTGCTAAAGATGGGGTCCAGACAAGGGTATTTTTTCAGAAGCTCCTTAGATGATTCCAGTGTGTAGCCGGGGTAATGAAAGTCAGAATTAGTGAGACTGAAGATAAAGTACTTGACTCCAACTTATTTCAGGAAAAATCAGATAAGAAGATTTAAAGAAGTGAAGAAACCCTAATAATTATCTGGGATTCTATCAAGAGGAATAACCTGCGAGTGATTGCAATAACAGAATGGAGGGGGATAACAGAAAATACAGTGAAAATTGTTGAAGACTTGTTGGCAGAAAACTACCCTGATATCATAAAAGATGACAAGATATATATCCAAGATGCTCATCGAACCCCACATAAGGCAGATCCCAAAAGAAAGTCACCAAGACATACTATAATCAAACATGACAAAACCAAAGATAATTTTAAGAACAGCTAGGGATAAACAAAAAGTTATCTACAAAGGAGAGTCAATAAGTTCGGACTACTCAGCAGAAACCATGCAGACAAGAAGGCAGTGGGATGACATATGTAAAACCTTGAGGAAAAAAACTGATAGCCAAGAATTATATGTCCAGCAAAAGCGTCTCTCAAATATGATGGCAAAATTAGGGCATTTCCAGATAAACAGAAGTTTAGGGAGTTTGCAGAAACCAAACCATGATTACAAGAAATACTAAAGGGCATCCTCCGGTTAGAAAATCGATAACAACATATAACAACCCAAGACTAGAACACACGACAGAGCAACCAGATATCAACCCAGATACGGAAGTCACAAAAATAAACCAAAGCTAAAACACTGAAAATAGGGAAACAGACGTCAATATGTACAAGATGACAACATTAAAACAAAAAAGAGGGACTAAAAAATGTAGACATAGATTTTTCATATGGAGAGGAAGTTAAGGCAATATAAAAAAATAAAAGACTGGTATAAACTTAGAAAACTAGGGGTAAATACTAAGGTAACCCAAAGGAAATCAACAATCCTACAAGTCAAAATAGAAAACTAGAAAAAGATATAAAGACTCAGCAAATACAAAATCAACAACAATGAAAAAGATGAAAAGAAAACAGATAAAGAAAAACAACTCAGCACAGAAAATTAAGTGGAACAAAGAAACCGTGACCAACAGACCCCCCAAAAAAATCAAAATGACGGTACTAAACTCATACCTATCAGTAATTACGCTGAATGTAAATGGACTAAATGTACCAATAAAGAGACAGTGGCAGATTGGATTTAAAAAACTTGATCCATCTATATGCTGCCTCTAAGAGACACACCTTAAAGAGACAAACCAACTAAAACTCAAAGGATGGGAAAAAATATATCAATCAAACAACAATCAAAAAAGAGCAGGAGTGGCAATATTAATCTCTGTCAAAATAGACTTTAAAGTAAAATCCACCACAAAGGATAAGGAAGGACCCTATATAATGGTTAAAGGGTCAATACACCAGGAGGACGTAAGTGTAATAAATATTTACGCACCCAACGACAGGGCTCCAAAATACATAAAACACTCTCTAACAGTATTGAAAAGAGAGAGAGACAGCTCCACAATAGTAGTAGGAGACTTCAACACACCACTTTCGGTGAAGGACAGAACATCCAGAAAGAAGCTCAACAAAGACACGGAAGATCTAAATGCTGCAGTCAACCAACTTGATCTCATAGACATATACGGAACATTGCACCCAACAGCAGCCAAGTATACTTTCTTTTCCAATGCACATGGAACATTCTCCAGGATAGACCACATATTAGGCCGTAAAGCAAGCCTGAACAAAATCCAAAGCACTGAAATATTACAAAGCATCTTTTCTGACCATAAAGCCATAAAAGGAGAAATCAGTAGCAGAAAAATCAAGGACAAAAAATCAAACACATGGAAACTGAACAACACCTTGCTCAAATACTGGGTTATAGAAGAAATTAAGGGTGGAATAAAGAAATTCATAGAATCAAACTAGAACGAAAACACATCCTACCAGAACCTTTGGGACACAGCAAAAGCAGTGCTCAGAGGTCAGTTTATAGCAATAAATGCACACATCCAAAAAGAAGAAAGGGCCATAATCCAAACATTAACCCTACAACTGGAACAAGTAGAAAGAGAGCAGCAAAAGATGCCCTCGGGCACCAGAAGAAAGTAAATAATAAGAACTAGAGCAGAATTAAATGAAATAGAGAAAAAAAGAAACAGTAGTAGGAGTTAACAAGACCAAAAGCTGGTTCTTTGAAAAGATCAACAAAATTGATAAACCACTGGCCAAACTGACAAAAGTAAAACAGGAGAGGAAGCAAGTAACCCATACGAGAAATGAAATGGGTGATATCACAACAGACCCAACTGAAATTAAAAGAGTAACAGAATACTATGAAAAACTGTACTCTAACAAATTTGGAACCTAGAGGAAATGGACAAATTTCTAGAAACTCACTACCTACCTAAACGAACACAAACAGAGGTAGAACAACTAAATAAACCCATAACAAAAGAAGAGATTGAAAAGGTAATTAAAAAACTCCCAACAAAAAAAAGCCCTGGCCAGGATGGCTTCACTGGAGAATTCTTTAACACCACTACTACTAAAGGTATTTCAAAGCACGGAAAAGGGTGGAATACTCCCAGACTCATTCTACGAAGCCAGCATAACCCTGATACCAAAACCAGGTAAAGACACCACAAAAAAAGAAAATTACAGACCACTATCCCTCATGAACATTGACGCAAAGATCCTCAACAAAATTCTAGCCAAGAGAATTCAGCAACATAGCAAAAAAATAATTCACCGTGATCAAGTGGGATTTATACCAGGTTTGCAGGGATGGTTCAACATTAGAAAAACAATGTAATCCATCACATAAATAAAAGAACCACATGATCTCATCAATCGATGCAGAAAGGGCATTTGACAAAGTCCAACATCCATTCATGATAAAAAAAAAAACTCTCAACAAAACAGAAATAAGAATAGAAGGGAAATTCCTCAATATAATCAAGGGCATTTAAATACAGAGCCAACAGCTAACATCATCCTAAACAGAGAGACTTTGAAAGCATTCCCCTTGAGAACGGGAACCAGATAAGGATGCCCTTTATCACCACTCTTGTTCAACATTGTGCTGGAGGTCCTAGCCAGAGGAAAAAAGGGCATCCAGATTGGCAGGGAAGAAGTCAAAGTATCTCTATTTGCAGATGATATGATCTTATACACAGAAAACTCCAAAGAATCCACAAGAAAACTACTGGAACTAATAGAAGATTCCAGCAAAGTTTCAGGATACAAGATAAACATACAAAAATCAGTTGGATTCCTTTACACCAACAAAGAGAACCTTGAAGAGGAAATCACCAAATCAATACCATTTACAACAGCCCCCAAGAAGATAAAATACTTAGGAATAAATCTAACCAGAGATGTAAAAGACCTATACAAAGAAAACTACAAGACACTACTGCAAGAAACCAAAAGAGAGGTGCATAAGTGGAAAAACATACTTGCTCATGGACGGGTAGACTCAACATTGTGAAAATGTCAGTTCTACCCTAAGCGATCTATAGATACAATGCAATCCTGATCCAGATTCTACTGGCTTTTTTTTAATGAGATGGAGAACCTAATCACCAACTTCATATGGAAAGGGAAGAGGCCCCGAATAAGTAAAGCATTACTCAAGAAGAAGAATGAAGTGGGAGGCCTCATATTACCTGATTTTTAGAACCTATTATACCACCGTAGTAGTCAAAACAGCCTGGTACTGGTACAGTAACAGATACATAGACCAATGGAACAGAATTGAGAATCCAGACATAAATTCATCCACCTATGAGCAGCTGGTATTTGACAAAGGCCCAAAGTCTCTTAAGCACGGAAAAGACAGTCTCTTTAACATACGGTGCTAGCATAACTGGATATCCATCTGCAGAAAAGTGAAACAAGACCCATACTTCACACCATTCACAAAAACTAACTCAAAATGGATCACAGACTTAAATATAAAATCAGAAACGAGAAAGATCATGGATGAAAAATAGGGACAACGCTGGGAGCCCTAATACATGGCATAAACACAACAGGAACCATAAGTAACAATGCACAAGCAGCAGAAGAGACACTAGAGAACTGAGAGCTCCTACTAGTCAAACACTTGTGCTCATCAAAAGAGTTCACCAAAAGAGTAAAAAGACAACCTGCAGACCGGGAAAAAATTTTTGGCTACGACAAATCTGATCAGAGTGTAATCTCTAAAATCTACAGGATACTGCAAAACCTCAACAACAAAAAGACAAATAATCCAATTAAAAAATGGGCAAAGGATATGAACAGGCAGTTCGCTGAAGAAAATATTCAGGCGGCTAACAGACATGAAGAAATGCTCACGATCATTTGCAATAAGAGAAATGCGGATCAAAACTACAATGAGATGCCATCTCACCCCCACAAGGTTAGCATAAATCCAAAAAACACAAAATAATAAATGCTGGAGAGGTTGTGGTGAGACTGGAAAACTTATATGCTTTGGTGGGAATGTAAAACTGTACTGCCACTTTGGAAATCGATTTGGTGCTTCCTTATAAGGCTAGAAATAGAAGTACCATACGATCCAGTTATCCCGCTCCTTGGAATGTATCCTAGAAAAATAAGAGCCTTCACAAGAATAGATATATGCACACCCCTGTTCATTGCAGCACTGTTCACAATAGCAAAAAGATAAACACAACCTAGGTGCCCATCAACGGACAAATGGATAAACAAATTACGGTATACCCAAACAATGGAATACTATGCGAGGACAAAGAACAATGATGAAGACGTGAAACATAACATGGAGGAAGCTGGAGGTCATTATGCTGAGTGAAATTAGTCAGTCACAGAAGGGTAAATATCATATAAGACCACTATTATAAAAACTCAAGAAACGATTTAAACACAGAAGAAAACTTTCTTTGATGGTTATGAGAGCGGGGAGGGAGGGTGAGGGTTATTTACTAACTAAATTGTAGATAAGAATTATCTTAGGTGAAGAGAAAGACAGCACACATTACAGGAGATGTCAGCACGACTGGACTAAACCGAAGCTAAGAAGTTTCCTGAATAGAATCAAACACTTTGAGGGACAGAGTAGCAGGGGTAGGGGTCTGTGGACCATGCTTTCAGGGGACATCTAGGTCAACTGGCATAATGAAGCTTATTTAGAAAACGTTCCCCATCTTACTTTGTTGAGTGGCGTCTGGGGTCTTAAAAGCTTGCAAGCGGCCATCTAAGATGCATCCATTGGTCCCAACCCACCTGGAGTAAAGGAGAATGAAGAACACGAAAGACACAAGGAAAGTATTAGCTAAGAGACAGAAAGGGCCACATAAACCAGAGACTTCATCAACCTGAGACCAGAAGAACGAGATGGTGCCTGGCTATCACCAATGACTGCCCTGACAGGGAACACAACAGAGAGTCCCTGATGGAGCAGGAGAATTGTGGGGTGCAGAACTCAAATTCTGGTAAGAATACCAGACTTAATGGTCTGAAATGAGTTTGGAGGAAGCGCGGAAAGGGTGGTCCCCGGATTCTCTATCAGCCCAGAACTAAAACAGTTTCCAAGGACAACTCTTCAGACAGGGCTTGGACTGGATTGCGGGACATAAAGTGGTATTCCTGAGGTATGTGCCTCTTAGCTCCAGTAGGTATGAGAGCTAAACTGGCAGCTTCTGTAAGGAGGTGAGATGGGAAGGCAGAAAGGTATAGGAGTTGGTTGAATGGACATGGGGAATCAGGAGTGGAAAGAAGGAGTGTGTTTGTCACCGTGTGGGGAGTGCAGTTAGGCTCACATAGCAATGTACGTATAAATTTTTGTATGGGAGACTAACTTGAAATGTAAACGTCATTTAAACTACAACAATAAAGAAATAATAATAATAATTTAAAAAAAAACAAAAACAAACTGGCTTCACCAATGTGTAGCCAGGGTTAAGAACCACTGATTTAAGTGGCTGTTAATGAAAAGATCAGAATATGTCCATTTCTCCGCTTCAGTGCAAATTGAAAAGGCAAATAATTTAATAAGCAAACTTTCATTCAAGTATTTATTCAGTGTCCACTATGTGTATAGCACTTTGCTAACCCTTGCAGGAGAGGGGGATAAGTAAAGAAATGTAAGTAGTTTAAGTATGGGGAAAAGCTATACTTCATGGTATATTTATGCTTGCATTTACTGTGAAATTGTCTGTCAGTGTCTACATAGGCTGTAAGGTTTCAGAGAGGGATGAGATGAATATAGACTAGAGCAGTTAGGAGGGCTATTTGGAAAAAATGGACTGTGAGGGGTATTAGGAAAGCACATGGTGAAATGCAGTAACTTGCTGTATCTGACAGAGCCCGATCCTGGGATCTGACTGGGAGAGATTGGACAGTTTAGCTAGTATTTTGATTTGAATTCCTTAGGCCAGTGGCTGCAGTATAGGAGCAACAGAGGAGCTCTTGAAAAATACCTGTATTTGTCTTCACTCCTGGAGGTTTTCATTCAGTTTCTGGGTGGGGCCCAAGTATTGTAATTGTTACGACTGTCTGTAATGTTAATGTGCATCCAGGGTTGAAAACAACTGCTATAGGGTCACATAAGTTCCCTGCAAATTTTTGAGTTAGGAGAGTTTAATGTTCACCCATCCATTCAAAAAACATTAAGTATGTTTTATGCCACTACCATAGGCACAAGGTAAAGAGCAGTGAACAAAATAAAACAGGAAAAATTCCCTGCTTACATTTATAGGGGTGGTAAGGAACTTATTGTCTATTCTGGTGGGGGAAGACAGATGATAAACTAATAATATGAAATGTGCTAGGTAGAGATAAGTGCTTTGAAGAATAAAGCATAGGAAGTGGGACAGACTAGTGGCCAGAGTGCGAAGTGGAGTTGGGGAGGGGAGTGCTGTTTTCTGTCAGGGAAGAATCTCTTGACAATTGACATTTGAGCAGAGACCTGGAAGAAGTGAAGGAGTGAGTAGGCAGTGGGAACAGCAGGGGAACCCACCAGGCAGGAGAAGAAGTGGGCCAGTGAGCCTGGAGGGGAGAGCATAGGAGATGAAGTGGAGAGAGAGACTAAATCCTATAGGGACTTGTGGGCTAGAGTAAGAATTTTGGACTTGATCCTTGAGTGCCATATATTGTTGTTGCCAGGAGTGTGACAAGGAAAGGAGTTGAGTGGAGAGAGGAACCCACTGTGAACGGTTTTAAGCAGAGAAGTGATATGATTCGATTTATATTTGGAAAGATCACATTGGCTACTTTGTGGGAGAGTAGTCTGTAGCAGAACAATTGAGGCATTGGGGACATAAGTTATAAGGATATTACAAGGTGGTATTAGTGGAGATAGTGAGAAATCATCTAATTCTAGATATATTTTGAAGATAGAATGGAAAAGATTTGCTGTTAAATTGGATGTGATGTGAGAAAGGGGAATACATACGGCTTCTAAGTGTTGGTCTGAGCAGCTGGAAGAATGGAGTGCTACTTACTGATATGGGAAGATTGT
Organism: Dugong dugon; assembly: GCA_030035585.1. Classification (NCBI taxonomy): domain Eukaryota; kingdom Metazoa; phylum Chordata; class Mammalia; order Sirenia; family Dugongidae; genus Dugong; species Dugong dugon. The sequence goes on from CM057465.1 coordinate 157,522,003, forward strand.
TGAAGAATGAAAGATTGGGAGAAGAGAGGAATCAAGAGTATATAAACTAGGTTAGTTTGAGAGGCTACCAGACATCCAAGTGGAAGCAATTGGTTATATAAGTTTGGAGTTTAGGGGAAAAGTCTGGAGTTTTGGGGAGACGTCAGGGCTGGTGATACAAATGTCGGCCTATCAGTGTATGTAGATTAGTTCTCAACCTTGGATGCACATTAGAATCAGCTTGAGAACTTTAAAAACCATTTTCTCAGCCTGTGCCCTACATCTGCTGATGCTCATTTAACTTGGGAGTGAGGCCCAGGCATTCCTGTTTAAGTTAAAACATTAATTAGCTTTTAGGTTAAACATTATTTTTAGACAGCTTTATTGAGATATAATTGACATACAGTAAACTGCACGTAATTAAAGTATACAATTTGATAAGTTTTGGCATATGAATATACCTGTAAAACCATTACCACAATCAAGATAGTAAACATACGTATCATCCCCAGAGATGTCTTTGTGCCCCCTTTCAATTCTACTAATCTGTTTTTTGTATAGTTTACATTTTCTAGAGTTTTATAAATAGAATTAGACAGAATCTACTCTTTTGTGTGGCTTTAACTCAGTGTAATTGTTTTAAATTAATCTATGTTGTAAGTATCAAAAATTCATTTCTTTTTATTGCTGAGTAGTATTCGATTGTATAGATGTACCACAATTTCTTCATCCATTCGTCGCTGGTTGTTGAACATTTAGGTTGTTTTCAGTTTTTGGCTCTGAAAGAAATAAAGCTGCTGTGAACATTCATGTACAAGTCTTTGTATGCACATACATGTCCTTCTTTCTGGTTAATACCTTGGAGTGCAATGGCTGGATCATATGTAACACATTTTTTCTTATGTTTGAACATGAGAAGTTTTGTGTGTGTGTTTGTGCATATGTCTGTGTTCTTGAGGAAAACTTTTGTGCACAGAAAAGATTATTCAAGGACTACTTTCATTGTTAAGATTATCATTCAATTTACTGGTTTCAATTTTAAAAATTTAGTTTCTTTCTTACATGTTTATTTTTACAAATCTTGTTCATTTTATAAAACTAGCAAAATTAGCTTTTTTTTTTCTAGTCATGAAATTTTTAAAAAGCATCCTAGGTGAATTCTAATGTTGACCCAGGATTGAGAACCATTATACAGATGATATTTAAAGCCAAGGACTGAATGAAGTTACTTAGAGCAGAGTTTCTTAAGCGTTAGCATGCATAACAATCATATGGAAAGCTTTTGAAAACAGAGTTCTGGGCCCTGCTTCTGATTGTGTAGTTCTGGGATGAGAACTGAGAATTTGCGTTTCTAACAGGCTTACAGGTGCTGATGCCCTCAATTGGTGGTCTACACTTTGACAAGTACTGTCCTTGAGGGTTAGTGTAGATAGAAGAGATATCTGAAAACTGAGTTCTGGGACACTCCGAAATTTAGAAGTTGGAAAGAGCAGACAGAACCAGCAAATGAAACTGTAGAAGAGTAGCTGGCAAGGCAGAAGAAAAATCAGAAGAGTGTGGTATCCTAGAAGCTAAATGAAAAAAGTTTTCCAGGAAGGGAAGGAGTATTAAGTTCTGCTTGAAAAGGCAGAGTAATGTGAGGGCTGACAGTTACCACTGGCATCATATCAAAGTGGTTGTTGGTGATCTTGAAAGAGATGTTTCTGGTAGCATGGTAGGGACAAAAGCCTGACTGAGGTGAGTGAGCCCGTGAGAGAATGGGGGAAAGAAGGTATATTGTTGTTAGGTGGCGTTGAGTCAGTTCTGACTCATAGCAACCCTGTCTACAACAGGATGAAACACTGCCCAGTCCTAAGCTATCCTCACAATCATTGCTATGTTTGAGCCCATTGTTGCAGCCACTGTGTCAGTCCATCTCCTTGAGGATCTTCGTCTTTTTCACTGACCCTCTACCAAGCATGATGTCCTTCTCCAGGGATTGGTCCCTTCTGATAACATGTCCAAAATACGTGAGACAAAATCTTGCCATCCTTGCTTCTAGAGCATTCTGGCTGTACTTGTTCTAAGACAGATTTGTTCCTTCTTCTGGTAATCCATGGTATATTAAATATTCTTCACCAACACTGTAATTCAAAGGTATCAATTCTTTGGTCTTCTTTATTCACTGTCTGGCTTTCGCATGCATATGAGGTGAGTAAAAACATCATGGCTTGGGTCAGGCACACCTTAGTCCTTAAAGTGACATCTTTGCTTTTTAACACTTTCAGGAGATCTTTTGCAGCAAATTTGCCCAATGCAAAGCATCTGATTTCTTGACTGCCGCTTCCATGGGCATTGATGTGGATCCAAGTAGAATGAAATACTTTCCAACTTCAATATTTTCTCCATTTATCATGATGTTGCTTATTAGTCCAGTTGTGAGGATTTTTGTTTTCTTTATGTTGAGGTGTAATCCATACTGAAGGCTGTAGTCTTCAATCTTCATCAGTGAGTGCTTCAAGTCATCTTTGCTTTCAGCAAGCAAGGTTGTGTCATCTACATATCCCAGCCCGTTAATTAGTCTTCCTCCAATCCTGATGCTGCGTTCTTCTTCATATAGTCCAGCTTCTCTGACTATTTGCTCAGCATACAGATTGAATAAGTATGGTGAGAGAATACAACCCTGATGCACACTTTTCCTGATTTTAAACCATGCAGTATCCCTTTGTTCTATTTGAAGGACTACCTCTTGCTCTGTGTACAGGTTCTGCATCAACACAATTAAGAGTTCTGGAATTCCCATTCTTCGTAATGTTATCCATAATTTGTTAATGCAGTCAGATGCCTTTGCATAGTCAGTAAAACACAGGCAAACATCGTTCTGGTATATTCTTTGCTTTCAGCCAGGATCTATCTGACATCAGCAGTTATTTCCACGTTCCACATCCTCTTCTGAATCCGGCTCGAGTTTCTGCCAGTTCCCTGTTGAAGTATTACTGCAATCACTTTTGAATGATCTTCACCAAATTTTTACTTGTGTGTGATACTATTGTGTGATATTAATTAGAGAAGGTGTAGAGAATGGGAGCCCTGGTGGTGCAGTGTTTAAGAGCTCAGATGCTAACCAAAAGGTCAACAGTTTGAATCCACCAGCTGCTCCTTGGAAACCCTATGGGGCAGTTCTACTCTGTCCTTTATGGTCACTATGAGTTGGAATCGACTCGACGGCAATGAGTTTATAGAGAGTGAGTATAGACAGCTCATTTGAGACCTGTATCTTTAAAAAAGAACAGACAAATGAGGCAGTGGAGGGAATGGAGACTCAGGGACGAGTTTTTCTTTTAAGGTAAGAAGTTTTATAATGTGTTTGTATGCTTGCGGGAATAATCCAGTAGAGAAGGAAATACTGTTAAAACAGGAGAGAAATGAGGTCAGTAGCAGGAGTGGTGTCTTGGAGAAGGGATCCAGTAGGCAAGTAGAGAGATGACCTTAAATACAAATTTAGATAGGGAAGTCAGTATGTAGACACAGTTGGGAGCTGTGGAAATTTTAATGTAATAGCGTCTGTTTTCTCTGTGGGCGTCACTGCATGATAAAATGGTATACAGTAAAAGTAAGTTTTGTTCAGTTCTCTATCCCCAGTGCTTAGAACAGTGATTGGCACATAACCAGTTGCCATGAGTTGATTTCAAGTCATGATGACTCCACACGTGTCAGAGTAGAATTATGCTCCATAGGGTTTTCAGTGGCCGATTTGTCAGAAGCAGATCACCAGGCCTTTCTTCTGAGACACATCTGGGTAGACTTGATCCTCCAACCTTTTGGTTAGTAGCTGAGCACATTTACCATTTGCACCATCCTGGGACTCCTATTGATACATCTAAACCAAACCAAACCCATTGCTATCGAGTCAGTTCTAATTCATAGCAACTCTACAGGACAGAGGAACTGCCCTATAGGGTTTCCAAGGCTGTGAATCTTTTACGGAAGCAGACTGTTAAATCTTCCTCCTGCAGAGCGGCTGGTGAGTGTGAACTGCTGACCTTTCAGTTAGTAGCTGAGCAGTTAACCACTGCACCACCAGGGCTTATTGGGACATAGTGAGTGTTTAATAAATATGTGTTAATTAATGTAAGGAAGACTAATCTTGCATTGGAAAGGAAAAGGCAAGGAGTCAAATAGTGTAGGAGGCTCTTGTTGGATTAGGCTAGAGTAGTGTTAGTGGGAATGATAAGGAGAAAGTGTTCCAATAATATGGAAGAAAAATTGAAAGGATCTGATGTTTATTTGGCTAAGAGGAAGGAAGAGTTGAGGGTGACCTGTTTGTACCTCTGAAGATTGTCTGTAGGATGGGAAATCAGGGGTGGAAAGGAGGAGTGTGCTGTTACAGTATAGGGAGAACAGTTAGGGTCACATAACAAGGTATCTATAAATTTGAGTTTAAGAGACTAACTTGAAATGTAAACTTTCACTTAAATTACAACAATAAACAAAAAATAAAAATAAAAAAAAATGAAGATTGTCAGGGGTTTCAAATTAAGTGAAAATTACTACCAAACTGTGATATTACTTAATGATTTGAGGGATTTTCCAGAGAATTAATTGCCGAACAGTCTAAGCAAGGTTTTAGAAAGCTGATGTAAGTAATCTGTTTTGTCGGTGCTTACCAAATACTTCCTTAGTAGCTGCCAAATAATCAAGTCTCCCCCTGCCACCACCTCCCAGGACTTTAGGGAAAATTGTGTTCTGGTCTTCTGCAAAGATGCTTGATACTGAAAGTGAAATATGTGTATAGACTTTGGAGTAAAAGCTCTTCAAAACACTCCAACATAGATCCTTGAAATAATGAAAGATATTCTTCCTTGCATTTTATAAGCACACTTTGGCAAGTGACAAGACCGGAGACTTATTTGAACCTGAGGGGTACATTTACTTGGTATAGTGTGGAAATTTTGGATGAGTGGTTTTCAAATTGTATTCCTCAGAGCTACACTTCAGTAGTAACTGGGAGATGCCAGGATAACTGAGCAAATGGGGAGATAAGTGATTCAAAAACAAGATGCCATCAGCAATTTTTCAAGAAAGTGAATCTCTGGAAGTTGGCATCTAATCAAATCAGTATTCACATGGTCAACAGCTGTATTTACACTTCATATTTAACTGGTATTTATAATGATCATTGGTACCAAGAGATGTTTTTGAGCATTTAATACATGTAAGATATACTGTACTAAGTTCTGGGGATACCTAAATATGTAAGATGTGATCTTTTCCAATGTAGGGTTTCAGAGTTGATGAGGAGACAGAACACAGACATAAGGGGACACAACACAGCCATTAATTACAGAGGAGTGTGGAAGACTACAATTCTGTAGTGCAGGGGTTCTACAAATATTTAGTGCACATTTCTTTTTCAAGTATTTTAACCATTAAAAAAAGAATAAAGTAAGACATGTTATATAAATGTGCTCTCTGTACCAAATTTTAACATAATGGTAGCGCTAAAACATTAATTTATCTTGCAGATTAATTCACTCTTTAAAAATTTTCAAAATAAAGGAGCAAATCCTTTATTCGGATTTCTCAAACACGGTGGAAAAAAAAAACACATAGTCCTAACAACATTTTTTAATCATCATTTTCTCTCCTCCACTTCTGCGCTCACATAATAGTCTTGCTCCCAAACTATGCTTCTCAGGTCTGCTTCCACCTGCACATCAAACAAAACAAAACAAAACAAAACAAAACTTCTATTAGTGGTTTCTGACTTCTCCTTTTCTCATGATTCTCCATCACAAAAATCTCCAAAACTAATCTGTCAAGTAAGACCCACCTTGGAAAGCCTAGGAGAGATTGAGCAGGCGAGGCCAGAATGCTCTTCAGAGAGCATGGGGAAGAGAAATCCAGGGAATTCACTTTGAGTAACATAAGTCTGTTCATGCTGTTAACCCTGGGTAGGTTGCATGGCTAAAACTCCCTGTCTCTTAAGCTTGAGGGCCCCTTTTTTCTTTTTTTATAGCAGTTTTGTTGAGGTACACCACACAGTTCACCCATTTAAAGTGTATAATTCAATGTTCTTTTAATCTGTTTACAGTTGTGGAATCATTGCCACAATCTAATTTTAGAACATTTTTATTACACCAAAAAGAAACCTTGTACCCATTAGCAGTCACTCCCCTTCCACCCACAACCCTCCAGCCTTAGGCAACCATGAATGTACTTTTTGTCTCTGAATTTGCCTATTCTGAATATTTTGTATAAATGGAACCATGTGATATATGGCCTTTTGTGACTAGCATCTTTTAGTTAGCATATTGTTTTCAGGGTTCTTCCATGTTGTAGTATGTATCAGTTCTTCATTCATTTATATTGCTGAATAATATTCCATTGTATGAATATACCACGTCTTATTTATCCATTCATAGTTGATAGACATTTGGGTTGCCTTCACTTTTTGATGGTTAGGAATAATGCTGCTAAGAACGTTTGTCTACAGGTTTTTGTGTGGACATATATTTTAATTTCTCTTGGGAATATCCTAATTAATTCACCTTTGCTCAGACTTCAGAGTAACACTTCTCTGGCTGTCTCTGGGCATTTGTGATTTCCAGCCTCTTTTAAATGTCATCAGTTAGGAATGTTGTTAACTGTGCTAGTCTTTAAAATAAAAATCAGGTCTACTCATGTTGCCTCACATAAAATTGTATGACATCTAAATGAATTTGTAGCACACATATGCCTCAAAGTATGTCTGCAAGCACATGCTGTCATCATGGTTTAGTAGTCAGGTGGGCTATAATGGATGGATATAAAATATCAAATCATGGTCATATGTTATAATTGTGTATGCCCCATGTCTCTTTTTTAATGGAATGTGAGTGGCTATTAAACTGCTGTTAAATGATTCAATTTTAACCCAAAATTTCCCTTGATTTTTCTTTCAAACTTCTCAATTACTTTAATTGAAGAGCTTCCCAGGATTCAAAGTGAACTGTTAAAAGTTTATCATTTCTACCTATTTATCTGTGTGAATTCAGATTTTCTCAGTAGTGTACAACAGAATTGTGTAAGTCAAATATACTTAGCATGGCACATTGGAGGAACGAAGAAGCAGCCAGCATGGTTATAAGAAAAAAAGATAGCAGTATAGAAGAAAATCATTAATATTGCAAATACAATTAGAGGCTGGTTTGTTGAGGAGCCTAAATGCTTGTTATTAAATAACTAGTTAATTAATTTATTTTTAAAAAGAACCACTTAGGCAGCTTGCTAATAAAAATACAAATTCCCAGACCCCATTCTGAGAGATTCGATTCCTTCTGATCTGGATGAGTCCTGGGAATCAGCATACTGAATTGCTATGGACTAAACTATTATGAGGATTGTGTTCTGTAGGTAAAGGGAGATACTTCAGATTCTTGAGCAGTGCAGTAGGATTAATTTGGCACATGTATATAGGGAAAGCTTAGAAGCACATCAGATGTGAGATTTTTGCAAAGAGAAGATCAGGAATAGTAAACTTAGTCCTGGTTCTTTTGCTTTTTAGCCGTAAGAACCATGGAAAATCACTAAATTAATTTTATTTTAAAATTAATATTAATTATACAAGTAATATATTTGTTTTGGTAAAATATTAGAATATGACAGATAAAACTAAATAACCCCTGACTACTTACATTGCCCATAGCTCGCTCTCAGCTGCCCACCATTTAGAGCTGATATTAGGGGAAAGATAAGAAGTGTGTTGTTATCCTTGTTGAATATGGATAGTAGCGGTACTACAGTTGGAGCTATAGGACTAACTTTTAGGAAGAAGTAGGGTTAGAGATAATATAGTAAATGTGTTCTATGTAGGGAAAATAGATGAAACTCTTAGGGTGGATGCACTTTTCTGAAGCACAGTGTAGACTAGAAACCAACTGGTGAAATGGGTTCCTTTAGGTGGCCTTTGCCTTGGTTCTTGGAAAAACAGCTTGAGAGACTTTTCCCCTAAGCCCTGAGGAGTTCCCTTGGCACTGGTTTTTACTCCAGAGGGTTTGTTACTTTTGTCCAGGTTGATCTGACGTTTCCTGGGTAAGCTGTAAGCAACTTGACTTTTGTCTGGCCCTGGGCTGCAGCCTGCCCTGTGATTGGTATGCACCTTGCAGGAATTGGTCAATAGACTCTGCCAGTGAGGTGAGTTATAGCCTATTATGCAGATGAAGTGTCTGTGGCCTACCAAGAGGGTATTGGTCAGTTTGAGGCCCTGCTGGGAGTGCCGTGCCTTGAAATTGACAAGGAGTTTGTGTATTTAAGCAGCCAGCCCCACAGAGGTTTTTCGGACAGAAAAACAGGAAGAAGCAGAAAGAAGACAGAAGAGAAAAGCAGAGAGAGAGAGGAGGCAAGGAACTTCCTAAAAGAGCTGTAACATGGTTAAGGGTTGTAACATTGAAGACAGCGAGAGGCCCACAATGGGCCCAGCAGCAGGGCCAGTGGTGACAGATCGCAGGGCCAAGAGGAGGCCTGTCCTCAGGGGCCTGAGAGGAGACCTGCATGGTCGAGAGGAGCTGAGAGAGCTGCTCTGTACTGAAGAAGGGTGACTTTGCCTACATGCTTCCTGATCCTGAGTTGTAGCCTGTTGAACCTGATCCCAAGTTGTACCTTGTTCCTTCATAAACCACTTAACTGTAAGTATGGTCTATGAGTTCTGTGTGGCCATTGCAGTGGATTCTTGAACCCAGAAGAGAAGTAGAGTGCCATGGGAGGGACAGCTGGTATCAGAATTAGTAAAAAGGTTTGAGAGTGGAGGTGTGTCTTACCTCTGCCTCATAGGGATCAGCCTTGGGCTGATCTTGATTCACATTATTTCCCCTGAAGTTAGACAGGTTCTGTTGACTCTACTACTGCTCCCACCATTTCACACCAATACAAATGTCAGTTTTCCTCTTTGTTATTATTGTCATCATGACATAAGAATAAATAAACATGTTTTTAAAAAGGTTGAAAAACGTAGATGCATATATATATATATATACATATATATATATATATATGCATATATATATATATATATATATATATATATGAGCCCTGGTAGCCCAGTGGTTAAGCACTTGGCTGCTAACCAGAGGGTCAGTGGTTCAAACCCATCAGCCACTCCACAGGAGAAAGATGTGATATTCTGCTTCTGTAAAGATTTACAGTCTTGGAAACCTCATGGAGCAGTTCTGCTCTGTCCTATAGGTCAGTCGGTTTGGTTTACATATATGTACATATGGATTGAAGATTGAGAAGAGAAGAAGGGCTATTTAATTATTTAATGCCTGTTGTTAGATTCTGAGCTTCCTATCAGTGTTACAAAGATGAACAGATACAATTATCCAGGGGCTTATAGGCATGCATGCAATTATAGTATAATGTAACATTTTATAACAGAGAGACCAACACCTATAAAGGCAAGTGGCTGGGAAAAAGCATATTGTGTTTGGGGAATGGCTTAGTTCAGTATTGTTGTATGGTAAGGTTCACAGGAGAAGAATTGCAAGAGAGGAATCTGGAAAGGAAGTGTATCTCATGTAAAGTAATTTAAGAGTCTCCTGCTCTACTGACTGAGCTAGCCGGGCACAGTCATGTCAAGTAATTTAGTAGACAGTTAATGGGGAGTATTGAAGACTTTGAGAATGACATGATCCAACTTTTGTTCTTTAAAGTAGTATGGAGGTAATTTGAAAGGAGTAAGACAACAGATCTTAGATATTACTCTTTTACAGTGGTTGGTGATAGAGTAAGAATACTGTAAAATTCTCAGATGTTTCTCTTGGCCAAGAGTTTGGAAAATGGTTCTTTGAGGATAGCAGGTTGTGGGAGCAAATGATGAATTCATGTTAGGGATGTGTAGAGTTTGAGATGCCTCTGCCAAGCAGATATATCTAGCAGGCAGGTTCATTATACTGATCTAGAGTTTCAGTAAAAGGCATATCCTCAAAAAGCTTGGAATGTAGTAATATATTAGGAGATATTAGCTTGTGGTTGGTCTTTGAAACCATGGGCTTAGATGAAGTTGCCCCATGAGAATGTTTGCATGAAAAGAGATTAAAGACAGAGCCTCGAAGTAACTCCAACATTTAAGGGGCCAGAAGAGGAAGTACTAAGCTTAGAGGAACCATTTTAGTGTAAGAAGACTGAGAAGGAGCTACCAAGGTAGGATGAATAAGAAAGTTGAACCATTGTAGCTATTGTATAAGAGAATGTTAAACAGTGTGATGCACAAGGTCAAATCAGATGAGAGCTGAATGGTGTCCTTTGATTTTGGCATTTTCTTGGTGACCATAGTATGGTTTTATTGGTGGACAGGAAAGACAGGTTTGGAAACAAAGTGGAAGTAAAGATATGAAAATAACTAAGAGTAGCTGCTGTTTTCAAATGCTAGAATTTTGATAGTCTTTGGAAAATAGCTGATTCCCAGTTTAGAGTCTGTATTTTCTGCAATGTAAAAATAATCACTTCCTGAAAAGAATATTATGAAGAAGCCAAGGCTCTTCAAACCGAGTCACCCTACTTAAATTACGTTATCTGTCATTCTTTTCCTGAGATAGAAGTTATAGGAAAATTTTGTCAGGAACGTTGTTGGATTTATATGAGATACAACTGTAAAAGAATCTCAGATTGAAAAAAAAACTACCATGGCATCAAGATATACTTGTAGATTATTCATAAATATTCTTACAGTATTTTATAGTGTATTTTTTTAACATTCATTATTTTATTTGATCCTCCCAATAACCCTGGGAGTCAGGCATTGCTCGAGGTCAGGAGATGAGGCCAGGGGGTATCTTGGCTCTATCACCTCATGAAAATGTATAATGGGAGAATATACAAGGGACAAAAGAGGTTTAGTTTAAAAAAAAAAAATGAGAGAGGAAGGCATTAAAAATTGAAATTGAGAGTTACAATGAAGAGGAGTCTGCCTTACAGCTATTGAAATGTTAAAATATACGGGTATATGTTGAGATAAAGGCGATGACTCCTTATTCTGGATATATATAAATATACGTGTGTGTGTGTGTGTTTTTGGTAGTCCTGGAAACCTCTCGTCTTTCTTAGTGAGCAGTTTTCTGTATTGGAGGAGAATTAAAATTACCAGATAATAGGATGAGGAAAGGAAGAGAAATCAGAAATTTTTAACAAGTGTTCATTGAATTTCTGCTTTGTGCTTTTTATAAATGTTCTTCAATATTGCGCTATAACCAGAAATGGTTATTCTTTATATGACAGCATTTAAAAAACTAGTTACAGAATATGTGTTATTCTTTCAATACATAGATACACAAATGATTTTTTTCTTGTACTCATATTGGACACAATTTTAGTTTTTGAGTTTTTTCTTTTGAGCAGTTCAGGCAGAATGCTCCTTGGAAGCGAGGATGGTGAGACTTCATCTCATGTACTTTGGGCATGTTATCAGGAGGGACCAGTTCCTGGAGAAGGACATCATGCTTGGTAAATTAGAGGGTCAGTGAAGAAGAGGAAGACCCTCAATGAGATGGAGTGACACAGTGGCTGCAACAGTAGGCTCAAGCATAATAATGGTTTTGAGGATGGCACAGGACCAGGCAGTGTTTTGTTCTGTTGTACATAGGGTCGCTATGAGTTAGAACCGACTTGACAGCACCTGACAACAACAAGTATTTGTAAGGATTGGTGTATTTTGTGACTTTTATTCTTTCTTTGAAGTCTTCCAAAGAACAAATAGAAAATTTCCATACTTTTTGCTATTACCATATAGGTCTCTTGGGCCCTTTTATAAATCTAAGATACATAATGAGATCTTTGTGATTTTATTTTTTCCTATGTTTTGAAATAGTTTTGCTAATTTATCATTCTAGGAATTACCTCATTATTACTAGTCAGTTATTTCCAACTATGTTAAAAAGAGACGATAATAATAACAAAACAGACAAATGATGGAATCATCTAGAAGATGATGCACTTATGAAATAAATCATTACTATTGTATCATCTTTGAGGAAAGTATAAGTCTAGAGACACCATCTTTTTAGTCTTTTTTCCTTTAGCTTTCATTGAATATAGTTGAGAGTTCAAAAGTTTTTCATTTTCTGTCCATAATGGAAAAGGAAAGAAAATTCACAGAGTTTCAGGTTTTAAATGAATCAAAAGATGAATGGGAAGGAGATTGATAGCACTCCAGATTCTAATGATGATGTTGAAATTGATCGTATAAGGGAGATCTCAGACTATGAGTCTTCCAATGAACATATCCTAGATGAACTTTCTCAAACTCAGGAATTGATGAGTGAGCAATATATTTCTAAGAACAAAAGAGAAATATGGTTTCTCACATAAGTAGTCATTTAACAGAAGGATTTTATCATGCAATATTTTACAACAAGAACCTGGACCATCTTGTTTTCCTGTAAGGACATATGACATTATTTTTTCATCCTCTATATTTGACACCTCACGACCTATCTGTTAGTTTGCCGTACTGTGGTGGAATTCGTGTTGCTGTGATGCTGGAAGCTATGCCACTGCTACTTCAAATACAAGCAAGGTCACCCATGGTGGACAGGTTTCAATGGAGCTTCCAGACTAAGACCAGGAAGAAAGTCCTGGTGATCTACTTCCAGAAATTAGCCAATGAAAACATGGATCACTACAAAACATTGTCTAACCCTTTGCTTTGGACACGTCATCAGGAGTGATCACTGGGAAGAGGACATCATGTTTTGTGAAGCAGAGGACCAGTGATTGTGAGGGAGACCCTCAGTGAGTTTTTGCCAACGATGGACTCATGGACTCCAACATGACAATGGACTTGAACATGCTAGAGAGTATGAGGATGATGCAGGACTGGGCAGTGTTTCGTTCTGTTTTATATAAGGTCTTCATGACTCAGAGTTGACTTGATAGTAGCTATTTTTCCGTCTCTCTCTCTCTGTCTGTTTGGCACCAAAATTTACTTGATATGGTTCATAAGTGGACAAATGCTGTAGCTAGAGATGTATACCTAAACTAAATGAAAATGTTTGGTAATTTTGGACAATGGAAATGGCTGTCCTCTCTTCAACAAAATTATAAGTCATCAGGGTTTTCAGAAGTGTTGATGATGCTAAGATAAGCTAAAATCTGTTAAAGAAGTATTTGAAATCAAGAGGCAGTATTCACAAGATGGATAATGTTCTTAGGTTAAGGCATGACAGTTGATGAGTTAACATTCAGAAAACTTCATCCGTTTCAGGTCCGTATACCTTTAAAACCAAGTTATCGTGGAATAAAAATTTGTATTTGTTTTAAAGTCTTAATAAAATTTCTAATAAAGTTGTTTCATTATTCCATTATTGTTACTTCTATAAATTATTCATTAAGTGGCTTAAAATATTTTTAAAAAATGAAGAGTGCCCATGGTGATAGTTTTTTTCCCACTGAGGGTATAAGGCATGAACTAAAGTTCTTTCTACCCTGTCTGTAGTAAGTTCTCCCTCTGTTTTCTCTATCATAGCATGCAGTTTTTTTCTTCTTAGCTTTTTACTTTTATTTAGTTGACTTTTGCATAGTTTCTAGTTCATCCAGTAAGTAAACTCCATGAGGGCAGGGACTGTGTCTGTCTTGTTGATAGTTAAATCCTGGTACCTTACCTAGTGCCTGACATGTATAATGCTCAATAAACTTGTTAAATAGGGTGGCTTCTTATAAGTCTTTCCTTGGTTACATTTTTGGGCTTTTGTTAGCCGTGTGTCAGTAGAGCCACTGTATTTCAGTGGTTTGGGTTTATTTCAGCCTATATTTAGTCGTTGAGAGTTATTACATTGCTTCAATTCACCCTGTGTTTTAGTGTCATTGAGTAGATTACTTATTTTCTGAACTCTGAATAAATACTACTACTTTTTAGAAAATAATCAGGAATTATTTTTATATCCTTCTTTTCTTCTTTCCTTCCTTCCTTCTTTCCTCCCTCCCTCTTTCTCTCCCTACCTTTCAGCCATCCAGCGATCTTTTTACCTACCCCAACTTGACAAAGCTATAATTCTGGTGATGTTGGCCAAACTTAAGACCACCATTCTTTTTTTTTATTTTATTGTACTGCAGGTGAAGGCTTACAGAACAAATAGTTTCTCATGAAACAGTAGTACACATATTGTTTTATGACATTGGTTAACAACCCCACAACATGTTAACCCTCTAACTTCTCAACCTTTTTTTTTTTTGGTGAAAATACACATAGCCAAAGACACACCATTTCAAAAATTTCTACATGCACAGTTCAGTGACATTGACTACGCTCTTCCAGTTGTGCTGTTATTCTCACTTAAGATGAAGGCTTACAGAACAAAATAGTTTCTCATTTAACAGCTAGTACAAATGTTGCCCTATGACAATGGTTAACAATCTCACAACACATCAACAATATCCTTATTCAACCTTGGGTTCCCTATCACCAGCTTCCTTGTCCCCTTCTGCCTTCTGGCCCTTGTCGCTGGACTGCTGTACCTTGTTAGTCTCATTTGGTTTTACGGGGCTGTCCACTCCCAGGCTGAATGGTGAACCTGGGAGATAACTTCACCACTGAGCTAAAACGGTGTCTGGGGGCCATACTCTCGGGCTTTCTCCAGTCTCCTTTAGGCCAGTAAATCTGGTCTTTTTTTGTGTGTGTGAGTTAGAATTATGTTCTACATCCTTCTCCAGCTCTGTCCAGAATCCTCTGTTGTGATCCTGGTCAGAGCAGTCGGTGGTGGTAGCCAGGCACCATCTAGCTGTACTGGACTCAGTCTGGTGGAGGCCTTGGTAGCTGTGGTCCATTAGTCCTTTGGTCTGATCTTTTCCTTGTATCCTGTTCTCTTCATTCTCCCTTGTTCCCAAAGGGGTGAGATCAGTGGAGTATCTTGAATGGCTGCTCACAGGCTTTTAAGTCCCCAGATGCTTCTCACCAAGGTAGAATGTAGAACATTGTCTTTATGTTATGCCAATTGAGCTAGATGTTCCCCAAGACCATGGTCCCCACAGCCCTCTGCCCAGCAATTCAGTCCCTCAGGGAGTTTGGATGTTTCTGTAGAGCTTCCATGACCTTTCTTTATACTTTCTTTTTCAGAGTGATGGGCCATATAAAAATGGAAAATGATTCTAGGGTCAGATTTTTTGAATATTTACTATTTGGTGCTGTAAGTCAGTTCTGACTCATAGCAACCCTGTATACAATAGAATAAAACACTGCCTGATTCTGCACCATCCTCACAATGGGTGCTATGTTTGAGCCTATTGTTAAAGCCACTGTGTCCGTCCATCTCACTGAGGGTCTTCCTCATTTTTGCTGACCCTCTGCTTTACCTAGCATGATGTCCTTCTCCAGGGACTGGTCCCTTCTGATAACATGTCCAAAGTAAATGAGATGGAGTCTCGCCATCCTGTCTTCAAGGAGCATTCTGGTTGTACTTCTTCCCAGACAGATTTGTTCATTCTTCTGGCCGTCCATGGTATATTCAGTATTCCTCTCCAGCACCATAATTCAAAGGCATTAATTCTTCTCTGGTCTTTTTTATTCATCATCCAGCTTTTGCATGCATTTGTGACGACTGAAAACACCATGGCTTGGGTCAGGTGCACCTTTAGTTCATAAAGTGACATCTTTGTTTTTTTAACACTTTGAAGAGATCTTTTGCAGCAGATTTGCCCAATGCAAAGTGTCGTTTGATTCTTGACTGCTGCTTCTATGGAGGTTGATTGTGGATTCAAGTAAAATGAAATCCTTGACAACTTCAATATTTTCACCATTTATCATGATGTTGCTTATTGGTCCAATTGTGAGGATATTTGTTTTCTTTATGTTGAGGTGTAATCCATACTGAAGGCTGTGGTCTTCAGTCTTCAATTGCTAGGGAGAGATAAAACATGGTAGATATGAAAAAGACTTGGCAGCAGTTGGATGATAAGATTCGTGGAATTGGGGAATTATGATTATTTCTTTCTCATAAAACTAGAAGTGAGCTGTTGAGAACAGTGTCACATAATGGATGGTTACCAACTTGGAGACTAATTCTGGAGAGGGAGGTAGGGGAGTGATTGATCATGTTATACAATATTCTGTACCTAACTACAACACAATAGTTTATATTCCTGAAAATCTCTATGGTAGGAGAATCCAGGATTGAGATATCTAGATCTTAGAGAAAATTAGAATTGATATACTGAGGTCATTAATGAGTTTAGAAAAAGCCGTAGTAAATATCATTTTTACTTAAGGCACCATTAAATAAATAATATAAATAAATTTTATAGATCTTAAATTAGCAATAATGGCTACTGAATAACTTCAGTTTATTGATTGCTAGAAACTGTCATGGTTTCCACTCTAGGTTCAAAAAAACAAACATTTAATGTTTGCAGTTTTTTTGTAATTCAGTTTAATTCATTTACATTTTTATAAATTCATTTTGCTTTAAATTTTGGGATGGAAAGAGTGACTGACAGTACAAAATGCAATAAATGAAACTGCCAAAGTCATATAATCCACGGAAGGAGGAGACTCAGAAATCCCTGATACCCCGAGAGACGAAATGACGACTGTGTGTCAGTTGCACCCGTTTCAAATTTATATCTTGGAGTGACTTTCAATTTTATGTGACTCACCATTTACCGGGCACTTACTTAAATTTTTTCTTAACGCTTCTACACCTTTAAGCTTTCCTTCTCTTCCCATATTCCAGCTTAACTAAAAGAGAAATTAATTCTTGCAGCTCATACTTTTTCACTCCTTATTTGCTCCTTGGAGCCCTGGTGGAGCAGTGATTAAGGTGCTTGGCTGCTAACCAAAATGTCAGTGGTTCGAACCCACCAGCTGCTCCACAGGAGAAAGATGTGGCAGTCTGCTTCCATAAAGATGTACAGGCTTGGAAACCCTATGGGGCAATTCTGCTGTGTCCTCCAGGGTCACTACAGGTCAGACTTGACTCAAGAGCAACGTTTGTTGGTTGGTTTTTTTAAGTGAGTGGTTGATCCTAGCCAGTGTGTAAGCTTAGAGACAGTACCGCCTTTTCTTAAAATGCATCTTCCTTCCTCATTAAACCTTGATTTTATATTCTTCAACAAATATTCATTGAGTATCTTATATTTTTGAGGTGGTACTAATTATACAGAGCTAGGTACTAGTTAAGGAGCTCTGGTGTTGCAGTGGTTAAGCGCTTAGCTGCTAACTGAACCCACCCAGTGGCTGCTGGAGAAAAGACCTGGCAATCTGCTCCCGTAAAGATTAAAACCAAAAAATTCATTGTTCCAACACATGCCGACAGAGCAGAACTGCCCCATAGGGTTTCCAAGGCTGTAATCTTTATGGAAGCTGCCAGCCACATCTTTCTCTTGTGGAGCATTTGGTGGGTTGGAACCCTGACCTTTTGGCTAGCAGCTGAGCGCTTAATCACTGTGCCACCAGGGCTCTTTTCCATAAAGATTACAGACTAGGAAACCCTATGGGGCAGTTCTACTATGTCCTACAGGAATGCTGTGAATTGGAATCGACTCGACAGCACATGACAACAACAGGTTTTCATTATCTGACTCCTACCAATCTGTCCAGCTGAGCTTTTTGTCATTTCTCTGCCACTCCTTGCTCTCTCTCTCTAACTTTAAGCTGCAGTAGTACCAGTATTCAGCAAATATATTGCAGTTCTTCAAACTTCTTTTCGAAGAGTAGTTGCTGACCAGAGGCATCAGCATAACCTGGAAACTTGTTAAAAATGCAAATTCTTGGACTCTACCTGAGGCCCTACTCAATCAGAAGCTGTAGGAGGTAGGGCTAAACACGCCATCCAAGTGATTCTGATGTACTTTAAAGTTTGAGAACTACTGCCTTAATCCTTTTCTCTTTTAAAGCTGCTTTGCTAAACAAGCTCAGCCATTAATTGCCTGGCTTTCAGTATCACTTCCATTGTGTAACTCAGTCTACACCTCTAACACTGATTTGTGTCATTCCCACTTTTTGAATTGTGTATTGGACATCTTTCCTGGATATCCTAGTACTTCATACTTTTGTTATGTCCTAAATAGAATTCATTATCCATCTCCTGATATCCGTATTACATTCATGTTTCCTATTTCCTCCCAGCCGTACAACTTTAATCTTAGATTGCTCAATATTTTTTCATTCTTTCTTTTTTTTTTTTAAACTCTACTAACCAAAATTGGGTGACAGTTTTCAAGGCAATAAAGTTATCAATGCTTGTAGACCTTTTGTTAAAATGTATTTTTGTCTTAGTCTCCCTTACTTCCTCCATTTCTTCCACATCTCTTCCTTCCTGCTCCCCCCTCCCTTCAAGAATTTAGCGAACTGTTTACTTTGAATGTTGACCTCAGCTGTCCAAGTTCTACCATAGAGCTGGAGGATCCCTGTCTTTGGGCCAATAGAGTGACAGCTTGTACTAGCACCAAAGGTTGAAGCCAGGCAACGTTTTCAGTATCCTGGTGCAGTTCCTGCAGTAGGTTTTCAATAAATATTTTTTGAATGAATAAGTGAGTGGGTAGGCAACTCTCAAAGGACTGGGCAGGTCTCCAAGGTCAAAAACGTATAAGATTGTAGCTCAAGACATAAGGAACCTCAAGGATTTGAGTAATAAGGGATGAGAAAATTTGACATGCAATAAATATTCATTAAATGAATAAAGGACAGGTTTTAACAGAGTGAGCAAATAGTCATTGCCACAGATGGTTAGCTGCTTCTGTAAGGGAGAAGGGATGAATTAAATGTTATTTCAGTGTAAAATTTCAAGTTCAATCTTTTAAATCCATGTTTATTTATATGTGTGCCTCCTATGAGCATTCAGTTTGATATACAGTTTTAATAATTTCTCATGTTGATTTATCTAACAGTTACTAATGGTTTGACCATATACCTTGGGTTATAAATTTTAACTCTTATAGTTTGTTCTGTTTTTGTTAAGTTATAGCACAAAAGTCAATAATATATATTTAACCAGAAGAACTAGATGGTGCCTAGCTACCACCAGTGACCTCCCTGACAGGGAACACAACAGAGAGTCCCTGACGGAGTAGGAGAAAAGGAGGGTACAGAACTCAAATTCTAGTAAAAAGACCAGGCTTAATGGTCTGACTGAGACTGGAGGGACCCTGGAAGACATGGCCCTCAAACTCTCTGTTAGCCTAGAACTGAAACCATTCCCAAAGCCAACTCTTCAAAGATTAGGCTGAACTATAAGACATAAAATGATACTCGTGAGGAGAGTGCTTCTTAGCTCAAGTAGATACATGAGACTAAATGGGCGCTCCTGTCTGGAGGTGAGATGAGAAGGCAGAAAGGGACAAGAGCTGGTTGAATGGACACGGGAAATCCTGGGTGGAAAGGAGGAGTGTGCTGTCACAGTATAGGGAGAGCAACTAGGGTCACGTAACAATGTGTGTATAAATTTTTGTATGAGAGACTAACTTGAACTGCAAACTTCCACTTAAAGCACAATAAAAAAAATATATATATATATTTACCTAACTTACATATGAGGAATTTTTATACTTGAAAATCATAATATATATCTATTCTTATATAATATAAGCTATTCCCTTATAAAGAACATATGTTCCTTATTTGTAATAATATAAAAACCTTTTTTTTTAAACATGCACACAGGAAACCTCGACCTGTCTCCCAGTTGGTTGCACAGCAGGTTACTCAGCAGTTTGTGCCCCCTACACAATCAAAGAAAGAGAAAAAAGATAAAGTAGAAAAAGAAAAAAGTGAAAAGGAAACAACTAGCAAAAAGAACAGTCATAAGAAAACCAGGTAATTTGAAGAGTGTTTTATGGCGTTTTCGAAATAATAAAATTAACCATTTAATACTCTGTTTTAACATTGATATATACAAAGTAGAGGTACAATATTTAATCTCCTTTATTATAAAGTATCATGAAATTTTTTTCTGAGCTTGAAATGTATATTAGAAATTAAACACAGAGGCTGTAAACATAAGCTTGAATGTGAGGATGCATTGTTCTTTAGTAGATTAAAAAAAGACATTTGTGTTAGAGCTATTCTATTTTTTATACATAAAGCCAGGAGTGATATTCAGAGTACTTAACAGATTATTTTTATCAGTTCAACCAATCAAAAATGATGATGGATTCAGTCAGAACAAGCAGTCATGATACCCTTACTGGTGCGCATCAGTGGTGTGACAGCACCGGGTACAGCTCCACCTTAGCTTTTATCAACTTCCTCTGTGGTGCAACTATTCCATTACTGTTCTAAACATTTGTTGTAATAAAATTGATAGGCTGTCTGCAAAACTATTAGTTTTTTTTTTTTTTTTTAAATCACAAGAGCCACTGCTTCCGTGGTACCACAGTTTTTTGTCATGTTGAAGAAGTTTCACGAGTGAGTGGTTTGATCAGTGTTAATGGTTTGAAGCATTTAATTCTATTTTTGTGGCTAGTTACACATGAATCTAGAGTTTTAAACATGGATGTATTCATGTTTTGTTACACTTACCTAACTTATTATATGCACAGAAGTTTCATAGAGGGAACACCTAGCTTGACATTTTATCATCTTTTGTGTTTAGGCCAAGATTGAAAAATGTGGATCGGAGTAGTGCCCAGCATTTGGAAGTTACCGTTGGAGATCTGACAGTCATTATTACAGACTTTAAGGAGAAAACAAAGTCACCACCTGCATCTAGTGCTGCTTCTGCAGATCAACATAGTCAGAGTGGTTCTAGCTCTGATAACACAGAGAGAGGAATGTCCAGGTCATCTTCACCCAGAGGAGAAGCCTCATCATTGAATGGAGAATCTCATTAAAGTTTATTTTCTCCAATTTCTTAGTCACTTCTGTCATACCATGCAAATACACAGATTATGCCAAGAAATGCCACATTTTCATGACAAACATATTCATGCAGAATCCATAATTTGAGTTTTACAATAAAGTAGAAATTTGTTAGAATTTGTTAGATTTTATTGCAATCTATGCCTACCAAACATTTCCAGACTTAACATTTTGGTCTCTGCAGTTAAATGTACCATGAAAATGTGGTTAAATTATTCATTATGCAGTGTTATTGGTAAGTCTATTTTCACTTTTAGTTTAGTGAATTCTAACACATAATTCTTGAATTCTCTACTATTGGCATGTAACGAATTTAAATTTTTATAACATAGTTCAAGCTGCCTAAGTATGTATTATTTGAGAATTGTGAAACAAATAGTTATATGTATACAGGTCAAAGATCAACTTAATCAACTATTGCTGCAACAGGAGTTTTTCTTAATGTTTATCCTCTTAAATACACCTGCTGGTACTTGGTGTGGTTAAATAGGAAAGTTGTTATTAAATAAAGAATTTGTATGAACCTTTGCCAATGTTTTTGACACAGTTTACTAAATTATTGTTTCTAGATTATGTTTCTGGTTTTGTTTGCTTTTTGTTTTTGTTTCTTTTCAAAACATTTATTGTAATGTTTACTAGCAGACTAGTAAGCAATAAAACATTGATTATTTAGCTTTATAATTCAGGTTTAGTGTTATTGTCATTGAACACTGGTATTTTCTGTATTATATAAAACATTAAAACTCAAATAATTATAAGCATTTGGCAAAACAAGAGAAAAGAAATCTTGCCAAATATTAAAAGCTGCAGTTTTAGAAAAGCTTTAATTTAATGATAGTTTTATCACTGTTTTCTTGCCCCCAAATTATCCAGGGTCATAGATGTATGAATCTAATTAATACAGAAATGGGAAATGTTGCACAGAACTGGGAAATAACTAATTTTAAATAAGTTTAATTGGCCTCTTGTTAAATATAGCAATTCTTATGAAAATCATAGTGCCCTATTTTCAGACACAACTGTCAGTTTATGCATTTATCAATATCCTGAAATAAAAGTATTTACAGCCCCACTCACTATTATGTAAAATTACCAATAAAGTATTTTTATGACTACAGATTTTGCATTTTTGTTTACAACTAATAAGTGTTTTATGTTATATTTAAAAAGCCAACCTAGAAACTACACAGTACTTCTTAAATTCTCTTCGAGTTTCCTGCTTTCTCTTAACCATTTGCTTAATATATATCCACCTGTAGGAGACTTCTGAAATGTAAATTAAGTTAAAAACATAATGTGGATACAAAATATCACATAAAAGACATCATGATAGCGTTTGAAGAAAAAATAACTGTAGACCCTGACAGTTGTGGTATTTAATGGTTTCTCGTGGTAATGTAATTTTCTGTTTAATTGCAGTACTTTTTACAGGCACAGTGGTACTGTCTTTTTTGTAAGATGCTAGTTGTGAAATAGTTAATTGCATACAGTAAAAGTCTGTGATTAAAACATTTATATACCTCATTCTTTAGTGTTGTTAAATGTAAACTTAAAATTTGTGTTTCATTATGATACTTCAAATGGGACATCAATCAACTGGTTAAGTTACATTCTCTTAAAATGTGGATTTTTCTGTCTTATTTTTCACGTTTCAAATGTTTTATATATATTCATTTTTGGAAATAGTAAAAATTACAAATATTAATTGTAACGGAAAATATTCTAATTTTTAAGTCAATACTATGCTTTGAAGGCACGCTGTCTTATGATTAAATACTTTCAGAATGTATTTTAAATGGATTACAAGAGAGAAAAATATGACAGAGAATGCGATTTTATATGAATGGGGCATACTCACCTTTCTACATAGACAGTATAGCATAGAGATTAAGTGTGCTAACTGGTGTCTGGCATTTGAATCCCTGCTGTGGTAAGTCAGTCAAGCTCATTTCCCATTTATAAAATGGGGATGATGATAACCGTATCTTAACTCATAGGGTTTGTTGGGAGGATTAAATGTCAATCCATATAAAATTCTTAACAATTGCCCAACACATATTGGATGCTCAATAAATGTGAGTCTTTACTATAATTATAGGTAAAATCCAATTATAAAAATACAAATCTTTTTGTAACAAAACTTACTTCCATGCCCTCTTGGGTGATGTAAAGGAATAAATCCGCTGCTGTCGGGTCAATTCCTACTCATAGTGACCCTACAGGACAGGGTAGAATTGCTTGTTTTCAGGAGTTTCCAAGACTGTAAATCTTTATGGAAACAGACTGCCATATCTGTCTCATGGAGCGGCTGGTGGGTTCGAACCACCGACCTTTTGGTTAGCAGCCAAGTGCTTTAACCACTGTGCCACCATGGTTCTTCTCCTAAAGGAACAATGTTTTATTAATTAGGTACACTGAATTTTCTACATCAAATGTTCTCTCTGATCATAGACCAGCTATTCTCCTAAAATTAAAAGAACCTGATGGTATGTACTATGAGAAAGGAGAAATGAACTGAGCTGACTAATATGAAATCGTTTTCCTTTCGTTAATCACAGTTATCTTCACTTGCCTTCATTTCACCCTACCTCAAATACACTTCCAGTAGGGAAACAACCCAGTTCCATAAATACTTATACCTAATGTTAAAATACCCAAACGATTCAGAGCCTGGGCTTAGGATGCATTTTTACTGTTTCTCATTAATTTACCCTGTGGTTTTAGTGGCTGGTTCTTTAACCAAGTTCCATATAAAAAGAGAATTTGGATTTTTTTAGAGTTTACCTGATTTTGATACAAGAGTAAAGATGTAATTTGAGGCATACAAGATTACATATTCTTAAAACATTTTGTATCACTCAGTAGAAATAGTTGACAATATTAAGGATTTATTTTTATTAAATGCTTTCCTAAAATTATAGTGATGATAGTAGACAGGGTGAAAACATTTAAAAAAAAGGAAGAAAAATATTAGCTTTTCTAAGTCAATAGAATATTTATTAGCTTTCGTTTAGATATAAATTCTTACTGCCTAAAAGAATGTAGTTTCTGCATATTATATGCATTAACAGTAAATGTTCAAGTAGTTTTAGTTCCTACCAAAGACTTTATTTTACTTATTTTCTTGGTCTGCAACTTACCTCTTTTCTGGAATCTTTTAAAGGTCTGATGTAGGAACTGGGCTATTTAGTAAGCCATTGATAGAAATTACGTTGAAAGTGGAGTGAAAACAGAAAAGTGAGTGTGTGTGTAAGGATATGATAACCACAAAAGAATGTTTGTTCTTATTGCCACTTACCCCCGCCCCCACACCTTCAGTTGTCTGGAACAAGGAATGTAGAAAAACCAAAGTGCAAAGTCATCAGTGACAAAAACAGTGGAGTGCAATCAAAAGACAAGGACAATTGCAGAATACAGGATGTGACTGATCATGTTGTGAAAGCAGAACAAAAAGAATGCCTTCACTGGTTACTGAGGGTGATAGAGAATAAACCCCACTAATATCAAAGGCAAGGAGGGAATGTAGTGGGAGGGGGATGAGGGAAAAAGAAAAGACAGCAAAAATAGCGGCACAAATTAGAAATCAGGGCGTTGGGATGTAATCTGAATAGCAGAAAAAAATCACTAGGAAGGGAGAGAGAACAAATAGAACCTGAGGACATTTTTCAAACATGCTGTGATAAATCGTCTTCATAATGACTCAGTCATTAAATTGTGTTTAGTCGACTATTTACCAGGGCAGCAATATGTGTAATGTTTTAGAACAAATTTCATCAAAATTGGTTTTGATTTCACTTTGAGAAGCTGTCAGACAAGTTTTGCCTAGAATTATAAACAGTTTACTTTCCAGAATGCACATTAACAACTAGCTCAGATAATGTGTTACGCTTTTAATGTATTCGATATTTTTTTAAGTCAGTGCCGCTATTCCTGCCTTTATAGATTGGGCCAATTCTGGAGCTATGAAATACCATGGTAAGACCAGATGTTAATATGAAAAAAATCAAGTAGAGTTTTGGAATGTTTCAGTGTTCTGAGACATTTCATGTTCTGAATCATTTTTGTTTTTTCTGTCACTGGGAATTGTGGTAGTAATTGTAGTAATTTTTCTTTCCTGGTTTTATTTACATCAGTATTACTCAATTCAGTGAATATTTATTTAGTCTATTTTGTGTGCAGGCACTCTACTAGGGGTTGGTTACAAAGACTAAGATGTGGACTGTGCACTCAATGAACTCCCAATTTAGGAGATTATAAACAAAGAACTACAATGTGTTCACTGCAACAATAAAAGTAGTTTAAGATACAGAAGTAGCAGAGAAGAGGCAGTGCTTGCCACCCTTTTTCTAGAAATTTTAACTAGGCCTAGGCAACTCCAAGTGCACATTGAAAATAATTAGGACTTCATTTTGATATCTGCAGCTGATAACATTGGGTGCCACCAGTAGTTTTAGCCAGCTATCATTTGATTACTGCAGCTTGGGTTTTTAAAAAGTTTCAGGCTTTAATCCATGTAATGTGAAATAATTTTATATTTATGTATATATGTATAAACCAAGAAACATCTGAACGGGGTCTGCTGTTTTTGTGAAAATGTTTAGGAACAGTATGTTACATCACTCAGTGTCCCCTCTTTAAAAATCTAAATGAGAAATTTTATTCAGACCTGTTTAAGGAGAAGCTGTTTAAGACCTGTTCAGACCTGTTTAAGAAGTACTTCACCTAAGAAATCAATCTTTCTTTTCTTTATGGACAATGGAAGTCCTGATTGTCCTTGAATTTTGCTTTGTTTCTGTTAAGCTGCCAATGAGTCAGCCCCTAACTCATGGCAACCCCATGTTACACAATAGAACTGAGCTTTATAGGGTTTTCTGGGCTATGAACTTTACAGAAGCAGATTGCCAGGCCTTTCTTCCACAGTGCCTCTGGGTGAGTTCGAATCACCAACCTTTCTGTTGGTAACCAAGTACAAACCATGTGGACCACCCAGGGATCTAGTCATGATAAACCTTAAAACCGTTTTTTGGGCTCAGTTTTAATGATTGTGTAGGACTCTATAAGTCTGTATAGAGCCTGCGTATCTATAACTTCTTGATTGTCTAGCTATATATTTTCAGATTCTGTTTTTTATCTATATTTTACCTTGTATTCTTATAAACTGCCTCAAATCCCTTGTGTAAATAAGGCTCGTTACACACACACACACACACATCTCAAAAGCTGCTTTATTTCAAGACATGAGCATGAGTCCCGAGGGGAACTTTTTGGTGCAAGGATCCAGTGAATTGGGTGTGTCCCCAGCTGGACTTCTGAGAAATGAAAATGATATACATGAGTATGGCAGGTCTGAAGATTACACCTAGGTTTAGACCTGCTGACCTACCTGAAGTAGGAAGTTTAGATAAAAGCTACCATCTCATCATTTTTTCACTAACCCTTTAGCAAGAGAATTGAGAAACCAAACTGGGAACCCAGATTTATTGACTTAGCAATTTCTTCATGTGCGTTATTTTCACTATCCTCTTTTAATTCATAATAGCAGTGAAATGGGCCTATGTTTACTTTTGGGATCAGCAAGGATGAGAAGAGCTGGAAGACTGTGTAAAACTAATATGGGGAAGAAGAATTCCAAAGGTCAAGGAAAATGAGTGGTGAAAGCGTTTTAAAATGGTAAATAGGGTTAAGTCCCCAGCACCTACTGTTAAGGAGGAAAAGAACAGAGTGATCTGGCCTTAGGCCCCAAAACCAAACCCATTGCGGTCGAGTCCATTCAACTTATAATGACCCTATAGGACAAAGTAGAGCTGCCTCGTAGAGTTTCTGAGGCTGTAATCTCTACATAAGCAGACTGCCACATCTTTCTCCCTCAGTGCAGCTGGTGGGTTCAAACCACTGACATTTGGGTTAGGAGCTGAGCTCTTAACGACTGGTGCCCCCAGGGCTCCTCAAAATACCTTAGGCCCAAGAGGTAGCTGTTGGCATTTACTAATAAAAATTAGCTTATGTTTCCAGCATATAAATCAGTAGCCAGTTGCTGTTGAGTCAACTCCTACTCATGGTGACCCCATGTGTCAGAGTAGAACTGTGAACCATAGGGGTTTCAGTGGCTGATTTTTTTGGAAATAGATCACCAAGCCTTTCTTTTGAGGAGCCTGTGGATGACTCAAACTGCCATCTACCATCCTGTCAGTTCGCAGCCAAGCACGTTAATTGTTTGCACCACCCAGGTACTCAACTAAACAGAAGGAAATGCTGAGCAGGACCCCAAATCTGCTCTAGAGCTATTTAAAGAATTAGAAAAGTTAAAAACATCCATTAATTAAATGCCTACCATATATCCAGCATGTGCTAGGAGCTATGGGGGATGTAAGAAAAATCAAGATTGAATAAAGATTTTTGAGATTTGGTTTATCCCGAATGAGAGAATATTCCAGATGGAGGAGGTCTCTATCTCTGTAATTTAAACAACATTATTGCTACTCTTAAATTTCTTTTCCTTCTTCTAAATTTATCTTTTTGATAGAATAAAGGGTAGGTCAACATTAAAAATTTAGATACCAAAGAAATGAAGAGGATGGTCTAGAGAAGAAGCAGATTTAGGAATACATATGTATGTACATACACACAGTAAATGAAAGAAATATCTAACTATTCAAGACCAAACCAAACCCATTAACATCAAATCGTTTCCGACCCATAGCGACCTATTAGGACACCAAAAATATTTTTATTTAAATAAAAGCCTTTAATTCAAAATTAATTGTAGGAATGTCAAATTGCAATGTGGGAATCCTGGAAATGATCAGAAGAGGATATTAGCATTTACAAAACTCTTTATATTCCAAGATAACCAGTGAAGAAAATGTGTGGGTAATATAAAAATCACTTCTATTTTTGGGATGCCTTATATACTTTTCAGGAGCCCTGGTGGCACAAGTGGTTAAGATCTTGGCTGCTAACCAAAAGGTTGGCAGTCTGAATCCACCAACTGCTTGTTGGAAACCCTGTAGGGCAGTTTTACTCTGTCCTATAGGGTCACTGAGTCTTCAGTGACTCAGCAGCAACGGGTTTTTTTAAAAATGTATTTTTCAACAGAATTTCCTTTTTAATTACAGGATTAAAGGGAACCTAAAGAGATGAGATGATCCAGAACCCTGATGTCAAGTAACTGAGTGATTATTCTCCTGGAAATGCTCTTCCCATAAATTGTTGCAGAAATTAACACTGCCTGGCCTTACTTTGTGCCATACCAGTATTTTAACAATCTGTGGTTCAAGAAGTTAGTCTTTGTTTTTACTATATTTAGGTTTTTTTTTTTTTTTTTTTTTTTTGGTTGTTGTTGGAATAGAGAACAACTGTAGTTAGCATCTTTTAAATTAAATATCTTTTATCTATTTGAGTACTAGGTCTTAGTCTAGTTTCTTGGTACCATATCCTTCAACTTTCTCAAAAACTATTTTCCATTCTTATAAATGCTTTTATTGTTATTCTCTGTACCTCATTAAGTTTATCTTCATTTCGAAGAGAGTTGTAAGATACAGAGAAAGATTTAGTCTTCTTGCTTTTACTTGCCTGTCTCCCCTTTGAGGGCAGTAGTACACTCCTTTACTTCTGAGTACTCTACATCTAACCTCTTGTCTCATATGTAGAATATATTCAATAAACGTTTATTGAATGAATAAGTGTATGTTTTATTCTGTTTACACATCTTCATAGCATGCTAGTTCTCATTTTTCTCAGGTAATGCAGCCATTTATTTAATCCGTACCAGAAAACTGAAGCTTAAATTTATTTAATGACTTTCCCATGGTCACAGAGCCCTCACTTTTTAGTGTAGGGATTCCAAATGAAGAACTAGTACTACATTTCCCCACCTTGTATTTCATATCCAAACTCTTCAATACCCCAAATACATTTTAAACACTTTAACTACATGGTTTTTCTCCATGAAGTGTTTAAAAAATAAGAAAAAAAAAAAAGTCTCCTTTCCTTCACTTTTTGGCGCTGGAATTACTCTCTGCCTCCAATCTCGCATCTCTACCTGGGCTTCCACGCTGCAGCCAGAATCTGCTCTCTAAAGTGCAAATGTGGATCGTGTTACTTCCTTACTTAAAAACCCTTCAATGGCTCCCCATCGTCTGCCAGATTAAGTTCAAACTCCTTGGTATCCTTAACAAGGTACTCAAATATCTGGGTCGCTATTAGTCGGAATCGACTCACGGCAATGGGTAGGCAATGGGTAACTACTACAGTCTT
The DNA here is from genome assembly GCA_030035585.1 of Dugong dugon. Taxonomy (NCBI): domain Eukaryota; kingdom Metazoa; phylum Chordata; class Mammalia; order Sirenia; family Dugongidae; genus Dugong; species Dugong dugon. The sequence goes on from CM057465.1 coordinate 157,551,038, forward strand.
ATCGCTCATCATACCCTCTTTCGCATTCACTTAGCTGGTGGTATCAAGCTTCTTACAGTTCTCTGAACACAACAGCCTGTTTCATTGATCTCTCAGCCTGGAACTACCTCCCTCACCCCACTAAAAGACTCTAGGGCCACTTCTGTTAAGAAATCGTCCTTGACCACTCTCGCAGGGAGAAATGATTGCTTCGCTTTGCGTGTGCCCACACCCTTAGAGGTTTATATCACAAAGTCTGTACCATTTTATTGCATCTGTTTACAAGTATCCACCGTCTCATTCTCACGCCCCAACTATACTTCTTTATACCATAAGGTACTCAGTCTCTGGCACACAGTGATGCACTAAAAATGTTCAATGAGCGAACAGAGGGCGGAAGAAGGAAGGAGAAGCTTTTTGGGAGACTACTAATCCTGACATGCGAATGATGAGTTGTGAGGAATCCTGTCTTCAGACACAACTTTGTTGGGACGCAAGATATGCACACCAAACGGTTAACATTAGGAGATAATAAGAAATCTCAGTGAAAATGGATTCTACAGACAACTATTACAGAAACTTAGAGGCTGGGGATGTTTCTGTTGAGGGTGACGGAGCTGAAAAGGGTTTAACTGAGTGCCTTCTAGGTGCTACGCATCTTTCACGCGTTAAAACATTTAATCTTTACAACAACCCTATGAGGATATCATATCCATTTTAGAGACGATGAAACATGCTCAGAGTAGGTCGCTCAACGTCACAAACTACCATGTGGCAGAACTATAATTTGAATTTAGGTAAGCTGCCTGCGATGCCCCGTTCTTTCACTAAAAATCCCTCCTCCGCGGTTCAGTGCCACCAAGCTCTAGAGCTACCTCACCAAGTACGCACACTCCTTTCCCGCAGTTACTGGAATCGCCGCAGCAGAGCCGACCCCCTTGCGCTCCGCCTCCTCGCGCTCAGTGCGCAGGCGCGTCCAGCAGCTTCCCCACCCGGCGGGGCGGGGCCGGGGGCGGGGCCGCGTCCCTGCAGCCGCCAGAGGGCTAGCGGCTGCAGAGACGGCGTCCAGGGTTCTGGGTGGTTGACGGCCGGCCGGCTCCGGCGCCGCGGCCGCGCTCCTGGAGGTGGTGGGCGGGGAGGAGAGGGGAAGGAAGAAGGGCGGGAGGGCGCAAGGCTGCGGAGGAGGAGGAACTTGTTGCGCCCGCGGCTGCGCGGTGCCGCTCTCTCCGCTCCAGTTCGCCCGGGCCGGCTCGGCGGCGGCGGCAGCGGCAGCGCGGTACTAGGGTGATGCGGCGCTACCTGCGCATCGTCGTGCTGTGTCTGGGCTGCGGCTTCTGCTCGCTTCTCTATGCCTTCAGCCAGCTCGCCGTGTCACTGGAGGAGGGAGCAGGCGGCGGTGGCGGGAAGCCGCAGGCCGCAACGGCTTCCTGGCTGGCGGGCGGCGGACGCGGCGCCGAGAGATGGGCTGGCAGCGCGGACCCCGGGGCGCGTCCCGGCCGGTCCGACAGGTACGGGCCGTTCCCTGTGTTTGGGCCGGGGCCGGGGGCGCGGGACGTGTCCCGCCCGGGCTGCTTGCGGTCGGGGCTGCTTGCCGTCCGTGCCGCGCGTCCAGCGCTTCCCGCCGCGGGCCCTCTCCTCCCGCTTCTTTGCTGAGGTCTCTGACCCCCTTTCGCGCATTTCCCTCCTCCCACTCAACCCCGGGGTGACCCCGTCGCTGCTCCAGCTCCAGAGCATCCTGTACTTATCATCTCTGGCGTCTGACCCTGTTCTTTATGTGTTCTTCAAAGCAGTTAATATTCAAGTTTTAATAGCTGCGCTCCCCCTCCCCCCTTTAGGTTTCGTTGAAAATAAGAGGTGTCCTACAAAAGCCTTCCTGCTGTCTGGCTAGTGAGAATTCCCTCTTGTCTCCATGGAGTTGAAGTTGAGATATTTAAACAGGCTGGCGCCCCAGTTCAGCATTTTTTTCTCCCTCTTGAAAAGGCCATCTAATTTTTGTGTGTTGATATTTAAATTTTTAATTATTAGTAGCGGTTAGTTAAATCTGGACACGGCATTTGTTCGGGTTGTGAATTTTTCTTTTGAAAACAATTGATTTGTTCTGAAACTTCTAGCCACTTAAAAATGAGCGATAGTCTTTTTTAAGATGGGATGAAGGTATCTTTCTTTACAAATCGATAGTTAAAAAAGCAGTATAATAATGATTTAGGTAGATTTACACAAATCACTGCCAGAGTTGGAATCAACGTGGAATTTAGATGGGAAAAGAGTAGGTTTTTGGCAACGCATTATGAATGCTTCACAAAATCTGGGTGTTTGCACTGCCTTGAAAAACAGGCTCAGGCAGCCTCGTCTCTAGAGGGAGCTACCCAGGGTGTTCCCTACCAACAAGCAGATACTACTTTCATATAGGAAAATATCAAATTGATAAGGAGGAGAGAGTGCAACAAGTTTGCATGGATAAGGGGAAGTTTGGGCAGAGGAACAGCATGGAAAAGCTGGATCATGCTTTTACTTTACGATTCAATTAAGATCAGGTGAGTACCTAAGCAATCAGCTCTAGGCTGTTGTTTAACATTGTTCTGAGTTGATGGTCATTCCCAGAATGAAAAGGGGACGTTTAGGCAGACGAACAGCATGGAAAAGCTAGATTGCCATGTTTTCACCCTATGATTCAGTTATGGAGCAGACGAATTCCTAAGGCATCAGGACTCTTCATAAACACAGATTTACTTCCAGAGCTAGTTTTGGCAGCCTTCAATTATCTGTCATGGCAGAAGCTGAGACTGAAGACTTGAATGAGCTCATGAAGAATGACAGATGGAATCTAAGCTGTTCATAGTCTGTTGTGTTATTGTGAGACATTTAAAATTATAGAAAAGTTATTTTTGTATAGGGTAGAATTGTACAGAAGTGACAGTTTAACCAAAACTGAGTGAAATTAAACTAGAGTATTAGCATTTGGTTTGATAGAGTAACATTTAATTTTTAGCATTTTGTCTCAGATATTTATACTTTATTTTGTGACAGGTTTTTATAAATTGTATTTGTGTGTCAAGTTGGCCAGATAATTTTAACAGAATTACTTTATGTGAAATTTAGAAAATAAGTACCTCTGTTTTAATATTTTACAGAAGCATTACTGAAATCTTAAGTTGGATGTGTCAGAGTTGAGTCACTAACAAACTATGCTTTTATAGATCCTCTGAACAGCTGTCGTAACTCTTCATTCCTGGGATATGGAGTAGTTATCCTCAACCTCTTTTCTATGTATTAAAGCAGTTGGCCAAGGTCCAAAGGGCATCAGTAATTGGACCAGGATTAGAACTGTGTATCCTTTGACTTTTCTATAAGTGCTATTTCTATAAAACTGCTGTAATAAGTTTCTAGCCTTGATAGCATTTCAGCAGTGGATAATGGGGCCATGAAACAAGCCAACATCTTCCTCTTTCTCTTAGAACTTGATTATTATTGCATTCTTACTTTTTTCAAGCAGTCTTTTCTGAAAGATTAGAACTGTTAGGTTGTCTTTTGTTTAAAACATGGGATCTAGATTTGTACCCAGTGTATTCCAATGGTCATATCTTACAGAAAGTAGTCATTGCAGAGTTCCATGACAACAAAATATGTGGAAAGGTCCTTCCAGGTTCTTAAAGTTAAGAACTGTAAAATAATAAGAACGATTTTTCAGTGAAATCCATTATTAGTGCATTATGTTTCAAGCCATCATTTTAGTATACAGAAAATACAAAGTTCTTACAGTCAGACAAGCCTTTATTTCCATACTGGCTCTGGTTGCTGTGAGACCTTGGCCAAATTGTATCACCTCTCTGCTTCAATTTCCTCACCTGTAAAATGTAGCTAATACTTACCTTACTTAATTTGTAATAGAATTCTTAGTTGCCAGTGATTAAAATCCAATAAAACTAACAAGCAAAATGGACTTTTATTGCCTTGTATGGGTTACTGGAAGGAACAGAATTAAAGGAAGAATTGCAGATACCAGGGCAACTCCAGGGACCTCAAGGACTCATTCTCTTCCACTGCATACAGGTTTTGTTCATGGGACCTTTCTACTCCTTAAGAGTGTTTCTCCTCTAATCTTATGTAGAAAATCCAGGAGAAAGGTTCTTCTTGGACTTGCTTGGATGACATGCTCATCTGTGGGCTAGTCAGTGTGGGCTGCGAATATGGACCTCCGTTTCACTGGCTCTGTGACACTTGCACATCCCTATGGTAGACAGAATAATGTGATTGGTGTTGGAGAGGAGTGGCACCTCAAAGGAAGGGCACTGCTGGGTATACAGTGTCTCTCTCACATAGACTCTAAGAAGCTATTCAGTATGAACAGATTGTATTAAAGTATTCAGGATAAGCCCATTGTTGTTACCAGGTATCAGAACTTCTGCAGAAGGAGTTAAATCACTGTGTAACTTTTTAAGCTTTAACTAGACAGGCTGATAAAGTTCTCATATTTCACATGAATCTTAATGGAGTGATTATCAAGATTTCATCCTGTTGTATCTGTACAGCTTTATGATAATGAGGAGTCAAGAAACTACTTGGCATGGATTGAATTGTGTCTCCCAAAAATGTGTGTCAACTTGGTTAGTCCATGATTCCCAGTGTTGTGTGATTATCACCATTTTGTCATTTGATAAGATTTTACTATGTGTTGTAAATCCATTCACTATGATGTAATGAGATGGATTATTGGCAGTTATATTGATGAGATCTACAAAATTAGGTAGTGTCTTAAGCCAATCTCTTTTGAGTTATAAAAGAAATAAGTGAGCAGAGGTACACCGGGACCTCATACCACCAAGAAAGCAGTGCCGAGAGCAAAGCATGTCCTTTGGACCTGAGGTCCCTGTGCTGAGATGCTCCCAGACCAAGGGAAGACTGATGCATCACAAGGACCTGCCTCCAGAGCCGACAGAGAGAGAAAGGCTTCCCCTGGAGCTGGCGCCATGAAGTCAGACTTCTGCCCTACTGGACTGTGAAAGAATAAACTTCTCTTTGTTAAAGCCATCCACTTGGTGGTATTTCTGACCAAGACATTACTAAACATTTCAGTGATGCCGTTTCTAGACCTGACATGCCTCATTGTGACACACAGTGGTAGTCACTTCACACTTTTTCACATCTGGTTAGGCCATTGAGTTATTTCTATTGGGTCTTGTAAACACTAGTAGGATATACTGAGAATTTAAAGACTGGAAATCTTTGAAGTCACAGACTTCAGCTTTGCCACTTATTGGACATGTCTTCTCGTTTGTTGAATAGATATGAGTTTGTGTGATACTGGGTTGTTTGTGAGAATTGAAATAGCATGTATAGATTATGTAGTATGGTGCCTGGCCCAACAGAGCTTCAAAATTGTAGCTAATATGGTGATGGTTTTGGTAATTAAAATTTTCTTTCATATTTTTTAAATTGTGATTTTGATAAAGATTTAAAGAGCAAATTAATTTTTCATTAAACAGTACGTGTATTGTTTTGTGACATTGGTTGCCAACCCCATGACATCAACACTCTCCTTCTTGACCTTGGGTTCCCCATTTCCATTCATCCAACTTTCCTGTCCTTTCCTGCCTTCTTGTCCTTGCCCCTGGACTAGTGTGCCCATTTAGTCTCATATACATGGTTGAACTATGTGTATTGTTTGTTTTATGGGCCTGTCTAATCTTTGGCTTAAGGGTGAACCTCAGGAGTGACCTCAGTACTGAGTTAAAAGGGTGCCCAGGGCCTGTAGTCTTGAGGTTTCTCCAGTCTCTGTCAGACCAGTAAGTCTGGTCCTTTTTTATGAGTTAGAGTTTTGTTCTACATTTTTCTCCAACTCTGTCCGGAACTCTCTATTGTGATCCCCCTCAGAGCAGTCAGTAGTGGTAGCCGGGCACCATCTAGTTGTGCTGGACTCAGTCTGGTGGAAGCTGTGGTACTTGCGGTCCATTAGTCCTTTGAACTGATCTTTCCCTGTGTCTTTGGCTTTCTTCATTCTCCCTTCTTCCTGACGGAGTGGGACCTGTAGAGTATCTTAGCTGGCTGCTTGCAAGCTCTTAAGACCCCAGATGCTACTCACCCAAATAGGACGTGGAACATTTTCCTTTTAAACTATGTTGTGCTAGTTGAGCTAGATGTCCCTCGAGATCATGGTCCCCAGTCCTCAGCCCAGTAATTCTGTCCTTCAGGGAGGTTGGATGTGTCTGTGAAGCTTCCATGACTTTGCCTTGGTCAAGTTGTGCTGACTTCCCCAGTATTGTGTACTGTTTTACCATTCACGGTAATTTAAAGTGATTGTTTTTCAATTTCTGACTGGGAATAATTGCTGTCCTCTTGCCCCATTCCAAACCTGCTAAATCAGAATGTCTGGCAGTGAGGACCAGGAATCTGTATTTTACGTAAGTGCCCCAGGTGGTGTTATAAAACCAAGGACTGAGAACCATTGATTTAGCTGAGAATAGTTTGACCGCTGTTTTTGCGCTACTATTTTTAGTGGAAACTTTTTTTTTTCCTTCCTCTTCCTTGCAGTTATTTGTGAAGAAGGGAAGAAGAGTTGGGAGAATGAACAGTGAAGAAAGTTTACTTACTAAAGTCCCCCTTAATCTCTATTGTTTTGTTAATGCAGAGAGAGATAGTTTGTGTAAAACCTGTACTCTGCACCTTGTATTTTAGTTCATTGAAGATAATAGCAGTATTTACTTTTTTTTTGTAACCTGCTTAGTAAAAATCTGACACGTAATATTTAATAACTGCTATTAGTTATTTTAGAGCTCAGGCTGCTAACCAAAAGGTCGGCAGTTCGACCTGATGGGTGGGGCAGTTCTACTCTGTCCTGTAGGGTCGCTGGGAGTCGGAATTGACTCAGCGGCAACAGGTTTTGGTTTAGTAGTCATTTTAATTAATTAAAATAATATCTTTCTGTGCTTTTTGTGGGGAGAGCAGCAGAGATCTGGCTAATGAAAAAATAATATGTAGTTTTGGCTTAAAAATCCTATTTTAAAACATTAAAATCATTATCTGTGTGTTGTACCTGTTGCAAATTCTTAGCCCCACATATTGACTTAAATTTTGTTCATATTGTGTATACCGTATGTATTCAGATTGGTATTTTTTTCCTTTATGGATTTTGCCTTTGTTGTGTGTAGAGAAAACTTTCTATTAGAGCTTTTCTCCTCCTTAACTTTTAACATTTGAAGTTCTTTAATCTAGTTTGGTTTTTCGTGTACAGTACAATGCTAACTTTTTTTTTTTTGCTAAATGGTTAGATAATTGTTTTAGTGCCATTTGTGTATAGTCTTTTTCCACTTCCTGAGTACTCATTAAATTTGAGATTTAAGGGAAAAAATGACTTAGAAATTAATCTAAGTTGTCCAGAGACAATTTAGTTGAGTGACCCAGGCACTGATCTTTAAATACTGGTGACGTGGGGGAGTGTATCATGGGAAGGGTCTCTTATAACGTGTCTGTAGGCATCTGTTTCTCTTGCACAGTCACGGCACAGGTACCTGTGTCTTGAAGTTTCAGTGTAGGCTTGCAGCACTTTCTTCAGACTCCCCCACTGTCCTGCTGGATATGCCTAGACTTATCCCTGACTGACTTAAGTTTTCATGGGTTTCGCTGAAGCCTTATGACTATCATGAACATTTTGAAATAACAAACTCCTTTTCCATTTAAAGTACAAAAAGCCTTCTGTTACAGGATTTAAGTAAACTTCAAGTTTGAAAACTTATTGTGGTTAGCATTTTTGTTTAATGCTGTCTTTAATCCAGAGCATGAAATGTTTTCCATTTTTACAACACTTGGCAAGTACTGAAATTATTAGGTATGCTTGTTTTTGAACAGTTCCTTTTTTTTTACTTTCTAATTTGAAATAAGTATAGATTCACAGGAAGTTGTAGAGACGTCCATGTATCCTTCACTCAGCTTCCCCAAGTGGTAACATGTTACATAATCATAGTGCAGTATCACTGTATCTGGAATGTATACACACACACACACACACACACACACACACACACACACACACACACACACACACACACACACACACACACGTGTATGTATGTATACTTATACATATATATGTGTATATGTCACTGTATGCTTATATCACTACAGTGACGTATAATCCACAGACCATACTGAAATTTCACCAGTTTTACATGCACTTGTGTGTGTGCGTGTATAGTTCTATGCAGTTTTATCACAAATGTACACTCATTTATCCACCCCATTCCCAAGATACAAAACCGTTCCATCACTACAAAGATTCCTCGTGCTACCCTTTGATCAGTTTGCTCTTAGCCAAGCCACCTAGAGCTAGAAGCATTAGCCATGTGAGATTTGAGGGCAGTCCATAATAAAGTTTTATTTCAGTTTGGTCCTCAGTGAGTTTATAGAGCTTTGGCAACCTCTAGTTTTGTGGATTGAGTTTAAGGCTAGAAGGAATTTGTAATAATTTTTTTATGACTGGAAGATCAGAGCAGTGTCTTAAATATGAGTATAGTATGACCTGTAGATATTGGCCATATCCAGATTGGTGGCCCCTAGGTGGGCTGCTTTCCCCTCACTGCCCCACCCCACCCCCACCTGGTGATACACCATAATCAGGAGATTGAAGGGTGCTGGGCCTGCTGCTCTTTGGTTTCTGGAGCATCTGGCTTCAAAAGGAAGCCCTGTAACCCTGGGTGATGAGGCAACTGCTCAGGCCATCAGGGTTCCACGGGTGGCAAGCTCCATCAGGACAGTATGTAGTCAGTGGACTGCTCTGTGGCCAAGCCACTGCAGCTCTGTCAGGAGCTGAGTTTCCTTTAATCTTTGGTGGCTGGAACATTCTGGACTTCTGCCAGCACATCCCAGTGCAGTTTCTGGGGCAACAGTTTTATTTCATTATGTTTTTTTCCTCCTTAAATACTATCCAATTCCTTCAAGTTGCCTTTTTTTCTTTTTTTCAGTTGGTTGGTCGAATTCTCACTTTTTATTTAAATGCTTTTCTTACATGTGTTGTGACACGTGGGGGCCCTAAGATGCTCACTGGAGACCCTGAACCCACGTGTGTCAGTTGTGGACCTCATTGCATAGGGAGAGTTGGCAGGGCTGTTTCAGTGGAAGAGCTCCCAAAAGTGTCCCCTTGGGCTGACCAGAATCCACAGAGAAAGGTCAGTCATCTGCTTGGAGAGAATAGACCTGGCTGCCGGAGTTCTGGGAGACTAATGAGGAAGGGCATGGGGGTATTGGCCTCTATTTAATGTATAACCTTTTGCAAAATGTACCCATTTTCTGTGACCTTCAGGCTAGAGGCCCTGTATTTTTATCATCTTCAGAGAATAACCCTCTAGACTTCTGCCAGAAAATGGGGATTGGTGGAGGAAGTCTGGAGCTTTGACTTTTTTTTTTTTTTAAACAGACTTCTGACTATTCTGTTTTCAGATCCATTTTTTTCCTCATGTATTATTACAATGGCTGACATGCCCTTTTGGAGGGGAAGGTCAGGTGGAGAACTGTAGGTTAAATCTGCTTGCTTGATTTCTCCCACCACCAATTTAGGATTCAACCTTCTTTTTTCTTTTAGTAATCTATTTTATACACAGTAGACAGTATACGGATTCAAGAATTATTCTACACGTACAATTGAGTGACATTGATTACATTCTTCAAGTTGTGCAACCATTCTCACCTTCCTTTTCCAAATTGTTCCTCTGCATTAACACTAACTCACTGCCTCCTACGTTTCCTATCTAATCTTTCAAGATGTTGTTGTCAGTGTGATCCCGTATAGTTCTTTAAATGAGCACAATGCTCAAGGTGGGCATTCTGTACTAATTAAGCCAAACCATTGTTTGGTTTAAAGAAGACTTCAGGGGATATTTTTGGTTTAAGATTATCTCAGGGCAGTAGTTTTTGAGGTTCATCTAGCTTCTATAGCTCCAGAAAGTCTGGATTCTGTGATAATTTGAAATTCCGTTTCACATTTTTACCCATTTTGATCAGGATTCTTACAGAAAATCTTTAAACAAAAATGTTCAGTAATGGTAGCCGAGCACCATCCAGTTCTTCTGGTCTCATGGCAAAGGAGGCAGTTAGTTATGCATTCTGTTTTCTCCTTTTATTCTTGACTCCTCCTTCTTCTTTCTCTCCACCCCTGGAGAGTCTTGAGTAATTCGATCTGGGATAGAATCCTTTGTATTTTTAACATGTAACCCAAGAACCAGTAAGGTCTGAAAAACAACATGTAACTGATTTATTTTGTAACTTGAATGCAAATTGAGGCAATAAGTGGTATTGTTACAGAAAAATAATTTCAACTAATCATTTTTATAGAAAAATTGAATTAGAAAGGGAGTCATTTTCTTTGGGACTTTGTTTTCCATTTCCATTTTGCACTATTGGAAGGTTTGATGGGGGAGATGGACAGAGTAGTTTTTATCTTCCTGGAACAAAGGTGTACTTTAGCTGTTGATTGTAAATAAGTTGTGGATTTGTTGAAATAAGCTGTGATAATGTGTGTATCTGTAAAATAGAGGTAATATCTATCTTAACAGGTTTGTTGTGAGGCTTAAATGTATGTGAAAGCACTTGAATCTGAAAAGAACTCTACAAGTTGAGTGAGTCTGATCCTTGATATGAAATGCAAGACTTAAAAATACGTAACCATGCTGATGAAAGTACAAACATAAATTTCATAATCAAGTTCTAAATTTTACTGATATGCATGCATTTTCTTTTCTTCCTCTATCTTATCAGCCTTTTAAATTAAGATATGTAACTTTTTATGCTGTGTTAGAGAATGAGGTCCGTTTAAAGGAAAACGAAATTAGAATGTAACTTTTTTCTATTGAAAAAAAATTCCAACTGTGTAGTTCTTTATGCACTAGCATGCAGAATCATCATTTAAGCAGCGTTTTAACAATCACCTGCACCTAACTCTATTCCCAGAGATTCTGATTCAGTAGGTCTGGGTGGGGCTTTTGGTTGATTTCCTTGTGCAGCCAGGGCAGGAAACCCCTGCCTTAGATGGCTGGTGTTTGTGAGGGGTGTGATTAGAGATCTTTGCAAATTTGGGATTTCATAATACACAGTAAACCTTCCCCTATAAAAAAAGTAATTTATACTTGAGCCTGTAGTGAGAGAAAATAGTTACATAGTGATGGAATGTGAGGTGACATGGTCTAGTGACTCACCCTGACTTCATACGTGCCTACTTTAGTACTCAAATCTCCACTGTGGTGAACTTTTGAAAAGGAGCCCTGGTTGTGTAGTGGTTAAAGCACTTGGCAGCCAACCAGAAGGTCAGTGGTTCGAACTCACCAGCCTCTCAGTAGGAAGAAGGTGTGGCAGTCTGCTTCCATAAAGATTACAGCCTTGGAATACTTATGGGGCAGTTGTACTTTGTCTTACAGGGTTGCTATGAGTTGGAGTTGACTCGACAGCAACAAATTTTTTTTTTAAAAGGAATAACAGTGGAAAAAAAAAAACTTTCTGTAACATGAGGCGTTTTTTTAACTGCAACCTGAGATCTAAGAAGAAAGACCACACTTAGATGTAAAATTTTTTTAATCTCCATTTTAGCATGTGTAATATAATAAACCTGAGATACTGTAGATAATGAAACTGAGCCATGAATATTAGCATGGTTTTAGATTTTTCAATTTAAAACCCACGCAAGTAGCTTGGATTGAAGGATTCATTTAAAAACATTTGAAGGTCCTCTCTTCCCTTTCCACCAAGAATTTGTGACACTTTAATTTAGCTTCAGGATAAGGTTTTGTTTGGCTGAAATGGATTTTACTTAGGGGAGTATGCTTGGCCTATGAAGAAACTGCTCAGTTGATGGGGGAAAAATCTTAGAAGTATTTCCATTTTGTTTAATATATCAGAAGAGTTCCTGGCTAGGAAACTATTTTTCAATCTGTCGTATATTCCAAAGGTTTTAAAGTTCTATTTAAAATAATGGTGCTCTAAGTAGGGGCGAAGTCTTATTTTCAGAAAACTTCAGGTTACCCTGGCAGCCTGGATTTGCAGATTCGTTTTTCTAAAATAGAACAGTAAGTTATGTTATTGAGTAGATTCCTTGTTAGTTCTAATCTGAAATACTTACGTAGGACTCTTATTTCTGTCTTACTCTGTTAGGTGTAAAGATTTCTCTGTGTGTTACTGGAATCCCTATTGGATGCTGCCCTCTGATGTTTGTGGAATGAACTGCTTTTGGGAAGCGGCTTTTAGGTAGGCACTTAATATTTAATTGGTAGATCAGCGTAGGTAAGATTAGATTGTAGATGATAAAGCCTTATGTCCTTTCCTGTAATTTATAATTATCATACAAGTAAATAATTCATTTTCTCATTGAGTTTTTGATTCCCTCTCTGCATTTTGTAGTTACAGTTGTTTATCACTAATTTTAGTACCTACTCTATATAAAATGTTCTAAATTTTCTCAGATTTTATTAAGCTAAACCATTGTTCTTAGCATTTATGTTCTAATTTTAGGTAACAAGTGATAAAGATAGACTTCCACTGACATTAACAGACGCATGGCATTTATCTGATTTAAAACTGGTATACTGAGAAAAGAAGCCCTGGTGGTGCCAGTGGCTACGCGTTCTGATGCTAATCAAAAGGTCAGCAGTTCGAGTCCACCAGCCACTCCTATGGGACAATTCTACTCTGTCCTGTAGGGTTGCTGTGAGTCGGAATTGACTCAGTGGCAATGGGTTTGGGTTTTGTTTTGTTTTTTTAATACTGAAAAAATATTTTATACGGATGAGGTAACTGGGGAAGGGTTAAATTGGTTAGTAGCAGAAAAATTGAATTTTGGGGAATGGGAGGATGAGGAAAAGTGTTTAATGCAGGAGCAGATGATATAACCACGTTTATTAACCTCTTGGAAACCCTGTGGCCTAGTGGTTAAGAGCTACAGCTGCTGACCAAAAGGTCGGCAGTTCAAATCCACCAAGTGCTCCTTAGAAACCTTATGGGGCAGTTTTACTCTGTCCTGTAGGGTCTCTGTGAGTCAGAATCGACTCGACGGCAGTGGGTTTGGTTTGGTTTTTTGGTTTATTAACCTCTTGGAAGCCCTGGTGGTGCAGTGGTTAAGTGCTCACTGCTAACTGAAAGGTCGGCAGTTCAACCCACCAGCCGCTCTGCGGGAGAAAGATATGGCAGTCTGCTTCCGTAAAGATTACAGCCTGGGAAACCCTATAGGGCAATTCTGCTCTGTCCTATAGGGTCACTATGAGTTGAAATCGACTCGACGGCAGTGGGTTTGGTTTGGTATTGACCTTTTAAGTTACTTATCTGGATAATGAAGGTATTGGCTGACATCTCAGGTCCCTTTCTGCTGTAACCTTCCATGAAAGAGACAAGTGTTGATAGGAACAGGATGAGGCAGTGGTTTTCTCAGATCGCTTCCTGAGATAATGGCAGGGGAGTACGACAGTAGCCCTGAAATGCCCTTCCCAAGAATAAGATTTCTTTAAGAATCACCTGTTTTTACTGGATCTTTATGATTCATTTAAATTTTCATTCTGCTTATTCCATTTGCCAGGCACTATGGTAAGTGCAGAGAACTTCTGTGAATGAGGCTTCCAGACTCCTGAACTCCTTCTGGAGCTTGCGTTACTAATGGGAGCTTTAGACCAGTAAACCTGAGATTACAGTAGTGGGTAAAGAGTTCTAGCTCTGATGATAGGAGAAGCATCAGCTGAGGAGTCATCTTAAAGCATCAGGGCAGGCTTTCTGGAGGGAGTGATGTCTAAGCTGTGACTGCATGATGAATAGGAGGTTAGCCAGGCTGAAGGACAGGAGGTGATGCGTTCTAGGTGGGAAGAACTGCAGTATGTGCAGAAACTCTGAGAAGAAGACGACAGTGAGTTCGAGAAACTGTAAGGCCTTATGACTGGAGCACAGAGTGGAAGGCAGACTGTAGGGAGAGGAGGCTGCAGAGGGCCCTTAGGCCTTGTAAAAGAGCATAGACTTCACCTGGCATTCAAGGATTTTAACCAAGAAAGTGGCGTGCTGAGGTCTGCATTTTAGGGAGTTTGATCTGACTTCATAGTGGAAACTGAATTGAGGAGGAAGGTCAGGGTGAGGTTATTAGATGAAGTGAAAGCAGTGAGGAGGTTTTACCTTAAGGAAATAATAGGGCTCACGTTACACACACATTTATTTTAATATAAAAACTTCTAAGGTTACCACCAGCTCTGGACATAGGTTACATAGCACAATGTGACTTTCAGAAGCCAAGCCCTGTGCCCATGGGGGGGTCTTTCTTAAGAGAAAGGAGTGTGGGCTGTTGACAAGTCCCAGTGGTGATGGCTGCATTCTTCAAAGGCATATGTGTAAAATATAACATGTATTGTAATTCTTGCATTCCCCATGCATTATGCATCCCATGAAGAACTGGAAGGGAACAGTTGAAATCAAATATTTTAATTATATCTCTTTGCTATAGAGAAGTTTGGATGATTGCAATTTTAGCATGGATCAGTCCAAGTCAGATTTTAAACTTTTAAAAACTGATTAAAGATAATCTTACCCTTCAACTTTCATAATTTTGGAGAATTGGAGCTTCATATTTTTCATTCTTATGAAACATTAATGAATAGTGTATTGGCAAGCATCACTTTGCTATCTCCGGTCTTGTGACATAAATCTACTCGCTCTGGAAGCTGGGTAAGCTTGAAAACTTCTGAATATTCTGATTTATACAACCCAGGCCCTTATGTAAATTGCAGCACGAGAAATCATCATCATCATCTTACCTCCTGCTCAGCTCTAAGAGTACCCCCACCCCCCACCCCTGCCCAGGAAAGTTTACCTAGCTGGAATCCTGGAGTCTCTGCTTATTAATTCCTTTTGTTTTAGCTTCTCGACCTTATTATTTTCCTGATTCACCCCAAGTATTCCCTGCAAAGAATTACATGTACATCTACTATGTTGTAAGCCCTTCTGCTTATTACTTTCTGAAGTACTCTGTAATATTGTATTCATAGTTTATATCATATGATCACATAAAAAATACTAATCATTTTGCTATACATATCATATCATGTAAAATTTCTCAAACTTTGTTTCGTACTTAGAACTAAGGAGCCCTCACATTTAATCACCTTATTTCAAACATGCAGACCAGCCAGAATACCACCGGATTGCCATATCATTCTCACTCTTAATTTCAGTATTTACTCTAAGTAATACCTCCTTCTGGCCTGACTCCGAGAGCTTAGCCACCCACACCTGGTGAAGCGTCTGTGCACTTCTTTACTACCACTTAACGACTTACATCCTGCCGGGCACCAGTGGGCCCTTCGCTGGGCACCATTTTCTTCTTCCCAGGTCTGTCCCAGCATTTCCCAGCTTGAATTCTTTAGGTAATTTATTATGAGCTAAGCTTATCTAGAGTATAAGTACTGTTTCCTCCTAACTAGTTTATTATACAATGAACATAAAATAATATAAAAAAGAAAAATTGCCTCAACTCCTATCACAAATATTTTATTATTCGTATGCATATTTTGCTCTTACATAGTTGTAAATATAGACCAATCTTGAAATCTGAGTTTAAAGTTTTAATAATTTTTTCCATGTAGCATAGTCTTTATAATTACCATGTTAACAGCCACACACTATTTCATTGGGTTTCAGAAAGATTTTAGGCTTAGATCTTTTTTTTCCAGAATTTAAGAAGTAATTTGAATCTGCATGTATTGAGTCTTCTGCTTGTACTGTTTGCTTCCAAGCAGCACGTCAAAATGCTGACATCTCCTATGTCTCTTCTGCCCTTGAAATTGAACAAAATCCCTACAACAGCTTTCTTTCAGTCTTTCCTTTCTTTGAAGCTGTCATCTATTTACATTCTTTCCCTTCACCAGCAAACTTCATACCTGCTGGCTATAGCTTACTCCAGTATGTCCTCAGGTTAACTTAACTGATAACATATTCAAAGGTTCAGTTTCCAAACAAGGTTGGGTTCACAGGTACCAGGGGTTAGGACTTGAAGATATCTTTTTGGTGGATACAGTTCGGTCCGTAACAGCCATCCGTTTGTCTTGGCGTCGTGTATTGCGGAGTTGTTAGAGTTCATCCCATCCTTCACCGCTTGTTTTACCCATCAGGGGTCAGTCAGTGTGCTTGAGTCTTTTTAGAGCTCTTTTTCCTTTTTTGTTTGTGTTTGTCTGTCCTTACACTAGTATCCACAATTCTGTGATAAACCTTGGTATCTAGTAGAGCAAGTCCTCCACTTTGTTTTTCTTTAGGAGGGTCTTGGCTATTCTTGAGCCTTTTGCATTTCCATATAAATTTTAACCTTGACGTTTCAAGTTTTACCACATACAAACCCACCAAAGCCGTTAGGAGTTTGATTGGGGTTGCATGGAATCAATGAATCAATTTGGGGAAAGATGACATTTCTGCAGTATGAGACAGTTTTCTGTTATTTAGGTCTTTTAAAATATGTTTCAGTAAGGTTTTGTAATTTCCCCCGTGGATGTCTTGCATATGTTTTGTTAGATTTATTTTTAGGTCCTGATTTTTTTTTATGTTAATTGAAGTGGTATACTTTTGAAATTTTATTTTCTACCTCTCTGTTGCTGGTTCTGGAAGTATAATTATTTTTATATACAGGCAGTCCTCACATTGCCCAGCTCTGAGATGCCCAGATTTCAGTTACCATGATATAGTTAGATAACACCAGTCCTCCAGCAACACGGTTCAGTTTTCAGTTACCATGGTTTATTAGTTCTGAGTAATTATATGAAGTACAAACTTTGCTGCCAGCGCTGCAGTCCACAGATGACTATGTAAATAAAGACGCTCATCATGATCAGAATCCTGTCAGTGATTGGTCACTGTGCATCTGTTATTCAGGTCATGTACAGACAGCAGCACATGCAGTGGTGTTGCCTCTTTGTCTATCAGTGATAAATCCACATGACATTTTACAAAAATGTATAATTGAAAGAGAGAATTGGCTAACAAAGGTGCAGGTGCAGCAAAGGAACGAAAAGCAGTGACAGTGGAAGTGAAGTTTGAATCAAGCATAAATGGAGTTCTAGAAGAAATAGCTGATCATAAGACTGTGGACACTGTCATCGTTCGAGAGATTCTAAATACGCAGCCACAGGAACTCTAAAAAAAAACATTGCCATTGAGTTCATTCCAATCATAGCGACCCTATAAGACAGAGTAGAACTACCCCATAGGGTTTCCAAGGAGTGGCTGATGGATTCAAACTACTGACCTTTTGGTTAGCAGCCAAGCTCTTAACCACTGCACCACCAGGGCTCCAGAGGAACTTGGTGAACATGAATTTATTGACATAGATGAGCAAAGTGATGAAGGATGAAGGTGTTGCAGGGGAAGTGACCCTGGCGAAAATCTTCATGTTAAAGGAACTCTAGGAGATATTTCATGACATTGAAAGCACAAAGGGTAAAATATTGGAAGCTAGCTCAGGCTTAGAAAGGAGTATGGCAGTTCACGAAGACATAGAAAAGGTGCTCAGTCTTCTTCACAAGAAGCAAACACTGTTAAAAATACTCCTGATAAGATTTTAAAAAGAAATAAAATACTTTCTTAGTGTTTCCAGTGTTCTAAATCACTGTATACTAAATAAATATGAGTTTTACTATTTTCTATCTACCTGTACATTTATAACTATCAGTTTTTAATGTTTTGATAATACTTTTTAAAGGTCACGGAACAATCATAATTTTTTTCCCATCGATTATTAAGATCACTTTGCAATTTCTCATTTTACATTGTCAAACTGGTTGTACACTACTATGTATTAATATTTATATCCAGCAACCTTGTTAAACTCTTGTTATAAAATTCTAATTATTTGCCTGTAGATTTTTTTTGTATTTTCTACATACATAATTATATCATCTGGGAACAATGACAGTTTTGTTTTTCTTTCTAATCCTTATACGTTTTACAGAAGGGACCTCTGTAAGCAAAAATTGTGTTAAAATCGAATTTGTATATTTTTAATTCACAGGGTTTATACTTTATAATACTTAATGTATTTTATGTTGGCTTCCATTTGTTTTATGTTGTCTTCCATTCCTACATTCATTTTAGGAGTCAGTTCCAAAAAGTTTATTTTATGCTGTAGTTACAGATGTGGTCTCTCTTTTATATTATAAATAATATACCATTTTATTTAATAACAGTGCAGTCAGATATAATTAGTTCTGCTCTTTATATGCTAGTAGATTATTATTCAGAGTGTTAAGAGAAAATGCAAAGGTTTAAAGGTTACTTAGGGCTGATGTTATATACACTGCTCTGTGTTAGATTTAAGTTCCAAACATAGCTTCCACTAGTAACTTGGATTTAGGAGATCTTTCCATCCTAAAAGACATGCTGATGTTTGACTAGTATTTTTAGATCATCTTAGAAATTTTTACCTTTCTCTGAATACTTAGTAAGTGGGACTTAATGTGTGTCAGTGAAAAAAGTTATATGAGGGAAACTTTTTCTTGTAATCAGCCTGGTTTAAGATTGGATGCAACACTGAAATATTTATAAATGAAATTATGTCTGAGTTAGCTTCAAAATGATTTATTGGTAGATGGAAGCAGATGTAAGGAGGGGTTTTAGATGAAACATGAGTGCTGTTGAATAGATGATTGTTGTAGAGAGATGAGTACGTGGGGATTGATTGCATTAGTCTTTATATTTTTGTGTATGCTTGAAGTTTTTTTTTTTTTTTTTAAATAAAGTTTTTTAAAAAAAGTTGACCATAAGACTTCCAAATCAGGAATCTTCCCTTTCTCAGCTGAAGTTCATTGATAGAATTAAGCCCTACTGCCCTAAGGCACCAGCATGAGTAATGAATTAATTTCTCTTCTGTGCACCTAGAATAGTAGTAATTATTTATCATCCTTGGGAGAATTTAGAAAATAGTTTTTGTGGTTCAGATGAATAACACTGATTGAGACAGCCTGGTCAAGAGTATAGAAATATATGATGGATTTATCACAGTAATGTTTTATATTTTGGTGTTTCTTTGTAAATAGAAGCTTTGAACTTCCGTTTTTGAACATGATGGAAATACCATATTGTAAACATGTTATCCTATACTAACACTGTTGGAAAATGTGGTTTTCTTTTCTATTAGGTATGGTCTGAAAATACAGCCCATTGAAAGAATGCACCTAGCTGTAGTTGCCTGTGGTGAAAGACTGGAAGAAACTATAACCATGTTGAAGTCAGCTATAATTTTCAGCATCAAACCTCTACAGTTCCATATTTTTGCTGAAGATCAGCTACATGACAACTTTAAAGGCATAGTAAGTATTTGAGACTTAGTGAAGATGGTAGAGTTGAATATTTAACTGTATGCTATAGTAGAATGTTGTTTTATTCTTTCATTTTCCGCCTAGTGTGGGGAGGGCTCCTTGCTGCCACTCCCATCCAAGAGACCAGACCTGGATATAAGAGAAAGCTTTCTTTTTGAATAGGAGTAGGCTACTTAAAATCCTCTGCCAAGCATGGAGGTTTTATTTTTCTGACTATTGTTTCAATATGTTTTGCCTAAGAAGTCCTATGATTTAATTTTGTCTCTGTCTTTGGCTTGGAAGTGCCTCAATCAGAGTGCACACAAAGGGTTTAATCCTGTTTTGAGGGGAGGGAATTCTTGATTGACAATATAGAGGGAAGTGGATTTTTGCTAAGATAATAAAGTTCCTTAGATTTTGTATTAGTTAGAATCAACTTGGCTGCAGTGGTAGAAAACCCAAAATAATAGTGGCTTAAACAAGATAGAAATTTATTTCTGTCTCACATAAAAATAAACACTCCAGGGCATATGGCTGTTCCACCATGTCTTCAGGGACTCTGGCTTCCTCTGTCTTATGGATGAGTTATCTTCAACATGAGGTTTCTACCTTATAGTCCAAGATGGCTGCTCAAGCTCTAACCATCACACCCATATTCTAGCCAGCATGAGGGAGGAAAGGGTAAAAAAGGCACCCCTTCCTTCCTTTAAAGACACCTTGCAGAAGTTACATGTGACATTTCTGGCAGTATTCCATTGGTCTGAGCTTAGTCATGTGACCATACCTACATGTTAGTAAGGGTGGAAAGTGTACTCTTTAATCGGGATACCATGTGATCTGATTAAAAAGATATATTATGGAAGAAGAGGAAAAGAGATACCAGGGGAAAACATATAAGAAAAAGAAAATTCTCCTGAAATCTCAGTACCTTGTGTTTTGAGATGGTAGTAAAGATGATGATAAATGATTATATCTGTATATCTATACCTAAATCTATCTATACAATAAATTAAACTTTCAAACTGATCTGGATTTTTATGTTCGTTTTAATTATGTAAAAAATGTATTTGACTTTTTTCCAAGTTAATTCATCTTGCATGTTGAGTGAAAAATACCACTTGTGTGACCTCAAAACTTAGTTTTCTGCCAATTGATTCCAAGAGGTATAAAACATTACTCATGGTTTTAGAATTTTTGATATATGCTTTTGTGATCTGGATTTTTTTATCTGGATTGTTTTCTAAAATATTAGCTGAGAAAGTGAACTTACCAGAACATTTAAGAGAATAGTAATAGATTGTTGCCAACTGTAGAAGCATTTGAAAATGCAGTTAAAAAACCAAAATAAATTTATTGCTTTACCTTATATCCAGCCTCTGAATTAAAACCTGGCTGAGTTATTGCTTTTATAATAAGTAGTGTATTTTTAAACTTAATTTTTCCTTGGTTATGATCAACTCTGAGAATGTTTGGTTTGCTTTTGATGAGAGAATATCAAGTGTTTTGTGGAACAAGATTTTAGTGCAAAGATGTCTAAGTGTAATAATGTTAATTGAAATCTGACTAAGATTTCATTTTGAAATTGATATTGAAAGGATCTTTATGTAATTTATAAATTGGTCAGGGAAAATAAAAGTGCTAGTATTTTTAAACATTTATTAACAGAAACATCAAAGCATCATGTTGGAAGTAAAGTCATTCCCTTAAACTATGTTGGAAGGCTTTATTTAATGTTTTTAAAAATTACTTAAACACAACAGAGGGTTCTGGACAGAGCTGGAGAAGGATGTATAGAGCATAATTCTAACTCACAAAAAAAAGACCAGATTTACTGGCTTAAAGGAGACTGGAGAAACCTCGAGAGTATGGCCCCCAGACACCCTTTTAGCTCAGTGGTAAAGTTACCTCCTAGGTTCACTGTTCAGCCTGGGAGTGGACAGCCCCGTAAAACCAAATGAGACTAACGAGGTACAGGAGTCCAGTGACAAGGGCCAGAAGGCAGAAGGGGACAAGGAAGCTGGTGATAGGGAACCCAAGGTTGAGTAATGATATTGTTGATGTGTTGTGAGATTGTTAACCGTTGTCATAGGGCAACATTTGTAGTAACTGTTAAATGAGAAACTATTTTGTTCTGTAAGCCTTCATCTTAAGTGAGAATAACAGCACAATTGGAAGAGCGTAGTCAATGTCACTGAACTGTGTATGTAGGAATTTTTGAAATGGTCTATCTTTGGCTATGTGTATTTTCACCAAAAAAAAAAAAAGGTTGAGAATTTAGAGGGTTAATATGTTGTGGGGTTGTTAACCAATGTCATAAAACAAATGCATACTACTGTTTCATGAGAAACTATTTGTTCTGTAAGCCTTCACCTGAAGTACAATAAAATATATATTAAAAAAAAAATTACTTAAACATAGCCATAGTTTAAAAAAAAAGAACATCATCAGCCTGGTACATAAACTACTTAGTGCTCCCCTACCCCCCAACATAAATTGTTTTTTTAGGGAATTTGAATTAATACTTCTCTAGAAGCAACAATGATAGGTCATGTTGTTGTTGTTGTTAGGAGCCTTCAAGTTGGTTCCGACTTGTAGCGACCCTGTGTACAACCGAATGAAACACTTCCTGGTCCTGCACCATCCTCACAGTCGTTGCTGTGTTTCAGCCCATTGTTGCAGCCAGTGTGTCAGTCCATCTTGTTGAGGGTCTTCCTCTTTTTTGCTGACCTTCTACTTTACGAAGCATGATGTCTTTTCCCCAGGGACTGGTCCCTCCTGATAATCTGTCCAAAGTACATGAGACAAAGTCTCGCCATTCTCGCTTCTAAGGAACATTCTGGCCATACTTCTTACAAGACAGATTAGTTTGTTTGTTTTGGAAATCCATGATATATTCAATATTCTTCGCCAACACCATAATTCAAAGGCATTAATTCTTCTTCAGTCTTCCTTATTCATTGTCCAGCTTTTGCATGCATATGAGGCAGTTGAAAATACCGTGGCTGGATCAGGTGCACCTTAGCTCTCAAAATGACATCTTTGCTTTTTACTACTTTAAAGAGGTCTTTTGCAGGAGATTTGCCCAATGCAATACATCGTTTGATTTCTTGACTACTGTATATCTATACCTAAATCCATGAACATTGATTGTGGATCCAAGTAAAATGAAATCTTTGACAACTTCAGTCTTCTCTCCATTTATCGTGATGTTGCTTCTTGGCCGAGTTGTGAGGATTTTTGTTTTCTTTATGTTGAGGTGTAATCCATACTGAAGGCCATGGTCTTTGATCTTCATCAGTAAATGCTTCAAGTCCTCTACCTTTTCTGCAAACTAGATCGTGTCATCTGCATATTGCAGTTGTTAATGAGTCCTCCTCCAGTCCTGATGCTGTATTCTTCATATAGTCCAGCTTCTTGAACTATTTGCTCAGCATACAGATTGAATCAATATGGTGAAAGGATACAACCCTGAGGCATACCTTTCCTGATGTTAAACTTCACAGTATCCCCTTGTTCTGTTCCCCTCTCTTGATCACAAGTAAATGTTCTGGAATTCCCATTCTTTGCAATGTTATCCATAATTTGTTATCATCCACACATTCGAACGCCTTTGCATAGTCAAGAAAACACAGGTAAACATCTTTCTGGCATTCTCTGCTTTCATGCAAGATCCATCTGACATTAGTAATGATATCTCTCATTCCATGCCTTCTTCAATTTCTGTCAGTTCCTTGTTGATGTACTGCTGCAGCCGTTTTTGAATGATCTTCAGCAAAATTTTACTTGCATATGATAGTAATAATATTATTTTATAATTTCCATATTCTGTTGGATTACCTTTCTTTGGAATGGGCACAAATATGGATCTCTTCCAGTCAGTTGGCCAGGTAGCTGTCTGCCAAATTTCTTGGCATAGGTGAGTGAGTGCTTCCCAGCGTTGCATCCATTTGTTGAAACATCTCGATTTGTATTCCATTAGTTCCTGGAGACTTGGTTTTCGCCAGTGGCATCAGTGCAGTTTGGACTTCTTCCTTCAGTACCATCAGTTCTTGATCATAATGCTTTCTCCTGAAATCGTGGAATGTCGACCAGTTCTTTTGGATATAGTGACTATGTATTTCTTCCATCTTCTTTTGATGCTTCCTGCATTGTTCAATATTTTGCCCATAGAATTCCTTCAGTATTGCAACTTGAGGCTTGATTTTTTTTCTTCAGTTCTTTATCTTGAAAAATGCTGAGTGTGTTCTTCCCTTTTGGTTTTCTAACTCCAGGTCTTTGCACATTTAATTATGATACTTTTATCTTCTTGAGTTGCTGTTTGAAACCTTCTGTTCAGCTCTTCTACTTCATCATTTCTTCTGTTCGCCTTAGTTACTGTACTTTAAAGAGCAAGTTTCAGAGTCTCTTCTGACATCCATTTTCGTCTTTTCTTTCCTGTCTTTTTAATGACCTCTTGCTTTCTTCATGTATGATGTCCTTGATGTCATCCCATAACTCCTCTGGTCTTTGGTCGTTAGTGTTCATTGCATCAAATCTGTTTTTGAGATGGTCTCTAAATTCAGGTGGGATATACTCAAGGTCGTTCTTTGGCTCTTGTGGACTTATTTTAATTTTCTTCAGCTTCAACTTCAACTTGAATGTAAGCAATTGATGGTCTGTTCCACAGTTGGTCTCTGGCCTTGTTCTGACAGATGATATCGAGCTTTTCCATCGTCTCTTTCCACAGATGTAGTTGATTTGATTCCTGTGTATTTCATCTGGTGAGGTCCACATGTGTAGTCACCAATTATGTGTTGAAAAAAGGTATTTGCAATGAAGAAGTTGTTGATCTTGCAAAATTCTTTCATGTGATCTCCGGCATCATTTCTTTCACCAACGCCATATTTTCCAACTACCGATCCTTCTTCTTTGATTCCAATTTTCACATTCCAGTCACCAGCAATTATCAATGTGTCCTGATTTCATGTTCGATCAATTTCAGACTGCAGACGTTCATAAAAATCTTCAATTTCTTCATCTTTGGCCTTAGTGGTTGGTGTGTAAATTTGAATAATAGTCGTATTAACTGGTCTTCTTTTAGGTTTATGGATATTATCCTACCACTGACAGCGTTGTACTTCAGAGTAGATCTGAAAATGTTCTTTTTGACAATGAATGCAATGCCATTCCTCTTCAGGTTGTCATTCCCAGCATAGTAGGCCATATGGTTGTCTGATTCAAAATGGCCAATACCAGTCCATTTCAGCTCACTAATGCCTAGGATACTGATCTTTACGCATTCTGTTTCATTTTTGACAACTTCCAATTTTCCTTGATTCATACTTCCTACATTCCATGTTCTGATTATTAATGGATGTTATCAGCTGTTTCTTCTCATTTTGAATTATGCCATATTAGCAAATTATGTGTCATGATAGGTCGTACATAAACTGAATTTGAAACAATTTAAGTGTCTTGAGACACATTCAGGATATTAAAGAGTAAATGTGTTCATTATAGATTGCACATATATTTTGTTTTTTAAATGAAATTTTAAAAATTGGCTTTGGATATGTGTTTATCAGAATATTTTGTTTTCTGGAATATCTGTGCATAATTAAAACTGTATTGAGGTGGACAAGTGTTTTTCAGTTGGTTTCACATTGGTCTGAATTTTGAATGTAAGCATTTTTCATTATATCACATATACTGTGGTAATAAAAATATTAGAGCTTATTTTTTCTGCTTTTAATTTGTTTAGACATTGAGAGGATGTATATACATCAGGTACAGTTGAGGTAGATGAACAATTTCAAGGCTCTTTTAGTTTTCTGATTTTGTGATTGGTATCCTGGTAGCTTTCATTGTACCTCAGTAGTAAATGAGGAAGTCTTTCTGGCATATGACTCTGACTTCAAAATTGTGAATAAATACAAAGAAAATGGTTAGAAAGAACTCTTAACTGTGTAATGTAAAATGTATAGTATTTTAATTTTTAGCTCTTTTTTTTCATTTCATAGTCTTATTTTAGAGAGAAAATTGAAAATGAAGTAAATCTAAACCTCATTCTTATTGTATTTTTTATATTTTTTAGCTTGATAGCTGGTTATTACTACAAACATTTAATTATACATTATACCCAATAACCTTTCCAAGTGAGAATGCAGCGGAATGGAAAAAACTCTTTAAACCATGTGCTTCCCAGAGATTATTCTTGCCAGTAAGTGTTTTTCTTGTTACTTGAGTCTTGCTTTTGCATAGATGGATTTCTGAAGTTTTACATATAAATCTAGTTAAATAAACAAATACTACATGTACTATTTTCCTTTTGAACAATATTAGAAAAAAATTTTCTCCCCAAACTATAATAAAAACCACTGTTATATTGTTACCTTTTAACTTATTTAGTTGCTATGAACTGTTTTATCTCTAAGAAGGAATAGAAATACTGAAATCTTAGTGGAGCCAAGTCTAATTCCAAGTATCACCTTCAAGTTGCAGCGCTCATTTTAGAAAAATAATTTGAGAAATGAGGTAGTTTGCATCAGTAAATAGCCATTTTAATTTTATATAAGCCCATTTACCTTTCTAACCGATGGTTTATCCTAGACACAAGATTTAAGACATGTGAATTCAAACAGAAGATAGGAGGCACTTATTCAGTGGTGCTCTTCTTTAGTGGTGTTCTCTAGAATGGTGTTAAACCCTTATTATTACTATTTTTTAACATCAAAATATGATTCAGAAGCAAGGTTATCTCTTTCTCTGTAAGTTGATTCCATCTTCAATTTCAAAGTACATAGTAGTGGTAGGACCACTGTAATGTTTAAAATACTTATGGTAGTAGGAAAATTGAATTTAAGAAGTTCACAAGCTTCTGGAAAGTATATGAATTATGAGAAAGAACCTTCAGTTATTATTATTAAGTGGATTAAGGCAATTCTTAGCATATTAAGAATACAGTTTACTGAATCCAGGAGGTCAGTAAGATTTAAATTTAAGTTATAATTTTGATAGCTGAGTTTTCTTAGCCTGTATCTTTGTTCCTACACATAATCCCAACCATAAATTCTAGGATTTTCTTTACCGTTTCCATCATAAAAAGCACACAAGTAAGAGATTACAATTGGAGGAAAACCTAAAAAGTTTTAGAAACGTCATGTATGCTTTATATGATTTTTTTCTTCATTTTTATGTTGAGTTACTGCAGTATTACATTTATTTAAACAATATTTGAGTGCCGGTTTTGTGCCAAGTATCTGTACTGAAGTGCTGAGTGTGAAGGAATGAACGGAACAGACAGGTTTCTTGTTCTCCTAGAACTGATTGTCTAATGGGGGAGGCAGACATTGAACAAAGTAATCACACAGATACAGAAAAATAAGTGTTAAATGAAAACCTTGAGGTTAGGGCTATTTCTCTTTACTTTTGTTCTGCATTATTGAAAAGTTTAGTTGTTGATGTTGTGAAATTAAATTTGCCAGATCATTTAATGATGTAATCTACTTAAATTCCAGATGGAATTTAACTTCTAAATACTTCTCCTTGAAACCTGTCAAATTGTCCTCATACCTCACTGTTATTTCTGTATTTTTTTTAACCAGATTTAAGTAAAATGATGCTTTATTTTTCTGAATAATAAACTTTTTTGCTGAGTGTCTCTTCATTTGAAATAGCTGGATGAAAATAACTAATGTTAACTCTTTTATACTCCAGAGGGAACCATAGAAAAATACTGACCTGATTATTATTTAACCTTGTATGTAATCTCCAGTTGATAGTGGCTCCCAACATTGTACTTGAAGCTTTATGCAGTATCTTCCTAGTCTGCTAAAAATAACAGTAATTTGTAAGCAAAGGATGTATCATGGTGCAGAAGCAGAATGTTGTTACTAAGTACAGTTCCCCTCACTCCCCCCAAAAACAGACACACTCAGACATATACATGTACCCTTTTTTTTTTGAATTGTACTTTAGATAAAGGTTTACGTAACAAACTTCTCATTAAACAGTTAGTACACATACTGTTTTGTGACATTGGTTACCAACCCTACGACATGTCAGCACTGTCCCTTCTCAACCTTGGGTTCCTTATTATCAGCTTTCCTGTCCCCTCCTGCGTTCTAGTCCTTGCCCCTGGACTGGTGTGCCCCTTTAGCCTCGTTTTGTTTTATGGTCCTGTCTAATCTTTGGCTGAAGGGTGAACCTCAGGAGTGACTTTATTACTAAGCTAAAAGGGTGTCTGGGGGCCATAATCTCGGGGTTTCTCCAATCTCTGTCAGGCCAGTAAGTCTGGTCTTTTTTTGTGAGTTAGAATTTTGTTCTACATTTTTCTGCAACTCTGTTTGGGACCCTCTATTGTGAGTCCTTCCGCAGCGGTCGGTGGTGGTATACATACACCCTTTTAATTGAGATCTTTGAGCAAGTGAACCTTCCCGACTGAGGCTCTGCTGTCAACCATCAAATTTTCCTGGTCTGATATTAAATCGTCTGATAGTGAACTAAGAGGGGACAGGAGTGATTTCAGCCTAGTGGTTGCTCATTAAGATGATGGCTTAACATTAGCTGTAGGAGGAGGTATAGCAGCTTTAAAAAGTAGCTGAATTAGGATCATGCTCTCTTATTATATTCTTTACTAAAACTGTGATAGATGGTAAACTTACATTTGCAGGTGTTGGAGTCCAAAGTTTGTGGGTAAGGCAGAAATACAAACTACCCTTGAAAACCCCCGTGGAGATTGAGCGTCTCTCAGGTGG
Source organism: Dugong dugon (assembly GCA_030035585.1). Lineage (NCBI taxonomy): Eukaryota > Metazoa > Chordata > Mammalia > Sirenia > Dugongidae > Dugong > Dugong dugon. The sequence continues at coordinate 157,579,035 of CM057465.1, forward strand.
TGTAGCTTAGCCACACCTTCTCCCAGGACTGGCAGAGATGGTTACAGCTGATGCTGCTGTTCTGTAAAGCAGCATCAGATGAAGAAGTTGGCTTTGGTTTAGGGAATACGTGTGAAAAATGCATACTTTAAGTACCGGAATCTTCTGCACACTTCGTATACGTGGTGAGAGACATGTAGAAACCATGTTAAAATGAAGAAACAAAGCATAATGAAATCCTCATCCTATGCTTTGGGTCACATGCTGAGTGCAATGACTGCACAAAAGCCCTGGCGTGATTTGAGCCTTGTCTTTGCCCTTGCTGAGCGCACCTATTCTTTGATTTGTTGAGAGGCAGTAAGCATAGGAATAAGAGCATGGACTCTGGAGCCAGATGGCCTGAGGTCCAGCTCTGTCACTTACTAGTTGTATGACTCTGGTTATGCTCTGTGCCTCAGTCTCTTCATCTGTAAAATGGAGATAATAATACCCAGTGCATATGTTTGCTATTAGTGTTAGTAGTGAGCTCTACTGTGTGCTAAGTAGTATTCTAGGCACGGGGGTTAGCAGTGAAAAATCCGACAAAATCCCTGCCCTTAGATACTTCACGTTGTATTGAGGGTTGACACACAGTAGAGATGTATAAACATAAATAAGGTCAGGTAGTGGTAAGTGCTGGGAAAAAAAATAAAACGTGGTTATAGGATAAGAGGGTGTTGGGGTGAGAGGGGCTGTTAGCTGAGTTTTTAAGGACAGGCTTCTCTATTGAGGTGACATTTTAGTTGAGACTAAAATGATGTAAAGTTTCCAGCCAATAGTGTCACAGGCCAAGGGAACAAGTTCAGAAGATCTTCATTTGTATTGGTTTATTTCTGTGTTTACCTCAGAAAATTAGGGTTTAAAATATAAATTCACCTTTGTTAATAATGTTATTTCCTATTATGAAAAACACTTCCTCCCTGATCTTTGAGGATATCACTTTTATTTTCCTGATTGTTAGTAGTGAGTTTCTGTTCTCAATTTGTCTTTATGGTTTTTCTTCCTCCAAAAGTTTCATTAGGATCATATCTTTATTTATGCTGTAGTAAAAAAATGACAGATTTAGAAAAATTACTTTAAAAATTAATGTGAATTAGCTTATCTTGTAGGTATATTTTAAAGTCTCTTTTATGTTTTATTTAAGTAAATGAATTATAGTTAGTGATTTAAATATCTCTCTTCATAGTTAATCCTGAAAGAAGTTGACTCACTGTTGTATGTCGACACTGATATCCTTTTTTTACGATCCATTGATGATATTTGGTCTTTACTAAAGAAATTTAATTCCACACAAATTGCTGCAATGGCACCAGAGCATGAAGAACCTCGGATAGGATGGTATAATCGCTTTGCCAGACATCCATACTATGGAAAAACTGGAGTAAACTCTGGAGTTATGCTAATGAACATGACTCGAATGAGAAGGAAGTATTTCAAGGTAAGTTGGTTAACATTTCTCTTTTTTCCTGTAAAGTGATTGACTTCCAATTTGGTTTTGTGTGATTAAAGACTTAATTGAAATATTAAGAATTTTTCTTTATCTGGAATAATTGATGAAATGTGTGTTCTTAATATTCTGCTTAGTAGAATAATTCAGTAGATAGGTGAAACAAGATGGCATTAAAATGGAGTAAAATAACAATGCGGTAAGTAGTGAACATCATCTCCTGAGACTGTCATTCAAAGTAGTAATCATATTTTGTCACTGTGTGATGTAGCCATAAATGTTTGAATCTAAAGTATGATGAATCTCGGGGGCAACAAAGAGTGCTGGTTAAGAGCATGGACCCTGAAGCCACTTGGCCTGCTTCAGACCCTGATACCTCAGTAACTCTGTTGAGGGATAAGTTTTGAACATCTCTGAGCTTCAGTTTTCTCATTTCTAAAATGGAGATGGCAGCAGTACTTCTTACCTTATAGGATTTTTGTGAGGGTTAAATGAGTTAAAACAATGGCTGGCATAGTTAAGTGTTAGCTATTTAATAACTTTGGTGCTATTGGAAGTTAACTTTAAAAAAAATTCCTGCATGTTTCTTATCTCTCATTAGTTGCTGTTTAAATTCCCAGGATATACATTCTGAATCCATGACTATGTTGTACTTTTTATCAGTTTCAGGTAGACAGTTGTAGGTGGTTAAGTTTAAGTCACTGTGGTTCAGGAGTCAGCTGTTTGGCTTTAATTGTGTGGCTCTGCCACCTGTGCACTATTTAACTGCTAGTCAGTCAGTTAACTTTCAAACCTCAGTTCTCTCACCTGCAAAAGGGAGAGAATAAATGGACTTATCTCACATAGGTTACTAGGATTAAATGAAATTCGTTTAAAATGCTTATCACAGAGCCTGACACGTAGTAAGCAGTTTTAAAAACAGTTGACTTCTGGAACACCCACCATTGGCTTTCCCTCTAGGGATGTAGGGAGCCCTGGTGACATAGTGGTTAAGAGCTATGACTGCTGACCAGAAGATCGGCAGTTCGAATCCACTAGCCGCTCCTTAGAAACCCTGTGGGGCAGTTCTTCTCTGTCCTATAGGGTCTGCTTGAGTTGGAATCCACTTGACAGCAGTGGGTTTGGTTTGGTTTTTTTTTTTTTTTTTTAATACAGATACAGACTTGCTGTTTATCTCTTTATATCTAGTTAGGACTAAATTAAACTTTAAGGAGTAGTATTTATGATGTGAGGCTGTGTGTACATTTGTATGTGTATATATTTGTCAGATATTTTTCTCATGGCTTCTGGTGGAACAGAATTTACACTGTTATTTATTACTCCTTTCAAAAAGTCTGATGAAATCTTTGCCTCATTTAGAGTTGTTCCCTCTTATCTTTGGTATAGGCAGGAGTACTACCTGCAGCCAGCACCACCCATACTGACTTGTCAGTCTTTAGAAGTCTTACGGCTTGTACCTATCGTCCTTCAGTAGATTAAGTCTTTAGCCTTTCCATTGTCTGAACCTTTCCAAAATCTTGATTTCAGTTCAGTTTTGTCTCTCACAGCTGAATATTAATGTGACTGGTGCTGAATAACCTCTGCTTTTGCTTACCAATGAGCATGTATTTTCAGTTAGCTAATTTGTTGTTATATCTTGAATTTTTAAATTTCATGTACCATAAAGTTTTATACAACAGTTGCAATAACGTGAGTTTTCAGCATTTTCTGATTGTTAAAATGTGCACAGTAATTTTATACCAGAAGATGGTGCTGTAAGATTATCTACTAAGGAATAATGTGACTTCTCAATAAGTCTGCATTTGTAATTCACAGAATTATGAGAACTTTAGTGTTGCAGAGGACCTGAGAGATAATTTAGCATAGCACCATTGTTCGATTTTTTAAAAAAATTCTAAATATGGCTATACAGCTCAAATATGCCATTATTTTTTTACTTCCCCTTTACTTATATAAATGTAATTTTTAAATACTTTAACACTTTCTTCCTCTCCCCTTTTCTTTTTGTTGTGACATGTTCAAAGCCAGCTAGAAATGTAAATATGAGGGTTGTAGTGATTTCTGAATTTTCAAACTTTTGTTTTGATCTGTTCATTAATGACTTTATTGAAAAAACTATGAGAGGATTGGTTGTGTTTTAGTAGGTATAATTTACTGCACAACTACTATCCCTTTGTTACAAACAACCTATTCTTGCCCAGTGAGAACACACTCAGATTTGTTTTGTTTTCTTTTTTTTTTAAATTGTACTTTAGATGAAGGTTTACAGAGCAAATTAGTTTCTCATTAAACAATTAATACACGTACTGTTTTGTGGCATTGGTTGTCAACCCCGCAATGTGTCAGCACTCTCCCCTTCTTGACCTTGGGTTCCCTATTTCCATTCGTCCAGCTTTCCTGTCCTCTCCTGCCTTCTTGTCCTTGCCCCTGGGCTGGTGTGCCCATTTAGTCTCGTATACATGGTTGAACTATGTGTATTGTTTGTTTTATGGGCCCGTCTAATCTTTTGTGCCTTGCTTTCTTGTTGTTATATTTATAAATGCTGAGCTGTTTCTACAAAAATTACTGGTTTTTAGCTCCTTTTCTCATAGATCTTTCTTTATTTCTCCTGATTATTTTCCAATATATCTGTAGCAAATATTGCCGTGTTTTTTCCTAGTATTTCTACAATTTCTGGCTCACATCTTAAATTTTAGATCTCGAGTGATATACCTGAAATACTTGTAATCACTTTCCAAACTGTTTCATACTGATCCGTGCATGCTGTCCCATTGTTCTTACCACATGAAAGGTACAAGACTACCAATTTAGGATAAAGGTCATATTTTAAATTCTTAATTTCATTTGTTCTAAAATATAATGATTTGATATTATAAATTTTTATTCTAACCTGAATCTTATGAAACTATACCTTTAAAACATCTTCTGAGAGCATAGGGCAAAGAAAGACAGGTTTGGTCTCTGAGATAGTGTCGCCATAATCCCTTCACCCTGTTGCTCCCATTGAAAGACTTCTTATAAAGATTTGCTTTGCTGTAACACAGTCTCTACCATTTATGACTGTTCAATTCAGACCTGATGTGTTATATGTATTAAAAAACTAAAAATAGTAAAAATTCTACTTTTGGTTCTTTATATCTCATAATACTTAATCGACAGTGATATACAGTTGGTTAAGCTATTACTTTGTCTTGTGTATTATGATTGTATTTACAGTGTTAAATCCCTCTTAGGTTATTTCTTAACCTTTTTTTCTATTTATTAGAGAAAAACAAAAGAATGTAAATAAGGTGTCCTAAGAATTCTTTCATTGTATGTTTACTGTACCCTGTTCATGTCCTGCCATATATTGCTTTCTAAAGTATTTCTTGTCTATTTCCTCCATCTGCTGAGAACAGGGTATGTCTTTTGTACAGCTTTGTATTCAGAATGTTTATCATGGTGTCCAACATATAGTAGCAACTCAGTGGATAATTACTAGCAAAGGACAGTTTGAATGAAAGTTTCGGAAATCATGCTACTGATGAATTATTCAAAAATATTGAAAAAGAGAACGTTTCACTTGAGGTGGATATGATGGTTGTTTTCACATATTTGAAACATGTATGTAACGGAGGACTTTTGTTGTGTTACGTTTCGTATTCTTACGCAAATAACATGTGCCTTCTATGTTTATTTGCCAGCCGTTCGCTCTTCCTGTGAGGTAGTTTTGTAAGTACTGCTATACCATTTTTTTACATATGGTTGTAAAAAATTAGCATAGCTTGCTTATGAAACTACTTTGTGAGGGGAGGGAGCAGTTGGCAAACAAATGTAGGAGGTGTGCATTATTTGTGTAAAAATACACTAGATAGCTCATGAGAGCAGAATAATATTAATGAACAGCTACCAAAAGGGGTAGAGTTTTTCACAGTGTAATGATTAATCTTTGGGAATTGATGAGTTCCCAGTTTCTCTAACATTGTTGGAGCCTGATGTGAATACCAGTTGCCTTTGAGTTGATTGTGACCCATGGCGACTGCATGTGTCAGAGTATCATATTTTTACGCGAATAACGTCCACCTTCTACATTTGTTTGCCAACCGTTCCCCCTGCGAGGTATTTTCATAAGTGTCGCTATGCCGTTTTTTTTTTTACATGTTGATAGTAGAAAAGAATTAGCATCGTACACTTACAGAAATACCCCCCAGGGGGAGGGCATGGTTGGCAAACAAATAGTAGAAGGCATGCATTATTTGTGTAAAAATATGGTAGACCTTTCTTCCGAGGAGCTTTTGGATGGACTTGAACTTCTTTTCAGCTTCCTTTCAGAATGTGTTAACTATATGCACCAGAGTATCCACCTGTAAATTTTATGTTGGTGTATAGGATAGGATGTTAATGACGAGTCCATCAGTTTTCAAAAGCAAAAATAATTCTAAAAATGAAACTAATTGCTCTTAATGCATATGCATTTTGATGGTAGATTTGCTAAAATAAGTAAATTAGAACCACACTTTTCTGTTTTAAAATTGTTTTAAATGTATTCTTATAAAAACATCAAGCCATTCATAGTATATAGAGTAGAAAAACACACCCGCCCTTTACATATCACTCTCTTCAGTCTCATCCCTTTGCCCAGAGTGACCACTATGAGCTTTGCTGTATATTCTTCAGACCCTTCAAAAAAAATTAATTTTGAAACAGGTATATATATTAGCACTTCTATGTAGGATTCTTTTACACATCTTCAGCCTGCTTTTTTCACTTTATAAATATATAGTTAGCTGATTTTTATGTCAGTGCACATAATCTACCACAGTATTTTTAATGTTTGTATGATATTGTGGAGAATGGATAATTTGATTTTATTATTTGTATGTACTAGTATGGATGTGTAGTTATACGGCTGAAAAATATCTCATATTTTACTTTGTATTTTCTTGAATATATTATAATGGTTGAAAATCTTCTTATATATTTAGTAGCCATTTCTCTTTCCTCTTTTTTGAATGGTTTTCCATATCCTTTGCCCATGTCTCTGTTTGGTTGCTTTTCTGCTGCTTATTGACTTGAAATCTTCTGTATAATGCCTTTTTAATAAACTATTTTCTCTTACTTTTTCACTGGTTGTCTTGGATTTTCTAGATTATATCATTAGCAAATAATACCAGTGTTATTGCTTCTTGTCCAATATTTTTCTAGTAGGACTTTCCTTTAAGTTATGTAAGTTTTTTTCTCTTTTTTTTCTTATGGCAGCATCGGACCTTGTAATTTGATCATTCATTGCTTTTTCTTTGAATAGATATATTTTGGTGAAGACTTGAACATAGTCAGGGCTCCATTGAATAAGGGACCTCACCAGTTCTTTGTGTTGAATGTGTTGCTGGTCTTTGTGTACAATTTACATTTTCCTTTTCAGATCCTAAGAACATTTAGTTAACATGCTCAGTGACTTAATTCAAAGAGTCATTATCCAATAAAGTGTTTTCTTATTATTAAGTAAACCTTGGTTCAAGGAGCCTTGGTGGTTCAGTGGTTAAGTGCTCTGCTGCTAACCAAAAGTTGGCTGTTCGAACCCACCAGCCACTCTGGGGGAGGAAGATGTGATGGTCTGCTTCCATAAAGATTACTGCCTTGGAAACAGTATGGGGCAGTTCTACTCTGTCTTACAGGGTATGAGTTGTAATCGACTTGACAGCACACAACAATAGCAACAAAGCCTGGTTCAGTTATTTTCCAGAATTTTTGTTAACTGTTGTTGTTATTTCTGATTATTTTATAATTACTGTGTTGTTTATTCCATTCTGAGAAATTTTACCCAAGAGTAATACAATTATGTTGTTGTTGTTAGGTGCGAATGAGTCGATTTTTACTCATAGCGACAATGTGACAGAGTAGAACTGCCCTACACATAAGGTTTTCTAGGCTGTAATCTTTATGGGAGGAGATTGCCAGGTCTTTCATCCATGGAGCCACTGGGTGGGTTCAAACTGCCACGCTTGTTTTTAATTTCCAATCTGTCATGAGTCAATACTGTTAGAAAACATGAAATTACTAGAAAATATCTTAGATTAAACAGGTGTAAAATTAATCTGTTAAAATGCTTGAAAAGTTTCGAAATCTTCATAATTTCCATGCTTGATTTTGCTGAGGACCGATAAAAAAATTCATGGGTTGGCGCACTCTGGGAAGCACTGAGTAGCACTGGTTTATAGTCTTGAAAGTTTAAAGCATCACATAGGTCTACAGGTCTTATAACATATTCAACTCCACTCCCTCTCACCCCAGATTTGCATTATCCAGACAGTGTTTGACTTTATGTTTTTAAATAACAAGCTATAAGCATCTCCATAGATACTAAAACGGCACCTGGTGGACTTCAGTATCCATTTTTGATCATGAAAGAAGCATAAAATACAAATTAGTGGGTCATTAATTAATATAACATGTTTATTTCAGCTCTGAAGGCAGCATTGTGCTTAAACGGGAAACAGTAGAAGCATTCAAATTAAAATCAAGACAAGGCTGTCTCTTGCCATAATTATTATATAATATCAGTGGTTCTCAGTGTGGAGGGATAACAAGCCCTCAAATTAGACAAGTGAAAAAATAACAGATACTAAAATTAGATAGCAGGAGATAAAATTATCATTTTGTATGATTGACATGTCTCTATACCTGGAAAACTCAAAAGAATCTGTTGAAAACTACAATAAACAGTAAGAATATATGTTAATGTGGCTGAGTGAAAAATTGCAGTTATCATTACTTTACTAAGGAGAGACAAACCAGTTTGTCAGCTGGTACCCCAGGAGTTCTTTCTTTAGTAGCATTGTAGGGCCTTCTGCTGAAAACAGTGTTGGTCTGCAAACTTCCCAGGTAACTGACACCCAAGTATATGATGGTCCTCTTGCTAGCAAGGTTGTGATTCTGAATAGCAAAGCTTGAAATCTTCAGAATGGGTTGGATGAACCCCTCCCTCCTCTCAATCTTGTATAAGTATGAGTGGCAGCAGGGGATCAGGGTCCCTTTCCTGGACCACAACCTACAATGCTTCCAACCATGCTCAGCCCAAACTCATCTTTCTGTGGGATGATGAGAGTTTGTGGGACTGCATACATCCTGATAAGCTTGACCCAGTAATTTTCGCTAACTTTGCCTCTTTACGGAGTCCCTTGTTTGAATTTTGTAATGTGCAAATGGCAACTCTTTAGAAGATATAATGGAAGACCAGAGTTAAAATATTAACAAAACAGGTAATATACCTAGGAACAGACTTCAAAGAAATTGGCAAGATATATATGAAAAAATCTTTGAAATGTTAATGAGAGAACATATGAAGACTTTAAAGGCATGCCATGTTTCTGGATAGGTAAATCCAACATTATAAAGAGGACAGTTCTCCATGAGAATTATGTAATGTAAACAGACACAAAATAAATGCATTTCTACTTATGTACTCTTCGTTCTCCCCTCTGTCCCTCTATATGACCTGGTTTTTGCCTAGCATACTGGTTTTTGTTTACCTTTATATGTATATATCTTTTTTACTTGATTATCAATTTCAGATGATCTCTTTAGACCGCCAATTATAATAGATTAGCAAATCAGTCTAGGAATAATAGTGATGGTGGTGACAGTAATTAGCACTGAGTATGTACCATATAAGGAGCCATGGTGGCAGACTGGTTAAACGCTCACCTGCTAACTGAAAGGTTAGTGGTTCAAACCCACCATCCGCTCCTCGGGAGAAAGATGTGGCAGTCTGCTTTTGTAAAGATTTCCAGTCTTGGAAACCCTATAGGGCAGTTCTGCTCTGTCCTGTAGGGTCACTATGAGTTGGAATCGACTCGATGGCAGTGGGATGTACCATATAAGGACTCCTAGTAGCACAATGGTAAAGCACTCAGCTGCTAGCCAAAAGGTCAATGGTTTGAACCCCCAGGTGGCTCTGTGGGAGAAAAGACCTGGAAATCTGCTCCCTTAGAGATTACAGCCTAGGACACCCTATGGGGCAGTTCTGCTGTGTCAGTCACATAGGATCACTATGAGTCAGAATTGACTTGATGCGGTACAACAACAGCAACATGGAGCATGTATCAGGTGCTGCTTTAAACACTATTTATACATTAACAGATTTAATATTTAAATCTGACATAACTCCCAACCCAACCCATTGCCGTCGAGTTGATTCCGACTCATAGCAACCCTATACGACAGAGTAGAACTGCCCCATAGGGTTTCCAGGGAGCAGCTGGTGGATTCGAACTGCCGACCTTTTGGTTAGCAGCTGTAGCTCTTAACCTCTGTACCAGGAGGGCTCCTTAACTCTACAATGTTGTTGTTGTTGTTAGGTGCCATTGAGTTGGTTCCGACTCATAGCAACCCTGCAGGACAGAGTAGAACTGCCCTATAGGGTTTTCAGGGAGCAGATGGTGGATTCGAACTGCTGACCTTTTGGTTAGCAGCCATAGCCCTTAACCACTGTGCCACCAGGGCCTCTTAACTCTGACATGTTGTCGGGGCAGTCAAGTTGGTTCCGACTCATAGAGACCCTATAGGACAGAGTAGAATTGCCCCATGGGGTTTCCAAGGAGCGGCTGATGGATTTGAACTACTGACCTTTTGGTTAGCAGCTGAGCTCTTAACCACCACACCGGAGATGTCACGGCCATAGTGCTTCACTACCTCTGATTTCACTTCCCGTTCTCTCCTGACTTCTACTAGTTGCATCACTTCTGCCTGTGGTTGCAGGTGTCTTCTTTTGGTGTCTTTCCCGCTCCTACTGGACAGGCTTCCTCATATTTAGGGTCACATGTGTCCGGTTTTCTAACAAAAGGAATTGCACAGTGATTGTTAAGGGACCAGTGGGGACCTGCCTTTATGCTGCCATTTTAAGCCTGGAAGTCTGCGAATCGTTGTATTGTGTTTTTCGACAGAACGATATGACAACTGCACGACTACGATGGGGAGATATGCTCCTGCCATTGCTTAAAAAATACAAGCTGAACATCACGTGGGGCGACCAGGATTTATTGAATATCATATTTTTTCATAATCCAGGTAATCAGTTATTTCCCTTTTATCCTCTGCATTAAAAAAATGACAAACAGTATTTACTCAGAAATGAAGAAGCACTTTTTGGTTTTGGCATGTATTAATTGTCACCATTTATGTTTAAGATAGAATAAAACCTTTCCTGAATATGATCTAGTTGGAAGAGATTTAAATGCCAAGCATCATTTTCATTATTTTGGCAAAATGTTAATTCTGTGCAATTCAAAGAATTTGCTTCATTTTTTTCTCTTTCTTTACATAGAAAGCCTCTTTGTTTTTCCATGTCAATGGAATTATCGACCAGATCATTGTATATATGGAAGCAATTGTCAAGAAGCAGAAGAAGAAGGAATCTTTATTCTTCATGGGAACAGAGGTGTTTACCATGATGATAAGCAACCAGCATTTAGAGCTGTTTATGAAGCACTGAGAAATGTAAGTGTTTGCTTTTTTTATGTTTTACACCTTTCATTTGGAAATACTTGCAAGCCTTCAGAGAACTTGAAAGAATAGTACAAAGAATTTCCAAGTATCATCTACCTAGGTTCATCAGTTACTAACATTTTATACTATTCACATTATTTCTGATTCTCAGTGTATATACACACGTTGTTTTCTTTTTCCTGGATCATTGGAGTGTAATTTGCATCCTTCATGCCCTTTTACCCCTAAAAACTTCAGTGTCTCCTAAGAACAGGGGCATTCTTTTCTTAACCACAGTACGGATGTCAACTGTGGGAAATTTAATGTTGATAACAGTACTTTAATCTACTGTCCGTGTCTTTTTAGTCTCCTTTGATCTAGAATGGTTTCTTAGCCTTTCTTTGTCTTTTATAACATTGACATTTTTGGGCAATAGTGGCCACCCTCCCTTTTTGTTCTTTATTCTGGCTTGTTTGATGTTGCCTTACGATTGGGCTCATGTTATGCATTCCTGGTCGGAATACTGTATCAGTGATGTTGTGTCTCTCTCTGGGTATCACGTTCATAGGTACCTTGTGTATCTGCCCCTCAGTGGTGATGATGATTTTGAGCTCCCAGTCAAAACGTTATCTAATTTCCCCACCGTATAGTTATTTTTCCTCTCGTAAGCAGTCTATGGGGAGACTCTTTAACACCATGCAAATATCCTGCTCCTCATCAGAATTTCCCTCCTAGATTTAGCATCCGTTGGTAATTCTTGCTAAACCCAGTCTTTACTATGGTAGTTGCAAATTGAAGACCGTCCAACTCTAGAACCTCACATATATCGTTTGGCACTCAGTATTCTACTGTAAGGAAGAGCCCTTCATTCTTCCCCATACATGTATCTGTTACCGGTTTGAACTCATTGCTGTATTTTTGTTTATGATTTTTAATTAATTCTCTTTTAATAATGGTGATGCTGAAGTTGTTCCCGATTTGGCCAGGGGGAGACCCTTTTGACTACCTTTTGTGCCCTTTTGACATGTCCCCGTCATTCTTTTGGAGTATTTCCTTACTTTCTTTCTGAGCAATATGTTCTGAACTCATCTTGTACCTTCCCTACCCTAGCCCTTAAGTCAGCCATTTCTCCACAGAGCCTTGGTTCCTTTCAGTAGGCTCTAAGTGGTAGATGTGCTTATTGCTACGAGAGTGATTTTACTTCTAGGGCTGTTCAGTGACAGAGCTAGGAAATAATAAACACGCATACATAAAATCATGTGTTTACCCTGAGGCCTCCGGTTTCAGTCTGTCTTTCTAGCATTCTGCTACTCTGTGTTTTTCTCTCCTTTTCTTCTACAGTTAGAATCCTACCATAAACATTTCCTCATTTACTTAATCCTAAAATACACTTAAAATAATCCCAGAAATTCTTCATTCATATCATTATCTCCTATCTCTGTCTCCTTCCAGTTAACCACAATTTGGTACTAAGAATTCAGGATTTGCTTCCAGTTCTTGCCCTCTCTCCTCCCTTGCCCCAAGACTGAGGGTGTATACTCAATACTGTGTTCAGAAATTACTTTGATTAGTCGTTTTTTTCTCCTTCCCTTCAATGTGGTTATTTTATTCATTTGAAATGTAAATGGGTTCATTTGTTTCAGTAGGCTTTTAGCTTTATTTGTTTTTTCTTTCCTTTCTTGTTGATTTAATTTTATTTTTTGAATACGTACAATATTAAAAGCAGAGTCCCTGGGTGGCGCAAAATGATAAAGCACTTCACTACTAGCCAAAAGGTTGGCAGTTCCAACCCACCCAGAGGCACCTTGGAAGACAAACCGGTAGATTTGCTTCTGAAATGTCAAGGCTTGAAAACTCTATGGAGCAGTTCTCTGCACGCATGGGGTTACCACGAGTCAGAATCCACTCAACAGCAACTAACAACAACAACAGAATATTAATATACTTTAAAAAGTCAAAACCATGTAATGGTTCATGCAGAAGTGCTGCTGCTTCCCCTGTCGTTTCCGCTCCACCCCTCCTCCCTGAGCTGTAGGGTACCAACTTCATTGTTTTCTGGTTGTTGTCCTTCCTGTGTTTCTTACTGTAACATGAGCGGATAGATGCATTATTTGTAATTTTTCTTTTCTTATACAAAATATACTCTGTATTCTTTTGCTCTTTGCTTTTTTCACTTAAAATATTCTAGAAATCCGTGTGTTTATAGATAGCTCATCTTTACTGCTGTGTGATGATTTTGTGGTGTACCAGCGTTTATTCAACCAGTCTCTTTGTGTTTGGACATTTCAGTAGTTTCCAATATTTTGAATTATCAATGATGCTGCAATGAGTGACTTTGCTATATGTATTTTCAGAGATGTATCTTTAGGTTAGGAATCCCTAGGTGGTGCAAATGGTTAAGTGCTGGACTGCTAAGTGAAAGGTTGGAGGTTCAAACCCACCCAGAGGTGTCAAGAAGAAAGGTGTGGCAGTCTGCTTTCGCAAGGTCAAAGCCATGAAAACCCTGCAGAGGGCAGTTCCACTCTGAAACACATAGGTCGCCATGAGGCGGAATCAACTCATGGCAACTGTCTTTTGTTTGTTTTAGGGTAGATTTCTAGAAGTGGGCCTATTGGGTAAATGCTTATGCAGTTTCCCTTATGTAGGAATTGTGCCATTTTGCATTCCTGCCAACAATTTATTAGAAGGCGTATTTCCCACAGCCTTACCAATTGGATGGGTGAGAAATGGAATCTTAGTGTAGTTTTGATTTGCATTCCTGTTATTAAGAGTGAAGTTGAACATCTTTTTGTATATTTAAGGGGCATTTTAATATCTTTTTGGTGAATTTTCTTTAAAGTCTTTTGCCTGTTCTTTCATAAACCAAAACCAATTCCCACTGAGTCCGTTCCAACCCATGGCGATCCTGTGTGTGTCAGAGTAGAGCCATGCTTCATAGGGTTTTCAGTGGCTGATTTTTCAGAAGTAGAGGGCCAGACCTTTCTTCTGAGGCACCTCTGGGTAGATTTGAAAATAACCACCTTATTGAGATATAATTTATACAGCACAGAGTTCACTCATTTTGAAAGCATACGATTCAATGGTTTTTAGTATGTTTACAGAGTTGTGCAGCCATAACCATGAGACATTTTTGGTCTTTCTTATCCCCACCTTAATTTTCAAAAGTTCTTTGTATATTAGAAATATTAGTTCTTTATGCTTACACACTGTTGGTGGGAATGTAAAATGGTACAACCACTTTGGAAATCGATTTGGCGCTCCCTTAAAAAGCTAGAAATAGAAGTACCATACGATCCAGCAATCCCGCTCCTTGGAATGTATTCTAGAAAAATAAGAGCCATCGCGCGAATAGATATATGCACACCCATGTTCATGGCAGCACTGTTCATGATAGCAAAAAGATGGACGAATGGATAAACAAATTATGGTATATTCACACAATGGAATACTATGCAACGATAAAGAACAACGATGAAGCCGTGAAACATCTTATAACATGGAGGAATTTGGAGGGCATTATGCTGAGTGAATTTAGTCAGTCACAGAAGGACAAATACGGTATGAGACCACGATTGTAAGAACTCAAGAAAAGGTTGAAACACAGAAGAGAACATTCTTTGATGGTTATGAGGGTGGGGAGGGAAGGTGAGGGTTATTCACTAACTAGACAGTAGACAAGAATTACCTTAGGTGAAGGGAAGGACAGCACACACTACAGGGGAAGTCAGCACAACTGGACTGTCATGGTTTGAATTATGTCCCCCCAAAAATGTGTGTATCAGTTTGGCTGGGCCATGATTCCTGGTACTGTGTGATTTTCCTATATGTTGTAAATCCTGCCTCTGTGATGTAAATGAGGGAAGATGGGTGGCAGTTGTGTTAGTAAGGCAGGACTGGATCTACAAGAGTAGATTGTGTCCTGAGGCAATTTCTTGAGATATAAAAGAGAGAAGTGAGCAGTGAGACAAGGGGACCTCATACTATCAAGAAAGCAGTGCCGGAAGCAGAGCGCGTCCTTTGGACCGAGGTTCCTGCACAAAGAAGCTCCTAGTCCAGGAGAACACCAAAGAGAAGGCCGACAAAGAGAAAAAGCCTTCCCCTGGAGCTGACGCCCTGAATTTGGACTTTTAGCCTACTCTGACTGTGAGGAAATAAATTTCTCTTCGTTAAAACCATCCACTTGTGGTATTTCTGTTACAGCGGCACTAGATGACTAAGGCATGGACTAAACCAAAGCTAAGAAGTTTCCTGAATACAGCCAAACACCTTGAGGGACAGAGTGGCAGGGGCAGGGTTGTGGAGACCCTGCTTTCAGGGGACATCTAGGTCAATTTGCATAACAAAGTTTATTAAGAAAATGTTCTGCATCCCACTTTGGTGAGTGGTGTTTGGGGTCTTAAAAGCTAGCAAGTGACCATCTAAGATGCATCAATTGGTCCCAACCACCTGGAGTCAAGGAGAGTGAAGAACACCGAAGACACAAGGAAAGTATTAACCCAAGAGACAGACAGGGCCACATAGACCAGACACTTTGTCAGCCTGAGACCAGAAGAACTAGATGGTGCCTGGCTACCACAGTGACCACCCTGACAGGGAACACAGCAGAGTCCCTGATGGAACAGGAGAAAGGTGGGATGCAGAACTCAGATTCTAGTAAAAAGACCAGACTAAATGATCTGACTGAGACTGCAGGATCCCCAGAAGACATGGCCACCGGACTCTCTGTCAACCCAGAACTAAAACCATTCCCAAGGCTAACTCTTCAGATGAAGATTAGAGTGGACTGTAGGACATAAAATGATACTCGTGAAGAGCGTGCTTCTTTGCTCAAGTAGATACGTGAGACTAATGGGCAGCTCCTGTCTGGAGGTGAGATGAGAGGGCAGAGAGGGTTAGGAGCTGGTTGAATGGACACGGGAAATTGGGTGGAAGGTGGGTGGGGGTTGTCACAGTATAGGGAGAGCAATTGGGGTCGCATAATAATGTTTAAGTTTTTGTATGAGAGACTAACTTGAATTGTAAACTTTCACTTAAACTACAACAATAAAAAAAAAAGAAGAAATATTAGTCCTTTGTCTGTGATACATGTCTTAAATAATTTCTCCCAATTTGACTTTGTGTAGTTGTGTTTTTTTTTTTTTTTTTGCTATGCAGGCCTTTTTTAAAAATACTTACATAATGCAATTTGTTAAATTTTTTTTTTTTTTTTTAAAGGCATAATTAGAAAGCCTTTCCCTACCTACACTCAGGTGCCTGTTGTAGAAGAATTCACCCATATACCATTTCATTTATTACATTTAGATCTCTGCTTTATTTGTAATTTACTCTTTTGTATTTATTGGGTGAGGAATGGATCTAATTTTATCTTTTTCTATATAATAACCCCGTTGTTCCAATGCTATTTATTTAAAAGTCTATCTTTAACCCAAAGGTTTGAGGTACTGGCTTTATTTTTACTAAAATTCATTTTTAATTTCTGCATTTTTTATTGTTTCATTAGTCTGCTTATATACTAGTACCACACTATTTTAATTATATTTAAATTTTAATTTATAGAAGCTTTGTACTATATTTTAATATCTAGTAAAGCTATTTCCTTTTCATAGCTCTTTTCAGTTTTTTATATTTTTTATTGTTTATATTTTTCTATATTTTCCACAAGTATCAACTCATTTAACTTCGTAAAAATGTTTGTTGGTGTTTTTATTGAGGGCATATCAGCTCTGTATATTAACTTAAGGAGAGATGACATTTTGATAATGTTGAGATGTCCTAACCAAGAGCAAGAATTATCTTTCCATTTATGTCTTTTAGAAATGCCTTAAAGTGTCTTCATATACGTTTTGAACTTATCTTAAGTATTTTATCTTTGTTGGTATTATAAATGGGGTTTTGTCTTTTAAACATTTGTTTTATATTAACTGCAGGGGGAAAAATTACACTGCTCTTCCCCTACCCCTATCTCAGATACCTGTTCTTCTCTTTTTCCTTCTTGTTCTTATGGTCCCCCTTTTGTATCATTAAGATGGTTGGTGGAGGAAATGATTTTACTTCACATACCCCCAGATTGTTGCATGAGCAATTCTCATGAATATGTCGAGCACCAGAACTTAAGGCAAATCCAAAGGCGGTTTGGATTTATAGTTTCGCTTAATGAGCGGTCTCGCCTCATTTACTGAGACCTAGGGAGAGGTACATGTTGCCATTCAACTCACTATAGATGTGCTTTCTGTTCTGCTAGACCATATGCCTAATGAGTGAAGACAAACAAAAGGAGTGCTGGTTTGGTTGAAGTGTGGGGATTAGGAGAAGAACTAAAGTCCCTAGTTGGTAGGTTCCCATTCTTGTTATTACTAGTGTCGGAAAACCTCTGGTCTAGTACAGCTTATTGTTAGGAATGAGAATAAAGATACTTAACTATAATACATTATGACAGAGGCTGTACTACAACTGTGAAAAAGTATAATAGCTTTGCCTTGAAGGGTCAGAGAACGCCTCATTGCTCACATTTGAAGTGGTCCCTAAAGATGAGTATGAGTTTGCCGGGTGAGCAGGAGCAGCCTGGGTAGAAAACTGCCTGAGAAAAGGCTCAGAGCCTGTGAAAAAATCCATGCTGTGGTCAGGCATTGAGACGTGTAGGTTGACTGGAGTGTTGGATGAAGGTAGGAAGTGTTTGGGGATGAGGGTGGAAATGGAGGTTGTGATGATCTGCCATGATAAAGAATTGAAGTTTTCTCTTGGAAATCTATGTTTCTCAAGGTTGATGGTAGACAAAGTGCTAATAGCATTGTAAGCTCAGTATTGTATATTTTTTGCTTAGTTTCTTGTCTTATAAATTTGACAACTAAGGTTTCTAAATAGTTATCATGGATTGAATTATGTCCCCCCAAAAATGTGTGTATCAGTCTGGCTGGACCATGATTCCCTGTGTGGTGGTTGTCGTCCATTTTGTGAATGTAATTTTATGTTAAAGAGGATTAGGGTGGGATTGTGTAACACCCTTACTAATGTCACATCCCTGATCCAATGTAAAGGAGTTTCCCTAGGGTGTGCCCTACACCACCTTTTGTCTTACAAGAGATAAAAAGAAAGGGAAGCAAACAGAGAATTGGGGACCTCATACCACCAAGAAAGCAGGGCTGGGAGCAGAGCTTGTCCTTTGGACCTGGGGTTCCTGTGTGAAGAAGCTCCTAGTCTAGGGAGAGATTGATGACAAAGACCATCCGCCTTCCTCCAGAGCCAGCAGAGAGAGAAAGGCTTCCCCTGGAGGTGATGCCCTGAATTTGGACTTTTAGCCTACTTTACTGTGAAGAAATAAATTACTCTTTGTTAAAGCCATCCGCTTGTGGTATTTCTGATATACCAGCACTAGATGACCAAGACATTAGTTTATCATGATATCACTATTCACTGAAGAATTACAGAATTTAGTGTTGATGGTCATTATAATGTAGTAGGCCTTCTGTGCCTTCAGAAATCAATACCATATTTTAATAGTGCTTTCTTTTGAGTTGTCAGAAGGTGGTAAAAATGAAGAAAAGTACTTTTGGGGGTCTGAGGCTTTGCAGGATAGAAAGGAAATGCATTCCTATGAAAATGTGAATTTTGTATTTGTTTCCTTTGAGCCTTTATAAAGCCCATTATTAGTGAACTAAATCTCCCTAGTTTTATTTGGACTTTTCTTTGGTTTATATATCTTTTAAAACCTGAGTAATGGTTTTAAGCTGAGCAATTATGCACTTGAATTTTTAAAAATAAATCTTATCTTTAAAATGATTTCAAGTACTGAATGACTTTTGTGTTTGTTTTGGGTCTGTGTTAACTACAGCTTATATCTATCCATTTTTCACATTAATGAAATTAATCTTTTATGGTACTCTTGGTTAATGTTTTTATATTCCCTTATCTATAATTCAGTGAGAAGTGTAATTTTTGAAGAATTGCATTCAGACAAGGGTAATTATGCACGTTCAGAGAGAGGCTTAGTCATAGCCATGGAATGCAGTGAACAATTCATGAATTATAAAAGATGTGAACTCTGTTTAATCCATAAATATTTGTTACATATTAGTTGTTGAATGAATAAAATTTTAAGTTTGAAAATTGCAAATTAAAATAGGAACAAAACATTTTATTGCTCCATAAGGTATTTTCTATTTCATGTATTTCTTTCTGAATTATTGTATTTCTTGGTGTTTGTCTTAACTTTGACTTAATTCACACCCTGCTTGTATTTGCATAACTGTCTCTGCAGGGGAGTCTTGAGTATGGGGATCATTGTCTTATGTAATTTTGTTTTCCAACCACAGTGCCTCCTTGTATATGATCAGCACTCAGCATTTGTTGGATTGAGCTGCCAATCTGCCATATTTTCCAGACAGGAAAATGCCCAGAATTGCCTGATTGTGGCCATGGTAGTTGCACTGCTTATTCCCTGTCTTTCAGTGGACAATCTTATATATTAAGCATAAGCGTAACATTCCTAAATATTTGGAATTGGGTACTGTGCAAGTGTGAAGAGGGAATGATTAACTGGGTCAGAGGCTTGTCTGAAGAGCTAACATTTGAACTGAGCTCTGAGGGATGATGAGTACCAGGCACAGGAAGAAAGGTGAGGACAAGTCAAGGACAGCATTCAGTATGTCGAGAGGCCTAGAGTCAGGTAAGGGGAAGACCCAGAAGCAGGTTACCTATCATCACCTCTGCGAGCACTGCGGTAGTTTATGTGAATGGCAGAATGCAGCGTCTTCAGGCTGTATTTATATAGGTGGACACTTTGATAGTTTATGTTCTTCCTTGAAGGTCAAATTGCTTATGTCAGATTAGACCAGAAAGAGGTCTGATTCATGAGGCGATTATTTATTTTGGAAAAATACTCATCAAAAGACTATTCTTTATCAAGTGAAGGGAAAAAAATTTTTAAACCATAATCACCGATTTACGTCACAGGAAAGTGAATGAGCTGAATCTCAAGTACATACTTCATAGTCCTGGGAATAGACAGTCTTCCTCTGACTTTTAAACACCTTAGCAGTGCTTTCATTTTATTGTCATAGTGTAGTAAGAAAAAATTCAGAGTTTGGCCTGTCTGCCTTTCAACTAGTTGTTCAAGTATGTTTTTTGTACACATTGAAATGATACTTCCCAGTATTATTTGATAAAGGTATCTTCTATGCCTGGCTGCCATTTGTAATCCCAAAAAGATTTAGGCATATCTGTCTATATACAACATGGCACATTTCCTGGTTTTCCACTGTTAACTTGAGCTACATCTTTCAATAGAATTTTTGAAGTGGACGTGGCATGGTGTCTTAATTATGTAGTGCTGCTATAACAGAAATACCACAAGTGGATCTCTTTAACAAAGAAAAATTTATTTTCTCACAGTTTAGGAGGCTTGAAGTCCAAATTCAGGGTGCCAGCTCTAGGGGAAGGCTTTCTCCGTCGGTTCTGGGGGAAGGTCCTTGTCATCAAGCTTACCCTGCTCTAGGAGCTTCTCTGTGCAGGAACCCCAGGTCCAAAGAACACACTCCCTGCGCTGCTTTCTTGGTGGTATGAGGTCCTCCTGACTCTGTTCACTTCTCTCTTTTATATCTCAAAAGAGATTGACTCAGGATATAACCTAATCTTGTAGATTGAGTCCTGCCTCATTTAATGTAACTGCCTCTAATCCCATCTCATTAACATCATAGAGGTAGGATTTACAACAAATAGGAAAATCACATTATATGACAGAATGGTGGACAGTCACACAATACTGGGAATCATGGCCTAGCCAAGTTGACACACATTTTTAGGGGACACAGTTCCGTCCACAACAGAAGATTTCATTTGCTTGTTTGGATAAACAGTGCTGTGGGGTGGTTAAGGACTTGGACTTTTGGAGCTAGACTGCCAGGGTGGAATCCTGGTTTAGCCACTTATAACTTTATAACTGTGAGAAAATGGTCTCTTCCTACCTTAGTTGCTTCATAGTAAATTGGGAATAATCACTCAAAAAAAAAAAAGAGAAAAAACCAAACCCATTGCTGTCGAGTCAATTCTGACTCAGCGAACCTATAAGACTCTGTAGAACTGCCCCATAGCATTTCCAAGGCTATAAATTTTTACAGAAGCAGACTGCCACATCTTTCTTGGGTAGAGTTGCTGGCGGGTTCGAATCTCCAACCTTTTGGTTTGCAGCCAAGTACTTTAACCATCGTGTCACCAAGGCTGCTGGGGATGATAATAATAGTACTTATTTAGTACGGTTGTGAGGACTAAATGCATGAATACACACAAAGTTCTTAGAATGGTACCTGTTGTATAGGAAGCACTATATGTGTTAGCCGTTATCTTCATCATGTATTTTCATGGTATTCTGCCTAGCTTAAGCTTTCCACATCCCCCTTTTTGGTCTTCAAAACAATTTTTGGTAATTAGCTCCAAGAGTGATGGTTTCATGCAGTTATTACCCATGATTTTCTTGCTCAAGAGATACCAAAGCTTAGGATCTCTTTCCACCATGTGTCTGTCAGTTTGTCATACTGTGGTGGCTTGCATATGAATCTAAGAAAATCGGAAATCATCAGAAATGAAATGGAACATGTAAAGATCAATATCCTAGGCATTAGTGAGCTGAAATGGACTGGTATTTGCCATCTTGAATCAGACAGTCGTATGGTCTACTATGCCAGGAATGACAAATTGAAGAGGAATGGTATCACATTCATTGTCAGAAAGAGCATTTCAAGATCTATCCTGAAAAGCTGTCAGTGATAGGGTAATATCCATATGCCTACAAAGAAGACCAGTTAATATGACTATCATTCAAATATACGCACCAACCACTAAGGCCAAAGATGAGAGAAATAGAAGATTTTTACCAACTTCTGCAGTCTGAACTTGATCAAACATGCAGTCAAGATGCATTGATAGTTACTGGTGATTGGAATGTGAAAGTTGGAAACCAAGAAGGAGTAGTGGTAGTTGGAAAGTATGGCCTTGGTGATAGAAATGATGCTAGAGATTGCATGATAGAATCTTGCAAGACCAATGACTTCTTCGTTGCAAATACCTTTTTTCAACAACATAAATGGCAGTTATACATGTGGATCTCACTGAATGGAAAACATAGGAATCAAATAGACTACGTCTGTGGAAAGAGATGATGGAAAAGCTCAGTATCACCAGTCAGAACAAGGCCAGGGGCTGACTTCAGAACAGACCATCAGTTGCTCGTATGCAAGTTTAAGTTGAAGCTGAAGAAAATTAAAACAAGTCCATGAGAACAAAAATATGACCTTGAGTATATCCCACCTGAATTTAGAGACTATCTCAAGAATAGATTTGATGCATTGAACACTTAATGACCAAAGACCAGACGAGTTGTGGGATGACACTAAGGACATTATACATGAGGAAAGCAAGAGGTCATTAAAAAGACAAGAAAGAAAGAAAAGACCAAAATGGATGTCAGAGACCCTGAAACTTGCTTTTGAACATAGTGTAGTTAAAGTGAATGGAAGAAATGATGAAATAAAAGGGCTGAATAGAAGATTTCAAAAGCTGGCTCAAGAAGACACAGTAAAGTATTATAATGAAATATGCAAAGACCTGGAGTTAGAAAACCAAAAGGGAAGAACACACTCGGCATTTCTCAATTTGAAAGAACTGAAGAAAAAAATTCAAGCCTCCAGTTGCAATATTGAAGAATCCTACAGGGAAAATATTGACTGGCCCAGGAAGCATCAGAAGAAGATGGAAGGAATACACAGAGTTGCTGTACCAAAAAGAATTGGTCGACGTTCAGCCATTTCAGGAGTTAGTATATGATCAAGAACCAATGGTATTGAAGGAAGAAGACCAGGCTGCACTGAAGGCACTGATGAAAACAAGGCACCAGGAGTTGATGGAATACCAGTTGAGATGTTTCACTAAACAGATGCAACACTGGAGGTGCTCCCTCGTTTCTGCCAACAAATTTGGAAGACAGCTACCTGGCCAAATGACTGAAAGAGATCCATATTTGTGCCCATTCCAAAGAAAGGTGATCTAACCGAACACGGAAATTATCAAACAGTATCATTAATATCACATACAAGTGAAATTATGCAGAGGATAATTCAAAAAATGGTTGCAGCAGTACATGGACAGGGACCTGCCTGAAATTCAAGCTGGATTCAGAAGAGGATGTGAAACGAGGGATATCGTGCTGATGTTAGATGGATCTTGGCTGAAAGCATAGAATACCAGAGAGATGTTTACCTGTGTTTTATTGACTCTGAAAAAGCATTCGACTCTGTGGATCATAACAAATTATGGATAACATTGCGAAGAATAGGAATTCCAGAACACTTAATTGTGCTCATGAGGAACCTGTACATAGACCAAGAGGCAGTTGTCGGAACAGAACAAGGGGATACTGAGAGAGGTTTAAAATTGGGAAAGGTGTGGGTCAAGGTTGTATCCTTTAACCATACATATTCAGCCTGTATGTTGAGCAAATAATGCGAGAAGCTGGACTATATGAAGAAGAACGTGGCATCAGGACTGATGGAATACTTACTAACTGCCTGCGATATGCAGATGACACAACTTTGCTTACTGAAGGTGAAGAGGACTAGAAGCACTTACTAATGAAGATCAAAGACCACAGTCTTCAGTATGGATTACACCTCAACAAAAAGAAGACAAAAATCCTCACAACTGGCCCAATAAGCAACATCATGATAAACAGGGAAAAGATTGAAGTTGTCAAGGATTTCATTTTATTTGGATCCACAATCAACACCCATGGAAGCAGCAGTCAAGAAATGAAAAGATGCATTGCATTGGGCGAATCTGCCGCAAAAGACCTCTTTAAAGTGTTGAGAAGGAAAGATGTCACCTTGAAGACTAAGGTGTGCCTGACCCAAGCCATGGTGTTTTCAGTTGCCTCCTATGCATGTGAAAGTTGGACGGTGAATAAGGAAGACCAAAGAAGAATTGATGCTTTTGAATTGTGGTGTTGGCGAAGAATATTGAATGTACCATGGACTGCCAGAAGAACGAACAAATCTGTCTTGGAAGAAGTACAACCAAAATGCTCCTTAGAAGCAAGGTTGGCAAGACTACGTCTCGCATACTTCGGACATGTTGTCAGGAAGGATCAGTCCCTAGAAAAGGACATCATGCTCGGTAAAGCAGAGAGGGTCAGTGAAAAAGAGGAAGATCCTCAATGAGATGGATTGACACAGTGGCTGCAACAATGGGCTTAAGCATAACGATTGTGAGGATGGCACAGGACCTGGCAGTGTTTTGTTCTGTAAGTCAGAACCAACTAGGCGGCACCTAACAGCAGTAGCAACAAAATCTGTTTGCAGGTTTACACTGATGAAATCTGTGTTATAAATAAGCATCTAGTACACAGTATTCTCACTAGATTGGCTGTAGCTTTCCACAGACTTGCTAATTTATCATTGGGATGATTCTTTCAGTCAGTGTCATGGTGGTGAGCCTCAAGTTCTGAATTTCCTTCATGATCTTGCATTTTTCACTGACTTCAGACTTCCACATTAACATACCTATTTGCAGGATGCATGATCTTTCTAATTGAAAATACGTTGTTGTTATTAGCTGCTGTCAAATCATATACTTCGTTGAAAATACTAAGATCACAAAATTATTTCCACTTAGCCACTATTAAAGTATTTTCTAAAATATATTCCTCAGCCATTAATGTATTTTGCAGTAAAATAAGACTGGTCAAAATAAATTTTGGAAATTGTGGGGCAAGCAACATTCAACAGATGTATTTTATGTTTTACTGTTTAGTGTTCTTCATGTGCCAGTATGAATCTTCATGAAGAGTATATAATATTTAAAAGTTCCCAAATGTGTTTATGCTTGGGATCCTTTTGTGCATAGCACCTAACACTTAGGGTTCTCTGGGAAATGGTGGACTATGCTATAGTTCGGTCTTCCGACTCCATGCCTCCATCACAGTCATTTCCAGTCCAGCCTGCATACTATTATCAGTGTGATTTTTTGGAATGTGGGATGGGGATGAGGTGCATGGGTTATAAGGTTCCCCCCCCTTCTTAAATATTTATTTTGGGTGGCAGTATACATGGCCAAACTTATATCCATTCACAATTTCTACATCAACAGTCCAGTAACATTGGTTGCATACTTCTCCTTATGTCCCCATTCTCACTGTCTCTACCCATATTGTTTCATCACCATTAATTTAGGCTCTCTGCTCCTTAAAGTTCTCATCTGTGCTTTAGATTAAGTATTGTCAGATTAAGCTCATATTGATAATTCTGTGTAAGAGTGCTATGCTGGAGGTAAACATTCTTTATTAATTGGACTAAATTGTTGTTTAGTTTAACAGTGGCTTCATGGGATGGTTTCAGTTCAAGTTTAAAGATTGTTTCTCGGCATTTGTTTTGAGAGTTCCCCCAGTCTAAATGGATCCAGTAAGTCTGTTTCCATATGAGTTTGAGGTTCTTTTCCATGCTTTTCCTCCTTTTGATCAGGATCCATCTGTTGGTCAAAACGTTCAGTAATGGTAGTCGGGCACCATCTATTTGTTCTGGTGTCATGGAAATGGAGGTAGTAGTTTCTGGAGGAAATTAAACCTGCAGTCCATTTCCTTCTCCAGTTCCTGGGTCTCCTTCCTCTGCTGTTCTAGTTGAATACAGACCAGTTGGTGTATCTTGAGTGTCAAGACATCCCCCCCCCCCCCACTTTTTCTTTTAACCAATCTGACTTTCATTACTGTATTCCAGATACAGTCAGAACTCTTGGTAGTCTTCTCACACTCTGAGACCTCTCTGCCCTTGAACACCTTCCCTTGGCCTGGAATGCCGCACCCCCATTACCTGTTCTCTGAAAAGCTTTCTCTGATTCCCCCAGGGATTTACCATGACTTTCTCCCTTCTCTACTGCGAGATCATAGTTCTATTTAATTCAATATGTGTTAAGCATACCTTTTGTGAAGATTTCAGTGGAGGTTGTGAATATTAAATTGACCAAAGAAGCTTGGAAAATATTTGAATTAAGTTTTTATATGTCTCTGTCTTTTTGTTCTCTTTCTCTAGTGCTCTTTTGAAGATGACAGTGTTCGTTCCTTATTAAAACCTTTAGAACTGGAACTACAAAATACAGTGCATACATACTGTGGAAAAATCTACAAAATATTTATCAAACAGCTAATGAAAAGCATAAGAGACCGTTATGAGAGACCACCAAAGGAAAGGTGACTTTTGGTGACTGCCAAATCAACTGCATTAAAAGACAAAATGTCAGAGGATAAGTGTGAAGGGATAGTCTTGAACAGAGTGTTCAGGAAGGAGTTAGTTATCCATCTTGAGAATAATTTTTTTCCTGATGGGGTTAAATGAGCAATATGTTCATGTAATGAAGAATAGGTTAAAATCTTGGACCCCAATAAGAAGACATTTTTGATCCTCTGGTGTTTTGTAGCGTTATTTATCATTCCAGTATTGATGAAAATGTGTTATTATATGGTTATAGTCTAAAGACTTCCATTGACTACCCTGGAGTAAGAACAGTAGGGGTGTATGGATGGAAAAAATGTACCTCATACCCAATGAAAACAGTCAAACTGTGAGTATAGCAATAATTTTATGTCAGCACTAACCTCACTTTAAATGTGTGAGAACAAACTTGTTTACAGGAGCAGGAAAGGTTCTGTTTCTAAAGAAATGTGATGTAACTGATGTAACCATTGACAATCTGTATGTGCCTTTATACATTTCATCTCTGTTTTAAAATATTTCTGTGACAATCGTGCTTAAAACTATTTTTAGATTATAAGTAAGCTGCGTGTTTAAAACAGCTGTATAAGAAGGTGGTGAGTGAGTGAAATGTTTAGGTTTTAGTTATTGGGGTTTTGTGTGTATGTGTGTTTGTGAAATGTGTCTTATTTCATTTTGTATATGCTAAACTGTCTTGTCAAAACTCAGATCTAAGATTGTTAAACATATTTTGGGAGAATTTTATCATTTTAAATGAAAAATTTCAGCTTTACTGGGCATTCTGGAAACAAAAAATATTGAGTTGATAATAAAGTGGGAACCTTGATAGTATATACTAATATGATGGTGGAAAATGTGATGAACCAAAATGCATAAGCTAAACACTTCCATGAACAGTAATTTTAGTTGTCATGGAGCAGAAACAAGTGGCCCATTTAAAGCTTTTTCTTCTACCTCAAAATGGCATTGCAAGATACTTTAGAAGAAACAAATAAATAGAGCCTTACTGTAAGTTAGGCAACTTTGGTGAATGATTTGGATTAAAAAGATGATTGTTAACATCTGACTTACAGAAAACTAGTTTTGATTAAGTTGAAGTGCATATCTTCCATTTTTTGAATATCGCTTAAGACAGTTAATTATTTTTAAATCCTGAAGACCAGAAAAATACTACATCTCTTGGCATTCTTGACCTGCTAACTAATATAACTGTAGATCCTGGGTACTTAGCATGTACTGTGCTGGGGGCACAGATCTCATTTTCTCAAGTGTTATAAGGTCATCTTTTTCTGTCTTCAGTATTTTAATGCTTAAATAGAGAAGGGAAAATCATGAAGGAAAAATATCACTCCTGTGAAAATAGTGGTGATTGGCTTTATGAAGACATGGTGCCCTCCATAGAAACATCGAATATGCAGAAAGAAAGGATCAGTTGTCCCATGTCTTCTGCAGATCAGTCAGGGACGGATTGAGAGAGGGCAGGAGTAAGAAGTTGTTAATTAATCCAGCATTCTTAGAATAGATAGATTTAGAGAGCGCGATCTGTACTTCCTTGGCAGAATGCCACGGTGAGTGCAAGAACCTGTGAACTGTGTTGAAATTGAGCCTTCTGAGTAGAAAGTTAGAATCCTAGAATTTTGAAGTTTGGAGGGTATATATGAGATCATTTAGTGGTTCCCAAATGACACCTGCCTGCATGGCTATACGACTCTCATACGGAGCTTGTGAAGAATAGATTCCTAGGCTTTATCCTTTGGAGACTGTGGTATATTGTATCTAGGATAAGGTCTGCAAATCTTTTTCTTATTGAAAAGATTTAAACATCGCACAAAAGTAGAATAGTATGATGTTACTTATCACCCAGATCAAACATGTATCAGTGTTTTCCCATGTTTGCTTCATCTATCCCTTTTCTTCTTTTCTGAATTATCTTAAAAAGCTATAGACATCATGTTCTTTCACTGCTATAAACACTGCATATTAACAGTTTGCTGATCCCAATGACATACATCATACCTAACAAAAGTAACAAGAGCCCTTTGGTTTCTTCTAATATCCAGTCCTCAAGCAAATTTCCCTGATTTTTCAAATATGCTAGTTTATAGTTGGTTTGTTAGAGTTAGGGTGCATAAAAAAGCCACATACTGGTTTATGACTTTTTAACAAGCACCTCAGATGATTTTGATGTTAGCTAGTTTGGGAACCACCAGAAATTATTTTGACCGTTTGAAGCTTGAAAGTAGGATACCACAACTCTTGGCATAGTTGATGGATTATAAAATATGACTCTGAAATATTGTTATAAAAGAAGCACTCTGGGTTATTAACAAGATATGAATTTATTAAGTCCTTAAGATTTGCCATGTTTTATGCAAATAATGCTCACCTTTTACATTTGTTTGCCAACCGTGCCCTCTCACCCCCAGGTATTTTTGTAAGCACGCTATGCTAATTATTTTTTTACAGCAACATATTTAAAAATATTGGCACAGCATCGCTTATGAAAATACCTCGCGCCCTCCCCTTGCAATTGACAAACAAACATAGAAGGTGTGTGTTATTTGCATAAAAAATGGTAATTTCCTCAGTGAATGGAGAACTTCAGCCCCGTGGCCCCTAATATAATTGGTTGGAACTATGTAGAGTGTGCTCATAGTGTATGCCACTGGACTGTATACTGTGATCTAACACATGTATTGTGGCTTTTTTACACTGTCACATGCTCTACATTGTGGAGCATTTGGAAGGTTCTTCATCTGGTTTATTCAGACCTAACCTAATTGGACGTTTTACTACAAATTGGATTATGGTGAAAACTCTCTGTTGAAGGACTATTTTTATCTAAAATTAAGGGTATCATAGAAATTGCATAACAATATTGAAATGAATTTTCTGAATTTACCTTTAGAAGGTAATTTTTCCTTGAGCATTCTCAAAAACTACAGTTCTCAGAGTTAATGAGGTGAAATTATAGGTGGCCAGCTTACAGTATGTATCACATTGTTTTTCAGTGTAAATGTTCTTTTTATAGAACATAGTAAATCTATGCAGTTTATGTAAATTACATATCCTTTGAGTCTGTATGTTAGAACAGTTCTGACCTCAGAACTATCTCTGGGCTACACTATTACCAAAGTGGAATGATTTGAAAAAGTAGTCAAATTTGTATGAGGTAGCCGATTTAAAAGAACTTGGAAAATCTTGAGAAAATATATATTGTGATTTACATTTTAAGAAAATACATACTCCCCCCCGCCCCCTGTAAAGAGTCGTTCATTATGTATAAGATAACCAGGTTACCTTGAACACTTTAGAGCCTGAGACAAGATAGCTGCTTTACCCATTGCTCTGTGTTGCCTCCAGTCAGATGTTACTGGTGTAGCGAAAAGAACAGGCTGTGAACTAGAACTGTGTTTTCTTCTTGGTTGTGGACCTCAGGCTTATCACTTAACTCCCTCTGTGCCTTATTAGGTTTTTAAGTACAATCAATATGCCCTACAAACCTCATAAGAAGATGAGCCTCTGAAGAGGCAGTGGATTTGAAGGCATTCTGTGTGGCTTATCTAATGCCACACCAGTGTTACTGTTGAAGTTCTGTTTTACGCTGTTGTCTCCTGTACTGATCATTCTGTTTACTTAGGGTAAATGTTTTCTGACATATATTATGTCTCCGGTATGAATTTGCTTATATTATGTGAGGAGGAATTTTTAGGAAAAAAAAGTAGAGAAGCAAAGAATAATGTAAAAGAATGATCAGAAAAGAAGGAAGAGAGTAAGTGAGAAAATGTGAGAGGAAAGAGAAGGGAATCAGAGTGAGAACGGCAAACGACAGAGTAAGAAAAAAGATGGAACGAGTGTAGGAAAATTGAGAAATAGAGATGGAGAAGAATCTATTTTAGCAATTTTCCCATAGGATTCTGATAGGAAGCCAGGTTTGGGAATTAGTGCCGTGCCTTAAATAGCAGCTGAAACAATATATCACATCTGTTTATTCCTCAGTAGGGATACTTTCAGTTGAACTGTTACGAATGGATTAAAGAGAGCAGGGGATAGCAGAAATACATTAAGGGGAAACAGCATAAAATATATTATTCAGCATCTTTTCAGAAGTTTGTATTGTAAGTAGTTAATATCTTAGTAGTCATCAGAACTTCTTTGACCACTGATCAGTTATTTAAAATAACTTTTTGGGTTCTTTAGAGTAAATAGAGAAGAAAAGTAGGTGCAGTATACCAGGTGTGGGGTCAGTTATCCATTTATTAAATGTAATTTCAAGTGTCTTAAAACAGTAACTGCCTTATTGCATTTTAATATTGAACAAAAGTAGATTAAATCATGATTTGTACTATAGCAGTTACCCTTTTCTACATTGCCAAAGCAGCCTTTTTTGCCTGTTAAAGTCTAGCTAAACTGTGTTCTGATGTTTGTTGTTTCTTAATTCATTGAACATGAAACTAGATCTTTAAAACTAAATTGTATAAACTTAAGACAGAAGTCTAAAGGCTGGTACAAGAATTTTCTTTTTTCAAAACTAAAAATGAATATTGATGTTATGCAAATATCTAGCAATTACAAAATCAAGAGAAAAATATAGATTAGCATATTCGGCTAGTCAATTTAAAATTGATTGCAAACCAATGTCAAACTTACTTCTAAATGGAAATATATGTATTGTCAACTCTACCAGTAATTTCAAATGATTACTTCTTTAGAGTATTTAATAAACTCAGTTTTCAAACAGAAGAGAGCCTTTGAAGATACAGGGGAAAAAAAGATAGGAATGAAAAATTACACTGCTAAATACTATGAATACTATTTGGAGGATCTGTGATCAGACATTTTAGCAACAAACTTAACTGATATGGAATCTGAATGTGTTTGGTTTATATATACAGTCTACATATTTGAACATATTCACACACATACCACACACATAGCAATGCCTTGTAATAATTGGTGGAGAGAATGCAACGGTATGTATTCCATTTTAAAAATAAGTTGACTTTGTGATGGAAAAATAGCTGTTTCCAACCTTTGTATAAAATTTCTTCAGAGAATATTAGAATGTGGTGCAAAATTAATTCAGATTTTTAGTATTGCTATAGAGTATGACACCCTTTCAGAACTTAGCAGAACACACATGCATTGTCATCAGTATTTGAGAACTGGACCACTGGTTTCGGATGGATGCTGTAACAGAAGGTCCACGGAGGAGATTGGACATATTGCTCTGATACGTGCACAGATGGTGATTTGCACCTGTTCCCAAAATCAGAAACTGGAAAAGGTTTCAGATGTTTGTATTGTTCAAAGACATTTTGCATAAATATACTGATGTTTTAAGTAGTAATAATTCTAAAGCTGCAAGAAGGCATTTTGGTGTACTGTGATGAGTAAAGATTACTACCCTTAAATTGCTTTTTACCTGAAAATAGTATAGTTTTAGAATAATATGGATATCTTCCTTGAAGTATTCTGTATACCTTGACACTTACTAAAGGGAGGGAGTATAAGATAAATTCAAGTCTAACCTGAGAATAATGGAAAATTGCTTTGTTCTGTTTTGGGAAAGTTCAACTCATCTTTTCCTTGACAAACTAAGTGTTGCTGTTACTAAATAAACATTTATCCAATAAATATTTAATTTCCCGAAATCATTTGTCTTAATTATTCTAGAAGTCTACAACAATTTTAGAATCTTGAAGGTTTTAGTAGGAGGATGCTTAATAACAAAGAGTCTAGAGGGAGGGCAGTTCCTGGATTGGCTAATTGAGTAGCTGAATACTGCCATCAAGAACCTAGGTACCTTTGGTTTTTCCACTACCCCTCTAACCATGTGAATTTGGTCTTCCAAAGTGACTGCCAAAGCTCCAGGTGGAAGGTGACAACCATAGGTGGACAACCAGGTAGGTCCTTTTGATAAGAGGAAGCTTCCTCCTGCTCCCACCCACTTCCCCTCATAGCCAAAACAATGCCTATGTTTAAGACAGTCATCTTGCAGAGGGAATAAGCTATCATGATTGGCTCAGGCCATGAGGATTTGCCACTTGGGCTTGGAAATGACCTCCCCTTGAAGAAGGAGACCCTTCAGAGGAAAGGGGGTGACATCAGGGTTCTGGTAGCATGGAAGAAGATACGAGGGTGGGGGGGGGCAGAGGATTTGGGGGAGAGCTACTGGGCAGGCAGCAGGCCATACATTATTTTATTGACCCACGTATTTCCTATAATTTCAAAGGGGATCAAATTTCAGATCTAAAGAACAGCACCCTTTCTGAGCCATAAACTTTGTGGAGTGGTTATATGTGAGCTACTAATAATTTTGCTTTAAAAAGTCTCCATGATTTTATGATCTTAACAGTTCTTATTTTTCCATATTTTATTTTACAAAGTGTGGTCACAATCATAGTATAAATGGATTTTAAAAGATTGTTGAGGTGATGACTGGCTTTCCAAGAAGAGTTTAAAAGTTTCTTTAAATTTGTGATGAAAAAGTATTAATATTTATTAGCAATCTTTATATTTTTAAATTAAATCTTTTTTATAAATTATAAAATATCCTCATTGAAACAAAAATTCAAAAAAACAAGAATTAGAAGTGTATGAAGTAAACAGTAAAAGACCCTCCTATCTACCCACCATTAATAACATTTGGTGTATACCCTCCCAGTCTTTTGCTATGCACATGAATACAAGACATGTACATGCAAATCTGATTCTAAAAATGGCTGCTATTTTCTACACTCTTCTACAAGTTGTCTTTTTTCACATATCATGACGTCTTTCCTTGTCAATACATTAGCCACCTTGTTCTTCCTAATAGCTGCATATTATTTCATAGTTATGTCCTTAAGTAGAGATTAGTACACAGACTTCTGAAGTACACAAGCGCAAGTAATGAGTTTTAACTTGATAAGGGAAGTAGTAATTAACTACTTTTCCCATTTTTCTAGTTAAGTGTGTTTTAATTTAAGGAACATCAATATGTGAATAAACAAACCAGTATACTTCAAACATCAAAGTTAATGTCAGATTGTTATTTTTTAATTAAAAGTAAAATTGTTTGGTACTTTAAATTCAATGCAGTTCTAATCAAAGAAATAGCAATAGCTGTATTTTGTGAGACTGGCATGTCTAAGAATTATTTCCAGGTGGTTCTTTTAACTTCCCTAGTCTTTATTTCTTTTAAAAAATATTTTGAATAGTGTAAGTTAAAAAAATTTTTTATTGGTGAAAATTAACAAAAGTTGACTTCAAAATTTGCCTATTCTTTGCCTGTGTTCTTTAGCATTTAAAATATGTTAATAGGGCCACTTATATTTTTAAAGAGATTTTTAATAACCTAGAACAGTGTTGTCCAATAGGTACATAATGCAAGCCATGTGTGTAATTTTAAATTTTCTAGTAGCCACAATAAAAAGCACTTGAAATTAGTTTTAATAATACTTAACCTATTATATCCAAAATACTATCATTTGAACGTTATCAAAATTAGTTTTAATATTTAACCTGTTATATCCAAAGTATTATCGTTCGAACATGTAATCAATATGAAAATATTATTAGATATTTTACCTTTTTTTTTTTTTCATTCTAAGCTTGTATTTTACGCATACAGCCCATCTCAATTTGAACTTGCGACATGTAGCTAGTGGCTATGATGTTGAACAGTGCAGCTCTAGAATGTAAACTTTGTGAAGGCAGAACCCATTTCTGTTATTACTGCGCTATTGCTAGTACTACACGGTAGACACTCAAATATGTTGAGTGAATGAATTTTAATGAAAGGCGTATTATAGTGTTTTTTTGAATTTGGAAAAGGGTTTGTATTCTAGCTGTTGTATAGGCATTAAGTAAAATTTTATTCTAAAATGTCTAACCTCATTGATAGAGAAATTTAAATTAAACCAGAAGTGGTCATTTTTTTTTAAACCTAATGAAAGTTTTGTTTTTAATGAGAGGAACTCCAGTGCTGGTAAGGTTCTGGTGAGTCTAATGTCCAGGAAGTACAGATGGCAGTGAAGGTGGTATGACTCATATCCACTTAGTCCAGTTTTGGGAATGATTGATGATTCATGCACAAACAATCTGAAATACAGTTACAACAAACACCCAGAGCAACATAAAGACCCAGCAGTAGGGAAACGGCTAGGTAAATTATGGTATGGTGACTGCTTACATTTCAGCAAAGACAAGACTTGTTCATTTTCTTTTCAGCTTTCACATTTTTGTGGCAGCTTTTACTTCTTTTCCAGTTTTCTTTGTCCCTCTGGGTTTATGCCTCTCCTGCTTAATTACGATTTTAGTGGGAGTTAGCAGAGAAGAAAAGATAAATACATGAGTTTACCTCACTATGTTTAATTCACAAATTTTTTTTAGCATTTTTTTATCTGCTCTCTTCACTGTACATGTTTAGTGAAGATGATTACATGTAAAAGACTCATCTAGCTAAACTCTGGCTATGTTGAGCTCTATCTGCTTCCAGAAAGCCCCTTACATTTGTCTTTCCCAATA
This sequence comes from Dugong dugon, assembly GCA_030035585.1. Lineage (NCBI taxonomy): Eukaryota > Metazoa > Chordata > Mammalia > Sirenia > Dugongidae > Dugong > Dugong dugon. The sequence goes on from CM057465.1 coordinate 157,613,718, forward strand.
GTTTGTACTTACTGAGCACCAAGTATGATGCTTTGTGCTTTATATTTATTATCTTATTAAATCTTTACAACAGTTCTAGGAGTTAGACAGTATCCTTGTTTATTATAGATTTAAAACTATCCTTGTTTTATAGATGAGGAAGCTGATAGTATCTATTTGCCTAAGGCAAAACCAGACTTCAGTGTTCTTACTCTTAACCGTAAGGCAAAAAATGCACCTCTTTGTTTTCCTTCTATTACTCTCTTGTCCTTTTTTGGGGTGGGGGTGGGGATCTACTGATTGGATCATTTAATTTTCATTCCTTAAGGAATTTTGGTTTTTATATTAATACCATTTTAAGTAATTTTGGATGAGCAACTTAGGGTGTGTCTTAGGCTGGGTTCTCTAGAGAAGCAAAACCGGTAAAGTGTATAAATATATATAGAAAGAGATTATATCAAGGAAACAGCTCACGTGACTGTAGAGGCTAGAACATCCCAAGTCCGTGGATCGGGTAGAGGCCTCTCCCAAGTCACACAGCTGCAGAAGCTGGCAAGCGCAAGATCGGAAGGTCGGAGAGCAGGACTCCCACTCAGGCTTTGCAGATTGACAAATCCTAGGTTCGGCACATAAGCTGACAGCTCAAGTCCCAAGAACAGGAGATGAGACGACAGGAAGCAGCCGCAGGATCCAGAGAGAGCAAAAAGCCAGAACATCTGCTTATATACAGATGCGGGCCACACCCCCAAGGAGACTCCCTTTCATCTGATTGGCAACTCACAGTATATTCGATCATGGGAGTGATTACATTAAAACATGGAGAATCACTGCCCAGCCAAGTTGACACACAATCTTAACCATCACAGGATGCTATAATATGCTTTTCACTACCCTCCTGCTTCAGGAAGCCAATTTATCTCATACTTTTCCTTTTGATAATTTAACACCATTTTCACAGCTCTGTAAATTACGTGCTGCACGCAACAGATTCATTTGAAGACATGTTTATTGTTAAAGAATTGTTGAGCCTGCTGATCATTTGCCAAACTTCTTAACCAAAATATCACCTGTGAAATCAATTTATAATACTAATACAAATTATTTCAAACATATACTCACTTTGCCTATAGGAAGTCAACCTGCCCTGTAAAAGCAAACACAAAAAAACCCTGAAAACATCCCCCCCACTGCAAAGGCTGACCAGATAGATACAGAATATCTTGATCTTTACTTGGAATGATTTAAGAAAACATCAAGTATAAAATTTTTATTATGAATTCTTTGACTCATTTGTCCTGTGTTGTCAGTCTCTCCCTTTGTGAAATGAAGTCTTAAAAAATATATCTATCTTGACACAGTGGGAAGAGAATCAATGAAGAAATGTGAAGGTGATCAAAAGTCTGAAAATTTTTAATTATGCAGCCTCTCTCCTTTTAAAAAAATCCATAATATTTCAGAGATGCCTTAATTGTTCTAGGGAATAAATTGCTGCGTATATCAAAGAGAAGTATCTCATTTGATGCCAGCCTGTGTCTCATTTACTCCTACTAGGGTTTCTGTTCAACAAATGGGTAAGAAACAATGGTTGTTGCTCAGTTGTCATGTAAACAGACATTTGTTCTTTAATTGTTTAAAATTTAGGTAACCTATGCTCATTATTAAAAAAGAAAAAAGGAAATACAATCAGTAAAAACAAAAAATAGCCTTCATAAGCCTTCCACTCAGAGAGAACCAAGGTTTACGTTTTGTATGTCTCATGTATCTTTTCAGACATATTTCTGCACATATATCAGTCATGGTTAAGTCAGGAAGCACAGTCATCATGAACGTTATAGAATAAGGGATTGATTATAGGAATTAGACCTTAAATTGTGAGGAAGCTGAGGAAATGAAGTTTGGAAGGGAAGGGGTGTTATAAATCAAAGAGCCATTAACCAGTCTTCCTGAAGCATTGATGTGAGTAGGCAAATTGGAGCTCACAGGGAAATCTGAGAAGACAACCACATCCCACCACAAAGGGGGAGCTTGTGGCAAGTCTATGAAAGCTGTTGCTTCTGTGTAGCTGTGTCCTACGGGGGTCCACAACCACACTGGTAGGTTGGCTAGGGGAAGCTGGGCTGCTGCGGCTCAGCCAGGCCAGCAGTCAGGAAGAAGAGTTGAATGTGGAATGGAGGAGAGAGAGTATAAGGTAGAACCCATCAGGCATCTCTGTGTCATTGCATCTGAGTATTCGTTGAGAGGCTAATGGCTGCCAGTTCTAACTCAGAACCATACAGAGAAGGGGATTCTGGGAAACATAGTTCCATAGTTGACATATGTATATATATATATATATATATGAATTCATAATCTGTTCTGGACAAATTCCCCCACTTAAAACATTGTGAAGATTTTCAGTGTTACTATAGATCTTTAACATCATTTTAAAGGCTACATAGCATACCATTTTAAGTATTTCTTTTTTCCTTTGCAGTTGTTTAATATTGGATGTTTAGGTTGGGGTGCTTCTGGTGATGTAATGAAGCAGTGAGTTGATCAGGTAAAATCACTAGGACAGCCAAAGCCAAAGTAGTAGTTGTGAGTTAAACCCTTCCATTATACAAGGATTTTTACTAAATTATCATTAAAATTTATGTTTCCTCTGATATAGTATTACAAAATTAAGAAGGAAGACCATTCCTCTGAGGAGGGAGTGATGGCCATAGTGACTGGGCTCAGTGGAATGGTAATTCTTATCAGAAATAGCAGCACATGCGCATGGGGTTCCCAGAGCAGGAGAGGCCAAAGACCCTGCTCCTGGGTGCCTTTGAAGTAGCCCCCTGGGGACTGCTCAGATATAGCTGGAAGACATTTTGGAGGGATTAATTTCCAGACTATAAGGCCAGAGGCATTTGGGGTAAGGTACCTTAGTAATTCAGATTATGACTGAGGGTATTACAGTGTATTCCATATGACAGTATTTTCTTACATTTTGGCACTCTCCTCTGGATTGTGAAAATTATTGTTTTCAAAAATTAGAAAACATGGGCCATGTTTCAGCCACCTCTGTATCTTCAGTGTCTAGAATGTTGGACTAAATTGTGATAGCCCTGACATCAGATGAAATCCCAGGGCCTGCACAAGAGGACTGGGAGGCCAGGAGAAATGACAGAGACTTGCTGGCAGAATTGCTGGCCCCCTTCTAGGAGCAGTAGAGTTAGGCCACTTTGAAGTGGTGCAGAGATTAACTGAGAGTATCAGCAGCTGACGAAGAACACAAATCACTTGTACCTGCAAAAAGGAAAGAAATTCAGGAGTGTGAAAGCAGAAAAATTATGAACCTCACAATTCAGACTTTTCTAGAAAGTATACCCCAACTTAGCCTTCGACTGGGTATTTAGTAAGAAACTGAAAGAATGGGAACGTGTCAGTCAGAGTTGTAGGAGGATAAGGATGGTACATTCAGATTGAGTAACTGAGGTCAAGGCTGAGGGAAAACAACAAAGGACTACTGAATACTCCAGGGCTCATAACCAAGAAAACAAAACCAGTTGCTGTCGAGTCAATTCCAACTCATAGCGACCCTATAAGACAGAGCAGAACTGCCCCGTAGGGTTTCCAAGGAGCGCTTGGTGGAATCAAACTGCCGACCTTTTTGGTTAGCAGCCGTGGCTCCTAACCACTGCTACACCACCAGTGTTTCCAATGAGGTTCATAACAGTGGGGAGCTATTACCACTTCTTAGCCTAAAGGAGCAAGAGGAGGTAGAGGCTACCAGAAACCAGAGAGCACCTCCTACTGGGCCTCTACCTTCAATCCTCATTGTCCTGATGCAGTTGTATGCATATGCCCACAGACACAACTGTAACTGCAAAGTTACGGAGCTGTGTGTATATTTTGGCCAATGGCCCAATATATGGTAGGTCAATTCAAAAGGCAACTAAATTAACAGCAATGTCAAGATAACAGAAAAAATTCTACTCAACATTCTGTTAAAAAAACCTTTTGTGTGACACAAGTGAATTTTGCTCTTTGAGTAACACATACGGAAATAATTATCTGCTTTATAAATTATGCTATGGAGAAGTATCATACATTTTCATGCCTAATAATTACTAAACAATAGAAAGCCCACAGTTCAGTAAAGACCAAATAAACAGAATTTAGAAAACACTTCCTTGCCTCACCCTGGAAGCAGATGGAGTCAGGAAGCAGAAATAATGAGGATCTCTTAATGTCTGAATCCGTATGATACCACTGCGGGATATTTCTAACTTCCCACTTCTCCGTGGCCAGAATAAGAGTGTAATAATGGGATACCAATTTCACATTTCAAGGTTCAAGGGAGAAAACCCCCAAATGTAATAAACATAGAGATAAATCAAATGTTTTGGAATTAGCAATAAAGGAGGCAGATGCTCTGACAATGGTGCTGATATATCCAGGGAGGCATCAAGGATCTTGCAGGATGATTCTTCCTCAGATTAGCACTGCCTAATTAAGAATAACTGAAGTATAAACACTACTTGTGAGACTTACAGCATTTGCCTTGTTGATAGTAACTCCAAAACACACCCACAGTTGAATTAATTCACTGGCAGTTATTGAAAGAGAAGTAAAATGGTTCAGGAAGCTAATCAGAAGGGCTGGAAAACAAGCAAGAACCTTTAATTTCAATTCTGTACTGTGGCCTACATATTATTATGTAATATGCAGTTGAGCTGATCAGTCAATCCCTCTGCCTCTGTTTCTCAGAATGAAGCTAGAAAACATGGCAGCTCAGGCCTAGAGAGCCTTCTGGTGTTCCCATCCCTCTTCATCCTAACAACCCAGGCTGAATACCAGTGTCAAATTTATTTGCCCCAAATTCCACTTTGATTACCTAGAAGCAAAAAGCGACACTTTGTTCTGCTTCCGATATGATTAAGCTCTTCACATACCACAGTCAAAGGAAAACATGCAACACTGACAATAGCCAGTGTAACAGTCACCCTGACTGGGTTGGTCCCTAAACTAGTAAAACCTTGAATATTTCTCATAAACCATTTTATCCCTGATATTTGCCATGCTAGTGTCTGAAGATACATAATTATATGTATTATATGATATTATAAGATTATTATTGTAAGATAATATCATATAGTAATATCACTATATGCTATTATAATCATATGAGAAAACAACTTTTTCCTTCATGTTTTTCTTAATGTAAACTTAGTAACCTGGGTAGTTTTGCAACTTTTTAATGTAAATAATTGTTGAGTTTTTTGTATTTGGGAGCCAGTTCTTCTGAAGTCTGACTCTCTTACTCTTTTGGAAAATAAATTCTCTTTCCTTTTCTAAATGCTTCTTTTTCCAAGTCTTCCTTTAACAATCATCTCAAAAGCCTTTGTGCAAACAACTTTAATGGTTTATTACTACTTATCCAGTCACATCCAAATTCCTTTTGTTGATGCATCCTAGCTTCTAAAAATTTCACCTCAAACTTTTTCTCCAAACTTACGTCCCATTACTCCCTTACATGAATTTTGTAGCAACCAGGTAGACCATGATGCCTAGATTTTCACCTCTGCATCTTTGCTCATGCTGCCTCTTCCATCTGTAAAATCCTCCCCACTCCTCTTTATCAGTGCAAATTATACTTTCTCTCCAGGCCCAGCTTAGGCCTTACATTGTCCATGAGGCCTCACTGGGTAGCCCACATGTCTTTCCCTTCTCTCAACTCATAGTCTGTACCACTCACTCATTTAGCACTTAATCATTTGTTGCTATGTGAAGGATTTTTCATTGTTTAATTTTTATGCCTTTATATCCTATCTCGGTAAGGTAGATTGTAAACTTCAATCTGTAAGTATATGGACTTTTCTAATGCAGGCCTAAGTTGTCCAGTTAATAAGGTTGGTTTCTCACCTAAAGTTTGGAGGTTCAAGTTCACTCAGAGATGCCCTGAAAGAAAGGCCTGGTGATCTATTCTCAAAAAATCAGTCATTGAAAACCCTATGGAGCACATTTCTACTCTGACACACATGCGGTCACCGTGAGTCGGAAATGATTTGACAGCAACTAGAAGATGCAAGTCTGATACTCAACCGGGAGCTTGAAAACTAAGCATTATATTGTTCTTTCTGCGTTTTACATAATTGTAACTTCATTATTGAGATGTCAGATAAACTGGGAAAACCACTTTTAATAATCCTATGCCAAATCCCACTTTCCAATCTCCTAACAACACCTTGGGGAGATCCCACAATTTTCAGATGACTTTCTGCTACTAAAACAGCCTAGTCTGGTTTAGATCTTCAATTTCACATCTCATTCAAAACTCTCCCCGCGTGTAGGTCAGACTTGTAACTCTTCTTCCTTCTATCTAGAGCATGGGGAAAGGGATGAGGGAAAAGGACAAACACTTCTTATCTTCTCTGGGTGAGATTGCTTTTCCTTGTTGCTTTTCTGGTAACACTGGTGGGAGATGATGCCCTCCTGGGTGCAAATGCTGGCTTTCTCACAGGGCTCCTACTGCAGAGTGCCATCTGTGGTATACCTGGTTCTAATCGACCTCTTCCCATGACCTCCTCTTGCTGCTGAGGTCCCATTTCCTGCAAATGGCTCCTTAGGGTGCTGTACTGATCAGATGACTCAAGCCCAAGTCATGTGTTATTGCCAAGTCATATAGAAGTGCTGGCTCCTTCTCTCAGTCTTGCCTTTTCTCCCTTGATCTTATTCCTCTGCTCAGGCTGACATTGGAGTAGAAAGGCAAGATCACTTTCTAAGAAGATGTTCAAGCTGAGAACAAAATGATAGTACCTTCTTTTTATATGCATCCACATTTTTTACAACTGATTCCTTTGGACACCCCCAATCAAACCTTCCACATACATGGAATAACGAGATACAAATTTTATGAAGCTACTTTTCTAACACAGGCTTGCTGTAAAAATTATCCTTGTTCAAAATTGTAAAATGAATAGCTACTTTATTTCTGAATATAATTCTAATGAAAGCCTAAGATCTCCTCAGGCATCTATTATACTGTATTAAAAGCACAACATTCTTCCTTTCACCAAATAAGTGAATATTCCAACAACTTTCGGTCCTAACCTTTCTAAAATTTGTGATTTATAAATTTCACTCTGTTAGAGATAGTTTTGGACATCTGACTAAATTAAAGACATCCTCCCGTAGGTTCCAATACATTTTATAGTCAACCATCTCCCTACACTTTTTCTCAGTCTAATTTTTATTTCCAATTAATATTTTTTATGTTATACCTCATCACCAGTGTAATGTTTTCCAGATGTTTATTTTTGGGTCACTATATGCTGGAGCCCTGGTGGTGCAGTGGTTAAGAGCTCAGCTGCTAATCGAAAGGTCGGCAGTTTGAATCCACTAGCCGCTCCCTGGAAACCCTATGGGGCCGTTCTGCTCTGTCCTGTAGGGGTCACTATGAGTTGGAATTGACTCAGTGGCAATGGGGTTTTTGGTTTTTGTTTTTTAATTATGCTTCTTTATACATTCTTATTTTGCATTTTCTATCTGATATTTGCAATAGCTGAAGTCTTTGAGGGCCTAATTTCTTATTGCGGCTTTTGCTCATTGTGGCTTGTTTCCTGGTGTTTTTGTTTTTGTCTTTTAATTTTGGACTGTACGATTATGTTTGCCTGAACTTTGTTAATTTCTTGCTTTGGAGTTTCCAAAACCAGTCAGAGACTAAATTTTAATCCCAGCAGCATGAAGATAAGCCTGTAGTTATGAATTCTCAGGGCAAATTTTAATTTTCAGACACTCAGAATTTGGGCCAAGACAGACAAATCTAGTTTTTCCTCTTTGTTGGTGGGTAGACGCTTTTGTCTAGCCTTCTCTTTCACTGAGGGTGAATACTTAATATGGGGACTTCAATTCCAAATCCCTACCATATGCAGGCTCAAGGTCTTGTTTCTGGTTCCCAAGCAGCCATCAAAACACAAGCCTTTAGAAAATGGAAAACTGGCAATTGAGTTGAGGACAGCTGTACTTTCAGTGTTAACCTACAACTCCGGTTACAGCCTGCTTTCTAGTTTTGACCTTTGGGAACTCCCTTACTTTTTTTCTTTTTTTAAATGAGCTCTATTACGCATTTGAAATTATGTTTGTTATATTTTATCCACTCTGTCTAGATCCTTGTAGGAGAATTTTTGAAACAATCTAGGATGCTATTGCTTTAAATTTTAATTGTCATCTACTTTTATTACAGAATTTTCTCCGTATCTTGTTCTGAAACAGTGTAACAATAAAACCTACCGCTTATTGAGTGCCTTTTGTGTGCTAGGTGCTTTATTATCTGTGATCTCATTTTGTTGTCATCTTTACTGTAGCACTGATCACTCTACATAAATCGCTCCCTGTCTTATTCTCTGTCTCTGCCTCTTGTGTGTATCCTGTATACTGCTCATTATGATATGTAGTTCTTTACTATTCTGCTTTTTTATTTTCTTGTTCCACTATAGTGTAAGTTCCATGAAGAGAGGGATCATGTTTATGTTATTCTTAATTTAATTTCTAGTCTATGTGGAGTCCCTGGGTGTATAGATGGTTAATGCTCTCAGCTGCTAACCTAAAGTTTGGAGGTTCGAGTCCACCTAGCTGTGCCTTGGAAGAAAGACCTAGTGATCTACTTCTGAAAAATCAGTCGTTGAAAACCCTATGGAGCAGAGTTCTAGTCTGACACACATGGGGTTGCCATGGGTCAGAACTGATTCAATGATAACTGATTGATTAGTATCTATGTGACTAGCTCATAGTGAGCTCTCAATAAATATTTACCTTATAGATGAATATAATCTGTGAGATAGTTAATAGCATGCCTATCTTCAGACGCAAACCTGGGTCCAGAGAAGATAATAAATGCCTTGGCCAAGGTCATAGAGTAATGAGTGATGTGCAGGCAAGGGTTAGATGCTGAAGTCCATCTCCCCTGTCATTTGGGAAGCTGTTTCTTTCATTAGTGTCTGGGAAGCCAAGGTGAATAGCTAAATTATGGAAGGATCTGATTAAATGATAACTGGAATAAATTCTTCACATCATTAATTTCAAATTATTTTCAATTTTAATACTGTTAAATGGTTTATATTATATAGAATTAAGGAAATCTCACAGAGTCAGCATATCAAGGTAAAACTTTGAAGTCCTATTGTCTATACTTTGGGCCAATTTTTATCTTATTTCTTAGAAAGTTCATTTTGAGTTCTTGTCCCATTAAAGAGGAATATTAAAAATTATTGTGCTTACGTCCCTCCCCATCCCCACTCTTCTTATTCCCTGGTATGAAATAGAAGGTTGCCAAATTATTGATTTTCTTTTTTTTTTTTACCAAATACATTTTACAAATAAGTTTATTATTTTTTAAAATTCCACAAAAATTAGCAAGTTCAAAATGTCCTTATTCTTAAAAGTCTCTAAAAGATTCTAGAATAGATAAAAATTGCCTTGCTTCAACTAATCTATTGCAGTTTTCTGTTTAACAGTATATTTTTAAACTGGAGAATGTTCTCTGCAGTAGAAGCTGAGCTATCAAACTGGTGATCAAAGTCAAGGGAATATCACAAAGAATATTCAAAACCTGGTGAAAGTGTGCATCAAAGTTGAAATCCTCACAATAGAAGAGTAGATATTGTGTGCTGAGTATAAAGACCTTTTTGGATCTTTTCAGGATAAACCTGTCCGTAAGAAATTATAGGTCACCACTGCTGTGGTTCATTCTCAAATGGAAGTTTCAGAGAATGAATATATGTGCTTTCTGAGTATGAAGACTTTGACCTATAGTGCCTTTTTAGTGTCGTGCTATGAAAAAAGTGACTCTCATTGTCTGAAAGAGTAGTTTTCTGTAGGGCCTGGAAAAGGTTCTTACACTTTTAATAGAAAATTTAAAAATGTTGTCTACAGGGTTTTATATTGTACAGCTGGAGGCAAAATCTGAGTCCATTCCCCAGAAAGCATGGTGCCTTGATTACTGAATGGGTTTCCATGGTGGCGTGCACAGAGAACAGCTTTTCAACCATAAGAGTCAGAGTTTGGCTATGCCTATGTTACATTGTAAATCAGTGCAATTTTAACTGCAAAAATGGCATAAAAATATTTTGGTGATAGAGTTCTTTTTTTATACATAAGAAGTTATAAAAGCTAGTATTTAGGGGAAATAACCTTTTGAAAAATAGGACATAGTTTCGAATGAAGTAAAAATTCAGCTTCTGTGTGGCAAGCACCATACTGTAAAGTGAGATTCTGACTTCTCCCTCTAGGACTTGGATTTTGAAGCTGTTCGCTTAATGCGTTACTCCTTCACCCGTTTGAATCGTATTAAGCTCAGCTGAAATCCATAAACCTTTTCCTATGCTCTTAAGTATCTCCACCCTGTACTTGAGTAGCTGGATTTTTAAATTTGCATTTATCCCTATTAAATTTCTTACTGTATTTAGTCTATCATTTGGCTTACCAGGATCTTTCTGGATCTTTATTATATTATCTAATGTTATTAGAGACCCTCTAAAACTCTTTTATGTCATTTGCAGCCTCATCTCTCATTCACTCTCACCCTCTTACCTTCCACTGTACGCATACAATCCAAAATAAAATTATTGGAACAGATTATGCTTTATCTCAACTTTGAGTCATTGCACATACTGCTCGACAATACTTTTCCTCTCCTTTCATCTGCTAACTCTTTCTTGTTCTTCAAGGCTTGGATGAGAGGTCACTTTTTCTAGGACCCTCTTAGTACGGGGTGATATGGCACATCTGTGAGCTCCCATAGTACTCTGTACTTACGCCAATCCTAGCATTTTTCAAAATACATTATAATGATTTTTATCCTTGACTTCTTTTCCCTACTAATCTGAAAGATGCTTGAAGGTGGGAACTATAGCTATGTTTTTGTCACCATTTTATCCCTAGTGCCTAGCACAACTCATGGCACATGTTAGGTCTTGAGTAAATAATTAAATGAGTCAAGTGGCCTCATCAAAGTAATAATAATCGTATGTAGAGGGCTGTGATGGTTAATGTTTTGTGTCAATTTGGCTAGGCTGTGATTTTCAGTGGTTTGGCAGATACTGTGTAATCACTTCCCATTTTGTGATCTGATATGAGCAGCCAATCAGTTGAAAGGGGAGTTTCCTTGGGGATTTGGCCTACCTTCAGTATATAAATGGATGTTCTGGCAAAGCTTGCTCTCTTTTCTCAGCCCTGCACTCTTCTTGTTGCCTGACCTTTGGTTCTTGGGAGGTAAGCCTGCAGAAGTCTCTGGCCTGCCACCTGACCTACAGATTTTGGATTCACCAACCTTGGCAACCCTGTAAGCCAGCAGAGGCCTCCAGCCCGCCACCTGACCTTCAGATTTTGGGTTAATCAGCCCCTGCAACCACATGAGCCAGCAGAGATCTTCAGCCTGTTGTCTGATCCATGGATTTGAGACTTGCCAGCCTCCACAATTACGTGAGCCATTTCCTTGGAGTAAATTTCTCTCTGTATATATCTCTACATGCTTCACTGGTTTTGCTCCTCTAGAGAACCCAGACTAAGACAAGGGCCAAGGATGCTGTCCTAGGACAAGCCCGATGAAACCCTGCTCTCTTAATCCATAATCTGTTCTTCAGGCTATGGATGGTTAACCAGTTGTGGACCCCCCTCTTTGAGTCACTTCCAGCACATATCTCTTACCTCCTCATGTCTACAGGACATTATGAAATATCATGAAACTTTGTCAAACACCAGGCTGAAATTCAGAAATATTATACATATATAGTTTTCACCTGACCAATCAGTCCAGGCGAAGAAACATTTGTATTGATCTTGAGCTACATCTTATTGAATTATATCCATTGAATTGTTTATAGAATTCTTTATCTCATCTGAGTTTTCTGTAGATTTTATTTGTATTCTCAAAACAACCTTAGTAAATTTAGAATACGCAATATTTTCTTTATACATATTAAATGCATTTGAGTCATTCCTGATCCTTGTTTAAATTAACTCTACCTACAACCCCTTCTTAAAGGGAAACTTAAGTTTTATTTATACTTAAAGGGAGTCTAGAGAAAGAGAATTAAACTTAATTAAGTACATGTATGCCAAACAGTTTACCTGCATTATTGATTATTCTGCACAACATGCTAAGTAGATATTATTAATCCTCGTTTGTATAAGAATAACTTAAGTCTTGTAGGAAGTAAGGGACAGGGTTAAGATTGGGGTTCACTTAGGTTTGGCTCTAAAGCATAGGACCCCTGTGAGAATCTGATAAAAACCATGCTTGTCTCTCTAGTAACACACACATAAGCCACGTATCAGTTGGGTTTATTTGTTGTAAGCATCAGAAGCCAGATCTTATTGTTGAAGTAGAAAGAGAGGCTTTATGTTTTTAAGATATTGGTAGCTCATAGAATCACTAGGATGGCTGTAGAACCAGGAACAAGGTTAGTCAGCTGGGAAGCAATGTGCAAACTCACCCTACAGAAGTATCTGGTGAGGAAACCATTACTGCTGCTTCCTCCAAGCACTAGAAGGTACAGTCTGCACTGCTGTTCTTGAGTTCAGTACTGATGGAACTGTTGTTGCCAACACATCAACCCTACAGATGTGGTCCTGCAGCAGCCATGGATTTAAGACTTGCCAGCCTCCACAATTGCGTGACCCACCCCACGCTGATAACACCAATACAGCCCCACAGCGACCACCACAAACCCTACATCACCACCACAAACGTGGACTGATAGCAACCACTATCAGTACCATGTTGACATTGCAAACAAGGCCAGCTTTGGAGTATGACCTGTGCAGTCACATAGGGCCTGCACTCAGAATGGCCCCACACTTGGTTTAATGCTTTGTTGTCATGGTTTTGAAATTGTTAATAATTTTTGAACAAGGGACTCCAAATTTTCATTTTGCACTGGGCCCTGCAAATTATGTAGTTGGTCCTAAGTGTGAACTTGGTCTTGCAGCAACCATCATTAACCCTACATCAACACCACAAACATGTTCTGCTGCAACTGGGATCGCCAACAAGTCAACACTAGACACATGGTCCTGCAGCCACCCCACCCCTTCCCTAGAGGGAGAGAGAGACAATTCACGCAACACGTATTTTGTGTGAATTTTAGAGAGTTCCTGGACTTACTGCGGCTTCTCTGTGGTCTCAGGTTAAGACTTGTGCTGTAAAGGCCATTTCACTATATGACACTTCCTCCAGAACTTGAAGTTGAAAGATTTTCCTCACGTATGGACCAAGAATACTGTGAATTTTTGATCTCAATTGCTGTGAACTTAGAAAACAATATACATGCTTATTCTAGTAGACAATGTAGTGTCTGTGGAATAATAAAGTATTGAAGGAGAGATAGTTAGTGTTAGTGAAAGCCTAGAGCTGGACAGTGGTTAGGACTAAAGATTTGGGAGTCATCAGCATAGAGGTGGAAGTTGAATTGATTCAACACATATGCATTGAGCACCTACATATGCTGGGCACTTTGCTAGGCATAGGGTTAAAATTATGAGCATTAGGACATGCCTTCAGAGTTTATGTATAGCCATTGGAGCTTCAGGGAGAATAGGTAGACTGAGCAGAGGAGATGTTCTGATACTAATAATTAAAAGGATATATTTCTTCATGTAAATACAACTTTTCAGTTTTTTTAGCAACTGCTTTGTAATTCCCTCATCGACAACTGAAATCTGTCACTGAAATTCAAAAATGCCATGTCGTATTTAAAAATTTTGTTGGCTCTTTAAAAATGTGACATTTAAATTTATACATGAACTAAAAAATGAAGCAAGTCCTGTCATAAGTTGACAGGCATAATCACTTATCCTGTAACACAAACAGTAACCTAACAGCAAGATGCTAATATTGCCTTGGTGCAGGTGTTGCTAATTAGTTATTGGATTAGGGTGCATCATATTCTCTTCTCTCACCTATGCATAATGTTTGTGCAAAATGCAAATGTGAGGTGTACACTGAAACGTTAAAGTGCCAAACATGGCTCATGAACTGACCTTGAAACAATGAGAATTACCCAGTGTCTTTTGAATTGGGCAATACTCATGACTCTACTCCTGAACACCAACGTTTGCCCTTCAGCAGGAAGTCAATTTGAGCTCTGGCCCAGTGACTAGGTGAAAAGACAGCAGAAGTCACTTCTTATTTGGTCTTCCTACTCATTTCCAGTAGTTAGACTGCTCTGGAAGAAACAGCAGCAATTGCTGGTATAATTAGGGATCGTTCATTTATTCAGCAACTATTTATTGAGTGCCTACCATATGCCCTACCATACGACTCAAAATGAGAACAAACAGCTGCAAACATCCATTAATAATCGGAACATGGAATTATGAACTATGAATCTAGGAAAATTTGAAATTGTCAGAAATGAAATGGAATACATAAACATCAATATCCTAGGCATTAGTGAGCTGAAATGGACTGGTATTGGTCATTTTGAATCAGACAATCATATGGTCTACTATGCCGGGAATGACAACATGAAGAGGAATGGCGTTGCGTTCATCGTCAAAAACAAAATTCCAAGATCTGTCCTGAAGTACAAAGCTGTCAGTGATACGATAATATCCATACGCCTACAAGGAAGACCAGTTAATATGACTATTACTCAAATTTACACACCAACTACTAAGGCCAAAGATGAAGAAATTGAAGATTTTTACCAACTTCTGCAGTCTGAAATTGATCGAACTTATAATTGGGATGCATTGATTGGAATGTGAAAGTTGGAAAAGAAGGATCAGTAGTTGGAAAATATGGCCTTGATGATAGAAGTGACACTGGAGATCGCATGATAGAATTTTGCAAGACCAATGACTTCTTCATTACAAATACCTTTTTCACCCAACATAAACAGCGACTATACATGTGGACCTTCCCAGATGGAATACACAGAAATAAAATCGACTACATCTGTGAAAAGAGACGATGGAGAAGCTCAATATCATTAGTTAGAACAAGGCCAGGGGCCAGCTGCGAAACAGACCATTAATTGCTCATATGCAAGCTCAAGTTCAAACTGAAGAAATTTAGAACAAGTCCACAAGAGCCAAAGTATGACTTTGAGCATATCCCACCTGAATTCAGAGACTATCTCAAGAATAGATTTGACGCATTGAATACTAATGACTGAAGACCAGACAAGTTGTGGAATGACATCAAGGACATCATACATGAAAAAAGCAAGAGGTCATTAAAAAGACAGGAAAGAAAGAAAAAACAAAAATGGATGTCAGAAGAGTCTCTGAAACTTGCTCTTTAACGTAGAGTAACTAAAGCAAATGGAAGAAATGAAGTAAAAGAGCTGAACAGAAGATTTCAAAGGACAACTCGAGAAGACAAAGTATTATGACATGTGCAAAGAGCTAGAGATAGAAAACCAAAGGGAAGAGCACGTTTGGCATTTCTCAAGCTGAAAGAACTGAAGAAAAATTCAAGCCTTGAGTTGCAATAGTGAAGGATTCTGTGGTGAAAATAGTAAATAACACAGGAAGCATCAAAAGAAGATGGAAGGAATATACAGTCACTATACCACAAAGAACTGGTCGACATTCAACCATTTCAGGAGATGGCATGTGATCAGCAACCGAGGGTACTGAAGGAAGAACTCCAAGCTGCATTGAAGGCGTTGGTGAAAAACAAGGCTCCAGGAATTGATGCAATACCAATTGAGATGTTTCAACAAATGGTTGCAGCACTAGAAGTGCTCACTCATCTACGCCAAGAAATTTGGAAGACAGCTACCTGGCCAACTGACTGGAGGAGATCCATATTTATGCCTATTCCCAAGAAAAGTGATCCAACTGAATGTGGAAATTATCAAACAATACCATTAATGTCACATGCAAGTAAAATTTTGATGAAGATTATTCAAAAGGGGCTGTAGCAGTATATTGACAGGGAACTGCCAGAAATTCAAGCTGGATTCAGAAGAGGACGTGGAACAAGGGATATCATTGGTGATGTCAGATGGCTCCTGGCTGAAAGCAGAAAATACCAGAAAGGTGTTTACCTGTGTTTTATTGATTATGCAAAGGCATACGACTGTGTGGATCATAACAAATTATGGATAACATTGCAAAGAATGGAAATTCCAGAACACTTAATTGTGCTCCTGTGTACATAGATCAAGAGGAGGTCTTTTGAACAGAACAAAGGGATACTGTGTGGTTTAATCAGGAAAGGTGTGCATCTGGATTGTATCCTTTCACCATACCTATTCAATCTGTATGATGAACAAATAATCCGAGAAGATGGATTATATGAAGAAAAACGGCATCATGATTGGAGGAAGACTAATTAACACCCTGCATTATGCAGATAACACAACCTTGCTTGCTGAAAGTGAAGAGGACTTGAAGCACTTACTGACAAAGACCAAAGACTATATAGCCTTCAGTATAGATTACACCTCAACACAAAGTAAACAAAAATCCTCACAACTGGACCAGTAGGCAACATGAAAAATGGAGAAAAGATTGAAGTTGTCAAGGATTTCATTTTACTTGGATCCACAATCAACACCCATGGAAGCAGCAGTCAAGAAATCAAAAGATGCATTGCATTGGGCAAATCTGCCGCAAAAGTCCTCTCTAAAGTGTTGAAAAGAAAAGATGTCACCTTGAAGACTAAGGTGCGCCTGACCCAAGCCACAGTGTTCTCACTTGCCACGTACGCATGCGAAAGGTAGACAATGAATAAGGAAGAGTGAAGAAGAATTGATGCCTTTGAATTGTGGTGCTGGCGAAGAATATTGAATATACCATGGACTGCCAAAAGAACGAACAAATCTGTCTTGGAAGAAGTACAACCAGAACGCTCCTTAGAAGCAAGGATGGCGAGACTACGTCTCACATACTTTGGACATGTTATCAGGGGGGATCAGTCCCTGGAGAAGGATATTATACTTGGTAAAGTAGAGGGTCAGCGAAAAAGAGAAAGACTCTCAACCAGATGGATTGACATGGTAGCTGCAACAATGGGATCAAGCATAACGATTATGAGGATGGCTCAAGACCAGGCAGTGTTTCGTTCTGTTTTACACAGGGTTGCTATGAGTCGGAACCAACTCAATGGCACCTAACAACAACAACAACCATATGCCTGCACTCAACATGTGGTCGGAATTACATAAATATTTGTTGAATGAATAAATAATCACTGGAGAGTAATTAAAAAAAAAAAGCCATCCATAAATAATTTACAAACTTTTGGACTCAACTGTAGTGAGGAAATTATTTCTCTTTGTTTGACTGAAGTGTGAAAGAGATAGTCATAGCATTCATCAGAAAGGTTTATTTTACTCCCTACATTTTCCAGCCTCTTTTTAATTGGATGGAAGCAAATACTAGTTCTGGTCAATGAGATGTGAGTGTACTTCTGGGCTCAGACAGTGGAAAGCCCTGTGTTCAAGGAGGGAAGGTGAATCTTCTTGATGATGCAGTCTTCAAATGGAACTGGGTAGAGCAGAGGCTCTTGCTGACTCCTGCAGGACATGTTGCATGAGTAAGTGTGGAGTGTACAATTAACTTTACCTAAAGAATTTGGTTTTTGTCCTTGGTTCTTGGTAGATAACCTCTAAACTCTTCATCTGACCAATGAAGTTTTTCACATCATTCTTACTATTTGAGTGGTACCATATGATTAAGCATGTGATTTCTAGAGCCAGCCTTTGTTTTCAAACTTTTGGACTCAACTATAGTGAGGTTCAGAAACCCTGGTGGCATAACGATTAAGAGTTACGACTGCTAACCAAAAGGTCAGCAGTTCGAATCTACCAGGCGCTCCTTGGAAACCCTATGGGGGCAGTTCTACTCTGTTGTATAGGGTCGTTATGAGTTGGAATCGACTCAACAGCGGTGGGCTTGGTTTTGGTTTTGTAGTGAAGTTCAAAGCCTGGCTCTGCCACTTACTAGCTGTGTGACTTTGGACAAGTTATTTAACATTTCTGTGCTTCTGTTTCTTCTGTAAAATGGGGCTACTGGCCCCTTCCTCAGAGAGGTGCTGTGAAAACGCCACGTTAATATATGTAAATCACTTGGAACGATTCCGGGTACATAGCACATATATGTATTAGTTATTATTATAGTTAAATAAAAATGTCATGAATTGTTTGGTAACAATACAGTATATGTTTATTTGTATTTTGGAAATACGTTGAGGGTATTATTTAGATCTCAAGCAAGTGGATAAAATGGACTGTTCATGTCTTCTTGAGAGGAGTCTTATGGCTTTGATAGAAGGATTTATCTGGCCTGTGTTAGTCAATAAAAAGTAGTTGAAAGTCACCTTTAGTTCTTCTCTTAAAAGTAGCTAATCTTTTGACACCCTGGGGGCTTGAATCGATGGTTCCAAATCAATATTCTCTATATACAGTTATTGTTTCCTTTCCTCTTACACCCTATGGGCTGAAAATCAACACACCGTAGACTGAGAAAATCAATGGCATGCATTTGTGGTTTAGAGAACATTGGATAGGAGACATATGTCCTTTTGGAAAACACATACAAAGGAAATTATGTAGACACTTTCTCAGAGGAATCCTAAAGTAATTACCAGATGAATCTGTGATCCAACAGGTTTCTCCTCAATTATGCTGAGAGAGCATGTCAATTCATTTACCTTGCTGTAGACAGGCTATCTGAAGCATCCAAATGAAAACACCAAGATTGTCCTTGTTAGAGTAATTGGCTCTAGTGGGCTCAGTCTCAGAATTTACAAACCGCTTCTCATTTATGGCCCATTTGGCCTTGATTTTCAGGGATGGTTACTACTCACCACTTTGAAAGAAGTCTTATTTTCAGCAGTCTCAAGGAAATATGTCCGAATGGTTTTTGAGCTTTCTGTTTTAGTGAAAACAGATGAATTGGTATCAAAAGCTAGTTCACACCATGAATTATGTCTCTTTAACAAACTGCATTCCCTCTCGAGGAATTAAGAAAGCAGTGCATTGGTTTTAAAGTCAGGACCCCAAGAGGTGTAGGCCCTTGTTGCATGGTGCTGCCATAGCTTTCAAGAAATAAACACATTTCTGTGGTTTGGATGGGGAATGGAATTGAATGCTGTGCTTTTGGAATCCCCAAATGCTGTTTACCAGATGAAGCTTTTGACAGGATAGATATGCTATGAGGTTTTCTCAAATGGATGACCACCTCTTTCAAATAGGAGAAAGCCGGAGAGGCAGAATTTGTATTTGCATTGTCTGAATGTACTAGAATATTCAAGATAGTTTGTTTATATTGTTGTTTGCAAACAAGATTCAAGCAATTAAGATAGAAAATTTACCCCAACTTCATTCGGTAGTTATCAGCTAGCACCTGAACTAGCTCAGCTGGGCCATTTTCTAGCCATGACACTCAGCAATTCATCCGTTTAATCGTTTTGCAGATATACTGTATACTGAGTGGTGACAAGGTGCTGAGGGTACAGCATTGGACAAAATAAAATCTGTTCCCTGTGGATCTTATGGAGCCCTGGTGGTACAGTGATTAAGAGCTCGGCTGCTAACCAAAAGGTTGGCAGTTTGAATCTACCAGCTGCTCCTTGGAAACCCTTTGGGGCAGTTCTACTCTGTCCTATAAGGTCGCTATGAGTCGGAATCGGCTTGACAGCAGCTGGTTTAGTTTTCTGTTTTTTTTGGTATGGATCTTATAATTCAGTTGGAGAGAGTGGGTTATAAAATATTAAATAAATACATAATAGGTAAAGTGGTGGGTGATACACACTATGGAAAAAAATAAAGTGAAGTCAGGGGAGAATGCTGATGGGGTTGCTGGTTTATATAAGGTGGTCACGACAGGCCTTCCTAATAACAACATTGCGAACTCTGGCTTAAGTCTGAATGAAATGGAGAGTCATTGTAGAGTTTTAAGCAGAGGTGTGCTGTGATCTAAGTTATGTATTAAAAGGATCCCTCTGCCTATTGTTTTGGGAATTGACTGAAGGGGGCAGGTTAGGAGGTGTCTTAGTCAGCCAGTGCTGCTATAACAGAAATACCACAAGTGGATGGCTTTAACAAAAAGAAGTTTATTCTCTCACAGTCCAGTAGGCTACAAGTCTGAATTCAGGGTGCTGGCTCCAGGGGAAGGCTTTCTTTCTCTAGCAGCTCTGGAGGAAGGTCCTTGTCATCAGTCTTTCCTTGGTCTGGGAGCATCTCAGCACAGGAACCTCAGGTCCAAAGGACACGCTCTGCTCCCAGTGCTGCTTTGTTGGTGGTATGAAGTCCCCTAGTTTCTCTACTTGCTTCTCTCTTTTATATCTCAAAAGATATTGGCTTAAGACAGTCATCTTGTAGATTTCATCAATATATCTTTTGCTAATCCATCTTATTACATCATAGCGATAGGATTTACAACACATAGGGAAATCACCTCAGATTACAGAATGGTAGACAATCATACAATACTGGGAATCATGACTTAGCCAAGTTGACAGATATTTTTGGGGAACACAATTCAATCCATGATAGGAGGTCATTGCTGAAATCCAGGGAAGAGCTCAGATCAGGATTGTAGATGTGGAGGTAATGAGAAATGGTCAGATTCTTGATATATTTTGAATATATAGTCATATATTTATACCGATTTGCTGATGGATTGCAGGTAGGATGAGAAAGAAAGAAAGAAATCAAGGGTGACTTTTTTTGATATGAGCAACTGAAAAAATGGAGTTGCCGTTTTTTGAGATGGGGAGACTGAGGGAGAAGTTTTTCTTGGGGGCGGGGTGGTAATAAGAGTTTGTTTGAGCTATGTAGTGGGTTGAACCCCTTCCTCCCAAAGATATGTCCATCCAGAACCTGTGAATGAGGAGAAGCCAATGAGGTAAAAGATGAACCAAGAAAAAGAGATATTCCAAAGTCCAAGAAGAGAAAGTGTTTAGAAAAGAAGGAAGTAGCCAACTGTGTCAAATAATGAAGGTTTTAGTGCAGGAGTATTAGTGAAGTCCTGTGTACTAAACTGGAGTTCCCTGGGTGATGCAAGCGGTTAATGTTCTTGGCTGCTAACTGAAAGGTTGAAAGTTCGAATCCACCCAGAGGTGTTTTGGAACAAAGGCCTGGCGATCTACTTTTGAAAAATCAGCCATTGAAAACCCTATGGAGCAGAATTCTACTCTGAAACACATGGGGTTGCCATGAGCCTGAGTCAACTCCACTGCAACTGGTTTGGTTTTGTGTACAAAACTGCGCGATGTCAACTTGGCAACATGTAAAGCTGGAACTACGTTTCCCAGAATTCCCTCCCCTGTATGGTTCTAGGTTAAAGTTGGGCAGGAGAGAGACATGCGTGAGATCTGGAAGGTGGATGTGAAGCCAAAGACATTATTCACAGGAAGTCATGGTGGCCCGACACGGCAGCTTTGCAGCTTTTTCCAGGAGCTTCCACTGGCAACTGTGATGGTCAGATGCAAGTTTCTGGGGCTTCCGCCAGGAGCTCTGCTTTCTCCGCCTTCTCCCCTGCTTTAATTTAGGCCAAGGTTAGTGACGGTTTTCCTTCTTCTCCAACTGCCGTATTTAACTCCTGCGTTAAATCTCTTGTTTCTTAATATTTGCATTGATTCTGTTTTTCTGACCAAATCCAGGTTGATATAACCTGCTTGAATCCTTATGGGGTCGCTTTGCAAATGTTAGATACATCTTAAACCAAAACCAAACCAAACCTTTTGCCATTGAGTCAATTCAGACTCATAGTGACCCTATAGGACAGAGTAGAACTGTCCTGAAGGGTTTCCAAGGAGCAGCTGGTGGAGTCATACTGCTGACCTTTTGGTTAGCAGCCAAACTCTTAATCACTGAGCCACCAGGACACCTCTTAGGAATGATTGAAAAGACACTTAAGCCCCTTTAGGCCTTTTATAAATTCCTCTTTTATGCTGCTCTCAGAAATTCTGAAATGGGTCAAGGCAGAGCGTTAGTTAAGTAAACCCGAAGCCTGCATGACCTCTCTACTCTGGAGAATTCACTCATCCCATGTTTCTAGCTCAGTGGACCTGTATGCCAGCAATATTATAGGCCCCAAATTTGATGAGCTTCCCCTCACTGTCAAGTAAACCTCTGACTTCACAGAGAAGTTTAATTTCCTTCTGTCATTCTGTTTTTTTTTTCCTCTATCCAAAAATTAAAGCACACTTGTCTATTAACTCTTCCTTCTGTTGTTTCAACAGATAAAATGGCTAAACGTGAGGGTTTGTTCCTCATGTCACTGTAATAAAATTAAAGTCCACACACTGTCTCCTCCCGTTTCATATCGTTTTGTTCAGTTGCATCCAAAGAAGCCTCACTCTTAGATCTGGAGGAGGCTTGGTTGCTTCTTAGACACTTAGGAAGAGAAGAGACTGAAGAGGGCCGGATTCCCTGTAGATAGATGGACATGTACTCGTGCGGAGGGAAGCAACAAATTAGGAGCGCTAGGATAATTGTTTGGGGGAAAAATTAAATATTTTACAAAAAACATTTATTATGCATTATGGGAAAGCTAAGACTGAGTTTATGGCTTAAAATTACTTTTATGTTTAATTACATATTGGTGAAGGGCTACCATATTCTTTTCATGATTCATGGTCTCCATAGGTCTCTTGAGTCTCAGTTCCTTGCTCTTTCTTCCTCAACACGTCATCTCTGAGCACTGCTAGACATTACGATCTACCAGAAAAAAAATACCACTAGTACTTTCATATTTATTTTGATTGTAAGTGAAATGAACACAGAACACTGAAATACAGGTATCACCTGTAATTTGTTTAAAATAGATTTTAAGAATTCCTTAAAAAAATCACTGGAACTAAAAACTTCATGCATTTCAAATATGGCTGTTATAAACTTAGAAACTCTCCACTAAAAATATATATATGAAATTAAGCACATATCACGTAATATAAATTATATGCAATGTATAAAACAATGTCATACTAAAAATGGTTCCTTCCTAGAATGAAGAAAATTAAATTATTCACAAAAATGTAAAATCAAATGTATCATATAGTTTATAATTCCTTAAAGAAGTACCAGCTTTAAAAAAAATGAGGTCCATGGTATCATAATTCAGTAACAAGCATATTTTTGTGAGAATTTTCCAGCTGCTGACAATGTTCTTCCTGGTTCTATGTATGTCAAGAAGTAGTGAAGAGCAAGCCATAAGCTAACTCCTGTGTATAGATATATAGAACCTCCTTTTTCTCCAGATAGTTCCATCTCTTTGAAGAGTATTGTTTGGGAAAAAAAAAATACACACACATACGCATATAGAGTTTTTTATGTAATAAAGATTGCCGCTCTGAAAAAAGAACCATGACAGTAATTTGCAAACATGAATGGTGAGCCCAGGAAATAATAAAGACAAAATGGAGAAGAAAAGATCAAAAAGGATACACACACACACACACACACACACACACGGTTTTTTCTCTCTTTTTTCAGAGCAACAATCATTTTATTACGATAAGCTGTCATATTTTGCTCTGAAGAAAGCATTTCTGGTTTCTCTTTGTCTTGCTATTTTCATCATGAAGAGACTGAGATTGGGAGATCTTTATCAATTTCAGTACTGACATACTCAGATTTCACTTGTTCCAAAAGTTTTTGAATTGGGATAAAACATTCTTTCAGTGGAAGTTTGAAATGACACATCTGGTTGCTTATTGCAACTTTCGTGGGTGCGGCCCCATCTAGATATAAAGAATGAGCACAGATTGGTTTTGTGGCATAAATTGATAGCAGTTGAGTCATTGATCTTGTTTTGAATACATAAGTGATTCAGCTTTCAGATTTTTTTCAAATACAAAAATAACAGTAGCACATAGGACTAAATATGTATTTCAGTACTTTAAAACAACAATGTACTAGAATACTAGAAATGCTAATCGCAGTCACCAAGTACCACACCTCCACTTTTTGGTCCTTTTTCTTCTCCTTTTTGTCTTTATATTTCCTAGGCTCACAATTCATGTTTGTAAATTAATGTCATAGTGTAGCTCCATTGTGGATGATGCAGAATCTCTTGGGTTGGCCTGGGAACTTGAGGACTTTTTATGATGTCATTTCTATGAAGAGGTACTTTCTTATGTTCAACCAACTGACTTAAAAAATGGGCTTTTGGAATGCAGCATGTCTATTGGTTGATGTATCAAAATGTCAATTTTGTAATTTTTATCTACATTACAACATGAAACTTGACAGAGACTTAACTAGTAAACAAGGATGAGATACTAAGTGTTCGTCACAATCGACTCAATAGCAATGGGTTTCTTTGGTTTATTGCAAGCTTATTTGAGCTGACACATTCTGCTAAGTGATGGTGCTATTTTTAAGAACTCTCTGATAGCAGGCTAAAACATTTGTCCAACTTTACTTCACATAAACATGACCTCAGTATAAACAGATTTCTGTGCAGTTAAAAATTGCATTTATAAGAGATATTATTCCCTAGTCACATCCTAGTCAGTGGACCCTTTCCATGAGTTTCCTAAATATTAGTGTGAATTCTATGAAATTGCTTTGTTTTAGGTAAAAATACTCAAGTGGCAGCAATTTGTTATGGCTCAACCTATGATTTGTCTTAAGAATACTGCTATCTCCGACATATTGTCCTCTCCCAATAAGTTTGAGAACATTTGAAATAAAAAACAAGCATAGTTTTACCTCCTGCTATCATCTCTATCTCAAGTTATAGCAATAGAAACTTAATTAACAAATATCAACTGGAATCATTTTTTGAGGGGAGATGGCCAGTGGCAGCATCCTCTGGGACCACTGTCCCAGCTTTCAATCATGGTAAACGAAACCAGTTGCCACTGAGTTTTGACTGTGACTCATGGGAACCCCACGTATGTCAGTAGAACCGTGCCCTGTAGCGTTTTCAGTGGCTGATTTTTTGCAAGTGGACGGCCAGATCTTTTTTACAAGGCACCTCTGGGTGGATTCAAACCTCCAGCCTTTCGGTTAGCAGCCCAGTGCATTAACCACCCAGGAACTTCAGCCATGGTCCCAAACCATTGCTGGCAAGTCGATTCCTACTCATAGTGACCCTATAGGACCAGGTAGAACTGCCCCATAAGGTTTCCAAGGAGCAGGGTGGATTCAAACTGCTGACCTTTTGGCTAGGAGCTGAATGCTTAACCACTGCGCCACTAGGGCTCCTTCAGCCACTGTAGGGATCTGGAATTTCAGAGATGAATCTAGAGCAGATAAGGCCTCGGAGGCGTTTGTGGCTGTCCTTGATATTCTGTTAATCATTTTTCTGATCGGAACACACAAACCACAAATCATTCATGTCAGGAAACCAGTAGCTAAGTCCTAAGTAGGGCTTATTCATCCATAGTTGAAAGAATCCCAATGCTATCAGCTCTGAAAAATAGGCTTAAATAACAGAATTAGACAGCAAGTCCTGTTCAGAAAAGATCATTAAACTCGGGGAAAAATTTTAGCTTGATGAGGAAAGCAAGACCACTTGTGAGTCAATTGCTTTCAATTTCTACATGCTGTTTTAAAGATACTCATCTTAATAACTCAAAATGTCCTGTTTCTTTTATAACATTGTTTGAATATATTTTCATTCTTCAATAGTTCTCTTTGAACTATTGAACTGTGTATGTAGCATTAATTTTATGCTACTTAAAATGAATGCAAAGGAAAGCATTGTAATTAAAGTTGAATGCTTTATTACAAAATGTATGTTGTGGTTCTATATAGTACATAAATTAAAACATTATAAATTAGGCTTTAAACTTCAAATTTCATTTTGCCTGAGACCGTTATCTAAAATATCAGACAAAAAAAAAAAAAAAAAGAAGAAGAAGACACCGTAATACAACCCATATTTCAACAAAGGAACCTCATATATGCCTTTATAGTGGGGAAAATAGCTTTGGAAAATGTAGTCACAGTTGCTTTCAAAGCAACCGTTTCAAACACACGCATGCACACGCACACCTACACCCACCCACCCGTTGCCGATGAGTCAGTTCCAACTCATAGCGACCTTACAGGACAGAGTAGAACTGACCTCTGTGGTTTCCAAGGTTGTCATCTTTACTGAAGGGGTTGAACCGCGCGCTTAACCGCTGTGCCGCCAGGGCTCCTACCCCGTCGATGCTCAGTAGCAGCTTTTTAGCAGCCTCGGCTCTCTCCTCCATAGAACACCAGATGGCGCTGCGCTTCCCCTTTTGCCAGCCTTCGGTGATGGGACGGGAACCCAAGTTTGGGCAGAGCTGAGCGGAAGATTGTAAATAACAAATTCAGAACTGGTTGAGCAATGAAGCCTCGCATTTTGAATTACAATTCACAGCCCTTCATACCAATTTGTCCTCTATAGGACAGATAGTTTTAGTTATCCTTGATCTAGGGCTCCGTGTGTTGGATTAACTATGCTGATGACCGTTATAGGAGCTCGCAGCTTGTCAGGAGAAAGGAAGGACCTGATTGTTGCTGAAGAAGCCCCCGTGGCACAGTGGTTAATACAGCTCGGCTGCTAACGAAAGGTCGGCGATTGGAACCCACTAGCCGCTCCGGAAAAGAAAGATGTGGCAGTCAGCTTCCGTAAAGATTTACAGCCTTGGAAACCCTATGAGGCAGTTCTCCTCTGTCCTAGAGGGTCACTATGATTCAGAATCGACCCGACGGCAGTGGGGATTGTTGCTGGGGCGAGTTGAAAGACTGTTCTCAGCAGGACCCAAGAACTAACTGTAAAGAAATGGGCACTCTTTCTCATAACCAATTTGTATTTATTTAGTCCTTCGGTGACTGGTAGTGGGCTGCAGTGAAATAACGTGATTTGTAGCTTTGAGAAGTTTGTGGTCAAGAAGGTGACCCTCAGATATTCAGTCAAAGTGACTTTCTGCCCACTGAGCCTAACCAGTACCATTTGGCTGTGCAGCTGCATGATTGTGCTAATTGTGTCCAATGCTCACAATTAGCTCAGGCTTTGCTTTGTGGTTGCTTTTGTTTCTTCAGTGTAATTTGCACTTGTCGACCTTGGCAAACAGATGTATTTAGTTTTATTTACTTAAATAATTTTAATAGGAATGCTTTTATGTGTGGGAAAATGATGACAGTTAAATATAATGATCATGTAATTTTCAGCTAGAAGCAATTTTAGAGATTATTTAACCCAACCCTCCTGTGGTGAGCAAGTGACATCTAGAAATGATCAGTGACTTGCTCAAGTTCACATAGTTGCAGAGAAAGGACTCTGACCCAGGCTTTCTGTGGGTTAATCTAAAAACTCACTTTACATTATGCTCTGCTACTATTTTAAAACAAGTTCAGATCAGAACCATCAAAGTTAATGAATTTCACCGGCATGCTGACCACTGGTGGATTTTGGCTGGTTGTACTCATCACACACAGCCGTACAGGCAAAGTCTTCCCCAACCCTCCTCACAGAGAAAGTGGTTCAGGTCACTTGGCTCCTGTTCCCTTTTGTTCACACCTATGCTGGGCATGAGCCTCATCATGTTGGACTTTGTTGTCTTCTCTAGACTAGGAGGTCATTGGGAACTGGCATTTCATCTCATTCATGTTTGTATTCCCTGTGCCCTGCATGGTGCCTAACACCTAGTAAGGCTTCAAAAATGTCGTTTGATTGACTGAACTTTTTATGCAGACTACCCTGAACATGACAAACTCAGGTGCCATGGAAAGCCCTCCTCAGGCTCTGAACGCATAGTCGTGCTAGATTAAATACAAAAGAAACCCTTAAATATGTAGCTGAGCTTGAAACCTAGGACAGAAGTCCTTAAATGCCAAAAAGCAAGCAAAAAACCAAAATCCAGAGTGCTGCAGAGTGGGAGGAGAACAGAATATGGGTAGGCTACTGGAAAGAAGACATTTTCAGCTAGATAAATATCAAGTGAGTTTATAATCAGGGACTCTTCTATGACAAGGAACAGTTTTATGTAACTGAGATATTTTTTATATCCTGATGAAAGGCCCTGATGTTGGGGCACAAACAGCTGTTTAATGACCATGTGCCTTGGGGAAGTCCCTCCTTCCGTGGGTGTCCAAGGCACCATGCAAGCTGCGTTGGTATTAGTGTACTTAGGATGGTAACTAGTGTGAGAGACAGACAATCAAGTAAGCCAGTAAGGGACTTTAAACAAATGAGGTCTGTGTAGGAAACAAGGGGAGAACCATAAATCAATCAACAGGCTGCCTAATAAACCATGTGTTTCATTCCGAACAAGGATAGTGCTTATCCTTCAACTATGTGTGTGTTTGTTTGTTTTTTAATATGTTTGGCATCTTATTTTTTTCCTCACTTGAGTAATCAGAACACATTTGCGATCATAAAATTAAGATCTGCAAGGAATTTCACATTTCTTTATTTTTTAAAAAGTCAACCTACATAGGATTGTGAGTGCCCATCTCCCAGGGTGAACAAGAGCTTTATTCAAATTCATTATTTCAGCTCCCTCCAACTCCCTTGGGTTGTACAAGGAGGTTTAGCGGTGCCTTGGTAACAGGCGGACTGCCCAGCCTCAGTCCAGCATGGTCACAGCTGGCGTCTGCAGTGTCCAGGCCATGTGCCTTGGAGGCAGGCAGCTCCGAGGCTTCTGGTCCAAGCTTGGGGCCCAGAAAGCTTCCCCAGCCCTGGCTGTGGTAGGATCAGAGGTTCTCATTTCAATTCCATTTATCACAGGTTGTACTGGGGACCCAAGATAAATAATAATTTACAAGAACTGACTTTTATGGAACACTTACAGTGCAAGTTTGCTAAGCATTTTACATTGATTATCTCACTTAACCCATATGACCATCCTTCTAGGGAAGTTATTGTCTCTATTTTGCAGATGAGGATGTGGAGATTTAGAGGGTACGCTGCCAAGCCTACACAGCCAGTAAGTGGCAGATCTGGATTTGAATATGGGGGTCTGTCTCTACAACTACAAGCTCGTAACCATGACACTGTCAGTCATAGGTCCTGTCCTGAAGGAATTCACTGCCCTGTAGGGACATGAGCCATTAAGTACACTGTACTGCAGAAAGCCCTGTAACATAAACATGTCCTCATCAAATGGGAGCATAGAACAGGGAGCAGCATCCCTTGCTAGGAGGAGGTGAGAAAGCTCCAGTGATGTGACCTTTCTAACCATCTCATCTTCCCTGTATTGTTTGCTTCTACCTAGCTGCCCAGGAAGCTGGCTTGCTCTCACTTTCTCCTGCTCACCTGCCTGATAGTGCAGTTAGGCCTCTCTCTGGGACTCCTCTCACCTAAAGGTGGGAACTCTGTGTGACTTGGGTGGGTTTGTTCTGCTGTTGGGTGACTTGAAATATGCTGAGGCAACTCGTAAAAGCCAAGTGAGGGAGACAATTGTTAAGATTTTCAGGAATGCTGTGTGAAAATACTTCCACACATTTCACTTGGGTTGCCTTCCCAACTATTTTCCACTGAAATTGAAGGCTGGCAATATTTTTAAAAATATCTTGACTATTCTTCAAGGCTTAAATAAATGATGTACTAAAACAATAGCAGAAATCAACACCTGCAGCAGAAACTGGTCAGTTTACAATTGTTTGCTTGGATCAAACATTTACATACATATATATGTGTATATGTATATAGATTTAATTTAAACTAACAGGGGTAAGATCAGTGGAATTTTAACTTAAAGCATGTCACCTAGGGTACGTGTTAAAAATTCAGGTACCTTGACCTAATCCAAAACTTATTAAATCAGAATTTCTGGTGGTGGAGTCCATAAGTAAAAAAGATTTCAGTTTTTTTTTTAAATGCCAGCTGAAGTTTGAGAGCCAGTGCTATAAATGAATTATTGAATTAATCCAATCACTCAATATTTATTAAGCCCTGTGACCTGTCATTCATTGCATGGTTTATACAGACATGGCCCTTCCATTCTAAGGACTTACATTTTGCTAGTGACATTGGCAAAAATGG
Organism: Dugong dugon; assembly: GCA_030035585.1. NCBI lineage: Eukaryota > Metazoa > Chordata > Mammalia > Sirenia > Dugongidae > Dugong > Dugong dugon. The sequence goes on from CM057465.1 coordinate 157,643,592, forward strand.
TTAAGCCCTCAACAACTAACTGAAAAGTTTGTGGTTTGAACCCACCCAGAGGTACCTTGAAAACCCTATGGAGTGCAGTTCTACTCTGCAACACATGGAGTTGCCATGGCTTAGTATCAACTTGACTACAACTGGTTTTGGTTTGGTTTAGTGATATGTAAGGGCAGTCCATGGAGAAGTCAAGCTATATAACCACCCTAGGAATGATGGAATCTCAGGGCTGACCTTGGAGGCATGAGAGTTTACAATGGGACCGATTAAATAAGCTCCCTAGCAGAAATGCTGGAATGAGTTTTTCTGTCCATCAGGTGGTGAAACTTTGGAAGTATACTCTCAAAGAAGGGCCAGAGTCTAGTCCTGAATTCTAGGAGGGACTAGTAGGGTTGGCAAGGATCTCATCAAGGAAGCCTGGACAGATTTACTGGGACCTGGAGTGGAGTTGGCAGGGAGAGAGAGTCTGTGCTGCCTGGCAAGTGTCTCCTAGTTCAGTGCCAGCAGAACTTGAAGATGCATGAAAGATCCGGGCTCCCCTTTTGTGGAAATTCTGGCTGGGTGAGAACCTTTCCCCACTGTGGTGAGAGAGAGAGAATGAGAGAGAGGAAGCACCAGCGATGGGAGGCCACGGTGGGCCTTTGATTTGCATGTGTCCACAGGCATCAGTTCAGTTCAATGAGCTGATAAAATTGATTTTCTCACTGCATTGACTGGTTGTCATACCGAATTGCTGAGGTGATTGACTGGTTTAGCATCTTGCAGAAATGGCCACAAACTCCAATGACTCGATCACATTCTAAAATGTGAATTTCAGAAAATGCTGTTTTTTTTCTTAACCTGGTTTTAGCCAATCTTCAAAAAGGTGGGAGTTTGCTAAAAATAGATAAAGGCCTCTTATGGGCATTGGCAAACAGTTGGTATAGAGCATTTGAGGTTTTAGGTAACAACTTGGCTGAACCTTACCCTGCTTTGACTTTCAAAATAATGTGAGTGATAATGAAAAAAATTAGGTATATTCTACTTTGCGTTCAGTAGGTCGGCAGGTTTTTGTTTCTGTTGGTTTTCCTATCTGCTATAGTTATCTTCAAACTTTTGTGAGTTATCATACTATTAATCAAAGGTTGGCTCCAAATTGTGATGGACTTTGAAGGCTAATCAAGAGGATGACTTTTTCATAATGGGTCATTTTTGCCTGAATTACTAGATGCCATTTTGAATTTGCAAAGTCTGTGTAGAAAACAAAAATACTCTGCCTTCAAGTAGGATATACATGATGGGAACTCTCAAATGATATTAGTAGTACTCATACAGCATTAGTGAAATGCCTGTCATTAGGAAATGTTATTTCATATAAAAAAGTTGATAATATGAATCATAGATGCTAACATGATTAGGTGATGAGTTGATAATGGGAATTTTTTTCGTATCACTGATTTTCATTCGTCACCAGCAAAGCTGATCTCCCTAATATGATATGATATTATACTAAAACCCAGGCCGAGAGTCAGCAGTTAAATTTATGATGCAAAAGAAAAGTCAATAGTGTTATAAATCTTAGAAACTGATTATATTTCAGCTGTCAATGTTCTTGGCTGGGAAATCTCCTTTAATTCCTGTGTCTGAGTCCTATTTACTTTAGTGATACTGAGCAAGGAAATGAAATAGATTTAAATCTTTATCTTAAGGATAACTTTAATGAGTGACAGTCAATTCCACCTGGCCTGGTGGCCACAGATCCACCACCTTTGCCTGACTAAACTCCCATCCAATTAAGTGCACATTTAAATGCAAGCAGTTGGCAGGGTAGAGCCAGGGGAATCTAATTCTACAAGATATAAACCAAATCTTCTCTGATACCACGGTTTTGCTCAGTAAATGGCTCAGTAAAAGGCATGGGACGATCATTTGGTATCTTCCAAGGATTACTGACAAGCTTGTATCCAGGATTAGATACAAGCCTATTTTTCAATAAAAATATAGTCTGGCCAGTGAGGATTTTGGAAGAGCATCTCCCTGGGCGAGGGGTGGAGGGAGCAATGAGATTCATTTGAATCACCCAATCAGCCAAGCTAAAATCTCTTGAGTTTAAACAAAAATGTATAATATAAGCAATATATGTCAAGGAAGCGTGACTAAAGGGCTGCCCTGACTACCTGTGTATTGGAGAAATTTTCAAGGGGACTTGACAGTCCTAGCAAGCTGTTAATTGTTTGTTGGCACTAACAGAATATGAACTGCACCACTAGGAATGTTGGATGATGGCTGTCCCACGTAGCTTATAAATTAAGAAAGGGTTAGTATATAAAAGTTGCTCTCAACAGTAAAACAAATAGTGTAATAAGATGTGAAATTCTCAGTGTGGGTCTAATTTCCGTGGCTAAAGCATTGTCTATAAATCCATTGTTCAGCATTACTAATATATAGCACCAAACATGGGAATGATGAATACAGGCAGCTCGTGGAATTTGTAGATATAGACAAAGGACTGGGAGAAATACCATTACTGAAAATGCCTTATGCACTGTGGTCATTATATATAACAAGACTTACTTCAGTGTGGAATTCAGAGTTAGGCAGATCCTTCTAGTAGCCTCTTTAAAAAGCTTTATTTTCGGGACAATAGGACGGCTTTGTTAGAACCTTGTTTCACCCATGACATGCCAGAGCTGTGTAACCCATCCACTGAGTTTTCATAAATATTTTTACCCAAGAGCTTCCAAAACACTTTATAAAGCAGATTCCATGGCTTTCTTCATGTGTGTAACTCTTGTTGGCTTCAGAATATAGGGAGAAACTTAATGCATTATGTATGTTGGGGCCAGTTCACTTCTTCATAAAATTGTCACTTAATACTTCAGGGCCAGAGGGCTGCCTCCCTCCCTTCCAGTGATATCTGAATTTAGCAAAATTTCCACTTTACAATCTGCATGAAGCTCTCTGTTTACCATGAGATTGGCTGGGCAAAACTTGGGCTTGACTGGACTGAGCTTGGGTCAGATGCCATACAGTGCAGTTTTCCAATCTAGTGGGGAAAGTTGCTCGGAACAGAGAGTAAGGGGAGCAGTCAGCCCCAAGGGGCCAGCAGAATTCTATCTGAACTTCCATTGCTTCTGCAGTTTGACCTTTGTCTTCAACCCAGTTTGATTTCCTACCTCCCATATGTTTAATCTATCCTCGTTACCCTAACTGCACCAGCTGGATTCACGTGTTCTTTTGGTTCCTGGTTATCTGCTCTGTGTTGGCCTGTAGCCCCTCCTGGACAAGCTTTCATTGGCTTGGCACCTAACCTGCCCACTGTGTACTCAGACACCGCTTTTAGCTCATTATGCAGTAGAGCCCCTGGATTCTGCCTCTTGGTCAGTTTCGTCCCAAGAAACATGGCAAGTGGGCTGGAACTAACTTGCCAAGTGTGATTACTATGTAGGGATTGGCTCCTGGAATCCTTGTCATAATAATGTGGTTTAAAATTTTTGTAATAAAAAAGATACTTGATGATAATGGGAGCTGCTTTTATAGTTTTTCCTTTTTGTTGCTTAAATTAAATTATGTTTGTCAGTATTAAATTTTTCTCATAGAAAAATGACAAAATACATCTTTCCAGTGAGTTTCAAGCTATCCTGTTGCCGTTGAGTCGATTCTGACTCATAGCGACCCTATAAGACAGAGTAAAACTGCCCCATAGGGTTTCTAAGGAGCCGCTGGTGAATTCAAACTGCCAGCCTTTTGGTTAGCAGTCTGAGCTCTTAACCACTGTGCCACCAGGGCATATAGTCACTTCCTAACCACAGCACACGTGTCGGGCAGTTTGGAGCAATCCCACCCTTTTGAATATGACATAAAATGAATCAAGGGAGGGGATGGGGGTGCTGGAGGGTGGGAGCTAGAGGAGGAGAGATGATTAACTAAAGCAGTGTTTCCTGGCATTACAGTACCCACAAGAGCTAACTTTACTCAGGGTTAAGCACCTGCCATGCATTAACTCATGTTATCCTTGGGACTACTCTGTGAAGCCTATTTCTATCCCCAGTTTAGAGGTGGACAAACTGAGGCTTAGTGATTTTCTCAACATTACACAGCCAAGAGGTGTAGGGATTTAAATTCAAATTCATCTGACTGCAGAGCCAGAGCTCTTAATCATTTTGTTAGGTTTTGCTTTTACAATTTTATGAGTTGATTGAAAAATACCTAATGCCTAAAATTTAACTAAGAATTTACTATGCCCTTCAATAAATTTATATTGTATCAATTATACATTGAAAAACATTTGAAAAGTAGTAGCATTCCCACTGAGAGGTGAAGTAATTGCCCTCTTCTTGAATCACAGGCTGGCCCATAGAATGAGGTGGAAATGACCCTGTGTAATTTCCAAGAATAGGTCATAAATAGCCTTGCTGCTTCCATCTGGCTCTTCTTTATAATGTTCCCTTTTTGCGTGCTACCTCTTGGAACCCAGTCACTACACTGTAAGAAGCCCAGTCTACATGGAGATTCCACATGTAGGTGTTTTGGTAGACAGCCTCAGCTGAACTCCCAGCCAGAAGTCATGTGAGTGAGCCATCTTGGACATTCCAGCCCAATTGAACCCCCAAATGACTGTGACCATCCTGGTGCTCCAGCTGACACCACATAGTGCAGTGGAACCCCCAGTCAACTCAGAATTATGAGAGAGAATAAATTTCATCATATACCTCTAAGAATTGGGGCTGTCCCTTTTGGGGTGGTTTGTTACATAGTAATAGATAACCGAAACACACATGTCTGTGTGATAAGATGCATTACACAGTCTGTGTACAGTGAATGATTGTGCTCATTTTGATTTAAGGATCTCTGGCAGTAACTCTGTAGCCCCATGAGGTCCAAGGCCCACTATTTGGGACCAGAGAAGAGATTCATGGGAAGCCTCCCACGGTGACACACTCTATGCATATTGGCTACCTCCAAATCCATCCTGCTCCCAGACAATATTCTTAACTTTCTGTTTCATAAACAAAATACCAAACCCATTGCCATTGTGTTGGTTCCAGCTCATAGCGACCCTATAGGACAGAGTAGACATAACCCATAGGGTTTCCAAGGCTGAAATCTTTACAGAAGCAGACTGCCACATCTCCCTCCTGCGGAGCAGCTGGTGGGTTCGAACCGCTGATCTTTTGGTTCGCGGTTGAGCACTTAACCACTGCGCCACCAAGTCTCTTGGGCAAGAAAAATTCTTGTGAAGTGCCATGGAGAGTTGAGTTAGAATACACACACACACACACACACACACACAATATTTAGATGACCTCAAATGAACACTGTGTATATAGATGACATTTGAAGAAAGTCTTCATTTGGATTTCCCTCTTCCAAAGACAAGATACTGGCTAAACGATGCATCAGTGAGTGCCTTTCACAGGCATTGTTAATAGCCTCAGTTTACATGCTTTTAATTCTAACATGGGATTTCAGAATGCAATAAACAGAACAAAATGTAACTATTTTAGGACATTATTAAATAGTGCATGTAATTGTTGTCTAGTAATCAGAATATTTTAAAAAGATACTTGATTATAATGGGTGTTACATTTTAAATGTTTCTTTTGTTCTCCTCTCAACATTGGTTTACCTACATTGAAAGCTTTAAATTCCCCTTTTTAAAAAAGTAATCTAAACTTTAAGCTTTGGTTATATTCTTTTGGATAGTAGTGTGTATTTATTGAGCATCTATGTGCCCTATATCGTTGTGGATCCTTACACAGCTCTGAAGGGTAATTATTACCATCCTCTTTATAGATAGGGAAACTGAGGCTTAGAGAGTTTAAATCACTTGCTCATGGTTGCTTGACTAATAAATGGCAGAACTTGTATTTGAACCATAGTCTATCTGATTCCTAAGCCATATACTCATGCTGTCTTAAAACTGCACCTCCTATTGCCCTTCTAAAAAGCTTATGATTCAAAAAGTAATTTGTAATAAAGAGCCAGACTGGAATTGAGGTTTTAAAAGCACTGCCTGCCCTTTCAGGTATAAAACATTTTGTTAGAAGCAATAACAGTGTAATTATAGCAAATGTCTCCACCTTCACTGTCGCTACAGCACATGGGTCTAGGTTACAAGTTTGAAATTTCACTGATTATTGGCGCATAATTGGCTTCATGTAGATGGTAAATGTATTAATGATTGATTATCATGACTTGGTCATATTTGAAATGTCAAAGTAGAAAATTGAATTGTCGTATTATTGCATGTTCTCATTCAACCACCAGATAAATATTACAAATGACGATTTTCCACTGAGTACTATATAAAGAATTTATGGAATATTAATCATGTTGTTATCCATAACCTTCATGCTTGGTGATGACCCTAAACTGAAATCATATTTGACTTCTGAGGAACAAACCTTAAGAATAAGCTGCTTTAGCCTACTTCTCTGTTGCTTACAGTTTTATAGTGTAAATATTCCTACAGACAATACTTGTCTACCTTAGAGAGAATAGGACATTTATGACCTGCTTGACAAAGCTTTTCTGCCTCATGCTTTTACTACCCACCAAGTTTTATACCACTCAGGATGTCCTCTGGGATGAAATCAGATCTTCACAGAAAACAAAGTAGTTAGTTGCTCTGAGACAGTATAGGCTCAGCCTCCAGTTCTTAACATGGTGAAGACACTGCCAGCTTTTGAAAATGCTGTTGTAAAGCATCTCCTGAAATCCAGCATCACTGTGAGTCTTCCAGTTTCCTAACAGGCCTAACCTCCCTGCTTTCACCTGGGGACCAAGTCCCTCTTTCCACAGACCACATTAAGGAAAAGTGTCTGGGAGGAAGTCCCTCCAGATAATAGGCTAGGGCAAAAGATCTCAGCTGATAGGACTCAAACCTTTGTTCTAGGCCCTTGAAATTATTAAAGGGACCTCATCTACCTATGTGCATTTGAATCTTGGTATTGGTGAAGAATATTGAGTATACCACAGACTACTAAAAAAATGAACACATCAGTTTTAGAAGAAATACAACTAGAATGCTCATTAGAAGTGTGAATGGTGAGACGTTGGCTTGCTTACTTTGGACAAGTCATGAGGAAACACCAATGACTAGAAAAGGACATCATGGTTGATAAAGTAGAGGGTAGTGAATAGACTGACACAATAGCTACAACAAAGGGCTCAAATATACCAACGATCATGAAGATGGCACAGGACCAGGCGATGTTTCATTCTGTTATATGCAAGGTCACCATGAGTCAGGGCTGACAACAGCAATGAACAACAGCAAATCCCTAATTGCATCAAGCATTTTCTGTAGACTGAATAAATGAACAAAATCAGATGTATGTAAGAATCAAAGGATGGAAAAAATATATCAAGTAAACAATAACCAAAAAAAGAGCAGGAGTGGCAGTAGTAATCTCTGATAAATTAGACTTTAAGGCAAAACCTGTCATAAGAGACAACAAAGGGCATTATATAATGATTAAATGGTCAATCCACCAAGAGGACTTAACCATAATAAATATTTACACACCCAGTAAAAGAGCTTCAAAACACATAAAACAAACTCTAACAGTATTGAAAAGAGAAATAGACAGTACCACAATAATAGTAGGAGACTTGAACACAGCACTTTTGATGGACAGAACAACTAGAAAGAAACTCCACAAAGATACAGAAGATCTAAGCAACAAAATCAACCAACTTGATCTAATAGACATGTACAGAACACTCCATCCAACAGCAGCACAGTACACATTCTTCTTGACAAACATGGATCATTCTCCAGAATAGACCATATTTTAGGCCACAAAGTAAGCCTCAATAAATTCAAAAACATTGAAATAATACAAAGCATTTTCTCTGACTGCAACACTATAAAACTAGAAATCAATAACAGGAAAAAGAAAGGAAAAAATACATGGAAACTGAATAACACCTTGCTTAAAAACTACTGGATAATAGAAAAAATTAAAAATTAAATGAAAAAATTCCTAGAATCAAATGAGAATGAGGCCACAACATACCAAAACCTTAGGAACACAGAAAAAGCAGTGCTCAGAGGAGAATTTGCAGCAATAAACACACACATTGTCATGGTTTGAATTATGTTACCCCAAAAAATGTGTGTATCAATTTGGCTAGGCCATGATTCCTGGTACTGTGTGATTTTCCTGTATGTTGTAAACCTGCCTCTATGATGTTAATGAGGGAGGATGGGTGGCAGTTGTTTTAGTAAGGCAGGACCTGATCTACAAGACTGGATTGTGTCCTGAGGCAATCTGTTGAGATATAAAAGACAGAAGTGAGCAGTGAGACAGGGGGACCTCATACCATCAAGAAAGCAGTGCCGGGAGCAGAGCACGTCCTTTGGACCGGGGTCCCTGTGCAGAGAAGCTCCTAGTCCAGGGGAACACTGAAGAGAAGAAGGCAAACAGAGAGAAAAAGGCTTCCTCTGGAGCTGATGCCCTGAATTTGGACTTTTAGCCTACTTTAACTATGAGGAAATAAACTCTTCATTAAAATCATCCACTTGTGGTGTTTCTGTTATAGCAGCACTAGATAACTAAGACACACATCAAAAAAGAAGACAGGGCCAAAATCAATAACATAACCCTACAACTCAAACAGACAGAAAAAGAGCAACAAAAGAAGTCCACAATCACTGGAAGAAAAGAAATAATAAAGATTAGAGCAGAAATAAATGAAACAGAAAACAGAAAAACAATAGAAAGAATCAACAAGACTAGAAGTTGGTTCTTCGAATGGATCAATAAAACTGACATACCACCGGTCAAACTGACAAAGGAAAAGGATGCGAAGATACAAATACCCAAAATAAGAAATGAGATGGGTGACATTACAACAGAACAAACTGAGATAAAAGGGATCATAATGGAATATTATGAAAAACTGTACTCCAGCAAACATGAAAACTTAGAAGAAATGGACAAATTTCTAGAAACACACTGCCTACTTAAACTAACACAAACGAAGGTAGAAAATTTAAGCAGACCCATAATAAAAGAAGAAATTGAAAGTCATAAAAAAAACTCCCAATAATAACAACAACAATAAAGAAGCCCTGGCCCAGACAGCTTCACTTGAGAATTCTACCAGACAGAGAAGAGTTGACACCAATTCTACTGAAACTATTCCAGAACATAGAAAAGGCAGGAATACTCCCTAATTCATTCTATGAAGCCAGCATAACCCTGATACCAAAGCCAGGTAAAGATACCACTAAAAAAGAAAATTACAAATCAGTATCCCTCATGAATATAGATGCAAAAATTCTCAAAAAAATTATAGCCAATAGAATTCAACAGCATATGGAAAAAATAATACATAATGACCATGTGGGACTCATGCCAGTTATGCAAGGATGGTGGTTCAACATTAGAAAATCAATCAACATAATTCACTTCATAAATAAAACAAATGAAAGAATCACATGATCGTCTTAATCAATGCAGAAAAATTTGATAAAATCCAACACTCTTTCCTGATAAAAATTCTCAACAAAATAGGAATAAAGACATAAGAATTTATTTCAGATGGGCAACATGCCACTATAGTCAGAAGCACCATGCTGTCCCTCCACAGTGAAGATCCGAAAAACTAAGTCAAACAGAGTCACATGTCAGTCCTGAAACCCTATGCATCAAATGAAGAGATAAAGAACTCGGCCAAGCACCAAATGGAATAAGAAAGTGACTGAGAACAGAGGTCAAGGAGAGATACATGCAGAGGTCCCCTATCAGCTACCATAGCGTGGATCCGCCATCTTGGACTCCTATTGGAGACTGACAAACAGGGGGTATGAGAAAGCAGCCTCATGGAGCTTCCAGCAAGAGACAGAACACCTGGTAACAAATGATATACGCTTTCCCACCCCCTAGCCTTCTTCACCCCCACTCGGCCTCCTCTGCTTCCCACCACCACAGTTTCTTGGCTGGGAAGCACTGGCTTTACCCCGGTGTCACTTGGATTCCACCCGCCCACACTGGCCAAAACTGTGTGTATGTTTTTGGCTCCTGTTCCTCTCTCCTCAATCTCCTCTTTCCCATACTGATCTTAGCTCCATACATCAAAATCTTCCCCCTCCTTCCTGCCTACCTGCACTGTGCCCTGAACATCACACACCCCAGCAGCACAGGCACAGCCTACCTACCAGAACCTTCCCTGCACTGATTACCAGCCCGCCCTGTCGGCCCTAGTACATGCCACAAACAACCCATCCCAGCAACTCCCCTTCAGCTGGACCTGCCCTGCTGTACCATACCTGGGTGATTGACACTGCCCATTGGAGAAGGAGGTGAAAAGTATCGTGGCCACAGATAAGCAAACAACAAAGAATGAACAGCCCACTTGCTCAGACATAACCAAATAAAACAAAAAAGCAGGACGAAACAAACAAATCTACAATCAATAAATGAGAAAAGTAAGTACTGAATGCCCCAACGACAGCAGATAATATCAAAACGTATACAAAAACAGGACAGGATGGTTCCAGTAGGCATCCAAAATAAAACACCAGATGACTTTCCAATAGAAGAAAAGGCACTAGAACTACCTGATAGGGAATTCAGATCTCTAATACTCAGAATTATCCAAGAGTTGAAGCAAAAAGCAGACAAAAATGAGGAAAAAATAGACAAATTCATGGAAAATACAGACAAAAATGGAAGAATTCAAGAAAATAATATAGGAACAACATGCTAAAATAAATTCACAACTAGAAATCGTACAAAAACAACAATTAGAAATCCAAAAGATAAACAAGATTTCAGAAATGGACAGTGTCATAGAAGGGCTGAGGAACAGGTTTGAAATGATGGAAGACAGGATCATCGAAATTGAAGACAAACACTTGGCTACAACTCTGTTTGAGGAAAATCAGAAAAAAGAACAAAGAAAAGTGAAGAAACCCTGAGAATTATGTGGGATACAATCAAAAGCAAAAATCTGTGAGTGATAGGAGTTCCAGAACAGGGGGAGAAAACAGAAAACACAGAGAGGATCGTTGAAGAATTGCTGACAGAAAACTTCCCCAAAATCATGAAAGATGAAAAGCTGACCATCCAAGAAACTCAACGAACCCCATATAGGATAGACCCCAAAAGAAAATCACTGAGGCATATTATAATCACACTCGCTAAAACCAAACACAAAGAATCCTGAGAATGGCTCAAGAAAAAAAAAAAAGTCACATATAGAGGAGAAACAATAAGACTAAGCTCAGATTATTTGGCAGAAACCATGCAGACAAAAAGGCAATAGGATGATATATATAAAACCTTGAAAGAAAAAAATTGTCAGTCAAGAATAATATATCCTGCAAAACTCTCATTCAAATATGATGGTGAAATTAGGTCATTTCCAGATAAATATAAATTAAGGGACTATGTAAAAACCAAACCAAACTTACAAGACTTATTAAAAGGAGTCCTTCAGTCTGAGAACAAACATCACACCACAGGCTGAATCTAGAGCACAGGATTGTACTAGCTAGATACCAACCTAGGAAATGAACTCTCAAGGACTATCCAAAACCAAAAGAATTACAACAGGGAACCAGAGAGGTTAATCTGTAAATGACAACAACATCAGAACAATGAAAGAGGGAATAAATGGTGTAGGTATAGAACCTTCTAATGGAGAGGAAGGCAAGGCAATTCCAGGTAATAATAGACTGCGTCAAACCTAGGAAGATAAGGGTAAATTTCAAGGTAAACACAAAGAAAGTTAACAAACCTACTCATCAAAATAAAGAAGAAAAACATAAAGTCTCAGTAAAAACAAAAGCTACAAAAACAAAAGAAATGAAAAAAAAAAAAATCCACAAACAAAAGGAATTCAGCACAGGAGAGTAAGAGGAACAAAGAAAATGTTAGCACCACACACACACAAAAAAAAAGCACTACAAGATGACAGCAATAAACTCACACCTATCAGTAATTACATTGAATGTAAATGGTGTAAATGCACCCATAAAGAGATGGAGAGTGACAGAATGGATAAAAAAACAGGATCCATCAATATGCTGTCTACAAGAGACACACTTTAGAAACAAAGATATGTTTTTCCTTCCTTAGATTTTTAATAAATTTATATCAAGCAAACAGCTACCAAAAAAGAGCAGGAGTGCCAACACTGATCTCAGATAAAAGAGACTTTAAAACAAAATCCACCATAAAAGACAAAGGAGGACATTATATAAAGATAAAGGGGACCATCCATCATGAAGACATAACCATAATAAACATCTACGCACCCAATGACGGGGCTCCAAAATACATAAAACAAACTCTAACACCACTGAAAAGAGAAATTGACAGTTCCACAATAATAATAGGAATCTTCAACACACCACTCTCGGTAAAGGATAGAACATCTAGAAAGAAACTCAGCAAAGATACAGGAGACCTAAGGGGCACAGTCAGCCGACTTGACCTCATAGACATACATAGAACACTACACCCAACAGCTACAATGTACCATTCTTTACCAATGCACATGGAACATTCTCCAGAATAGACCACATCTTAGGCCACAGAGCAATTCTCAACAAGATCCAAAATATCGAGGTAATACAAAGTATCTTCTCTGACCATGACGCTATCAAGGTAGAAATTAACAACAGGAAGAGCAAGGGAAAAAGATAGGAATAGAAGGGAAATTCCTCAGTGTAATTAGGAGCGTATATACAAAACGAACAGCCAACATTATTCTCAATGGAGAAAGACTGTAAGCATTGTCCTTGAGAACTGGAACCAGACAAGGATGCCCTTTATCACCACTCTTCTTCAATATTGTACTGGAAATCCTAGTTAGAGCAATAAGGCAAGAAAGGGAAATAAAGGGCATCTAAATTGGTAAGAAAGAAGTAAAGCTATCCCTATTCGCAGAAGACATTATCCTATACATAGAAAATCTCAGAGATCCATAAGAAAGTTTTTGGAACTAATAGAAGGATTCAGCAAAGTGGCAGGGTACATGATCAACATACAAAAATAGTTCGATTACTTTACACCAACAAAGAGAATGCCAAAAAGGAAATCAGGAAAACAACACCCTTTACAATAGCCCCCCAAAACATAACATACTTAGGAATAAATCTAACTAGGGACATAAAAGACTTATATAAAGAAAACTACAAAACACTACTGCAAGTAACCAAAAGAGAACTCCATAAATGGAAAAACATACCATGCCCATGGATAGGAAGACTTAACTTTGTGAAAATGTCAATACTACCCAAAGTGATCTATACATATAATGCAATCCCTATCCAAATTCTAACAGCATTCTTTAATGAGATGGAAAAACTAATCTCCAACTTTATTTAGAAAGGAAAGAAGCCCTGGATAAGTAAAGCATTATTGAAGAAGAACAAAGTAGGAGGCCTCACACTTCCCAATCTCAGAACCTACTATACAGCCATGGTAGTCAAAACAGCCTGGTACTGGTACATTGACAGACACATAGACCAATGGAACAGAATTGAGAACCCAGAAGTATATCCATCCACCTATGGACAGCTGATTTTCGACAAAAGGTCGAAGTCCATTAAATGGGGAATAGATAGTTTCTTTAACAAATGGTGCTGGCAAAACTGGATAGCCATTTGCAGAAAAATGAAACAGGATCCATACCTCACACCATACACAAAAACTAACTCAAAATGGATCAAAGACCTAAATTAAAACCTAAAACTATAAAGTTCATGGAAGAAAACATAGGGACAAAGCTAGGGCCCTAATTGATGGCATAAATAGACTATCAAACTTAACTAAGATGCACAAACAAAAGTTAAACTAGACAACTGGGACCTCCTAAAAATTAAATACTTATGCTCATCAAAAGACTTCTCCCAAAGAGTAAAAAGAGAACCTACAGACTGGGAAAAAAATTTTGGCAACGACATATCCAACAAGGGTCTAATCTCTAAAATATATAGAAAACTCCAACACCTCAACAACAAAAAGACAAATAACTCAGTTGAAAAATGGGCAAAGGACACAAACGCATTTCACCAAAGAAGACATGCAGATGGATAACAAATACATGAAGAGTTGCTCATGATCATTAGCCATTAACCTAAAAAAAAAAAAAAAAAAAAAAAAAAAAACCCTGTTGCCGTTGAGTCAATTTCAACTCATAGTGACCCTACAGAACAGAGTAAAACTGCCCCATAGGGTTTCCAAGGGGCAGCTGGTGGATTTCAACTGCCAACCTTTTGGTTAGCCACCAAGCTCTTAACCACTGCACAACCAGGGCTCCTCATTAGCCATTAGAAAAATGCAAATCAAAACTACAATGAGATACTATCTAACCCCAGCAAGAATGGCATTGATCAAAAAACAGAACACAACAAATGCTGGCGAGGTTGTGAGGCGATTGGAATTCTTATACAATGCTGGTGGGAATGTAAAATGGTGCAACCACTATGGAAATAGTATGACGAGTCCTTAAAAATCTAGAAATAGAAATACCATAGGATCCAGCAATCCCACTCCTAGGTATAAATCCTAGAGAAATAAGAACCATGGCATGAATAGACATATGCACACCCATGTTCACTGCAGCATTATTCACAATAGCAAAAGATGGAAACAATCTAAGTGCCTATCAAGGGATGAATGGATAAACAAATTGTGGTACATACACACAATGGAATACTATGCAACAATAAAGGATAATGCTGAATCCACAAAACACCTCACAACATGGATGAATCTGGAAGACATTATACTGAGTGAAGTTAAGTCAATCACAAAAGGACAAATATTGTATAAGACCACTATTATAAAAAGCCAAGAAAAGGTTTACACACGGTAAGAAATATTCTTTGATGGTTACCAGAGATGGGAAGGAGAATCACTAACTAGATAGTAGGTACATATTAATTTTGGTGAAGGAAAAGGCAATATGCAATATGGGGGAAGGCAGCACAACATCACCAAGGCAAAGGAAGACACTGAGAGGTACACAAGGATAAAGGGCAACCATGGTAAATACTGTAATGTATACAATCTGCAACAACAGTAATAAAAACAATAATTTACAAGTGGATACAAAGGTAGATATGTATGTTAAATAGGTATGGGAGGTCATACAAGAATACATCCACTTGAATATATAGGTATGATTGTGGATATTTCTACATACATGTTTGTATGTGCTGCATGTATATTCATATATGTAATAGAGCACATAGGGGGCACAGTTATGGAAACTTCTTAGACAAAACCAAACACCTCACAGGACTGAGTTACTGGGCTTGAAGGCTAAGGACCATAGTATCAGGGGATGTTTAAATCAACTGGCATAATATAGTTCATAAAGATAATGTTCTACATCCTACTTTGTTGAGTAGTGTCTGAGGTCTTAAAAGCTTGCAAGTGGCCATCTAAGATACAACCATGGGTCTCTTCCCATCTGGAGCAAAGGAGAATGAAGAAAACCAAAAACTCAAGGAAGTGATTAGTACAGAGGACTAATGCCCACATGAACCATGGTCTCCTCTAGCCTGAGACCAGAAGAACTAGATGGTGCCCAGCTACTACTACTGACTGCTCTGACCAGGAACAAAATAGAAAGTCCCAGTTAGAGTGGAAGAAAAATGTAGAACAAAATTCAAATTCATACTAAAGACCAGACTTACTGGTGTAATAGAAACTGGAGGAACCCCTGAGACTATAGCCCTAAGACACCCTTCTAAATTGGAACTGAAGCCACTTCCAGAGGTCACCTTTCAGCCAAATAATAGACAGGTCTATAAAATGAACAATAACACCTAGGAGGAATGTGCTACTTAGAACAACCAACCATACAAGATCAAAAGGGCAACATTTGCCCAAAACAAAGATGAGAAGGCAGGAAGGGGCAGGGAAACCTGAGAATGGAAATGGGGAATCCAGGGTGGAAATGGGGAGAGTGCTGACACATTGTAGGGACTGCAACCAATGTCATGGAACAATTTGTGTATGAAATATTGAGTGGGAAACTAATTTTCTGTGTAAATTTTCACCTAAAGCACAATAAAATGTTCCAAAAAGAAAAGAAATAAAACTTGGACAACCAAAAAACAAAAACAAAAATCAGATGTATACAGAATGTAGATATGTCTGTGCTTAATAAAATATGTTATTTTAAGACAAAAACTTAAACTATGCTGAATTCACATTTTGTATTTTCTTAACGGATATTAAAGAGAAAAATAATAATTTAATAAGGGTGGTTGGGTGCATGGAATTTTTTTTTTCTCAAATTATGCAGAATCTTTGGCTGGGCCAAGGAATGATTTGCTCAATTATAGTTGCTCTGGAGAGATAGAAGGGTGTCCAGGAGAATGCAGCTTCTGCTCATGGAACCCTACTAGCTGATGAGTCAGTTGAGGAAAACTAACGTTCTTATGTTTTCACAATTCCTTTGGTCACACTAAATGTAGAAGCTACCTAACTGCTCCAGATTTGCTCCAGGATCCAGTGCAATCGTTCTTCCAGATACTGTCCTCCTTACGTCTCCAAGGCATATAGCCTAAATGCCTAGTTTTCAAATCCCTGTTTCATTTTATGCCCTATGCATAGTAGGTGCTTGCTAAATGCTCATCAATGCTCATGAAGAAGCTGCTCTACTCTAAGTACATCTGTTACCCAAACCATCACTGTTAATCACGATCATATTCAGGGTGGTGTCTCTGGAGTGAATGGAGCATATCTGGGTTAGAAAGAAAAGTAAATCAGTGCTTCATGAATGTCATTGAAAGTGTGCCTTTTCTGCTGCTCCTTGTTATTTGGGAGATAAACAAAATGTATTTTAATTTGAATTAGCCACCTGGCTTTTGGCAGCAGCTTCTTACAGAGCATGATTTACATGTCTGCTATCCATTTTCCTTTCTGTAGCACTACGTTGGCTCTGCCTCTCTATCCATTTTCCTTTCTTATACAACTATAGGTTTGGAGCAGAAATGTCAAAGTATGGATACTCCTTGACTTGTAAATATTCAATAAACATGGACCCTAGGAAATAAGTGTTTCATGAGCCACAATGTTCTTTTCTTCTTTGTGTTCTGTAGCTAATGTTTCTTCAGTTATTAGTACCAAGGTCTATTTGTTCCATAGTTAAATCACATTATGGATAACCCAGCTTTGGTGGGCCAACCTAAGGGCCCAACAAACATGTATCATCTTACTTTTATGGGAAATGTCAAACAGCTGCCTTTGTGACCAAACCTACTTGGTATGGTGCACCTCTTGCCGGACCCCAAGTACCTCCTGGGTCGACATGTAATTAGTATACAGATTTTACGCAGTGTAGTGCAGATCAGTATCCTCAAACATTACCAGTAGATAGTTGCAGTCAAATCAATTCTGACTCATGGTAACCCCATGTGTGTCAGAGTAGAAGAACTGTGTTCCACAGGGTTTTCAAAAGGCTGATTTTTCAGAGGTAGATTGCTGGGGCTTTTTTCTGAGATGCCGCTGGATGGATTTAAACCTCCAAACTTTAAGTTAGCAGCTGAATGCGTTAACCAGTTGCCCCACCCAGGAACTCCTGTCAAATATTAGTAAGCTTCAGATTCCCCCAGTGACCTTCTTAAATGCAAGAAATCTGGAGCCATACTCTCCTAGACTGTAATTCATTGGGTTAGGAGTGGGACATAGGAATCACACAGAATCTCATAGAAACCTAGATGATTTTGATGCCTGTATTCCACACGTTGAGAAATGCTGGCATTAAGAGCTGCAGATATGGCAGGGAAGATGGGAACAGGTGTTTTGGAATATGATTGGGATTTGTAGAGGAGGGAAGGCATTGAAGAGTGGGGTGATAGCATGAGCAGAAGTGCAGAGGAGAGTGTGAGTTTGAGGTAACAAAGCAGGGATGTTAGTAGTGTGGGAGCTGGAGTCTGACAGACCTGGTACTGAGTCCCCCTGCTCCACCACTGGCAACCTTTTAAAATTGGACAAGTTACTTCACCTCTCTGATCCTTAGTATCCTCATCTCTAAAGTGGTAAAGTGGTGCTAATAATGGCATCTATCCTCAAGCTTTGCTGTGAGGATTAAATGGGAAAATGCTTTTGATGTGCCTGGCACATTGTAAGTTCTTAATAAATACTAGCTTTTCTTATGCATACATGAGAAAATTGTATTTAAATTTTCCTTCTCCCCTCCCCCCCATAATTATAGAATTTATATTTTGAGAATTTCCTCTTTTTTTTTTTTTTTTTTTGTTCTGATAGTCATCGAGTCACATACAGAAGTAGGAAGTACCCAGAATCTGTTGAAGGTCAGCAGAATCTTTGGGAAGGTCATAGAGTGTGCATTATCCTGAAAAAAATCAGACAATCCCTAGAAGTTTCCAATTTTAAGTGTTCTGAAAGGAGAGCTGAGGCAGAGTTAGAGAAGGGCATGCAACCACAGGCAGGCCTCTGAGTTATGGCGTTGACACCTGCTAACCATTTTTAAGTAACTTGGTCACAACCATATCTGTGCCTCAATTTCCTCATTAATAAATTGAGAAGGTTCCAAGGGCTTGTCAATGTGGAGCACTGTATGTATGTGTACATGTTAAAAAGGAGCCCTGGTGGTACAGCGGTTAAGCTCTTGGCTGCTAATCCAAAGGTTGGCAGTTTGAACCCACCCAGCTACCGTGGGAGAAAGACCTGATGATCTGCTTCCACAAATATTAAAAAGAAAACAAAACAAAATCCATTGCTGTGGAGTCTAATCCGGCTCATAGCAAACAACCCCATGTGACAGAGTGAAACTGCCACATTGGGTTTCTAAGGTTGTAATCTTTTCAGAGGAGTCCTGGTGATGCAGTGGTTAGCACTTGGCTAATAACCAAAAGATCGACGTTTTGAACCCACCAGCTGCTCTGCAGGAGAAGGATGTGGCAGTCTGTTGCCGTAAAGATTACAACCTTAGAAACTCTATGAGGCAATTCTACTCTGTCCTGTAGGGTCACTATGAGTCAAAATCAACTCAGTGGGTTTTTGTAATCTTTATGGCAGCAGATTGCCATGTCTTTTGAACCACCAACCTTTCAGTTAGCAGCCAGAGTGCTTAACCACTGCACTACCAGGGCTCTTTTCATGTAAAGATCGCAGCTTAGAAAACCCTATGCATGTGACAGTTCCTAGGCAACTCATGACAGCAACAACATGCTTGGTAATGGAATGGCTCTGGAGCAGAATTGCCTCTATTACTAACTGTGCAACACTTTGCAAGTGACTTCATTTCTTTCTTTCCCAGTTTTTTTATCTATAAAGTGGGTATAGTTATTACTATTGTGAGACCTACCTCAATGGATTATTATGAGTATATAAGCAATTAATACACATGAAGTATTTAAAACAGTGCCTGGCATACAAGACTGCTCAACATATGAGCTATTATTATATTGATGTATTGTCAACTTGGAAATAAAACATTCCTTTTAGGAAAAACTCCCTTTTACTGGGAGGATTTAGGTTAATCTCAAGACCTCACCAAGGGTTTTCATAAACTGGATATTCCTTTTCTTTCATTATTTCTCAATCTCATTTTTTTTTTTTCCAGTGAGGCTCTCCTCACTGTCCTCCTGTCATGGATTGAATTGTGTCCCCCCAAAATATGTGTCAACTTGGCGAGGCCATGATTCCCAGTATTGTGTGGTTATCCTCCATTTTGTGATTGTAATTTTATATTAAAGAGGATTAGGGTGGGATTGTAACACCCTTACTAAGGTCACATCCCTGATCCAGTGGAAAGGGAGTTTCCCTGGAGTGTGGCCTGCCTTACCTTTTATCTTGCAAAAGATAAAAGGAAAGGGAAGCATGCAGAGAGTGGGGACCTCATACCACTAAGAAGGCAGTGCCAGGAGCAGAGCACGTCCTTTGGACCTGGGGTTCCTGCGTGGAGAAGCTCTTAGTCCAGGGGAACATTGATGACAAGGACCTTCCTCCAGAGAGAACAGAGAGAGAAAGTCTTCCCCTGGAGCTGATGCCCTGAATTTGGACTTCTAGCCTACTTTACTGTGAGAAAATAAAATTTCGCTTTGTCAAAGCCATTCTCTTGAGGTATTTCTGTTACAGCAGCACTAGATGACTAAGACGCCTCCCTTACTTCTATTACGCTTATTGAGAACTTAGTACATACCATCAGATCGCTCTGTGGCACTGTCACAGTTAATCTTCACCACAGCTCCAAGAGGGGTGCATTATCATTTCCATTTCACAGTTGAAGCTAACTTGCTGAAGGCCACGTATTTAGTAAGTAGCAGATGCTAGACTCAAGTGGCAGTGACTGCTCCAAAGCACATAATCTTCACCTCCTTGCTAGCCTTGCCACCTACTCTTCACTTTATGTTTTATTGTCTCACACTTATTTATGCTGCTGTACTATTTTTTATTCCACCTCCCCACCCTGCCCCAATGTCTCCCTGTTATGGATTGAATTGTGTCCCCCCAAAATGTGTGTCAACTTGGCTAGGCCATGATTCCCAGTATTATGTGGTTGTCCTCCATTTTGTGATCTGTTGTAATTATCCTTTGTGTTGTAAATCCTAACCTGTATGATGTTAATGAGGCAGGATGAGAGGCAGTTATGTTAATGAGGCAAGACACAATCTACAGGATTAGGTTGTATTTTGAGTCAATCTCTTTTGAGATATAAAAGACAGAAGTGAGTAGAGAGGGGAGGGACCTCCCACCACCAAGAAAGAAGAGCCAGGAGCATAGCTTGTCCTTTTGGATCCAAGGTACCTGTGCTGAGAAGCTCCTAGACTAGGGGAAGACTGATGACAAGGACCTTCCTCAAGAGCCAACGGAGACAGAAAGCCTTCCCCTAGGGCTGGTGCTCTGAATTTGGACTTCTAGCCTCCTAAACTGTGAGAGAATAAGTTTCTCTTTGTTAAAGTCATCCACTTGTGTTATTTCTGTTATAGCAGCACTATAACTAAGACACTCCCTTTCTTTCCTGACGATTCCTTCTATGAGCCATACTGATCTGTCTTGGCTTTGACTTCCTTATAGTAGCACTCATTTCCTCTATTGCCCCATTTGGCCTTGGCCCTTCTATTATTCTCTAATTGTCTCATCCATGTGTGTCTTCTAAGATACTGAGAGTTCCTTGTGGAAAGAGTCCATGACATCCTCCAACAATATAGTTTTATGTCAGACATAGAGTAGTAATTACTTGTTGAATTGAATGTAATGTACATGTGTCTTTAAAAAACTCACAGTTGTGCAAATGTGAAATGCTGATAAAAAATTTAAAATATTCTATAAATGTATAGTCTCATATATAGGAAGATTTAATGAAGATTAATTTCAGAATTTACCAGATTGATTACAATAATTCCCAGGGGTTCCACAAATAAGCTGATGATAGCTATGTTGCCTGCTAACCCCAGGTCATAGCCCTTTTGAGATTTTTTAATAACATTTATTTTACACAATTAGCACACATGTGAGAGACCAATAAAGCCTAACCACCCAGCCACCTCAGCGCACTTCCTCCAGGTGTCATACCAGCAGGTGTGAATCAAATTAGTAATTTGTGATGGAAAGTGAATGTAATCAATTACACAATTTTGAGCTATTCAAATTTAATTCCATTAAAATTACATTATGAAACTGGTCCATCATGAAGTATTGAAAATAAAATGAAAAGATGTGAGAAATGCTATTATGAGAGAGGTAAAGAATACGGTCTTTTGAGTCCTCCAGGCTGCGTTGAGACATAGCTGTCACTTTGTAGTTGTGTGACTATGGACAATTTTCTTAACTTGTCTGAAGCTCAGTATCCTTACCTGGAAAATGGGGACAATAGTGGTGACTGTATTTGTGTGTTGTGAAAATTAACTGAGAGGGAGGATGGAAGGAAAAAAAACAATTCCTCTGGTGTGTGAGCACCATGACAGCAAGGACTTTGAGTCTTTTTTATTGCAGTAACCCCCGTGTCTACACCAGTGCCTGGAAAATGATAGGTGCCTAATAAATATTTATTAAATGAATTAATAAATAATAGAGTAAACAAAACAAGAGAAGGATCCCCACAGAACAATAGTAATAGTTTCCACGGACAAAGGCAAGTGGTTCTCAAACTCTGGCTGAACATTAGAATCATGTGGGGAACTTAAAAAGCAAAACGAACAAACAAACAAAAAAAACCTCTGATGTTTGGGCCCAGCACCTAGTAATCAATTTAATCAATTAATTTATTTGCATTGGGCCTCTATCATTGGAATTTCTTACTCCATAGCATGTATTATATAACCATTACATATGCTATATAATCATGTACTATATATAAATACACTAAATGCAATAGTATAACAAGTATTGTATTTATTGTTTATAATCTATCTTCTCCTCTAGATTGTAAACTTCATGAGGGCAGGCATTTTTTATGTTTTGTTTCTTAATATATCTTAAGTGCCCAGAACATGTTTGGCACACATTAGATACTCAATAAATATTTGTTAAACAAGTGAATATATGTATGATCAAGGTATATGATCCAAATAATTTGGAGGTAGCTGAGGTTTCTTTCTTTCTTTCTAAGAACAGACTTTACTGCTTGCTCAAAAAGAGATGAAAGTTCAATTAGGTGGTGGTAGGAAAAGGATTGGAGGGGCTATAACCAGAGCTGGTGGGTGTTTGAGAAGGGATCACACACGTCCTGGGATGAGTCCTTGTGAAGGGATGGATCATAGAAAGTCTAGATAAGTCTAAGGGAAGTTCCAGAGTAGGGATACTTGTGCTTTGCTTCCTGGGTGAAGCCTGAGAAGACAGCAAGCCTCTTAGACCCAGGGCCCCCTGTGCCGGCTGGGTCCCCAGTAGATTAATAATGGTAGAGTGGTTTGTTTAGGCAGAGAGGAGCTGACAGCCTACTATCATCAAGCTTCCTGATCCCTGAAGTAGTGTGCAAGAGTAGAGCAGGTTTTCTGTGCCCTGAGAGAAGTGCAGAAGTGCCTGAACATGGCCAGGAGACCTGAGAGGATTTACCATCCAGACAAAAAGGATGCAGGTGATCTGCATGGTCCTGGCACCACAGGAGCAGGGCAGACCCTCATGGTTCAGCAGCAACAGCAGTGAGGTTAGTGCCCAAAGAATACTAGTAACGGACACAGCATATGGTCAAGGAAAAGATGCTGCCTCTCAATGACAAGGGAGGCTACTTGAGCCCCTATCACTGAAATAATCTTTGGAAAGAAAGAAAGAAAAAAAAAAAAAGAGTTAAAAGGAGAAAGGAATGACTTTGAATTGACTGAGTTTTCCTGTGACAAGACCAAGTTGTCTGCTTCAAGTGAAATGGAGGTTTGACAGTTATGGTAGGTTGAGTTATAGGGAAGCAAATTTTTTAAAAGTTCTATTTTGTAATCTGAGTTTGTGACTGCAAAATTTATACCCGTGTAGTAGCTATTTAATGACTTCTTATCAGCGTTATGCATGTGATTCATATTTGTGTTCAGTTCAGTGGCTGTACACCAAGCACAGTCTGCACAGCCTCATCATTATCAGTACGACATCCACAAGGCTGACATGCACAGGTTGCTGATCATACGACCCAACTCTGAAAATCCCTGCCAGTATCTGCCCCATGTTAGCTTCATAGGTCTTAGGCAGGTCTTACCCTTCTAGAAGCCTCCAGATAGCCAGCAGCTTGTTGGATGGTCTTCATGTTGTGTCTTGATTTCTCAGTCAGTTTATTAAGTCTGCTTGATTTCTCTGGCCAACCATTCCTCAAACTTCAGGATGGCTTGGGAGGCTGCAGATTGCTTCAGGGAACTGGCGTGGAGCCCAAAAATGAGTCCAGAAAGATAGTAAGCTAGTCTGAGTTCTCTCATGCAAACACAGATCTGACCTGAAAAATCTTTTGTTACAAGAGTCAACTCCTTAGCTTGGCATTTAAGGTCTTTCTTACATACTCTAATCTCTGAACACCCCCCCAGGTACACACGAAATTCTTTTAATTTCTGAACGTGCCAGGCTCTTTCATTTGTCTCAGCTGTCTTTTGCAGCTGCTTCTTCGATTGCCAGAAACTCCTCTTTCTACTTCTATTCACCCTTTACCTCCCAGGCCCAGTGTCACCTCCTTTTTGAAACCTTTCTCAACTCCTCTGCACAGTTAATCACTCACTCCGTTGGGCTCCCACAGCGTTTTGTACACACTTTCTCTAAAGCACTTTTCATGTTTTCTAATCATTTATTGTTGTATATTTTCCTCTACTAGTCAGTGAGTTACTCAAGGGGAAGGATTGTGTGTATAATGTATTTTGTATTATCTCCAACGTGTCTTTCTGTATAAGCTTGTGTGTATGTGTGTGTGTGTGTTGTGTGCGTGTGTGTGAGTGTGTGCGTGTTGTTGTTGTGTGCCATCGAGTCTATTTCAACTCATAGTGACCCCATGTGATCAAGTAGAACTGCCCCATTAGGTTTTCATGGCTTTAATCTTTACGGAAGCAGACTGCCAGGTCTTTCTCCTGTGGAGCCACTGGATGGGTTTGAACCACCAACCTTTTGGTTAGCACCTAAGTGCTTAACTGTTTGTGTCACCAGAGCTCCGTGTGTGTGTGTGTGTGTGTGTGTGTGTGTGTGTGTAGGTGTGTGGATACAGAGAATCCCCTGAGAATCATACAGCCTTGGGGTCTTTCTATGAAACATAATGTGGTCAGATCTGGTACATTTTGAATGTTCCTTGAGCACCATCTCATTCCTACTTGAGTCCTACTGCGGAAGCCTTGGGTCCTGAGAACCTTGACCATTGGTTCCCAAAGTGTGTGGTTCCCAGTCCAGCAGCATCAGCGTCACCTGGAAATTGTTAGAAGGGCAGATTCTCAGGCCCTGCCCCAGACCTACTGAATCAAAAACTCTGGAGTGGGGCCCAGTAATCTGTATTTTAACAAGCCTTACAGGGCATTCTGATGCATGCCAACCACTGCCTTAAACCAGCTCCGTGGTTACCAAGGCAGGGAATTGGGGTACTGGCAGGGAGTGAGGGAAGACTGGGGTAGTGAAGGAGTGACCCTGACTCCACAGTGTGTTGCACTATGACTGGGACTACAGAAAACATCCCTGTGGGATAATGTGTGTCACTTCCCTGCCCCCGACTCGTTGCTGTCCTGACAGATTTTTACATCCCAGCATTTTCCCTAAAGTTAGAGCCCTCTGTGGAGGAAAAATAGAGTTATACCCCGTCTCTCTGGATAAGTTTTATCCTGATGCTTTGATGGGTAAAGTGAGATCGACATTATATGAAAACTGGCATGCCTCTGGGCCTTCTCTGTTGTCAAGGCAGCGCCTCGCTCATGCCTGTGGGAGAGGCTCTGAAGGCAGAAATGGAGCAGCTCCGCCACCCCAAGGATACAGGCTGTGGCACTCCTGACAGGCAGAAAGACAGGGAAGTGAATGTTTTAGTATTTTATAAATCATTTGGAGGAAATTATGTTTTATTTATGTTCATTTCTTAATGTATTTGAATTTTTACTACAGATATTTTTCAAAGATTCAAGCACTGGAGGAATCCTGGGAGAACAGACATCTCAAAAGAATGTGGTAGAGGCCGACCTGATTGGCTGAGAAGAGAGAATTATTCATATTTTAAAGAGTAGTCTGAAGTTGGCTTTCAAAGGGACCAAATGTGAGTGAAACTCAAAGTTTTAAATTGTGACCATGAAATACCTGGTTTTAAAAAGGGAGATTTAGTGTAAGTGAGTAACAGCGCCACATAAGGGAAGAGGAGAGGGATAGAGAAAGCAGAAGGAGGAATTAGGGATGGGTCTCAACGAAACGGATCAACTAATTGTGTGACCAAAGCACTGGCTAATTTTTCAGAAGTCCCCTTTTCCTGAATAATTGAGCCTGCAACCATGGCTGCTTATTGTCCCTGGAAGTTAACTCAGTGGGGCTAACTCTTTCAGCTGTCTTCATTCCCAGTGCTCACTGTCAGGGCTATTTCCCCAGCGGGACTGACTGTGCGGCTCTAGGTACCAATCAATGTGATGGACCATAATGATTGTATTACATGTGTTTCAAGGTGGTTCATTTCATGCAGTGTCCCACTCCTACCTGAACAGAAAATGACTTTGGTGTTGTCGGAACTAAAATGAAAATGCACATAAACATTTTTCATTTTGTGATTTTTCCCTCTAAAAACAAGTATTTGCTCAGTTTTTGCCAGGATGTTAAATATAGGGACATAGTTTTGCTTTTCCATAATGGTATGAGGTTAGTCATGGGGAAAAATATGTTCTCAATCAATGAGGAATGTCAAATGGAGACAAGGACCATTTCTTCTCCAATGTACCACTGAAATGCGACATAGGAAAATATTTTAGGGGAAAAAGATGCATGCCAGTACTGGGTGTGGGTACTTTTCTAATACCTGATTTTTACTTCTCCCTATTATCTGACAATATGGGATGATGCGATTAAAAAAATCTGAGCTAGAAAGGAAACAATGCCTTTGGAATGGGAAAGCAAGGGTCAAATAAGACCATTTTTGTTGATTAAAGTTGTGAATTAAAAGGTTTGAGACGGCATTTTGAATAACAATATTAACTGGCATTTATTAAAGATTACGATGTTACATGCCCAGAACTTGGTGTTTATTCACGGGTTAATTTGACCCAAATTTGAGTCACTAGTGTGTGCCAGGCACTAGTCCGGGCTAGAATGGTTAACCAGCCAGACCTGTGCATACATGCTCACAACTCGCCAAGGTAAAAAAAAAAAAACCAAAACACTCATTGCTGTCGAGTTGATTCCAACTCATAGCAACAGAGTAGAGCTGCCCCATGGGGTTTCCAAGAAGCATCTGGTGGATTCAAACTGCCAACCTTTTGGTTAGCAGCCATAGCTCATAACCACTATGCCACCAAGATAGGCTCCTGCTAATGACAGTTTACGGCTGAGGAAACTAAAGCTCAGAGACATTAAGTCAGAGATTCTCAACTCTGCTGTACAGTAGAATCATCTGGGGAGACAGATTTTGAAAAATAATAAGGCCAGATCCTATGATAGGTAGATAATAGATAGATAGGTAAACACTAGATGGATAGCTGACATCTAGTCAGCTCTGACTCATGACTACCTTATATACAACGAACAAAACTTTGCCCCATCCTGCATCATTTTCATGACTGCCGGCATGCTCCAGTCCATCATTGCAGCTATGATGTCAATCCATTTTAACAAAAGTCTCCCTGGCTCTTGCCTGCCCTCTGTTTCACCAAACATGATGTTCTCCTCTGGCAATTGATCCTTCCTGATGACATGTCCAAAGCAAGTGAGTCAGACAAAGTTCTGTTGTGATTCATAAGGTTTTCATTGGCTAATTTTTGGAAATAGATTGCCAGGCCTTTGTCCTAGTCTGTCTTAGTCTGGAAGCTCTGCCAAAACCTGTCCACCATGGGTGTCTCTGCTGGTATTTGAAATACTGGTGGCATAGCGTCCAGCATCATAGCAACATGCAAGTCGTCACAGTACAACAAACTGACAGACTGCGAAGTTGAGGCCCAGAAATCAGTAGTTTTTTCACAGTTCTCTTGGGGGTTCTGTAGTGCAGCCAGGGCTAAGGAACCGTGCTTCAAGGTCCCATTTGTCTCGTTAGAGACAGGATTCTAACCCACAAGGTCAGGTGAGTGTAGTATGTTAAGAATGACTAAGCTGTCCATCTGTGCAGTGGTGCAACATTTAGAAAGCCTGTCACTGTGAGAAAGGGTTTGCTCTGAGGGGCTCATCCTTCCTTTGCATAATCTCTGCGTTAGGCTTCTCGGTTTCTTGAAAAGTCCTGTCAGGTTTCCCAGTTTGAAACAAATATGTGACCCTCTGAAGGCTTTTCACTTAATAGACGACTGACTACCCACCAAATAGCATGTGTGCTTTGTAATTTCATTTAAGATATTTGTTATATATATTATAGTAATAGGAGTGGCAGAGATAGTGGAGAGAGATAGAATGTGCCGCTGAAGGCTTCTTTGGTTCTCTCGGACGATAGCAAGTTATCGCTTTGTTTTCAAATAATGCGCTTGGTAATAAGTTTTGGGATGTGTGTGAGCCGTAAATCGTTCTGAAAATTGAACTGAAGGTACAATATCGTAAATCTCTTCGTTGGTGGTGGAATATTTATGGGGAGAGCAATATAATCAGTTATGTGGGTATGCTCTGTCTGACATCTGACTGAATGGGACCCTGTACCTAGGATCTATAGCCTATTAGAAAATTCCTCGAGATGAGCATGTGTGTGTAAGTTGGAGGACTATTTTTAAATGGGAATAATCATATGCTTTTAAAGTAAAATCCGTCTAGAACGTGTTAGTGGAACAGGTATGGATGTTCAGGTCAGCCTGGTGCCGGGAAGAACAAGGAAATGCAGGTTGCAGGTCACCTTCCTAGGGCAGCCTCTTCTTACCCTGGTTACTGTGTAATTTGGCTTCCTAAGTCAATGCTTGTTTATTCTACAAACTTACAATCCTAAAAAAATGCACATTTCATTAGACTTGTTTTGAAACTCGTTATCATCACTATGAACACCTCTGTGTGGAAAGTAGTGAAATAAAACCAAGAGAAGTGGTGAAATCATGGCCACCTGTGAGGAATTGAGGCAGTGGCATATGCAACATTGTCACCTTTTTTCTTTTGAGTTAGGGCTATTAGTTAAAAGAAAAAACAAAAAACTATCACTACTTAATGGTTTTCAGACATATTTTTTGGTTGTTGTTTTAGTGAAACACTTTTTTCAAACAGATTCTGATTAGCAGCCCTGTTATATAAAATAGATCAAAGACTGAAGCTGAGGAGGTGACTCCAATCTTTGCCTACTTATCTCCTAGTACCGTCTTCCCTCCGGGACCCCTGATAGATCTCCATCACTGTAGGGTTGTTCTGTAACTATTAACTTATCCAACTCTCTCATTTCATAGAGGAGGAAACCAAGTCCAGGAAAGGTTAACTGGCAGGAAGAGGCCAAGGATGAAGATTCTGGAATCTGTTCTTGGGCTGCTTCCATTAAACCATGTTGCCTATTGACACACAAGATTGCGGCCACTTTTGGATGGGATAACTCACTTGTCAAGGGAGTATGATTGATTTCACCACCTTCAAGTCTTAAATTTCATGTTCTTAATGAACTTTACCTGATCACCCCATTAAAAAAATTGCAACCTTCCCTCTGGCTCCCTATATTTCTTAAAGTGTTCTTCTTTTTTTTTCCTTTAGCATTTATCACCTCCTTATCTACGATATCGTTTACTTATTTTTGTTCATTATCTGACTTCCCCATTAGAATCTAAGCAGGCATTTTTTGTTTTTATCTGTTTTGTTCACTGATGTATCCCCAGTATCTAGAATAGTGCCTGGCACATAGTAGATGCTCAATATGTATTTTCTCAATGACTAACTTTTATGAAGATTGATTATGGACTCCTGGGATGGACTCCATAAGCCCTCCCTGACCAGTTCACTCATGACCATGATAATAAATTTTTATTGGGTACAGAAAGGGTTCAGAAAATCTGATTAGCCCAACCATATTCTCTCTGCAAGTTGAAAGGTAATGGCCCTTTCAATCAGCATGCCTCTAGGGAAGCCATGTAATTTTTGCTTTCAGTAACATCTACCTAGTGGGGAGATGAAAACAGGCATGATAGATCTAGTCAAAACCCACACCCCCACAAAAAAAACACAAAACTACTGCTGTCAAGTCAATTCTGACTCATGGCGACCCCATGTGTTACAGAGTAGAACTGCTCCATAGGGTTTTCTTGGTTCTAAGAGCTCGGCTGCTAACCAGAAGATCAGCAGTTCGAATCTACCAGCCGCTGCTTGAAAACCCTATGGGGTAGTTCTACTTTGTCCTGTCGGGTCACTATGAGTTGGAATTGACTCAGTGGCAATGGTTGTTTTGTTGTTAATCTTTATGGAAGCAGATTGCCAGGCCTTTCTTCCATAGTACCTGTGATCCTGACATATCTATGTCTGAAATGCCGGAGGTCCCTTAGGGCATCTCTCAGTACTACCATGCCCTGTGATTAAAGTCAATGGAAATCTACAGCAACCCAATTCTGACATAACTATTAATGGCCCAGACACTGCAGGAATGAAAGTTTGGGTCGCCCCACCAGGCAAAGAACCACGACCAGCTGAGGTGCTTGCTGAGGGAAATGGGAATACAGGATGGGTGATGGAAGAAGGTAGTTCTAAATACCACTTACAGACATGTGACCAGTTGCAGAAACAAGGACTATAATTGTTACGAGTATTTCTGCTTTGTATGTGTGCATCAAATATTTTTGTTTTTTTCACGTATAAAATATAAGATGTAAACAGAGCTAGTGCATTTTCAGTTGTATGTGTGTTTGTTGTATCATGTGAGGCCCAAGTATGACTTTACAATTGTCTTTATTCAGAGACTAGGTAAGGTATCAAGAGATGTGTACAGGTGCTAAGTTGACAAGGGGTGGACTGTGATGGTTAAGATTGTGTGTCTACTTGGCTGGGCCATAATTTTCAGTGTTTTGGCAGTCGTTTAATGTTGTAATCACCTCCCTGTTGAGATTTGATATGTGCTCACCCTTATGATGGGATCTGCTGTGAGTAGCCAGTCAGTTGAAAGGGAGTTTCCTTAGGTGTGTGGCCTGCATAGAATATAAGTGGACATTCTGGCAAGGCTTGGGGGACCTTTGCTCGTGCCAGATCCTGAAGCTGGCCCCTGTTCATCTGACCTCCGGTTCTTGGGACTTGAGCTAGCAGCTCACCTGTGGTCTTACTTGCTGATCTTGGGATTCATTGATCTTTGCAGCCTATGAGCAGGAGCCCTGCTCTCTGACCTGCTGATCTTGGGTTTGCCAGCCCCTGCAGCTATATGAATCAGAAGCCTCTATCCTGACCCATGGACTTGAGATGTTTCAGCCTCTACAACTGTGTGAGCCATTTCCTTGATATAAATCTCTCTCTATATATTTATGCGCTTTACTGGTTTTGCTTCTCTAGAGAACCCAATCTAAGACAGTGCTGCTGGGCAGGTTCGAGCCGCCAACCTTTAGGTTAGTAGTTGAGTGCGAACTTTGTGCCACCCAGGGACTTGGTCTAGGCCAGGTGTGCTTAATTCAGGAAGTCCATGAACTTGAATGAGGAAAAGACTACATCTTTATTTTCATTAACCTCTAACTGAAATTTAGCATTTCTAAAACTATAAAAGTAGGCAACAAAATTCAAGAGACATTGTCAGTAGTAGAAATCATAAATTTTTTTCATGCATACATTACATATGTTATAGTTGTTGCAGATGTCTTGAAATAATATTTTCAAGTAATTATATATTACTACTTCAAAGTTAGGTTAGTTATTACACCTGTCTCTAGATTTTATTATTTAATATGTTAATAAAGAATCACATATATTATCATATCATAAATTTGTTTATCAAAAATATTTTGATAGCTATATTCCATTATATTTTACTTCCTTTGTAATACAATATATTTTATTTTATGCTTTTAAAAACACTATTGTAAAAAGGAGCCCATAAGCTTCATCAGATTGCCAAAGAAGTCCATGGTATGGTATTGTCTGTGCCAGGAAACAGTGTAGTGGGAGGTCCCCACTGGACAGTTTTGTTCAGCTGATTCTATCTCTGCTTCCTCCATCCATCTGTGAGCTTGTTGTACTGTGATGGCTTGTATGTTGCCATGATGCGGGAAGCTATGCCACCAGTATTTCAAAGACAAGCAGGGACACCCATGGTGGACTGGTTTCAGTGGAGCTTCTAGACCAAGACAGACTAGGAAGAAAGGCCTAGCTATCTACTTCTGAAAATTAGTCTATGAAAACCTTATGGATCACAACACAACATTGTCCTACTCACTTGCTTTGGACATGTCATCAGGAGGGATCAATCGCTAGAGGAAGTCATCATATTTGCTGAAGTAGAGAGCCAACAAGGGTGAAGGAGACACTTGGTGAGATGGACTGGAAACAGAGAGATTAAATAATTTACCTGAGGTCACACAGCTGGGAAATAGGAGGGCTGGAATTCTAACTTAGGTGGTCTGACTCCAAAGCTCATACTCTTAACAACATCACTATAATGCCTCTTACTAGCTTAGTGTCCCTCATGATAACTGGCATGTAGCCAACACTCACAAATATTTGTTGAACTGTTTTTTGTAAATTGTCTCTTTAGAAAAGGAAGACATCAACAGAATTATGCTTTCTATAACCAAAACCAACCCATTGCCATTGAGTTGATTCTGACTCATAGCAACCCTATCGGACAGAGTAGAACTGCCCCATAGAGCTTCCAAGGAGCTGCTGGTGGACTCAAACTGCTGACTTTTTGGTTAAGAATAGTTTGGTTTTCTTTTATTTCACATTATATTCAAGTGTTTATCTGTAGTAGCCGGTGGTAAGAAATAGATTCTCTACCCCACTTTACTGAGCTAAAGAACTGGTCACGTGGATGGATCTTCATCCCAAACAGAACTGGTCAGTTTTTCCTAGGGCCAGTTCCAGCAAAATCTGTTTAAAAATTAAAAATCTACAAAACCTTCATTCTTTTCCATCTTCCCCGCTGAAATCAGCTTCCTATCTTCACATCTTGTGGGCAAGTAAATTAAAATTAAACAAAATTATAAGTTCATTTCCTCAGTCCCACTAATCACATTTCAAGTACTCAATAGCCATATGTACTAGTGGTTATCATACTGGGCAGTGTAGATACAGAAAATTACTATCACCACAGAAAGTTGTATTGGACAGCATTACTCTGGACTTTGGGTATGGATGGGTCCAGCGCCAGAGCTGAGTGGGTAACTGAATGACAGCGGGTCAAAGACCTAAAGTTAGAGAGATGTGGGTTTAGAACTAGGATTGAGCTTTAGGATGAAAAAGAGCCAGAAGCCTGGCATTGAAGCAGGTACCAAAGATTGAAGAGCCAAGAAACCAAACCAGGTCAACCAGATGGGCTGTCAGAATAACAAGGATTACAATTAGAATTGATCTTGGGTAGAATCTAGCTGGCTAGAATCCAGGGATGTCTGTACAGGACCTGCAGGGAATGCATGTGCAGGCAGACACTCGGTAACTTCCTGGTTACTGCTCCTCTGCCCCCAAGAGTGGAAGCTTCTGACACCTTCTTCTCTTAGGCTGGGTTCTCTAGAGAAGCAAAACCAGTAAAGTGTATAAGTATATATGGAGAAAGATTTATATCAAGGAAATGGCTCATGTGGTTGTAGAGGCTGGAACATCCTAAGTCCATGGGTCAGGATAGAGGCTTCTCCTGATTCACATAGCTGCAGGTTGGTGAACTCAAGATCGGCAGGTCAAAGAGCAGGGCTCTTGCTCACAGGCTGTGAAGATCGGCAAATCTCAAGACCGGCAGGCAAGACCACAGGTAAAGTACTAGCTCAGGTCCCAAGAACCAGAGGTCATATAACAGGAGCCAGCTGCAGGATCCAGAACAAACAAAAGACCGCAAGCCTTGCCAGAATGTCCATTTATATTCAATGCAGGCCACACACCCAAGGAAACTCCCTTTCAACTGATTGGCTACTCGAAGCAGACCCCATCATGGAGGTGATCACATTATATCGAATCTCATCATGGAAGTGATCACAGTATCATATGACTGTGAAACCACCGAGAATCATGGCCCAGCCAAGTTGACACACAACCATCACACTCCTCCTTCCAGGCACCCAGGTCAGACACCTTGGAATGATTTTGATTCTTCTCTCACACTTCCTCCCCTTACCCTATTGTGTGCCATCAGGTCAATTCCATGTCATTGTGACCTGACCCTATAGGACAGAGTAGAGGTGCCCTATAGGGTTTCCTAGGCTGTAATCTTTATGGGAGCAGATCTCTATGTCTTTCTCCCATGAAGCCGCTGGGTTGGTTCAAACTGCCAACCTCTCTTGTGACACAGCAATGCTCAATGGATAGTTTGTGCAGCAAATGTTTAGTTACAACAGAATACTACCCAGCTTGTAATCATTAATAGGAACTTGTATAAGAGTTCACTGCAGCTGTGACTCCTTCTACTGGTGAATCATTCTGTCTGAAATATAATGTACTCAAAAAGCAGCAAAAACTGTAGTTAGAAATCCCTGTAATGGCTTTCATGAAAGCTATAGCTAATGTAGGGCCCAATTAAAACTAGAAATCCAATTATTGCTGAATAACATAATTGCAAGAAAGTAACTTGAATTGCATGTATGTCAGTAATTAAGGAGGCAGCTTTAATAACAGAATCAGTCTGAACCATTACAAGAAGGGGCCAAAGAGCCTGAGGATTCTGCTTCCTTTCTCCTCCGGGGTGGGTCACGGCAAGAAATGCCCCAGCGGTTGGCTTCTTGCAGTCAGTTTCTGTATCTTGTAAACATAGTGTGTTTTTACAGCCTTGTTCCTGGGGTCCTGGTAAGAAAAATGCAGAATTTAAGAGCAGTGTAAGGCTAATGTCTGAGCCTACATCCTACGGAACATCACATACATTGTTAGTCCTGAAAAATTACGTATTAGGAGGTGCTATTTGTTAAACGCTTAAGATATTGTTAAATGCTTGAGATGGGGGAGAAAGCAGCTGGCAATGTAAATGTCAACTGTTGTAATTTTACAGTTCAAACCCACATTTTGACCTTGTGGTTAATTTCTCTGCATTGATTCTGTTGCTCGAAATAGAGTGGCTGCCAGGTCTGGGCTTGGAGAGCCACAGGCTGGGCACACCCAGCATGTTGGCAATGAGAGCCACTCTGGGTGAGGCAGGGTGCATGTACTGCCCAGCCAAGGCCCAGATGCATTTCTCTACATATCCATGATCCGTAGGAGACTCTCTGGCAGAGCCCCAGGCAGCCAATTTCATTCTTCTGCTATGCTAACAGGTGGTATGAACTTTACTGACATCCAGTGGCCTCACTAGGGATGTGTGTCTGCACCCCCAGACACTGTCAGAGGGGGTGACACCAAAATGACTCCAGGGTCTGCGGCGGTGGCGGAGGTGTAGGCAGCAGTGGGTAAGCTGGCACTGCCGGGGAAGGGACCGCCATGGCAGTGGTGTCACTCGAGTTGGTGTCACCCATCACCCAGTGTGGTAATTTGTCGCCTCCTCCCTGTCACTCGACAGTCAGCGTGTGGCTGGCCTCTCCCCTCTCTCTGGTCAATGGGAGAGGGGAGAAGCTGCAGGGAGCCATTGTGGGGGAGGTTTGCTTGCCTGCCCCACCCACCCTGGGGGTGAGGGGTGGATAACACAATGAGTTACAGCACTGGGTGACACCACCCTAGTGATGTCATTGGAGGGCGTGACACCAAAATGACTATCTATAAAATTTTTGTGCAGTGTTTCAGCAGACATTTATTACTTTTTATAAAAACATTCCTGTAGTTAGTTATAACAGCAAAAAAAAAAAATGTTTTTCGTAAGCCCAGCTTACATGTGTCAATATGCCTACAAGGCTAAAACTCTATGCTAATTTATTTTTTGAACCTTCTAATGCGCTCCAGTCAAAGCTGTCATTATTACTCAGTTACAGTGATGCTTCAAATCATGTGGTTTTGTCTGCACACGCTACAAGCAGGTGCTGTTGTTTTTGTTGCTGCCAGTATTTTTATAGTTGTTGATTTTGTCAAATTTTCTAGTGTTTTGGCTACAATATTGTGGTAATTAGCATGGGGAGGTGACACCATGAGTTACCTCACGGGTGACATTTTCTTAAACTTGAGTGTGCATCGGAATTACCTGGAGAGCTTGTTAGAACACTGATTGCTAGGCCTCACCCCAGAATTTTTGATTCAGTAGTTCTGGGGCGGACACTGAGAATCTGCATTTCAAACAAATTCCAGGTGATGCTGATGCTGCTGGACTAGGGACCACACTTTGAGAACCAAACGGTTGGCGGTTTGAACCCACCAGTCTTTCTGTGGAAGAATGATGTGGCAGTCAGCTTCTAAAGATTTAAAAAGAAAAAAAAGCCCAAAACACTGTTGCCGTTGAGTTGATTCCGACTCATACCGACCCTATGGGACAGAGTAGAACTGCCTCATAGGATTTCCAAGGAGTGGTTGGTTAATTTGAACTCTAACCTTTTGGTTAGCAGCCGAACACTTAACTACTGAAGACACCAAGGCTCCCTGTAAAGAGTACAGCCTTGGAAACTTTATGGGGCAGTTCTGCTCTGTCCTGTAGGGTTGCTGTGAGCTGGAATCGGCTTGATGGCAATGGGTTTGGTTTGGTTTTTTGGCAGTAGGTATATGTGTCGTTGGGTTTCACAGGGAGAAGATGGAATTAGGAGTGTAAAAGATTTACTGGGGTGTAAGATCTGTAAATGGAAAAGGCAGAATCATAAAGGAGCAGGGGTAGCAGTCAGACCATGATGCTCAGAGGAGTTGTTAAACAGAAAGACAAGTCCCTTGCACCACAAAGTTGTGCTCAGTTATTGGCTGGGGCTACGCCTGGAAAAGTCTGATGTTGGCTAAAAGCTGAGCCTGATATTGGCTGAAAAGCTGAGGAAAGCCTGAACGAGAAAACAGCAGAAGGCTGTCAGCTGACCACACTATTTGCTTCTGGGCAATGAGTCCTTTCTTGAAAAGGTATTTGAGCAGTGACTCTTCATGTCTAAGGTCCTTGGGTGGTGCAAATGGTTTGTGCTTAACTATTAACCTGAAGGTTGGCAGTTCAGACCCACCCAGTGAAGCCATGGAAGAAAGGCCTGGCAATCTGCTTCTGTAAAGAATGCAGTCAAGATTACAGCAATTCTCCTCTGCAACAGATAGGGTCACTGTAATTTGTAAGCCATGCTATGGTAACAGGTTTGGTTTTGGTTTTTCTTCATTTTTACGACAGCATGGAGAAAGTAACAAAGGTGTTTTCTTAAAAAAAAAAAAACAGTGACCTTAGTCACGAGACTTGCAGAGGGGTTCAGCAGCAGTGGCCAGTGGGGAAGGGAGGATGCTAGGACCTGGAATAACCAAGGTAAGGAGACCTGAATGAGGAGGAATGGCCTCAGTCCCCTGTCATTGGTTTTCAGCCCTGGCTACACAATAGCATCACGAGGGGAGCTCTGAAAAATACTGATGTCCAAGCCCCTGCGATTCTGACTTAATTCCGAGGTGCAAGAGAACCTGTATCACTGTCAACATTGTCATAGATCAGATCTTCTGGGTGGGACTTGGCAACATCGGTGCACATTTGGGTAATAGTTAAAGTCGTGGAGGACAGCTGATACATATAGGAAGGGGGTCAGAGGCCTCACTAATTAGTCTGGGGCTCAGGGTATGCGTTCAACCCCACTGGGCACCAAGAGTGTAAAATAGACAAATAAAGCAGAAGCATAATAGTAGTAGTAATAATAGGTCACTTTGATGACTAAGGTGCTTCTGACCCAAACCATGGCCTTTTCAGTTGCTTCGTATGCATAAGAAACTTGGTGAACGAAAAAGGAACACGAAAGAATTGATGCGTTAGAACTGTGATGTTGTCAAAGAATACTGAATATACCATGGAATTCCAGAAGCATGAACAAATCAGTCTTAGAAGAAATACAACCAGAATGTTCTTTAGATGCCAGGATTGGGAGACTTTGATGTGTTGCACACATCATCAGGAAAGACCAATTGCTAGAAAAGGACATCATACTACATTTTGTTTATCAGTTCAGTTGGGTTGATGGACAGGTGAATTATTTCCACCTCCTAGCTATCATGAACATTGGTGAGAAACCAATAATATTTTTGATAGATAATTTCAAAGATGGCTACCATCTTTGAGGGGCGGTAAGGAGATATTCAAATCCTGGGCAATTAACTCCAAACCTGTGCATTTTCCACCAGCATACTGACGGGCTTGCTTCTCCCCTTTTGGTTTGAGCAGGTCCTAGTAGGCAGTCCCTACTTGGTGGGTGACATAAGGATTCGTAAGCATCTGTGAAATCATCACAGAATATATTCTTACCTTACAGCTTATCAGTGGAGCCCTGGTTGCTCAGTGGTTAAGAGCTTGGCTGCTAACCAAAAGATTGGCAGTTCGAATCCACCAGCCACTCCTTGGAAACCCTATGGGGCAGTTCTACTCTGTCGTGTAGGGTTGCTGTAAGTTGGAATCAACTCCACGGCAATGGATTTTTTTTTTTTTTTTTTATTTACAGCTTATCAATACATGTCTTTCTCCTCTAGCCAATTCCTCATCACCATTTCTACTCCTCTTTCTCCCTCACCCCTGGTCAGTAGCTAACTCCTAGTGATATTTATTGTTTGCAATTATAGTGAATTTGAAGGAGTTTGGGGCTGATCATGAAACAAAATACATGAGATAGAAGGGTTGCAAAACAAGCTACTTATTAGGGCTGATAAATGAACAGCAGCATGTATGGGGTGGCCCCCACAGCAAAAAAGTCTTCCTGAGACAAGTGACTCAGGGAGACACCAGAGGGGGAAGCCTGTCTCATTGCCATTGAGTCGATTCCAACTCATAGCAACCCTATAGGATACAGTAGATTGCTCCATAGCATTTCAAGGCTGTAATCTTCACTGAAGCAGACTGCCACATCTTTCTCCCTCTGAGAGGCTGGTGAGTTGGAACTGCCAGCCTTTCAGTTAGCAGCCAGGTGCTTCACCACTGCACCACCAGGGCTCCAAGAAGGGGAAGAGGACCTGGAAATTCCTAGTGAAGCGTAGAAGGCAAGGTGGGGGGTGGGGAAGTGATGTTCTTCTGCAGCAATGTGGGGAGTCTCTGGGTCAGAGCACCCTAGGGTCCTTATAACTACAAGGTTTTATCTTGTCTCTGCCAAGCAGGTGTTAGGTGTAGTTTCACGAGGTATGTAAAGCAAGCAGGCTCAGTGTAGCTAAAAATCTGAGTATCTGGGCTACTTTTAAAACTATTGGATGTGTACTATGTTGGAGAGAATGTGTTTTGCATGTGGGAAGGACATGAATTTTTGGGAGCTAAAGAGTGGAGTGTTATGGATTGAATTGTGTCCCTCAAAAATACATGTTGTAAATCCTAACCCCTAACCCTGGTGGCGTAGTGGCTGAGAGCTCGGCTGCTAACCAAAAGGTTGGCAGTTCAAATCCACCAACTGCTCCTTGGAAACCCTATGGGGAAGTTCTACTGTGTCCTATAGGGTTGCTATGAGTCGGAATTGACTCGACAAGAGTTTTTATACCTGTGGTTATAATCTCCTTTGGGAATGGGTTTTCTTTGTTATTTTAAGAGGCCATATCAGTGTTGGGTATGTTTTAAGCCAATCATTTTTGAGATATGAAAAAGGCAGATTAGGACAAGCAAGCAAGCCGAGATGGGGGAAGATAGATGCCATTCCACACGAAGATCACCAAGGAGTCAGGGAATACAAGGTGAAGAGACAAGGACCTTCCCCCGGAGCTGACAGAGAGGGAAAGCTTTCCCCTAGAGCTCGCGCCCTGAATTCGGACTTCTAGCCCCTGTGAGAAAATAAATTTCTGTCTGTTAGAGCCACCCCTTGTGTTATAGCAACACTTGATAACTAAGACGTATACAAGTTTGAGTTTGGTACTGGCATGCTTTTTGGGCTAACGGGCCTCAGCTTGCTATGAAGAAGTCAATTCACAGAGGCCATCTTTGGCTCATTTATATAACAGCAATGTTTCTTTTATTTATCGCCCTCTGCTTTTTGCCTTTTCTCTGGTTTGACCTGGCATCATCTTTTGCAAGAAGCTTCTTATCTGTTCCCCTTCCCTTCAGTCTCTGTCATCCAGTTTATTTTTCACACAGCCAGCAGAGTTATCTTCCTACACACAAGTTTAAGAAGGTCATTCACTTGTTCAGAAAACTTTAATGGCTTTTCATTGCCTATGGAATGAAGAAAAAGAATTTGTTTTGTTTCTTTGGGATGTGAGTAACATGTATTTATAGATCATGGTATCTACATTCCTAACTGAAAAAACAAAACAAAGTAAAACACAGCATTCAATCTCTTCTGTCCTGTTTGGCTCTGCAGTGTCTGAAGCTTTTGTATCAGAGCTTCTCTGCCTGGGATCAAGGAAAGCTGTTGTCTGCCTCCCACACAGTGTAACCAAGGCTAATGATGTGAGTTTATTTTTATTTGTCCATATACCCCTATGAGAGGTAAGCTCTAGCTTGTGGAGATTTCTATGAAGCATTTCAAGTTTATGGAAAGAAAAATACTAATGAAGCACTTGCTTTTTGCATTCTTGTTACTACTATTATTACTACCACTCTTACAGAGAGAGTACAAGAGACTGTTGTTCACTTGTCTTCAGTCTGGAGGGGAATGGACTATCCCTGCCTCTTTCCTGCTTCCCTTAAACACCAAGGTAATCAGAGCTGCCCTTACTCAAACCTTCCCTGGAGGAGAGATGCCCATTTTGATGTTAGTGGACTTTCATGCTGGGCAAGAACCCCTCTAGTGAACAGAGAGAAAATAGTAATAATAATAATAAAACAATTGCTGTTGAGTCAGCAACCCCATGAGTATTGGAGTAGAACTGCTCTTAGAGCTGCTAATATCTAAAGATTAAATATAAATTGAGGTTGCTAAAGAAAATATCAACAATGCAAGTCATTTCAGTTGTTCAATTTACATAAAAGAACCTGCTTGAGAAGACTGCCCCTCAGGTGTTCTCAGTTCTAGGTCACATGTGGGAGTAACTGGGAGGGGGCGAAAGATCTGAGAACAGGTATGAAAAAGCAGAAATTATACATTCCTGAATACCTTTGCATTAAAAATAATAGCTGCTAAAGGAATATAATTTTGTGATGTTGTGTAGTCTATTCCAAGTTTCCCCCAGATTTTCTAATGCCAAGGACCCATTTAGTAATTTCTTCCCCCTAATGGACCCATTCAGTGAGGATGAGATCAACTGCTATGTTAGAGGGAACAGTCCCCAAGTCTGCCCTCACTTCTGACACTAGTTGCAAGTTCGGAGGGGTTCCCAAAACTACTCTCAGGTTTGATAATTCACTGGATTAACTCAGAATTCCCTGAAAGGGAGGTGGGGCCAAGATAGCGGAGTAGTCAGATGCTTCCTGTGGTCCCTCTTACAACAAAGACCTGAAAAACAAGTGAATTCGATTATATATGACAATCTAGGAGCCCTGAACATCAAAGACAAAGTTGAAGAGTTGGCTGAGTGGCAGGGGGAAGGAGAGACAGTTCAGAAGTAGCAAGGATTTGCCAGACCTGACCTGGCCAGCACCTTGCAGGCTGGATCAGCTAGTGCTCACATGCTGAGGCAAGCAGTAGTACCCGGGAAGCATTTTCCGTACTAGGAGAAACCAAGTGGTGGAGAATCTGCGTAAGCCTGTAGAAACAGGGAAAAGTGGCGCTGACTCTGTGAAAGTTAAGTGCAAGCATCTTATCTACCGCCTGGGATCAGAAAAACCCTTCCCCTCTCTGTGAAGTACCTCTCTCCCATTTACCTGCCACCTCGTTGCTCTGCTCTGGTCCTGGTCTGGTGTCAGTGATTGCCATGCCCCTTGGGCTAGAAGTGGGACCCGTCACGTGCCCTGAGCCATTCTCCTGGCTTTGGGGGGGGAACAAGTTAACAAACAGGAAAAAATAATCTGCCAGCTCCCCTAAGCCAAGAACTCAGGGCAGGCACAGCCCTTTGCCTAGGCACAGGCATAAGGGGTCCATGGACTCTGAATGCCTTTCACCCCTGCATAGACCTGTGTGGGCCCGTTTCAATACCATAGGCCCTCATTAGCACAGTACAACAGGGTATATACCTGAAACCTATTTTCAACTGCAACAGCTAAGGAGGAGTGGCAGATTTGTGACATTTGACACCGCCCTGCCCATTAAGCAGGCTCCTCACCTACCCACATCAGGGGCCTGAGGGCTGGTGGCTCCACCCACTCTACCTAGCTATGCTTGACAGGGGTCCGAGAATAAATGATGCCTCCCAGTCCTTACAGGCAACAGCACTGGGTGCTCAAAGTCCAGCTTCAGTATTCACCCACCTATGCACTCTAGGGAACAGGGACACACCTTCCACCCAGGCACTAAGGGGCAACCGTCACCCCCTACCTTGCTCACCACATAACCCCCTACTGCAGCCAGATACCAGTGCCTACTCCAATCATCCCTACGTAGCCCTGCCCATCAAGGACTGTAGGTGAGAGCCTGCACCACACACTCAGTGACCGAGGACCTGGACACCTGAGCTAAATCCACACGAAAAAAGTAAACAGACTCCTGGGCTCACATACCTAGTAACAGTTCTAACCACCTGGTGACAGGACATGAGAGCTTCAAAGATGCCGATAATCAGAGTAGCTCACACGACCAGCCTATCTGAGCATATTAAAACAAAACAAAACAAAACAAGAAGCTAGGACACAGTAAGCAAACATAAAATAAATATAATCACTTATTGATGCCTTGGAGACAACAGTCAATATCAAATCACATAAAAAGGCAGACCATGATGGCTTCAGCAAGTGACCAGAACAAAGAACCAAGAAACCTCCCGGAGGAAGATAAGGTCTTAGAATTACTGGGGGTAGAATTCAAAAGATTAATATACAGAGCTCTTCAAGAGATCAGGCAAACACAGACCAAGCCAAGGAACACACAGACAAAGCAACAGAGGAACTTAAGAAGGTTATACAAGAGCATAATGACAGATTTAACAGGTTACAAGAATCCAGAGAAAGACAGCAAACAGAAATCCTGAAAATTAACAATAAAAT
Source organism: Dugong dugon (assembly GCA_030035585.1). NCBI lineage: Eukaryota > Metazoa > Chordata > Mammalia > Sirenia > Dugongidae > Dugong > Dugong dugon. The sequence continues at coordinate 157,686,240 of CM057465.1, forward strand.
TTCAGAATTAGAGATCTCAATAGAAAATCATAGAAGCAGAATTGAGGCAATAAAAGTCAGAACTAGTGAGGTTGAAGATAAAGCACTTGACACCAACTTATTTGAGGAAAAATCAGATAAAAGATTAAAAAAAATGAAGAAACCCTAAGAATTCTGTGGGACTCTGTCAAGAGGATAACCTACAAGTGATTGGAGTACCAGAACGGGGGTGGTTAACAGAAAAGACAGAGAATTGTTGAACCTTTGTTGGCAGAAAACTTCCCTGATATCGTGAAAGATGAGAAGATGTCTATCCAAGAAGCTCATCGAACCCCACACAGGATAGATCCCAAAAGAAAGTCACAAAGGCAAATTATAATCAAACTTGCCAAAACCAAAGATGAAGAGAGAATTTTAAGAGTGGCCAGGGATAAACAAAATGTCATCTACAAAGAAGAGTCAATAAGACTAAGCTCTGACTACTCAGCAGAAACCATGCAAGCAAGAAGGCAAAGGGATGACATATATAAAGCCTTCAAGGAAAAAAATTTCCAGCCAAGAATTAAATATCCAGCAAAACTGTCTCTCAAATATGATGGCAAAATTAGGGCATTTCTGGATAAACAGAAGTTTAGGAAATTTGTAAAAACCAAACCAAAATTACAAGAAATACTAAAAGGAGTCCTCCAGTCAGAAAATCAATAACATCAGATAACAACCCAAGACTAGAACGCAGGACAGAGCAACCAGATATCAACTCAGATTGGGAAATCACAAAAGTCAGTCAAAGCTAAAACACTGAACATAGAGAAATGGAGACGTCAATATGTAAGAGATGACAACATTAAAACAAAAAAGAGAGACTGAATAATGTAGTCATAGAACTTTCATATGGAGAGGAGGTCAAGGTGATATAAAGAAATGAAAGATTGGTTTAAATTTAGAAAAACAGAGGTAAGCATTAAGGTAACCACAAAGGAAACTAACAATCCTACACATCAAAATAAAAAACAAGAAAATCATATAGAATCAGCAAATACAAAATGAACAACAATGAAAAAGATGAAAAGAAAACACAGAAAGAAAAATGACTCAGCACAGAAAATTAAGTGGAACAAAGAAACTGATAGCACCACAAAAAAAAAAAAAAAAATAAAAAAGACATCAAAAGGAGAGCACTAAACCCATACCTATCCATAATTACACTGAATGTAAATGGGCTACATGCACCAATAAAGAGACAGAGAGTGGCAGAATGGATAAAAAACCCTGATCCGTCTATATGCTGCTATAAGAAGACACACCTTAGATTTAAAGACACAAACAAACTAAAACTCAAAGGATGGAAAAAAATATGTCAAGCAAGCAGCTACTAAAAAAGAGCAGGAGTGGCAATATTAATCTCTGACAAAATAGACTTTGAAGCAAAATCCACCACAAAGGATAAGGAAGGACACTACATAATGACTAAAGGGTCATTACACAAGCAGGACATAACCATAATAAATATTTACCCAGCCAACGACAGGGCTCCAAAATACATAAACTCTAATGGCATTGAAAAGAGAAATAGACAGCTCCACAATAACAGTAGGAGACTTCAACACACCACTTTCAGTGAAGGATAGAACATCCAGAAAGAAGATCCATAAAGACACGGAAGATCTAAATGCCACAATCAACCAACTTGATCTCACAGACATATACAGAACACTCCACTCAACAGCAGCCAAGTATACTTTGTTTCCCAATGCATGTGAAACATTCTCCCGAATAAACCACATATTAGGCCACAAAGCAAGCTTTAACAGAATCCAAAGCATCGAAATATCACAAAGTATCTTTTCTGACCATAAAGCCATAAAAGTAGAAATTAATAACACAAAAAAAGGAAAAAAAAAAAAAGTCAAACACATAGAAACTGAACAACACCTTGGTCAAAAACTACTGGGTTATAGAAGAAATCAAGGACAGAATTAAGAAATTCACAGAATCAAATGAGAATGAAAACACATCCTACCAGAACCTTTGGGACACAGTAAAAGCAGTACTCAGAGGTCGATTTATAGCAATAAACGCACACATCCAAAAAGAAAAAAGGGCCAAAATCAAAATATTTACCCTAAAACTCAAACAAATAGAAAGAGCAGTAAAAGAAGCCCTCAGGCACCAGAAGAAAGGAAATAATAAAAATAAGAGCAGAAAAAAATGAAATAGAGAATAGAAGAACAATTGAAAGAGTTAACAAGACCAAAAGCTGGTTCTTTGAAGAGGTCAACAAAATTAATAAACGACTGGCCAAACTGACAAAAGAAAAACCGGAGAGGAATAAAATAATAGCTGGGCGATATCAAAACAGACCCAACTGAAATTAAAGGAATCATAACAGAATACTATGAAAAACTGTACTCTTAACAAATTCGAAAACCTAGAGGAAATGGATAAATTTCTAGAAACACATTTCCTACTTAAACTAACACAAACAGAGGTAGAATAATTAAATAAACCTATAACAAAAGAAGAGATCGAAGAGGTAATTAAAAAACTCCCAACAAAAAAAAGCCCTGGCCCAGACGGCTTCACTGGAGAATTCCACCAAACTTTCAGAGAAGAGTTAACACCATTACTACTAAAGGTATTTCAGAGCATAGAAAAGGATGGAATACTCCCAAACTCATTCTGTGAAGCCAGCATAACCCTGTTACCAAAACCAGGTAAAGACACCACAAAAAAAAGAAAATTAGAGAGTTCCGGCAAGATGGCACTCTAGGTAGAAGCACCACGCCGTCCCTCCACAGAAAAGATCCGAAAAACTAAGCCAAACAGAGAATGCAACAATCCTGAAACCCTAGAACATTGAATGAAGAGGTAAAGAACTCAGCTGAGCACCAAGTGGAGTGAGAATACTGACAGAGAACAGAGAGTGAGGAGAGATTCATGCAGAGGTCCCCTACCAGCTAACGCAGTGCAGATCCACCATCTTGGACTCCTATCGGAGACCAGAAAACGGGGGTACGAGAAAGCAGCCTCATGGAGCATCCAGTGGGAGACAAAACAGCTGCTTAGCTCCACACATAACCATCTCCCCGCTGCATCCTGCCTACCTGCACCGTGCGCTTGACATCACACCACCAAGCAGTGCAGGCACGGCCTACTGGAACCTGCCCAGCACTGATTACCGGCCCGCCCTGGTGGCTGTAGTAAGTGCCACAAACAACCCGTCCCAGTGGCTCCTCTTCAGCTAGACCTGCCCTGCTGTACCATATCTGAGTGACTGAACCTGCCAGTTGGAGAAGGAGGCGAAAAGTATTGAGCACACAGACGAGCAAACAGCAAAGAGCACACGGTCCGCCTGCTCAGACATACTCAAATTTTTTTCTTTTTTAAAAAAGGGGTGAAACAAACAAATCTACAATCAATAAACGAGAGAAATAACTACTGAATGCCCCGAAAAGAGCAAACAATATCAAAACATTTACAAAAACAGGACAGGATGGTTCCAGTAGGTATCCAAATTAAAACACCAGATGACTGTCCTGTGGAAAAAAATGCACTAGAAGTACCTGATAGGGAATTCAAATCTCTAATACTCGGAATTTTCCAAGAACTGAGGCAAAAAGCTGATAAACATGAGAAAAAAATAGACAAATTCATGGAAAATACAGACAAAAAATTGGAAGAATTCAAGAAGATGATGCAGGAACAAAATGCCAAAATAAATTCACAACTAGAAATTGTACAAAAACAACAATTAGAAATCCAAAAGATAAACAACAAGATTCCAGAAATGGATGATGTCATAGAAGGGCTGAGAAGCAGATTTGAAACCGTGGAAGACAGGATCAGTGGAACTGAAGACAAACACTTGGATACAACTCTGTTTCAGGAAAACTCAGAAAAAAGAACAAAGAAAAATGAAGAGACCCTGAGAGTTATGTGGGACACAATTAAAACCAAAAATTCACGAGTGATTGGCATTCCAGAATGGGGAGAAAACTGAAAACACAGAGAGGATCACTGAGGAACTGCTGACAGAAAACTTCCCCAATATCATGAAAGATGAAAAGCTGGCCATCCAAGAAGCTCAACGAACCCCATATAGAAGAGACCCCAAAAGAAAATCGCCAAGACATATCATATTCACGCTCACCAAAACCAAAGACAAACAAAGAATCCTGAGAGCGGCTCATGAAAAACAAGAAGTCACATACAGAGGAGAAACAATAAGACTAAGCTCAGATTATTTGGCAGAAACCATGCAGGCAAGAAGGCAATGGGATGACATATATAAAATCTTGAAAGAAAAAAATTGCCAGCCAAGAATAATATATCCTGCAAAACTCTTGTTCAAATTTGATGGTGAAATTAGGTCATTTACAGATAAACAGAAACTAAGGGAATATGTAAAAGTCAAACCAAACTTACAAGAATTATTAAAGTGAGTTCTGAGGACAAACAGCTTCAGCCCACAGGCAGAACCTAGGATGCAGGATCGTACCAGCCAGATACCAATCTAGGAAATGAACTCTTAAGGACTATCCAAAACCAAAAGAAATACAACAGGGAATCAGAGCAGTCAATCAATGGATGACAACAACATCAAAACAATGAAAGAGGGAATAAACAGCATAGGTATAGAACCTTCTAATGGAGAGGAAGGCAAGGCGATACCAAGTAATGGTAGACTGCTTCAAACTTAGGAAGATAAGGGTAAAATTCATGGTAACCACAAAGAAAGTTAACAAACCAACTCATAAAAATAAAGATGAAAAACATAAAGTCTCAGCAAAAACAAAACCTACAAAAACAAAAGAAATGAAAAAAAATCCACAAACAAAAGTAACTCAGTACAAGAGAGTAAGAAGAACAAAGAAAACTTCAGCACCACAAAAAAAGCGCTACAAAATGACAGCAACAAACTCACATTTATCAATAATTACACTGAATGTAAATGGACTCAATGCACCCCTAAAGAGATGGAGAGTGACAGAATGGATAAGAAAACAGGATCCACCAATATGCTGTCTACAAGAGACACACCTTAGAAACAAAGATGTGAATTTATTAAAAGTCAAAGGTTGGAAAACAATATATCAAGCTAACAACTACCAAAAAAGAGCAGGAGTGGCAATTCTAATCTCAGATAAAATAGACTTTAAAACAAAATCTACCATAAAAGACAAAGAAGGACACTATATAATCATTAAGGGAATGATCCATCATGAAGACATAACCATAATAAACATCTACGCACCCAAAGACAGGGCTCCAAAATACAGAAAACAAACTCTAACAACACTGAAAAGAGAAATTGACAGTTCCACAATAATAGTAGGAGACTTCAACACACCACTCTCAGTAAAGGACAGAACAACTAAGAAGAAACTCAGCAAACACACAGAAGACCTAAAGGGCACAATCAGCCAACTTGACCTCATAGACATATATAGAACAGTCCATCCAACTGCTGCAAAGTACACATTCTTTTCCAATGCACACGGAACGCTCTCCAGAATAGACCACGTCTTAGGCCACAGAGCAATCCTCAACAAGATCCAAAACGTTGAGATAATTCAAAGTATCTTCTCTGACCACAATGCCATCAAGGTAGAAACACTAGACAGAGCAAGGAAAAAAATCACCTACATGGAAACTGAATAATACCCTGCTTAAACATCAGTGGGTAATAGAAGAAATCAGAGATGGAATCAAAAAATTCCTAGAATCCAATGAGAATGAAAACACATCATACCAAAACCTTTGGGACACACCAAAGGCAGTCCTCAGAGGACAATTTATAGCAATAGATGCACATATCAAAAAAGAAGAAAGGGACAAAATCAAAACATTAACTACAGAACTCAAACAAATAGAAAGAGAACAGCAAAAAAAGCCCATAACCACCGGAAGAAAGGAAATAGTAAAGATCAGAGGAGAAATAAATGAAATAGAGAACAGAAAAACAATAGAAAGAATCAACAAAACCAAAAGTTGGTTCTTGGAAAAAATCAACAAAATTGACAAACCACTGGCCAGACGGACAAAAGAAAAACAGGAGAGGACACAAATAACCCAAATAAGAAATGAAATGGGGGACATTACAACACACCCAACTGAAATAAAAAGGATTATAACAGAATATTATGAAAAACTATACTCCAACAAATTTGAAAACCTAGAGGAAATGGATAAATTTCTAGAAACACACGGCCTACCCAAACTACAACAAAGTGATGTTGAAAATCTGAACAGACCCATAACAAGAGAAGAGATTGAAAAGGTAATAAAAAAACTCCCGACCAAAAAAAGTCCTGGCCCAGATGGCTTCACTGGAGAATTCTACAAAACATTTACAGAAGAGCTTGTACCTGTTCTACTCAAACTATTTCAGAACATAGAAGAGGAAGCAACACTTCCAAATTCATTCTATGAAGCCAACATAACGCTGATACCAAAACCAGGAAAAGATGTCACAAAAAAAGAAAATTACAGACCAATATCTCTCATGAATATAGATGCAAAAATTCTGAACAAAATTCAGCCAATAGAATTCAGCATCATATTAAAAAAAAATACACCACGACCAAGTAGGATTCATACCAGCTATGCAAGGATGGTTCAACATTAGAAAATCAATCAAAGTAATCCACCACATAAATAAAAGGAAAGAAAAGAATCACATGATCATCTCAACTGATGCAGAAAAGGCGTTTGACAAAGTCCAACACCCATTCCTGATAAAACTCTCAGTAAAATAGGTATAGAAGGGAAATTTCTCAACATAATAAAAGGCATCTATGCAAAACCAACGGCCAACATCATTCTTAATGGAGAGAGGCTGAAAACATTCCCCTTGAAAACAGGAACAAGACAAGGATGCCCTTTATCACTACTCCTATTTAACATTGTGCTGGAAGTTCTAGCTAGAGCAATAAGGCAAGAGAAGGAAATAAAGGGCATCCAAATTGGTAATGAAGAAGTTAAACTGTCCCTGTTTGCAGATGGTATGATACTATACATAGAAAACCCTAAAGACTCCACAAGAAATCTACTGGAACTAATAGAAAGATTCAGCAGAGTAGCAGATACAAGGTAAACATTCAAAAATCAGTTGGATTCCTATACACCAGTAAGGAGAATGACAAAAAGGAAATCAGGAAAACAATACCATTTTCAATAGCCCCTAAAAAGATAAACTACTTAGGAATAAATCTCACCAGGGATGTAAAAGACCTATACAAAGAAAACTACAAAACACTACTGCATGAAACCCAAAGGGATGTACATAAATGGAAAAACATACCATGCTCATGGATAGGCAGACTCAACATTGTGAAAATGACAATTCTACCCAAAGCAATTTACAAATACAATCCAATCCCGATACAAATACCAACAACATTCTTCAAAGAGATGGAAAAACTAAGCATTAACTTTATATGGAAAGGGAAGAAGCCCGGAATCAGTAAAGCACTACTGAAGAGGAAGAATAAAGTTGGAGGACTCACACTACCTGACTTCAGAACCTACTATACAGCTACAGTAATCAAAACATCCTGGTACTGGTACAACGACAGATACATTGACCAATGGAACAGAATTGAGAACCCAGATAGAAATCCATCCACCTATGGTCACCTGATCTTTGACAAGGGCCCAAAGTCCATCAAATGGGGAAAAGACAGTCTTTTTAACAAATGGTGCTGGCAAAACAGGATATCCATCTGCAAAAAAATGAAACAGGACCCATACCTCACGCCGTATACAAAAGACTTCAAAATGGATCAAAGACCTGACTATAAAGCCTAAAACTATAAAGTTCATAGAAGAAAAAATAGGGCCAACACTTCAGGCCTTAATACATGGCATTAACAAGATACAAACCATAACCATCAATGCACGAAACCCAACAGTTAAGCTGGATAACTGGGATCTTCTAAAAATCAAACACCTATGCTCTTCAAAAGACTTCACCAAAAGAGTAGAAAGAGAACCTACAGACTGGGAAAAAATTTTTGGACAGTACAATTCAGACAAAGGTCTAATCTCCATAATCTACAAGAAAATCCAACACCTCTACAACAAAAAGACAAATAATCCTATTAAAAAATGGGCAAAGGAAATGAATAGACACTTGACCAAAGAAGACATTCAAATGGCCAAAAGACACATGAGGAAATGCTCGCGATCACTAGCTTTTAGAGAAATGCAAATTAAAACCACAATGAGGTACCATCTCACCCCGGCATTACTGGCACGAATCAAAAACACTGGAAATAAAAAATGTTGGAGGGGCTGCAGGGAGATGGGAACTCTTATGCACTGCTGGTGGGAATGCAAAATGATACAACCATTTTGGAAAATGATATGGCGCTTCCTCAGAAAGCTAGAAATAGACATACCATTCGATCCAGCAATCCCACTCCTAGGAATATATCCTAGAGAAATAAGTGTCATCACTCGAATAGACATATGCACACCTATGTTCATGGCAGCATTGTTCACAATAGCAAAACGATGGAAACAACGTAGGTGCCCATCAACAGATGAATGGATAAACAAACTATGGTACATACACACAATGGAGTACTATGCAACGAGAAAGAACAACAATGACTCTGAACCATCTCATAATATGGATGAAACTGGAGGACATTATGCTGAGTGAAATAAGTCAATCAGAAAAGGACAAATATTGTATGAGACCTCTATTGTAAAAACCTATGAAAAAGTTCACACATAAAATGTAACAATCTTTGTTGGTTCCCAGGGATGGGGGGGGGGGAATACTAAATAGGCAATAGATAAGTGGTATCTTGGGTGAAGGGTGATACAGTACACAATACAGGGGAAACTAGCACAACCTGTACAAGGAAAGGTCATGGAAGCCCCATAGACACATCCAAACTCCCTGAGGGACTGAATTGCTGGGCGGAGGGCTCTGGGGACCATGGTCTCGGGGAACATCTGGCTCAATTGGCATGACACAGCTTATAAAGACAATGCTCTACATTCTGCCTTGGTGAGTAGTGTCTGGGGTCTTAAAAGCCTGTGAGCGGCCATCTAAGATATTCCACTGGTGTCATCCCTTCGGGAGCAAGGGAGAATGAAGAGAACAGGATACAGTTAAAATATTAGTCCGAAGGACTATTTGTCCACAGCTACCAAGGCCTCCACCGGACTGAGTCCAGTACAGCTAGATGGTGCCCGGCTACCACCACTGACTGCTCTGACCAGGGTCACAGCAGAGGATTCTGGACGGAGCTGGAGAAGGATGTAGAGCATAATTCTAACTCACAAAAAAAAAAGACCAGATTTACTGGCCTAAAGGAGACTGGAGAAACCTCGAGAGTATGGCCCCCAGACACCCTTTTAGCTCAGTCGTGAAGCTACCACCGAGGTTCACTGTTCAGCCTGGGAGTGGACAGCCCGGTAAAACCAAATGAGACTAACGAGGTACAGGAGTCCAGTGACAAGGGCCAGAAGGCAGAAGGGGACAAGGAAACTGGTGATAGGGAACCAAGGTTGAGTAAGGATATTGTTGATGTGTTGTGAGATTGTTAACCATTGTCATAGGGCAACACTTGTAGTAAATGTTAAATGAGAAACTATTTTGTTCTGTAAGCCTTCATCTTAAGTGAGAATAAGAGCACAATTTGAAGAGCATAGTCAATGTCACTGAACTGTGTATGTAGAAATTTTTGAAATGGTGTATCTTTGGCTATGTGTATTTCCCCAAAAAAAAAAAAAAAGTTTGAAAAGTTAGAGGGTTAATATGTTGTGGGGTTGTTAACTAATGTCATAAAACAACATGTGTACTGCTGTTTCATGAGAAACTGTTTGTTCTGTAAGCCTTCACCTGAAGTACAATAAAATATATATATATATATATATATATATATATATATATATATATATATATAAAAACTATAACCAGCCAGAAAAAAAAAAAAAGAAAATTACAGACCAATATCCCTCATGATCATAGATGCAAAAATCCTCAACAAAATTCTAGCCAATAGAATTCAACAACATATCAAAAAAATAATTCACCACAACCAAGTGAAATTCCTAATAGGTATGCAGGGATGGTTCAACATTAGAAAAACTATCAGTGTTATCCATCACATAAATAGAACAAAAGATAAGAGCCACATGATCTTATGAATCGATGCAGAGAATGCCTTTGACAAATTCCAACACTCATTCATGATAAAAACTATCAACAAAATAGGTATAGAAGGGAGAATTCCTCAACACAATAAAGGGTATTTATACAAAACCAATAGCCAACATCATCCTAAATGGATAGAGTCTGAAAGCATTATCCTCGAGAACGGGAACCAGACAAGGATGCCCTTTATGACCACTCTTATTCAACATTGTGCCAGAGGTCCTAGCCAGAGCTATAAGGCAAGAAAAAGAAAGAAAGGGCATCCAAATTGGTAAGGAAGAAGTAAAAGTATCCTTATTTGTAGATGATATGATCTTATACACAGAAAACCCCAAAGAATCCACAAGAGAACTACTGGAACTCATAGAAGATTTTAGCGAAGTATCAGGATACAAGATAAACATACAAAAATCAGTCGGATTCTTCTTCGCCAACAAAGAGAACCTCCAAGAGGAAATCACCAAATCAATACCATTTACAATAGCCCCCAAGAAGATAAAATACTTAGGAATAATCTAACCAGAGATGTAAAAGATCTATACAATGAAAACTATAAGACATTACTGCAAGAAACCAAAAGAGACCTGCATAAGTGGAAAAACATACCTTGCTCAGGGATAGGAAGACTCAACATTGTGAAAATGTCAATTCTACCCAAAGTGATCTACAGATACAATGCAGTCCCGATCCAGATTCCAACAACATTTTTTAATGAGATGCAGAAATAAATCACCAACTTCATATGGAAAGGGAAGAGGCCCCGAATAAGTAAAGCATTACTGAAGACGAACAAAGTGGGAGACCTCACACTACCTGATTTTAGAACCTATTATACCGCCACAGTAGTCAAAACAGCCTGGTACTGGTATAACAACAGATACATAGACCAATGGAACAGGATTGAGAATCCAGACATAAATTCATCCACCTATGAGCAGCTGATATTTGACAAAGGCCCAAAGTCTGTTAGTTGGGGAAAAGACAGTCTTTTTAACAAATGGTGCTGGCAGAACTGGATATCCATCTTCAGAAAAATGAAAGAAGACCTATATCTCACACCATGTACAAAAACTAACTCAAATGGATCAAAGACCTAAGTATAAAATCTAAAACAATAAAGATCATGGAAGAAAAAATAGGGACAATGCTAGGAGCCCTAATACATGGCATAAACAGAATACAAAACATAACTAACAATGCACAAACACTAGAAGAGGAACTAGATAACTGGGAGTGCCTAAAAATTGAACACTTATGGTCATCAAAAGACTTTACCAAAAGAGTAAACAGACAACCTATAGACTGGGAAAAAATTTTTGGCTATGACGAATCCGATCAGCGTCTAATCTCTAAAATCTACAAGATACTGCAAAACCTCAACAACAAAATACAAATAACCCAATTTAAAAATGGGCAAAGGATATGAACAGACACTTCACCGAAGAAGACATTCACATGGCTACCAGATACATGAGGAAATGCTCATGATCATTAGCCATTAGAGAAATGCAAGTCAAAACTACAGTGAGATACCATCTCACCATAACAAGGCTAGCATTAATCCAAAAAACACAAAATAATAAATGCTAGAAAGGTTGTGGAGAGCCTGGAACACTTATACACTGTTGGTGGGAATGTAAAATAGTACAATCACTTTGGAAATCGATTTGGCACTTCCTTAAAAAGCTAGAAATAGAAGTACCATACGATCCAGCTGTGCCGCTCCTTGGAATGTATCTTAGTGAAATAAGAGCTGTCACACAAATAGATATATGCACACTCATGTTCATTGCATCATTGTTCATGATCGCAAAAAGATAGAAACAACCTAGGTGCCCATCAAGGGATGAATGGATAAACAAATTATGGTATATTCACATAATGGAATACTATGCAATGATAAAGAACAGTGATGAATCCATGAAACATCTCACAACCTGGATGAGTCTGGAAGGCATTATGCTGAGTGAAATCAGTCAGTCACAGAAGGACAAATATTGTACAAAACCACTATTATAAGAACTCAAGAAAAGGTTTAAACACAGAAGAAAACATTCTTTGATGGTTACGAGGGTGGGGAGGGAGGGAGACGGTTATTCACTAACTAGACAGTAGACAAGAATTATCTTAGGTGAAGTGAAGGACAGCAGACATTGCAGGGGAAGTCAGCACAACTGGACTAAACCAAAAGCTAAGAAGTTTTCCTAATCACACCCAAACACTGGGGGACAGGGTAGCAGGGGTAGGGGTCTGGGGACCATGGTTTTGAGGGACATCTATGTCAATTGGCATAACAAAGTTTATTAAGAAAATGTTCTGCATCCCACTTTGATGAGTGGCGTCTGAGGTCTTAAACGCTAGCGAGTGGCCATCTAAGATGCATCAATTGGTCCCAACCACCTGAAGTAAGGGAGACTGAATAACACCAAAGACACAAGGAAAATGTTAGCCCAAGAGACAAAAGGGCCACATAAACCAGAGACTGCATCAGCCTGAGACCAGCAGAACCAGATGGTGCCTGGCTACTACCAATGACGACCCTGACAGGGAATACAACAGAGATTCCCTGACGGAGCAGGAGAAAAGCTGGGTGCAGAACTCAAATTCACGTAAAAAGACCAGAATTAATGGTCTAACTGACACTAGAGAAAACCCAGAACACATGGCCCCTGGACTCTCTGTTAACCGAGAACTAAAACCTTTCCCGGAGCCAACTCTTCAGACAAAGATTAGACTGGACTACAAAACATAAAATAATACTCGTGAAGAATGTGCTTCTTAGTTCTAGTAGATACGCGAGACTAAATGGGCAGCTCCTGGCCAGAGGCAGGATGAGAAGGCAGAAAGGGATAGGAGCTGGTAGAATGGACATGGGAAACACGGGGTGGAAAGGAGGAGTGTGCTGTCACATTATAGGGATTGCAACTAGGGTCGCATAACAATATGTGTATAAATTTTTGTATGAGAAATTAACTTGAGTTGTAAAGTTTCACCTAAAGCACAATTAAAAAAAAAAAATTCACTGAAAGCTGTTATACTAATGGTTATGGTGTTTTACAGAGAAAGGGTAGAGATTATCAGTCAAGGGAAGAAGTGCACAGAGCAGAGTCCAGGAAAAGTACCAGATCTGGAGCTTCTGTTGTCCTCTCCCCAGGGAGCCATGGAGGTGTTACTTTTTCAGAATCCATGTGTGACGATACACATGGAGTACCACCAATCTGGGAAGCTCCCCAAACCTTGGTGTTCAGAATTTTCTTTGGGACTCCATTAAGTTGGCATGATTGATTGCCCACGTGGTTGACCTCAGTCTCTAGCCTCCAGCCCCTCCAGGTGTAACCCAAAGCCCTCATCCTACATCACATTGTTGGTCCTTCTGGCATGATCAACCCCCACCCTAAATACTATTGAGTATAGCCAGCCACCACCCAAAATCACATTGTTAAGACTATCCAGTGTGACTCAAGGCCCGTGGGTAAACAGTGACACTCCTATCAGGTATGACATTCCAGGGGTTTCGAGATTACCTCTCAGAAGCTATGGACAAAGGCCAGACCTCTTTTTGGGTGGGATTAAATTGTTTAGTACACAACTCAGCTTTTGAAATATTTTGTCTACATAATGATTTTATTGTTCTTGCTGTTGGCTTGTGTATATGCATTGTATGATTTTCTTTGGGCTTTTAAGAACACAAAAATACTCAAAGGCCCCCATTTCTACCTTCCCAAATTTCTAGAAGTCTAGGAAACACTGGAATTTATAGTAGGTATTTTTATAATCGTTCTGTATAGAAAGTAACCATCCTAAGATACTAAAAAGGATTAAGTTTGCAATTTTGCATGTTGCAAAGTTATGTGATGCACTTCTGCTGAAAGCTGGTCAAAGACGCACCAAAGGTAACTGAATTATGAGTACTTAAAACTAACCTGTGCCGACCCATCAGGAGAAGTTTATGATTTCATTTCTAGGAATAAGATAAAGAAATGAAATAAAGTCTAATTCCAGTGTGTAAATTAGGGAAATCAACCTCTTCCAGTCTGGTCCTGAACAAACTGCTTTTTATTTGACATGCTCAAGAGTGTGGTCTTCCCTCTCATACACATTATGGAATAATTGCCCTGGTGGAAATCAGAAACATGCAATGTAATATATTAGTTTTACTCAGTGATTCTTGAGAGGTGATACCTCAATTAACAAATCCTTGGGGAAAGAGGCAGTGTTGAAAAAAAATATGCTCCAATCTCATCTTCATGAATCAAGCCAGGCAGAACTGCCTCAAGGCATTGGCAAGACAAAAACACTTCTGAGCTGAGTGGCTCTCAGCCCTGCCCAGTGGTGGGCAAACAGGGCCACCTCTAGGCATATTTATAAGATATTTCAAAGTTTACTCTTTCTCCAGCTTCTACCTTTTAACAGACCGCCCCTCCCCCTGACTTGAGGAATCCCAGGCCCTCTTTTTTAACTCCTCCTCTATCAGAAACTGGTTTCATGTTATTTTTGCTTGTTGATCAATGCACAGAATGTTAATTTAATGTTAATGAATTTTAGTCCATGTGGTAAATCAACCAGGCCTTTGAATTCAAGATTTTATAAGCTCTGAGGACCCCTGGACTCTGCACTGCTCACCACAGTACCCCTGCATCCATCTAGCTCAGTGTCTGGTAGGCAAAAACAAACTCTTGTTGAATGAATAATGAAAGACTTGGTTCCTTCCATCGTGAAACAATTCAAGCATCAGTAAGCTGAAGGGGCAAGTGTGGGGAGATTTAGGTGGGATGGGGAAGTGAGGGAGTGGGTGAACCGAAATCCTGATAGGTTCACTGGGGGATAAGCCTGACTTAGTTCCTCAGAAAGGGGCAGGTTTCTTTCCCTTCCTCTCACACCCCAGCCTTTTGTGTCTCTGAGGAAAACAAGGAAGGACTGTGGCTCCTGGGGGCAGAGGAGCGTGTGCCTCCTTTTATATTTGCTCTGCTCCAATTAGGACAAGCTACATAATTTGCAGGGCCCAGGGCAAATGAAAATGTGGAGTCCTTTGCTAGAAAATTATTCAGTATTTCAAGATGGCGACAGCAGAGCATTAATCCCAGTGTGGAGTCCTTCTAGGTGCAGGGCCCTTTGCAACTGCTCAGGTCACACACCGTGAAGCCAGCTGGCCTTAGCTGTAGTCTCTCAAGCCCTCTCTTTATCTACAATGTTTGTCTCCTTTTTGCCTAATCCATACTGCATATTTTCTTCTATGTTTAATGCAGTGGTAAGTGCGATATATAGACCAGTTGTGGATAGAGTGACCAGCCATCCGATTTGCCTGGGACTGAGGGGTTTCCTGGGATGTGGGACTTTCAGTGCTAAAACTGGGAAAGTCCTGGCAAATTGGGACGGTTGGTCATCCTAGTGGAAAATTAAGTATATTTTACACTCTAATTTCTCCTAATTGAAATTCAAAACACATCCCTGGGCCTCTTATTTCTATAATGGCAAAGGATGTGGAAGTTGATCCTTCGAGGTATCATCAGGGCACTTGGTAGAAATGCAGAATCTCAGGCCCATTGACTCAGAACCTACATTTTAATATGATCCCCCAGTGATTCACATGCACATTAAAGCTGCACTGCACAGGTGTGGAGGACACATGATAGGTTAGCAGGCAGGAGATCTAAGCGCTGGTCCTGGCTCTGCCACCAGGAAAGGTTGCTGTGCAACCTTGGGCAAGTTGCTTAACCTCTCTGAGCTTCAAGGTCTTTGCTCGTGAAATGTGGGAGTTGGATTCTTACGTTGTTGTTGTTGTTAGGTGCCGTCAATTTGGTTCCGACTCACGTGACCTATGTGTAACAGAACGAAACACTGCCCAGTCCTGCGCCATCCTCACAATCATTGCTATGCTTGAGCCCATCGTTGCAGCCACTGCGTCAGTCCATTTCATTGAGAGTTTTCCTCTCTTTCGCTGACCCTCCACTTTACCAAGCATGATGTCCTTCTCCAGGGACTGGTCCCTCTTGATAACATGTCCAAGATATGTGAGATGAAGTGTCGCCATCCTTGCTTATAAGGAGCATTCTGGCTGTACTTCTCTAAGACAGATTTGTGTATTCCTCTGGCAGTCCATGATATATTCAATATTCTTATTCATTGTTCAGCTTTTGCATGTATATGAGGTGATTGGAAATACCATAGCTTGGGTCAGGCACACCTTATTCCTCAAAATGGTATCTTTGCTTTTAACACTTTAAAGAGGTCTTTCGCAGCATATTTGCCCAATAGACTATGTCATTTGATTTCTTGACTGCTACTTCTATGGGTGTTGATTGTGGATCCAAGTAAAATGAAATCCTTGACAACTTCGATATTTTCTCCATTTAACATGTTGCTTATTGGTCCAGTTGTGAGGATTTTTGTTTTCTTTATGTTAAGGTGTAATCCACACTAGCTAGTGTTTAATGGGCACACAAATATTTGTTAAATGAGTGCTAGCATCTGGATTTGAACAACCCACATCTACCTAACTCCAAAGTCAGACAGTTTCGCTTTGCTCATTTACTACTTTGATAATTTTGGGCAAATTACTTAATCTCTGCCTTCAGTTTTCTTATATGGGGCTGTGGAGAGCAAGTGAGATAAATAGAATTTATTAAGTGTCTGCCTCATTGTCGTGAATGTTGGCTGCTGTATAGTTGGCCCTTAACTCGAGGCAACCCCATGCACAGCGGGATTAGACTGTGATCATAGGGTTTTCACTGGCTGATTTTCAGAAGTAGATCACTAGGCCTTTTTTTCTCATCTGTTTTAGTCTGGAAGCTCTTCTGTAACCTATTCAGCATCGTAATGACAAGAAAACTTCCATTGACAGATAAGTGGTGGCTGAGCTTAAGGTACATTGACTGGAAACCGAACTCAGGCCTCCCACACAGAAGGCAAGAATTCTACCACTGAGCTATCACTGCCCTCACTAGATGGTAGTTCTTATTTTTGCATTATTAGAATCTAAGCTTGTGATGGCAGTGTGCCATTAAAATATATTCTCATTAATAGAGGTGGATCTGAATATCATTTTGTAACCAGAAGAATCCTTGTATCTGCGACTGAAGAGTATGTAAAATCTTAGTGTTGGGTGGAAAAAAATATTTTAATTCTAGATTTCTTTTTATTTAGATTGTTTTAGCTTGGAGGTTTCCTAAAAATCCAGTTTGCATCTACCTAACACATAGATCTTGTGTCTTAGGATAGAGCCATCAGTTATGAATGTAAATAATCAGGAAAAACGTCTTGAAAAAGGATGCATCGATATGGTTTCCATGGTTAAGCAAACAGAGCTTTGATCTTTGAGAAGGAACAGTGAAAGTTCAGAGCTGGAGGTTTTCCTGCAGACTGGATTTTACCAGTTTACACAGGCACGCGACAGCTCTGAGGCTCCAAGGTCTTTGCTGGGTAGTTTTTGTTGTTCTTTGGTTCCAGCATGCCATCAGATTTACACGTTGGGGATATAATTAGCCATAGACTGATTGCAAAGAATCAGCCATAATTTAAAAATACGAATTAACATAAAATGGCAAGCATTAAAAGTTAATGTTAACTTGATGCTCATCTACTTTTGCATCCAAATGAGCCTTATTAAGTTACTTAGTCCATTTAAACATCAGGATTTTTTTCTCGTATGCTAAGTTGTGATAACAATTTCTTGCATGCCATACTCTGATAACAATTTTGAAAAATGCAGACCTGGTCTGCTGTGGTATTCAATTTTCGATCTCTTCTGTGTCCTGGTTTAAAATAACACCTCGATACGGTTAGGCATATTGAAGTTCAGACTTCAAATATAGACTGTATGTTTTCTAAAGGGCTTTCTAATGGAAATTATATTTTGACTGTCAATGCCCTGTGGTTTCCTTCACTGTCAGCACAATCAATAACCTTGGGCAGGTGGATGGAGTGCAGATGGGGATGGAATGTATGGAAATGTAGCAGGCCTGTGAGATGTGGGCTTAAATAAGCAAATCAAGCCAATTGGCTTAGAATTATGACGGTTGGCTTTCTAATGCATATTCAGAGAGGGCTGAAAAAATGTATGAAATTTAATTGTACCATAAATCTGTCACAAGAAAATATATACTGAATATCAAGTAGGGTAACACTTCTACAGAGTTAATCTGTGAAAGTTAAAAAAAAAAATTAAAGAGTGTTATAGTTGAGTATATAACAGGAAGAAATAAGTGGTGCTAGGGAACAGTTTTTGGAAAGAGAGAAGAGTTGCACAAACTTGAATTTAATAGTCAAAACAGATTTGATAGCTCATTGGCATTGGTAGTTTTCCTATTGAATGTGTAGAATAAATTTGGGAAAAAGTTTAGAATGTGAGACTCTTTAACATTTCCTTAACAATGGTTTCAGAAAATGTATAAAAAATACTCAAAGTAGATTGCCAGAACTTTCTTCCTAACCTGTCTTAGTCTGGAAGCTCCTCTGAATCCTGTTCAGCATCGTAGCAACACAGAAGCCTCCACTGAGGGACAGGTGGTGACTGCGCATGAGGTGCATTGGCCAGGAATCGAACCTGGCTCTCCTGCATGGAAGATGAGAATTCTTCCACAGGACCACCACTGCCTTTAAAAGAAAAACAAACCAGGAAACTTAGGTTACCATTGATACTGGGATGTTACATGCGTTCACATCGATGAGTGGAGTTTTGCTTCTTTGTATGGAAAACCTAGTGTTTCTATAAACCAGACTGAAAATACTGATGCTTCATCTAGTAGAGTTTGCTTCTCAAACTTTAGTGTGCGTAAGTATTGTCCGAGGAAATTCTTAAAATGCTGATTTTTGTTTTTTTGCATTTTTTTCATTGAGGTAAAATTCACATAACATAAAATTAACCATTGCCAATTTACAGGGTACTAAATACACTTAGTGCATTCACAATGTTGTACAACCACCGCCTCTCCTAGTTTAAAAAAATTTTCATCAGCCCAGCACACCCTGTGACCATTAAGCAGTCAGTCTCCACTCCCTAGGCCCTGTCAACCACTAGTCTGCTTTGTGACTCTATGGATTTACCTATCTGGATTTCCATATAAATGGAATTATATAATGTGTGACTGTTTGTGTCCAGCTTCTTTCACTAAAACGCAGTTTTTGATTTAGAAGTTTAGGGGCAGAGCCTGAGATTCTGCATTTCTAACATGCTCCAGGCGATGCCCATGCTGCTGGTTTAAGGAGGGCATTTGGATGGGGCTGGGGCTCCTGGATGAGGGGCTGCATCTGAGTGATGTGAAAGGGGGGCCAGAGCACAGGCTGCCAGATTCCAACCAATTTGTTGAACCACTGACGGGATCAAATGGACTTACTGACATACTTGTACTCAGAGATACGGAGAATCTCCAACAGATCTTCTCCACAGAATGTTATGAAATTTGAGAACATGTGCACTGCCATCTCTGCTTTATTTTATTAAATTATTTTTGCCATCTATTTCAGGGGTTGGTAAACTATGGCCCAAAAGTCAAATCTGACCTGCTGCCTGTTTTTGTATAGTGGGCTAGCTAATTAATGGCTTTTACATTTTCAAATGGTTGAACGAAAATCAAAAGAAGAATAATGTTTGATGACACACGTGTATTATATGGAATGCAAATTTCAGTGTCCATAAATAAAGTTTTATTGGAACACAGCCACACTCATTTGTTTACGTATTGTCTATGGCTGCTTTCACGCTACAACAGCAGAGTTAACTAGTAGCCACAGAGACCCTATGGCCCACAAAGCCAAAAATATGTACTGTCTGGTGCTTTATACAAAAAGTTTGCCAATCTATGATCTATCTGATCACTTCAGCGTGCAAGTACAGAATAAAGACATCAAGATAACCTGTAAAGTCCTTGCAAAGAGAAAAAGACATGCAATATTAGGCAAACAAAGCAGCAGTTAGACATTGTTAGAAAAATCAACTGGCAGAGATGAGTTTTACAAAGCATAGCTTTTAAAGAAGTTCTAATTTCCTAGGCAAAATAAAGAACTAAAACTCAAACTTCTGCTTCTGACCAAGCATAGAATCTTTTTTATTTTTAAGTGACTCTCGGCCATCTTTTTGGAGCCTGCTCACATTTCCACGGCTGTAAAGCTGCATGTGAAAATGTGAAGTGCTTTTTAAGAATGGATTTTACACTTGCCATTTTTGCGTGCAGTGGATTTACACTTCAAAAAGTCAGACACGACTTCATAATTGAATTGCGCCTGATCTTTCCAAGGGGTAGGCCCTGGAACTTAGAATCAAGGACAACCGCAGAGCAAGACAGAGGTTTTAGAGGTTGAATCTATCCTGAATTTAAGTTCTCAAAACGACTAACAAATGAGTTGCGCAGGTGAAATGCAAGCAAGAGGGAAATACTTCTGAGTTTCTGCCTAGGTTGTTGACGGACAGTTACAATGTTAATTTTCCTGGAATATTATTTTGATGTTAAAAAAAAGTCAATGGGCTTGATGACCTAAGGTCTTTGGAGGCCTTATGATGCACCCACCTAGGAGTGGCAGAGTCACTAGGGCAAACCTCTAAGGAAATGATGGACTGAGAGTGAACGAGAGTCTCTCAAGTTTCTATGCTAGAGGTTACCATTATGGAAAGCCCAAGGCTATCCCTAGGAACATTCCTGGGGATAGCCTTGGGCTTTTCATAATGGTCTTACAGAGTCTCAGCTGCCCGGGAGAGAGAGAGAGAGAGGAAGACACACACACACACTCACAGACACATATACACTTACTTTGTGACTCTTCTAAAAAACCAGAATGTATCTAAACCCTGTCATTCTAGAAAACAAAAAAAAATTTTTTTATTGTGTAAATCAGAAAGCTAAATGAAATCTGATTTTCTCTGACTCACCAAAAAGCTGCTGGTTAAATATTTTGGCAAAATTTGTGCTTTTTTCATCAAGGAAATGCACTGATTTGAGTCTTGGAGTCCTTACTTGCTTCTTGTGTATTAGAGAAGATCGTACTTAAGTCTTTCTAGGGTAAAAGATAAGGTAAAGTATGAAAGAATATGCAAATGTGCCCTAAAGACTTACCTTTCTTTAGGACAGCTGTACATCTCTGTCACATCTCAATGTATTATGCGATTATTTCTTCTGTTAAACCTGGTGAGTGATGTTTGAGCTGCTGAAGACGCAGAGGAGCCTCAGAACTTGTGGCTCACCACAAGTGGAGATGAAGCTCCACCAAGTGGGAGTAGTTGTCGCTTCTTCTTCCTCCTCCTTGTACTCCTTGTTCAAGATAAAAACAATTTTTTGTTTGGAGCCAGTAGTCTCAAAGAGTTGCCAATTTTAGGGATTATTCCTCACCTTTTCTTCCTTAAGCTCTTATTTTACACTCGGGATTGAGTAATGAATGGAAAAGAATTAGGGTTTTTCTGTCCCCGACTAAGTACCTCCCCCATGTACCAAAGACCAGGATTTTTGTTTGTTTGCTTCTCTCTTTAGAGAACAGTGAGACTTTTCATTCTAGGTCAGCAGTATCAAAGACAAAATGAATCACTGCCAAACATTCGGAGATTATCCACGGTTCCAATTCCCATTCCTCCATTAGGATTACACATTCAACAGAAAATACAAATGAAGCTTTTATACTTTTCATTGCTTACAACTTTTTGAGACTAGCCTTATTGTTTTGGAAATGATGATCTTTGCTTATTGTCAAAACTTCAAACAATAGAGGAAATTAAAAAAGAATAAAGGAAAACTCATTAGACATTACTACCCAGAGTTAACCAATGTTAATAATTTTATTTTCTTCTTACCAATGGTAACAAACTGTTCTCCTGTCTGTCTTCTCCACTAGACCATGAGCTTCATGAGGGCAAGGACCAAGTCTGTTGTTTACCATTGAATCGCCAGCTAAGCACAGCATAGTGCCTTGCACAACCCCTAAAGGTTTACTTAATGAATGATTGGTGAACATCTATCTAATCTTATCTTATGAATATATACACACGTAAATAAACAGATAGCTATAGAATGTAAGATTTATGAGGACAGGGCTTTCTGTATGTTTCATTTCACTTTTATATTCTAATTGTTTAAAACATGGGTCTGCAAACTAATAGCTACAAGCCACATATGTCCAGCATCGTGCTTTTTGTAAATAAAGTTTGTTGGAACACAGCCACAACCATTTGCTTACGAATCATCTGCGACTGCTTTTATGCTACAGTGATAGAGTTGAATAGTTGCAGCCATGACCATATGGTCTGCAAAGCCTGAAATATTTACCATGTGTCCTTTCTAGAACAAGTTTGCCAGCCCTGCTCTAGACCAATGTCTGTCACTCAGAGGTAAGTGTTCAATAAATATTTGTTGTATGAGTGAATTTTATATGAATTGTGTATACTGTACAAGATGTTCCTCATTTAACACTATTACACACATCCCCGTCAATCCATATGGAGTCGCACAATTATTTTAAATGGTTGCATTATATTCCATTTGTGTACCATAATATATTTAACTAGTTACCTTGTATTAGACATTTAAAGTGTTTCCAGCTTTTCTTTTGCTGTTATAAACAGCAACACAGTGAACCATGCATCTTTTCCTCCACGTGCAATTATCTCAGGGAATTCATAGAATTGAGATTTCTGGGTCAAAGGACATTCATATTTTTTGCATTTTTGATATATTGGGAGATTATCTTCCAGAAAGATAGTACCAATTTACACTCTTAACATCAGCACATTTTCCCATAACTATACCAGAGCTTGATATTAAGACCAGGATTTTTATTCAGGAAAGACATACACATGAGGAAAAAAAAAAAAAAAAAAAAGCCAGATGGCAATCAGACTACTTCCAAGCTTCTTTTGGTAGTAAAACCAACTTGTCCTGCCACAATGATGGGAAATATAAATGGTTTTTACTTGCCAAATTAAAAGCATGGTGGTGCCCTTGATTACATTTACATTTACTGCTAATTCCCTGAGCTCCTGAACACAGGGGGAAAAATCATTACGATAATGAAGGCAGCTATTTTTAAACAAATGTATGCATATATATTTTGGAAATAGAAACACTATGTTCATCTTCATCTTTAGAGAGTGAAAAATGCTTACATATAATTCATTTGTTCTCGGCAAACCTTAATATCCACAATAAAATGTAACAAAAAATTTTTTTTAAAGGCTCATTTCACCTTTAGAAAAGAAGAAAGAGGTGGTAGTTCAGTTTCTGGGCTCTGATGGCAGGCTAAAGGTGTGTACTGACAGTGATGTATTTGGAAATTACTCTGATTCAAGGGTTCACAAAGACTGGAGCCAGGTTGCCTGCCTAAGTCCTACATTTCACCACGAAGAGCTTGCTCGTTAGTCTTGTTTGGAGAGGCAGAAAATGCTTAGCTACAGGGGGGTGGGGGGGCCATTCTGTTGTCATCAGTTTTTTTGAAAAGCCAGCTGGAAGCTGAAATGGAGCTCCTTTAGAAGTACACTGTGAGGGCATGGAGGGTTAAGTTGCTGGACCTGAATGCTAAGCTTCTTATGTTTTTAAATCTTCTGTCAAGAAGATTACTGACCTTGCCTTTGATGCAATGCAAAAGTTAGCAGGTTGAGTAGTAAAATTTCAGACCTCTTAGACACAGATGAAACCAGTTATTCAGAAGGGAGAAAAGCTTGGCTGGGTGCTGAGCTGTGGAAATGGATAACTTCATTGTGCAGCGAAGGATGCTCTTTCTCTCTTGTTTAACGACTAAAGCTGCAGATGCAAATAGTGAAATAGCATGTAATGGAATTTAGGTAACTGTGAAGCAGGTAGGGGATCATAAAGAAGTCAAAGGGAACGGAAGCACGATGCTTCACTGAGTGGCCTCAGTACATGGCTCTCAGGTGCCCAGCTATCCTGTCTTCTGCTGGATTGCCTCAGCACAAAATGAAATGGAGGGTTGGAAATTAGCTCGTGAATAAGGTGATGAGGAAATACAAAAAAGGCTCTTTAGGGCCGGAAGTCATTTGGGCCATTGCCACAGCTCAAAGCCTTCCCATAGATGCTAGCTTTTGTGAGGTGAAAGCCTGAGATAATTTGTAAGAGAGTTGGTACCCGGTTCTGTTGAGTCAATCTTGACTCGTCATGACCCCATGTGCTACAGAGTAGAACTGCACCAGAAGGTTTTCTTGGCTGTAATCTTTACAGAAGCAGATTGCCAGGCTTTTCTTTCTCAGTGCTGCTGAGTGGGTTTGAACCACCAACCTTTAGGTTAGTAGACGAGCGCAAACCATTTGTGCCACCTAGGGACTTCAGAGAGTCGGTACTTCCCTGGGAAAGTACAAATATCACACAATCAGGAAAGAGTATTTTCCTTGTGTTCGGGCTTCCCAGCCTGCTTGTCTTAGTTTCACTATGCAGATATTTCAACCAACTTAGTCATAAAGGAGGAGGAAGTAACGGTTTAAAAACTGTAAGATGATTATACCTCTGTTAATCCTAGGGGACAGTTTTACTCCGTCCTATAGGGTCTCTGTGGGTCAGAATCGACTCGACGGCCATGAGTTTTATACCTCTGTTGATAACCTTCTGAATTCAGGAGGCAATAGCCACTACCTCTGAATACTGTGTGCTGCAGATCTGGCATCAGGACACATTTTGATTTCAGTTTAACTTGTGGCTGTTTATATAATGCAACACGAAAAGGAGTATTAGCAATCATCTAGAAATTTTATCAAAGAAAATAGAAAATATTCTGAAAGATATCTGACGTGTGTGTAGCCACATACAAAACTTAAAATAGCTGGATAATTGCCATCTTTGTTTCCAGCTTCCTCCTGGTTTCTTTTACAAATTACAGTTGACAGCTAGGACTTTACCAGGAAAGAAAATCCATTGCTGATTGTTGATTAGATCACTTAGAAAGAGGGAATATTCATTTGCTAAATGACTTCTAGAGGTGACTGGCTTAGAGACAGCTGCTAAACTGGAACTTCTAAGTCAGGATTATTGACGGTAACTCTTAGGCTCGGTTCATTAGAAACAAGCTGGCATTACAAACTGATGGATTATTATTTCAGTTATAGAATAGATAGTGGATATATGGGAATATCTCATCTTAATGAGATGCAGGTCCTGGAAAGTCATTCAGTTACTGTGTTGTTAATTCTTCAAATAGTTTGTCATGGAGGGTATACCTGAAAGTAGCAAAGAGTAAAGTTAGTTGTTCCATAGCGGTTTTATTGTGATGGATTCTTTTGGTAATATCTGCCTTTTTCCGTTTCCAGTTTTTCCAAGCTAAAATTGTGTTAACCCAATTTTTCGAGTAGAATGTTTTTACCTCAAATGCATGCATTGATATAGTAGAGAAGATTCAAAATTACTTTGAAAGGAGAAATTTGTTTTTGCCCCCCAAATACTCCTTTAGCTTACCGCCAAGCAGAGGTGAAATCACCTTTCTGTGTTTGCCAGGCTTTTCAGTTTTCACCTGAGAATGTTAACCCTATCCCAGCTCAACTGTCTGCTCAAGGGTGAGGATCCTAACTGAACTGACAACATTAAATGACTATGGTTATTTTTTAAGGAGTGCAACATTAAACTCATTGCTGTATGTATCATTCCTCAGAAACTCAGCCGAGATCAGTAATATTCTTGGAGGATTGTGTGAAGGCTATGTAGTTTAAACATTCTTCTAGATAACTTAAAAATACCCCTGGACTAAGCTAGACAAACAGAAATCTGTGTACCTGGACTGATTCGTATTTGCACCCTACAGACTTGCTTTTTACTGACTTACTCTTAGAGTGGAACATCACCAGTGTGACCCACCACCCTGGTTTGCCCCAGATTGTCCTTGGAGCCCTGGTGGTGCAGTGGTTAAGAGTTTAGGCTGCTAACCAAAAGGTCGGCAGTTTGAATCACCAGCTGTTGCTTGGAAACCCTATGGGGTAGTTCTACTCTGTCCTATAGGGTTGCTATGAGTTGAAATCGATTCCATGGCAATGGGTTTGGTTTGATTTCTTGGCCCTAGTTTTAGAACTAAAAGTCCCAAGTCCCAGGAAAACCCCTAGTCCTAGGCAAACCCTAACAGCTAATGAGACACATACCCATGAAACTTACCTGTGCACCTAATGTAAGAGTGGGAAGATCCTTATATGAACTCTCAGGCGGTATTTCTCTTTGGTCTTGGTTTTTCCTGAGCAACTGTGTATTTAACAAAACATCTTAAGATTACTGTAAATTATAGAATTGATGAGTTTACTTTTTTTACATTGACAAAAAGGACCCAATGTGGCCCAGCTAAGAGATTCATTTTTGTATTAAACACATACCTGGCTCCATTTTACGCCCTTTCCCTTACTTTTCTTTCTTTCTTTTTATGTCTTTATTCTTTCTCTACTACCTTTAACATGTTAACTTGTTGTGTTTTACATATCCCTGAAAACTGCCTTTAATTCTTCTTTCTTAGTGAGGAGGCATAAAGACAATTGCTATGTGTCACAACAAAACTAATGTTGGAGGTCAAGCCACCCAAGAAGCAGACTCTGACAAGGAAATTTGTATGCAGAAGTATATTAGGGAGGGCTCTCAGGATCCACCCTGTGGGGCGAAGGGAAGGAAATAGGATGGGGCAGAGGGAGAAGCTAGGCTGCAGGGAGACATAATAAGGTTTCAGCCAACAGCTGGGGAGCCCTGGAGCTGGAAGGGTTCTTTCAGGGGTGACTTGATTTTGGGCAAAGGGGCTGGTTACCCGTCTTCCCCATAGATGACTCATGGAATATGGGCTGTCCCTGAGAAGGGGTGTAACTTTAAGGAAGGGGGCTCTCTTCAGCTGAGGGCAAGTTTCAAAAAGGGCTAGCAGTGAGGGCTATCAGCCAGCAGCAATCCCAGCAGCTCAGAGACGTCCTCCAGCATTATAGGATCGCTTTAGCTGTTATTTTCAGCTCTCCATAATGATCCACTTGACCGAATGGCCATGTGGTGTAGCAGAAGGAGCAGGGGAGTTTGAAAACACAAACCTGGGTTTGAATACTAGCTTAGCAATTTGATAGCAATGTTAAATTTGAGCAATTTGAGTCTCAGTTCTTTATTCATAAAATAAAGATGATAGTACCTTCACTGCAGAATTTTTATGAAGATGAATCAGATCATATATGTAAAACACTTATCATAGAGCGTGCCATGTAATAGATCCTCAGTAAGTGGTAACTTCTGTTATTTACCTCTCTCCGTCTTTCCACATGGGTCTAATGAATCAATGTATGTCTAATGAATCATTTTAATAAGTGATTTAACTTTGCATAAAGGTAGTTATACCCAAAAATTTAGATTAAGAAAAATAGAACAAAAACAATTTGGAACATGTACATTCTAATACTACTAGCTGTTATTTAACAGACTTTTCTCTAACAAATTAATAGCAATATAAGATATTTTTGGTCAATTATTTGAAAGTTCCCCTATTATGGGATTACATGTGAGTCTCCTGAGTCTTTAGGGTGAGAGTTAGCAGAAGTCAGAGAAGCAGGTACAGAGGTGGCTGGAAAGTTTCGATTTTTCCCTGGTCTTAACCTGGATTTTTTTTAAGCATTCCTATTACTCACCTTTTTGTCAGGCACTGTGAAAGCAAGCAACCAAAAATAGAAAAGCAGGAGCTGAGAATAAGCATGATTAAACAAAATGAAAGAAAGAAGGTGAGACAGATTTAAAACAAAATAAATAAAAATAAAAATAGCTTAAGAAAACTATCACTACAGATACATTTTTTTTGTTTATCGTTGTAGCTTAAATGAAGTATACATTTCAAGTTAGTATCCCATACAAAAATTTATACATACATTGTTATGTGAGCCTAATTGCTCTCCCTGTACTGTGACAGCACACTCCTCCTTTCCACCCGATTCCCCATGTCCATTCAACCAGCTCCTAACCCTCTCTGCCTTCCCATCTCACTTCTGGACAGAAGCTGCCCGTTTAGTCTCTTGTATCTATTTGAGCTAAGCGGCACACTCCTCACGAGTATCCCTTTATGTCCCACAGTCCAGTTCAATCCCTGTCTGAAGAGTTGGCCTCAGAAATTGTTTTAGTTCTGGGCTGATAGAGAATCTGGGGGCCATGCTTTCTGGGGTTCCTCCAGTCTCAATCAGACCATTAAGTCTGGTCTTCTTACTAGAATTTGAGTTCTGCACCCCATCTTTCTCCTGCTCCATCTGGGACTCTCTGTTGTGTTCCCTGTCAGGGAGGTCATTGGTGGTAGCCAGGCACTATCTAGTTCTTCTGGTCTCAGGCTGATGAAGTCTCTGGCTTATGTGGCCTTTTCTGTCTCTTGGGCTAGTACTTTCCTCATGTCTTTGGTGTTCTTCATTCTCCTTTACTCCAGGTGGTTGGGACCAATTGATGCATCTTAGATGGCTGCTTGCAAGCTTTTAATACCCCAGACGCCACTCACCAAAGTAGGATACAGAACATTTTCTTAATAAGCTTGGTTATGCTGATTGACGTAGATATCCCCTGAAAGCATGGTCCCCAGACCCCTACCCCTGCTACTCTGTCCCTCAAAGTGTTTGATTGTATTCAGGAAACTTCTTAGCTTTGGTTTAGTCCAGTTGTGCTGACTTCCCCTGTAGTGTATGCTGTCCTTCCTTTCACCTAAGATAATTCTTATCTACTATCTAGTTAGGAAATAATCCTCTCCCTCCCTCCCCACCCTCGTAACCATCAAAGAATGTTTTCTTCTGTGTTTAAACCTTTTCTTGAGTTCTTATAATAGTAGTTTTATACAATATTTGTCCTTCTGTGACTGACTAAATTCACTCAGCATAATGCTCTCCAGATTCCTCCATGTTATAAGATGTTCCACGGATTCATCATTGTTCTTTATCGTTGCATAGTATTCCATTGTGCGGATATACCATAATTTGTTTATGGGCTGTTGATGGACACCTAGGTTGTTTCCATCTTTTTGCTATCATGAACAGTGCTGCAATGAACATGGGTGGGCATATATCTATTCGTGTGACTGCTCTTATTTCTCTAGGATATATTCCAAGGAGCGAGATAGCTGGATTGTATGGTACTTCTATTTCTAGTTTTTTAAGGAAGCGCCAAATCGATTTCCAAAGTAGTTGTGCCATTTTACATTCCTACCACAGTGTGTAAGTGTTCCAGGCTCTCCACAACCTCTCCAGCATTTATTATTTTGTGTTTTTTGAATTAATGTTAGGCGTGTTGGTGTGAGATGGTATCTCATTGCAGTTTTGATCTGCATTTCTCTAATGGCTAATGATCATGAGCACTCCCTCATGTTGTCTGTTAGCCGCCTGAATGTCTTCTTTGGCATAGTGTCTGTTCATATCCTTTGCCCATTTTTTAGCTGGGTTATTGGTCTTTTTGTTGTTGAGGTTTTGCTCTATCTTGTAGATTTTAGAGATTAGAGGCTGATCGGATTTGTCGTAGCCAAAATTTTTTTCCCAATCTATAGGTTGTCTTTTTACTCTTCCGGTGAAATCTTTTGATGAGCACAAGTGTTTGATTTTTAGGAGCTCCCAGCTATCTAGTCTCTCTTCTGGTGCTTGTACATTGTTGTTTATGGTTTGTATTCTGTTTATGCCATATATTAGGGCTCCTAGCATTGTCCCTATTTTTTCTTCCATGATCTTTAACAAGTTTTCGATTTTATATTTGGGTATTTTATCCATTTTGAGTTAGTTTTGGTGCATGGTGTGAGGTATGGGTCTTGTTTCAGTCTTTTGCAGATGGATATCCAGTTCTGTCGGCACCATTTGTTAAAGAGACTGTCTTTTCCCGAATTAATGGACTTTGGGCCTTTGTCAAATATCAGCTGCTCGTAAGTGGATGAGTTTCTGTCTGGATTCTCAATTCTGTTCCATTGGTCTATGTATCTGTTGCTGTACCAGTACCAGGCTGTTTTGACTACTGTGGTGGTATAATACTTTCTAAAATCAGGTAGTGTGAGGCCTCCGACTTTGTTCTTTTTCTTGAGTAATGCTTTACTTATTCGGGGCCTCTTCCCTTTCCATATGAAGTTGGTGATTTGTTTCTCCATCTCGTTAAAAAATCTCATTGGAATTTGGATTAGGATGGCACTGTAACAGTAGATCGCTTTGGGTAGAATTGACATTTTCTCAATGTTGAGTCTTCCTATCCATGAGCAAGGTATGTTTTTCCACTTATGCAGGTCTCTTTTGGTTTCTTGATTAGTGTCTTGTAGTTTTCATTGTATAGGTCTTTTCTGCCTCTGGTTAGATTTATTCCTAAGTATTTTTATCTTCTTGGGGCTATTGTAAATGGTATTAATTTGGTGATTTCCTCTTGAAAGTTCTCTTTGTTGGTGTAGAGGAATCCAATGGATTGTTGTATGTTTGTCTTGTATCCTTCTACTTTGTTGAAGTCTTCTATTAGTTCCAGTAATTTTCTTGTGGATTCTTTGGGGTTTTCTGTGTATAAGATCATATCATCTGCAAATAGAGATACTTTGACTTCTTGCCTACCAATTTGGATGCCCTTTATTTCTTTTTCTAGCCTAATTGCTCTGACTAGGACCTCCAGCACAATGCTGAATAAGAGTGGTGATAAAGGGCATCCTTGTCTGGTTCCCATTCTCAAGGGGAATGCTTTCAAAGCCTCTCCATTTAGGATGATGTTGGCTGTTGGCTTTGTATAAATGCCCTTAATTATACTGAGGAATTTCCCTTCTGTTCCTATTGTGTTGAGAGTTTTTATCATGAGTGGATGTTGGACTTTGTCAAATGCCTTTTCTGCATCGATTGATAAGATCATGTGGTTCTTGTCTTTTGTTTTATTAATGGGATGGATTATGTTGATTGTTTTTCTAATGTTGAACCATCCCTGCATACCTGGTATAAATCCTACTTGATTATGGTGAATTGTTTTTTTGATATGTTGCTGAATTCTATTGGCTTGAATTTTGTTGAGGATCTTTGCGTCAATGTTCATGAGGGATATTGGTCTGTAATTTTCTTTTTTGTGGTGTCTTTACCTGGTTTTGGTATCAGGGTTATGCTGGCTTCATAGAATGAGTTTGGGAGTATTCCATCCTTTTCTATGCTCTGAAATACCTTTAGTATAAGTGGTGTTAACTCTTCTCTGAAAGTTTGGTAGAATTCTCCAGTGAAGCCATCCTGGCCAGGGCTTTTTTTTGTTGGGAGTTTTTAAATTACCTTTCAATCTCTTCTTTTGTTATAGGTTCATTTAGTTGTTCTACCTCTGTTTGTGTTAGTTTTGTTAGGTAGTGAGTTTCTAGAAATTTGTACATTTCTTCTAGGTTCTCAAATTTGTTAGAGTACAGTTTTTCATAGTATTCTGTTATGATTCTTTTAATTTCAGTTGGGTCTGTTGTGATATCACCCATCTCATTTCTTATATGGGTTATTTGGTTCCTCTCCTGTTTTTCTTTTGTCAGTTTGGCCAATGGTTTATCAATTTTGTTGATCTTTTCAGAGAACCAGCTTTTGGTCTTGTTAACTCTTTCAATTGTTTTTTTATTCTCTATTTCATTTAATTCTGTTCTAATTCTTATTATTTCCTTTCTTTTGGTGACTGAGGCCTTCTTTTGCCACTCTCTTTCTACCTGTTCCAGTTGTAGGGTTAATGTTTTTATCATGGCCTTTTCTTCTTTTTGGATGTGTGCATTTATTGCTATAAACTGACCTCTGAGCACTGCTTTTCATTTTCATTTCATTCACTGTGTTTTCATTTTTATTTGATTCTATGAATTTCTTTATTCTACCCTTAATTTCTTCTATAACCCAGTAGTTTTTGAGCAAGGTGTTGTTCTGTTTCCATGTGTTTGATTTTTTCTCCTTGCTTTTTCTGTGATTGATTTCTACTTTTATGGCTTTATGGTCAGAAAAGATGCTTTGTAATATTTTGAAGCTTTGGATTCTGTTAAGGCTTGCTTTATGGCCTAATATGTGGTCTATTCTGGAGAATGTTCCATATGCGTTGGAAAAGAAAGTATACTTGGCTGCTGTTGGGTACAGTGTTCAGTATATGTCTATGAGATCAGGTTGGTTGGCTGTAGCTTGTAGATCTTCGTGTCTTTGCTGAGCTTCTTTCTGGATATTCTGTCCTTCACTGAAAGTGGTATGTTGAAGTTTCCTACAATTATTGTGGAGCTGTCTATCTCTCTTTTCAATGCTGCTAGAGTTTGTTTTAGGTATTCTGGAGCCCTGTTGTTGGGTGTGTAAATATTTATTATAGTTATGTCCTCCTGGTGTATTGACCCTTTATTCATTATATAATGTCCTTCCTTGTCCTTTGTGGTGGATTTTACTTCAAAGTCTATTTTGTCAGAGATTAATATTGCCACTCCTGCTCTTTTTTGATTTTTCTTTGCTTCATATATTTTTTTCCATCCTTTGAGTGATACTTTGTTTGTGTCTTTAAGTATAAGGTATGTCTCTTGTAGGCAGCATATAGACGAATCATGTTTTTTAATCCAATGTGCCACTCTCTGTCTCTTTATTGGTGCATTTAGTCCATTTACATTCAGCGTAATTATTGATAGGTATGAGTTTAATGCTGTCATTTTGATGTCTTTTTTTGTGTGTTGTTCACAGTTTCTTTGTTCCATTTAATTTTCTGTGCTGAGTTGTTTTTCTTTATGTATTTTCTTTTCATCTTTTTCATTGTTGTTGATTTTGTATTTGCTGAGTCTTATGTTTTTCTAGTTTTTTATTTTGACTTGTAGGATTGTTAGTTTCCTTTGTGGTTACCTTAATATTTACCCCTATTTTTCTAAATATATTCCAGTCTTTTATTTCTTTATATCACCTTGACTTCCTCTCCATATGAAAAATCTATGTCTACATTTTTTAAGTCCCTCTTTCTGTTATAATGTTGTCATCTTTTACAGATCGATATCTGTTTCCCTATTTTTGGTGTTTTAGCTTTTGTTTATTTTTGTGACTTCCGTATCTGGGTTGATATCTGGTTGCTCTGTCCTGTGTTCTAGTCCTGGGTTGTTATCTGATGTTATTGGTTTTCTAACCAGAGGATTCCCTTTAGTATTTCTTGTAATTTTGGTTTGGTTTTTGCAAATTCCCTAAACTTCTGTTTATGTGGAAATGTCCTAATTTCGCCATAATATTTGAGAGACAGTTTTGCTGGATATATAATTCTTGACTGGCAGGTTTTTTCCTTCAAGGTTTATATATGTCATCCCATTGCCTTCTTGCCTGCATGGATTCTGCTGAGTATTCCGAGCTTGTTCTTATTGACCCTCCTTTATAGATGACTTTTTGTTTCTTCCTAGCCGCTCTTAAAATTCTCTCTTTGTCTTTGGTTTTGGCAAGTTTGATTATAATATGTCTTGGTGACTTTCTTTTGGGATCTGCCTTATGTGGGGTTCGATGAGCATCTTGGATAGATATCTTGTCATCTTGCACGATATCAGGGAAGTTTTCTGCCAACAAATCTTCAACAATTCTCTCTGTATTTTGTGTTATCCCCCTCCTCACCGGTCTGGTACTCCAATCGCTTGTAGGTTATTCCTTTTGATTGAATCCCACATAATTCTTCGGGTTTCTTCATTTTTTAAGATCCTTTTATCTGGTTTTTCCTCAAATAAGTTGGTGTCAAGTGCTTTACCTTCAATCTCACTAATTCTGACTTCCATTGCCTCAATTCTGCTCCTATGACTTTCTATTGAGTTGTCTAATTCTGAAATTTTATTGTTAATCTTCTGGATTTCTGATTGTTGTATCTCTATGGATTCTTGAAGCCTGTTAAATTTGTCATTATTCTCCTCTCTAATCTTTTTAATTTCCTCTATTGTGTGTTTTGTGTTTTGATTAATTTTCTTCCTAATCTCTTGAAGAGTTCTTTGTATTAATCTTTTGTATTCTGCCTCCGGTAATTCCAAGAAATCTTCCTCCCATGGAAAATTTCTAGATTCTTTATTTTAGCAGCTTGCTGAAGTCATCCTGGACTACCTCTATGTGATTTGATACTGACTATTGTCTCTGAGCCATCAATAAGTTATTATATTTATTTATTTTATGTTAGCTTCTTGTTTTGTTTTGATATTCTAAAATAGGCTGCTCGTGTGAGCTAGTTTGATTACTGGCATCTATGAAGCTCTAACGTCCTGTTATCAGGTCATTAGATCTGTTACTAGGTATGTGAGCTCAGGAGTCCGTCCACTCCTCCTGTATGGATTCTGCTCAGGTGCCCAGGTAGATAGCCACCAAGTGTGTGGTGTAGGCTCTCACTTACAGTCCTAGACAGGCATGGGTGATTGGTGTAGGCATAGGCATGTGGCTGCAACAGGGGGACACACTGTGAACAAGGCTGGGGACTGACAGCCAACCCTGAGCATCCAGGAGGAAAGCATGTCCCTGTTCCCTAGAGCGCATAGGAGGGTGGGTTTTGCAGCCAGACTATGAACACTCAGTGCTGTAGGTTGTAAGGATTGGGGGGCATCTCTTATTCTTGCACCCCTATCACAGGTGGGTAGGTGGGATGAGTGGAGCCACAGTCCTCAGGTCCCTGAAGTGGGTTGGTGAAGACCATGCTTAATGGCAGAGCAGTGTCAAATGTCACGAACCTACCACTTCACAGCTGAAACAGTTGACGTTAGACTTCAGGTATATACCCTGTTGAACTGTGGTAATGAGGATGTACGCTGTTGAAATGGGTTCATAAAAGTCTATGAAAGGGGAAAGGCGCTCAAAGTCTGTGGATCCCTTATGCCTGTGCCTAGGCAAAGTAACTATGCCTACCCTGATTTCCTGGCTTAGGGGAGCCTGCGGTTTATTTTTCCCCCTGTTTGTTAATTAGTTCACTCTCCAAGACTGGGAGAATGGCTCAGGGCGTTTTACGGATCCTACTTCCAGCCTAGGGGACTCAGCAGTTGCTGAAGCCTGTCTGGGACCCAGTGCAGAGCAGGGAGTGGGGAGGTAAATGGGAGAGAGGTTTTTATCTAAGAGGGGTGTTTTTGATTTGTGTGGTAGGCTGGATGCACGTACTTATCTTTTACCAGTCGAGGGCTGCTTATCACTGGTTCTGTGTGGCCTAGTAGATTCTTTGCTGCTGGGTCTCTCCCAGTGTGAAATACACCTCTCAAGCACCTCTGCTTGCCTGCCTCACCACTCAGCCATTAGCTGATCAGGCCTGAAGGACTCAGGCTCTCGCCAGGTCAGGTCTGGCAACTCCTCACTGCTTCCGAACTGTTTCTCCCTTCCCCTGCCACTCAGTCCGGTTCCTCAAGTTTGCCTTTGATATTCAGGGCTCCTAGATTGTCATATATAATTGATTCACTTGTTTTTTCAAGTCTTTGTTGTAAGAGGGTCCACCGGAAGCGTCTGACTACTCTGCCATCTTGGCCCCGCCTCTACAGATATAGTTTTAAGTGAAATATTCTTTAAAGGGCCCAGTACAAAAAGATTCAAGAAAAACTAAACCCATGAAATGATAAAACCAGTAAAATAATGCTGAGTTAAAAATAAAGTAAGAAATGAAATTTGAATAAGAAAAACTAAAAAAAATGCACAGAAATAACGTTGCATAAATGTATGACCAGAAGAGTCATTTGATAAACTTATAAAATTAAAATATACATTTAAATTTATATATTTATAAATTTTATAAACTTATAAATCTAAGGTCAAAGACACAAATTAAGAACAAAAATAATTATTTAAATTTAAGATCACAAAGAAGCTATTTAAATATATCTATTTAATTAAATAATTTCAAATTGTTTGAAATGAAGGAATGTTTGGTCCTATTATGAGTCATTTGGTGCCATTTACCTAGAATGTGAATTTACATAGAAAATATGAATGGAAAGCAACTGAATGTA
Source organism: Dugong dugon (assembly GCA_030035585.1). Classification (NCBI taxonomy): domain Eukaryota; kingdom Metazoa; phylum Chordata; class Mammalia; order Sirenia; family Dugongidae; genus Dugong; species Dugong dugon. The sequence goes on from CM057465.1 coordinate 157,722,181, forward strand.
GGCTCAATTCCCTTAAAAGATATTTGGGAGCTGAGATGGTAGTTAGAAAATATAACTTGTCTATACCCTTACTTCTTGTCTTAGTTATCTAGTGCTGCTATAACAGAAATACTACAAGTGGGTGGCTTTAACACAGAGAAATTTATTCTCTCACAGTCTAGGAGGCTAGAAGTCCCAACTTATGCCAGCTGTAGGGGAAGGCTTTCTCTTTCAGTTGGCTCTAGGGGAAGATCCTTATTGCTTGGCTTCTTGGTGATCTTTATGTGGCATGACACCTGTCTTCTCCCATCTCTGCTTCTTTTTTTCTTGCTTAATATACTCCTGTTATATCTCAAAAGAGATTGAGTCAACACACACCCTATACTAATACTGTCTGCAGTGCAGTGAATTACTTAATGTGGTCCTTCTAGCCATAGTCTTTGTGACTCTCACACAGTGTTTGGGTGGGACTATGCAGATAAGATACTTGTGGCCCACCAAGAGGATCAGACAGCTTGCTGCTAATGTAAATATGGTGCATGGAATCCTTGTGGGGGTGGGACCATGCAAATAAGGTGTATGGAACCCTAATGCAGTGATTGGTCAGTTTTGCTATTCTCCTTGGCTTAAAGTGAGCCATCCCAGAGGCAGAAAGAGAGGACGTAATTACCACCAAGAAAGAAGAGCTATAAGTAGAGTGCTTCCTTTCGACCTGGGATCCCTGCACTGAAAACCTCCTAGATCCAGGAAAAAGAGAGAGTGAGCTGTAACAGTGGAGATGGCAAGAGACAGCAAGAAGCAGTGGCAGAGAAATGGGGGCAGCAGAGGCAGCAGAACCAGGAGACTGGCAAGAGACGGGGCAATGGGCTTCTAGGACCATGGAGCAAGAAAGCTGAGTGCCTTCAGGCAGGAGGCTTGCTGGCAGAGTGGGGTGCCTCCGAGCACTTAGTGGAGCTAAGCTTCCTGATGCATGGAACTAGAGAACTGAGCACCTTTGGGCAGGAGGCTTGTTGGCGGAGTGGGGTGCCTCTGGGCACTTTTTGGTCGAACTAAAGAGCTTTGTAACACTTGCCCAAGCAGAGAAGAGGCTGGGCTGAGGGTCAGAGAGAAGCCTGCCTTCAGGCAAGGCTGAGAAGAGTCTGTCCTGTTTGAAGAATTGTATTCTGAGTCTTCCCTGATCCTGAATTATAACCTGTTACTTCCCTAATAAATTCCATAACTGTGAGCATGATCTGTGAGTTCTGTATGGCCACTGCAAAGGATTATTGAACCCAGCAGAGAAGTAGAGGGTGCTGTGGGAGGGACAGCTTGTGTCAGAATTGGTAAAAAGCCTGGAGGATGGAGGTATGTCTGACCTCCACCTCATAGCAATGAGCTTTGGGCTATTGATGCTGGTAATGATTTTCTCTTCTCCCACCTCCTGAAGTTAGAAGAGGTCAGATGCCACCCCCACATCAGCATTTTTACACTGTCTCATTGATATAACAAAGAAAACCCTACTCCCAGATGGGATTATAACCGCAAGTATTGTAGGACCTTAAGTATTTCCCACCTGAATTTGGAGACCATCTCAAGAATAGATTTGATGCTTCAAACACTAATGACTGAAGACCAGATGAATTGTGGAATGACATCAAGGACGTCATACATGAAGAAAGGAAGAGGTCATTAAAAAGACAAGAAAGAAAAAAAGACAAAAATGGATGTCAGAAGAGACTCTGAAACTTGCTCTTTAACATAGGGTAACTAAAGCAAATGGAAGAAATGATGAAGTCAAAGAGCTAAACAGATTTCAAAGGGCAGCTTGAGAAGACAAAGTAAAGTATTATAATGACATGTGCAAAGAGCTGAAGTTAGAAAACCAAAAGGGAAGAACACACTCAGCATTTCTCAAGCTGAAAGAACTAAAGAAAAAATTCAAGCATCAAGTTGCAATTTTGAAGGATTCTATGAGCAAAATATTGAATGATGCAGGAAGCATCAAAGGAAGATGGAAGCAATACACAGTGTCACTGCACCAAAATGAATTGGTTGACAGTCATTTCAGGAGGTAACATGTGATCAAGAACTGATGGTACTGAAGGAAGAAGCCCAAGCTGCACTGAAGGCATTGGTGGAAAACAAGGTTCCAGGAATTGACGCAATACCAATTGAGATGTTTCAACAAACAGATGCAGCGCTGGAGGTGCTCACTCATCTATGCCAAGAAATTTCGAAGATAGCTAACTGGCCAGCTGGTTGGAAGAGATCCATATTTGTGGCGATTCCAAAGAAAGGTGATCCAACAGAATGTGGAATTATTGAACGATATCATTAATATCACACACAAGTTAAAATTTTGCAGAAGATAATTCAAAAACAGTTGTAGCAGTATATCAACAGGGAACTGCCAGAAATTCAAGCTGGATTCAGAAGAGGACATGGAACGAGGGATGTCATTACTGATGTTAGATGGTCTTGGCTGAAAGCAGAGAATACCAGAACAATACTTACCTGTGTTTTATTGACTATGCAAAAGCATTTGACTGTGTGGATCATAACAAATTATGGGTAACAATGTGAAGAATGGGAATTCCAGAACAAGGGGATATTGCATAAAGTCAGGAAAAGTGTGGGTCAGTGTTGTATCCTTTCATCATATTTATTCAATCTGTCTGCTGAGCAGATAATCCAAGCAGCTGGAGTATAGGAAGAAGATCGTGGCATCAGGATTGGTGGAAGACTCATTAACAGACTGTGATATGCAGATGACACAATCTTGCTTGCTGAAAGTGAAGAGGACTTGAAGTGTTTACTGATGAAGATCAAAGACTACAGTATGGATTATACCTCAACATAAAGAAAACAAAAATCCTCACAACTGGACTAATAAGCAGCATCATGATAAATGGTGAAAATGTTGAAGCTGTCAAGGATTTCATTTTACTTGAATCCACAATCAACACCCATGGAAGCAGGGGTCAAGAACTCACATGACGTATTGCATTGGGCAAATCTGCTGCAAAAGACCTCATTAAAGTGTTGAAAAGCAAAGATGTCACTTTGAGGACTAAGGTGTTCCTGACCAAGCCATGGTATTTTTAATCACCTCATATGAATGCAAAAGCTGGACAATGAATAAGGAAGCCTGAAGAATTGATGCCTTTTATGGTGTTGGTGAAGAATAGTGAATATACCATGGACTGCCAGATAAGCAAACAAATCTGTCTTGGAAGAAGTGCAGCCAGAGTGCTCCCTGGAAGCAAAGATAGCGAGACTTTGTCTCATGTACTTTGGACACGTTATCAGGAGGGACCAGTCTCTGGAGAAGAACATCATGCTTGGTAAAGTAGAGGGTCAGTGAAAAAGAGGAAGATCCTCCACGAGATGGATTAACACAGTGGCTGCAAGAATGAGCTCAGACATAGCAATGATTGTGAGAATGGCACAGCACCGGGCAGTGTTTTGTTCTGTTGTACACGGGGTTGCTATGAGTCAGAACTGACTCGATGGCACCTAGCAACAATATAGTAGGATTTACAACACATATTTTGGGGGAAAACAATTCAATCCATGGTACATCTTTTCTCTCTAAAAAAGTGTTTTTAGTGTGGTCCTAAAGAAGTGTTTAAATACGATCTGCAGATTATTTGTCAGTCACTTGGGGTGCTTGTTAAAGGTGCATATCCTTGGATTCGTCTTAAACCTACTGAGTCAGAATTGCTAATGCTGATGCCTGGGAGTATGCATTGTAACAAATGCATCAGGAAATTCTGAAGCCCACTAAAGTTTAAGAAACACTGTTCTAAATGACAGGACTAATAACCCTAGACTGGGGAGGTGAGAGTATCTGGTGACACACTGTCACACAGAGCAGCTGAGAGGCGGTGAAGAGGTGTTTAACAGTTGGATTTGAAAAATTAGCCATCTCCAAGCTGAAAGTGATATAGAATAGAGAAAATCATACAACGGATGATTATCAAATCTGTAGACAGCTCTATAGAAAGAAGGGTTAACATGATAGATGATAGCATTAAAACTCAAAAAGGTCTTGACAGGCTGTGAAATAGGATTGAAATTAAGATGTTGAAATGTAACAGGGATAAATGTAAAATCCTACATTTGGGTTGACAAAAAAATCCTCTGCACAAGGTCAAGATGGAAGAAAGCAATTTAGGAAGAATTCACAAAAGATGACATTGTTGCCCATGACTCTGAAGCTACCCATGAAGAGGCTCCTAACAAAGCTCAGGCAATGTGAGGTTGAAGTAAGAGAGAGAGGCAGGGCAGTGAGAAGCAGTCTTGTCTCCATGTGGGCCAGGGTTGTGCTTCTGATGATGAAACATTTCCAAGAGAATATTGGTGGACCAGAGCTCAGCTAGAGGAATAGGTCAGGATGAGAGGATCTCATAATTATCCTATATGAAGAGTGGCTGATATTTAACTCAGAAAATACAGGTTTTTCAAATATTTGAAGGTCGCTGTCATTTATAAGAAGCCCTGGTGGCACAGTGGTTAAGAGCTCAGCTGCTAACCAAAAGTTTGGCAGTTCAAGTCCACCAGCCACTCCTTGGAAACCTTATGGGGCAGTTCTAATCTGTCCTATATGGTTGTTTTGAGTTGGAGTTGACTCAACAGCAATAGGTACGGGTCATTTATAAGGAGTCCCTGTGTGATGCAAATGGTTAACATGCTCAAATCCACTCAGAGATACTTCAGAAGAAGGGACTGGCAATCTACTGCTGAAAGATTGGCCACTGGAAACCTATGGTTCTACTCTGACACACAGGGGGTCATCATGTGTTGGAAGTGACTCCACAGAAACTGGTCCTGGTACCGGTCATTTACAAGGAGCCCCTGGGTAGTGCAAATGGTTAATACTCAACTGCTAACCAAAAGGCACCTTAGAAGAAAGGCCTGGCAATCTACCTTCAAAAAATCAGCCATTGAAGACCCTATGGACCCCATGTTATACTTTGCCACACATGGGGTTGCTATGAGTAGGAACTGACTTGAAGACAACTGGGTTGGTGTTGGTTTGATCATTTACAATAGGGGGCAATCAAGGAGATGATGAGAACTTCAGGAAGCTAAAGGCTGGGGCGTGGAAGGGTTGAATAGATCCAAAGAGTGCAATGAGTTGTAGGAGAATGAGGACTGAAAAAATGTGATTAGATTTAGCAGATATAAAGTCAGTTCAGTTGATTGTTGGATGCAGAAAATTAATTGATTGGAGATTGGAGAGGAAATGGGTGGTGAAAACATGAAAGCCATGGTTGTAGACCATAAATTGTAGAATTTTGGCAGGGAGGAGTGGGGAAGAAATTGGATCAGTCCCCAGAAAAGGCACCAGACTTAAATGTAATTTTGTTTTAAGATAGGAAAGTTCTGTGGGCATTTGATTTGGTGAGCAGACCTAAGCTTGCGGGTTGACGTTTGCTATCCCAGGTATTACTGATATAGTGTTGCCTTTCACTCTCTCAGGTATCCCAGTGTGGACAATGAATCTCATGGTGCTACAGTATTTGAGGGCTGAGGGAGGTGATCCAGTGGAGAGAGCATGAGATGGAAGATTTGGTACTGAACAAGCATAATGAGGGAGCAAGTCCTGCCAGGTTCTGACTGGGCAGTGACAGACCTGGACATGCCAGGGAGCCCTGCTGGTAATGCGGCTGGAAAGGAGATGTGCTGGCGGAGCTGTGAATACAGTGGCCAGAAGCCAAGTCCAGAATTCAGCAGCAACCAGCAGGGCTCACACATTCTGTCTGCCAGTGATGAAGACTTCTGCATTTTAATCGAGGATTCTCAAGAAGAGAAGTCTTCAGGACTCCAAAGGATGCGGGTGATGGAGATACTCTGGGCAGTGTCTGCCTGAGGCCTCTCTAATCAGATCCATTCCAAGGGCACCTTCAAATTTGTTTAGTTTTCAGAGGTTGCTGCTAGGAACTCAATGAGAGCCTGTCTTTTGCTCAGACTTCTCTCTCCAGAGTCAAGTGGGAAAGATCTGCATTAGCAATATGCAAAAAGTAGAAAGCTATTAAACCGGAGAGACCTGTGTTAAGTCTAAGCCTCAAAACCATGATAAATATACTATCAACAAGGACTGCAGACCTCAGGGTTTCTTTGTGAGTGCATGTTTAATAGAACTGGTGGATTAGCATGTCCTGTGGAATTCCCACTTACATAAAGCAAACTTAGTGCTCTGGGCAAGGGAACCTGGTACTGCCAGCCATCCTTTTCACTGTTCTTTTATTGCCTCTTTGGGGCTATATTTCTATCTCCAACATGAAGGATAAATGAGGACCTTATAGCCCAGTGGTTAAGAGCACAGGCATTACAGTCAGAGAAACCCAGGTTGGAAGCTCATTTCCATTACTTACCAGTTGTTGGCCTTTGGGCAAATGACTTCATATATTCATGCCTCAGTTTTCTCATATGTGAAATGGGGATAATGATAGTACTTACTTCATATGTTTGTTGTGAGGATTAAATGAAGTAATGGATGCAAAGTGATTAGTATGTTTAGCTTGTTACAGAGTTAGTGTTCAGTAAATTGTTCCTATTGCTATTACTAGGAGCCCTGGTGGCACAGTTGTTAAGTGCTCAGCTGCAAATTGAAAGGTCAGCGGTTTGAACCCACCAGTTGCTCTGCAGGAGAAAGATGTGGCAGTCCGCTTCCAAAAAGATTAAAAAACAATAACAACAACTACCAAAGCTGTTGCGTCCAGTCGATTCCGACTCACAGCGACCCTGTAGGACAGAGTAGAAATGCCCTGTAGGGTTTCCAAGGAGCGGCTGGTGATTTCAACTGCCAAACTCTTGGTTAGCAGCTGAGCTCTTAACCACTGTGTTACCAGGGCTCCTCCATAAGGGTTATAGCCTTGGAAACCCTATGGGGAAGTTCCACTCTATGAGTTGGAATCTACTCAATGGCACACAACCACAGCAACAAATTGCTTGTACTATTGTTCTTATCATGTAGCTCTGTGGATATGAAGTTTGAGGAAAGCTTAAGTATAGTCAGGGAATGCTTCAGTTTAGATCTATTTACTTACCAAACACTTGCTGAACACTTGTTATGTATGCAAAGGACTTTGCTGGTCAGGGAAGTTTCTGATCAGTAAAGAGCTTTATCCTGTGCTAATCTAGCTCTGGTGGTGCAGTGGTTAAAGAGCTAGGGTGCTAACCAAAAGGTCAGCAGTTCAAATCCACCAGCCACTCCTTGGAAATCTTACCAGGCAGTTCTATTCTTTTTTTTTTTTTTTTTCCATCTCTGAAGTCCTTTATTGTTGTACTTTAAGTGAAAGTTTACAATTCAAGTTAGTCTCTCATACAAAAATTTATACATACATTGTTATGTGACCCTAGTTGCTCTCCCTATACTGTGACAGCACACTCCTTGTTTCCATCCCTGATTTCTCGTGTCCATTCAACCAGCTCCTGACGCTCTCTGCCTTCTCATCTCACCTCTGGAGAGGAGCTGCCCATTTAGTCTCATGTGTCTGCTTGAGCTAAGAAGCACACTCTTCATGAGTATCATTTTAAGTCCCATAGTCCAGTCTAATCTTTGACTGAAGGGTTGGCCTCGGGAATGGTTTTAGTGCTGGGCTGACAGAGAGTCTGCGGGCCATGCCTTCCAGGGATCCTCCAGTGTCAGTCATACCATTTAGTCTGGTCTTTTTACTAGAATTTGAGTTCTGCACCCTACTTTTCTCCTGCTCCATCAGGGACTGTCTGTTGTGTTCCCTGTCAGGGCAGTCATTGATGGTAGCTAGGCACCATCTAGTTCTTTTGGTCTCAGACTGATGCAGTCTCTGGTTTATGTGGCCTTGTCTGTCTCTTGGGCTAATACTTTCCTTGTGACTTTGGTGTTCTTCATTCTCCTTTACTCCAGGTGGGCTGGGACCAATTGATGCATCTTAGATGGCCACTCACTAGCTTTTAAGACTCCAGACGCCACTCACCAAAGTGGGATGCAGAACATTTTCTTAAAAAACTTTGTTATGCCAGTTGACCTAGACGTCCCCAGAAAGCATGGTCCCTAGACCCCCGCCCCTGCTACTCTGTCCCTCGAAGTGTTTGGTTGTGTTCAGGAAACTTCTTAGCTTTTGGTTTAGTCCAGTTGTGCTGACTTCCCCTGCAGTGTGTGCTGTCCTTCCCTTCACCTAAGATAATTCTTGTCTGCTATCCAGTTAGTGAATAACCCTCTCCCTCCATCCCCACCCTCCTAACCATCAAAGAATGTTTTCTTCTGTGTTTAAACCTTTTCTTGAATTCTTATAATAGTGGTCTTACACAATATTTGTCCTTTTGCGACTGACTAAATTCACTCAGCATAATGCCTTCCAGATTCCTCCATGTTATGTTTCACGGATTCATCGTTGTTCTTTATCATTGCATAGTATTCCGTTGTGTGAATATACCATAATTTATTTATCCATTTGTCCGTTGATGGGCACCTAGGTTGTTTCCATCTTTTTGCTATTGTGAACAGTGCTGCAATGAACATGGGTGTGCATATATTTATTCATGTGACAGCTTGTATTTCTCTAGGATTCATTCCAAGGAGCGGGATTGCTGGATTGTATGGTACTTCTATTTCTAGGTTTTTAAGGAAGTACCAAATCGATTTCCAAAGTGGTTGTACCATTTTGCATTCCCACCAACAGTGTATAAGTGTTCCAGTCTCTCCACAACCTCTCCAGTATTTATTATTTTGTATTTTTTGGATTAATGCTAGCCTTGTTGGAGGGAGATGGTATCTCATTGTTGTTTTGATTTGCATTTTTCTAATGGCTAATGATCGTGAGCATTTCCTTATGTGTCTGTTAGCCGCCTGAATGTCTTCTTTGGCAAAGTGTCTGTTCATATCCTTTGCCCATTTTTCAACTGGGTTAGTTATTTGTCTTTTTGTTGTTGAGGTTTTGCAGTATCTTGTAGACTGCAGAGATTAGACGCTGATTGGATTTGTTGTAGCCAAAAATTTTTTCCAGCCTGTAGGTTGTCTTTTTACTCTTTTTGGAGAAGTCTCACAGCGATGAGATATGAGCATAAGTGTTCGATTTTTAGGATCTCCCAGTTATCTAGTTTCTCTTCTGCTGTTTGTGCATTGTTACTTATGGTCTGTATTCTGTTTAGGCTCCTAGCGTCATCCCTGTTTTTTCTTCCATGATCTTTATTGTGTTCAATTTTACATTTAGGTCTTTGATCCATTTTGAGTTAATTTTTGTGCATGGTGTGAGGTATGGGTCTTGTTTCAGTTTTTTTGCAGATGGATATCCAGTTATCCCAGCACCATTTGTTAAAGAGACTGTCTTTTCCCCAATTAATGGACTTTGGGACTTTGTCAAATATCAGCTACTCATAGGTGGATGAATTTATGTCTGGATTCTCAATTCTGTTCTATTGGTCTATGTATCTGTTGTTGTACCAGTACCAGGCTGTTCTGAGTATTGTGGTGGTATGACAGGTTCTAACATCAGATACTATGAGGCCTCCCACTTTGTTCTTCTTCTTTTGTAATGCTTTACTTATCCGGGGCCTCCTCCCTTTCCATATGAAGTTGGTGATTTGTTTCTCCATCTCATTAAAAAATGCCATTGGGGCAGTTCTATTCTGTCTTATAAGGTCGCTGATTTGGAATTGACTCAACGGCAATGGGTTATGGGAGTCTAGTGGATAATGTATGTACACTTTGTGTGAACCACAGCCCCTTCCCTCGTGGCGTGGCTGTGGATTTATTTAGTGATAACAACAATAACAATAACAACAACAGTAATAAATACTTCCTTAAAATTGAATACTGCAGAGCCCTGGGCCAGGTCACCCTTGACCTTCCTTAGTGTTACAACTCAGCTGAACAGTACTTTATAGTTAACCAGTGTCTTCAAACAAAAGTGTGTGTGTATGTGTGTGTTTGTGTGTGTGTGTGGAGGTCATTTCCCCATTACAGTAGTTACATAGCTGTGGGAAGGGCAGATATTATTTCTCTCATTCTTTTGGTTAACTCATTAGGTTTCTATAACTGCTTTCGAACAAATGTGGATTGATCAGCTTTTATCAAAATAAGCAAGATTGCACTACGCTTTATAATTTCTAGTGAGTTTTTTGAGAGGGTTTTGAGTTCAGATTTGGAGGAAACTTTATTATGTGCTACTGTCAGGATTGCAGATTAGTTAAAAAGTATTCAGCCGGTCAGCATTGCAATTATCAGATTTCACCATTTCTGTTTACTCTTCTTCATGTTAGAAGTGGTCCACTGACCTTCAGCCAGTGTTGACAACCTTAGAAAACACAGCCTTTTCCCTCCTCCTTCCCTTCCTACCTCCCTTGTTTTCTTCTCCTTCTCCCTGCTGTCTCTCCCTTCTTTCCTTCCCCAAACATTTATTTGGCTTTTATTGTGTGCAACTAAGGGTGGAAATGTGCTTTTAAAATATTTTTTTTATAGCCATGTGTCTTTCCAACCAGCTGATTTCCTTTTTTCCACACGTTTGGTTGGTGGGTCTGGATAATTTACATAACTGATTAAAACAAGCCTAGATAGTTTGTGACCCATTTTTTTAGAAGGTTTTCTCTCCCTCATCTACTACTATGGCAATTAACATCGTTTACACAACCTGCTAATGATTTTCGGATTTGAATCTCAGGGAACTGTAGGCATGAAGTTTTCAGAAACAGAATCACTGAGACTTGAGTTCTCTCATCTGTGAAATGACAGTATTAACATTCTCCTGAAATACGTGAACTGAAATGTACTTTGTAATTTTTGGCTGATGTCTTTGTAAGGCCAAAACCTTAGACTCCGTAATTCTCCTTAAAAACAGCACGTGTCTAACCTGATAACGAAGATTTCTAGCCCTGTCATTGACATTCCCTGAATAACGGCAATGCTGGTGGTGGTGTCAGTAGAACTAGATAGAAGAAGACTCGTAACTACAATGGCGTAGTAATTAACATCTCACGAGCAGTCCTGTGGCATTACAGTTTGAGGTGATAATGAAAATGTCATTTCAAGTTATTCTGTCATTTATTAAGAAGAATCAAATGAAGCCCTCAAAATACAGGTTAAGATCACAATAGGTGTTCTTTGAGCGGGTCATATTAACTATAGTTTGGTGCAGAAGCTGCCTTGTCGCTACCTTTACTTTCTTTGCGTCACTTGCGCACATTGTGCACTTTGCATGTGAGCATGGTGTAGTAAACTGAGCATGGGCTTTGCAGTCAGTTGCCAAAACCAGTTACACCATTTGCCATGGAGTCGATTCCATATGGTTTTCAATGGCTGATTTTTCAGAAGTAGATCACCAGGCCTTTCTTCCAAGGCACCTCTGGGTGAACTTGCACCTCCAACCTTTCTGTTAGTGGCTGAGCACTTTAACTATTTGCACTATACAGGGACACTGGAGTTCTAGGGACTCTGCAGTCAGTCACACTAGGCCTTCAAAACTAGGGTAGTGTACTTATAAATTTCGTGACACACTTAACTGCTGTGAGTCTGCTTTCTAAAATGCATAAGTGAAGGTAATGATGCCTTTCTCAGGGTGGTTGTGAAGATTAAATGTGATAACGCATGAAAGTGCCTGGTACGTAAAAAATGAATAACATTTATTGAGTACCTGCTCTGTGCTTTCTATATATTATTTTTACTCATCACTCAACTCTTATTAGATAGACACTCTCATTTCCATTTTATAGATGGGAAATCAGAGGTTAGGTAACTTGCTAATGTGTATAGTTAGTAAATATCTGAGCTGGGCTTCAAATCTGGGTCTACACTCTCTATAGTATGGGGCTCTATACTGTTACTTCCCACATGGTAGGAATGCAACAATTAATAGCATTTCTGCCCCTTCAGTGAAGTTTTTTAACCTATAGTCTGCAAGAAATAATTTATTTTCATTAAGTATATATATTATATTATATACATATAGGTACCCTGGTGGTGCAGTGGTTAAGAGCTCCGCTGCTAACCAAAAGGTTGGCAGTTCAAATCCACCAGCTGCTGCTCGGAAACAGTTCTACTCTGTTTTGTAGGGTCGCTATGAACTGGAATCAACTCAACGGCACCTAACAACAACAAGGAGAGAGAGTTCTAGTTATCCTTTATCTAGGGCACTCCGTGTGTTGGATTAACTATGCTTATTGCCGCTGGAGGAACTTGGAGCTTGTCAGGAGAGAGGGAAGACCTGATTGTTGCTGAAGGAGCCTTGGTGGTGCAGTGGTTAAAGTGCTCGACTACTAACCAAAAAGTCGGAGGTTGGAACCCACCAGCTGCTCCTCGAGAGAAAGATGTGGCAGTCTGCTTCTGTAAAGATTACACCTTGGAAGCCCCCATGGGGCAGTTCTACTCTCTCCTAGAGGGTCACTATAAGTTGCAATTGACTTGACGGCAGTGGATTTGGTTTATATATATATTCAGCTAAAATAAAAATATAAAACTTCTAGGCTTCTCGGTGTAAAGAACTAGGAAACACACATGCACACACATCTGCATTTATTTCTATTCTATCTATCCATCTATATGTTAAACATCATGAGTTCTGATAACTCCAGTCCAACATCACAGAGTTTATTCTAGTCTTCTTTCCATGTTGGCAGCTCCCTTCCCCAGTATGATGAACCTGGTTCCCACTATTCCAAAATACTTACTCATTTACTCAGACCCAGAATGCACCGAAACTAGTTTTGGAATTGTTCTCCCATACCACTGCCAAAAGACATACATTTTAAGAGGCTAGTTTGTTAAGTTTTGACAGTGCACATACCTAGGTATCCCATAGCCCTTAAAGATATAGACATTTTTCATCATTCCAGAAAGTTCCCTTGCACTCTTTTCTAGTCAGTCTCCTGCAGAGTAAACTAATTTTCATATGTTTTTTACTATAGATTAGTTTGCTTTATAAATGGACTCAAAGTATATATATATTTTATATTTCATTTTAAATTCTTCTCTTGGCTGTTAAGCTGTACTTCTTTGGATTGTTGTTATTTTTTAGTTGTTTCTCTAGAGATTTTAATATGCACTATTAACTCGTCACAGTCTATTTAGAGTTACTATTGAACTGCTTCATGTAAAATATAAGAACCTTGCAACAGTATAGTTTCCATTACCCATACTCATCTTTTGTGCTATTGTAGTGAAATAAATGTTATAAACTACACACTACAAAAAAATTATAATTTTTGTTTAAAACAGTCCTATGTCATCTAAAGAAAATAAGAGAAGAAAAATATGTAGTATTTTATATTTATCCGTATATTTTTCTTTTCTGGTGCTCTTTGTCTCTTCCTGATCCAAGTTTTTATCTGGTATTATTTCCTTTGGACTTCCTTTAGCATTTTTTTTCTTTTAATAGTGTAGCTCTGCATGATCATTTCTAAACTTCAATGATCACCTTCATATTTAAATAAAACTCTACCCCCATTTAGCAAGCTTGCTAAAGCGATTACAGTGCACTGAGATTATGCCATCGAAAGAATGGAATCCTACTGATCCTAAACCGAAATTCTTGGATGGCTGGGATTTAATTTTTACATGACCCAGTATAAAAGCTCTGGTGGCGCAGTGGTTAAGAGCTACAGCTGCTAACCGAAAGGTCAGCAGATGAGTTGGGATCGACTCAGTGGCAACGAGTTTATGGGAGTCAAAGATAAATAGCACAATGGTACCATTATAAGCTCAGTTTTATATGCAATCAGTTTTATACTGTTGCTGTTGTTAGGTGCCATCGAGTCAGTTCCTACTCATAGTGACCCTATAGGACAGAGTAGAACTGCCCCATAGGGTTTCCAACTAGCAACTGGTGGATTTGAACTGCCGACCTTTTGGTTACCAGCCATAGCTCAACATAGCTCTTAACCACTGTGCCACCAGGGCTCCTTATCATTGACCAGTTTCCTCAAAATCCACATCAATTAATTAGGCAAACATTCACTTATTCTGACATTTATTCAAGTATTCAGCAAATATTTATTGAGCATACCCAGATGCTTTTCCAGCTGATAGAGATCTAGCAGTAAACAAAACAGGCAGTGCTCCTTCTCTATCAGAGCTTCATTTATTCTATTTCTAGTGCTCTTTATTTATTTATTTTTTTGTTGATCCAAGTTTCAGTCTGATACATTTCGTCTATCTAAAGAAATTCCTTCAACATTTCTTGTTGAGTAGTGTGTAGGCAATGAATTCCCTTGGTTCTTATTTATCTGTGAAAGTCATTATTTTTTCTTCATTTTTGAAAGATACTTTTGCTAGGTATAGAATTCTGGCTTGGCTGTTTTTCCTTCCAGCATTTTAAAGATGGTCATTCCCTTGTCTTCTGGTTTGCATGGTTTCTGATGAGAAGTCTCATCTTTGTTCCTTTGTATGTAATGTGTCTTTTTTCTCTGTATACCTTCAAGATTTTTGCCTTTTCTTTCATTTTCAGCAGTCTGAATATGCAATACCTCTGAGTAGTGCATGAAGGGAAATAGGAGCCTTATTTCCCTTGTAGGTAGCAAGAGTGTTCTACCAAGTAGATTCCCTGCTGTTGTTACCTGTTGGTCTCTTGCCTATGGTGCCCTTTCCCAATGTCTGTTGCTGTTGTTGTTGGGTGCCATCAAGTCGTTTCCAACTCATAGTGACCCTGTAAGACAGAGTAGAACTGTCTCATAGGGTTTTCTAGGCTGTAATCTTTATGGGAGCAGATCACTCCTGTGGAGTGGCTGGTGGGTTCAAACTATCGACTTTTTGGTTAGCAGCCGAATGCTTAACTATTGCACTACCAGGGCTCCTTCCTCCAATGCCTAGTCCTTATTAAATCTTATTCAGATATTAGGGACTAGCTCAGGCCTTGTCTCCATGAGGGCTTCATGGCAGATCGTTACCATGCTACCATGCTGTCCTTTCTTGACCTCCGTACTTTCTCTTCTTCTTCAATTAGCCCACATTCTTTCTCCTAGGAAATGATTTTAAAATGCTTCATCATTTATAACTTTCTTCTAGACATACTCTCTCTACTTCTAACAATCAGCAAGTTATTTAAGCAGGCTTTGTGTGTGTGTGCATTGTCAAGTAAAATCCTTCAAGTCTTTCCTCTATTGTTGTTGTTAGATGCTTTTGAGTTAGTTCTGACTCATAATGACCTACGTACAACAGAAAGAAACACTGTCTGGTACTCCTTCATCCTCACAATAGTTGCTATGTTTGAGCCCATTATTGCAGCCACTGTGTCAATCCATCTCGTTGAGAGTCTTCCTCTTTTTTTCTGACTCTCTACTAAGTGTGATGTCCTTCTCCAGGGACTCGTCCCTCCTGATAACATGTCCAAAGTATGTGAGATGAAGTTTTGCCATCCTCACTTCTAAGGAGCACTCTGGCTGTACTTCTTCCAAGACAGATTTGTTTGTTCTTTTGGCAATCTATAGTATATTCAATATTCTTCGTTAACACCATAATTCAAAGGCATCAATTCTTCTTCGGTTTTCCTTATTCATTGTATAGCTTTTGCATGCATTTGAGGTGATTAAAAATATCATGGCTTGGGTCAGGAGCATCTTAGTCCTCAAAGTGACATCTTTGCTTTGCAACACTTTTAAGAGGTCTTTTGCCACAGATTTGCCCAGTGCAATACGGCATTTGATTTCTTGACTGCTGCTTCCATGGGTGTTGATCGTGGATCCAAATATGAAATCCTTGATAATTTCAATATTTTCTCCATATCATGATGTTGCTTAATGATCCAGTTGTGAGGATCTTTGTTTTCTTTTTGTCCCCAGGTGTAATCCATACCGAAGACTGTAGTCTTTGATTTTCATCAGTAAGTGCTTCAAGTCCTCTTCACCTTCAGCAAGCAAGGTTGTGTCATCTGCATATCGCAGGTTGTTAATAAACCTTCCATCAGTCCTGATGCCATGTTCTTCTTCATATAGTTTGGCTTCTCGGATTATTTGCTCAACATACAGGTCAAATAAGTATGGTGAAAGGATAAAATCCTGACGCATACCTTTCCTGATTTTTAGCCTCTCAGTATCCCCTTGTTCTGTTCCAACAACTGCCTCTTGGTCTATGTACAGGGTCCTCATGAGCACAATTAAGTGCTCTGGAATTCCCATTCTTCACAGTGTTATCCATAATTTGTTATGATCCACACAGTCGAATGCTTTTGCATAGTCAATAAAACACAGGTAAACATCTTCCTGGTATTCTCTGCTTTCAGCCAAGATCCATCTGACATCAGCAATGATTTCCCTCATTCCACATCCTTTTATGAATCCAGCTTGAATTTCTGGTAGTACCCTGTCGATGTACTGCCGCAACCATTTTTTTATTATCTTCAGCAAAATTTTACTTGCTTAGAAGAAGAACAAAGTGGGAGGCCTCACACTACCTGATTTTAGAATCTATTATACTGCCACGGTAGTCAAAACAGCCTGGTACTGGTACAACAACAGATCCATAGACCAATGGAACCGAATTGAGAATCCAGACATAAATTCATCCACCTGTGAGCAGCTGATATTTGACAAAGGCCCAAAGTCCATTAATTGGAGAAAAGACAGTCTGTTTAACAAATGGTGCCGGCAGAACTGGATATCCATCTGCAAAAAACTGAAACAAGACCCATACCTCACACCATGCATAAAAACTAACTCAAAATGAATCAAAGACCTAAATATAAAATCAAAAATGATAAAGATCTTGGAAGAAAAAATAGAGACAACACTAGGAGCCCTAATACGTGGCATAAACAGAATACAAACCATAAGTAACAATGCACAAACACCAGAAGAGAAACTAGATAACTGGGAGCTCCTAAAAATCGAACACTTATGGTCATCAAAAGACTTCACCAAAAGAGTCAAAAGACAACCTACAGGCTGGGAAAAAAATTTTGGCTATGACAAATCTGGTCAGCATCTAATCTCTAAAATCTACAAGATACTGCAAAACCTCAACAATAAAAACACAAATAACCCAATTAAAAAATGGGCAAAGGATATGAGCAGACACTTCACCAAAGAAGACATTCAGGCGGCTGACAGACACATGAAGAAATGCTCATGATCATTAGCCATTAAAGAAATGCAAATCAAAACTACAACGAGATACCATCTCACCATAACAAGGCTAGCATTAATCCAAAAAATAATACTGGAGAGACTGGAACACTTGTACACTGTTGGTGGGAATGTAAAATGGTACAACCACTTTGGAAATCGATTTGGCGCTTCCTTAAAAAGCTAGAAATAGAAGGCCATACGATACAGCTATCCCTATCCTAGAGAAATAAGAGCCATCACAAGAATAGATATATGCACACCCATGTTCATTGCAGCACTGTTCACAATAGCAAAAAAGATGGAAAAAACCTAGGTGCCCATCAACAGATGAATGGATAAACAAATTATGGTATATTCACACACTGGAATACTATGCAATGATAAAGAACAATGATGAAGCTGTGAAACATAACGTGGAGAAATCTAGAAGGCATTATGCTGAGTGAATTTAGTCAGCCGCAAAAGGACAAATATTGTATAAGACCACTATTATAAGAACTCAAGAAAAAGTTTAAACACAGAAGAAAACATTCTTTGATGGTTACGAGGGTGGAGAAAGAGGGAGATGGTTACTCACTAACTAGATAGTAGACAAGAATTATCTTAGGTGAAGGGAAGGACAGCACACACAAGTCAGCACAACTGGACTAAACCAAAAGCTAAGAAGTTTCCTGAATACGACCAAACACTTCGAGGGACAGAGTAGCAGGGGCGGAGGTCTGGGGATCACGCTTTCAGGGGACATCTAGGCCAACTGGCATAACAAAGTTTATTAAGAAAATGTTCTGCATCCCACTTTGGTGAGTGGTGTCTGGGGTCTAAAAGCTAACCAGCGGCCATCTAAGATGCATCAATTGGCCCCAACCCACCTGGGGTAAAGGAGAATGAAGCACACCAAAGTCACAAGGAAAGTATTAGCCCAGGAGACAGAAAGGGCCACATAAACCAGAGACTGCAACAGCCTGAGACCAGAAGAACTAGATGGTGCCCAGCTACCACCAATGATCTTCCTGATGGGGAACGCAACAGAGGGTCCCTGTCAGAGCAGGAGAAAACTGGGGTGCAGAATTCAAATTTTAGTAAAAAGATAAGACTTAATGGTCGGACTGAGACTGGAGGAACCTCAGAGAGCATGGCCTCTGGACTCTCTGTCAACCCGGCACTGAAAGCATTCCCGAGGCCAACCCTTCAGTCGAAGATTAAACTGGACTATGGGATATAAAATGATACTCATGAAGAGTGTGCTTCTTATCTCAAGTAGATACATGATACTAAATGGGCAGCTCCTGTCTGGAGGTGAGATGAGAAGGCAGAGAGGGTCAGGAGCTGGCTGAATGGACACGAGAAATCAGGGGTGGTAAGGAGGAATGTGCTGTCACAGTATAGGGAGAGCAATTAGGGTCACATAACAATGTATGTATAAATTTTTGTATGAGAGACTAACTTGAATTGTAAATTTTCACTTAAATTACAATAAAATAAAACAAAAAAAAATTACTTTCATGTTATATTGATATTTTTCAATAATTCCTGTATTATATTGGATCACCTTTGTTTGGTATGGGCACAAATATGGGTCTCTTTCAGTCGGTTGGCCAGGTAGCTGCATTCCATATTTCTTGGCATAGATGAGTGAGAGCTTCTAGCACTGCAACTGTGTGTTGAAACATCTCAGTTGGTATTCTGCCAATTCCTGGAGACTTGTTTTTCACCAATGCCTTCAGTGTAGCTTGGGCTTCTTCCTTCAGTACCATCAGTTCTTGATCGTATGCTGTCTCCTGGTTGAACATCAACCAGTTCTTTTTGGTGAAGTGACTCTGTGTATTCTTTCCATCTTTTTTTGATGCTTCCTGCATTGTTCAATATTATGCACATAGAATCCTTCAAAATTACAACTTCAGTCTTGAATTTTTCCTTCAGTTCTTTCAGCTTGAGAAACACCGAGCATGTTCTTCCATTTCGGTTTTCTAACTGCAGTTCTTTGCACATTTCGTTATAATACTTTATCTTCTTGAGCTACCCTTCGAAATCTTCTGTTCAGCTCTTTTACTTTATCATTTCTTCCATTTGCTTTAGCTACTCTTAAGGTCAAGAGCAAGTCTCAGAGTCTTTTCTGACATCCATTTTGGTCTTTTCTTTCTTTCCTGTATTTTTAATAACCTTTTGCTTTTCTTCATGTATGATGTCCTTGATGTCATCCCACAACTCGTCTGGTCTTCAGTCATTAATGTTCAATGCGTCAAATCTATTCTTGAGATGGTCTCTAAATTCAGGTGGGATATATCAAAGCTGTACTTTGGCTCTTGTGGACTTACTTTAATTTTTCAGCTTCAACTTGTACTTGCATAGGAACAATTGATGGTCTGTTCTGCAGTCGGCCCCTGGCCTTGTTCTGACTGATGATATTGAGCTTCTCCTTCATCTCTTTCCACAGAAGTAGTCTTTCTGATTCCTGAGTATTCCATCCAAGGAGTTCCGCGTGTGTAGCTGCTGTTTATGTTGTTGAAAAAAGTATTTGAAGTGAATAAGTCATTGGTCTTGCAAAATTCTGTCATACGATCTCTGGCATTGTTTCTCTCACCAAGTCCATATATCCCAGCTACTGATCTTTCTTATTTGTGTCCACCTTTCACATTCCAATCACCAGTAATTATCAATGCTTGTTGATTGCATGTTTGCTGTATTTCAGACTGCAGAAGTTGGTAAAAATCTTCAATTTCTTCATCTTTATGAAGAAATTGAAGATTTCCTCTATTAGTATGATTAATACCTTCAACTTGCATGATTGATTTAATTAGACTGCTTTTCTTCTTTAATGGGTAACTGGGAAGATGAGAGAAAGAGGATGGGCAGAGACGGCTTCATTGGTGTGCAGCCTGTGGTGTAGTCACACAGGATCCAATACTCAGAAGAGTCCCAGCTTGGTTTAATGCTCTGTTGTTGCCATCTTGAAATTCTTAGTAATTTTTTAATAAGGGCCTTTGCGCTTTCTTTTTTATACTGCACCCTGTAAATTATGTAGGTGATTCTGGGTATGGGAATAATACCTCAGAGGGACTCTGGACAGCCAGAGTGTGGTATAAGGATACTACATGTGTTGGGCAGAGAAGAGAGACTACAAGGAGGCTAAGCCATTCCGGAGACCGTAAGTCCAAAATATTGTTCTTTAGGACATTTCATTAGTCTGTTTGTATAAAAAAGGCTTTAGTAGCAAAAAAAAAATTCATAAATATGTTAAGGAAAGTTAAATAGGTTTCATTAGGATAGAACTTCTTAGTCTTTAATTTGATAACCAGCATTGTGACTACCCAAAATGGGATGTTGTCTGCAGCATTTCCAAAACTCATTTAACCATGGCTATTGGTCTATAGGAACTATTTTTTCTGGATCAGTTTTGGAACACAGTTTGGCAAATGGGGACATTAGTTCCAGGTTCACAGAGTGAGGATACCCATTCCCACCCCAGCAGATTTGGGAACTAGGCGTGTGTGGATTGCATAGTAGAATAAGAAGGGATTGCTGCTTTCTATTGATAGTGCAAAGCCATTGTTATACGCCTGGGTCTCGAGTTAACTTTATCTCCATCCCTACCCTCAAATGCCTCCTGGGTCATATCTTTCCTTCCTGTTCCTAGTTAAGATTGCCCTTAAACTTTTTACCTTGATGAAACATCAGAGGACACATGCTTGTTAAATCATGTATAGGAATCCGCAATGTGCATGTCTTCCATGGAAACTTTGGAAGGATAACATCTAAGAGAAACAAAAAAGGGGGGAGGGGGACTTGGCCTCTGTACTTTAAATGCACACAACATTTGTTACTAAATGAATGAATGCAGTGATCAGGGTCTGGGTCCCTTCCTCTTCGGAGACCCCTATGCACAGTGTGCTCTGTATATCCCATTATAGCAGCTCTGGTAGAAATAGCACCATAACTTCACTGCTGTTGATTCTGACTCATAGTGACGTTACTGTTGATTCGACTCATAGCAACCCTATCGGACGGAGTAGAACTTCCCCTAGGGCTTTCAAGGCTGTAATCTTTACAAGAGCTGACTGCTACATCTTTCTCCTGTGGAGCGGCTGGTGGGTTTGAATCACTGACCTTTGAGTTAGCAGCCAAATGCTTAACCATTGTACCACCAGGGCTCCTCAGTAGTACCATAAATGATCCCATATTACCCTCTAATGTAACCATCAGCCTTATTCTATAAATCAGCTGGAAAATGAGCTTGCACTAAAGGAGCTTGTGTCTATTGCACAGGAGACCACAAAGAAGTATGCTAGTGAAGGGAGGGAGGAGTAACTGGGAAACATTCACTAGAGCCACTTGGAAGTTGGCACAAGTTAGTGGGTAGATTGCCAAACAGTATTGTGTGCCCATTGCTTGCAGAACATATTTCATATCTAATAATAGCATGGGCTTGATCCATAGTTCTCAATTCTTCCTCAATCACATATGAAAATTAAAATAAATAAATACGTCTATTCCACCTTTCTGAGTTTTTGATTCAGTCTGAATGGAGTGGGCCCAAGAATGGGATTTTCAACAAATACTTCCAGAGATTCTAATGCAGGAGGTCAAGGATTAAACACGGAAGAACTCTGATATAGGTAATAGAGTATATTTTAGGCAAAAACATTAAAAACATGAAACAGATGTTAACGCAATCTGAAAAAAATCTTTGTATTCTCTTCTTTTTCTTAGAGATCCTCTCCTTTACACAGTGTTTTTTGTAGTCTTCAATGAGCTCATCACACTCCTTCTAGGACTGAGATCTTGTAATTATATTTTTATTTCATGATTACTATAACTTTTAAAAATGTTTTATTGTATCTTTGGAGGAAAACAATAGTACTGCAAAAGAAAAAGTATTCAAGGAAAATATGCAAAACAAATGCTTTATGAAGCTCCAATTGTAATTTAAAAAACTATGTATATGTACGTGTGTATGTGTGTATGTGTGTATGTGTGTGTGTGTGTGTCTGATTTAAAAAAAATTGTGCCATTCATGGAATGTCCTCAGCAATTACTCGTCAGTGAATTTTTTGCAATTCAATTTTGCATCATCTCAAACAATTTTTCCAATATTTTATTAGGAAAAATTTCTAACATACAGCAGTGAATTTTGCAATGAACATCTGTATACCCTCCATCTACATTCTACCATAAATATTTTACTCTCTTTTCTTTAACATGTATCAATTTGGTTTCTCACCCTTTTCTCATCCTTTAGTCCATCTTATTTTTTGACACATTTCAAAGTAAACAGCAGGTATCAATACATTTCTCTCTAAATATTTCTGAATGATTTGCTTACAGCCCTTTTTCTTTTGATGTAAAATTTACATACAAAGAAACAAATAAATCTTAACTATGGAGTTTTGACAAAACAAACCTCTATGTAATGCAAACCCCTATCAAGGTATAGAACATTACCACCCACCAGAATGTTCCTTCATGCTCTATCCCAGGCAATCCCTGCCCCACTTCCCCAGAGGCAGCCACTGTTCTGAACTTTTCCACTTTAATCAGCTTTGCTTGTTCCACAGTTTCATATAAATGGAATTATATAGTATGTACTGTTCTTCTTTCACTCAGCATGTTTTGATGCTCATTCATATTGTTGCACGTATCAGTAATTGGTTCCTTTCTATTGCAAAGTAGTGTTCCACTGCACAAGTATACCACAGTTTGTTTATCCATTCCCTTATTGAAGGATCTCTGGGTTGTTTTCAGTTTTTGGCTATTGTACGTAAAGCTGCTAAGAACATTCTTGTCCAAGTCTTTCAGTTAATATATGCTTTGTTCTTCTCGGGTGACTGCTTATGAGTGGAATTGCTGGCTCATAGGATATGAGAGTCTTTGCCAACACTTGGCGTTGTCAGTCTTTTTAATTTTACTATTAGTGTGGGCGTGTAGAATACCTCCTTATGATTTTAATTTGCATTCTCTGATGAATAATGTCACACACTTTGCTATGCACTTATTGGTCATTTCACATCTTTTAAAGTGTCTGTTCAAATGTATTGCCCATTTTTGTTAGGTTGCCTTGTTATTATTGAGTTTTAGGAGTTATCTGCATATCTTGCCTGTAAGTACTTTGTGAAATGTATATTTTTCAAACATTTTATCCCAGTCTGTTGCTTGCTTATTCCATAAAAAATTTTTAAATTATATATTACATAAGAAAGTTACAAAAAAAAATAAAATTCAGATTCTAAAAAATGCAAAAACATACTGATTGATGACTGGTAAGACATGAGGTTGATATTTGTAGGTAACCACAGAAGTGGAAAGTAGAGAAGTTTGAGCCTGGAAAATGGAGCTAAAATTTTAGAGGGCTTCCTATGTGTTACTTGACATATATTATCTAACTTAAACTTCTCAACATCTCTGTGAAGTAGGTCATGGTCTTAAAATCGAAATTTGGAGAGTTCTAATAATTGTCCAGTCTACTTTAGCTGCAGGCTAAGTACTCTGGCTCTTGGGAAGGTCTGTCTGCTTATTCTATTACTCCACCCTCTAGCTGTTTTCTTCACTAGAAGCAATATTGAGAGCATTCTTGGGAACGCCTAAATGAAGTTAGGCTTCTAAGATGAACTAACTGAGCAACAGACAGCTCAGAAGATCTTCTTTCTTTGAGCATACAGCTCCACATAATACCACAATCTTCTTCTCCCTCTATTTCTCCTCCTTCTCCATGTGTATTGTGGTAAAACATGAATAACAAAACATTTTCCATTTTGACCATTTTTACCAGTACAATTCAATGACATTAATCATGTTCACCATTCTGTGGACCCATCACCACTATCCATTTCCAAATTTCTTCTTTATCCTTAGTAGAAACTCAGTGTCCCGTAAGTAATAATTCCCCCTTCCCCCTCCCTCCTACCCCTTGTAACCACTTATTAACTTTGGTCTCTATGCATATGCCAGTTGTAGATACTTCACATAAATGAGATTAAACCATATTTGTCCTTTTGTGCCACATTACTTCTTTACTGTGTCATTGTTGCAAAGGTCAGGATTTAGGGGGCATATATTTCAATGGATAAATAAAATTGCTGCATTTCTCTTATTATTGTTTTCTTTTATGAAGAGTATCTATAACTTAATCTCCTAATAGCTCTGGTCTTAGATAAATTGAAAAACTGAAGAAAACTTAAATTATGCATTTCAGTAACAATATTAATCTTGAATCTGGTCATTAGAATGGCTAATGCCTGATTTGTGAGCACATTAACATCCCAGGCTAACCTCCCTCACAGTTAAGACCTGAAGGAGATATACTTTGTTCATGGTAAAGAGTAAATGTCAAGGATAATTGATGAACAAATTTTAATTTGGAGAGAGTAAAAAACTATTATCCCAAGGGACAAAATATTCTGACTCTCTGGAGTGCTGCTAATCCCGATCAGAATAGCAAGTGTTAAATTAATCTAGAGTAGCTAAGTCTGTCTCAAAATGTAAATGGGGAAGTGTTGTAGGGTTTGGCTGTGGCAATCTATGCATGTCTGTTAAGTCATCTTTTTATTCACTACATTTCTGTGGTTTTTAAAGCAAAAACTGACATAAACCATGGTCTGCCTCTGCCTTGTGCTCCACTTAATGATGGTTCTTCATTTACTTATCCGGCAAAGTAAAGTGTCAAAGTGATGCCATAAAGATGCTGCCCTCGCTAAAACCAAAAAAATCCCAAACTCTTTGCCATCAAGTTGATTCTGACTCATAGCAACACTATAGACAGAGTAGAACTCCCCCCTAGGGTTTCCAGGGAACGGCTGGTGGATTCAAACTGCTGACCTTTTGGTTAGCAGCCAACCTTTTAACCACTGTGCCACCAGGGTTCTATAAAGGTCACAGCAAAAGTGTGCTTGTCTGCCGGAGTCACCAAATACCTGCCTCAGACACTGAAGCTGGATTCGTGGCCAGTTTTATCAGCTGTTTAATATAAACAGGCTATTAAAAAAGAGATCCTGGTATATTTTCACAGTAAAAAAGCCAAGGTTTAGGAGATCACTTGCCCAAAGAAACCACCACCACCATAACAACAACAAAAACCAAACCACTAAAAAACCCAGACCAACCCTAAAAACCAAACAAAGCCAGGTAACACCTTCCTCACCCAGCAGTCTTCACAATGGGGTGTGTGCACACTTGGAAAGCACTTACAACGACTGACTCAGCAGGCTACAGACTGGAGGAAAGTATTAGAACTTTAATTTCTACTTACTTTTACTTTAATTTTTAATCATTTTATATTTTGGATAGGTTTATAAATTGTATAACACAGCTCATTTCATTCAACCAGGACACTATTCTTTATAAGAGGCACCGGTAAGAAAAAAAAAAAAAAGTCTACATATGATATGCCATTGATTGTAAGGTGCATTCTTATTTCTGAGATGTTAATGTATGAAAAAATGACACTTTAGGTTTGATGAAACTTCGTATTTGCTCAGAAGCACATGTAATAATCCATAAATAAATAAATATTATATATATAAATATATATATATATATATATATTAGGGAGGAGTGTGCTCAATGTTTTAATTGACGGGAGTATTTGGAGATTAAAAACCTTTGGAGAACCTGGCTGTTACTATGAGAATAACAGATAGATTGGGCAGGGAGGAAATGACATCACTGGCCTATTTTTTTTTTGTGTGTGTTTTTTTAACATTAAAAAAATTACACAAATTCCGTGCAATTTTTTAACCCTTTTATTATGAAAATTTTAAACATTTTAAACAAAGATGTGGTGAAACCCATGTGAAATTGTTCACTACAGATTAATAAGTAAGCACAAGTTCGTCTGTGCTTACCTTGCTTATTGGGTCATCTGTCCCTGGTGGTAACTGTCAGATCTCTCCATTGTCAAAGTACCTTTCCTTCCTTACAATTAGTAAGAAATCTTTAGGGGCACATTTTGGCACCCTGTTTCCCAGCCATTTAAAAATGGCTTTATATCATTGATGATCCCTGCCTGAATCAGTGATTACACTGGAGGTTATAAAATGGTTATTTCCTAATTCTGTCTTTTCTGCTGTTTAATTAGTTGTCCATCTTCTGTAAAGGAGCGCTTCCTTTTGTCCCTCTCCCTTTCTTGCTGAGTATCACTGTGGTGTCTTGGAGTTTTGATTATTTAATGTACTGCAATCAATATGGTCATTATTCTTTTCAAAGCTAGAATTGTCCCAAATTTGGCTGGTTGTTCCCAGGCTGTTTTGAATCATAACTTACAAATAATTATCAGTGATTGTGGATGTTGGGCAAATGGAGCTGCGTATAAGCCTGGATGTGGCCTGGGTCTTTCTGTGTCAAGGAGGGAAGGGGAAGAAGCAGACCCCAAAAGGAACGCCTGGCTACTAATATGGCCCATAGGATTCTCTGTGGATTCTCACTGGGGAAGTGGCATTATAAAAACAATGCAGGTTTTGGCATCAGAAACCCAAATTCACATCTCTGCTGAGCTCCTTTATCAGTGAGAAAGTGGGCAGATAACTTTACCTTTCCCAATTTCAGTTTCTATTAAGATGTGAGCTTCCTGGGGCAAGGACAATGATTGCAAACATTCTGACTGTTTTATGCCTAGCACAGGGCTGGAATATGTTCTTGTTTGCTGCCTTCAAGTTGCCCCGATTCACGGTGACCCCACGCACAGCAAAACTAAATGCTTCCCGGTCCTGCGCCATCCTCATGATTGGTTGTGGGTAGGATCTTTGTGATCCTTAGGATTTTCATTGGCTGATATTTGGAAGTAGATCTCCAGGCCTTTCTTGCTTGCCCGTCTTAATCTGGAAGCTCTGCTGAAACCTGTTCAACATCATAGGAACACCCAAGCCTTCACTGACAGACAAGTGGTGGCCGTGCATGAAGATGCATTGGCTGAGAATCTCTGTTTGAAGGCAAGAATTCTACAATTGAATCACCACTGCCCCCTGCTGGGAATATAGTAAATGCCTAACAAATGTTGCCCTCCCTCCAGCCCTCCCCTCTTCCTTTCTTGATATACTCCACTGTCCTTCCTCTTTAGACAGGATTCCTCCCAAGTGACTGAGGAAATATTTCTAATAAATTCACTAGCCATGTGACTAACCCCTCAAAAAAAAAAAAGAGGAAACCAAACCAGTTGCTGTCAAGTCGATTTTGATTCATGGCAACCACTACCCTATGTGCTTCAGAGTAGAACTGCACTCCATAGGGTTTTCAATGGCTGTGACCTTTTGGAAACAGATCACCAGGGCTTTCTTCTGAGACACCTCTGGGTGGATTTGAACTGCCAACCTTTTGGTTAGTAACCAAGTGCTCAACTGTTGGTGCCACCCAGGGAAGGCCAACTAACCTCTATGTGGCTCAGTTTCCTCATCTGTTAAACAGGAATAACAAGACCTGCCTGATTTATGAGATCACATTTCAAGGATAAAATGAGATCACATTTGTGGATGATATGAGGAAAAAGATGAGTGCTAGTACACACACACACACACACAAAGTATATTTTATTTTTACAGATAAGTGACAATAACAGAGGCCCCACCATTCTGGTGTGTGTATAATGTTAAGTAGCTCTAGTTGAGGGTTCTCTGCTACCTGGGGAAGCCTCGGTGATCGTATCTGAGAATACAAAGGTGACCTTGCTTTACTTCTCTAAGAACATATGTATAAGATGGGTATAGATGGGAGTAGGGGAATTCTCTTGAAGTATCTACCTTGATAGCTGTTGAAAACTTCCCACTTCCTGGGTGGGGAAAAAAGATCTGGAGAAACAAAATCTGAAGCTGTTTGCTTTGGGGTGGGGGTGAGGAATTCTAGGAAGGCTAAACTTTTCATAAATCAGATAGAATCATGCTTGAGTTTGAGGGATACAGAGGTCTATTAAGTGTTCAAAATGTATTTAAAAGGAGCCTATTGATATGGAAATGTACATTATAGTCTTTATTGACTTAAACATGTATTGCCTACAGTGTAAGTTGTTGTTGTGTGCCATGGAGTTGATTCCAACTCATAGTGACCCTATAGGACAGAGTAGAACTGCTCCATGGGGTTTCCTAGGCTGTGATCTTTATGAGAACAGATTGCCATGTCCTTTATTC
This sequence comes from Dugong dugon, assembly GCA_030035585.1. Taxonomy (NCBI): domain Eukaryota; kingdom Metazoa; phylum Chordata; class Mammalia; order Sirenia; family Dugongidae; genus Dugong; species Dugong dugon. The sequence continues at coordinate 157,750,281 of CM057465.1, forward strand.
TGTGGAGCCACTGGTGGGTTCAAACTGCTAACCTTTATGTTAGCAGTCAAGCGCTTAACCACTGCACCATCAGGGTACCTACAGTTTAAGTAGTAGTTGAAAATTAAGGATGTGTGCATGTGTGCAGGAAAGGAGATGTTTTGGGGGCATCTAGAACACTGTTGGGCTTTATGATTTTTGCGTTAGATGTATTTGAAATTAGAAGATACTCTGACAACTTTTTGACACTTTCTTTGGGTGTTTAGATTTTTGGATAGTACGGCATTGTCTCCTCCTAGAAATGATGATATTTTTAGTGGCATTTTATTAAACATACTCAAGAACAACTAATGTAAATAAATCAGATTTTTAAAAAGTGTTGTTTCTAAGTTTTCCTAATGCCTGACAAGAGTGAATTTGCTGGAGGTATTAGACGGGAAGCTTTGATATCTTGCTCTTTAAACAATTCAGGTGCACGTTTACTTTCAATAATATTTTCCTTGGCCTTGACAAAAAGATAACTTAAAAATTGCTTATGATCTGTGGTAAACTTTATTTTGATAAAAAGTTACCCTAGTATTTTACCGTCAGATGAAAAAAATGAGGGTAATTAAAAAATCAATGCATTGAAAATAAAATACAGAGAAAAACATGTATATAATAAAGCAGGCTTTGTTTTGAATTGAATCTTTCCTTCTCATCCTTAATGTAAAGCCTTGTATTATAACTTTTAAAGCCATACATATTTTTCTAAACTGCAGACTTAAAAATAAGTGTGATGGTTAAGTTTGTGTGCCAACTTGCCTGGGCCATGATTCTCAGTGGTTTGGCAGTTATGTAATGATGCAATTTAGCAGTTGTGTAATGATGTAATTATCCTCTATTTTGTGATATAATGTAAGCACTTCCATGATGTGATCTGATGTGATCAGCCAGTTAGTTGTAAGGGGTGTTTCCTTGGGGATGTGGCCTGCATCCAATATATAAGGACCTTCTGGCAAAGCTCGCTGGCTTTTGCTCACTCTGGATCCTGCATCTGGCTCATCATCATCTGACCTCTGGTTCTGGGGACTTGAACCAAGTGGTCTGCCATATTGCCTGCCAATCTTGGGATTCATTGGCCTCTGCAGCCTCTGAGCTAGCAGTCTGCTGTCTTACCTGCTGATTTTGGATTCATCAGCCTTTGCACTCTGTGAGCCAGCAGCCTGATGTCTTACCTGCCAATCTTGGGTTCATCAGCCCCTGCAGCTACATGAATCAGGAGAAGCCTCCAGCCTGATACCTGACACATGGTCTTGAGACTTCCCAGCCTCTACAACTGCATGAGCCATTTCCTTGAGATAAATCTCTCTCTCTCTCCCCATCTATTTTATATATATATATATATATATATATGCATATATATGTGTGTGTTTATATATATATATATATATATATATATACACACACACATACACACACTCTTTGGTTTTGCTTCTCTAGAGAACCCAGCCTACGACAGCAGGCTTTTAAGTGTTTTTAATAGGCATTTAATACATTGCCAGTATACTGATTAAAAACACTTGCAAGCCTGCTTTTAAGTCCACAGTTTAGAAGTAGTATGTGTGGCTTTACAAGTTATAATGCAAGACTTTCTCGTGAGGATACGGAGGAAAGACTGAAGAACAGAAATTCATTTTCTTAGTTTTCTGGAGGCTAGAAGTCCAAATCAGGGCATCAACCATCTGAGGGCTCTAAGAGAGGAACTGTTCCATGCCTCCCTCCTGGCTTCTAGTGGCTGCCAGCAAACCCTGGCGTTCTTTGCTGCTTGTAGATGTATCTTCACATGGCATCTTTGCCCTGTGTATGTGACTCTGTGTTTTCTGTGTCTCTTCTTCCTTTTTATAAAACACCACTCGGAAGGAATTAAGATTAGGTCCAACTCTACTCTGCTATAACCTCATTTAATTTACGTGATAACATCTACAAAGAAAAGCTCTATTTCCACAAACAAGTTCACATTCACAGATACAGGAGTTGGGATGTGAAACTGTCTTTTTGGGGGAGACAATTCAATCCATAACAGACAAGGATTCATTATGTTGGATTTTTTACATCAATTCATTACACTGGATTTTTTTACTCAACAGAAGTCATTATACTTTTATTAGCAAATTATTATACCATGCACTTGTAATATGTTTTGTTCACTATACTAAACTCTTCCCATGCATAATCTCATTTTATCCTCCCCAAAACCTTATGCATTATTTCATTTTTACTCCCCATTTTAGATATAAGGAAATTGAGGTTTGAGGAAGAGAAGTAGCTTGTTTGTAATCACACAGTTTGCAAGCTGTGAGACGATTCCAACCCAAACAACCAACTCTGAAGCCCATACTCTGGAATGTTAGTGGACAGATACAATAATCTAATCTCATTATACCAAACATGACATTATGGTGAAATTTCTTAATTCAGAAAAAGTGAAAGTAAGAAGTGAGGACAAGAAACATAAATGTTGGACAGAGGAGGTGCTTGATTTTATAATTTCCAGTGATTGTTTTAAACAGCCTTCTTCTCTGGAACCTCAAGATTTTCCTCTATTCCGTACCATACAACCACCATAGAGTCAGACAGGCCTGCATCGGGCTGGCTGTCCTGTGGATTGGAGGGCTGTATAATTCAGTGCTTAGAGGGTGTATTTGTTGTTGTTAGCTGCAGTTGAGATAGCTCTGACTCATGGTGACCCCATGAACAACAGAATAAAACGTTGCACTGACCTGTGCCATCTTCATGATCACTGGTATGCTCAAGACCATTCTTATGGCCACTGTGTATTTTGATGCTTTTCCACCTAGAGGGCTCATCTTCCAGCACTATATCAGACAATATTCTGTTGTGATTCATAGGGTTTTCACTGGCTAATTTTCAGAAGGATATCACCAGGCCTTTCTTCCTAGTCTGTCTTAGTCTGGAAGCTCCACTGAAACCTATCCACCATGGGTAACTCTCCTGGTATTTGAAATACCGGTGGCATAACTTCCAGCACCATAACAACACTCAAGCTAGCACAGTATGACAAATTGATGGATGGTGGAGGGTGTATTTAATATTGATTTCTATAGTGTCCTGTCTCACAGATCACTGTTGAGAGGATTGGCCAAGAGCACAAGTTCTGGGTTTATGACTTGGGGAGTTGCTTTTTTTGTTGTAAGTTCTTCCGTTTAAATCTAAACAAAGACTCTTTTTTGTAAACTATTTTGTAACCTAACAATTACTATTTGTTTAAATCATTTATAGCCATGCTTTAAAAGGCATTGCCAGGTAGGGATAGATGTCTACTTTGGTTAACATCAAGATTCATTCTTCTAAGAAGTTTCAGATATGTTGATCAGAATGAGGCTGTGATACTTGATTCATTTTAATACATTCAAAACTTTCTATGTACTTAAAAACCTGCAATAATTCCCTGTTGAATACTGCATCAGATAGATGCATCTGTTTGACTTTCTAGACTTCCCATAATCTGGTACTACTTTAGCTATCTAGCCTTTTTTCCCATTGTTGTTAGGTGGTGTCTTAGTTACTTAGTGCTAGCATAACAGAAATACCACAAATGGATGACTTTAACAAACAGAAGTTTATTCTCTCACAGTTTAATAGGTTAGAAGTCTGAATTCAGGGTGCCAGCTCCAGGGGAAGGCTTTCTCTCTCTGTCAGCTCTGGAGGAAGGTCCTTATTATCAATCTTCTCAGCGCAGGGATCGTGGGTTCAAAGGACGTGCTGTGCTCCCGGTGCTGCTTTCTTGGTGGTATGAGGTTCCCCATCTGCTCGCTTCTCTCTTTTATATCTCAAAAGAGATTGCTTTAAGACACAGTCTAATACTGTAGATTGATTACTGCCTCATTAACACAACTGCCGCTAATCCCACCTCATTAACATCACAGAGGTAGGATTTACAGCACATAGGAAAATCACATCAGGTGATAAAATGGTGGACAATCACACAGTACTGGCAATCACGGACTAGCCAAGTTGGCATGCATTTTTGGGGTACACAATTAAATTGATAACATTCCACCCCTTGACCCCCCAAAATTCATGTTCTTGCCACATGTAAAATAAATTCACCCCATCATATCATAGCAAAAAGTCTTAAATCAATTCCAAGTCTAACATCTAAAAATTCCTCTTCATCTGTGAAATCTAGAATACAAGTTATCTGCTTCCAAAGTACAATGGTGCAACAGGCAGGCACAAGCTAGACATTTCCTTTACAAATGGGAGAAATTGGAAGGAAAGAAGGAATAACAGGCATAAGCAAGTCCCCAGAACACATTATACGTTAACTCTCAAGGCTTGAAAATAATTCTGTGTTCTCTGAGACCATTTAGGCAATGGCCCTGCCCTCTAGACTCTGGGTGTTGGCCACACTCTCTGGATTTTGGGTGGAGGCCCTCAGCCCTGGGCTTCAGTTCTGTCTTTCAGGCCCACTGGAACAGCAACTCTGCTCCCTTGGATTTGGGTAGCCTCATTCTCCTAGTCCATCTGAGTGGTGACTCCACCCTTTGAGACCGAGGCAGCTCTGCTTCCTGTGTTCCTTGTCTCTTCAGCTTCTAGTTCCTGGTTCCTTGGTCTCTTGGCACCTTGGGTCTCACTGCCCACGTCTGCCCTGCTGGGGCAAGTGTTCCAAAGCTCTTTAGCTCCACCGATAAGTGCCTGGAGGCACCCTACTCCACCAGTAAACTTTGGCCAGAAGGCACTCAGCTCTCTTACTCTGTGGGTCAGCAAGCCTAGCTCCACTGATAAGTGCTCAGAGGCACCCCACTCCGCCAGAAGCCTCCTATGAAAAGGCATTTAGCTCTCTTTCTCCATGGGTTGGCACCACTGATGTCTCCAGTTGGTCTCTTGGTTCTGCCGCTGCCACTTCTCTGCCGCTGCCGCTTCTCACCATCTGCACCGTCTCCAGTGTAACAGCTCTCCTCACTTCCTTCTGAGTCCTCTATCCATTCACAATTTCAAAACCACTTCCACATTTTAGGTATCTGTTAGAGCAGCACTCCACTCTCTCAGTACCAAATTCTGACTTAGTTAGCTAGTGGTGCTATAACAGAAATACCACAAGTGGATGGTTTTAACAAACAGAACTTTATTCTCTCAGAGTCTAGTAGGCTAGAAGTCTGAATTCAGGGCACCAGCTCCAAGGGAAGGCTTTATTTCTCTGTCAGCTCTGGAGGAAGATCCTTGTCATCAATCTTTCCAACTGAGGAGCTTCTCAGTGCAGAGACCCCAGGTCTGAAGGACAGGCTATTCTCCTGGCTCTTGTTTTTTGGTGGTATGAGGTCCTCACGTCTCTCTGCTCGCTTCTGTCTTTTATATCTTAAGAGATTGACTTAAAACACAACCTAATCTTGTAGATTGAGTCCTGTCTCATTAACATAACTGCCACTAATCCCACCTCATTAACATCATAGAGGTAGGATTTACAACACATAGGAAAATCACATCAGGTGACAAAATGGTGGACAATCACACAATACTGGGAATCATGGACTAGCCAAGTTGACATGCATTTTTGAGGACACAATTCAATCCATAACAGGTGGCATCAAGTCAATTTTTGACTAGTAGTGAACTTATGTGACAAAGTAGAAGTGCCCCATAGGGTTTCCTAGGCTGTAATCTTTACTGACACAGATTGCCATGTCTTTCTACTACAGAGCCTTCGGGTGGGTTTGAACTGCCAGCCTTTCAGTTAGCAGCCAAATGCTTAGCTGTTGTGCCACCAGGGCTCCTTATTAACATACCTGCTAGTATAGTGGTTAAGAAGGATTTAGACACATTTGTGTTCAAAATCTGGCTTAGCTGTTGACTGGCAATATATTTTGCCTTTATTAGTTTATTTTTCAACTGTTAAAGTGAGAATGACAGTAGTGTAGCATACAGACTCGAAGGTAGTTTCCATGATCCTTGCCTCCTGGTATTCACGTCTGTGATGGTTAATATTGTGTGTCAACTTGGCTGGGCCATGATTCTCAGTGTTTACAAGTGATTGCTCCCATGATTTAATATGCTGTGAGTAGCCAATCAAATGAAAGGGAGTTTCCTTGGGGGCGTGGACTACATCTGAATATAAGCAGACATTCTGGCTTTTTGCTCGCTCTGGATCCTGCTGCTGCCCCTTGTCGTCTCATCTCTAGTTCTTGGGACTTGAGCTGTCAGCTTGCCTGCTGAACTTGGCATTTGACGATCTTCACAGCCTGTGAGCAGAGGCTTGCTCTCTGACCTGCTGATTTTGGGTTCGCCAGCCCCTGCAGCATGAATCAGGAGAAACCTTGCAGTCTTGCCTGCTGATCTTGGGAATCGTTGACTTTCACAGCTTGTGAGCGGGAGCCCTGCTCTCCAACCTGCTGATCGTGGGCTTGCCAGCTTCTGCAGCTGCGTGAATTGGGAGAGGCCTCTACTCTGATCCACAGACTTGGGACGTTCTAGCCTCTACAATCGCATGAGCTGTTTCCTTGATATAAATTTCTCTCTATATGTGCTTCCTGGTTCTGCTTCTCTAGAGAACCCAGCCGAAGACAACGTCCTTGTGTAATCTCCTTCCTCTGAGTATGGTTTGCCCTAATCAATAGAATATGGCAAAGTTTACAGAATACATATGATTATATATATGTGTGTGTGTGTATGATTATGTTGCATAAGATTGTAACACCCATCTTGCTAGGAAACTCTCTTCTTTGATGGTTTGAAGAATCAAGCTGTAGTGTGTGGGCTGCCATATGGAGAGGGCCACGTTGCCAAGGAACTAAGAGTGGTTGGCAGCCAACAAGAAACTGAGGCCCCCAGTCCAATAGCCTGTAGGCAAGTGAAAGATGCAAATAACCACATAAGCTTGGGAGCAGATCCTTCCCCAGTTGAGCCTCAGATGAGAACCAAGTCCTGGCCCACACCTTGACTGCAGCTTAGCATAGGGCCCAGCTAACCTGTGCCTGGACTCCTGGCCCACAGAAATTGTGAGACAATAAATGTGTGTTGTTTTAAGCTGCTAAGTGTATTATGCAGCAATTAATATTAATATTGTTATGCAACAATAGATAATTAATATAGGTAGTATCTACCTTATATGATTGTTGTGATAATTAAATGAAATAATAGACGTACAAGCTTAGTACAATGGCTGGCACATAATAGATAAAAAGTAAAAGCTCTGTCCTCCTACTTCCAACCAACTGCCTTCCAGTTCTCGCTGATGTACCAATGGTTGAATCCTTGTAGCACTTACCAGTGTTGGAGGAGACATTTAAGTTTGTTGAGTCTCACCTTACAACTGTATTTATATTCTGCTACAAATCTCTTTTTCGTCTAGTCTTTGCTCCAGTGACAGGCAGCTCATTCTTGAGGTTTCCCCTCGTACAAAAGTCAGGGGTCCTAACATTTTTTGCTAATCAGGACTTAGACTCTCTGATGCCCACAAGATTGCATACCTAAATCCTGATCATATGAAACTTCAGCCCTTCTCAAAAAGATCTGTTGGACCTCTGTTACAAAAGCGTATATTCACATGGCCAATGAGCACATAAAAAAGTTCAGCATCACTGGGCATTATATAAAAAACAAACAAACAACCCATTGCCGTCAAGTTGATTCCAACTCATAGAGACCCTATAGAACAGAGTAGAACTGCCCCATAGGCTTTCCAAGGAGCATCTGGTGGATTCGAACTGCCAACATTTTGGTTAGCAGTCATAGCTCTTAACAACTATGCCACCAGGGTTTCCTAACTGGTCATTAGGAAAGTGCAAATATATCACCAGTACCACTACAGTGAAAAGACTAATAATATCCAGTGTTGGAAAGTCTGTGGGGTATCTGGAATTCCATCTCTGGTGCATGTGTAATTTGGTACAAGCAAATTTTGGTACACTTGAAAACCTGTTTGGCAGTATCTACCATAGCTAACTATGACCTACCCATGACTTAGCAATTCCACTTCTGGGTATATACCCAACAGAAGTGTGTGCTCATGTCTACAAAAAGGCAAGTACAGGGATGTTTATAGCAGCTTTATTCATATTCACCAAAACCAAAAAATCAAACCCACTGGCATCGAGTCGACTCCAACTCATAGCGACCCTAAAGAACAGAGTAGAACTGCATCATAGGGTTTCCAAGGAGTGCCTGGTGGATTCAAACTGCCAACCTTTTGGTTAGCAGCTGTCATGGGTTGAATAGTGTCCCCCAAAAATATCTGTCAACTTGGCTGGGTCATGATTACCAATATTGTATAACTGTTTACCATTTTGTAATCTGATGTGATTTCCTTATGTGTTGTAAATTCAATCACTATGATCTAATAAGATGGATTAGTGGCAGTTATACTGATGAGGTATACAAGATTAAATAGCATCTTCAGCCAATCTCTTTTGAGATATAAAAGAGACAAGCAAGCAGAGACACATGGGAATCTCATACCACCAAGAAAGCGGTGCTGGGAGCAGAGCGTGTCTTTTGGACCTGAGGTTCCTGAGCTGAGATGCTCCCAGACCAAGGGAAGACTGATGCATCACAAGGACCTTCCTCCAGAGCTGATAGAGAAAGCCTTCCCCTGGAGCTGATGCCTTGAATTTGGACTTGTAGCCTACTAGACTGTGAGAGAATAAATTTCTCTTTGTTAAAGCCATCCAATTGTGGTATTTCTGTTATAGCAGCACTAGATGACTAAGACAGCAGAGGTAACTCTTAACCACTAGGCCACCCGGGTTTCTATATGCACCCAAAGTAGGGGAAAAAACAAATATCCATCAAAGGAGAATAGATAAATGAACTGTGGTATAGCCACACAATGGAATACCACACTGCAATGAAAGATAACAAACTACTGCTCTGTGCAGCATGGATGAATGTCAGACATAGTGTTAAGTGAAAGAACTCAGAGACCAAAGAATAAAATACTCTATGACTTCATTTATATGAAGTTCAGCAACAGACAAAACTAATCTGTGGTGGTAGAAGTCAGAATAGTGATTATCTTTGGGTTGGGAGGGAACATGGATGAGCATTATATCTTGATCTGTGTGGTGGTTACATGGATGTATATTATAAGTGAAAATCCACTGACTTATACCATTAAAATTTGTGCATTTTACAGTGTGTAAATTATACTTCAATAAAAAGTTTTTAATAAAGTTGGGTGCTAAGCATCCTGGCTTTTTCTATCAACTAATCTAGGGAATTATAATTAAAGGAAGGCTACCTAACTCTGCAGAGGTCCTTAGGTGGCACAATTGGTTTGTGCTCGACTATTAACATAAAGGTTGGCTGTTCAAACCCACCGAGCAGCACTGCAAAAGAAAGACCTGGGAATCTGCCTTCATAAAGATTATAGCCAAGAAAACTCTATGGAGCAGTTCTACTCTGTAACACATGGGGTTGCCATGAGTTGGAATTTACTTGATGGCAATGGGGTTTTGGATTACCTAACTCTGAAAAATAAATGAATTGCTTTTCAGTATGCAAGCGTTTAGCTTTTACATAGCCTCTTGTATGTCCTGAATTAGCCGATGTATATTATCTTTTCTACACTGTTAACACGTCAGACCATGTGTGACATATTTGTATAGCCCAAAGCACCCAGAAAATGGCAAACACATGTATATACCCATTGAGGTTCCTGTGAGAGATACTAAGGAAAGGCAAATGTGGTATGGCTTGTCGACATGCTGTTGCTCAAAACTCATCTCATGGTATACAGGAGTCTTTCTCTCTGAAAACTCTTTGATTTTTGTTTGTTTTGTTTTACTATGATTTTTCCTTAAGACTGATTTAATACGAAGCAAGGTTCTATTTACTTAATCCTCCAGCATCCCTGCCTGACCATGATACCATCCACTTAAATGTCACCAGAGAGGCTGGAGATGATCTGTAAATTCACATTCCTTTAAGATAACTTGGAAAATTTTATCTTAAAAACTCCCTCAGAAACAAATGAAGACAGAGCAAAAGTAAAAAAAAAGAAAAAGAAAAAGAAAAATCTGGAGTCAGTTCTCAGATTAAGAATCTATATTCGTTTATTCCTGTACACTGTTGTATTAGTTTCCTAGGCTGCCATAACAAGTACCACAAACTGGGTGGCTTATAAGAACAGAAATTTATTGTCTCCTAATTCTGGAGACTGTTGTTAGGTGCTGTACAGTCCATTCTGACTCATAGCAACCTCATGTGACAGAGTAGAACTGCCCCATAGGACATGTTATCAGGAGGGACCAGTCCCTGGAGAAGGACATCATGCCTGGTAAAGTAGAGGGTCAGCGAAAAAGAGGAAGACCCTCAATGAGATGGATTGACACAGTGGCTGTATCAATGGGCTCAAACATAGCAAAGACTGTGAAGATGGTGCAGGACCAGGCAACGTTTCATTTTGTTATACATAGGGTCGCTATGAGTCAATACTGACTTGATGGCATGTAACAACAACAATCTTTATGGGAACAGATCATCAGGTCCTTCTCCTGCAGAGCCTCTGAGTGGGTTCGAACCACCAACCTTTCTTTCGGTTAGCAGCCAAGTGCTTAACCATTTGTACCACCAGGGCTCCTTTTTCTGGAGACTAGGAGTCTAAATTCAGGGTGTTGGCAGGGCTGTGCTCTCTCCATTGGCTCTAGGGGAGGACTTATCCCGTTTCTTCCAGCTTCTGGTATCCACACGTCTCCCCCTGGTGTTCCTTGGCTTGTAGATGCGTCTTCACATGGCCGTCTTCTCTCTATGTGTCTCTCTGTGCCTCCTCCTTTATTATAAGGACATGTACCATATTGGATTAGAACTCACCCTACTCCATTATGCCCTCATGCTAACTTAACTGACAATGTCTATGAAGACCCTAGTTCCAAACAAGGTCACATTCACATGTAGTGGGGTAGGGAGGTTCCAAAAAATCAAACCTGTTGAGTCGATTCCTACTCACAGCAACCCTGTAGGACAGAGTAGAACTGCCCCATATGGTTTCCAAGGAGCGGCTGGTGGATTCGAACTGCCGACCTTTTGGTTAGCAGCCAAGCTGTACACTGTACCACCAGGGCTCCAGTGGGGGATTAGGGCTTCAAAATATCTTTCTAGAGGATGCAATTCAATCCATAACAACTGTGGACATTTTTGTTTGTTGTTTGTTTTGGACACAGTCTAATGTTGGAGGCATTACTGTCACCCAAAGAGCACATGGGCTGAGAGTGACTCAAAAGCTGCTAGTCCTACTCTGCTCCCTTAGCAAACATGGGAACTGGAAATTGAACTTCAGTTTTTACTGAGAATCTTTTTGTTTAACAGGGAAAAGAAAAGAACATCTATTTCTCGTAGGCATGCACAACTCCATCACGGGCTCCTTAAATATAATATGAGCCTTGGCGTATCTATTTCCCTGCAGTCTTCAAGTACCACAAGAGTAGTATCTAATGGACAAAGGGTCTTCCTCTCTTTTTAATGGAGCAGTAAGCAGGAGTGAGGGCAGAAACCTCCCTGGGCTCCGAAGGGATGGAATTCCTTTTCTTGCTGTTCCTGTTGGCTTTTAATTCCCTGATTTACTACCAGTGTGGATGCAGACATCTCTGGGGCCTGATGTCCCTGTTCCATTAGCATGTTTTGCACATTTTATTGCTAAGCAACAATTAGCAGTGTGAATCCTGCCTTCTGTGATTTCAGTTTGGACTCCACACATGGAATTTTGCTTTCATCTTTGCAACACAGCAACAGTGTTCACTGTTTAGCTAAAGCTGTTTAGGGAGAACTTGAGAGAAAAGATTGAGAAGCTAACAGCAGGTATTCAGCTGTTCAGTGGTGCAGCTTTGAAATGTTATGTATAAAAAGAACATTCTCTAATTAGATAGCCAATAATTTGAAAGTAATACTAAAGGTTGGAGATAAACTCAAAGCAATTCAATTTGGCCTTAAGGGGGGACTGATAATGGTAGAATAATTATGAAAGCCCTGAAAGAACAAACTAAAGATCCCCAGGAAAAAGAACAAATCTTTTACCCAAAAATTTCTCCTGACAATAATGAAAGGAAATGCTTTCCTTCCAACCTCAGTACCATGCAGAATTCTTTTTCTTGTGTTAAAGGGATATTATGAAAATTTAATGGGAACAATAGCTCTAAAAGAAGAAGTACATAATAGAATAGAGAAAATTGTTTAACAAAAATATTAAATTTACTATAACCTGGTTCTTCTTTACCCATCAGAGAAGAAAAATGACCATATTTTGCCTTAAATATGGCTTTGGTTATACTTTCTTGTGAAGTACTCTAAGTTAGAGAAGTGAAATTATCAGCATTTAAAATTTGATAAGCATTGAAAAGCATGCTTATTTTTCTACATATATGTTCTAAGAATAATGTACACAAATCCTGCTGATTAACCATATTCACCCTCTTCCACTGAAGAGGATTGGAAACTGTGGTTAAACCATTTAAGGAAAATAGAATCTAGACTTTTTTTTTTTTAAATTCTGGCTCATAGCTACCCTGTAGGACAGAGTAGAACTGCCCTATAGAGTTTCCAAGGAGTGGCTGGTGGATTCAAACTGCCAACCTTTTGGTTAGCAGCTGAGTTCTTAACCATTGTGCCACCAGGGCTCTTTTTTCATATGGAGAGGTTTATTTTCTATTCTCTTCTTAGAATCTTGAAGAAAAACCCGGGGAGGATCAGGAAAGAAAAGAGCCAAAACTGAAGAAGGAGAGAAGTTAGATTTTTTATATTCTCTCGTAGTGCTCAGAAAAGCACAAAAAAATGTTTTAAGTGGAACAAAGATTTACAGAGTCTTAACATTTTGGAGTTATGAGATATTATTGGTCGTGGATGAGACAAATTCCATCACGATGTAAGAAGTCTTTTGACTGAAAACCTTTAATGATGGTGAATTCACTTGCATTTGGTCCTATTTTGCACAGTGATTGCTTAGAGCTTTGACTTTGGCTTTATTCAACAAAACCTGCCTCTTTTTAACTTCTAATTCAGTTTGACAAACATTATGGAACACTTCCTATGTAGTCTCTATGCTGGGTACAGAGATGAATAAAGGTTTCCTGCCCTCAAGGAGCTCACAGTCTAATGGCCAAGAAAGACAAGTAAATAGATAAATTTATGTATCGTGTTTAAGTACAGGGACAGAGAATTGTACTGGGTGCTTTGATGGTACAAGAGAAGCTTCCTTAGCTTGTTTTGGGGCATAAGGTCAAGAAAGGATTCCTAGGAGTCACACATTTGAACTGCCTTGCCCTCGGTTTCTATTTAAGCTGCAAATAATGAATCTATAGATGGACACACCTGGAGCTATTAACATGGGTTACTCTGGACGTGGGGAGCTGGAGAGAGGGAAGAGGATTGTACAGTGAGTACCACAATTCATTCTATGTCCTTATATATATTAAGAATATATTAAAGTGAAAATATAGTAATACATAATAAGAAGTACACAAAAAGATTAAAAAAGAGAGAGAGAGAATTTTTCTCCCTTAGAAAAACCCTTCAAATATTTGAAGATGGTATCTTCTGTTCCAGACAAAAGCCTAGCTTCGAGAATTGAATGGCTTAATATATGCAAAATGCCCTATAAAGTGCTTGTCATAGGCCCTAAATAAATATTTGTTCCATCCCTCTCTCCATCTCCCCTCTGGCACCAGAAGGGGGCCCCTGCCCTAGTCCTTCCCTTTGGGTCATTCTTTTGTTTTTTTAGAACTCCTTTCAAAACATGGCACCATGGAATTGAGCTATTTCTTCAGGGCATCAATAAAACGGATGTAATAGTTGAAAAAGTGCAGTGATACAATCAGCTCAACAGAACTGAATATAAGGCTCCTAGGGTAGGCTCAGTTGCTGCAACAAAGAGATCCCCAAAATCAGTGGTTTAAAGAACAAAGATGTTTATTTCTCTCTCATATAATAATCTGAAGTGAGCATTCCTGGTTGGTGGGCAGTGCTGGGGCACTGCTGCCCTATGTGGTCACTCATGCATCCAGGTTCCTTCTGGGGTATTGTTCTGCCATTCCCCCACCGAGCCTTGTAATCACCTTCTTGAAGCTGGGTGGCAGGCATGTGTGGGTTCTAGCTGGAGAGATAGAAGAAGACAGCGCGGACAAGGCAAACCCATCGTGGGCTGAGAAGTAGCACACCTCACTTCTAATTAGGTTTAATTGGCAAGAACTTAGTCACGTGACCACATCCACTAGAAAGGGGGCTGAGAAATGCAGTCTAGTTGGGCAGCCATGTAACTTGCTACAACTCAATTACAACGGAGGAAGGGAAGAATGGATTTTGTTATACAGCTAGCAGTTTCTGCCACATATCTCAAAATTGCAGTAGCCTTACATTGGCTCACACTGAGTTTATAATAATTAAATATCACTGAAAAGATTTTTTGGTCTTGCATTTCTTGGGGTATGGCTTATTTCCTCTAAAATTATTATGCACTTAATTTTATATATTACAATGGACATAAAATCTATTTATATTTCTTCAAAATAGCTTCTAATTCTAATAAAAATAACTATTTATACATTGTAATCACTCTTATGTATGTATATTCTTTTTCACTTAACATCTCATATACATATTTTTTCTAATTTTACAGTTCATATAGTTGTTTTTAATGAAATACAGCAGTATTCCATTGTCTTTATAGTGGCATATTTTCAGATATTAATTTGTTCCTTTTTGTATTTTTTCAGATTCTTTCCTCCAGTTCAGGCAAATAGCCTGTATACTCTTTGCTGCCTCAGTGAAGATACATGTTCAGGCATAAAGTAGAAGCAACGTATACAGACTTCCTGGACTTTGTTTCCAAAAGCCTGAGCCCATAGTGGAAGTTAGAATGTTTTTGAGGAGGTAGAAGGGCAAAAGGAATTTGCTAAGCAGAGAAAAGAAAGTGCCTCTGGGGTTTACAGAGACCCAAAGAGAGACCAGAGGATGGGAGGAGGAAAAAGAGGTCCGTGGGTTTCTAAGCTGTGGCGACAGAGCTGGGAGGTGGAAAGTAGGAAGAATTCAGGCATAGGTTTTCTGGCCTTGGCAAAGATCCCAATGGCCCAAGAATACCACGGAGCAGCAGGGCCCTTCTGTCAGCAGTGACCATGCAGGCTGAGCAGACGGATGACCAGGGACAGGAGCGGCCACCCCCTCCTGCATGCTTTGCCATGAATGTTTCTGGGGTGGCAAGAACAACTGAGATTACATTTTCTGCGTGCTTGGCATATTGGAGTCTCAAAGTCAGAAGTTAAACTGAGTTACAGAAAATGAGTAGACATTTCCTGTGTATCTAAGTTTGGTGATTGACATTTATGTCTGCTACCTAAGTGTGGTTTGCTTAGTCATTCTTTGGCTGTGTGCAGGCTTTTCTCATAAGCTAACAATAAAGTGGAGCCCCATTTTAAATTTATATTATTGAGTTCTAGAACTTAAATTCAGAGTTGTTATTAAATCCTGCTGAATTTAATCTTGCTGGTTTCGACTCATTATTCCCACCAATTGAAATAATTTTGAAGACTGATTTTGTCATCTAAAATATTATCTATCTCTCCCAGCTTAGTATTATCTAAGAAATGATCAGCATGCTTTTTTTTTTTTTTTCCATTGAAATATTTGCTAGAAATGTTGAACAGGTCAGAAACAGGGACAGAGCTTTGTGGAGTGCTACTGTGGACCACTCTCCATATTTAACATCTGTTAAGGATTCCTTTCTGACTTTTGTTACATTCAGTTTTGGTTCTATATGGCTGTACTCTTATGCAGCCTAGATTCTTTTTCTTGATCATAAAGATATTGTGAATGATGTTGTTTATTACTTTGGTGATAAACATCTGTTTATCTATCATCTGTTAATATTAAGCAAAACATGAGTGTTTCTGGTAGTGGTGAAAATAAACGTAGTGTGAGTAAACAACATCCCAATATAATGGCAGTGTCCTGAGGGGGGAAAATTCCTATTCTCATGAATGCGCAAAGATTCATGAAATCAGCCAGATGCCTAATATACTTTGTGACCCTGCCCAGTGAAATTTTAGTTTGTAAGGGGCAGTTAGAAAGCTGCAGAAAATGATTTTCTCTGGGAAAGGTTGATGGTAGGATTATGAAAGACTTTTACTTTATGTACCGTATATTTCTGAAATGTTTGAATTTTATACTTCAATTATGTTTCTTTATCCATTCATTTATTAATTCAAAAATATACTGAAAGATTATATGTGCTAGGAACTCAGGACACAGTGGTGAGCAAAGTCAAATATGGGTCACTCCCTTATGGAACTTAATGCTGGTGGCAAGACAATATAGCCTAGTGGTTAAGAGTAAGAGTTATAGAATCGGAATGCTTGGATTCAAATTCTAGCCTGCCGTTTCCTAGCTATGTAACCTGAGTCCAGTTCCTCATTCACTCTATGCCTTAGTTTCTTTATTTACAAAATGGGGATGATAATTGAACCTCTTCACCCCTATACTTAACTGTCAGGATTAAATGGAAAAAAAAAAAAGTGAAATCTTTAACATAGTGTGTAGAACATAATAAGTTGTGTATTAGTATTAGTGGGGGATACAGGAATTATATGTTCATACTAATAAATGTAAAATGGTAACTGTGTTAGGTACTTCATGGAAAGATACATGTACAATGAGAGGGTACAAGAGGCTACAGGTGGGGGATCTAATCTGGTCAGGAAGGCATTTCTGGAGAAGTGATGACTGAGCTAGATATTAGTTAATTGTTAGAAAAAACAATACAGATATTAAGAACTTTTCTAAAAAACTCCCTGGAAAAGATAGAGAGCAAGGCTGGATAAGGGTTGTTCAGTTGTCTCTCTGCTATGATCTTCTGGTTGTCTGAGTTTTTATACAGGGTGGTGGCCTTTGGTGGATAATATGAGAGAAGTGAGAAGCAGAATATAGCTTTGGAGAAAAGGCCAAAGGGAATCGAGCGAGAGGACCAGGACCCCAGTCTGCTGAACGGATTTCATTTCCATTTGGGTAGGTTGGATACCCGTCATGAGGTTTAATGCAGATGCTGCAGCTTGATGCTCCCTAGGGCCCGTGTTGCCCTAATTCCAACATCAGGATATTAGACAAAGGCACTGAAGTTGCAGATTACTTTTAGGCCATATATGTTATTGGAGAGAAAGCTTCTAATGTAGTTTTTGATCACTAATTTATTGCACTTATCAAGTGATAGATTAATAAAAAAAAGTTTTCATTATAAAAGAAGTTTGTTAAACATGGTCAGATTTAGACAAGTTTCTTTATTGTAGGCAGTTTAAAAACTTTTAATTTGCTAACTGATGTTATGAATCTCCTGAGAGGGGATTTCTCAAAATGTATACCAACAATCCCCTTGATTGTGGAGTGCCTTGCAGGTGTCGTTATGAGGAGAATGCTTTGGGAAACATCCTAATATGTGTCAGGACTGGTTCTTTGTGGCCCATGGCCAAAAACAGCCATGGATGGAAGGAGACAGACTGGAAGAAACTGACAGAAGGGGTAGGTTGGAGCAGGTGAGAAGACGGTTGAGACATCAAAAGGCCAGCAGAGGGAGACTGTAGAATGCTGTGAGGGCGGGGAGGAGTGGGCATTTGGGAGAGGAAGTTGGGATAGGGTGAAACTGAGAACCTGTGTCCCTGCTCCCAGAGGCCGTCAGCAGTAGACTGTGCTGGTATGCACAGACCACAGTGCCGGTGAAGGGATGGGCTGCATCTTGTTTCGACCAGGCTTTGGAAATAGTCATGAGCAAGATAAAGCTCACATCTAGGGGAATAATGGGCAGAATAAAGCTAGGTTTTTAAAGTTATCAGATCAAGAGCTTTCCTGAGATATTGTGCTCCAGGGTTTAAGATTCTCATGATTATGAAAATCAGAGCTTTCTGGCTTCTTAATGTTTACGAGTCCTCTGGGATTACTGATATAATTCCCTCATTGCAGCTCCTGGGTCTGGAATCTTGGCCTCATTTAATGCTGGCTTTAAGCCATCCTATAATATCCTTAACTATCTTGGGCCCCTATTTTTGCTTTTCTTTTAGTTTTCTACTTCTATTTTCTAATTATAAAAGCAACAAATGTTCATTATTAGAAAGTTAATAAAAATATAATTAGAGGAAAAAAAAAAAAAAACTCCAAATATTACCAATCAGAGGCAACCACTGTTATTCTTCAAATTTCCATCTGGTATTTTTCTCTCTGAATTTATTTTTTTCATAAATGAGATAATTGAAGAATAACATTTTGCATCCTGCTTTTTTTCTGCTTAATTTTATGCTGTGTTTTTCCACGTCATTAAAAACTTTTCATAAACATAATTTTTAGTGGCTGCCTAATATGCTCAAGATGGAAAACTTGCACTTTACCTAGCTGTTCAATTTTCTCTTAACCATATTTGTTCTCTTCCCAAGGTGAACATATTTCTTTTTGGTGAAGGCAGAGGCCTTCAAAGACCTGTGTTCTCTTTTTTCTCATCAGATATTGCTATTACACAGTCTTTCTCAGGAAGTAGGCTTATTCCTCTTTTTCACTGATTTCTCTGAACATGGTTAACCTTTGTGTTGTCTTAGCATTTTCTCCCAAGGTTTAGCTCACTGTGCTATTTAACTTTCCTGTCCTAATCTTACAGATGCTACTCACTTGCCCTCCTTGCTGTCTTTGGTACATGCTCTTTGAAAACATGAATCCATCAGAGATTTCCCTGTACAGCCACATTGGATGGTTCTAGTTGGTGCCAAGACACAAACTACCCTGAACAGTCCTGCCTAAATGGCTGAGAATTGGAGCCATTCGCCATGTAACATACTCCTTCATCCACGAAAGGATGGCCTATTAGACAAATTATCAGGAGGGAAGTTTGGATTTGCAGGGCTTGGGTTAATTTGTTTCCTTAAGAAAAATGTGCATAAATTTTAACAAAGAGAGCAACACAATATTGTGATGCTCTGCAGTTTTCATGTCTTGATCTAGGTCCTGAGACGCTTTGCTGTTTGCTATGTGGAATATTTTTAATTAGAGAAAAGAATAATGTCACCTCTCATTGCTCCCAAATAAAAATACAAAGTTCCACTGGATGCTAGCAGTGCCAATCTTCTCAAGAATAGAAGATTCAACCCTAACCGTAACTTGGGCAAGTCCATAGACTTGACCATGGACAAACCTCTTTTTCTTCACCCTTTCTAATTGGGAATGGTGGAAGGAATTTTAAATGCATGAATATATGAAATATTTCAAAGAAAAAAAATCGCTAGTAGAGGGCTGAGAAACCAGTGTGTGTTATTTTGAGTATTCATTTAGTCAGCAAATATTTTTTGAGGGCCTACTATGCGACAGAGGCACTTAGGGTACAAAGGTGAACTAAACAAAATCCCCGGCCTCACTGGGCTAGCAGTCTAGTGAGACAACAGTCAATAAACAGGTAAACAAATAAAATCAGTTGCTGTCGAGTTGATTCCAACTCATGGCGACCTCCATGTGTTTCAGAATAGAACTGTGCTCCGTAGGGTATTAACGGCAGACTTTTCAGACATAGATCACCAGGCCTTTCTTCCGAGGCACCTCTAGGTGGTTGTGAACCACCAAGCTTCTGGTTAGTAGCTGAGTGCTTAACCATATGCACTGCCCAAAGACTCCAATAAATAAATACATATATAATACATAGTATTCCTATTGCCATCAAGTCAATTCCGACTCATAGCAACCCCATAGGACAGAGTAGACCTAGCTCACAGGGTTTCCAAGGAGCAGTTGGTGGATTTGCTGACCTTTTTGGTTAGCAGCCGAGCTCTTAACAACTGCACCACCAGGGCTCCAATATATAATATATAGGTGGATAAATGCCATAAAAATAAAGTAAATACAGTGGCTAGAGACTTACCAGACTTGCCATTTTACACAGGGAAAGTCCTCTCCAAGAAGATGTCGTTTGAGGAGGAACCTGAGTGAAGTAAGGGAGTGAGTGTGTAGATGTTTGGGGAAGAGGGTTCCAGGGAGACACACTTGCTGAAAAAATACTTCTGATGTTTGTCTCTTAGAAGACTTTACTTTTCACTCACTGCTATATAAATACAATCTATTGTTAAACTCTGGGTATTGCTAGATATTTGACCAAGAATTCCCCCCAAATATGGTTCTCTTCCAGTTTTCTGAGAAGAACATGAGCTTTGCACTTTTTTTTGTGGGAAGCTCAGTGGCCTGGGTGTTGGCAAAGCACAAAAATTGTCAGGTACTGTTAAAATTTTTAATTTAAGTATCTATTTTAAATATTTACTTTTTTTAAAACCTTTTTTATTGTGATTTAGGTGAAGGTTTACAGAGCAAATTAATTTTTCATTTAACAGTTAATACACAAATTGTTTTGTGACATTGGCTGTCCACCCCACAATGTGTCAACATTCTCCCCTTCTCCATCCCAGGTTCCCTGTTTCCATTCATACAATTTTCCTGTTCCTTCCTCCCTTCTTGTCTTTGCTACTGGGTTAAGTACTTATTTTTTAAACAGAGTGAGCTCTGAAGAAAGTTTGCATTTTTTTCCTCACACTCTAAAAAAAAGAGTGAACCATGAAACCCTTATTTGTTGAGATACTCCCCAACCAAGAAGTGTCCAGTGACAAATGGATTGGGGAAACCCAATACATACTCTTTCTCCTTCTTGGTCACTGGATGCACATTAGCATAGTAATGGCTCTGAGAAGTCTTTTGAAAGTGTTTAATTTTGTTTAATGTTTTCCAGACTTATTGACTATGGATTTTTTAGTTGGAGTTTAGACCTTCTTCTTTAAAGTGATATAATAAAACCAGTTGCTGTCAAGTCGATTCTGACTCATGGTAACCCCACGTGTGTCACTGTAGAACTGAGCTCCATAGGGTTTTCAATGGCTGATTTTGCGGAAGTAGATCTCCAGGCCTTTCTTGTGAGGTGCCTCTGAGTGGACTCGAAACTACAACCTTTCAATTAGCAGCCAAGTGTTTTAGCTTTTTGCACCATTCAGGGACTCCTGAAGTGATGAAATTACTATTTTGATTAAATACAAATACAACATCACTTGTAATGATTTATTTCTTATTTGCAGCAGACTAGTGATTGGTAGCTTCTGCTACCAGTTTTCAAGCTAACGCATCAGTCAGGATCATAAACACAGCTAGTTAGAGGAACCCACTTTGTCTGTGAGGTTAAATACAGTCAAGCACTTACCTTGTGGTTTTACTCACTGCCCTGCCCTTTCACACCTTTCTCGCCTACATTGATATGCTATGTGGTACTCTTTCTCTTTCCCACATAAGACTTCCCACACGGCTTCTTTGTTAGTCCTTATCTCTCTCATGCTTTCTTGGGCCCTATCCCTACTCATTTTCACCTTTTCCTGTCATTAGCTGTGTCTCTTCAGCTAGGACTGTAGGGTACTCCAACGATATGATCCACGCTTCGTCCTCTTTGCTTCGTTCTTGAGAGATACAAGCACCAATAGTACTTACAGAACTGTAGTTGATACTTGGATTTGATTTGCAGATGTGCCATATATGTCACTTAAGTTACTGGGTTACTTCACACTGGGGCATAAATCACTGTGTATTTGGGGTGTGTGCGTGTGTGTGTGTGTATGTGTTTGTGCACACATGGACATACGTCAAAATTACTCATCAGTTGCCATTTTATAGAGTCAGTGTGAAGATTACATGAGCCACTTAAACCCTCAAATGTAGTTTATGTTAGCATTTCCTCTTCTAATTTAGATTACAAGATGCTCTGTTACTGAAGTTGAAAATCCTTTTAACTGATGAAAACCTTGTTTTTGTAGCATTTCTTTACAATGTATCCTTTTCCCTCTGTATTCAGTACCCTTTACTATTATTTCACGGCTCTCCTTTGTTGTACTATTTATGCCTTTAGACCATGAAATCTTGAGTAAATAATTTTATATTATTTATCACAGAGGTTGTGATGGGGTTTAATGCAAAAGAAAGTCTTGGGCAAAATTGTAAAGGTGGTGAGGTAGTTTTCTTTTTCCCCCTCTTCCTCTTTTTTTCCTCCCTCCCTCCCTCTTTCCCTCCCTGTCTCTGTTTCTCTTTGTTTTTCTCTGGTTCTCTCCCCAGGCACCCAGGCCTTCATGTTGCCCCCCCCCCCCCCCACCTCCGCTCTCACCTCAGGGGCTGAGCTCTCTGAATCAGGTAGTCTTGGTCTTTCCCTACGTCATCTTTTGCTGACCAGATTTTTTCCTCACAGGTCTACTGATTTCTAGTTTAATGTAGATAAACTAATATAGGGCTAGTTATGGGTGACTGATGTTGTGTTACTGATATGCACAACCCCTCTTATTTCATTCCTAGTAGGTAGTAGCCTAGATTTACCTTCAAATTTTATCCTGTTTTCTTTAGGCTCAGCCTTACTTTCAGATATTACATCTATTCTATTTCAATTTTATTGGCAGCTCTTGAACCTAAATGTTAAGAAGTTTATATTGTAAGGAACACTGATGCTCTTTTTACTTTTACAAAATAGGTCATTTTATAGCATTAGGAATTAATTCAGCTGTGAGCAACAAAGATCGAAAAAATAATGAATTAAAACAAGATGCATGCGATTTCTCTCATGTGAAAGAATTTTAGAAGAGGGTGGTCCAGGACTGGGAAGGTGATTCCATGTTGTTAGAGAGCCAGGATCCTTTTCTTTCATCTTTCATGCATTATTTCCATTTTTTAAAAAAAGGTGCTCCCTCCTACAAGTTCTGTACAACATTTCTACTTGTACTTCACTGGGCAGAGCTTGTTTGTCACATGGTCACACTGAGCTGAAAGGGAGGCTGTTTAATGGTTTCTGCTGGTTGGCCAGTAATGTGCCAACCTAAGACACTAGGGTTCTTTTATCAAGGAAGAAGAGGTAAATGGATATTGGAAGACAACTGGCAGCCTCTGCTACAATTTCGTTTGCTGGAGGTTCAAACACACCCAGAGGCACCTTGGAAGATAGGCCTTGTGATCTGCTTCTGAAAGGTCACAGCCTTGAAAACCCTATGGAGCATTTCTACTCTGCACCCCTGGGGTTGTCATGAGCTGGAGTTGACTCGTAGGCAACTAACAACAACAACATGCTTCTAGTATAAATATTCAGAAAATACAGAAAAGTAAGAAGAGCAAAGTATGGCCAAAGATAAGCTCTCTTAACATTTTGGTAGTCTTTCAGTCTTTCCTACTTTCTCTGTTCACTCCACTTCATAACTTTTGATTTTATAGACTTGAGAGAACAGTTGGATCATATATATAATTTTGAAAACACACATAACCAAATTGGGCTACTATTACATAGAATTGTTTTTTCACAATTAACATGATTAAAATTTTGTTACATGTGCTCTAATAAAAATCTTTCCATCTATCAATTCTTCTGTCCATCCATCAATCCATCGAAGCATTTCAAAGTTGAAGATATTAGTAAATTAAGCCATAAATACTTCATTATGTATATCATAAAGTTTGATATATATAATTTTTTGGTTCTTCAATTTTTAGGGTAAAATTTACATACAGTGAAATGCACAACTCTTAAATATAATGTTCAATAAATTTACATAGTATTTTTAAACTTGCTTTTCCTTCCCAGTGAATATACCTTTATTGTGATTAGTATGTGAGATCTTTACATGTTAATAACATAGACCAAAATAATTATTTTAAAAATTTACATATTTATTTAACCAATTCCATATTGCTGGAAATTTTGGTTGTCTCTAAGTTTTCACTAGTTTTAAACACCATTGTATTAAACATGTATATATATTTATACTACTGTATATGTTTGATATATAGTCTATATTTTAATATATAAAATATTAATCAGATTATATGTACATCTAATTATTTTCTTAGGCTAAATCCCTAAATATGGAATTTCTGGTTCAAAGTTACATGAAGATGTTTAGAGAAGTTAATCTATATTGTCAAACTGCATTCCACAATCACTGTGTTACTATTTGCTGTATCACTATATTACTGTTCCACCAGCAGCATATGTGACTTGGCTATCTCTAATTCTTTTTATCTAAAACTTTGAGATTATCCAGGTAATTTCAGATAAGAAGCAATCTTATTTTTACCAGCCTTCCTGTTTGTTAGTGGTTTCTAAAAATCTCCCTTTACTGTGTATTTTCATAGCTAATTTTATTTTATTTTTTGCTAGACAATTCATATTCTTTCTTCCCTGTTCATAGTTTATGCATAAAAACTTAAACTACTGGTGGATATTTCTTGATTTACCCTCATCCAAACTGAAAACCTGGCTGTGTATTTAGTTATTTTGTTAAATAAAATCATCAATGAACAATTCAGAGGTTACCTTATTTGCATTTCTGTTTGCTAAAGAGAATTTTATCTTTAGGCACCAGTTACTGCAATAAAGCTACATTTTCTAAGAACTTCATCTGTGTCAATTT
Source organism: Dugong dugon (assembly GCA_030035585.1). NCBI lineage: Eukaryota > Metazoa > Chordata > Mammalia > Sirenia > Dugongidae > Dugong > Dugong dugon. The sequence goes on from CM057465.1 coordinate 157,774,670, forward strand.
TTTTTTTTTTTTTTGCATAATGATGACTTAGGTAGCTTCCTTTTTTTGTTGTTACAGAACTGGTAATGTAATTGTGACTTTAATCTTAAATCTTTTCTTCTGTTAGCATCCAAACCACTGGATTGTTTTGTATTTAAAATTCTTTAACACACTTATAGATGGAATACCATGGTGAATGTAGCCATAGTGTTTGCTCTCTTGGAGCTTTTTAACAAGCAGGGAGAAAAACATTAATCAAAAATCACACTAATAAAAGTATAATTGCAAACTAAGATATGTACTCTGATCTTCTCCATTCTCCTTTGCTCCAGGTGGGATGGGACCAGTAGATGTATCTTAGATGGCCGCTCACAGGCTTTTAAGACCCCAGTCGCAACTCACCAGTCAGATGTAGAACTTTTCTTTTACAGACTATGTTATGCCAGTTGAGCTAGATGTCCCCTGAGGCCATGGTCCTTAGCCCTCAACCCAGTAGCTCGGTCTCTAAGGGCGTTTGGATATGTCTGTGAAGCTTCTATGACTTTGCCCTGGTCAAGTTGTGCAGACTTCCCCAGTATTGGGTACTGTCTTACCCTTCACCAAAGTTACCATTTATCTACTATCTAGTTAGTGTTTTTCCCTCCCCATCCCTGCCCTCCCTTGTAACCATCAAAGATTGTTTCTTTCTATGTGGAAACATTTTCATGTGTTTTCATAATAGTGGTCTCATGGGAAAGATTAGCCCAAGGGACTGATGGACCACAACTACCACAACCTCCACCAGACTGAGCCCAGTACAACTGGATGGTGCCCGGCTACCACCACTGACTGCTCTGGCAGGGATCACAATAGAGGGTTCTGGACAGAGAAGTAGAAAAATGTAAAACAAAATTCAAATTCATTAAAAAAAAAAAAAAAAAGACCAGTCTTGCTGGGCTGACTGAGACTGGAGAAACCCTGAGAGTATGGCCTCTGGACACCCTTTTAACTCAGTACTGAAGCCACTCCTGAGGTTCACCCTTCAGCAAAAGATTAGACAGGTCTATAGGGCCAACAATGACACACATGAGGGACGTGCTTCATAGTTCAATCATGTATATGAGACTAATGGGCACACAAGCCCAAAAGAAAAGCTAAGAAGGCAGGAAGGGACAGGGAAACTGGATGAATGGAAACTGGGAGCCTGGGGTGGGGAAGGGGACAGTGTTTACACATCTCGGGTTTGGCAACCAGTATCGCAAAACAATTTGTGTATTAACTGTTTAATGAGAAACTAATTTGCTCTGTAAACTTTCACCTAAACCACAATAATAAATAAAAAAAAGATACGTGCTCTGAAGGGGAGTGTTATGGATTGAATTGTATGCCCCCAAAGTTTATATTGAAGTTATAACCCCTGGTACCTATAAACATGACCTTGTTTGGAAATAGGGTCTTTGAAGATGTTATCAGCTAACATGAGGTTGTACTGGAATAGGGTGGATCATAATCCAATCTGAGTGATGCCCTATGAAAGAGAAGAGACACAGAAGCAAGACAGAGGGAGGACAGCCATATGACTATAGGGTTATGCTACAACTGCAAGCCAAGGACTGCCTGGGGCTACCAGAAGCTGGCCATTGGATACACGGACGAGAAAGAATCTTTTCATTCATTTTTTTAAAATCATGAATTAGTCAATTCATTCATTACTCAAGCATTATAGAGCATCTACTCTCCCAGGAATTTCGGAGAACACCAAGATAAATGGTTTCTACCTTGAAGACAAGGAACCCTGGTGGTGTAGTGGTTAAGCACTCAGCTGCTAACCAAAAGGTCTGAAGTTGGAACCCACCAGCGGTTCTTGGGAGAAAAGACCTGGAGATCTGCTCCCATAAAAATTCCACTCTGTCCTGTAGGGTTACTATGAGTCAGGATCTACTCGACAGCACATCAAAGACAGGGTCCCTGCTTTTAAGGAAATAGCAGTGTGTGTATGTTTTTCTTTTCTGCTGACATGGCTCAACACAAACTATTCCAATAGAGGCCTCTGCACTCCAGACCTTACCTGCTGCAATTCTGGGGCCCAGAGGGATGCATTTTGATGAAGTCATATATATATATATATATAAGTAAATATATGTATATATAAAATAAGTCCTGAAATCAGGTAGTGTTAGCCCTCCAAATTTGTTCTTCTTTTTTCAATTTGTTTAGGCTCTTCTAGGTCCTTTGCATTTCTGTATGAATTTTAGAATCTACTTTTCAATTTCTACAAAAATAACCTGCTGGAATTTTGATTGGGAATGCATAAATTTAGGGAGATTTAGCATCTATTATAGTCATAGATTTTTCTTTTACATATGTTATACAGCTACACTATTCATTGTTATTATTTTGTGTAATCAGTCAGTATTTAAAAAAATTATTATTGTTTTTATTGAGAGATAATTCATATACCATAAAATTCACCATTTTAGAATATACAATTCCGAGGTTTTCAGTGTATTTACAGGGTTGTGCTGCTATCACCACTATCTAGTTCCAGAACATTTTCATCACCCCAAAAAGAAGCCCCATACTGTTGGTAGGCACCAATTATCTTTTAAAGAGATAAATAATAGAAAATGATACGTATTTACTAATACAGACACCATTTTTCCATCTGGCATCATTTCCTTATGTCTGAAGCACATCCTTTAATGTCTGAAAAGTCTGCTTAGCCTTCATTTTTAAGAGATTTTCACTGGGTATGGAATTCCAGGTGGGTAATTTTTTTTCTTTTTTTCTTTCAGTACTTCAAAGACATTGCTCCACTGTTTTCTCGCTTGCATTTATTTCCAGTGATAAATCTGTGGTCTGTATCTTTGTTCCTCTTTATGTAACATGTTTTTTTTATCCTCTGCTTTTTAAAAAAAAAATTAATATTTTATTTTTAGTGAAAATATACACAGCAAAACCTGTTATCATTCCACAGTTTCTAGATATAATGATCAGTGACATTGGTTACATTCTTCACATGGTGTCAACATTCTCGTAATTTCTGTTCTGGTTGTTTCAGTCCCATTAACTTAAACTCCCTGCCTCCCTGTCATAGATTGAATTGTGTCCCCCAAAAATATCTGTCAACTTGGCTGGGTTATTATTCCCAGTATTGTATGATTGTGTACCATTTTGTAATCTGATGTGATTTCCTTATGTGTTGTAAACTCTGTCACTATGATGTAATAAAATGGATTAGCGGCAGTTATACTGATGAAGTCTACAAGATTAGATAGTGTCTTAAGCCAATCTCTTTTGAGATATAAAAGAGAAGCAAGCAGAGATACACGAGGACCTCATACCACCAAGAAAACAGTGCCATGAGCAGAGTGCATCCTTTGGACTTGAGGTTCCTGTGCAGAGAAGCTCCTAGTCCGGGGAAATATCGATGACTATGAGGACCTTCCTCCAGAGCTAACAGAGAGAGTAAGCCTTCCCCTAGAGCTGACGCCCTAAATTTAGACCAGTAGCCTAGAAGACTGTGAGAAAATAAATTTCTCTTTGTTAAATCCATCCACTTGTGGTGTTTCTGTTAGAGCAGCACTAGATGACTAGGACGCTCCCCAACTTCTCATCTATGCTTTAAAATAGCTATTGACCATTTAGTTTTATATAGATAATTTTTAAAAAAGAACGCAGTACTCAAGGATGATAATCTTTAAACTTTCAGCTAAAATGTTACTTAGTTTAAAGGTGAATTCAGGGGATAGTTTCAAGTCAAGGTTTGAAGAGTAACTCAGATTAGTCTTAGGGACTCCTCCAGGTTCAATAGGTTGAGTAAGTCTGGATTCTTTAAGTATTTGATGTTCTGTGCTATATTTTTCTTCCTTTCTATCAGGGTCCATCTACTGTGTCCCTGATCAGAACGTTCAGTAGTGGTAGCCAGACACCATCTAGTTCTGTTCTCAAGGTAGAGGAGGCAGTGGTTCAAGGAGACAATTAGTCCAGTAGTCTGGTTCTTCTATGATTTTGGGTTTCCTTCTTTCTCTTTTGTTCCAGACAAATAGAGACCAATAGTTGTATCTTGGGTGGCTACTCGTAAGCTTTTAAGACCCTCAACACTACTCACCATAATGGGAGGTAGAACATAAACTTTAAAAAATATGTCTGCCAATTAACTGGATTGTCCCACCAGACCATGTCCCTCTGTCTGCTTTTAAGTTTTTCTCTTTATTATTTATTTTAAGTAATTTGATTATGATGTGCTTTAATATAGTTTTCTTTATTTTTCTTGTGTTTCTTTCAGCTTCTTGGGTCTGTGAGTTTATAGCTTTTAACAAACTTAGAAAACGTTCAACTGTTATTTCTTCAAATATTTTTTCTGTCTCCACTCTCTCTGCGTTTCTCCTGGGACTTCAGTTACATGTTTAGTAGGTCACTTGAAGTTGTCCCACAACACACTGATGCTCTTTTTTAAAATTCTTCTTTTTCTCTGTGTTTCATTTTGGAATGTTTCCATTATGATATACTCCAGTTAACTAATCCTTCCCACACCCGTCTACAATATTGTCATGGATTGAATTGTGTCCCCCCTCAAAACTGTGTGTATCAATTTGGCTGGACCATGATTCCCAGTATTGTGTGGTTGTCCTCCATTTTGTCATTGTAATTGTATGTTAAAGAGAATTAGGGTGGGATTGTAACACCCTTACTACTGTCATATCCCTGATTCAATATAAAGGAAGTTTCCCTGGAGTGTGGCCTGCACTACCTTTTATCTTACAAGAGATAAAAGAAAAGGAAGCAAACAGAGTGGGGGACCTCATACCACCAAGAAAGCAGTGCCAGGAGCAAATCGTGTCCTTTGGACCTGGGGTTCCTGCATGAAGAAGCTCCTAGTCCGGGGGAAGATGGATACAAAGACCTTCCTCCAGAGCTGACAGAGAAAGCCTTCCCCTGGAGCTGATGCCCTGAATTTGGACTTCTACCCTACTAGACTTTGGAAAAATAAGTTTCTCTTTGTTAAAGCCATCCACTCATGGTATTTCTGTTACAGCAGCACTAGATAACTAAGACAAATATCTAATCTACTGTTGATCTCATCCAGTTTATTTTCCTCTAATATATCATAGTTTTCATCTCTGAAATTCAATTTGGGTATTTTAAATATCTTCTATGTTTGTATTTAACTTTCTGAACATATGGAACAGAGTTACAGTAACTATTTTAATGTCCTTGTGTGCTAATTCTACATCTGTGTCAGTTCTTAGTTTTGATGGATTTTTCTCTTCATTATGGGTCATATTTTCTTGCTTCTTTCTATGCCTGGTAATATTTGGTTGGATGCCAGATATTGTGAATTTTACCTTTTTGGGTGCTGGATATTTTTGTATTCTTAAAAATAGTCCTGAACTTTGTTCTGTGATGCAGTTAAGTTACTTAAAACAGTTTGATTCTTTCAAACATTTAAATTCATTAGGCAAGGCCAGACTAGCACTTGGTCTTGGACTATTTCCCACTACTGAGGTAAGATTTTTCTGAGTACTGTAGCCAATACCCTGTGTATTGGTATATTTTTCATTCTGCTTGGTGGGAACAGGCACTGCTTCTGGCCCTGTGTGAGCGCTGGGTTCTGTTTCCTCTAGATCTTTGGATGGTTCTTTCCTTGGCTTTGGGTAGGTTCTTCTCACACATGTGCTGATTAGTACTCTACTGAATACTTGAGGGGACCTTCTGCAGATTTCCAGGGTTGTCTCTGTTTGGCTTTCCTCTCCCTGGTACTATGTTTTGTGAATTCTGCCTTGTCTGTCCTATTCTACCTGGACTCTTGGGTCTGTCTCCTCAACTAAGAGAGCTCTCTGGGCTCTGCCTGGTTTTCCCCTCCCCGCTTCATGGCCTAGAAACTCTCTTGAGGCTGTAAGGTGGGGCGATCATAAGACATACCTTGTTTGTTTCTGTCGGGGATCATTCTCCTTTACTTGATGTCAACTTTCTTGAAAACCGCCTTGTTCATATATTTTGTCTGGTTTTTAATTTTTTGTTGTTGTTGCTGTAATTTGTCTCTTCATCCTTTTAGATTTTCTATATACGCAGTAATATTGTCTGTAGAGAACAAAAGCTTATTTCTTCCTTTGCAATAGATAGATATTTTATCTCTTTTTGTTGCCTTACTGTGGTAGATAGCATCTCCAGTATAATGTACAATAAAAATGGTTGTAATAGGCATCCTTGTCTCATTTGCATTTTAAAGAGAATACTTCCAACATTTTACCGTTTAATATGGTGCATATTGTTGGATTTTTTGTAAGTATACTTAATTGGATTAAGGAAGTTCCCTCTACCCACATTTGCTAAGAGTTTTAAAATCATGAATGACTATTGAAAGTAATAAAATTCTTCTAATACATCTATTTGGGATGATGAAATGATATTTCTCTTTATTACATTAATGTGTTGAACTACATTGATTTTTTTTTTTTTTTTAAATTTAAAACCAACCTTATATTCCTGGGATAAATCCAAATGGGTTATGGCGTATTTTTTTTCTTTATAAAAAGTTGCTGATATGTTTAGCTAATAGTTTATTTAGGAATTTCACTTATAAATGAAACTGTCCTGTCACTTCCCTTCTTATAATGTCCTTAACAGTTTTTCATAGTAAGGAAAAGCTGGCCTCATAAAATGAGTAAGGAAATAAGTAAGTGTTTCTTGTTTTTCTAGTCTCTGAAAGAGTTGTTTAAAATTGGCATTATTTCTTTTCTAAATGTTTGGGAAGATTTGCTGTTGGGCCTAGAGTTTTTTTTTGGGTGGGGGAGGAAGGGAAGGTTTAAGTTACAGATTCCATTTCTTTAATATTCATAAGACTGCTCTGATTTCTATTCTTCTTGTTTCAGTTACTGCAAATACATTGTATTTTTCTAGGATTTGTACATTCCTTATACATTTTCTAACATATTAGCCTAAAGTTGTTCATAGCTTTTTAAAAATTATATCTTTTTAATATCTATGTAGAATCTATAGTGATGTTTCCTTTTTCATTCTGATATTGGTTATTTGTGCCTTTTTCCCCCCTTATCAATCTCACTGGATTTTATAATCAGGCCTGATTATCTTTGTCTCTTAATTAGACTGTTAAGTTAACTGATGTTTAATGTAATTATTGATATACTTGGGTTAAAAACATCATCTTACTATATACTTTATATTTGTCCTGCATCTTCTGTGTTCCATTTTCCCTTTTCCTTCCCTTTCTTTACAATCATGTTCTCCCTGTAGTTTGGAAGCTAGATAGTCTTCTGTGATCTTTTTGGTGCTTACCCTACATATTTTAACATACAAACTTGGATTATAAAAGATTAATATTAATTGCTCTTACCCTTTTTTCAGACAAACACAAGAAGTTTAGGAAACGTCATAAGCATTTACTTACTCTCGTGCCTTACCTGCTATTGTTGTCATGTATTAATGCTGTATATATTTTTAACCGTAGAAGACATTATTATTATTATCTTATAATAATTTTATTTACTGTTAGCCTTTACTTACACTTACACATATATTTGCTGTTTTCCTCAGTCTGCTATTTATCTTTCATATTTTCATAGTATTTTTTAAGTCCTAGAAATATTTAATTTTTTAATTTGTTGAATCTATCAGCTATTTCCTTTAGACTTTCTGAGTCTTGTTTAGAAAGGCCTTCCACACCAAGATTATAAAAATATTCTCTGATGATTTTACCCTCCCTTTTCAGAAAAATATTTTGACTTAATTCATTCAGATCTGTTGTTCTATGCTATATGAAGGTAAGAATCTGACTTACTTTTTTCCCAAGTGATTAGCCCATTGACTTACCACTGCTTATTGAATATTTACCCTTTTCCTCAGGGTTGAGATACAATCTTCTTACATAATAGCTTCCTTATAAACACAGGTCTGTTTTGGGAATATTTTTCACAATAAATGATTTTCTTGTGTCAATATTCCAATTGTATTAATTGCCAAAATATGCTATAATTCACCTGGAACTGCAGTGCATGAAAACATTGTCCTGTATTCTATAATGATGGGTCATTGCGATTGGATGGGAATCTGATGTTTCTAGCTTGTAGTCACCAAACATATAGCCTGATAGAGATACGCAGAAGGGTTCTTTGAACAAAATTGTGATATAGGTGAGAAAGATGGTCCCTTCTCTTTTCTTCTGAACTCCCTTTCCAGATCTCCAGGATTCCAGGGTCTTAATGCAATCCTAGGCTACACAGGGCTCTTCCCTAGACCTGCTTTCTTGTAGCAATATCAGTTTCTCTGAACTTGCCTTTTAACCATCTCTACCAAATTCTGTTCTCTCCTGGTCTGTACTAGAAAGACTCTGAGAAAAGAATTTATGCTAAGGTGTTGATGAGTAACAAAGGTGTTGTTGTCTTGGCAAATATGTGGCATAATACAATGTGTATCCTCCTGTACCTACACCTAAGCAGCCATAGTATACTTTTTTGTTGGTCCTGAGCTCGACCTCAAAATCCTTCTCAGCACAGCACTCCAGGGAGTCACTAACACTTCAACAGAATGGACTTGTGGGTTGGAAATAGTTTTCCGTCCCTGAAATGAAGTTTTCTTTTCCCAGGGAAAAAGGACATTAAAGAACTGGAGCCATGATGGGCCACTCAAATAAAGTTGTAGATGGAAACCTGTGGATCTATGTATAAAGCCCTGTAGGTTCAACAAGCCCTGCATTAAAAATATAACATCGCCTGATAGTGGAATAGCATTGCAAATAATCATTATTATTTGTATGGTTAAAGAGATTCTGGGCTGAGAGTCACAATCCAAAACTAAACCCTTCACAATTTCCTGAGGATTTAACAGGATTATTCCATCTTTGTTCCTATTTAGCTCTGTCTTAAAGGGATTTTGAGGCAAAGTGTATGCCTCACTAAATTTTTCCCATGTCTTTTCACTGTAGACACAACAATGCAAATAAGACCGAGTTATGAACACACTGGCATATTTCTAGAACAGGTGTTTTTTTTTGTGTGTGTTTGTTTGCTTTTTTAAAATGAACCTAGAAAGTTTTGGAGCTCATGAAGGAAGAATCTAGTTTTGCTGTATTGATGTTTTGGTATCACAAATTACAGGCCAACTGAAATTTATGAGCACAAGCTCAACATACTTCATGCGTGATTTGAGTTCATCTGTGGGAAATAGACAAAGGCGAAAAGTAAATTATGAGGTAAGGAATAGTATTCACTAAGCATTTGAGTGTGTTTTGTCAGCAGATTAGTTGATTCATGGTTAACAAAAGAATGTATTAAACTGTGCTTTATGAGGGATTAGCTTCTTATTGCTTATATGAAATAGGTGTAATCTTATTTTATTATTAGTGCAGAACAAGTGTGCTAAGTCTTGAAAGGTGTGCTCACCCTTGAGGTTGAGTTTATCTGATGCCCTTCGGGAAAATGTTTCAGGTGATTAGTCAATATACCTGAGTGATGCCCCCTAGCTAGCTACTTGCTGCCTCTTTATTGGTCAAAAATAAATTCAGTATTGTTTCTTTATCAGGGAAATCACGACAGAAGTTTTGCCCTGTGTTATCCACAGTAACACAGTTATAATTTATGTAATGCTACACACTTATTGAGCTCTCATTATACACTCAGTGTTTTACCAAGGGCTTTACATGGATTATTTTATTTAATCCTCAAACTTGACATCTGAGGTAGATACTGTTATTATCTTAATTTACAAAGAAGATAAAAAAATACATTAAGGTCTCACAGTAAGTTCATGGGTTCATGGTACAGTCTCTCAATCACAGTAGCACACTGAGGTCTCTTACTCTGCTATATAGGCATTTAACTTAAAACATTGTCTTGACCAGTTGGGGCAATATCTGTTTCACTGAACCTGTCTTTTAACTGTCTCCACCAAATTCTATTGTCTTCTGGTCTATGTTGGAAAGATTCTCACAAGAGAGTTTACGCTAAGACGTTGATGGCTAATAAGAGTTTTTGTAGTCATGGCAAATATGTGGCATAATACAATGTGTATCCTCCTGCACCTACAACTAAGCAGTCATGGTGTACTTTTTTGCTAGTCCTAGGCTAGATCTCAGAATCCTGGCTGGGAGACTATACGGCATAGTGGGAGTGCCATGCACTTTGCAGTTATACAGTCCTAAGTCCAAATTTAAATGCCACTATATGCTGTTTGAGTAAAATTCGTAATCTAGCTGAAACTCAGGTTGCTCACTGAGAAAATGAAGGCACTGATACTTCACTTACAATATTGTGAGGATTAAATCAGTCTATCATTGTGAAGTGCCTGGCCCCAAGTAAATCCTGCAACAACAATGACTTTCCTATCCTTTCGCTCAAATTCTCAATTTTGTTATATGATCATGTACTCCGATTTCCATCATATTAAACTAAAACGCAGTTCCAGTTGAAGGGAAAGCTGGCTAGGTGATTCTTTTTTCTCTCCCATGACTCTGTAGAAGAGGGAACTGTCAAAATTGCTTAGGTTCAGCATTTTAAATAAAACCATCTCTTTGCAGGAGAGACATTAGTGTAAGGTATGCTAGGAAAAAACCCCTAAATATTCTAAAAGCAAATATTCAGGTCCAGAGCTCTTGTTCTGGGGAGCTACATTAGGTTCCTTAAGTAATATGGTAACTGGAGGAGGTCTCTGTTATTTCTTTCTCTTTCCTACCTCAATCTGTGCATAGTTCAGAAGGGCCATTCATTGGCCTTTTGTCTGCTCCACTATTAGAGAGAATTTGTTAAATTTGGCCCTGTTTGCCAAATTTGGAACAGCCAGATAACAGGAAAGAAGAGGAGCCACAGGTCCTTGCTTCAGTGTTTCAAAACTTTAATTTCTACAACATAAAATATTTGTTGAATTAAAAAATGCATTTATTATTATCTACTTTTAACTATTTTAGTTCTGTTTTGACTAGTAATAAATTGATAATAGGAACTTTTTTCCTGAAACTGTAAATTTCCTGGTGTTCCAAGTTTTTATTGAAGCCATCTATTTTGGAAAAAAAAAAAGAGTACAGCCTTTAAAAACAAACTTTGCATGGACTGCAATTTTTGTTTTAACAGCATCAAAATTAACTGATTGCTTTGTATATAGCTATCACATAGTATTGTGTAATTTTTTTTTCCTGCAGAGTTTTTATGTATGCATGCTCACTAGTTCCATTGTTTGATGCACAAATATATATCTTCCACTTCAAAATGTGTGTGTAAGCAATGCTGGGTTGTGCTAACCACCATCCGTACTTTTCTTCATTCCTTAATAAAGAAATGGCATTGAATGGCCAACAATTAATTGCTTAGCAACATAGGGCTTTCAAGCAAGCTGCTGCTTTTCAGAATCAGGGAAAAGAAACCCTATCCATGTACTTGGTCTGTGATTGGAACAGGAATTTTGCTACCCATAGCTCTTCTTAACAGCAATGGATGCCAGCAGGTTTATGACTCCATCCCTAGAGTTATTGCCCCCAAGAAATAATATTTCAATTGAAGCTATCTCTGCAAGATATCTCTATAAAGATTTTCTTCTACTTTGTGCTTTGAAACATATACTGTCATTACACCATCCCTTCTTTGACCAATGCTGTCAGTGATGTAGATGGCAGAGGTGTAGGTATATAAGTTAAGATTATTTTTTGAATTGAAGTATTGAATGAAGACAATGAGGTCTGCTGGAAACCATACCAATAGCCAATGCTCAAACATTTTCCAGTATCTACATACTGCCAAAAAATAAGAAAAATTTGAAGCAGAGTATCTTTTGATTTGGTAGAGTGATTTTTCTGACCGAAGATAGTAATATAATACCAAACATTCTCTAAGTCAGCCTGATGATCCGTGAAAGCCGTTATTTAGACATGTTGTACGAACAAGCACCATGTTCTCAAACATATATTGCTTGAGATGTGCATTCTTAGAAAAAGTGTGGTGCAGATTGACACATTGGCATAAACATGTGGAAATGATCAATGTAGCAGAGAGTTAAAGCTTTACTCTGCTCAACACTTGATAGTTTATAATTTTCAGTGAAGTTATCTTTAGCAATTAACCTGTGATGTTTCTTTTAAAAAGTCCGTTAATTGGAATCTTTTTTTTGGGGGGGTGTCTTGGAGTTTTAGGTTATTATCTTAGATGCATAGAATTACTGCCGTTCTTCTGAGGTTGGTCTGAAGAGGTGCTGGTTTTCCTAATTCCTAATGCAGCGGCCGTAATAACAATACTTAGCACTTACGGGGGGCTCCACTTCTCAGTTTCAAAGTACTTTACAAATATCAATTAATTGCTTTGAATGGGAAGCTCTGCAGCTGGTGGGGGAAAAAAAGGAGCACACAGTGATTGGCTCATTATCATTTACAGCTGTTGAAAATGTTCTTCAAAGAAATAATTACAGATTTTCCTATATATTTAAGGAAAAAGGGAGCAGGGAGAAGGCTACTAAGGGTCTTCTGTAACAAACAGCTCTCGTCTTTTCATTTTTTCTTGAAAGCAGCCGCTTTATTGTAAACATTTATCGTCTCCTGAACAAAAAGAACAAAATTGCTACAACACCCCTTCTCCAAGAAAATGCAGGATAGTAAATCCTCTTCTTGAAAATAATCCCAGTCTCACCACTTTTCAATTTCTGGGATGTTCAGCTTTTTCTTTTTCTTTTTCTTTTTAAATCAGTAGTAGGGGCTGCTGCTGGACTTTGCCTGATGCAGCCTTCTTTAATGTCTGATCCAATGTTGGCTTTTTCCGGCTTTAATTATGCATGAAAACAGAACAAGCAGACAGTAATTGATAGTGCTTCTTGCATTGTTTTCGACAGAGCTTTATCACCATAAGGGGGCCGGAAGAAACTATCCAAACTGTCTCCCTGTCACCAAGAAGAAATACAGGCAGCCCGAGACATACAAACAGATTTCTTTCTCGTCTTTTCCTTTCTTTTTGCATCTTTTCTTTCTTTCTCTTCTTTTTCATAATGTGAATCTCCTGGTTGGGCAGATAAGCTGCTAATTCTATTAATTTTCTTATCAAAATCAGCAAGGTAACTGAAGCTTCCAATTTAGTGATTTATTATCCTGAGCAAGCTGTGCAGAGTGTGCCTTTCATATTCTGTAATTGGCACTAGAGGGGAAGAGACTTTCAAGGGAGATGCACTCAGCTAACCGTTTCCATTTCAATTGACTATTGAGCAAACAAATGGAGTGTCCTTTCATTGGTTTAAATCATTTAAAATGATAAAGCTAGCAATTCTGCGTTTGAATATATGTCAGTGGATATCTGTGAGCAAGATGCCGACCTCTAAGACACTGAAAATATGAGCATAATAACATCCTTCTATAGGATTTGCCATCAATAAAACATCCAAGTGCGATATGTTAATTGACATGCAAAAGGCCAAAATTGATCATGCACGCAATCTGACCCTTATTATTACACCATCCTCAAAGCCCCTGAAATAAACATCTTTCCCTTGCACACTGAGTGTTGGATTCTTTTGTGTGTGAAAGGTGGCTGCATAAACAGTGGGCCCTGGTATTTAAGCACTGAAATAGAAACCAGCACCAAGGGCAGGAACATCATTCATCAGACAGGGGAGAAAGTGAGAAGAAATTGGATACTAGGGGTGAGTGGGACTGATTTAGACACAGAGAAGAGAGATTAGGCTTCAGATGGGAAAAGTAGCTACAATTTGTTTGGTGTCATTTGAGAAGTTTGGGAAGGCTCTTCTGCCTCAAACATTACTCTCAGTAAAATAGAAAGTGGATCTATAGGCATCCATTTCTTTGTTTCTGAGCACCATCTCCCTTAAAAAATAAATTTTATATAATAATAACTATCAACTAGTTTAATCATTGCAAATAATACTACATATATTAATTGCTCTACTTAAATCTAACAGCAAGGTGCTAATACCCCCATTTAATAGATAATGCTTAGAGAGGCTGGAGAGGATAAGTAACTTGCCTGATTTCACTTGGTTAGAAAATGTTCAAGCTGGTAATCTGAACCCAGAGCCATGAGATATGAAGCTCTGTCCTTTAATCACTATGTTATTTATCCTCTAGACTTGTATTTATGGAAGAAGTAACACTCGAGGACCTTAAATCATGAATATAAATCACACCTTGAATTACACCATACAGAAACTCTTGAATTCATCTTTTGAAAGCTTAGAAATTTTTGGTACTTAAAACTTCAAAGAAAACTCATATTAAAAGTTGAATCACTTTTTCACTTGAAATACAGTTTTGACAGTTTGCAACATCCCTCCTAATTATTTGGGATCATTTTTGCCATTAGAATTCCTGAGAGGAACCGGCCAGGGGACTATTTTCCTTTGTAGACCGCTGTCCATGGTACCAGTCACTGGGAAATGTACTGCAGGAGTGTGCACAATGATTTAGACATTTGTTTGGGCTTTTAATCTTTTCTCATCTACACGCACCACCAAAATAAAAACCACTGAAGTATGTGCCCTATAAATCTGCTTGTTCTCTCACTCCTCAGAAATATTTCAGAAAGTACTGACACTTGTAATCAGAACTGGGCTTAGATGCTGCCTCCTTTTGATTCAGTGATCCTGCACTCCTTCCTTTTCCATTTGAAACAGCACAAAAGTAGTAGGGGCCAGAAGCGCATGGACTGGGGCCATACTGCTGTCAGAAAGATGTAAAATCTACTTACGTGAGATGAATTTCCACCTGATTTCAAGTGTGTTGACTACTGAATTAAGAGAAGAACAAGTTGAGAGGGTACTTAGTAAGTGTTCTAGGTTTATGTAGATGGGGAAAAGCCACTGAGTCCCACATGGGACACAGCAAAAAGGCAGGTGTATCAGGGTAGTGATACAGTGCAAGTATTCGTTGAGAACATACTCGCAAGAGACTTTTGGAGATCATTTGCAAACTAAAGAGGCTTGACAATAATTAGCAAGATTTGGTTTTAAAGAAAGACTATGGGACCTTGTTAAGGGAAGAGAGAAGTAGATAATAATAATCGTGGGAATAATAATTCTCTGAGATGCCAAGAGGTGTGCAAAATCTAACATGGTGAAGGAAATATGAAAAACTGGACCAAAGGAGGGGAGAAAAAGAACAATGTTTGTAATAATTATTACTATTTTTGAAACACTGTGTGTCATGAGAAGTCCCTGGGTGGTGCAAATGGTTAACATAGTCGGCTGCTAACCGAAAGGTTAGATATTCAAGTCCACCCAGAGATGCCTTGGAAGGAAGTCCTGGTGATCTCCTTCCAAAAAATCAGCCATTGAAAACCCTATGGAGTACAGTTCTACTCTGACATACATGGGGTCACTATGAGTTGGAGCCAACTTTATGACAACTGGGTTTTGTTTTTTTTTTTTGCTTTTGTTTTCTTAGAAGTTTGGAAGGCTCCTGTGCTGTGTGATTTCTATGTATTATCTCATAGGATTATTATTATTTCAATTTTACAGCTTAAGAAATTATCCAGTACTCATTATACGCTCTAAATTGTTTTGCAAGAACATAATAGTGTGATGAATTCTACAATTTTAAAATACTTGTTACTAGTGGAATATGAGTTGTAAAAACATGAATTCTGTGGATTAAAAAGAAATAAAAACTATCTATGAAATAATTAAGTTTTGAGAACAACTGATTCAATAGTTTTACTAAGAGTATAGTGTTCTTAACCCTTATTGTTAGTAGTATAATTTCAGTCAAGTCCCAGAAACTCTCTGATTTTCAGTGAAAGGTGGATTGAAATCTGCCGTTACCTACTCTACAAAAATATTTTGAAAATAAATCAGAACACACATATTAAAACAAAGCATAATTGTGAGGAAAGGCATTTTATAAAACAAATTATTATTTTAAAGTTAGCATATATACATTTTTCAAGAATGGGTGGTGCTGTCTAGGACAAAACTAGCACTCTATTTGTTTGCTTCCAAGTTTCCATCTGTATCTTCTCTGTACAAAGGTGACTTTGACTTCAAAGGGCAATGGGAATTGGATCTGATATGAAAATGAGACTAGGAAATATATGGTCTTTCAGGAAAAGGTCATTACATACTGTACAGAAGCTCAACTTTTATTTTGATTAAGTACTTTTTTCAGTGGGATTTACTAGCTAATTACTTGCTCTGTTTTCTGGCTTGGGGAGGCTTGCTTGATCTATAATGTCTACTAAAGGACTTAGGAGCCTCCAGGTTTGTGTGATTTTATGTAAAATTATTAATATTAATAATAATTAACCATAAATGGTAACTAGGGTAGGCCAGATGGCCTTTCCTTCTTTCAAAAACTTCATGTTCCTATTTTCAAAAGGTAGTGGTGGTATCGCAAAGACACAGGTGATATTTTAAATTAAGTTATCGATCTAGGGGTGAAGTTTAGATAATTTACTGAGGAAGGGACTGCCTTTCACTTATATCAGATTGGAAGCTCTAAATATCATCTGCTTATGTCACAGGTAAACTTTTTGTCTATTTGTAGCCATGCTGAGTTTGGGGCTTCTGTTGGCCTCATTTTTAAGACCCTCATCCATTAATGTTACTAGGTATTAGTTGATATCACTGGTAATTAGTCTTTTAAGTTGCAACCAGATGGAATGTATAAATTACTAGAAGTTTCCTGCCAGGCACAAGTGTAGATTATTCATGGACGTATGGCACTTTGCTCTGCTTCTAATAAGAAGATACAAACAGTATGCAGTTGGAAAAACTGAACTTCTTTACACTTTGCCTTGATTCCAACAATTGCTGGCTATTAACCTCTGGTACATCTGGAAACACAACAGGCTGAGTTCTTTTTTTGTTGTTGTTGTTAGACTTATTTTACCTTCTTTAATTATCCTCTACCTCTTGGTTCCCTCTCCTATTCCTTCTTGTTTAAAATCAGTAGCATCTCACTCCAGAAGTCTTGTCTGCAGTGAATGTAGTATTGCCAAGAATTTCCTTTCCTTGGCCAGTGGTAGGAAAGTGGGGGTCATGGGGGTGGGAGGTGTGATTAGATTATATTTTCCTCAAGGGACATCTAACCTTGAGTATCTGTGTCATCCAATTGCAGCCCTGCTCAGGCATATGAGACTAGCCTATGAGGAAAGAAAGTTGGCCATGAGGCTTTTGAGCCAGCCTCCTTTTCGTATGATTATGCTTTTTTGGCAAAACCCTTCTCCTGGATAAACCCTAGTAGTCACCTACTGTTTTCCACGCCTACGGTCAAGCAGTGAAGCATGTCTGGAGAAAGCAAAATGAGAGATTGTTGTTGTGTGCCTTTGAGTTGATTCTGACTCATAGTGACCCAATAGGATGGAGTAGAACCGCCCCATAGGGTTTCCAAGGCTGTAATCCTTATGGAAGCAGACTGCCACATCTTTCTCCCAAACTGTGGCTGGCGGGTTCAAAGTGCCGACCTTTAGGTTACAGCCAAGTGCTTAACGATTGTGCCTCCTATGTAATTAATGTATACATTAGAAACCCAGCTTAAGTGAGCTTAAGCAAAAATGGAAATTTACTGGGTTATGTAAGTGGAAAGCTAAAGAAGTGATCTAGCTTTGGAAATGGTTAAATCTAGACATTCAATCAGTATCTTCAGGGCTTTGTCTTTCTCTCTGGCTTGATGAAAAAATGGCATCTAGCAGCCTTAACTAAGCTTATGTTATCTTTCAACTTTTAATAGCAGTGAAAGGGAAAGAACATTTTTCCTGATAATGCTGATGAACATTTCAGGCTGGCCTCTGATTGGCCTAACTTGGGTCATGTGCCCTTCCTTGAACTAATAATTCAGGTCTTAGTCTTATGTCTACTCCTGGGTCATGGTCCAGGCTAGAGCCACTTAAATCTCTTGGACTGAGCAGGCTTACAATAGACTGGATGAAAGGAAAATCCATGTCAATAACTAAACTAAAAACAATGCTCAGAATTGCTTGGCACTCCTTCTACGACCTTCTAGTTGAGTTATATTTCCACTCTTAACAACAAATATTTTAAACTGTTTTCACTGTTATCAAACCTCGGATATCTCCCTACCTCATTCCAACTTTTTATCGCTCAAAGAATGACTTTTTCTTCTATCTTAAAAGACATCTGAAATCAACAGATGCAAAGTCCCTCCATCAATTTCCTGCTACCTAACACATATATATTTTACTTGGCTCCACAATCAACTCCCATGGAAGCAGCAGTTGAGAAATCAAACGACCTACTGCAGTGGGCAAATCTGCTGCAAAAGACCTCTTTAAAGTGTTAAAAAGCAAAGATGTCACTTTGAGGACTAAGGTGTCGCTGACCCAAGCCATGATATTTTCAACTGCCTCGTATGCATGTGAAAGATGGACAATGAATAAGGAGGACCGAAGAAGAATTGAGGCCTTTAAAAATTATGGTGTTGACAAGGAATATTGAATATACTATGGACTGCCAGAAGAGTCTGTCTTGAAAGAAGTACTGCCAGAATCCTTCTTAGAAGTGAGGATGGTGAGATTTCATCGCATGTACTTTGGACATGTTATGAGGCGGGACCAGTCCCTGGAGAAGGACATCATACTTGGTAGAGTAGAGGGTCACGAAAAAGAGGAAGACCCTCAATGAGATGGATTGACATAGTGGCTGCAACAATGGGCTCAAACATAGCAACGATTGTAAGGATGGCACAGGACCAGGCAGTGTTTTGTTCTGTTGTACATAGGGTCACTGTGAGTCAGAACCAACTCAACAGCACCTAACAACAACAACACGCATATATACTTACATTTGTTTCCATACTATTCCATTGTCTTACAATGTAAGAGGGGCTTCTCTTTCTGTTTATGGCCAGTGCTATCATGTGTGCTTTATGTTCCCAGGTGGCACAAATGGTTAAGCTCTGGGCTACTAAGCAAAAGGTTGGCAGTTCAAACCCACCCAGAGGCACCTCAGAAGAAAAGCCTGGCAATCTGCTTCCAAAAGGTCACAGCATGAAAACCCTATGGAGTGAGTTCTATTTTGCAGCACATGTGGTTTTCAAGAGTCCTAATTGACTCAATGGCACTAGTTTTTTACTGGTAACGCTCACGTACTAACTGTCCCCCGACTTCTTAACATTCTACTGCATTCTCCTACCTGCCTGGAACATTTCCATTGTTTTCTTTTACTTTTAATAAAACTTTCCATTGGTCCTCCATCTCGTCTCTAGCTACTCCCCTAAAGCTTTCCTTTCTTCACAGCCAAAGTCCTTGTGAACAATGACGATTCTTATTGTCTCCATTTCCTCACTTCCCACTTATTTCTTCACCCAGTCTAGTCTCGTTTTGACCAAAACAGCAAACCTTGCTATGGCCCTCCTATTTAAAACTTTCCAATGTCTATCTATTACTCTTAGAATAAAAATTCAAATTTTCAAAATGGCCTGGACGGCTCTAGATAGTTTGGTACCTCTGCAGATCCTAAGCTACATACTGCACCACTCTCTTCATTTCACACTACAACTATCTTCTTTCAGTTTCTCATACATATTGTATAAACTTCACAGCAGGAACTAGCTGGTACGTTCAAACTGCATAATGGAGGAGAGTCTTTCCTTATGAAGGTGTGGGCAGGGTTAAGAGAAACCAACAACAGATGATGGAGCATCTGAGAGATGTTACCAACAGTGTAGGTCCCTGTAGGTGCGAGAGAAGGGAATGGTTCTTTAGACAGTTGTAGCTATAGCTATAGGATAAGGCTACCAAATGGAAGGTGTGCCCTTAGATAGAAGCTCACAGCTATTGCCAACCTAAAGCCCAGCAAGGAGAGAGTCAGAGGAATAAATACTCTAAATGATTAGCTAAAACTAACTAACAGAAGCCAGAGGGCAAGGGACCCTGGTTGATATAGTCCGTAGAGGTTAGCCTCCTGAGGTGCAGGGTAGGGTAGAGAGGATGTAGAGTGAATTTGGAAGGGTAATAGATGATCTTCAGCTCCTTCTCATCACTGCAGTTTGTACATGCTGCTCCTCTGTCTGGAATGCTCTTTGATGCTGATCCTCTTCAACTAGTTAATTCCTTTTCATCCTTCAAATCTCAGCTGTAATGTGTCTTAGAGAAGCCATCTGTAACCAATTGATAGGTTAAGGGCCTTCGTTTATGCTGTCATGGAACCTGATTCCTTTCCTTCTCAGCACTTGTCTAAGTTTGTAATTATCCTGCCACTAGTATGATAATTTAATGTCTGATTCCTCCGTAAACTTTCTACTCTATATCTAATTCATGATGGAATCTCTAGACCCTAGCACACGATGCCTAGAATACAGTAGGAACTCACTATACATCTGCTGAATGAATACATAGACTGAAAATGTCACCACAGTACACAAAAACATTTACCAAATTTTGTTTATAACTAATTTGTGATTCCTTTCTCACACTATTATCTTTGGTCTAGGCACATGCTGTTTTGCTAGGCTGACAAATGCTTCTGTGCTTTGGCCAGATGGGCATAATATTGCCTGTTTTCAAGACTGCTTGAAATTCATGATTCTTGGATACCTTTTTTTGGTAACTACATTGTTTTTCCTTTGTAAACTTGTGCTTGGTCAGTCACCTTTCACTAAATGCAAAATATCTGATTGACATCAACATGCTTTTCTTTCTAAGGCAGGAAAGGATTTAATGACTTAAAAACGACATACATGGGCACTGTTAAATATTGTGGCCTCTGCCACCTCAGCTCTGCTCTCTGCTCAGTTAACACATATCTCAGTTAACACATGTTTGTTGAGTGCCTACTACATGCCAGACAGTGTTAAGTGCTGGAGATACAAAGATGAATAGGACACAGTCTTGCTCTTAAGTTTAGAGTCTGGTGGGAGAAACAGACACATAATTAATTAATACACTCTCTGGTAAGTGTGGTGATTAGAAATGGATTTTCTGTGAAGATAGATTTTCTGATGTTTAGGCTTCAGAGCTCCACTTGTTGAGCCTCTTTGAAAGCCCTGGCAATGTCACACGGTCATATGTTTTTGTAAAATTTACAAATGTTAGCTATTTTAACTGTACTCAAGTAAGAGTGTGTAGTCTATCTCTACTCTGACTTCTCTTACATCTCACTTCCCCTTGTGTTGAGTAGCGTAAGACTATTGTTAGCTGCTGTTGAATCAATTCTGACTCATGGTGACCCCATGTGTGCAGAGTAGAACTGCTCCATAGGGTGTTCAAGGCTGTGACCTTTTGGAAATAGATTGCCAGGCCTGTCTTCTGAGGTGCCTCTGGGTGGGTTCCAACAACCAAACTTTCTGCTAGTAGTCAAGCACTTAACCATTTATCAGAAATTCTGTGTAGCAACATAGACAGTTTGTGTATAATGTAACATAGTCTATGAACCCCAACTATTAAGCATTTTGGGATTTGGCTAAGGAGAATTTAAGTTGAAGATATGTTTTGTTTGGGTTTAATGGGATATATTTATGTTTTACATCACTTCCATGTATAGTTAAGCTGTTGCTAATCATCTTGGTGTAGGAATGTCTTCTAAGAGGGCCCATTGTGCCAATTTACCTGGCATTGGGAAGGTGCAGACCCAGAATTTGTAAGATGATATGAATATTTTCCAAAGTACCTGGCTACAAATAGAATGTGAGTGGAGAAAAAAAAAAACAGAAACAAAAACACAAGATTTGAAATGTAAGAATTTAGAAAATAGTCTATGGAAACTCTTCTAGTCATTGAACGTGTCAAACTGTAAGCAAAGGCTTTGATTCTCATGGATGTTTAGTTAGAATAAAAGATCTTTCACATGTAGTTATAAACATCATGTATTATCATTTTTTAATTTTTTGTTGTGCTTTAGATGAAGGTTTACAGAGCAAATTAGTTTCTCATTAAACAATTAACACACATATAGTTTTGTGACATTGGTTGCCAACCACGCAACATGTCAACACTCTCCCTTTCTCGACCTTGGGTTCCCCATTTCCATCCGTCCAGCTTTCCTGTCCCGTCCTGCCTTCTCGTCCTTGCCTCTGAGCTGGTGCACCCATTTAGTCTCATATACATGGTTGAGCTGCGTGTATTATTGTTTGTTTTATGAGCCTGTCTAATCTTTGGCTGAAGGGTGAACCTCAGGAGTGACTTCATACTGCATTAAAAGGGTGTCCCAGGGCAATACTCTTGGAGTTTCTCCAGTCTCTGTCAAACCAGTAAGTCTGGCCTTTTTTTTGAGCTTGAATTTTGTTCTACGTTTTTCTCCAGCTCTGTCTGGGACCCACTGTCGTGATCCCTGTCAGAGCAGTAGGTGGTGGTAGCCAGGCACCATCTAGTTGTGCTAGACTCAGTCTGGTGGAGGCTCTGGTAGCTGTGGTCCGTTAGTCCCCATATATTATTTTTTGATGGGAATCTTTAGAAACATAATTTACCAGAAACTCAGTGTTTGTAACAACAGAGAGAGATTATGTATAATGTAGCTTGTCTTATGAACCCCAACTATCAATAATAACAAATTTTGGTCAACTATGGCAAAAGAAAGACTGAATTATATTTCTCCTCTATCTATGGAAAATATTATAAAATAATTATCATATGAAGAGGTGATAAAGAGTAAGCAGCCAACAAGTAGGGAAACAAGTAGGAAAAGTATTCTAGAGCTATCAGGCAGTTGACTAATTAAATATGATATTTTTTTGTTTTTTCAGCAAATGTTATATTTTTCAGCTTTTTAAAATTTTTGATTTGATGTCATTTTTCTCATAAACACATTCACTTTTGCACCTAATTTTGTATTTGTAGTTTTGTATTATTTTGCTTAAAGTTGTGCTTAAGAAGGGTGTCAAGAATTGTATGTTTCAGATCCCATAAACTTAGATCTGTACCTAGCAATGATAAAGGTACCAAACCAAAAACCAAACCCGTTGCTGTCGAGTCAATTCTGACTCATAGCAATCCTGTAGGTCAGAGTAGAACTGCCCTATAGAGTTTCCAAGAAGCACCTGATGGATTTGAGCTGCCAAACTTAACCACTATGCCACTAGGGTTTCCAGTGATAAAGGTAGGCATTAATTATTGGGGAGTTTACAGGAAAGGCCATGTCACCCAGTTTTGAATGGGAGTGGTAGGGGAAAGTCAGTGATCAAATGCTTCCTTAAAGAGGGACCACTTAAGCTGAGATCTAGAGGGTTTGTAGGAGCTTTCCAGATAAACCCTCTAAATTGCAAAGAAGCTTGTCCAAATCATGGAATTTCTTTTTAGTCTTGGAGAGAGGAAGTTTGGTACGGAGTCCCATGGACTGATTTTGAGTGCCCTATGGAGAAAGATGGTTAGGGCCAAGAACTTGTGGAACCTCAAGGATGCTTGGGACTCCAACGAGAACTATTTCAGAGCTTGGGGGACCGTCTTTCTGCCTCTGCACAGAACCCAGAATTGTTCTGGGTTCAGCCTTCTTGGCATGGGCAATGGTGTAACCTTGATGATGGGTGGTAGCCAGGAAGATTCCTTGAGTGACTGCGCAGGGTGTAGAGGAGTATCCTTGGGAACCAGAGCCAGAGAGAAAGAACAGGCGATCATCTGGGATCATTAAAGTTGTGTGTCACCTTGGCTGGGCCATGATTCTTAGTGGTTTGGCAGTTATGATGTAGTTTGGCAGTTTGTATGATGATGTGATCACTTCCATGATGAGATTTGATATAATGTGATCACCTCCATGATGGGATCTGCTGCGAGTAGCCAATCAGTTGAAAGGGAGTTTCCTTGGGGGTATGGCCTGCATTGAATATAAGTGGACTTTCTGTCAAGGCTTTCAGGCTTTTGCTTGCTATGGATCCTGCAGCTGACTCCTGTTCATCTGACCTCCAGTTCTTGGAACTTGAGCCAGCAGCTTACCTGCCATCTTGCCTACTGATCTTGGGATTCGTCTATCTTCGAAGCCTGTGAGCAAGAGCCCTGCTGTCTGATCTGCCAGTCTTGGGTTCATCAGCCCCTGCAGCTAGGTGAATCAGGAGAAACCTCCAGCCTGACCCACAGACTTGGGACATTCCAGCCTATACAACCACGTGAGCCATTTCCTTAATATAAATCTCTCTCTATTTATGTACTTTACTGGTTTTGCCTCTCTAGAGAACCCAGCCTAAGACACCATCTAATTTTGTGGTGTCTTCAGCTGGAAGACTGGTTTGTAGGCTCATTTATTTATTGAATAAATATTTATCGAATGCCTACTATGTGCCAGATCCTATTCTAGGCTCCAGGAATACAGTAGCAAACAAAACATATAAAGGTCTTGGCTTCTACGGAATACATGGGAGATATCCCTGGAAAAAGCCAAATAAAAACAAATGAAACTTTGTAGGGGGAGAAGGGATAGAGGTTATGTTACTAAACAAATATGGACCACTAAGTGCACTTTTATGAGCTCTGGTGGCTCAGTGGTTAAAGTGCTCAGTGCTAACTAAAAGGTCAGCAGTTAGAACCCACCAGCTGCTCCACGGGAGAAATATGTGGCAGTCGGCTTCCGTAAAGATTACAGCCTTGGAAACTGTATGGGGCAGTTCTACCCTGTCCTATAGTGTTGCTGTGAGTCAGAATCAACTGGATGACAGTGGGTTAAGTGGACTTTTAGGTTCAAGTGTTACAATTTAGCTTAATGAAAAATTTGCATTGTACTCTATTCTAAAAAAGCTTATTGCCATTGAGTTGATTCCAGCTCATGGTGACCCCATGTGTTACAGAGTAGAACTTCTCCATAGAGTTTTCTTGGCTGTAACTTCAAAGGAAGCAGATTGTCAGGTCTTTTTTCCGTGGTACTGATGGGTGCATTTGAACTGCCAGCCTTCAGGTTAGTAGTTGAATACAAACTATTTACACCACCCAGGGACTTATACTTTATTATACAACTGTGCTTACTTTCATATAAAAATGAAATTTGCCCTGCCAAGCCTTTGAGAAAAACTGAGAGTCCAGTAGTGTATGCTGTATATAGCATATATACTACCTGGTACATAATCCACCAATGTGAGCTTTATAGTTAGTTGATGGGAAACTATTGAAGGTTTTCAAACAAGGGAATGATAGAGTCATGTTTGGGTTTGTATAGGTCACTCGTACTTCTCTGTGGGACTTGAAGCTGGGAGGCAGAGATTACTCAGGGGGCTAATGTTATACTCTAGAATAGAGGTGATGAGGACCTAAGCCAGATGTAGGGAAATTTGAAGGCAGGAGAAGGGAGATTCAAATAATATTAGGAAGGAAAATAAGCTGAACTTGGAAACTGATTGCATGGGAATGAGGGCAGAAGCTAGAGAAATTGAAGATGACTCCCAGGGTTTTTAGTGCAGATAGTCAGGTGCCCAACTGGAATAGAATATAGAGGAAGAGGAACACTTTAGGGGTACAATAATGAATGTAGTTTTGCATGTGTGACATTTGAAGTGCCCTTGAATATTTGATGAAATTAACCATTAGCAAATCTGATTTTTCAGGTCTGTTGAGGGAAGTGCTGTGGGCTTGGAACAAATATTGGCAATTGGTGGCATACAGGTGGTACTTGGAGCAGAGAGAATGCATGAGATTGCTGAAGGGGAGATTGAGAACAATAGTAGCTCAAGAATGGCCCCCAGGGAACAGCTAACACAGTGTGGGCAGAAACATGGGGGCCTTCAGCGGAGAACACCGAGAAGAAGCCAGGGAAGAATAAGAAGCTTCTCCATCATTTTCTTGTGTAGTGAGCAAATGTGCAGTGGATGAACCTCATTTATTCATTCCAGAAATATTTATTAGATATCCCTGGATATGTTGCAAAATTTTCCGCGGATTACTTGGTGCCTGGCGTCAGATGCCCAGATGGCTGTATCGTTGAAAACACATATGATTAACTCCTTGGTGGGAAGAAATGGCTCTAAATAAGGTCCCATGGCCCATAGCAGGAAGGCCCGTGACATTGAGCATGATGTGGGCAAAGCTGTTATGAAGTGTGGCCAAATGGGGATGAGGGGCGTATATGGTGAGCAGGCTGGCCTGAGGGAAGCCCACGTGTTGGACACTGGAGATGTGCTGTGCAGCTTCTGCTGTGGAGCCGCCAATGTGTCTGGTGCATTGCTGGCGAGGCACAGCCTCCAGCACAAGTGCCTGAATCCCTCCTTAAGCTGTAAGGCTGTGACTTGACGGTTTCTTCCCCCAAAGCAGCCTTCACAATCTGTTCAGTGCTTTGTGTGCTTGGGGGAAGGTAGGGGAACTGTGATTCACTGGCAGTGGAGGCATGGCAAGGAAAGAAGGATTACTATCCAATTTTGAAAAATGAGGAAGAAAGAAAAAAACTCCTTATCCTTTTAGAAGTAGAGTTGAATTCATATACTAGTTAAGAGGACACCTATCTGCTGGCAATAGTCATTAATTTAATCCATCAAGTATGTTCACAGAGATTCTAAGATTGATAAAATTCTCAAACAGAAACTGTTAAAAGATCTAAGAAAATTATGATGGCCTTAGATATAGGACCTAAATAATTAAGGCTAGTCTTACAGAAATGTAGACGATCAGAAATGTTATGGACATTTTTGTCTTTTAAAGAAGGAAGTCTGAAGACAAAGATGGCTCTCTTTCTTTTTTTAACAATATGTGGACAGTTATTGATTGCAATTCTACTTATTCTTATTTCTTGCACTGGACCCATTTTACAAACTTTTTAGTGCTGTTGACCATGTGTCAGCTGCTTTAATTCTCAAATACTTGTGATATAGGCATTATTATCTCTATTTTTCAAAGGACAAAATGGAAGCTCAGAGAAGTAATGTATCCTGCAATTTTTGCCATCCTGCTAAGTGGCAGAACTGGGATCTGAACCCAGATTTTAGAGCTCAGTTTGCACATACTTCCAACAGAGCTGTAGTTCTTGGGCCTTCTCACTTTCCATGCTAGATACCAAAACCAAAGAACAAAACCTATCACTGTCGAGTCAATTCCAGCTCATAGCTACCCTATAGGACAGAGTAGAACCGCCCCATAGGGTTTCCAAGGTTGTTCCAATCTTTACAGAAGCAGACTGCCACATCCTTCTCCTGCAGAGCAGCTGACCTTTCAGTTAACAGCCAAGTGCTTAACTATTATGCCACCGGGGCTACTACTATGTGATTTTTTGGTCTTTGGGGACATGAGTTCAAATCAGTTCTCCCACATCTGTTTCTTTTCCTCTGGACAATAAATAGCCATAGGAAATACAATAATAACTAACATTTGTTGAGTGCTTCTTCTCTACTGGGCACTGTTCTAAGTGCTTTATATGGATTAATTTATTTAATTCCACAGCGCCCTCTGAGGGAGAATTATCATTTTAGTTATGAGGAACTGAGGCAGAGAGAGATGGTAATCAGTTTGCTCACGGCTGCACAGCTAATAAATGGTGAAACTGGATTATAAACCCAGAGAACTATCTTCATAATGACTCTGCTGCCTTATGTAAAGTGATCTCTGCTAATGTGTCAGGTAGGAAATGTATTATCCTCCTTAGGTAGCAAATTCCAGGTCTCTGGACTGGTCTGATTTACCTGGAGCTTTGGATTCTAACATAGGATGGGCTTGTAAGTCAATTAAGTTCTAGATAAACTGGGCTCAGAGTCCCTGGGTGGTGGAAATGGTTAGCAGGCTTGGCTGCTAACCAAAATGTTGGGGGTTCACGTCCACCCAGAGGTGCCTCTGAAGAAAATGCCTGGTAATCTATATCCAAAGAATCAGCCACAGAAAACTTTGTAGAACACGTTTTTACTGACACACATGGGTCGCCATGAGTCAGAATCAACTCTACAGAAACTGATACCGGTAAACTGGGCTCAGCAAGGGTCAAGGCAAATGTGGAATTTAACAATTTAACAAACATTTACTAAGCAAAGTCCTAGGCACTGGGGATGCAAAGATGAATTAGATGCTGTTATTGATTTCAGTGCCAGCCGTCAGTACACAGGGTATCATGGGAACACAGAGGTGGGCCACTTTGCCCAGTAGTTGGCCTAGCTGGTGTGTTTTGGGGAGGGCTTCTCAGTGGAGAGGACTCCTGAGTTGAGTCTTCAGTAGGAAGTGGGAGGGAAGGGCATTCTAGGCAGAGGGGCTGTCATGTGGAATGGCATAGTGTGGGCCAAGAAGAAATGGCAGTTTCATATTAGTAAAAGGCCCTGCACGGAGTGGCTACAGATGAAATTGGAGAGGTTGGTGAGGGCCAGGGCACAGAGGGATCTTGCTAGGCATTTGCGGGTGACTAGCATGATTTTGTAGGAGCCCTGGTGGTGCAAAAGTTAAGCGCTCAGCTGCTAACTGAAAGGTTGGCAGTTTGAACCCACCCAGTGGCTCCGTGGGAGAAAAGACCTGGCGATCTGCTCCTGTAAAAGATTACAGCCTAGAAGGCCACATGGGGCCATTCTACTCTGCCACGTTGGGTTGCTATGAGTTGGAATTGACTTGATGGCACACAACGACAATAATCAGTATAATTTTAAGAAGGGGAGTAACATGACCAGATGTGGCTGTGTCGAGAATGGATTTGAGGGGCATAAGATTGGCAATAGTCTAGTGACCATGAGGTGTCACTAGACTAAATTTCTTAGATTCCCAGGATGTGCTTTGCAGTAGTGCATTGACCTTGGTGGCAGAGAGAAAATAGGAAGGACAATTTGAAGTTGATAGAACTTGGCAATAGAATTTATGTGGAGGTGAGAAAGGGGGAAGACTAAGGAGGCATTCAGGTATATTAGAGCCAGACCAGCCACTTCGTGGGAGGAAGATGTGGCAATCTGATTCCATAAAGATTTACAGCCTTGGAAACGTTATGGGGACAGTTACACTTTGTCCTATAGGGTTGCTATGGGTCGGACTCGACTAGATGGCAATGGGTTTTTCTTTTTAGAGCCAGAGAGGTCAGCAAATATACCTCAGAGGCAGGTCTCAGTATGACCATGGCAAGAGGTGTGGTCTTTAGGTCACCAGCCTCCCTTACAGGAGTGCCAAGCATCTCCATTTGGCACCTGACCCCCTTTTCCTCTGCTTCCATAATCACCTGTCTCCACCTGCGTACTCTGACACCTATTACCTCCTCCACCAGCCTCATGATACAAGCTTCATTCTCCCTCCTTTAGCCAACATCTGCCATCACTTCCCAGTCTCCTCTGCTGAGTCTCTCCCGCTACCTCTAGGCCTTTACACCCCCTTGTTGACAAGCTTTTTTCTTGATTTTTTTTGTCTTTCTTTTCCTCAGTTACACTAAGAGC
Source organism: Dugong dugon (assembly GCA_030035585.1). Lineage (NCBI taxonomy): Eukaryota > Metazoa > Chordata > Mammalia > Sirenia > Dugongidae > Dugong > Dugong dugon. The sequence continues at coordinate 157,803,810 of CM057465.1, forward strand.
TGAAGTGGACTGAGAAGGATCAGGTTGATGTGGGGTTATGATTGGGCTTCAACAGTGTGGGGAACGCTTAGCAAGATTCTCCAGGTAAAATTGCTCACTTCTACCCAAGAAGAGACCTTAAGATAATTTAATCAAGAACTGGGTTATAAGTATGTCAAAAGACAGGGTCATCTGAATGCTCTGGTGGTCTTGAATGCTGCTTCTGCCAGGGGACAAAGTGGGAAAGAGAGAGAGAGGATACAATTTATGGTTCTTTTTTCCACTTTATTTTCTTCACATCTGGCCTTCACCGTTAAAGATCCACCATCAGAGATGGTGAGTGGGGAGTGGAGGGGAGCAGACCCCCACTGTCAGCAGATATAGGCATGGAATCACCACCATGGGGTGGGATGGAGAAGCATCAGGAAGAGGGGCACAGGATCATGCTGTGCTAGGCTGCTTAGGGTGAAATAAGCGTTATGGATTGAATTGTGTCCCCCTCTAACTCCTGGTACCTATAAGCGTAAACTTGTTTAGAAATATGGTCTCTGAGGGTATCATTTTCCATGAGGTCATACTGGAATAGGGTGGGTCTGAATCCAATCAGAGTGATGTCTTTATAAAAGAGAAGAGACACAGAGAGACACACAGAAGGAAGACTGACGTGTGAAATGCACCTACAGACCAAAGAATGCCTGGGGCTACCAGAAGCTGGGAGAGACAAGAAAGACTCTTACCTAAAGACTTTGGAGAGAGCATGACCCAGCCAACGTGTTGATTAGGACTTCTAGCCCATAGAACTGTGGGACAATAGATTTCTGTTCTTATAATCCACCTAGTTTGTGTTACTTTGTTATGGCAGCCCTGGGGAATTAACACAATAAGGCAAGACTTGTTTTTAACCTTCAAGTAGAATCAGGGAAGGAAAAACCAGAGGCTATAAGAAAACATGTAAACTCATTTAAGCATTTAACTTAAATAGAGCTTGTTCTCATTGGAAAATACTTTTATTGACATCTGACGTTGTGTTGCTAATTAGATCCCATCACCTGCTTCCCCTATTAATGATGACATTAGATGGAGGGATGATGGCATTGGGAGATTTTTCGGAGCTGATTGATCCTTGATTTTTTTTCTGTCACCTTTTTGCAGTATTGCCACAGGAACACAAATCGTAAGCAGACATGAGTCCTGCTCTCACTTTCTGATGGAGATCTATCATGAAACCTCAAATCAAATTATGAGCTAAGTGTGTGTAGCTATTTACTTTATTATAAAAACCTAAGTGTAAATTCTGCTGATTGCTAAATGTCCAGTTTAGAAAGTCATTATTCCATCGACATCTTCAAGATACACATTAATTGTTTTCAATGTTGACGTGTTACACAGATTCTGTATTGCCATGTGGTTGACCGGGTTGAGTCGTGATGCATTCTGTGTGAATAAATCAGTCTCCATGTCACTCTTTTTGCTGCCCTTGTAATTCTTCAGGGTCTTAAAAAGTGTGTTTGGTAAAAAAAAAAAAAGAAATTCTTTTGTTTCTATGTGCAAGACTGAATATGCAATGTGGTTTTGCAGATCTGATGGCAAAGGATTGGCTAGTTTCCATACTCATTTTAAATCACTATTGGTGCCTCTGCTGGAAGGGTTTTCAATTCACCATCTCTAATCTGCGCTTCTGAAAGATTTAGTGGCCAGATGTCCAGGATCAGTGCGGAAGATCTTGCCTGCCAGAGTCAATATTTTTTTCCCTATCATCCTGCTAGTCTAGAGATTTGAAAATCACATCAAGAGTAGCTAGTATTGCTAACCAAATTCTAGGTTACTAGACTAACCAGTTCTAATATTTAAAAAACCACTTTTACATGTTCATTTTATCAACTTTTTAAACTATCTTTTCTTCCATTTCAAGTCTGTTCGTACCTCTTCTTTTATCTTTGACTTTATTTCTTCCCACTCACAGATATATTTCTATCATGATTCCCTTCTGCTATTGCTTCTTCTACGTGCCTGATACAACCTTGCTATGCAAATGGCCTTGCTACTCAAAGGATGGTCCTTGAGCCACCAGTATCAGCATCACCTGGGAGCTTGTTAGACATGTAGGCTGTCAGGTTTCACTCCAGACCCACTGAATCAGTATATGTGGGTTCACAAGATTCTCCGGTGATTTGTATATACATTTGAGAAGGTCTGCGCCAAAGGGTGTGCTTGCAAACTCAGTGCTTCCTAGCAACCTGGACACAGAGGGGACAGTTACCAAATATTTTTCAGTCTATTGATGTCCTGGAGGTAACCACTGACACTAGTAATTGGGGACTAGAGTGTCAGAGGAAAAAGGTGCCCAGCTAGGTTGGGACCATGTTCTCAAGGCAAGTGTTCCAGCCTGGATGAGTGGGTTATCTGCTGATTTTCATGCTCTGCACCAATCTGGTACTCTCCTCTGTAGTTCAACTCTCATGCTTGCTCAGTAAGGAAACAAGGCCCCTGCAGTATGAAGTTACATCTCAAATGAGAAAAAAGTGTCACTTTACAGCAAGAGTCCACAGAATGGTGGGGAGACAAACAGATGTCTCAATTTCAACTGCATATACTAAGTGACACATTTCACAAGGCAGCCAGATGTCTCCATTTCATTTGCAGAACAGTATTTCCCCATGAGATGGGTAAGTGGGTGAGCAAGCACTACAACTCCGGGACTGGCAAGTGTCTCAATGGCGCTGCCTAGTCACAGAAGGACAGGGTTCAAAATCGCTTCTTTCAAGTTAACATAATAGTTTTAGCAGCTACATATCCACATTTTTACAAACTGCAGAAATTAACTATGGCAGTGCTTCTTAAACTTTAATACGAATTTTAAAGGTATATGACTCTCCTGGGGATCTCTGTAAAATGCAGATTCTGATTCAGTAGGTCTGGGCTGGTGCCTAAGTTTCTACATTTCAGATAGACTCCCAGGTGATACTGATGCTGCCCTTTGAGTAACAAGGGACTATGGTAAACTCTTGCCTTTTCTTCCCCAAACACGAATTTCAAACTGAAGAACAATTAGCTATTAGGCTATTTTCCATTTCAGAATGAGTTTAGAAAGTTTATTAAGATTTAGCACAGTGGTTGTAGTAGTGCTTTTTATTTTTTTAAATTAAATTTCTTATCTCTTGATACCATAGATTCTTCCAGAAAAGAAAGAAAATACATCAGCCTTCAGTCTCTTTTGCCTCCAATCCATCCTGCATACTGTCACCAACATAATCTTCCTGAAACACTGCTTTCCCCTTGTCACTTCCCTGCTCAAGAATTTACAGTCATTTCCTATTTCCTATTGGATCAAGACTAAATTCATCTGCCAGGCTTTCAAGGACTCTCATAACTTGTCTTCACTCTATTTATTCAGTCTTATTTTCTTCCAGTCCTCGGCAGGAACACTTGCTGTCAAGAACGCTCCTGTCAGTCAGGCCTTCCTCCCTGCCTCTCCTCTTCCCACTCCCAGATCATGCTGTGCTCAGCTCACCTGAATCATGCTGTCTTCACAGCAGACTTCCAGTGTGACTCCCCTGTGATGCTGGCTCTGTTTTTTTCAGATCACAATTATCCCATCTTCCCCAGAACTCCTGTAGCCAAACAACTCAGCACTGAATTTACATTTAAAATTGCTTTGTATTTTTACCTAATGTATGTACGTTAGCCTTGGTTCTTTAACTACACCAAAGTTTCCAGAGAATAAGGCCCTATGCTCTTCTAATATACCCTACAGTGCTTTACATAGGGCTAAAACATGAAAGTAAAAATACTATTTTTTTTTTTGCATTTTCTTTCTCTTTTTCTAAATTAAAATATACATATTATCAAGTGCAAAAATCTTAAGTGTACAGCTTGATGACTTTTTACCAAGAAAACACACTCATGGAATAACTATCCAGATCAAGGTAGAGGAAATTAGCAGCACCCCCAGAGACCTCCCCTATGCCCCCTCCCAGTGAGAACAACTATTCTAATTTCAATCACTGTGAATTAGTTTTGCCTGTTTTTGAACTTTATATGAATAGAATTATATAAAGACTTCTTTCCATCGACACTATGCTGTGAGATTCATTCATATTACATTTAACAGTTATTTCTTTTTCATTAAATGAATATACCACCATTTATTCATTCTATTCTTGCAGTTTATTTGGGTTGATTTCAGTTTTTGGCTATTGTAATAGTGTTGTTATGAACATTCCTGTACTGTCTTTTGGTAGACATATGAATACCAAGATATATACTGTTGATTCTATACCTAGTAGTGGATTGCCGAGTCATGGGGTATTCTTGAGTTTTCTTTGTGGTAAGATTTTAAACGACAACTTCAGTTTCTTTAATAGATACGGAGCTACAGGCAATACTCGGGTTATGAACATCTGACTTATGAGCAACTCTTATGCAAGTTAATGTTATGTAAATTTGCCCTCACTTTGAAATGATTGAACCAACCCCTACTTGCAACAAATTCTTCGTCACATTGACCTTCACTTGCTGCACATGCAGCTCTTAAATCATTGAAAAGACTTCGAGCCTTTTCTTGCACTAAACCCCAAGACCATACCCAATGCTGCTGAGTTGATTTTGACTCATAGAGACCCAATAGGACAGAGTAGAACTGTCCCATAGGGTTTCCAAGGCTGTAATCTTTTTTTTTTAAATTGTACTTTAGATGAAGGTTTACAGAACAGATTAGCTTCTCATTAAACAATTAGTACACATATTATTTTGTGACATTGGTTGCCAACCATATAACATGTCAACACTTTCCCCCCTTGACCTTGTGCTCCCTATTACCAGCTTTCCTGTCCACTCCTGCCTTCTAATCCTTGCCTCTGGGTTGGTGTGCCCATTTCATCTCATTTTGTTTTATGGGCCTGTCTAATCTTTGGCTGAAGGGTGTAACTCAGGAGTGACTTCTTTACTGAGCTAAAAATGGGTGTCTGGGAGCCATACTCTCAGGGTTTCTCCAGTCTCTGTCAGACAAGTAAGTCTGGTCTTTTTTTTTTTTTTTTTTTGTGAGTTAAAATTTTGTTCTACATTTTTGTCCAGCTCTGTCTGGGACCCTCTATTGTGATCTCTGTCAGAGAAGTCAGTAGTGATAGTTGGGCATCATCTAGTTGTGCTGGACTTAGTCTGGTGGAGGCTGTGGTAGTTGTGGTCCATTAGTCCTTTGGACTAATCTTTCCCATGTGTCTTTGGTTTTCTTAATTCTCCCTTGCTCCAGATGGGGTGAGACCAGTGGAGTATCTTAGATGGCCACTCAGAAGCTTTTAAGACCCCAGACGCTACTCACTAAAGTAGAATGGAGAACATTTTCTTTATAAACTATGTTATGCCAATTGAGCTAGAGGTTCCCCAAGACCGTGGTCCCCATAGCCCTTACCAAGGCTGTAATCTTTGTGGGAGCAGACTGTCAACATCTTTCTACCATCGAGCAGCTGGTGGGTTTGAACTGCCAACCTTTTGGTTAGCAGCCAAGTGCTTAACCACTGCACAGGGCTTCTTTTCTTGCACAAAAATAAGGCTAAACAAGAACTGCATGCACCTGTTCTGACAAATTTGACTTAAAGACACAGTTAGGAACAGATCTTGTTCATAACCCAGGGACTGCATTTAGATTTTATATTTTTTCTTGGTTGATTTTAGGAAGTTGTGTTTCTCAAAGAATTTGTAGATTTTATTTAAGTAGTTAAATTTATTAACATAATATTGTTCATAATATTATCCTTTTAATGTCTGAAGGATAATGTAGCAACATCTTTGCTTTTGTTTTTGCTATTGATAATTTGTAATTTCTCTCTTTTGTTTTTTTGATGAGTCTTGCTAAAAGTTTATCATTTTCATAAAATCTATATGATGAGTAAAGTTATAGGAATTTTCTAAGGTGATCCGGAAACTCTGCAAAAGAACCAAATGAAAATTCTAGGACGGACAAATATAATCTCTGAAATAAAAAACCAGTTGCATGAAATTAACAGCATATTAGACCCTACAGAAGACAGGATCAACTTGGAGACAGGTCAATAGAAATTATTCAAACTGCCAAAAATTGTTTAAGAAAGAAACAGCACGCCAATGACTGGGGGGAATTTTTCAAGCCATTTATCATACATGTAACTGGAATCCTAAAAGGAGAGTAAATAAAGAATGAGTCACAAAAAATTACAAAATTTAGCCTCCAAACTTCCCAAATTTGATCAAAAACTCCACCCGCAGTATCAGGGAGTTCAAGCAACCCAAAGTAGGATAAACAAACAAACCAACACCTTACATAGGCATAGGATAGTAAGATTGCTAAAAACCAAAAATAGAGGAAAAAGCAACTGAAAGTCAGCCAGAAAGAAAAAGAACGAATCCATACACGGGAACGTCAGTAAGAGTGATGGCTGACTTCTCATCAGAGACAATAGAAGCCGGGCAATTATGGAGTGGCATCTTTAAAGTGCTGAAAGAAAACAACTGTCAACCTAGAATCTGATCTTCAGCAAAAATGTACTTCAAATACAAAGGAGAAATAAGGATATTTTCAGATAAATTAAGATGGAGAGAATTTGTCACCAGCAGACCTACACACAGGATACCTCAAAGGCAGTTCTTCTGGCTGAAATGAAATATGCCATATTGGAAATTCATATCCACAACAAGGAACGAAGAGTTCCAGTGTTTCGGTGGTATGTCCCCAGGGATGGCAGAGTCCAGCAGTGCACCTACAAGTGTCCAGTGGTGGCCATGCAGGGACAGTGTCCTCAGCAGATCTGTCCTGTGGCAGAATCTTGGAGATGCTTTGTGTCACTTGTTTCTTTCATAAGGCAGATTCTCCAGCATTCATATTCATTCTGTGAGCTTCCTGTTGAGCTTCCTGTTAAACTTCCACTACATTCCATTTCTGTTGTCTGTCACCAAGGACTGGGACTAGTATCTACTCTGAGGTTAAAAAAGAGATCATGCATTATGAAGATTAAATGAGGTCATGCTTTTCAAGTGCTTCGTACAGTGCCTGGCACATGTTAAATGTTCAATTATATTAGTATAATTATACAGTATACAGTATAATTAGTATAAGTATCACTGTTCAACAAATATTGAGTACCTAATATGTACTAGGCACTGTGGTAGCTGCTTTGGATTCACCAGTGAACTAAATAAAGATTTCTGCCTTTGTGGAGAGGGAACACAAAAAATAAACAGTGAATATAATACAAAAGTAAAGTATCTAGTGTATTAAGAGGTCATAAGAGCTAGGGAAAAAGACAAAAATACAAAAAATCCAAGGTAGATCAGGATAAGGTAGATCCAAAATGCCAGGGATAGCCAGGGTACAATATTAAATAAGGTGGTCAGCATAGGTTTCACTGAAAAGGTATTTGAGCAAAGACTTAAAGTAAGTGAGAGAATTGTGCATGGAGATACCTAGGGAAAAGTATTTGTGATGGAGGAAATAGCTAATGCAAATGTCCTGAGGCAGGAGATGCCTGCAGTCATCAAGGAATAGCAAAGTGATAGGTGTCCCTGGAGTAGAGTGAGGGTGGGAGAGGAAATGAAGTCATTATCACTCCACATCTCCATAGCATGTCCCTAGATATTGTACATACTTTATCCCTGGGTCCATTGAACATTACTTTCCTCCGGCACATTATTAATCACCAGACAGGGACTGTATATTTTACTTCTTTTACACCATGAATGCCCTTAAATAACCGCTGCACAGTTAACATGCTTGGCTGCTAATCGAAAGGTTGGAAGTTTGAGTCCACCCAGAGGTGCCTTGGAAGAAAGGCCTGGCAATCTACTTTTGAAAAATCAGCCAACTGAAAACCCTGTGGAGTAGAGTTCTACTCTAACACACGTGGGGTTGCCATGAGTCAGTCGACTTGATAGCAACTTGTGGGTGGGTGCTGGCATATGAGCCAGATGGTGCTTATTGAATGAATAAATGAATATACAAATGCCCCTGAGTCAGTTCTTCAGTTCATATTTTGCATGTAGACAAAGCAGTGGTTACTTGCTCCACCTGTGTAGACTATAAGCTGTGTGACATCAGAGCCTGTGTCAGTCTAGGTCACTGAAAGTTTCCCACACTGTATCGTGTTGCCTAGCATATGGAGGTGCCCATGTGTGTGGGGAATGAATGGCTGAAGCCATAATTTCCTGGCCAAAGCATCATGTATATACATAACAAGTGTATATGTAATTTAAGAAAGTTAGTTTAACATGATTGATGGACTTAGTGTTTTATTAGCTGAGAGTACAGCATTAGCAGGAACATGTCCCCATTCTGTTCTGGCCCCCAGACCCTTCACTACTTCTATTTCCATACTGCCCCAAGTTAAACAGTCTTAGCCCCACGTGACAACACGTGTATCAGCAGTTATGAACACTTGCCCCCGCTGCTTGTATTTCTAAAAACCAGGGATTAAAACATAGTGATTATAAATGGTGTGGTCATTTTCCCCTCTCATATTACAGCTTTCCTTGTTGGAACAGAAAGAAAACAAACTAATTGCCGTTGAGTCGATTCCGACTCATAGCGACCCTATAGGACAGAGTAGAACTGCCCCATAGAGTTTCCAAGGAGCGCCTGGTGGATTTGAACTGCTGACCTTTTGGTTAGCAGCTGAACTCTGAACCACTATGCCACCAGGCCCCATTGTTAGAATGGAGGTGCGTTTAATTGCCGGAAGAGACAGACCCTTGCCCTGAGAAATAGTGTCAGTACCCAGAGTCTACTGATTTCCTTACTTTGTGCATTGCATGTTGTAATTTACAAGATGGCATATTTACGAACACTGAATATTACATTGGAAATTGTATTTTTTTCATCCACATTACGTTGGTTAAGAGATTGCCATAAATTTCAAATTTATGCATCTAAAACATATTACAAATAAGATGCATGCTATCCATACTCAACTTAATATATACTGCACTGGCAATGAATTAGCCAGTAACACATTGGAAAGTAGCTTTGGGGGGAGAGGTAATTCACCCATAAGATCAATAGTGGAAAAGGGGGTCACCTTCTAGTCCAATTTAACAGCATAGCAGTGATTTAACAGTAACCTTGACAGAGCTCCCAGAGTAAATAATTACCATTTCCATCACTGCTTAAGATAGCTTGTTAGGTACCAAAATATGTGGGCAGTTAGACGTCATGAATTACTTATTGTTGGAAGTCTTCTTAAGGGGAGAGGATAATTTCGTATGTCAAAAAGTGGAGGAGGCAAAAAGAAGTGTTCAGTCCTGAAGATGCTGCTAGTAACACAGAGAACAGAAGGTTTCAGCTAAGACTGTGGGAAAATAGTGACCACAAAAGAATTACCTTTCTGGAACAAAGAAGGGTTAATGAAATGAGACCTTGTAAAATTGGTAAGAACATTATCAGAGAAGCAAGTCTTGAAAGCCAAGACAAAGGGTAACGAGATAATGAAAGCATAACTGGCTATACTAAATGTACACAAGTCCTATGGGTCTTAAAAAATGCCTTGCAGGCTGAACTTATTTGGAAGATAGGCCAAGAGCCTGGAAGATCTCCCAGCTTCTACCCTGGCAGGCAAAATTGCCCCATGTGCTAATTCTTTCAGGAGGTATGAAAATCCTGCATTCTGCCACTTCCATTTTAGTTGATACAGTTTATATCATTTCAGCAGTTACTGTTGGTTTATATGTATTTCACTGCTTTTCAAGACATTCTACTTCTTACTTCCTTCTTTCCTATCAGTCTTCTTTGCTAGTTTCTTCATGTGCACACTTGTAAGAACTAGATATTCCCCAAGGTTTGTCTTCTTCCTTTTTTCTTGATCATACCCTCTTCCCCTGGGCAACTTCGTTCAGCTCTATGACTGTGAACGACAGTCTATGCTGGTAACTTTCAAAACCACAGTTATAGTTCTGATATCTGGTTAGTAAAGCTGGATTTCCAACTGCCAGCTGGATAGGACCACATAGATTTCTGGCTGCTACTTGCAACTTTGTTGTGATACATTTCCCCTCAAACCAATTCTACCCTTTGTGTTTTCTGTACTGCTTTTGTGCCCCACCATCTTATCTTGCCTTTCAGGTAGGCTGGCATCTCAAAATAATTTCCTAAAATTTCTTCTCTCTTGTACCCCATATTGTTGATCATATTTATTGTGTCTCTTTGATTATGCTATTTCATCTTTTAAATTCTCACTGCCACTTTCCTAATTCATGTCAGCTTCATATTCTGGTGAAATATTTTAAGAGCTCCTTAAAAAAAAAAAAAAACATTGCTGTCGAGTTGATTCAGACTCATAGTGACCCTATAGGACAGAGTAGAACTGCCCTGTAAGGTTTTCAAGGAGCACCTGGTGGATTCAAACTGCTGACCTTTTCATTAGCGGCTATAGCTTTTAACCACTATGCCACCAGGGTTTCCTACAAGAGCTCCTTACTGCCTCCCCCTTTTTTCCATTCATTCATTCTGTGTAAATCTTTATTGAATGGCTATTCTGTACCAGGCTCTAATCTAGGGACTTGACACATAGTTGTGAATAAAACAGATTAAAAAAATCGCTCTCATTAAAGAGCTTATGCTACGGTGGGGAAGGAGGGGCAGTAAAAAAGACAAGTAAACTTACAATACGTCAGAAAGGGATAAATAATATGGCAGGGCAAGGTGGAGAAGGAGTTATCAGGGGACATGGGTTACTATATTATTTGTGCTGAGTGAAAAACTTCATCAATAATATGGTTTTGAGTAGAGAGCTGAAAGGAGATGATGGAGCGAGCCATGCATTTATTTGGGGAAACAGCAGAGATGGGGGTGGGTCTGATGTGTTCATCATTCAAATCTGCCTCCCAAAGCAAGGAGGCTGGTTTGACTGGAGTGGAGTGAATGAGGCTAAAAGAAGAAAGATTTTTGTTCTGAGCAAGATATTATACTATTTTATTTATGAAATAATCATATAACGCTAGGCTCTGTCATAAGTGCTATATAAATATAAACTGATTTAATCCTCATAACAACCATAAGAAGTAGGTATTATTATTGTCATCCCTATTTTATAGGTGAGCGAGCTGAGGCATGGGGTTTGAGTGAGGGAGTTGGGATTAGACCCAAAGTTGCTAGAGTTCATGCAACTATGCTACACTATGCTATGAGAGGGATTTGAGTGTAGAAATGATGTGGTGTGACTTTTAAAAAGGTCACTCTGGAAAATAGACTCTAAGGGGTAATGGCAGAGGCAAGGGGACTGGTTAGGATATTATTTTAATAATTAAGGCAAAAAATGATGGTGGCTTAGACTAGGGTGATGGCAGTAGGTGTTGGAGATGGGTGGATTTGGGATATACTTTGAAGATAGACTTGACTGGATTTCTAGACAGATTTTATGTGTAGAGTGTAAGAGAAAGAGAGAACTCAAGAGTAACTCCAAGGTTTACAGCCTAAGCAACTGGATCGGTAAAACTGACATTTATTGAGATAGGGGTGGTCGGGGTGTGGGAAGGGAAGCATATTTGGGCCAGGGCATGGGGCAAGGATTGGAAGTTTGGATTTGGAAATATTAAATTTGAGATGTCTAGAACCTGTACATAGATCAAGAGGCAGTTGTCTGAACAGAACAAGAGGATACTGCGTGGTTTAAAGTTAGGAAAGGTGTGCGTCAGAGTTGTATCCTTTCATCATACGTATTCAACTTGTATGCTGTGCAAATAATCTGAGAAGCTGGACTATTGAAGAACAGGACATCAGGATTGGAGGAAGATTCATTAACAGTCTGCGACATGCAGATGACACAACCATGCTTGCTGAAAGTGAAGAAGACTTGAAGCCCTTATTGATGAAGATCAAAGACCACAGCCTTCAGTACAGATTACACCTCAGCATAAAGAAAACAACAATCCTCACAACTGGACCAATAAGCACCATTCTGATAAACAGAGAAAGGATTGAAGTTGTCAAGGATTTCATATTACTTGGATCCACAATCAACACCCATGGAAGCAGCAGTCAAGAAATCAAATGATGCATTGCATTGGGCAAATCTGCTGCAAAAGATCTCTTTAAAGTATTGAACAGCAAAGACGTCACCTTGAAGACTAAGGTGCACCTTACCCAAACCGTGGTGTTTTCAATAGCCTCATATGCATGTGAAAGCTGGATAATGAATAAGGAAGACTGAAGAAAAATTGACACCTTTGAATTGTGGTGTTGGTGCAGAATATTGAATATACCATGGACTGCCAAAAGAACGAAAAATCTGTATTGGAAGAAGTACGACCAGAAAGCTTCTTAGAAGCAAGGATGGTGAGACTATGTCTCACATACTTCGGATAAGTTAACAGGAGAGATCAGTCCCTGGAGAAGGACATCATGCTTGGTAAAGTAGAGGGTCAGCAAAAACAAAGAAGACCCTCAACGAGATGGATTGACACAGTGGCTGCAACAATGTGCTTAAGCATAGCAATGATTGTGAGGAAGGCACAGGACCGGGCAGTGTTTCATTCTGTTGTACACAGGGTCACTATGAGTTAGAACTGACTCGATGGCACCTAACAACAACATAGACATTCAAATGGAGATGTTGAATAAGCAGTTGGATATATGATTCTGCAATTTGGGGGAAAAGTCAGCATTAGAGGTGTAAATTTAGGGCTGTCAGTCGTGACATTGGGTGACACCACCCAGGGAGTGAGTATAGATGAAGAAGTAGACTTTCAAGGACTAAGCCCTGAAGAACCTCCAAACTTTGGAAATCTGAGAGCAGAGGAGAAAGTAGCAAAAGAGGTAAAGGAGGCATGAGGGAGAAGGAGAACTAAGAGAGTGCGGTGTTCTGGAAGATAAGAGAAAACAGTGTTCTAAGGAAGGAGTACTCGATTATGACAAATACAGCTAATAGCGTAGGTGTGTACTGAACACAAACATTTAGGGTTAGGAGTGTAAAGATCATTGGTGGCCAAGAGCTATTTTGATGGAGTGGCAGATATAAAAATTTTATTGAAGTAGGTTCAAGAGAGAACAAGAGTAGAAGAAACCAAGACAGCAAATTTAGACAACTCCTTAAAGGAATTCTGATTCAGCAGAAAAATGGAGACAGTAGATAGAGGGAGTGCTAGGTTGAGTTCCTTAGAAGCAGAGTCTGAGACAGAAATTTGGATGCATGTGATTTAAAGAGAGAGTGTCTCAGTAGGGAAGCAGGAGAGGGGAGAGAAAGGAGCTAATCAAGAATGTGGTCTCACTAGAAGAGCTAGATCATGCCTGCTACCAACAGTGACAGCCCTGACAGGGAACACAACAGAGAGTCCCTGACAGAGCAGGAGAAAAGTGGAGTGCAGAACTCAAATTCTACTAAAAAGACCAGAATTAATGGTCTGACTGAGACTAGAGGATCCCCTGAAGACATGGCCCCCAGACTCTCTGTTAACCCAGAACTGAAACCATTTCTGAAGCCAACTCTTTAGACAAAGATTAGACTGGACTATAAGGCATAAAATGATACTCATAAAGAGTGTGCTTATTAGCTGAAGTAGATACATGAGACTAAATGGGCAGCTTCGATCCAGAGGTGAGATGAGAAGGCAGAAAAGGACAAAGAACTGGTTGAATGGACATGGGAAATCCAGGGTGGAAATGAGGAGTGCTGTCACATTATAGAGAGAGCAACTAGGGTCACATAACAATGTGTGTATAAATTTTTGTATGAGAAACTAACTTGAGCTGTAAATTTTCACTTAAAGCACAATTTAAAAAAAATGAGTGTGGTCTCAGCTGAAGTCTACTTCAGCTTGATCCCACGGGTTGCTCTGGAGCATGAATTGCACCACATAATTTTGTACTCACACACTTTCGTACTTCTGTATTAGTCAGTCATGGGTGGTGAGTTGTATTCAGTGGAGATTATTTAACCTTTTCAGCTAGGCAGCTTCCATTTGGCCAAGTGCAATTCTCTGAATAAAGCAGCTGTGAGCTATAACAACAAACAGCAGCTGAGGGATAGGCCTCACCAACTTGGCAAAAAAGACTAGGAAGGGTACCAACAGCATTCACTACAGTGATCAGCGGAATTTATTTTAAGATGGGAAATATTACAGTGTGTTTCTCATTGATAAGAAAGATCTATTTGACAGAGAAAATTAATAATTCAAGAGAAAGAGCAAATGATCTAATCTCTGCAAGTCTTTAAACTTTTACTATAAATCCGTATCCAGCAATGTAAGAAGGTACTCTGAGAAATACTCCTTTTAATAAAACACCTAAAATACTGGACAAATTAAAGAACTACAACAAAAAAACCTTCAAAAATACATTGTTAAAAATGGACACTTTAGAGGCAAAAATAAAATAAAAGCACAAATGCAGAGAGGAAATCAAATCTTGAAGCTAGTGGCATCGCTGATTTCAACAACCTAGTTCTTGTATTTTAACAGTTCTGTGAGGGGCATGAGACAAAGCCAGATCCCAGAATAAGACACTTAAAGACTTCAAATAATGAAATGACCAGATACATTGAAGAGGTATACTATTCAAATCTGTTTGGTGCCTGTCTTAGCCTGGGTTCTCTAGAGAAGCAAAACCAGTAAAGCGTATAAATATATAGAGAGACAGAGATTTATATGAAGGAAACAGCTCATGCAACTGTAGAGGCTAAAATGTCCCAAGTCCATGGATCAGGGTAGAGGCCTCTCCCAATTCACAGAGCCACAGAAGCTGGTGAGCTCAAGATTGGCAGGTCAGAGAGCAGGGCTCCTGCTCACAGGTTGTGAAGGTTGATGAATTCCAAGATCAGCAGGCAAGACCGCAAGTTTTCTCCTGATTCACCTAGCTGCAGGGGCTGGTGAACCCAAGATCAGCAGGTTAGAGAGGAGGCTCTGATCACAGGCTGTGAAGATCAATGAATCCCAAGTTTGGCAGATAAGCTGAGAGCTCAAGTCCCAAGAACCAGAGGCGAGACAATAGGAGGCAGTTGCAGGATCCAGAGTGAGCAAAAAGCCAGAATGTCTGCTTATGTTCAGATGCAGGCCACAGCCCCAAGGAAACTCCCTTTCATCTGACTGGCTACTCATAGCATATTCAATCATGGGAGTGGTCACATATAAACACTGAGAATCATGGCCCAGCCAAGATGACACACGATCTTAACCATCACAGTGCCTGAGCTTAATAGGGAGATTTCTGACAGTGAGAGATGCCCAGATTAATAAGTCTTAAGAAATAAAGGAGGGCATTAAAATATGAGGAAAGAATAACAGTCTATTAAAAGTATGAGGATGTTTAAAAAACAAAACAAAATAGAACTCCTAGAAATAAAACATCTAAAAATTGACATTAGAAAAAAGCAAATTAGAATGAAGAGAGAATTAATAAACTTAGAGATATGAAATTATCACAAAAGAAACACATAGAGAAAATGAGACAGAAAGTGTGCAAGAGAGGTTAAGAGACGTGGAGGGTAGAGTGGGAAAATAGAATCAGCATTCCAAAAGGGGAGGGGAAACGGGAGATAAAACATTCAAAGAGATTAAAAAAAAAAAAAAAACTGAACCCGTTGCCATTGAGTCAATTCCAACTCATAGTGACCCTACAGGACAGAGAACTGTCTCATAGGGTTTCCAAGGAGCGCCTAGTGGATTTGAACTGCCGACCTTTTGGTTAGCAGCTGTAGCTCTTAACCACTATGCCACCAGCATTACCTCAAAGAGATTATGACTGAGAAATTCTCAGAATTGATAACAGGCAACAATCTTCAGATATAGGAAGCACAATGAAATGAAAAGCACATTTTCATGTAAGTGGCTTGCATTAAATCAAAGAGAAGAAATTATAAACTTAAAAGCATCCAGGGAAGAAAAAAACATTAATCTACAAAGGAATGACAATTAGATTGACAGTAAAATTCTCGACAGCAATAATGGACACTAGAAGTTAATGGAATAATAGTTTCAAAGTGTTTAGATATAATAATTGTCAATCTAAAGGTGTAAACCCAGTGGAACTGTCTTTCAAAGATGAAATGAGAGAAAGATATTTTTATATAAGCAAAAATTGAGATCCTTCTCCCCCACTAAAACAAATGGTTAACAATGTACTTCCGGGAGAAAAATATAATCAAATAAGGACTGAGATACAAAAGAAACTACAAGGAAATGGCATGTAAATAAAATGGTGAATATATATGTAAATTTAAACACAGTTCACTGTAATAAACAACAAAATAATGTTTAAATCGACGAGTTAAACAAACAAAAAAGCCCAACAGAGTATAAGTAAGATCAAAACCACAAACCAAACCCATTGCCCTCAAGCTGATTCTGTCTTCTAGCAACCTTATAGGACAGAGCAGAACTGTCCCATAGGGCTTCCAAGGCTGTAAATCTTTACAGAAGCAGACTGCCACATCCTTCTCCTGAGGAGTGGCTGGCTAGTGGGTTCCAACTGCGGACCTTTAGTTTAGCAGCAGAGTGCTTAACCACTGCTCCACCAGGGCTCCCTAGCATATCATACAAGTTGAGAGTGATTGAAATCAAAGTGTTCTAAGATTCTTGTATTGCTTAAGATTACGATGCTGTAACATATTTCTATAGCAGGTGCTAAAGAAAAAAGTTTTCTCAATCATGAGATATTTTTTAGTGGATGGAGCTGACATGAATTTTCAAAAATAAATTTGTCTTGTAATTTTCCTTGTAAATGTTTTCTCCAGGG
This sequence comes from Dugong dugon, assembly GCA_030035585.1. Classification (NCBI taxonomy): domain Eukaryota; kingdom Metazoa; phylum Chordata; class Mammalia; order Sirenia; family Dugongidae; genus Dugong; species Dugong dugon. The sequence continues at coordinate 157,820,473 of CM057465.1, forward strand.
AAACAAATTTATTCCACTGATGAAGGTGCATCTTTAAAGACTATAACTCATAAGTCAAATGAAGAAAAGAAGAATATAGCTCAATCCAGCAAGTATTTATTGAGCATTTCTTATGTGCCAGGTGCAGGAAGTATAAAAAAGAATAACCATTGTGTTCCTCACAGAAAAGTTTACTATCTTGTGAGAGAGACATTTGTATGAAGAGAGAATTTCTGCCTAATAGACGTAGACGCAGTGTGAAGGGAGCACAGATGAGGAAGAGTAGAGAAGCCTAACTGGGCTTCAGGAAAGAGCTCTAAACGATGTATAAGAGTCACTCAGGTAAAGAAGGAGAACAAGAATTTCAGGAAGAGAAAACAAGAGGAGCAAAGCTGTGTTCCAGAATTGTGTCTGTTTGGAATTATCTACATTTGATTTTGTCAAAATCAGAAAGGCAAAGGTATAGGTAATGGGCAAGGAGACAGCAGAAATAAATGGGACCCATATCTTAGAGATTCTTACATGTTGCTGTAAAGAGTTAGGTCTTAAGCATGTCCTGGAGACATTAAAACGGCATAATCAAAACACCATATATAAGAATTTAGGTTACAATAAAGGTGTATTTCATATCCATGGGGGAAAGGATGACCTATGCAATAAATAAACTGAAACCCAAACCTGTTGCTGTCGAGTCAATTCCGACTCATAGCGACTCTATAGGACAGACTAGAACTACCCCATTGGGTTTCCAAGGCTGTAAGTCTTTACAGAAGCAGACTGTCACATCTTTCTCCTGTGGAGTGGTTGTTGTGTTCGAACCGCTGATCTTTTGGCTAGCAATTGAGTGTTTAACCACTGAGAAACCAGGGCTCCTTCATGCAGTAGTGTAAGGGAAATGATTGATTCAGAAAAAAAGTAAAAGTAGACCGTTACCTTACAACATCCATAAAAATAAACTTCAGGTGAGTTAAAGAGCTGAATATAAAAGAAATTATAAAAGTATTTGAAGACCACATTGGAGCACATTTTTATATAGTTCACAGTGAAAAAGACCTTCTTCAACAAGACATAAATGCTAGGAGCCATAAAAGAAAAAGGTTGACAGGTATAATCTCATAAAATTAAAAATCATCTCTGTACAGTGAAAGGCATGATTAAGTTAAAAGAAGAGTAGCATATTGAGAAAAATATTTATAGCATATTTAACGGATGACTGATTATTGTGTAGAATATATACAGAGCATCATCTGTAAATCATTAAAAAATAGAAATATAGATAGAAACTATAAGCAGGCAATTTACAGAAGAAATGCAAAAGGCCAATAAACATGTGAAAAGATGCTCATCAATACTTCCTTAAGTAAATATGAATTACAGATATCAATAATGGAAAATATTGGTGGGGATGTTCAGAACCAGCCACTTTCATATGTGGTTGGTGGTAGTGTAAGTTAGTGAAGCCTTTTTTGGAAGATAACTTGGTATTGATCTATCAAAATTTAAAAAACAAAACAAAACAAACCACCAGTAAATAGGCATCCAACCTAACAGCCTGTGATTACTGTTTGAGGATCAAAGCGCTTCCAGGTAAGCTGGCTCTACCTGTTGTCTCAGAGGAATGACATACGACTTAAACCAGTCAGGACATTCTGCCCGTCTGGCCACCGTTATTGATGATGCAACCTGTTGCCATCAAGTCAATTCTGACTCATAGCGACCAGATGGGACAGAGTAGAACTGCCCCACAGGGTTTCCAAGGCTGTAATCTTTATGGAAGCAGATCACCACGTCTTTCTCCTGGGAGTGGCTGGTGGTTTGAACCATGGATCTTTCGTTTAGCAGCCAGGTGCTTAACCACTGCACAACTGGGTGTCCTTTAATAATGGTGCAGGAGTGGATACGTGACCTAAACCAATCAAATCAGAGTGAATCTTAGCAGTTTTGTTTGAAATTCAAGGGCAAGGTGCTCTACTTTCTAGACGTAGATGATGAAGCATGTTGCTCCAGAAGCTATTGGCAGCTAGCTGGGATAAACATGATGAATTTTTTTTTTTTGAAGAAATAAATATTAGGGTAGAGCTGGATTAAGGCATGTAAGGGCCCTAAGCACTGATAATCTGTGGTGCCCCTTCTCTGTTTACTCATGCATTCAAATGGGATATGTGAGGTTTTTATATATATATATATATATATATATATATATATATATATATATATATATATATATATACACATATATATGTGTGTGTGTGTGTGTGTGTGTGTGTCTAAGCTATCCATGATGTAACTTCTTTTTAAATGCAACTGTAATATTAGTGGAGCTCTGGGGCTGAAGTGGTTAAAAACTCAGGCTGCTAACCAAAAGGTCAGCAGTTTGAATTCACCAACTGCTCCTTGGAAACCCTATGGGGCAGTTCTACTCTGTCCTATAGGGTCGCTATGAGTTGGAATGGACTCAATGGCAACAGGTTTGGTTTGGTTTTTGTATAGTATTAGCAATTGAATGCAAAAGTGGTGCATGCCATTTTAGCAGAATGAGATGAACTGGAATGTAAAATTTTTAGTGGCTGCAGGGTACTAAGATTTTTACTTAGGACATAACTCTGTACATAAATGCTATACAGTTAAAAAGTAACTTGATTGAATTCACTGCGATGGTCAATTTATTCGAGTTTCCTCACTTTTGCATGTCATCTGGGACTGGAGTTCCCATTGGTTGTTTACCAGGACGTGTGCAAGAGCATACCCTTGTGTTTGTATCATGGCAAAGTCCATTTCTGGCCCTCCTGGCTGGAGTTGCTGGATCAGCAGACATGGATGTACAAGATGGTTCTTTCAGAATGGATCGGAGACCTGTTGTCTGTTAATATAACCCATCCTTGCTCAGTAATGCTCATATTGGATCCAGTTGCATATTGGGTGACTGTAGCAAGACTTAGACTCGACAGCCCACCCCCACCTCTTGTTTATTAGAAAGAAATAGTATACTCCCAAGAGACCCACTGAGATAAGGAGTTTCAATTACGCGGGAGGGGACCGTAGGAGACAGATGGCAGTGAAGGTGTTGAAGAGGTAGGGGCCTCATAGCTTAAATAACCTTGTGCATGGGTGCCCTCATGACCCTGCATGGACTTTATTTCTGGCCAGCACACTGTCACGCACTGGAGCTGGTATCAATTTCATTTAGTGCCCAGCCAGTTCCCTTCCACTGTGGCACTGTCTTTCCCTTGAATCCTTCTGCTTGACATCTATGGGTCTTTGCTTGAGACAACAGGAGCCCCTGTTTTGTTGATGCCCTAAGCATGTGCTTGCCTTGCTTAGTGGGTAATCCATCCTGTATTAGGGAGGGCAGAAGAGAAAGATGGAAAGAAACTGAGTCTATTGGATCAAGCTTTTCCTGCCCTGGACTTTGAGTAACACTGGCCTGTAATTTCCTTCTTTGCTTAAACTGATCTTGGTTAAGCATTCTGTTACTTGAAATCCAAAGATTCCGAACTGATAGATGCATATATGCTTTAACTGAGTTATTTAGTTTCTATGACTCTGCTGTAAAGAAGCACTTGGACACGTGCACAAGAATGTTTATTGAAGCATTGTTTGTAATAAATAAAAAATTGGAAACAACCTAAAAATCTATCATTTGAAAAGTCATTCTAATAAATTATTGTAGATCCACATTTGGAACATCATATAGATATTAAACAGAATGGGGTAGAGTTCTATTTACTTTTAATATACAGATACTTATGTGTATATAGCAACTAAATATACAGAAAGGGGACTGAATGAGTATCCATAGTTTATTCTAGGGAGAGGAGTAGGAGTTCGGGAGGTTATGAAGAAGGACTTTTATTGTTTAATCTGTATATTCTGTATTATATATTACCCAAGTAATATATAGGAAAACTAATGTTTTAGTTGGATACTTAAAACCTTTTTTTTTTTTTTTTTTCCTTTTAGCAGTGGAATACTACACTGCATTTAAAGGATGTTATGCATCTATCTTACAGGCTAGTGGTTCTAAAATTTGAGTCTGCATAATAATCATCCAAGGAGTTTCTAAAAAATGGAAGATACCTGGACCCTACTCTTAGTGACTCTGATTTGGTGGACCATACCCTGAGTAATATGACTTGAAGTTTTAAGAACTCAACTAGATGTTCATTTGGACACTGTGCTGTGTGGAGTAGTGATTTAAGTGAGGCATAGCTGAGTTAAGAGACAGATTAGGAGGCCATTGTAATAGTTCGGGTGAAAGATCAGGACTTGCAGAAGGATGGTGCCAGTGGGATAATGAGATAATTCAGGTAAAGGACTTAGAACATTATATGGTACATAGTAGGTACTCAAATGTTAGCCTCCGCCATCAGCACTACCACAACTACTACTACTATGAAGGATTTTAAAACATTTGAAAATAAAAATCAATGAGTAAGAAAGAATATAGAAGACCTTAACAAAATTAAGTGGACCTAATTAGTAATATACGTATCAATATCAACACTAATGTTATATTTTAACTCTGTATCTATATATATGTTTGTGTAAAATTCTATACCATGACGTGTTGCTTAAGGTTGTGTGTCAGCTTGGCTGGGCCATGATTCTCAGTGGTCTGGCAGTTATGTAATGAAGTAGTTTGGCAGTTGTATTAAGATGTAATTTGGCAGTTATGTAATGATGTAGTCATCTTCCATTTTGTGATCTGATGTGAGCAGCCAGTCAGTTGAAAAGAGAGTTTCCCTGGGGGTGTGACCTGCATCCAACATACATGGGTGTTCTGGCAAAGCTCACGTGCTCTGGATCCTGCATCCGACTCGTCATCCTTTGACCTCTGGTTCTTGGGATGTGAGCCAGCAGCCTACTGCTTGACCTGCAGACTTGAAAATTTGCCAGTTCCCACAACCGCATGAAACTAGCAGCCTTCCACCTGACCTGCTGATTTTGGGTTCCTCAGCCCCTGCAATCACGTGAGCCAGGAGAAGCCTCCAGTGTGAGGCCTGACCTGAGGATTTGGGACTTCCAGCCTCCACAACTGTGTGAGCCATGTCCTTGAGATAAATCTCTATCTCCACATATATATATATATATATATGCTTCACTGATTTTACTCCTCTAGAAAACCTAGCCTAAGAAACATGAAAGGAGAACATATTTCTTTTCAAATGCTCATGAAACAGTATCAAAAATTGACAAAGACAACCACAATAAAGTAAAAAAAATAAAAATTATATAAACAATAATCTTTGGTCACAATAGGAGAACTAGAAATTAACAACAAAAATTCAGAAAATAAAACCTTCTACCTCTTAGAAATTAAAATATTCTTTCCTAAATTACACTTGAAGATAAATCAAAATCACAGAGCATCCAAAAAATAATGGTAATGAAAATTTTATGTATCAGAAGCTTTGAATTTCAGAAGCTAAGCTTTTCAGAAGCTAAGCAGTGCTTAAAGGAGTTTAGCCTTAAATACCTATATAAAAAGCAGAATGAAACAAAATTGAACTAAGCATTCAACTCAAAAAATTAGAAAAGGACAACAAAATAAATGAAAAAAGTATACAGGAAATAAAAATACAAGAATAAATTAATGAGTCATAAAACAAAACTAGCAGAACTGATAAAATAAAAAGCTTATTCTTTGAAATGAATAATAAAATAGATAAACTAAAAGATAATTGAATCAACAAGGGAGAAAGTGAAAATATACTAAATGGGAAATGACAAAGGGATAAATAGCTACAGACGCAAAGGAAATTAGAAAACAAGACTACTTTGCTCAACTCTGCAAATAAATTTGAAATTTTGACAAAAAGGACAAATTTTTAGGAAAATGTAATGTACCTATCATAACGCCAGAAAAGACTGACAATCTAAACAGACATATTCATGGAAAGTATAAAGATGTCAAATGTTAAAATTCAGAATGAAGTTAGTTTCAAAGCTATCTAAACTGTTCTGGCTCATGGAAAAGCAAGTATAACACAGATAAATTCTGACAAAGTGCACATAAAAGCAAACTGGATTAAATTCATTCACAAACATTGAGGCAAAACTCCTAAGTTAAAATCAACAAGGATAGCTCTGCAGCACATTAAAAGAATGATATAACATAACCAAGTGGGGTTTATTCCAGGAATGCAAAAATGTGGTTCAATGTTGTTATGTTGTTAGGTGCCATCGAGCCGATTCTGACTTACAGCGACCCTATGTACAGCAGAATGAAACACTGCCTGGTCCTGCACCATCCTCACAGCCATTGCTATGTTTGAGCCTATTGTTGCAGCCACTGTATAAATCCATCTGGTAGAGGGTCTTCCTCTTTTTCTTTGACCCTCTACTTTACCAAGTACAATGTCCTTCTCCAGGGACTGGTGCCTCCTGATAACACGTTCAAAGTAAGTGAGACAAAGTCTCGCCATCCCTGCTTCTAATGAGCATTCTGGCTGTACTTCCAAGAAAGTTCATTCTTCTGGGAGTCCATGGTACATTCAATATTCTTCACCAATACCACAATTCAAAGGCATCAACTCTATTTCCATCTTCCTTATTCAGTGTCCAGCTTTCACGTGCATTTGAGGAAATTGTAAACTCCATGGCTTGGGTCAGGTGCACCTTAATCCTTAAAGTGATGTCTTCACTTTTTAATGCTTTAAAGAGGTCTTTTGTGGCAGATTTGCTCAATGCAATACCTCATTTGGTTTCTTGACTGTTGCTTCCATGGGTGATGACTGTGGATCCAAGTAAAATGAAATCCTTGACAACTTCAATCTTTTCTCCGTTTATCATAATGGTGCTTATTGGTCCAGTTGTGAGGACTGTTGTTTTCTTCACGTTGAGGTGTAAGCTATACTGAAGGATTTGATCTTCATCAATAAGTGCTTCAAGTCCTCTTCACTTTCAGCAAGCAAGGTTGTGTCATCTGCATGTTTCAGGTTGTTAATGAGTCTTCCTCCAATCCTGATGCCCTGTTCTTCAATAGTCCAGCTTCTTGGATTAGTTGCCCAGCATACCGATTGAATATGTATGATGAAAGGATACAACCCTGACACATACTTTTCCTGACTTTAAACCACACAGTATCCCCTTGTTTTGTCTGAACAATTGCCTCTTGATCTATGTACAAGTTCTTCATGAGAACAATTAAGTGTTCTGGAATTCCCATTCTTCTCAAAGTTATCCATAATTTGTTATGATCCACACAGTTGAATGCCTTTGCATAGTCAAGAAAACACAGGTAAATACCTTTCTGGTATTCTCTGCTTTCAGCCAGGATCCATCTGACATCAGCAATGATACCCCTTGTTGCATGTCCTCTTCTGAATCTGGCTTGAATTTCTAGCAGTTCCCTGCTGATGTACTGTTGTAACTGCTTTTGAATGGTCTCCAGCAAAATTTTACTTGTGTGTGATATTAATGATTTTGTTTGATAATTTCCACATTCTGTTGGATCTCCTTTCTTTGGAATGGGTACAAATACGGATCTCTTCCAGTTGGTTGTTCAGGTAGCTGTCTTCCAAATTTCTTGGCATAGACAAGTGAGCGCCTCCAGTGTTGCATCCATTTGTTGAGACATCTTGGTTAGAATTCCGTCAATTCTTGGAGCCTTGATGTTTGCGAATGCCTTCGATGAAGCTTGGACCCCTTCCTTCAGTACCATTCGTTCTTGATCATATGCTTCTTCCTGAATTGGTTGAACATCTACCAGTTCTTTTTGGTACAGTGGCTCTGTGTATTCCTCAAATACACGAAATGGTTCAATAGTAGGAGAAAAATCATATAACCATCTGCATCTATCCTGAAAAGGCATTTAACAAAATTCAACACCTATTCTTGATAAAACACTCAAAAAATGAGACATAAAAAAATAGAAAATCTATAAATAGATTCAAGTATACAGATGACAATGGTATATGCTTATAGTGACATCTCAAGTCAGAGAGGAATAAAAAATGGTGTAAGGACCATTTGGGGTAGTGGTACACGAGTGCTTATTTATAACGATTCTTTAAAGTCTACATATATATTTTATATATACTTCCATAGTATATTTCACAATAAAAAATATACAACAGTGACAATCTTGCCTTAAAAGGCTATTTTTTTTTTTTTGCTGTTTCAAAGTTTCCTTCATCTGTGAACATATGAGTTTGTTACAAACACACATAAAGTCCAATATGAAAATAGGTAAGAGGTACAAATAGGGAATTTATAGTACAGAAAATGTGAATGGCTATTAGGGGTATGAAGAAATGTTCATTTTCACCATTAATCAGATAAATTGAAACCACAAAGTTATACTGGTTTATACCTATGTGTTTGGCAGAAATTAGGGAGTTGAATAATACCAAGTGCTAATGAGAATGTGAAGAAACAAGTTTCATAGGGGCAGGTACATTGTTTTCCTCATTTATGAATCTTCAGTAGAATATATTTTTGCAGGCCTGGATATCAGTTTGCTCACATCTCCCTGTATTCATGTCCTTGGGTGGTCCCCTTCTACATAGATTCTGGTCTTGACCATGTGACTTGTTTTGACCACTGGGACAGTTACAAATGTGATTCAGTTAGAGGCTTGCAAAGTGATTGTGCTTTGGGACCAACCCTGTCTTGCTACTCTTTGGTTTCTGAGTCAGCCATGTGAAGAAGCCCAGGCTAGCCTAATGGAGGATGAGAAGCCCGATGGAGCAGAGATGAACTGTCCCAAAGAGGCCCCAGAAATATGAAAGAGACAGCTCCCTAGCTGACCTGGCAGCTGATGCACGGCAGAGCATGATAAAAATAGAGGAGAACACTTGAGACTAGTGGAAAACTGCTCAGCTGAGTTCAGCCTAAAATACTGATTTATGTAATTATAAACTAAATAAATTTTTTTTTAATTTTAAAATTTTTTCCCCATACAAAACCTTACACATACATTGTCATGTGACACTAATTGCTTTCCCCAATGACAGCACACTCCTCCTTTCCACCACCTCCTAACTTTCTCTGCCTTCCCATCTCACCTCTGGACAGAAGCTGCCCATTTAGTCTCTTGTATCTACTTAAGCTAAGAGACACACTCCTCATGAGTATCACTTTATGTCCCACTGTCCAGTCCAATCCCTGTCTGAAGAGTAGGCCTCGGAAATTATGTTAGTTCTGGGCTGATAGAGAATCCGGGGCCACACTTTACAGGGTTCCTCCAGTCTCAGTCAGACCATTAAGTCTGGTCTTCTTTCTAGAATTTGAGTTCTGCACCCAACCTTTCTCCTGCTCCATCTGGGACTCTCTTTGTGTTCCCTGTCAGGGCGGTCATTGGTGGTAGCCGGGCACCATCTAGTTCTTCTGGTCTAAGGCTGATGAAGTCTGGTTTATGTGGCCCTTTATGTCTTTTGGGCTAATACTTTCCTTGTGTCTTTGGTGTTCTTCATTCTCCTATACTCCAGGTGGTTGGGACCAATGGATGCATCTTAGATGGCCACTTGTAAGCTTTTAATACCCCAGATGCCACTCACCAAAGTAGGATGCAGAACATTTTCTTAATAAGCTTTGTTATGCCACTTGACCTAGATGTCCCCTGAAAGCATGGTCCCCAGACCCCTACCCCTGCTACTCTGTCCTTCAAAGTGTTTGATTGTATTCAGGAAACTTCTTAGCTTTGGTTTAGTCTAGTTGTACTTACCTCCCCTGTAATGTGTGCTGTCCTTCCCTTCACTTCAGATAATTCTTATCTACTATCTAGTTAGTGAATAGCCCTCACCCTCCCTCCCCACCCTCATAACCATCAAAGAATGTTTTCTTCTATGTTTAAACCTTTTCTTGAGTTCGTATAATGGTGGTCTTATACAATGTTTGTCCTTCTGTGACTGACTAAATTCACTCAGCATAATGACCTCCAGCTTCCTCCATGTTATAAGATGTTTCACAGCTTCATCGTTGTTCTTTATCATTGTGTAATATTCCGTTGTGTGGATATACCATAATTTGTCTATCCATTTGTCTGTTGATGGGCACCTAGGTTGTTTCCATCTTTTGCTATTGTGAGCAGTGCTACAATGAACATGGGTGTGCATATATCTATTCGTGTGACAGCTCTTATTTCTCTAGGATATATTCCAAGAAGTGGGATAGCTGGAGCGTATGGTACTTCTATTTCTAGCTTTTTAAGGAAGTGCCAAATTGATTTTCAAAGTGGTTGTACCATTTTACATTCCCACCAAAAGTGTATAAATGTTCCAGTCTCTCCACAACCTCTCCAGCATTTATTATTTTGTGTTTTTTTGATTAATGCTAGCTTTGTTTGGGTGAGATGATATCTCATTGTAGTTTTGATCTACATTTCACTAATGGCTAATGATCATAAGCATGTCTTCATGTGTCTGTTAGCCGCCTGAATATCTTCTTTGGTGAAATGCCTGTTCATATCCTTTGCCCATTTTTTCATTGAGTTATTTATCTTTTAGTTGTTGGGGTTTCGCAGTATCTTGCAGATTTTAGAGATTAGACGCTGATCGGATTTGTTGTAGCCAAAATTTTTATCCCAGTCTGTAGGCTTTTCACTCTTTTGGTGAAGTCTTTTGATGAGCATAAGTGTTTGATTCTTAGGAGCTCCCATTTATCTAGTCTCTCTTCTGGTGCTTGTGCATTGTTACTTATGGTTCGTATTGTGCTTATGCCATGTTTTAGGGTTCCTAGAGTTGTCCCTATTTTTTCGTCCATAATCTCTATCATTTTCAATTTTATATTTAAGTCTTTGATCCTTTTTGAGTTAGTTTTTGTGCATGGTGTGAAGTATGGGCCTTGTTTCAGTTTTTTGCAGATGGATATCCAGTTCTGCCAGCACCATTTGTTAAAGAGACTGTCTTTTCCCCAATTAATGGACTTTAGGCCTTTGTCAAATATCAGCTGCTCATAGGTGGATGAATTTATGTCTGGATTCTCAATTCTGTTCCATTGGTCTATGTATCTGTTGTACCAGTACCAGGCTGTTTTGAATACTGTGGTGGTATAATAGGTTCTAAAATCAGGTAGTGTGAGGCCTCCCACTTTGTTCTTCTTCTTGAGTAATGCTTTAATTATTCGGCGCCTCTTCTCTTTCCACATGAAGTTGGTAATTTGTTTCTCTATCTCATTAAAAAATGTCGGTGGAATTTGGATCGGAATTGCATTGTATCTGCAGACTGCTTTGGGTAGAATTGACATTTTCACTATGTTGAGTCTAACCTATCCATGAGCAAGGTGTGTTTTTCCACTTATGCATGTCTCTTTTGGTTTCTTGCAGTAGTGCCTTGTAGTTTTCATTGTATAGGTCTTTTACGTCTCTGGTTAGATTTATTCCTAAGTATTTTATCTTCCTGCGGGCTATTGTAAGTGGTATTCATTTGATTTCCTCTTCAAGGTTCTCTTTTTTGGTGTAAAGGAATCTGTCATGGTTTGCATTATGTCCCCCCAAAAATGAGTGTGTCAGTTTGGCTAGGCCATGATTCCTGGTACTGTGTGATTTGCCTGTATGTTGTAAACCTGCCTCTATGATGTTAATGAGGGAGGATGGGTGGCAGTTGTGTTAGTAAGGCAGGACCTGATCTACAAGACTGGATTGTGTCCTGAGGCAATCTCTTGAGATATAAAAGACAGAAGTGAGCAGTGAGACAGGGGGACCTCATACCATCAAGAAAGCAGTGCTGGGAGCAGAGCGTGTCCTTTGGACCGGGGTCCCTGTGCTGAGAAGCTCCTAGTCTGGGGGAACACTGATGAGAAGGCCGAGAGAGAGAAAGCCTTCCGCTGGAGCTGACACCTTGAATTTGGACTTTTAGCCTACTTTGACTGTGAGGAAATAAACTTCTCTTCATTAAAACCATCCACATGTGGTATTTCTGTTGTAGCAGCCGTAGATGACTAAGACAGAATCCAACTGATTTTTGTGTGTTTATCTTGTATCCTGAAACTTTGCTGAAATCTTTGATTAGTTCCAATAGTTTTCTTCTGGATTCTTTGGGGTTTTCTGTGTATAAGATCATATCATCTGCAAATAGAGATACTTTGACTTCTTCCCTACCAGTTTAGATGCCCTTATTTCCTTTTCTAGCTTAATTGCTCTGGCTAGGACCTCCAGCACAGTGTTGAATAAGAGTGGTGATAAAGGGCATCCTTGTCTGGTTCCTGTTCTCAAGGGGAATGATTTCAAACTCTCTCCATTTAGGATAGTGTTGGCTGTTGGCTTTGTATAAATGCCCTTAATTATATTGAGGAATTTCCCTTCTATTCCTATTTTGTTGAGAGTTTTTATCATGAATGGGTGTTGGACTTTGTCAAATGCCTTTTCTGCATCGATTGATAAGATCATGTAGTTCTTGTCTTTTGTTTCATTTATGTGATGGATTCCATTGATTGTTTTTCTAATGTTGAACCATCCCTGCATACCTGGTATAAATCCCACTTGATCATGGTGAATTATTTTTCTGATATGTTGCTGAATTCTGTTGGCTAGAACTTTGTTGAGGATTTTTGTGTCAGTGTTCATGAGGGATATTGGTCTGTAATTTTCTTTTTTGTGGTGTCTTTACCTGGTTTTGGTATCAGGGTTATGCTGGCTTGATAGACTGAATCTGGGAGTATTCCATCGAAATACCTTTAGTGTAAGTGGTGTTAACTCTTCTCTGAAAGTTTGGTAGAATTCTCCAGTGAAGCCATCCTGGCCAGGGCTTTTTTTTTTGTTGGGAGTTTTTTAATTAGCTTTTCAATCTTTTCTTTTGTTATGGGTTTATTTAGTTGTTCTACCTCTGTTTATGTTAGTTTAGGTAGGTAGTGAGTTTCTAGAAATTTTTCCATTTCCTCTAGGTTTTCAAATTTGTTAGAGTACATTTTTTCATAGTATTCTGTTATGATTCTTTTAATTTCAGTTGGATCTGTTGTGATATCACCCATCTCATTTCTTATACGGGTTATCTGCTTCCTCTCCTGTTTTTCTTTTGTCAGTTTGGCCAATGGTTTATCAATTTCTTTGATCTTTTCAAAGAACCAGCTTTTGGTCTTTCTTTTAATCATTTTTCTGTTCTCTATTTCATTTAATTCTGCTCTAATTCTTATCATTTCCTTTCTTCTGGCGTCTGAGGGCTTCTTTTTCTGCTCTCTTTCTACTTGTTCCAGTTGTAGGGTTAATGTTTTGATTATGGCCCTTTCTTCTTTTTGGATGTGTGCATTTATTGCTATAAACTGACCTCTGAGCACTGCTTTTGCTGTGTCCCAAAGGTTCTGGTAGGATGTGTTTTCATTCTCGTTTGATTCTATGAATTTCTTTATTCCATCCTTAGTTTCTTCTATAACCCAGTAGTTTTTGAGCAAGGTGTTCAGTTTCCATGTGTTTGATTTTTTTTCCTTGCTTTTTCTGTTGTTGCTTTCTGCTTTTATGGCTTTATGGTCAGAACAGATGCTTTGTAATATTTCGATGCTTTGGATTTTGTTAAGGCTTGCTTTATGGCCTAATATGTGGTCTATTCTGGAGAATGTTCCATGTGCTTTGGAAAAGAAAGTATAATTGGCTGCTGTTGGGTGGAATGTTCAGTGTATGTCTATGAGATCAAGTTGGTTGATTGTAGCATTTAGCTCTTCCGTGTCTTTGTTGAGCTTCTTTCTGGATGTTCTGTCCTTCACTGAAAGTGGTGTGTTGAAGTCTCCTACTACTTTTGTGGAGCTGTCTATTTCTCTTTTCAGTGCTGTTAGAGTTTGTTTTATGTATTTTGGGGCCCTGTCATTGGGTGGGTAAATAATTATTATAGTTATGTTCTCCTGGTGTATTGACCCTTTAATCATTATATAGTGTCCTTCCTTATCTTTTGTGGTGGATTTTGCTTTAAAGTCTATTTTGTCAGAGATTAGTATTGCCACTCCCGCTCTTTTTTGATTGTTGTTTGCTTGATGTATTTTTTCCATCCTTTGAGTTTTAGTTTGTGTGTTTAAGTCTAATGTGTGTCTCTTGTAGGCAGCATATAGACGGATCATGTTTTTGTATTCAATCTGCCACTCTCTGTCTCTTTATTTGTGCATTTAGTCCATTTACATTCAGCATAATTATTGATAGGTATGAGTTTAGTGCTGTCATTTTGATGTCTTTTCACAGTTTCTTTGTTCCAGTTAATTTTCTGTGCTGAGTCATTTTTTGTTACGTATTTTCTTTTCATGTTTTTCATTGTTGTTGATTTTGTGTTTGCTGTGTCTTTATATTTTTCTAGTTTTTTATTTTGACTTGTAGGATTGTTAGTTTCCTTTGTGGTTACCTTAGTATTTACTCCTTTTTTTCTATACCAGTCTTTTATTTCTTTATATCTCCTTGACTTCCTCTCCATATGAAACATCTATGTCTCCATTTTTTAAGTCCCTCTTTTTTGTTTTAATGTTGTCATCTTTTACATACTGATATGGGTTTCCCTATTTTCAGTGTTTTAGCTTGATTTACTTTTGTGACTTCCCTATCTGGATTGATATCTGGTTGCTCTGTCCTGTGTTCTAGTCTTGGGTTGTTATCTGATGTTACTGATTTTCTAACCGGAGGACTCCCTTTAGTATTTCTTGTAATTTTGGTTTGGTTTTTGCAAATGCCCTAAACTTCTGTTTATCTGGAAATACTCTAATTTCACCATCATATTTGAGACACAGTTTTTCTGGATATTTAATTCTTGGCTGGCAGTTTTTTTCCTTCAAGGCTTTATATATGTCATCCCATTGCCTTCTTGCCTGCATGGTTTCTGCTTAGTAGTCTGAGCTTATTCTTATTGACCCTCCTTTGTAGATGACTTTTTGTTTCTCCCTAGCCGGTCTTAAAATTCTCTCTTTATCTTTGGTTTTGGCAAGTTTGATTATAATATGTCTTGGTGACTTTCTCTTGGGATCAACCTTATGTGGGGTTTGATGAGCATCTTGGATAGATATCTTGTTATCTTTCATGATATCAGGGAAGTTTTCTGCCAACAAATCTTCAACAATTCTCTCTCTATTTTTTGTTATCCCCTTCCCCACCGGTCTGGTACTCCAGTCACATGTATGTTATTCCTCTTGATAGAGTCCCATATAATTCTTAGGGTTTCTTCATTTTTTAAAATCCTTTCATCTAATTTTTCCTGAAATAAGTTGATATCAAGTACTTTATCTTCAATCTCACTAATTCTGACTTCCATTGCCTCAATCCTGCTCCTATGACTTTCTATTGAGTTGTCTAATTCTGAAATTTTATTGTTAATCTTCTGGATTTCTGATTGCTGTCTCTCTATGGATTCTTGCAGCATGTTAAATTTGTCATTATGCTCTTCTCTAATCTTTTTAATTTCCTCTCTTGCGTGTTCTGAATTTTGCTTAATTTCCTCCCTAATTTCCTGAGGAATTCTGTATGTTAATCTTTTGTATTCTGCCTCTGGTAATTCCAAGAAATTTTCCTCCCCTGGAAAATTTCTAGATTCTTTATTTTGGGAGCTTACTGAAGCTATCATGGATTGCCTCTTTATGTGATTTGATATTGACTGTTGTCTCAGAGCCTTCAATATGTTATTATACTTATTTATTTTATGTTAGCTTTTTGTTTTGATATTCCCAAATAGGCTACTCGTGTGAGCTAGTTTGATTACTGGCAACTTTGAAGCTCTGATGTCCTGTTATCAGGTCATTAGATCTGTTACTAGGTATGTGAGCTCAGGAGTCTGCCCACTCCTCCTGTATGGATTCAGCTCACGTGCCCAGGTAGATAGCCACCAAGTGTGTGGTGTAGGTTCTCACCTACGGTCCTAGACAGGCATAGGTGATTTGTGTAGGTGTAGGCATGTGGCTGCAGCAGGGGGACACACTCTGAGCAAGGCAGGGTGCTGATGGCCACCCCCGAGTGTCCAGGAGGAAGGTGTGTCCCTGTTCCCTAGAGCGCATAGGTGGGTGGGTTTTGCAGCCAGACTATGAGCATCTAATGTTGTTGGCTGTAAAGACTGGGGGGCACCTCTTATTCATGGGCCTCTCTCATAGGTGGCTAGGTGGCATGAGTGGCGCCACCAGTCCTTAGGCCCCTGATATGGGTAGGTGAAGACCCTGCTTAATGGGCAGAGCAGTGTCAAATGTCAAGAACCTACCACTTCAAAGCTGAAACAGTTAAAGTTAGATTTCTGGTATATACTCCGTTGCACTGCAGTAATGAGGGCCTACGCCATTGAGATGGGCCCACACAAGTCTATGCAGGGGGAAAGGCAGTCAAAGTCCGTGGATCCCTTATGCCTGTGGCTAGGCAAAAGAGCTGTGCCTACCCTGGGTTCCTGTCTTAGGGGAGCCAGCAGTTTATTTTTTCCTTTTTGTTAATTTGTTCACGCTCCAAGGCAGGGAGAATGGCTTCGGGTGTGTGACAGATCCTACTTCCAGCCCAAGGGACTCGGCAATTGCTGAAGCCCATCCAGGACCCAGTGCAGAGCATGGGTGGGGAGGTAAATGGGAGAGAGGTTTTTCCCTAAGGGGTGTGTTTTTGATCAGGTGGTAAGCCATACGCAAGTACTTATCTTTCGTGGAGGGCTGCTTCTCACTGGTTCTGGGTGGCCGTGTAGACTGTCTGGTGCTGGGTCTTTCCCAGTGAAGAAATGTGACTCCTGAGTACTGCAGCTTGCCTGCCTCACCACTCACCCCAGAGCTGATCAGGCCTGGAGGGCTCAGGAGCTCACCAGGTCAGGTCTCGCAACTCCTCGCTGCTTCCAAACCGTCTCTCCCTCCCCTTGCCACTCAATCCGGTTTTTCAACTCTCCCTTTAATGTTCAGGGCTCCCAGATTGCCACGTATAATCAGTTCACTTGTTTTTTCAGGTCTTTGTTGTAAGAGGGTCCACCAAAAGAGTCTGATTACTCTGCCATCTCGACCCCACCTCCCTAAATGTTTTAAGCTACTAAATTCTGAGATAGTTTGTTATGAAGCAGCAGCTAACTGCTATACCAACGTATAGGAATTATTTTTGTTATTGGGTGGTGCAAATGGTTAATGAGCTTGGCTGCTAGACGTAAGGTTGGAAGTTCAAGTCCACCCAGAGCTACCTCAGAAGAAAGGCCTGGTGATCTAGTTCTGAAAAATTAGTCAATGAAAACTCTGTAGAACACAACAGAATATTGTCCAGTATAGTGCTGGAAGTTGAGTCCCCCAGGTTGGAAGACACTGAAAATGAGTGCCACAACAATGGACTTGAGCATACTAACCATAGTGAAGATGGCAGGACCGAGCAATGTTTTGTTCTGTTGTACATGGGGCCGCCATGCGTTGGAGCCAACTTGATGGCAGCTAATAAAAATTTGATTAGTCCAAGCCTGCCCAGTTACACATATGGATATCCACTCTTGTGGACCAAGATTTGCAACCACTGAAAAAATTCAGACTATCCTATAGATTTGAAAGAGCCATTGGCTTACACACACGTAATTAAACGTTTGTTTATTCAGCACACATAGTTGTCACTGGCTAAGTACTAAACTATGACCACTGGGAAGGAGACTTAAAAATCATTCAGATGTACAAATCCTGATAAGTTTTTTTAAAAAGTATAAATCTGGCTCATTACTCAAGTAAGGTCATTGGAAAGGACTATGGACTTTGGGTTAGAAGTCAGTAATTCTGAGATCTTGGGCTTATCAGCCTCTTAATGTCTTGCTCAAAATGAGGATAATAATATCTGCCTTGACTATTGTCTTAGTTTCTTCTTGCTGCTATAACAGAAATACCACATGTGGGCGGCTTTAACAAACAAAAATTTATTTTCTCACTGTTAGGAGGCTAGAAGTCCAAACTCAGGGTGCTGGCTGTAGGGGGAGGCTTTCTCTGTCTACTCTGGGTGAAAATCATGGTCTTGGCTTCTCCAGCAGTCTTCCTGGCATTCCTTGGAGATCTTCACTTGGCATCTGTCTTTCCCCAATTTGTGCTCACTTCTGTGCCTAATCTGCTTACTCCTTTTATATGTCAAAAGTGATTGGCTTAAAACACACCCTACACTAATATGGCCTCATTAACATAATAAAGAAAATTCCATTCCCAAATGGGATTACATTCCACAAGTATGTTGTTAGGTTCTGTGGAGTCAATTTTTGACTTATAGCCACCCCGTGTGACAGAGAAATGCCCCATAGGGTTTTCTAGGCTGAAATCTTTAAGGAGCAGATCACGAGGTCTTTCTCCCTCAAAGCTACTGTGTGAGTTTGAACAGCCAGTCTTTCAGTTAGTAGCCAAGCCCTTACCTGTGGCACTACCAGAGCCCCTTTCTGCAGGTATAGGGGTTAGGATTTACAAATGGATCCCTGGTTGCTCAGTGGTTAAACATTTGGCTGCTTACCAAAAGACTGGCAGTTCAAATTCACCAGCCGCTCCTTGGAAACCCTACGGGGCAGTTCTACTCTGTCCTATAGGGTCACCATGAGTCAGACTTGACTCAACAGCAATGCGTGGTAGATACTGGGGGGACACAATTCAATCCATAACAACAACTCATAGCTTGGGTCTAAGGATTTTATGAAACTACAGAGTGAGAAAAAGAGTGATTTGTAAAATGTACGGTTACACAGAGTAACAGAGAGGCCAATGAGCTGAGTTTTGTTTGACTCATTTTATATAGCTTATGCATAATGGCCCCCCAAGTGTCTGTCAGTTTGTCGTATTGTGGGGGCTTCATGTTGCTGTGATGCTGGAAGCTATGCCACCAATATTCAGATACCAGCAGGGCCACCCATGGTGGACAGGTTTCAGCTGAGTTTCCAGACTAAGACAGACTAGGAAGAAGGACCCAGCAGTCTACTTCTGAAAAGAATTAGCCAGTGAAAACCTTATGAATAGTAGTGGAACATTATCTGATATAATCACAGAAGATGAGCCCCCAGGGTTGGAAGGCACTCAAAAGATGAATGGGGAAGAGCTGCCTCCTCAAAGTAGAGTCAGCCTTAATGACGTGGATGGAATCAAGCTTTCAGGACCTTCATTTGCTGATGTGGCGTGACTCAAAATGAGAAGAGACAGCTGCAAACATCCATTAATAATCAGAACATGGAATGTATGAAGTATGAATCTAGGAAAATTGGAACTGGTCAAAAATGAAATGGAACACATAAACATACATATCCTAGGCATTAGTGAGCTGAAATGGACTGGTATTGGCCATTTTGAATCAGACAATCATATGGTCTACTATGCCAGGAATGACAACTTAAAGAGGAATGGTGTTGCATTCATCATCAAAAAGAACATTTCAAGATCTATCCTGATGTACAACACTGTCAGTGATAGGATAATATCCATATGCCTACAAGGAAGACCAGTTAATATGACTATTATTCAAATTTACGCACCAACGAGTAAGGCCAAAGATGAAGAAATTGAAGATTTTTACCAACTTCTGCAGTCTGAAATTGTTCAAACATGCAGTCAGGATGCACTGATAATTACTGGTGATTGGAATGCAAAAGTGGGAAACAAAGAAGAAGGATCAGTAGTTGGAAACTATGGCCTTGGTGATAGAAACAATGCCCGAGATCACACGATAGAATTTTGCAAGACCAATGACTTCTTCATTACAAATACCTTTCTTCACCAACATAAAAGGCGAATATACACGTGGACCTCCCCAGATGGAATACACAGAAATCAAATTGGCTACATCTGTGGAAGGAGATGATGGAAAGGCTCAATATCATCAGTCAGAACAAGGCCAGGGGCCGATGGTGGAACAGACCATTAATTGCTCATATGCAAGTTCAAGTTGAAACTGAAAAAAATTAGAATAAGTCCATGAGAGCCAAAGTACGACCTTGAGTATATCCCACCTGAATTTAGAGGCCTTTTCAAGAATAGATTTGACGTGCTGAACGCTAATGACCAAAGACCAGACGAGTTGTGGAATAACATCAAGGACTTCATACATGAAGAAAACAAGAGGTCATTAAAGGGACAGGAAAGAAAGAAAAGACCAAAATGGATGTCAGAAGAGACTCTGAAACTTCTCTTAAACATCGAGCAGCTAAAGCAAAAGGAAGAAATGATGAAGTAAAAGAACTGAACTGAAGATTTCAAAGGGCGGCTCAAGAAGACAAAGTAAAGTATTATCACGACATGTGCAAATAGCTGGAGATAGAAAACCAAAGGGGAAGAACACACTCGGCATTCCTCAAGCTGAAAGAACTGAAGAAAAAATTCAAGCCTCGAGTTGCAATACTGAAGGATTCTATGAGGAAAATATTAAACCATGCAGGAAGATCCAGAGAAGGTGGAAGGAATACACAGAGTCATTATACCAAAAAGAACTGGTTGACGTTCAGACATTTCAAGAGGTAGCATATGATCAGGAACCGATGATACAGAAGGAAGAAGTCCAAGCTGCACTGAAGGCATTGGCGAAAAACAAGAGTCCAGGAATTGACGGAATATTAACTGAGATGTTTCAACAAATGGATTCAGCACTGGAAGTGCTCACTCATCTATGGCAAGAAATTTGGAAGATAGCTACCTGGCCAACCAACTGGAAGGGATCCATATTTATGCCTATTCCCAAGAAAGGTGATCCAACCGAATGCAGAAATTATCGAACAATATCATTAATATCACACACAAGTAAAATTTTGCTGAAGATCATTCAAAAACAGCAGCAGCAGTATATTGACAGGGAACTGCCAGAAATTGAGGCCAGATTCAGAAGAGGATGTGGAACCAGGGATAACATCGCTGATGTCAGATGTATCCTAGCTGAAAGCAGAGTATGCCAGAAAGATATTTACTTGTGTTTTCTTGACTATGCAAAGGCATTCAACTGTGTGGATCATAATAAATTATAGATAACTTTGAGAAGAATGGGAATTCCAGAACACTTAATTGTGCTCATGAGGAACCTGTACATAGATCAAGAGGCAGTTGTTCCGACAGAACAAGGGGATACTGTGTGGTTTAAAGTCAGGAAAGTTGTGTGTCAGGGTTGTATCCTTTCACCATACCTATTCAATCAGTATGCTGAGCAAATAATCTGAGAAGCTGGATGACTGAAGAAGAACAGCGCAACAGGATTGGAGGAAGACTCATTAACAACCTGCGTTATGCAGATGGCACAACCTTGCTTGCTGAAAGTGAAGAGGACTTGAAGCACTTACTGATGAAGATCAAAGACCACAGCCTTCAGTATGGCTTACACCTCAACATGAAGAAAACAAAAATCCTCACAACTGAACCAGTAAGCAACATCATGATAAATGGAGAAAAGATTGAAGTTGTCAAGGATTTCATTTTACTTGGATCCACAATCAACACCCATGGAAGCAGCTGTCAGGAAATCAAAAGACACATTGCATTAGGCAAATCTGCAGCAGAAGACCTCTTTAAAATGTTGAAAATCAAAGATGTCACCTTGAAGACTAAGGCGTGCCTGATCCAAGCCGTGGTATTTTCAATGGCATCATATGCATGTGAAAGCTGGACAGTGAATAAGGAAGATCGAAGAAGAGTTGATGCTTTCGAATTGTGGTGTTAGAGCAGAATATTGAATATACCATGGACGGCCAAAAGAAAGAACAAATGTGTCTTGGAAGAAGTACAACCAGAACGCTTCTTAGAAGCAAGGATGGCGAGACTACATTTTACATACGTTGGACATGTTTTCAGGACAGATCAGTCGGAGAATTACATCATACTTGGTAAAGTACAGGGTCAGTGAAAAAGAAGAAGACCTCAACAAGATGGATTGACACAGTGTCTGCAACAATGCGCTCAAGCATAACAACAATTTTGAGCATGGCACAGGACCAGGCAGCGTTTCATTCTGTAGTACATAGGGTCACTATGGGTTGGAACCGACTCGACGGCACCTAATGACAGCAACAACACGCATAATGGCAGATCATGCCTCGTTCCACAACACACGAACTGTATGTTGGCTTTACCATTTGTTTAATTTTCATTTAAACCATGCTGAGCTCTTTTCAACATAGCAGGTCTTTGAAAATGCTTCTGTTTTTATTGATTGTAACTGTCAGATGCAGCCACATAGTAACTAACCCCATTACAGAATGTTTTCTAATTTGGTAAGGAGTTTAAATGATGTGAGGAGGGGGTTAATGAATAGAGCAACTGAAGAACAAAATTGAATTTCCTACTCAGGCCCCTGGCCGGCTCTAGTTAACATGCTCGTAATTGAAGTGTTAGGTCCAAGAAGGTTGCTTGTGATTAAAGGAAAACTGAAGAGAATGTTTCATAAAAGAGATGACATGGTAATAAATGGGCACCCATGTCTGCACTTCCTTTGGGTAGAAATGCTCTGTTAGGCAGAGTCCTTGGACAGAGTCAAGTTTGGTGATGATATATGAAAAGCTATCTTTTTATTCATAACTATAAAAAAATCTATATTGAGATTATTTAATGTGTAACATAGGTTGGTGTAACTCTTCAGGCACTTCTGCTAGTGTTTTAACCATTTAAAGCATAGGTCATGCTGCCTACCTTCTCACCCCAGTAGGAATCTCTTTAGCAGCATCCCTGCTAGGCTGCATCTAGCCTCAATTTACTAATCCCAGTAATGGGAAGTAATGTCACTTTTGGAGGGAGTTTCTCTGAAAAATTTTCTCCTTTAGCAATTGTTCAAGTGAAACATTCATGCTGGTTCCCACTTGTCCTAATTCTACCCTCTGGGGTATCACAGAGCATGTCTACTGTATCTCCCTGCCTCGAATACAGGGTTTACAGATGAGCAGATATCCCTTGTAGGTTTCTCATCCCTTCCCCTGACCACTGGTCCTGCCTCCCTTTTGTGCTCCCCTGTGACAATCACAAACCATAATGATTCAATCATTTTTACTTTTACTTTCCGTAATCTTCCTAAGGAGCCCTGGTGGTGCAGTGGTTAAGAGTTCAGCTGCTAAGCAAAATGTTGGCAGTTCGAATCCACCAGCCCTTCCTTGGAAACTCTATGAAGGGATTGACTGGATGGCAATGGGTTTTTAATCTCCCTAAGTTCTTCTCTCCAGAAACCCTCTTCTCTCCAGAAACCCAGGTGGTGTAGTGGTTAAGCGCTACGGCTGCTAATCAAAGAAGGTTGGCAGTTCAAATCCACTGGGCACTCCTTGGAAACTCTATGGGGTAGTTCTACTGCATCCTATAGGGTTGCTATGAGTCAGAATCCACTCAATGGCAACAAGTTTGGTTGTCTTTTTTTAAGAAGTTCCTCTCTGACCTCTGCCGTTTCTCTTCACAAAATTTCCCATGGCTACTACTTAAAGTTGAAAAAAGGTGTATTCTTTGCCCAACACTTTAAGTAAATTCCACTTACCCTTTCTACTAGTTTCTCTAGAGTGTTTAAACTTTAACAATTATATTCAGTATGCATATTGAAAAGATTCTGATTTTTTTCCTGAAGAAGTGATAAATGCTAAATATTTATACCTGCTTTTATTATTAATTTCATGATTAAAACTGATAATACATGAGTATGATTCTAAGGGCACCAGTATGAATGAGATCAAATTAGCCCTTACAGCATCTATAAGCCCCTGGTGAGAAAGGATTTTGTGTCCTATATGCTTCTTTCACCACAGTGCCTGGACATAGTAGGTGCTCAATTAGTATTGAGTGAGTAAATGAAAGAATCAAGCAAAGGAAAATTTCTATACCCATACCTGTATTCATGAGGACATGAACAATGTCTTAAACATCTTAGAACATCAACTACTGCCGTTGAGTCAATTCTGACTCGTAGAGGCCCCATAGGGTTTCCAAGGCTGTAACTCTCTGTGGAAGCAGACTCCCACATCTTTCTCTGGTGGAGCTGCTGGTGGTTTCTAACTGCTGACTTTTCAGTTAGCAGTTGATCGCTTTGGGAATATGGGGAAGCAGCGGGATCTGGCTATTATCTACTGAAAGAAAAAATCTCGATGAAATGAGTTTGGTCCTATAACATGTAGCGGCTTAGATGCGTTGGTGGTATACCTAGGAAGGGTTTGAACTAAATACTTCTTCCTTGAGGGTATCTGTCAATGAAGAAAATGTAGAAAAAAAAATTGCTAGACATGAAGTTATAATATAGTAAAATATAGTAAAAAAGTCCCAATGAGACAGTGGTGCAAGGTGGAGACTGACTATGCTGTGTGGTTATTGGCTCTGGAGGAGGGCAAGAGTCATTTCTGGTCAGCGTTCATCCCTCTCCCCTCTCTTTTTGAGGTCTCTGATCCTCTGTAGCTGGGGTTTCTTTGCCTTGCTCTGCTAAGGTTGCTGTATTTCCTAAAGGTTTCTTTCACTCCTTGAGTGTGCTGGTCACCAGAGATATCAGTGGCGTGCACGTAATGGCAGGAAGTAGACTACCCTGAAATTGATGCGGGGTCACCCATATCAGTGTCTCCAAGACTTCGAGATTTCTTGAGCTACTAAAAAACCTCCCATTGTTTCCAACTTCTTACTTTGTCAAGTAAAGATATTAAAATCCTGTTCAAATTACCATTTCCATTCATCACTATTTCATAAAGGATTGGAAAGTTCTGGAGTAATATATAGGAAGGGCATAATTACTTAAACAAAGGCCAGTTCTTGAAACAATGAACTCTGCTTTATAAAAATCTCACTATTGTTTGTATACTTTTCATTTCACAGCAACAAAATCTTTGTCATAGACCAGGAAGTATGTGGCAGCCGTCCCTGTGGTGGCCTGAATGGCTGTAGGGCATAGTGGTGGCTGGAGGGCCGCCCTGGGCAGGGAGCAGGGTATTCTGAGGCTCACAGGGCACCACTTGGATGGGGGTGTGTGTAGCTAGTCAGCCAGATGTATAAGCTGACATGGCATCGTACATACTTACTCATTTGATGAATTGTTTGACACTTCTCTCGGCTCTGATCAGAGCTCTTCACGGTAACCCTGCTAAACCCATTAAACCAAACCCTCTGTCTTTGAGTCGATTCTGACTCATAGCGACCTTATAGGACAGAGAAGAACTGTCTCATAGGGTTTCCAAGGCTGAAAATCTTTACGGGAGCAGACTGCCACATCTTTCTCCCTCAAAGTGCCTGGTGGTTTCAAACCGCTAACTTTTCAGTTAGCAGCCAAGAGCTTAACCACTGTGCCATAAGAGCTGCTGTAAACCTCTTAAGGGCCGGGAAAATTATTTAGCCTGGAGAAATTTTTATGACCTCGTAATCCAACTGGTGGGGTAATTATTTCTGTGGTCCTCTCTGTAAGACTGTGATTTTGAACAGAAATTAAATTGACCATTTTAAAAATATTCTATTATTATCATTTTGTTTTTCTGTTTATGAGGAAGACCCAAAGTAACTTCTTTTTATCTTTCAAGTATAATCCAGGTTAAACTTTACGGTTGTAAACAACAGAAACCAATTTGGGTTAATTTAAGTAGATAAAGAAAGTTTTTTGAAGGACTTTGGGAAAGGTTCAGAAATGACGGGAAGTCTAAAGGACCAAGCTTGTAAAAAGGATAGGAATGCAGGGAGGCTGGGCAACCAGGACCCCAGCCAATGCGACACCTGGAGCACGTTGCCAAGGGCTCTGTGGCCATCAGCACCACTGCCCAGGCTCCCAGTGGTGGTACTGTGTGTTGCTGCCACATCTCCTGGAATGAGTCTTCCCTGCTTTGCTTCTTTGTGTCATCAGATTAAGGGTTATAGGTTGGGGCAGTCAGGGTGGCTGTGGTCACACAATTTGGCACCCAAGTTTTTGGTGTAAGGAAGGCAAGTATCTGGACTTGACAACTCACAGAAATTCCTCAAATATCCAAAATAGGACCAGGTAGCCGAGAAGGTAAATATCCACGCATGAGCACAGAATAAGGCCATGCTTCCATTTTACGCCCAAATCCTTAGGGTACAGCCCCCACCCTGCTTGTTTGCAAGAAATCAAGCCTTTTACCAGGATCTTTAATCCACCAATTCCTGGAAACGCACAGGGCTTATGTCCACAATCCTCAGATCTTTCTGATTGTTCCTTGCCCTCTCAGCCCATGGTCTGGCTCTCCCTCATTGCTTCTTTCTTTAAAAGATCACCCTTCTCACAATGATGGTTGAGATGAGGCTGCAAAATTAAAGAGATTTTACTGAATACAGTGCTTAAGACTAATGAACATGTATAGTAATTGAGAAGATCTGTTGAGTCAAGCCCATCTGCAATGCTGCTATAACTGTCCTATGCCCCAGACTGCTGCCCTGTTGCAAATGCCTCTTTACCTCCCAGTCCTTAAGCTTGGTTTTCCTTCTTTTCTAAAAGGAAACTTGTGAGATGAAACTTGCCCTGCAGAGAATAGAAGTAGCTTAGTGCACATGTAGTGATTATCCCCTTCTAAGCTCTGCTCTAAATTTCTTATATATCAACTCATAATCCTCAGGTACCCCTGGGTGAAAGATTGTTTCCCAGTTTTACAGATGAGAAAATGGAGGCACGAAGAAATGAATAAACTGTACACAGTCACACAGATAGTAAACGGAAGAAGCTAGACGTGGAACCTATGCAGTATGACTCCATGGTTTGAGTATATCACCACTGAACTATACTGCCTCCTATAAAGATACTGGTCACAACTGACCAGCTAGAGCAGTTTCATGGTACGAAGTCTGTAACTTCTATTCCAGAATAGGATATTTGCTTAATTTTTGCATAACCAATAAGCTCATAAAAAAGCTTTACTTAAAACTTAGGAGCAGTTTGCCCCCAAAGAAGAATTTAAGTCTTCCTCTCCAAACAAGCATAGAAACTGCTTGCAGATTTAAAAGTAACACCTTCCCCTGTCTTCAGCCAACAATACTTCACCCACAAAACATATCATGGGCTCCAGTCAGAATCAAATCACCCTGTTAAACATAGCGGGCTTTTCTCAAAACGTTAAATGCAAAAACCCAGAAGATGGACAGCAGCCATTAGGCAGCAAGAAGTCAAGACAGAAATAAGACATGACCTATTTCACTAAAATTCTGTTATTTATTTGAAGGACAAAAATTTCTGCCCCTGACAGTTGCCTTTTGTGTGGAGTACTGATTGCTAGATGTTTTATGCTAAAGCTCACTCATGCGCTTGCATTAAGATATGGCCTGCTTTAGTGATTTAATACAGTCAGATACCAATACATGCATATAATTTATCAATTTGAAATCACCATGCTGTCTTCTGAGTGTGGCACGTAGCTCCATTGTCAAAGTACCACTCATAATAGCAGTCTTTCAGCTGCGTGCAGAAAACCTGGAAACCTGGACAGGCGAATCTCTCTTTTAATCTTTTTATCTTTACCCTTTGGTAAATAAACACTGGGTTGCATGTGAGGCTGTTTAAGATTCACCATTCTGCTCAAAAAACCCTTTCTCTCCTGGATGAGTTCCTAGGACCGACAGTTGCTTTAGTGTGAATAGCCGTTCTGGCCTTTTTGAAATCCTTTGATCATATTAATGTTCTAGTGGGCCCATAAATGAAAGGATTTCAGAGGGGACCATGGCTTCTCATTAATCTCACACAGCATTCGTCCCTTCTCAACCATCAGAGACAATTCACGGAGGAAGCCTGGCATTAAAGGGGAAATGAGAACACTTCTCACACTTGATAAAGATCTGTATTAACTGTATAAAAAATGTGCTAGGCACTGTGGTGAGTACTCTGACAGTGTAGCAGCAATAAAGCAGATGATTAAAAATGAAGGAGACTGGCACCCTTTAGTAACTGGGAGCAGAGCGCTTAACCTTTATGGCCATATACATATTTGCCTCAAGATATTAAGGTTGAAAGTCATCATTTGTTGGTATTTTGGTAGCTTTTGGGACTTTATGGGGAGGCCAAAAACTAAAAATTGAACCAAACCCATTGCTGTCGAGTCGAATTCCAACTCATAGAGAGGCTATAGGACAGAGTGGAACTGTCCCATATAGGGCTTCCAAGGCTGTAAGTCTTTATAGAAGCAGACTGCCACATCTTTCTCCCATGGAGTGGCTGGTGGCAGGAGGCTGGGTTTGAACCGCCAATCTTTTGGTTAGCAACCAAGCACTTTAACCGCTGTGCCGCTAGCACCCCTGTATAGGGAGGCACTGAGTCTAATTCTGTGTTTGGAGCTGGGCTCACTATGTCATTAACGTTTAATAGCTGTTTGCAGTGTTGCTATTATTTAGATAACTGTGAAGTTGGTGGAGACTGGTGGGGTACCTGTCCA
This sequence comes from Dugong dugon, assembly GCA_030035585.1. Classification (NCBI taxonomy): domain Eukaryota; kingdom Metazoa; phylum Chordata; class Mammalia; order Sirenia; family Dugongidae; genus Dugong; species Dugong dugon. The sequence continues at coordinate 157,848,579 of CM057465.1, forward strand.
GTTCTCTGGTTCAGTGTTTCCAGGTTCCACTCAGGTAGAAGCAGGAGGAAAAGTGGCAGCTCTGAACGGCCTTATAGGTTCTGGTCAAATAGAGGCTCAGGGCTCATGGACTTCCTGCTTATGACCTCACTTTGTTAGAGATAGGTCCTCTCCTTTGTTCTCAGCACCTCTTGTTTATTTATTTTTTATTCGTTCATCCTGTTTTTATTCATTCAATAAACATTTAAAAAACCAGTTGCAGTAGAGTCAATTCCAATTCATGGTGACCCCCTGTGTGGCAGAGTAGAACTGTAATCCATAGGGTTTTCAATGGCTCATTTTCCAGAACTAGATCGCCAGACCTTTCTCTCAAATACCCTCTGGGTAGACTTGAAACTCCAACCTTTTGGTTAGCAGCTGAGCATGTGAACAATTTGTACCGCCCAGGAACCCACTAAATTGTTGTTGTTGGGTGCTGTGACGCTGATTCCGACTCATAGTGATCCCATGTGACAGAGTAGAACTACCTCTAAGGTTTTCTTGGGTGTAAGCTTTATAAAAGCGGATTGCCAGGTCTTTATTCTGAGGAGCCTCTGGGTGGGTGTAAACAGCCAACCTTTCAGTTAGCAGCCAAGCACTTGACCATTTGCACCACCAGGGCTCCTTACTGAGTATTTAGTGGGTGTATATTATAAACCCAGCACCATGCTAGAAGTTGACCATTCAGTAATGAAGAAAGCAGACATGTTTCCTGCCTTCATAACCAAAATCGTTGGCGTCAAGTTGATTCCAACTCATACCGACCCTATAAGACAGAGTAGAACTCCCCCATAGGGTTTTCTAGACTACAGTCTTTACAGAGCAGATCTCCAGGTCTTTCTCCTGCAGAGCTACTGGGTGGGTTTGAACCGCCAACATTTCTCTTAGCAGCCAAGTGCTTAATTATTGTGCCACCAAGGCTCTTCCAGGGACCTTAAAGAGCTCAATAAATACTCATTGACTTCTTTTAAAGAATTATACATTATAAGCCTGAAAAATAATGTTGGGAGTCACTATCAATTATTTATATCTTTTAGTAAATGTATATATTAGTTAAGAGTGGCACAAATGATTAAGTGCTCGACTACTTGCTGACAAATTGGAAGTTTGAACCCATCCAGAGGTGCCTCAGAAGACAGTCCTGGCAATCTGCTTCTGAAAGGTCACAGCTTTGAAAACTCTATGGAGCCGTTCTACCCTGTACACATGGGGTTGCCATGAGTAGGGATCAACTCGATGACAACTAAAAACAACAACATATGTTAGTTAGAAATGATTATTGCCTCTAAACAGCAGAACACCCAACTAATGACATAAATAATGTTAATAACTAATTATAATTAATAACTAATATTTATTGATATTTAACTATGGTTCAGGAAATATACTAAATGCTTAAATGTATTAACTCATTTAACTGTCACAACAACCATATGAAGTAGTATTGTATTTTTGACATTTTTGGGGATGAAGAAATAGGTACTGAGAGCCTGAATAATTTGCTCAAGCTCACTAAACCAGAACTCAAACAACTTAAATAATAGAGACATCATTTATCTCACGTAAGAAATCTGGAAAGTGGTGGATCTACGGTTGGTTCAGGTCTCTACCATGTCAGGACATTGGATTGATATCTCTGATGCCTTTTTACTCTTTCTTCCTGCTCACAGCATTGCTTCCATAATTCCAAGCATCACATCCTCATACAACTGTGTCAGGGGAGAGTTGGAAGGAGGTGCCAGTAAGGAAGGAAAGGACTCACAATGAGGAAATGGTTCATGTAAAAAGAAATGCTCCCAAGTTTATGCCTTTTAAAAATAAAGCTAGCTGTGGCTGTAGTTAGCAGCCTGCCCTGTGCACAGCTACCAGCATCAACATGCAATACAAAGGTAGAAAAACTAGGCAGGAATGTGAATGCTCTCCACATAGTACTTTACATAGCACTATTACTGTTTCATTATAGTCATTTATGTATCTGGTCTCTGCTGCTGGATCAAGTAGTTCTTATGCATAGAGACTGAGACTTGATCACTTTTATAGCCCCTGACACATGGTAGCCTCTGTCCTGATCCTTTGTGTGATCTCTCCCCAAATCTGTAGTCAGTGAACTCCTGTTGGTAACTTGAAATTGGCTGTGATGGGAGTATTTACATCAGAGAAATCAGCAAATGCCACTGTCATGGTTTGAATTATGTCCACCAAAAACTGTGGGTATCAATTTGGCTGGCCCATGATTCCCAGAATTGTGTGGTTGGCCTCCATTTTGTGATTGTAATTTTATGTTAAAGAGGATTAGGGTGGGATCGTAACACCACCTTTACCCAGGTCACATCCCTGATCCAGTGTAAAGGGAGTTTCCCTGGGGTGTGGCCTGCACCACCTTTTATCTCTCAAGAGCTAAAAGGAAAGGGAAGCAAGCAGAGAATTGGGGACGTCATACCATCAAGAAAGCAGTGCCGGGAGCAGAGCACGTCCTTTGGACTGGGGTCCCTGCACAGAGACGCTCCTAGTCTGGAGGAACACCGAAGAGAAGAAGGCCGACAGAGAGAAAGCCTTCCCCTGGAGGTGACACCCTGAATTTGGACTTTTAGCCTACTTTAACTGTGAGGAAATAAACTTCTCTTAGTTAAAACCACCCACTTGTGGTATTTCTGTTATAGCAGCACTAGATGACTAAGACAGCCACAAATCAGGATTTTTTTTTCTTCCTGAGAAACACAGTTGTTTAACATTTACAAGCACACCACTGTCTGTAACTCATATTTTGGTTGGTTGGCCAGTGATTGGCAATATTTTTCTGTAAAAGGCCAGTTAGTAAATATGGCTTTGTAGGCCATATTGTCTTTGTTGCAACTAGTCAACTCTGTTGTTGTAACGTGAAAGCAACCATAGAAATAGGTAAACAATGGTCATGACCCTGTTCCAATAAAATTTTTTTAATAAAAAGAGACAGTAGACCAAATTGAGATACCATTTCACACCCACTAGGATGGCAAGGAGCCCTGGTGGCTCAGTGGTTAAGAGCTCGTCTGCTAACCAAAAGCTTGGCAGTTTGAATCCACCAGTGACTCCTAGGAAACCCTACAGGGAAGTTCTACTTTGTCCTGTAGGGTCACTATGAGTTGAAATTGACTTGACAGCAACGGATTTGATTTTTTGGTTTAGGATGGCCTTAATCAATAAAATGGAAAAATAACAAGTGTTGGCAAGGATGTGCATAAATTGAAAAACTCATATATTGCTAGTGGGAATGTAAAATGGTGTAGCCACTGTGGGAAACATTTTGACAGTTCTTTAAAAAGTTAAACATAGAGTTACCATATGATCCAGCAATTCTACTCCTAGGTATATACCCCAAAGAATTGAAAACAAGTGTTCAAGCAAAAAGTTGTACATGAATTTTTATAGCAGCATTATTCACAATAGCCAAAATGTGGAAAAAACCCAAATGTCCAACCACTGATGAATGGGAAAACAAAATGTGATATATCCATTACAGTAGAATATTATTCAGTCATAAAAGGAATGAAGTACTGATACATGCTACAACATAGATGAATCTTGAAAACATTACCCTAAGTGAAAGAAGTCAGACACAAAAGGCCACATGTTGTATGATTCCATTTGTATGAAATATCCAGAATAAGCAAATTTATGGAGACAGTAAGCAGATTAGTGGTTGTCATAAGTGAAAGTAGGGGGAATGGGGAGTGACTGCTTAATGGATGTAGGGTTTCCTTTTAGGGTGATGAAAAAGTTCTGGAACTAGATAGCTGTGATGGTTATACAGCATGCAAATGTACTAAATGCCTTTAAATCGTACACTTTAAAATGGTTAAAGTAGTAAATTTTATGTTATTTGTATTTTACCATCATTAAACATACACAAAACACATTAACAAAAACAAAAAACAGAATTTTCAACCTCTAGTCTGGACAGTTGTTACAATTCCTTGTTTAATTGCTACCAGGTAGAGAGTTACATGGTAGAGGTAGAGGTGGAGGTATAGAGGCAACTGTTAAGTGGAGAGGGAGGGGGCTACAAAGCCAGATGCATGGAAAATAGGAGTTCTTTTAGCCAATCTCCGCTTATCCAACTCACCTGACTGGCCGACCCCTTCCATTTCCTCTAAGAAACTTAGAGAAGTGCCTAGGGCATGCTCTATGCTGGAGGCTAGTAGGCTCCACTCTAGCAAATGGTTTCTTAACCCAAGAATAAGTTTTGTCTGTTTCTAAACTTGTTTGTGTCCATTGTGCTTCTTATTATAAATATGTTATTTAATTTAATATTAAAAATGGATAACTATGAGAGTAAAGAAAAAGTGCTATAGTTGAACTTAATACAGGAGAATGACTTAAAGATGAGTCAATATAAAGGCATGCCCATTAAGTCCGGTGTAGATAAGTCATTTGTAAAAGATCACATTGTATTTAGGAGTTTTGCAAGTATCTTGAATTCTTGCTACATTTTCAAAAAAAACAAAACTGTCAATTGTAAACAGACATTATAGGTGTGATTTGCTTAATAGTGATGCAGAGCTATAATTAGTAGGACCACCAGATACTGGTATCAGTTAAGATAACAGGGCTTCTACCATATCCAGCTGAGTACAGGTAGGCCCAGGAGACAAGATAAATTGCAACGGAATTCTTTTCTTATACTGTGAATCCTCTCTTTCTTTCTGGTGAAAGGAATTAAAATTTGTTTTTCTGGCTATTGGGGTCCCCTTTACTCAGTGCAATTAGCAATGCATTCATGCCATGGAGCAGAGAAAACCAATTTTCTTCAACCACTGCAGGTTCCCAGTAAAGGTTTGTTGACTAAATTAAGGCTATAGGAATCAAGGGAAATTTGTTCATAGCCAGTCCCAACTCCTGTACTGAATGATGACTGTTTCACGTTTTGATGGTTAAGATTGTATGCCAACTTGGCTAGGCCATTGTTCTCAGTGTTTTAGCAGTTGTATAATGTGATCACTTCCCTGTTGAAATCTGATACGGATCACCCCCATGATGTAATCTGCTGAGTGGTACCGGCAGAGGCGGGGCCTGTTGGCAGCTCACCTCCCCCTCAGTTTCATCTCTCTGCCTTCCACTGGTTATTTTCTGCCTGCTCACCTTGCCAAGGTTTTTGGCTTGTTCCAGACTCAGCAGCTGCCTCTTGTTGTCTCACCTCCGGTTCTTAGGACATGAGCTAGCAGCTTACCTGTTAATCTTCGAATTCGTTGATCTTCTCAGCCTGCGAGCAAGAGTCTGGTTCCCTGACTTGCTGATTTTGGGTTCACCAGCCCCTGCAGCTACGTGAATCAGGAGAAACCTTGCAGTCTTGTCTGCTGATCTTGGAACTCATTGACCTTCACAGCCTGTGAGTGGGAGCCCCTCTCCGACCTGCTGACCTTGGGTTCACCAGCTTCTGCAGCTCCGTGAATTGGGAGAGACCTCTACCCTGATCCACAGACTTGGGACATTTTAGCCTCTACAATTGCGTGAGCTGTTTCCTTGATATAAATCTCTCTCTATATATATTTATACGCTTTACTGGTTTTGCTTCTCTAGAGAACCGAGCCTAAGACACACGTAGAACATGTTCTATAGTTATTGAGAGAATTAAAGTTGAGGATGGGTAAGTTGGCCAACTTCATCAGCAGATCCCTGGGAGAAGGTATGCAGAGTGGGGCTGGGAGAATACAGGTATAATTTCTTTTTCCACCTTAATGGTGACAGAAAAACACTTTCTAGGCAAGTGGATATTAGGGAGTATAGTGGGTTGAATAGTGTCCCCCAAAATTCATATCTCTCCTGGAACCTCAGAATGTGACCTTATTTGGAAATAGGTCTTTGCAGATGTAATTAGTTAAGTTAAAATGAGGTCATACTGGATTAGAGTGGGCCCCAAATGCAATAACTGGTGTATGTATAGAAAGAAGAAAATTTGGACCCCCAAAAATAGAGACACAGAGAGAAGAAGAGCATGTGAAGACGGAGGCAGATATTGGAGTTATGGTGCCACAAGCCAAGGAATGCCAAAGATTGCTGGTAACCACCAGAAGCTAGGAAGAGGCAAGGAAGGATTCTTCCCTAGAGTCTTACAGGGAGCATGGCCCTGCTGACACCTTAATTTCAGACTTCTAGACACCAGAACTATGAGAGAATAAATTTCTATTGTTTCAAGCTACCAAATTTGTTGCACTCGGAAACTAATACAGGGAGCTTTCTACCTGTGGTGACTAGCCCCAGATGCTGGGTCACCCTGATGTGCTGAGAAATTAAAAAATTTCAGAACCAGCTTATCAGATATCATATAGTTGTCAAAAAATATGCTCATTGGAGAAAATTCAGAAAAAAATTAGAAAATAAAGTAAAAATTACCTTTGATTTCGCCACCTAGAGCAACTACTGTTAAAATTTACAATTTATTTTTTTCTATTTTCAGCTCATTTATTGATTTTTTTCTATAACAATTTCTTACCTGATGGGAGCAACATTTAATTCACATCTTGATACAGAGAAGGATCATTGGTTTCCTAACCCTAATCTGCATACCTACAATTTGCTGTCCCCTGACACCCAATGAGTTCTGTTTCCTGGCCCATACCTTCCTGTACACAGCTTATTTGTCTGTTCATTGCCTCACTTTTTCAACAAAGATTCTGAGATGTCTTTTCCCTTCAGCCTATTTTGAGTCTCTGAATTGATTTATTCTTTCTGTCACATAAATTGTATTCTGTCTTTATCTACCCTGTAATGGTTAATGCTATGTGTCAACTTGGCTAGGCTATGATTCTCAGTGGTTTGGCAGGCACTATGTAATCATCTTCCATTTTGTGATCTGATGTGAGCAGCCAGTCGGTTGAAAGGGGAGTTTCTTTAGGGGTGGAGCCTGCCTCCAGTATATAAATGGATGGTCTGGCAAAGCTCACTCTCTCCATCCTGTGCTCTTCTCGTTGTCTGACCTCTGGTTCTTGATGCCTTCAGCCTGCCACCTGACCTGAAGATTTTGGATTCACCAGCTTCTACAGCCCCGTGAGCTAGAAGTCTGTTGCCTGATCTGCAGCAGACTTTGGGTGTGTCAGTCCCTACAACCACGTGAGCCAGGAGCAACCTTCAGCCTTCTACCTGATGCACGTTTTTGAGACTTGCCAGCCTCCATAGTTGTGCGCACCATTTCCTTGAAGTAAATCTCTCTATGTATATTTATATACATGCTTCACTGGTTTTGCTCCTCTAGAGAATCCAGCCTAAGACATCCCCCTTTAAAGTGGAGATCACACCACTATTTTCTTTTATGTTTTTCCCCTGTTCAAAGCAGCTGGCAACAGAAGTTTCAAATTTCATTGCATTCCTAAGCAAAGAAGCTAGGAGGCCAGGGGAGGTAAATGCTGGCATTCTCTTCTGATATTGGGCAATGGGGACTTTCTGTGATCAAAGTAGGAAAGATTATGATGTTGAAGTCATAACAAGACACTCAAGACTTGAACTTACTCTTACACGGTTTTGAGTGTTTTACTAAGGTCATTTTCTGCCTTATGGTACTCATATTGTATGTTGTCCTCCTTAAGGGAATATTTAAGGGACATGTTCATAGGAATTGGAGATGACCTTATTTGTATCAGTTATTTGGTTGCAACTCACAGAAAAGGACTCTGGACATGTTAAGCAGAAAGATTTTTATCAGAAGAAGATGTGGGCTCTCACAATATTGACAGGAAGTGTGAAGAACCAGGCCTGGGAGGTGCAGGCCCAGGCAGCTCCATTGGGTCTCCTTAACGGAACTCATTAGCAGTCTTTCCTGCCTGGGAGCTAGAATGAATTAACTCGAGTGGTTTCTTTGGTGTTTGAGGGCCTATAGTAACTCAGAGTCTTAGGAAAGAGAGGTTGACAGAGTTGAGCTTTGCTAGTAATCATCCCCTGACTGCACTGAGAGGAAGGACTCAGGTGAAAGGAGCATCCAGGGACTCTTGGATTCAGTAATGAGAAAGCTAGCCTGCTGGTGGAAAGGAGGAAATGAAGCCTGGGCAGCCAAACATGCTTTAGCAATTTCCTTAATTGAGCAGTGGATAAGACGGAAAACATTAGTTTGGAATTGGCTCCATACATGAGGCAGCCTCTTGTGGAAACAGCCGCCAGCATAATGTCAGAATAGCAACTGAAGCAAAGGTGTTGGAGTCAGAAAAACTTGGTGAAAACCCGACTCTATCACCTATCAGTTGTGTGACCCGAGGCAAGTTATTTACCCCATCTAAGCCTCAGTTACTTAGTTTGTAAGAATGGAGATTAATATCTACTTTGGAGAATTTGTGGTCAAGATTAAATGGAATAATGCATATAAAGCACTTAGCCAAGAGCCTGGTGCATCCTGCATAAGTGCTAGGCATTATTATTTAGAGTGTCAGCTCTAAAATTCACTGTCATCTCCCACGGTTTGTCTCCTTATCCATAAAATGAGCAGGATGAACAATAAGCTCTGTAAGCTGTTGCCCAGTTGACATTATATACGTGGACACATTTAAAAAGCTTCATTAATGACCCTTTTATGAATAATTGCACACTTCACTTCATCTAATATATAGCTTCCATGTCATTTTAGGAAACACTCATTGGCACGCAGCAGTCCCTGAATGAGTGCTGTAAGGCCTTTCCTAGAAGCTCACAGTCTGTTGCCATGGAATAGCTTTTTGAAGGTTGGAAAACTATAAACGCCACATGCCCCATGGTGGAAATGAAAATGGGGCTTAGGGGGCACACCACAGTACCATGGGGAAGGAAACTGTAATGAACATAATTGTAATCAGCCTCCTCCCTAAGTGTATTAGAACCTGTTACAGCTTAGCTGAGTATATAACTCATGTTAAGACATAACACCATTTAAACCATATCCTTAGATGTAGAGCAACAACACATACTGAAACCTTGTTAGAATATTGTAATACTTTTCTTAACTGATTTTCTTACCTCTAGTCTCTATTCCAAGAAATTTCAGGAACAGACATCAGATTTTCTTCATCTCTCTTTATTTATTACACATATTCAATTATTCTCAATTGCTATAGAATGGATTCCATTTATCCATTCACCCCTTCCACAAACATTTATAAAGCTCCTACCATGTTCCAGTGGACTAGTGCTGGGAATACAAAATATACAGTCCCTTCCTTCTAGGAGTATATAGGTAAATGGCGAAACAGGAATAAAAAAAAATGGTATGGCAGAGCGTAAGCATTTTAATAGAGCTATGCACAGTGTCTTATGGGAGCAGAGAAGAGGAATCATTTACTTCTGGATTCCTCTGTACAGAGGAGGCTTCCAGTGTGGGCAAATGAAGGACTTTCTAGAAATAAGAAATAGAAGGTGTAGACATAGAACTGAAAAAGGCACAGAACATAAAGACATAGAATTAATAAAAAGCATGATGTATTCAGGGATCCGTAGTCATGTGCTGTGTCTAAAGTGTAGGGAATACAGGTGTGTGTATAGGGGTGGGGGTGGGGGGGAGGTTAGTGGCAGGAAATGAGACTGGGCAAGAGCCAGATCCTGAAGATATTTACATGCCAAGCTAAAGAGGTTGGATTTTATTTTTAGAGATGTAAAAGTGTTTAAGGAGTGGTTGGATATGATTTATGTCCAGAAAAATAATTCTGCTGGCACTGGGAAGAGTAGCTTAAAAGGGCAATAGAAAAACGGAGATCAGTTAGGACAAACCTGATATAAATGCTCATAATGAAAACTACTATAAAAATATTTTAGAGCAGGAAGAGATTATACTGGATAAACATAGAAGTCTATTAATAGGGGAATATATAATTAAATTATAGTGTAATCATATAATGGATATATATAATCATATAATGTAATATAATCATACACTGCTAAAATTATATATGATCATTTGAATATATTTGTTATATTTAAATAAACATATGTATAATATATAATAATGTACTATAATTATATAACAGTGAAAATGGTTGAACTAGGTCTATGTATGTGAACATGAACAAACTTCAGAAACATAAAGAACAAAGCAAATTGAAAATGCATCTATACAGTTAGGAGCTAGACACCATTTATGTAATTTAGAAACACACATTCAGTGTCACGTATTACACCCACTCCTCACTTATCAACTATCTTGTTATCCAACATTTCACATTTATGACATTAGTAAAAAATCTGCTATCCCACTATTTTGCTCGTTAATGACATCGTACGTCTGACAATAACAAAAGCTGAGGTATGAGGCGAGAATAATGCTTGCTGTGATGGTTAAGGTTATGTGTCAGCTTGGCTGGGCCATGATTCTCAGTAGTATGGCAGTTACGTAATGATGTAATCTGGCTGTTATGTAATGTATAACTTGGCAATTTCGTAATGATGTAGTCATCCTCCATTTTGTGATCTGATGTGGCTGTGCTCCATTTTCACATAGTGCTGATTTTCACATAATGACCAGTCTTTGGAACCTAACCATGTCAATAAGTGAGGAGTGGCTGTATTTATGTACGCAAGGAAGACCGAAGAAGAACTGATGCATTTGAATTATGGTGTTGGCAAAGAATATTGAATATACCATGAACTATCAGAAGAATGAACAAGTCTGTCCTAGAAAAACTACAGCCAGATGCTCCTTAGAAGCAAGGATGACATGACTTTGTCTCATGTACTTTGGACATGTTGTCAGGAGGGACCAGTTCCTGGAGAAGGACATTATGCTTGGTAAAGTGGAGGGTCAGGGAAAAAGAGAAAGACCCTCAATGAGATGGATTGACACAGTGGCTGCAACAATGGCTAAAACAGAGTGACGTTTGTGAGGATGGCGTGAGACCAGGCAGAGTTTCCTTCTGTTGTCATAGGGTTGCTATGTGTTGGAACCAACTTGATGACACCTAATAACATATTATATGTGTAGTAAAAGCATAAAAATTAGGATATAAAAACTACATACCAACTACCAGATAATTGTTACTTCTAGGGAGGAGGGAGGGGGTGTTCTGGGATTACATAGGGGCCTTTACTATACTACTTCATTTATTACAAAATATCCAATGATCTGAAACAAATATGATGAAATAATAAAATATATTAAAATTGAATGTTGGGTACATGGGTGCTGTTGTGCTAATCTCTTTTTTTAATGTTTGCAAATTTTCACTCTAAAGAGAAGACAATATACTAATGTATTAGTACTTCAGTTCCTTAATAAGATTCTGAACATGTTGAACTCTGGTTATACAAATGGAATAACGGAATCAGAACTAAAGTTTGACAACCAGGCTCTGTTTCTGAACGCATGAACAGCGTCTAATATTTGGTCATTTTCAAGGGATGGGGAAATTCACTTAGTCTTTTATCAACATTAACTTTTGATGCTTACCTAACTAGCGTGTGAAAGTTGTTTTTGATAGTGAAGAGTTAAAAATCAAACTGAGAGCAACAAGATATGCTCCTGGATTCAAATTTCATCACTTTTATTTGCTTCTCTTCTAAAGACCTTTTAATTTCTTATCCCCTAACTACCTGTAAATGTGAATTTGTTGGTTTTTTTTTTAAGTTATAATGGGCAATCTCTCCCTTGTGTGTAGAGTAAAAGGTATGGTGATAATAACTAATGCTTAGTGAGTGCTTAGCATGCCAGGCATTGTTGTTGTTTGCTGCTGTCAAGTTGGCCCCTGACTCATGGGTGAACTCATGTACAATGAGACTAAACACTGCCCAGTCCTTCACTATCCCCATGATGGGTTTCAGATTAGACCATTGTGATCCATAGGGTTTTCACTGGCTGATTTTCAGAAGTAGATCACCAGGCCTTCCTTCCTAGTCCACCTTAGTCTGGAGGCTCCTCTGAAACCTGTTCAGCATCATAGCGACATACAACCTACACTAACAGATGGGTGGTGGCTGCTCATGAGGTGCATTAGGTATCAGTTAATCCTCACAACAGCCCTGAGAAGTAGATTTTATTACTGTCCCAATTTTATAGATGGGACACAGAATGTAAAACTACCTTGGCCAACATCCCACAGCTAGGAAGTGATGAAGTTAAGATTTAAACTCGTATTTTTGGATCTGGAGCCTACAGTTTTAACCAACACTGTCTATATTGCTTCTTTTATGATTAAAAACAACTACTGTAGTCTGGCAGCTTTCACCTCAGGCTCTGACAGATGTCTAAAGCCAGCTTCTTTTTCTTGGGGGTGCATTTATGGGCCATTTGAAGAATGCTACTAAGAACACAAACGTGTACTTCCTATCAGGCAGAGGAGATGCATTTTCCTCTCTCTGAGCACTTGTCTTTTCCCCCTTAGCTCTGTCCTGGGGCTACCTCATCCTTCCAGGCAGTCTTCACAGGTAGGGTGTAACATGGCTTCACATAGGCAATCACTTTTCATGGCCCACATCTAGTGTGCGAGAAACACTTCCATGTCCTTGTTCAATCACCAGTGGAAGAGTAGCTGTCTCTTATTAAACTTGGCCTTGCTCTTTCTGCCTTGTCTCCAGGCCCGTATACACAGCCTATTATTGCTTTTAGATCCTTCAGTTCAATGAGTCTTCCTGCCATCCCACCCACATCTAGGAGATGAATATATAGAGCTCCAAATTCCCAACTCCTTTCTCAGCCTTGTCAACAACTTTTATAGATTGTATATAGGTGGTCAGTCAAGTGTCATGTCTTCATGTCTTTTTTTTTTTAATTGTCCTTTAGATGAAGGTTTACAGAGCACTTTAGTTTCTCATTGAACGGTTAATACACATATTGCTTGATACTATTTCTAGATCACTTATTTTGTAAATCCTGTAGGTGGTTTGGCAGTCCATTTTGGAAAGTGCAAATAGTCTGCATCTACTTTCTTGGGGCCTCAGTTAAAAGTGAGAGAGAGATATAAATTTGATATACTATAACTTAGGAGCACAGGGTCAACAATTGTGAAGAGACTGATAAAATTTACATAAATTAATGTTGTGCTTGGCATAGTTTTCATTAAGGCAGTCAAATGTTAGCAGTGGTCTGTATATGTAAAAGCAGCCCCAGGAACTGGTTTTGAAATTTGTCCCTTACATACCCACATCCTCTGCCAGAAAAGATAGCAGACTTCTAATTTGTGAGAAGCTAAGTATTTTCCATTGTAAAAATGGGACAAATTACCTTTCGTCCAAACAGACTGTGCGATGTTTGAGGGATGAATAAAGTGGGCAGGGATTGAACTGATCCTTGGAGAGGGTCTTAAACATTTCTAAAGGCGAAATGTTTTCACTGGATGGTTATTCAGCTTTTTAAAATCAGCTGAACAATATGAGGATTGTTGTTAAGATATTCATGAAGGCAGATACCTTTCTAGATTTCGATTAGGCTCTAAAACTCTGTGACCTCAGTTATTTTGTGCCTCAGGTAACTATTGATCCATCCTTATTATCAGATCTTACAGTCAGACTCATATCTCACCATATGGTTTTATTAGAGTGAGACATTTCTTTTTGTAGAAGTGAAAAATTTCTAAGGTTTAGATTTTATCATATCTCCAAAGGTCTTGGGTCTCTACTTTTAATCTACATTTTATAAAATAACACAAGACTCTAGATCCTTAGATCTAGAGAAACCCCCTCCACTGAGATTCCCACTTGCCTTCCAGCCTGTTTGGAAAGTCAGCTGGTAGCCCTCTCTTCCTTTCCCCGTATCTCTCTCTCCTCTCCCCTCTCTTCCTTCCTTCCTCCTTCTTTCCTCCCTCCCTTCTTCCTTTCCTCCCTCTCTTAGCTTTTAATGAAAATAACAATTTCACAGTTCACCATAGGCTGTTTCGTGACAATTATGTAGAAAACATATATACCAGTATACCAGTTGGGGAGTTTGACCCCCCGACCCCAACAATTTTTGTCAAACTAGATCCTAGGAAGGTAGAACTCATGTTGATTGTGGTCAGAACTGACATTGGATCTGCTGGTGTAAGTGAAAAAAAAAACAGGATTTAAAAAAATCATCAGCTAGGCATAAGTCACCATATGGTTAAAGTATATAATGGCAATGCTTTAGTGATTAGTTACTTCTTTACATTTCCCTCTGCCTTGTAAGGGTGAGACTAGAAAAAATTTTGGATCTTCATCTTAATTGAAAAACTATACAATCAATGTAATCAATAATCAGATGTAACCACATCACAACAGATATTATTTTAAACTCTAAATGATGAATTTTTATTAAACTATCCCCATTAAGTTTTTGTGCTTACACAACACCATAAATTCAGCTCTTGATAGCAATGCAATTGAAATCGATCCCCACTTTGTTTTCTTGTCCATGAAGCCAATTATATTTATGAGTTTGCCTTGTAGGTTTATATGCAGTCTCACATGTTTCTAAACTCTTACCTTGAGACATTCTGTCTCTCCCTTACTCTTGTTCCTCCTATATATTTGCTAGGCTTTTGCCTTTACATGAACCCTATAATTCCTTTCTCCCACAGAAGCTATGATGTTCTAGATAAGCTCCATCTTTTCGGCTTGTGTCCCTTGCTGACCATATGATCCAGGCCTTTATCCACTGGCCTTCTCTGTCATTCACAACCAGGCCTATAATACATCCCACCTTTTCAGTGTCTAAATCTGTCCCTTGTGAACTTAGACTGCATAAATCCATTAATTCACTTATGTATTTACTCATCACTTCATATGTTCTGTGCTGTGTTAAACTCTGGGGATAAAAAAAAGAGTAAGATATAGTTTGTACCTGTAGTGAGTTGAATGGTAGCCCCTCAAAAGATTTGTCCACTTGGAAACTCAAAATTTTGCCTTATTCGTAATAAGGGTCTTTACAGATGTAATTAAAGTAAGGATCTTGAGATGAGAACATCCTGGATTAGTGTGGGCCCTAATCCAATGATGAGTGTCTTATAAGAGACAGTAAAGGAGAAGACACTGAGAGACATAGAAGACAACAACATGTGAAGACAGAGGCAGAGACTGGAGTTACGCTGCCACAGACTAAGGAATGGCTGGAACCACCAGAAGCTGGAAGAGGCAAGGAAAGATTCTACTCTGAAGCCTCCAGAGAGAGTACGTCCCTGCCAACACCTTGATTTTAGACTTCTGGTCTCCAGAACTGTGAGAGAATAAATGTACATTGTTTTAAGCCACCGAGTTTGTGCTAATTTGTTATTGCTGCCCTAGAAACTAACACACTTCTTACGTCTTATTTTCAGTCTACTAGAGAAGACAGATGTACCCACAACTAACACATGTAATAAAGGTATAAGAACTTCAGTCATTCATTCAATAAATATTTATTGAGCATCTACTATGTGCCAAACACTGGAAATACAGTAGCAAACAATACAGACAAATATCCCTCCCCTCAATGAGCTTACATTCTAGTGTGGAGAAGAAAGGTAAACAAACAAACAAATAAATAATATGGGAAATTAAAAGATGGTATGTTCTATGGAGGAAAAATAAAGCAGAAAAAGAAAAAGGAAGTCCTCGGAGAGATTTGCCAACTTAGATGAAGTGGTCAGGAAATTTCTTACTGAGAAGATAACATTTGCACAAAGAGGAGGGAGCAAACCATGCAGATATCTTGGGGAAGAACAGTGTTAAGAGGAAATGGTGTGGCCCTGAAGCAGCAATAGCAATATGACATGGTTAGCATGGAGTGAGGGAGGGGGAAAGTAGTAGGAAATGAGTTCAGATGTGGTTGGTTGTAATTAAGTAGGGCCTTGAAGCCACAGCAGGGTTGTTGGCATTTACTCTTGATTTGATGAGAAGTTATTGGAGGGTTTTGAACAGAAAAGTTACTTGGGAAGACTTACATACTTATTTTGCAAACTTTTTATTGAATAACACGCACACACACACATAAACCAGAAACAAAACACAAACCCATTGCCATCGAGTCAATATATATAAATATACACCCACAACTCCCTTAACAACATGGTTAGGTTCCAAAGACCAGGTCATTATACAAAAATTGGTGTTATGCAAAAATGGAGGATGACTACATCATTACATAATTGCCAAATTACATCTTTACACAACCGCCAAATTACATCGTTACATAACTGCCAAACCACTGAGAATCATGGCCCAGTCAAGATGACACATAACCTTAACCATCATAGCCAGCATAACCCTCACCTCCCACTGGGGCGTTCATTACTGCCAAATGTATGTTGTTAATGCACAAAATAGTCGGATAGTAGATTTTTTACTATTGTAAATGCAAAATGTCAGATAACAAGGTAGTTGATAAGGGAGGAGTAGGGGTACATATATGAATACATATATATGTTTACAAATATACAATTCAATGAGTTTTCACAAAGTGAAAACAATGTGTAACCAACATCTAGCTCAAGAAACAGAACATTACCAGTCCCCTCATGTCTTTTTCTAGTCACTAACCTTTCCCTCTGCAGAAAGGTAACCTCTACTTGGACTTCTAACATTAAAGATTAGTTTTAGAATCAAATAATATGCCCTTTTCTGTGTCTGGCTTCATTCACTTAATATTGTGAGATTCATATAGTTGTAATTCATTTTTTCTCATTGTTGCAAGGTATTTCATTATGTGAATTTTCTGTACTATCAAATACTGTGGAGTTTATTTCTGTTCCGTTATAAATGAATTTATGAGTTTTTCTGCTATTTGTTGTTATAAATAATGCTGCTTTGAACATTCTTGTGTAAGTTTTTAGGTGAATGTATATACACATTTTAGTTAGGTATATGCCTAGGAGTGGGATTGTTGGATCACAGAGTATGTTCAGCTTTAGTAGATCTTGCCAAATAGTTTTCCAATCTGATTGTACCCACCAGTAGTATATGAGAGTTTCAGTTCCTCCACATGCTTGTCCACACTTGGTATTCTCTGTCTTCTTCAGGTTAGACATTCTGGTGGTTGTATAGTGGTATTGCACTGTGGTTTAATATTTTGCTCTTCCCTGATGAGTAATGATCTTGAGCACCCCTTGATATGCATATTGGTCATTTGGATATACACTTTGGTGACATGTGACATATCAAAAGTATCACTGTAGCTGCTGTGTTTAAAATAGACTATACAGGAATAGTGTGAAAGCAGGGAGACTAGTTTGGAGGTTATTGCAATAATTCAGGTGAGATATAATGGTGGCTTGGATGAGGGCAGTATAGTGACAGCAGAAATGTAAAAAATGGTCATATCCTGGATATAAGTTGACTAGACCACTTCCCCTGATAGTCATGCCTGCCATGGTCTGGGAATAATAAGAGGATTAAGATAATGATGTTGGTATCTCAGAAAAAGAAAGTTAGTGCCAGCACCACCACTTGGCTGTCACACAATTTTAGATATGCTATCTAGCCTCTCCGTGCTTCCTTTTACTCATTTACAAAATGGAAACAAAAATAACACATACCTCGTAGGGCTGGTAAGGAGATTAAATGAGATAGTACTGTGTTTAAAATAGTACTTGGAACATAATATGTTCTTAATAAAAGTTTGCTATTATTATGACTTGGACTAAGCTTGGCCAAGATGTCCTGAGATACATCCACAGATAATCACAATGCATCCAACTCATAAGGAGATTTTCAGGCTACTCACGCTCAGCTCCCTCATACATGAGGTTCTCTAGGCCTGAGTTCCCCACTCCTCTTGTTCCACTTCCCACTCTACCTTCTTCCTCGCTTTCGTGATGCCCTGTTGTATAACCCTCTCACAGATGCATGCACTCAGTTTCCTTTCTATCACTTTGTCTATCTCCAAAAATGGAAGTTGGCATTATTCTTTCTTATATTCCCACCCTTCATTGTTGCATCTATGTGGTTGTATCATCTGTAAGTACTTTGCCTTTGTTTCCTTGTTTTCCTGCACTGATCTTGCATTTAATCATGTTCCCTAGACCTGGTTACTTTATGGTTGGAATTTGAGTTTTGAACCAAACAGTGTCCTGATGTTGGCTTCTTTGTGATTGGATAGCTCAGCTTGTAGCCCTTTTCAGCATCATCAAGTAAAAAATATATATATGCATAGTGAAGCCCTGGTGGCGCAGTGGTTAAGTGCTATGGCTGCTAACCCAAAGGTTGGCAGTTCAAATCCACCAGGTGCTCCTTGGAAACCGTATGGGGCAGTTCTACTGTGTCCTATCAGGTTGCTATGAGTCAGAATTGACTCTACAGCAATGGGTTTGGTTTGGTTTTACATGCATAACCTCTGCACAAAATTTAAGATTCTCCAAATACAACCTCTGGACTTAATGATCTCACCAGAACCTGAGGAGCCTTGGGTAAATTGGGACCCTGAACATGCATCCCTAAAGGCCAAAGTTTAGTATACCAGCAGACACTTCTCCAAAAAATCCATTCACATTTCAGTCAGCCTGTTTGGAGAGCCAGCTGGTAGACCTCTCTTAATTTCCCCACCACTCTCTCTTC
This sequence comes from Dugong dugon, assembly GCA_030035585.1. NCBI lineage: Eukaryota > Metazoa > Chordata > Mammalia > Sirenia > Dugongidae > Dugong > Dugong dugon. The sequence continues at coordinate 157,866,999 of CM057465.1, forward strand.
CTCTACCCTCAACCTTCTTCTTTTCTGTCTCTTCCTTTCTCCCTTTATCCCTCTTTTAGCTTTTAATAAAAATGACACTTTCGCTGTTAATCATAGGCCATTTCATGACAACTTCTGCACTGTTGTTTTCTATCACATGCAAACCTTAGTTTATACAGCTCAATAGAAAACACATAGTACCTACTATAAGCCAGAAAATATTTTGAAGATTTATGAATGGTTAAGATACAATGCCCAATCTCAAGGTCATTTAATTTTATACTTTTTTTTTTTTTTTGGCTTTTCTATCATTTTTAACAAGTTCTTCAAGGGCAACATATGCTATTCAGTTCTCCCTCACAGTACAATGCCTTGTACATAATAGGTATTCAGTAAATATCTTTTGATCAATAACCCAGATAAGTATGAGATGGGTTGTTTAAAATTTTATCCTGAATACCAGTGTTATTTACAAGCTTCCTAAATAGTATAGATTATTAGGGGTTAAAATCTAATTGTAAGGGTATTTGTATGTTTATTGGATAATAAAATATTCAAGACATAGTATATTAGCTTCCGATTGTCTTTGTAACAATTACCACAAATTTAGTGGCTTAAAACAACATACATTTATTATCTTACTGTTCTAGAGATCGGAGGTACAAAATCAGTTTTCCTGGGCCAAAATCAAGGTGTTGACAGGGCTGCATTCTTTCTGGGAGTCTCTAGTGGAGCATCTATTTTCATGCCTTTTCCAGCTTCTAGAGGCCACTTTTATTTCTTGGCTTGCAATGCCTTCCTCCATGTTTAAAGTGCATCGCTACAAACTCAGCTCCTGTCATCACATTACCTTCTCCTTTTCTGTCATAGTCTGTCTCTCTGCCTCCCTCTTATCAGGACCCTTGTAGTTATATCATTAGGTTTACTTGGGTAATCCAAGATAGTCTCTCCATCTCAAGGTCCTTAATTTAATAACATCCGTTGGGGATTAGGACATGGATATCTTGGGGTGGGGGTGGGGGGTGGATTATTCAGTCTACTACATCTGGATAATATTAACTCAAACAAAAAGGCAAAACTGAAAGATAAGTAACTTGAAATACAGACTCATTCAACTGTGCAGTACTCTGAAGGACAAATGAATTCGCATATGAACAAAGGTTGGGGGACCATGAGAGTTGAAGAAGGCTCATCTGTTAGGTAGTTACTGGAGCTTGGTGATGTATGATGATTAATTACAATCCACAAAGACTGTCCCAGGTGTAAAGACCTCATAAAGCCAGAGATGGCATCCACGGTTTATTAGTTCCATGATGGAGGCATCTTTAACAGATATAGTCTAATAGTCCATTTTTCATCTTTTTGAGATTAACAAGTGTGAGTGTAAATATAGGTGTTTGTGTGTGTACTTGGCAAACCTCTTTTTTTTAAATTGTATTTTAGATAAAGGTTTACAGAGCAAATTAGTTTCTCATTAAACAATTAATACACATATTGTTTTGTGACATTGGTTGCCATCCCCATGATATGTCAACACTCTCCCCTTCTCGACTGTGGGTTCCCTGTTACCAGCTTTCCTGTCCCCTCCTGCCTTATCGTCCTTGCCCGTCGGCTGATGTGCCCATTTAGTCTTGTTTTGTTTTATGGGCTTGTCTAATCTCTGGCGGAAGGGTGAACCTCAGGATTGACTTGAGTACTGAGTTAAAAGGGAATCTGGGGACCGTACTCTCTGGATTTCTCCATCTCTGTCAGACCAGCAAGTCTGGTCTTTTTTGTGTGTGTGAGTTAGAATTTTGTTCTGCATTTTTCTCCAGCTCTGTCCAGAACTCTCTGTTGTGATCCCTGTCAGAGAAGTTGGTGGTTGCAGCCGGGCACCATCTAGTTGTGCTGAACTCATTCTGGTGGAGGCTGTGATACTTATGGTTCATTAGTGCCTTGGACTAATCTTTCCTGTGTGTCTTTGGTTTTCTTCATTTTCCCTTGCTCCAGGCAAGGGGGCACCAGTGGAGTATCTTAGATGGCTGCTCACAAGCTTTTAAGACCTCAGACACTACTCACGAAAGTAGGATGTAGAATATTTTCTTTATAAACTATGTTATGCCAATTGAGCTAGATGTTCCCCGAGACCATGGTCCCCAGCCCACAGCCCAGTAATTTGGTCCCTCAGGAAGTTTAGGTGTGTCTATGGAGCTTCCATGACCTTGCCTTAGTCAAGTTGTGCTGGCTTCCTCAATGTTGTGTACTGACTTACTCTTCACCAAATTACCACTTATCTATTGTCTATTTAGTGTTTTTCCCGTCCCATCCCTTCCCTCCTTTGTAACAATCAAAGATTGTTTCTTTTTGTGTGTAAACCTTTTCATGAGTTTTTAATAATAGTGCTCTCATACAATATTTGTCCTTTTGTGATTGACTTATTTCACTCAGCATAATGTCCTCCAGTTTCATCCATGTTATGAGATGCTTCACAGATTCATCATTGTTCTTTATTGTGTAGTGTTCCATTATGTGCATGTACCATAGTTTATCTGTTCATCTGCTGATGGGCACTTACGTTGTTTCCATCTTTTTACTATTGCGAATAATGCTGCAATGAAGTTGGGTGTGCATATGTCTATTTGTGTGTCGGCTCTTATTTCTCTAGGATATATTCCTAGGAGTGGGATTGCTGGATCATATGGTATTTCTATTTCTAGCTTTTTAAGGAAGTGCCATGTCATTTTCCAAAATGGTTTACCATTTTGCATTTCCACCAGCAGTGCATAAGAGTTCCAATCTCCCCGCAGCCTCTCCAACATTTGTTATTTTCTGTTTTTTTGGTTTGTGCTATTAATGTTGGAGTGAGGTGGTATCTCAGTGTGGTTTTGATTTGCATTTTTCTAATGGCTAATGATCGCAAGCATTTCCTCATGTGTCTGTTAGCCACCTGAATGTCTTCTTTGGTGAGATCTGTTCATATCCTTTGCACATTTTTAAACTGGATTATTTGTCTTTCTGTTTGTTGTAGAGGTGTTGGATTTCCCTGTAGATTTTAGAGGTTAGACTTCTATCGGATTTGTCATAGCCAAAAATTTTTCCAGTCTGTAGTTTCTGTTTTTACTCTTTTGGTGAAGTCTTTTGATGAGCATAAGCGTTTAATTTTTAGAGGATCCTATTTACCTATCTTATCTTCTGGTGTTTGTGTATTGTTATTATGGTTTGTATCCTGTTATGACCTCTAGCATTGACCATATTTTTTCTCTATGATCTTTATTGTTTTTGGTTTTATATTTAAGTTTTGATCCATTTTGAATTAGCTTTTGTGTATGACGTGAGGTATGGGACCTGTTTCATGTTTTTGCAGATGGACATCCAGTTTTGCCAGCATCATTTGTTAAAAAGACTGTCTTTTCCCCATTTGATGGACTTCGGGTCTTTGTTGAAGATCAAGTGACCATAGATGGATGGAATTACATCTGGATTCTCAATTCTGTTCCATTGGTCAATGTGTCTGTCGTTGTCCCAGTACCAGACTGTTTTGACTACTGTAGCTATATAGTAGGTTCTGAGGTCAGGTAAGCAAACTTCTTTTTATGCAAGAGATTTTTTCTTGAAAAGTTATGTGTACATTAATTTTTTAAAATAAATCAAATCCTCACTTAAATGAACTCTCTTAACTCTCCTTCTTTATAAGAACCTTAAAACAAATCTTTCTAAAAAGTCGATTATCAAAGCTTACTTAAGGAGAGTTCATATGTGTGCTCTGAATAAAAGGTAAATTAGGAAAAGTATATTTATTTATTCAGATTAGAAGCTAAAATTTTCCAAATAGTACACTGTATGGCACTCAGGCCTGCAGTAGGCAATGTGCTATGTGGTAGGACTTGTCAGGTATTAGGCAGGCTTTCAAGAACCTAAATACCTCCCCAATGTCTGGCATCATGCAGGAGAATCTACAAACATGCCATTCTTGATAATTAAGCATGGTCCTCTCCCATTTAGAGCACAGATACTTAGAGATAACACCTTTAGTCACTACTCCTTGCTTTCTTCTGTGACTAGAGGGGTTGACCAGTGAGGGTCCTGTTACCTAAAGAGGAGGAAAGTGCTACAGAGGATGGGCATGAGTTAATAAGGAGGATGCACTGGGGGCACTAAGGACTAACTTCCCTCCTCTCTAGGCCCAGTGCAGATGGCAGACTGACACCAGAGCTAGGGAAGGGGAAGGGACCAAGGAACTTCCCCAACTCCCCTAAGATCTTGCAAGTCTATGCAATCTTAAATTTAAGTTCTTAGTGGGATAATCCCTCCCCCTCCCAGAATAATGTATTTATTTATTACCAGCTGGTACATAGGACTGAGAAGAAATCCCTATATACGGCTCAAACTCATTTCTTGCTGCATCTCCCTTATGGATGGATGATTCTTGTAGGTCTTTCTTTCCTTCTCTCCTCCTCATTGCTCTGTCAGAAAGCTTATTAACGTATGTATATTCCTGGCTTTCTGACTGTATGAATGATTCAGAAACAAATTGGAATGTCAAGTTCTCTATGCTTCCCTGGTAATATTGAAATCTACCAGCTTGTATTAAATTTCCATCACATAGTATTATCCAGGGACAAAAGATCAATTAATCCCTGTTCTTCTCCTGAAAAACACTGATCACTTGAGACCCTGCCATGTGAGCTCTTTAATCAAGGGTGTCACCAGAGCTCTGGAACATGGGGAAAAATGACACCAGGCAGGAAAGCTTGGGCTGTGCCCTCTGTATTAGCTCTGCATATTGTATGAGGAAGGGAAGTTCAGAAGATTTGATTGATAATCACTCAAGTATACCATTTCATAAGGAAGAATAAGTTACTTCTAGATTTGAGCGAACAGCTTTGGAAAAATATATGACTTTATTTTATGCGACATAAGCTACCTCTATAGAAAGAGTAACCACCCCTTTTATAGCAAGGCTAATATCAAAGAAAAAGACTTTTTCATCATTACTGCCAACTACTCCCTTGGCACTTTTACAAGGAGAGCTGGGCAGTTATTGTTTCTGTCTCAAGATAAACATAACGAGAAGTATCAATAAAAAAGTAATTATCATAATAATAATTATAATAACCCAAACTAAAATAATAACAATGGAAGTAATAATCATAAAAAACATTAGCACATCTTTCTTCTTTAGGTCTTTCACCCAGTGAATCTTTTTAATGGGTAGGAGCTGTGGGTTTTCATCTATTCTGCCTTAAGCAGTAATTGCATTTGATTCGGCCTGCACAATTTTACCCATAATATTAGAAATGGAAGAGAGTCATGCAGTGTGCTTATTATTGGTTATTATTAAAGATGGGGATCAGTGCTCTATCACAAGTAGCCATCAGACTGTTACAAACAACTTCCTTTCACTCACTTTCAGACTGCTGTGATCTTCAATGCAACTCTGATTTAAACCTAACATCTGGCTATTTTAACTGAGAAAACCACTTACTAGTCTCTATTTCTTACATTCTGATTCAGCTTCTTTTGTAACGTACTCTGCTGGTTTTAACCCCTGCATTCAGTCAATGTCATAATCAGAACAGAAACTCTACCACATCCAGAAAGAAATGTGTCTTTGTAATAGATACCAATGCTTTTTCCTTGTCCAGTTGGCCCTGATTTTCAAGAGTCTCTGTGCACTGGGACCCAGCCCTTAGGGCCCTCACTGATTGGTTTGGGGATAGGACGTGGTAGAAGTGCTGCCAATCGCTGTCCTTCTGTGGCTTTTCACATGGTAACCAAGAGCAGAGACCCCCCACCCCCCGCCCCACCACTCTGGCTGTGAGAGAGCTACATGTTCTCCACGGCATGAGGAAGCCAGTCCCCAGAGGAGAATGGAACAGATATGAAAGGCAAAGACAAGGAGAGTCCAGGCAGCCTTCAAATTGTCTCTGAGGCCCAGCGTAACCTGCCCTTCCTGCATGCAACTCCCCCGTATACTTAAAAAAACATGACTTTTTAATTTTTTTTGTGGTAAAATGTGTATATCTATAATGTAAAAATTGCCATTTTATCCATTTTAAGAGTATAATTCAGTAGCATTTATTATATTCACAATGCTGTGCAACTAGCATCACTATTTGTTTCCAAAACTTTTTCATCATCCCAAATAGAAACTCTGTATCCTTAAGCAATAACTCCCCATCTTCCCTTCCCCCCAGCCCATGGTAACCACTAATCTACTTTCTCTCTTTATGCATTTGTCTGTTCTAGATATTTCATATAAATGTGATTATATAATATTCATCCTTTTGTGTCTGGCTGATTTCACTTAGCATATTTTCAAGGTTCATCCATGTCATAGCATGTATTAGGACTCCATTCCTTTTAATGGCTGAATAATACTGCATTGTGTGTATATACTGCATTTTATTTATCCATTCATCTGTTGGTGGACATTTGGGTTATTTCCACCTTTATTGTGAATAATGCTGAACATTGGTGTACGCTGCCATAAACTGTTTTCCCCAGCTGGCTGGATTTGGACTTTTGTCCTTTGTAAGCTAATGAATCTTGATGAGTTCAGTCACGTGCAGGTAGTGGTTCTCACTGTCACAGGACTGTGACATACTCAGTGACCACAGCCAATGGTGGTGCAGCGGGTTGCAAGTAATATATTAATAATGACGTACTAAAACTTGTGAATGTTTTACTGTTTTCAAGAGATTCGCGCACTCTCAAGGTTATACCTGCGATTGAACATCACTTTTATTTTCTTGCGTTCCAGCATGCTTCTTGAGTGGGAGAGAAGGAGCAGAGTAACACTGGGTGCCCTGGGAATTGTGTGGACTCCGGATCTATCCAGGGGAATGTGTCATGCATCAGGAAGTTGTGGCCTTGTGGAGAGAGAGATTGATATCCACTGCCATAGGGGTGCTGAGGACGGCAGGTTTTTCAGGGTCACTTAAAGGGGTCATCAGAGGAAACTGTTCTTTTTGGCAAGACATTTTGATGTTCTATTTTTATGAACAGCCTGTGGGTATTGATGAGACTACTCAGTATGATAATGTAAAGCATGACTTCTCTTACGTGAAGGGAAATCTGTGTCCATTATATTGTAATAATAAAGAAAATGTTTCTTAGGCAGTGATGATTCCCTATCAATGATTCATTTTCTTCTTTCAAATGAACAAAACCCCAGTCTTTAACTAGGCACCATGTGTGTCCAGCTGAAAACTTACATTTCCAATCCTTTGTGGCTAGATTTGATCATGTGACAAAGTTTTCACCAATGATACGTACGTGGAAGTGTCATGTGAGATATCCCAGAGATCTCCTTTCAAAGGGAAGGCCTTTCTTTTCCTGTGGGCAGGATCTTGGATGTGATAGCTGTAGCTCAAGCAACCATCTTGTTACCATGAAGATGAAGGCCAAATCTTGGAGAGGTAGAGTGGCATGTTAGAAAGAGCTTGGACTCTTAACGATACCAGTGTAGAAACGCCTACCTCTGGAATTTTTTTTTTTTTTTAACCATGATATATAAACACCTATATTTTGGAAGCTACTTCTTAGGGTAATCTATTATATACAGCTGAGCCTTATGTGGATTTAGACTGTACTGTCTCTATAATGGAAACCCTGGTGGTGTAGTGGCTAAGAGCTACAGCTGCTAACCAACAACTGCTAACCATCAGGTGCTCCTTCGAAACCCTATGGGGCAGTTCTACTCTGTCCTCTAGGGTCGCTATGAGTCAGAATTGACTTGACAGCAGTGGGTTTGGTTTCTTTTTAGTCTCTATAATTATTTTTTTCTTTAGGAGGGGGTGTGTGCGTGCGTGTGTGTGTGTGTGTGCTTGATCCAGTATTTACCTACCACAAGACTATGGGAAGGAAAAGGATGCTATAAACATATGTGACTGGCAGAGAGATCTTCAGTGGTTCTGGAGGAGGGGTAACAAAGCCCACTTGGACTATTTGGTTGAAGCTTTTCATAATGATACTCTTGATTAATTAACTGAGGCTTGGGGAGGTTATTGCTGATGGTTATTTTTGCCTTGGGATGCTCTCTAGGTAGAGAAGGCAGATACTAAAGCATGATCATTCCCTTTGAGTAGAAAATCACGTTTTCCAAATGCAATAATGGATAGAGATTTTCAGTGGGAAGAATGAAGAATGGACCTATTTCAGACAAGAGGAGAGGAGGTTGATTCTTGAGACAAGGGTGCAAGTGTGTCCACTATGGGACCTGGGAAGATTCTGGCTTTTTCCCTATTTTATTTTGACTTATTATTATTATTATTTTTGGATTATGGGAACAGTGAAGTTTTAAGTCGTTTTCTTCTGCTTTGCATTTCTTCTGGTTGCCCATAACTTCCCAGTACATAAAACCTGTATACAAACAGAGGCTCACTTTGGTGTGGCAGCCTCTGGTGAGACCAGCACTATCAAGGAGATGATTAGTTTGGGGATCGAAGGTTATGATTATTAAAGATAGCAGAGGCCCAGGGAGGAACTGGGGGGGGGGGGGGGGGAGGAACAGCTGGTTAGCCAATGAATTGAGTGGATACAAGACAAGTCCCCAGATGTGCCCGAGCACATCTACCTTTCTTCCAATTTATAAAAGAAAGTCAAATCTCTCACCCATTCAAAAGCATTGCCTTGTTCCATTACCCTAAGTTTATAAACTTTTAGGTCACCAGACAAAGGAATAATTCAAAATATTGGTCCAGGTGTTAAGAAAATGGATAACACAATGCCTTGTAAATCAGTTGATATCTAATTTCCTTACTTTCAAAAGCATTGAAGGAAGACCTATTTGAAATGTCAGCCAAAAATCATTAAAAACAATTTTGGATGATAAATCACTGTGTTATTTTTGGCCAATATCCAGAAGGAATTTAAAGAATTGAGTGAAATTTCTGTTCATGAACTCCTTCCATTCCCTTCTACTTATTTTTATGAATATCTTAGCCTGAGTTTTTAAGACAGAGCCTGAAGCAAAGCCTAGGTGCTAATAGTTTATTTGGAGTGGCTTAGTGAATTCCAGGTTACTGAGAGTGAGGGACAAAGAGAAGTGAGTCAGGGAAGGAGGGAAAGCAAATACAAGATGGTACATTATTACTCTGGCCACAGTCTCACAAGAACCACGGCGGGTTGCTCAGTTACGTGGGAGATTTTTGGAGATATTGTATGGAGCCACTCTCTTTCAGAACAGTCTGCTAGGAAGAGGAAGGGCAAGGAATTTGTCTATGGAGTCTTTACCACATCCTGCCTCTTGCTGGTCAAATTTTCCCTATGGAGTGTTAACCCATATATTTCTGGGTTGTGTACCCAGCCCCACTGGGCAGCTGTTGGGGAAGCCAGAGCCTCTCTGGGAGTTGCAGCTGCTGCAAAGGGCATGATGAAGGTATTGTGGAAGCCTAGTCCATACCTGTGGAAGGCTGAGCCACCAGTGATATTAATTGATGTGCAGAGGGTGTTAGCTGGGACTCTCTGCTGAGAGATTGCTGGAGTCCATATTGCCTCTTGTAAAGCATAATGTGGGAAGGCTCCGAAGTCCAGGGGCAATTGCTGTGAAAGAGATTCCTCAACAATTTTATCTATTTGAAAAAAAAAAAAAGAATACAACATTCACCCACAAGTACTAATTGGAAAAATAAAGAATGCAGCCCTACCCATCCCATTTAGAGATGCACTTCCATTAAAACTTATTTGTTTAATATTTATAAAAATTTATAATATTTATGTTATTTTAATCAAATGTATATTACTATTGAATGATTATTCAATACAGAAAAAATTTTAACGTCTAGACCCTTATGATAACTGGGAACTTATATTTTAATTTATATTCATTTTTGTAGGGAATTATGGTAGGATAATCAATAAAAAGGAAACACTGGTGGCGTTGTTGTTAAGAGCTACAGCTGCAAATCAAAAGGTTGACAGTTCAAATCCACCAGGCGCTCCTTGGAAACTCTATGGGGCAGTGCTGCTATGTCCTGTGGGATAGCTATGAGTTGGAATGGACTCAATGCCAACGGGTTTTTTTTTTTTTTTTTTTTTTAATCAATAAAATGTTTTAAGCATTTTTACATTAGGTTAAAATTTGTATGAGGGAAGTGGAATGGAAATGGCTGTTAAATAAGTATTTATTCATGTGATTTAAAAAAATGATATCAAAACCGAAACCAAACCCTTCGAGTCCGACCCATAGCGACCTTATAGAACAGAGTAGAACTGCCCCACAGGGTTTCCATGGAGCGGCTGGTGGATTCGAACTGCCCACTTTTTGGTTAACAGCTGTACTACTTACCCACTGCGCCATCAGTTGGTATTAAATTATTGCAGTCTCATCTTTTATTAAATCTCAGATTCCATTGATTGTTACATAGACTATAAGTTTTGTGTCACTAAGTTAAAGTCCTGTAACTTAAAATGACATAATGCTTTCTTATCACTTAGACTTTTTATTTCATACTTATTGAAAGAGATCTTTATTATCAATTATTCTTGTGCATAAGTGGGAATATAAACAAAACAAATTGGTTAAAGTATTCAGAGTTTCACTCTTTGAATGCACTTTTTGGCTCAGTGGTTGATGTCACGAGTTTTTCCGACGCTATTATCCTCTGGGCAATCAAGAGGCAGTCGTTCGAAAAGAACAAGCAGATACTGCAGAATTTAAAATCAGAAAAGATGTGAGGCAAGGTTGTATCCTTTCACCGTATTTATTAAATCTGTATGCTGAGAAAATAATCTGAGAAGCTGGGCTATATGAAGAAGAACCGGGAGGAAGATTAATTAACAACCTGCGTTGTGCAGATGACACAACCTTGCTTGCTGAAAGTGAAGAGGACTTGAAGCACTTACTGATGAAGATTAAAGCTACAGCCTTCAGTATGGATTACACGGTAACAAAAAGAAAACAAAAAATCCTCACAACTGGACCAATAAGCAACATCATGATAAATGGAGAAAAGACTGACTTCAAGGATTTCATTTTACTTGGATCTACTAAGAAAACACCCATGAAAGCAGTTGTCAAGAAATCAAATGATGTATTACATTGGGCAAATTTGCTGAAATCAACCAAAAAACCAAATCTATTGCTGTCAAGTTGATCCTAACTCATAGCGACCCTATAGGACAGAGTATAACTGTTCCATAGGGTCCCCAAGGCTGTAAATCTTTATGGAAACAAACTGCCACATCTTTCCCCTGTGGAGCAGCTAGTGGGTTCAAACTGCTGACTTTCTGGTTAGTAGCAGAGAGCCCAACCACTGTGCAACCAGGGCTCCTTTCTGCTGCAATAGACCTCTTCAAAATGTTAAAAAGCAAAGATGTCACTCTGAAGACTAAGGTGTGCCTGACCCAAGCCATGGCATTTTCAATCATCTCGTATGCATGGGAAAACTGGACAATGAATGAGGAAGACCAAAGAAGAATTGATGTTTCTGAATTATGGTGTTGGCAAAGAATATTGAATATACTATGGACTGCCAGAAGAACAAACAAATATATCTTGAGAGAAGTACAGACAGAATGCTCCTTGGTGGCAAAGATGGTGAGACTTCATCTCACTTACTTTGGACATGTTATCAGGAGGGACCAGTCCCTGGAGAAGGACATCATGCTTTGTAAAGTAGAGGGTCAATGAAAAAGAGGAAGACCCTCAACAAGATGGCTTCACCCAATGTCTGTAACAATGCATTCGAACAAAGCAACGATAGTGAGGATGGTGCAGGACCAGACAGTGTTTCGTTCTGTTATATATAGGGTCACTGTGAGTCAGAACCGACTCGCCAGCACTTAACAACAGCAACATTTTTGCTAGAATTTTCTTCCAAGTCACTTCCACCGCAGGCACACCTGCCATCTGACCAGAGCAATAATAAGACTCATCCCAATTTCAGAGATGTTAAAATATCAAAAACAACAATGTACAGCATTTAGAATCCCCTGAAGGTACTTAAAATAATGAGGTAACAATTTATTGTAAAAATGCTAATATTTTTAACATACTGAAAATTAGATCCTTTGAAACCATGAAAAGTTACGATGAAATATTAATTCTTAACTACAGTGGGTGAGGGGGTACATAGTCTTTCAAAATTCCTTTAAAGGGTACCTGAGCCAACCAAAAAAAAATGCTAACATTCTGGTAGAGAAGGTGACTCTTGAAGTGGGGGAAGGCTGAAAACTGAGTGATGATATTTTGTTTGAATAATATCTACATATTTTGGTTATTTTTGGCTGAGTGTTGCAGCTTTAGCTGAATTATCAGTTTGTAGAGCACAGGAAAAATATTCAGACAAATCCAGACAAAGTAAGTCCACATACTCAGCCAAATCATCCCCTTCTTCCACCATTTCTCTCAAACTTCTTATTTTTGGTGGGCTTTTTGCTAACTTTAATTTATATTTCTGAGCTGTTCTGACACTACAACTCTAAGCCAGCTTGAAGCTCCCTGTTTTTGAACACCTTCAACAATTCCTCTGGGTTGATGGTTCTAACTTTTTTTGAGATGCAGTCACCCAATACATGTTAGCAAATAGGCAACTCCAATTAAAGCTCATTCAAAAGTGGAAAATGCAGCATCTTCGTCATCAATAATATTTCACATTATCAACTCAGTATTGCAAAGAGCGCCATATGTATATTTGAAGATATTTTCTGGTGATTTTGAAAGACTGGGATTTTAATATCCTTGGGGTTTAATAATCAGGGACTAAAATAAATGAGAAGATGTATAAAAATCTTCATTAAAGGGAATTTAAATAAGTGAAGCAATCTAGTTTACTATTCGGTGACTTTTAAGTAAAGCTAAATGTCTGAAAGCTTCGATTTTTAATATGATATTGTCTTTGAACTTCCAGCCTTCCAAGGGATCATGTATTGAACTATGACTTTGACTGGCTTTTCAAAATTCTTGCAGCTCAGGAAACAAAGTTTCATGATTATTGCTTTTAAATAAGTGGTAATGTAACAATTGATTTTTAAAGATGATGTGCTCAGACGTATTGGGGAATAAAATCATTTTTATTGCTGAGTTCAAATGGAGGAAAAATTTCTATTTAAAATTTTTTTCAGTTTCTATTCTTAAAACTTGTAAGAAATGTAAGAGTTTCTTTTCTTTAGTAGTGAAATTTTGTTTAGAAACCAGATTCTAAATATTTGAACATCTTTATGAAGAAAAGAGAAAATATATTCTAATTTTTATGTGTGAACACAGTAGTAGGTAAGATGTCTTGCACATCATATTGAGCTGTTATGATTGGGGAGGATAAAGTTTTATTCATCACTGGAATTAGAACTGATGAATGTGGAAGTGTGTAGTAGCAGGTGATAAATCCACTTTGTTCCTCTGTTTCCTTCCATCCCATATGGCCATCTGGACTTCTTGGAGCCTGATGCTTCAGAGAGGTGTCTAATCCTGAGTTTGAGGGAGTCACTCCTCTAAAATCTAGGTGATCTAGGTTGTTCTCTTTTGTGCATATGTGCTAGGCTTTATGTGCTCATGACTATTTTTGTAAAGTTGGTGACTGAGATTTTCCCTTTGGTCTTCCTCTTGTACCAAAAATGGTAGGATGAAAATTCGGCATGTTACTTTGGAAAATCTGTAAACCTCTGCTATTTACTATCAATAGCCATAATCCTAAATATAACTCAGGAAGTACTAAGAGGTACCCCAAGGAGTCCCCTGAGTTTCAGACATAGTTAATCCTATGCAAAGTGTGTAGCGAGAACTCGGTTTCATGTTATTAATAGAGATCAGCAGCCTCCTTCTTTGCCTGTTTGTTCATAGTACGAAGTAGCCAAAATGGCTAAGTGGTAGTGTTAATTTTCAGTTCAGTGAACCCTTGTTGTATTCTCTGTTGGAAGCATCCCTTTTTGGGGACTAAGACTTTTATACCAGTCAAAAGCCCTGTTGGCGTTCCAGCGACCTAGGAGAATAGGAAGGAGTAAGGGCCAAGGTGTTTACCCCTTGTCATTATGGATCAAATAATCAGGAACCCTTTCACCCCTTTCCCTCAGCTGGGCCTGTTTCTGTGTTGGATGTGGCTCTTTGCACCTACAGCAAGTTGCAGGGGCTTTCCACAATACTGCAGACACTTAGTGTTGCTGGCATAGAAAAAAAAAATTCAGACAAAGTGACGTAAATAAAATTGGACAAACCTCCAAAAAGTGAAACTTAAGAAAAATGACTTCAAGCAGGTTTGGACTTTAAAAGACAAGGCAATAATAATGCTGGGATCTAAAATAGTGAGAGCAGTTGCAAACCATCACACAATCTTTATGCATATTGCATGAGAAAAGGATGACAAAACTCTCTGTACGTTGGTGGTGCCTGGAACACCATCCTCAACCCTGAAGACAGACAAATACATAGGAATAGACAGATGGAGAGAGATAAATATTTATGTCTTAAAAAACAAGCCAGTAATATTCTTAGCTAATTCTGTCTATACTTAATTATTCAAAGGTTAGCATAAAAGCATGAAAATTTTTACAAAGCTTAAAAATCATTATATATAGTTTATCTGAGCAATAATCCCCTCAGAATTGGTTATTACCACTATTAATGACTTGCTAGTTAGAGTGTTAATGGCCCATAGCAAAAAACTGTTGGTAATGACTGATTTCAAAGGGATTACTGCTTAATTAATGGCATTCCACCTATTCTTAGTCATTTTTGTAAATATCATTTTTATTGCCTATTTTGCGATTCTGAACCTCAGTTTATTACATTTGAAACAATGCCACCAAGGAATAAAGTATATAATAATTTCCTAATTGTGGTTAGTTTTGCAGTTTGGAGGCATTTTGCTAAATTATTTCAATATTCCTTTACTAATAAAATATCACCTGTGACTTAAGAGCGGGTTACAAAAATGTAATTTAAAATAACTGAGCGCAATCTTTTTGAATAAAGAAAGACTAAAATATTTCTGAGTTAACAGACACATTTTTGCACATCCCCAATTTGAATTGGGTATTAAATGGGAAATACAAACTGAGATAACGATGAGGTATTTTCTTTCGAGAACTTTCTTAGTCTATGCAGAGACACTGGGCAAGAGGTCGTGTGACTTATGCAATTTTGCTTTTCTGATTTTCACTTTCATTATTCGTTAAATGAGGTTGTTGGACTAGATCGCCTCTTAGTTCTTTAGCAAACCCATTGCTGTAAAGTCAATTCTGACTCATAGTGACCCTGTAGAACAAGGTAGAAGTGCCCCATAGGGTTTCCAGGGAGTGGCTGTGGATTTGAACTGCTGACCTTTTGGTTAACAGCCAAGCTCTTTAACCACTGCATCACCAGGGCTTCAATTCTATAATCACAGTTTAACAAATAGATACGAATGTTTGCATTAACCCGTTGCCATCAAGTCGATTCCAACTCATACTGACCCTATAGGACAGAGTAGAACTGCCCCATAGGGTTTCCAGGGCTGTAAATCTTTACAGAAGCAGATTGCCACATCTTTCTCTTGTGGAGCGGCTGGTGGGTTCAAACCACCTGCCTATTGGTTGCAGCTGAGCGCTTAACCACTGCACTACCAGGGCTCCCTTACATTTGCGTTAGAGCTATAGAAAAATCCTTTTCCGGTAAACCCTCCCTTTTCAAGTAATTTACTATGCTAAAACATGGTGCTTTTGAATATTGCTTGAATTAAATGTGCCACCATCTAGGGTTTGAAAAACGAACAGTATTTCTGTTGTGACCCTGTTAAATTGTGTGGGCTTTGACCCAACACAGTTTCTTACTGACTGTGTGTGATGTAGGGCAACCCCTGCATCCTAAAGGAGGCAAAATTCATGAATTACAGTGATATAAGGGGATGAAACTTTACATTAATCAGAATACCTGATAACGATACGAAAAAATTCATTGAAACTCATTTTTCCATAAAGACAGCTCAAGTAGATGAAACGATTAAGTTCCTAAACCACATGTTTCATGTTCCTGAATTTGGAAATATGTGTTATAAGACTGTAAAAGATGTTCAGCTCATCCTCTAAGTCAGTGGTTCTCAAAGTGTGGTGTGAGAACCCTGGGGACCTCAAGACTCTTCCAATGGCCATGAAGTCATATCTATTTTTTGTAATAATACTAAGATGTTATTTGCCTTTTTCATTTTCACTCTTTCACTAATGTATGATAGAGTTTTCCAGAGGCTTCATGACATATGATTATATTGTATATTGAAATGTGTCAATATTTGGAATATCTTTACAACACAGTGAACCAATTTTTCCAAATAATCAATACCTGATGTTACAAAATTATGTCTGAATAAAAGATCCTTTCAAAGTGCAAGATAGACAAATGGATTTTAATGTAGCAGACTATGAAAAGCTTATTGCTATGGTTTCAAATGCTATTTTGCAGCTAACCATTAAGAAACTACCACTTGCTGAGTTTTGGTATAGTATCGAAGAATATCACAATTATCTGAAAAGACTATTAAAATAATCTTCGCTTTTCCAACTACATAAGTGTGAAAGTTTAGATTTTCTACATATACTTCAACCAAAATGACAGTGGAACAGACTGAATGCAGAGACAGATATACAGAGCCAGCTATATTCTATTAAACCAGACATTAAAATGATTTATAAAAAAATATAAAATACTGTTACGCTTCTTACACATTTATTTTTGTTTGGGAAAATACCATTATTTTTCATAAAAATATGTTATTTATGTTAACATATAATGATTATTTTAAAATAAATCAATGAAGTATTTAAAATTTTTCTCAGTTTTAATTCCCAACATGGTACATATTGACAATATAATTCACACAAACAAAAGCTCTTTGGGATTCTCAATAATCTTTAAGAGTGTAAATTAGGCTTAAAACCAAAAAAGTTTTACAACAACTGTTCTAAGTCAGTTACATTGCTAAAGAACTATTTGCTACCATTGTGAGCTCCTTAAAAACTCTACTCCAGGCCCTGAAGGCAGTTTCCAAGCAGGACTTCTGAAAGTGTTCTGAGATATGGCACCCAGTAGAATGAATGTTTGACTTTCCAAACACTGAGTAAACCTTATTTGGATATAGAATTCTGGTATGTTTAATGAAACAAAAGGGTTGTAGTTTCTGGACTCACATCTTGTGTGCTGTCAGAGCAAAGTAATAAAAAGTAGCATGTGTAGAAGAAAAACACAGGCTTATCTGAAAATGGATGGAACCGATAATTAAAAGTGGTATGACCTAGTTACTTTCAGTATCCTGTATGGTAAGTCCTAAGACCTGACCCTTGTGCTTCTGGAACATTGGGTCACTTTGAGTCCTTCGCCCTGAATCTGTATTATTGCGGGTGGAAGAGCTTCCCAGTCTTCCATTTTGAAGGGAAGTGATTTCGAGAAGAGACCATGATATCTCTGTGTGGTAGCTTTCTCGGTATAATTTAGCCCTTCATCTCCTTCAGAGCAGAGCAGACACAAGGGTGAGCCAGCAGGAATGATTACATAATGTGTGTTAGCTTTCTGAAGTGGGCATGCAACTAAAGTAAACAATCTGGAAAAGTTTTTTGAAATGTTTAAAGAAATGAGGAATTGTAACGCGCTAGGCAAAGATTGGGTACTGCCTTTCCAAGGCTACTCATTGCACAGGACGTGGGGGAAAACCTATTAATAAAACAATAATAAAATTTAGAATGTAATAATAAAGTTAAAAAGCTTACTAATAAAATAAGCAACCCTCCCCATCTACCCAAAGTTAATTTCAAATTCTTCTTTAATGCTGTTGTTGTTTCCTCTGATGCCTTAATCCAGTGTCCAAACTTTATTGCACATCAGAACCAGCAGGGGAGCACTTATACTTTTTTCTAATCATAAAATATTTTTATGATTTAAAAAAATGTTCAGAAAATTCAAAACAGTACTAAATGTAAAATTCTGCAGTCCCTGTTTTATTCCCCAGAGGTACCTACTTTTCCCTATTCCTTTCTTCCCTCCTCCGTCTTTCTCGCCCTTCTTCC
This sequence comes from Dugong dugon, assembly GCA_030035585.1. Lineage (NCBI taxonomy): Eukaryota > Metazoa > Chordata > Mammalia > Sirenia > Dugongidae > Dugong > Dugong dugon. The sequence continues at coordinate 157,884,927 of CM057465.1, forward strand.
CTTCTTCTTTCCTTCCTTCCTTTCTTTCCTCATCAAATATTTATTAAGCACCTACTCTGTACCAGAAGCCCTGGTGACACAGTGGTTAAGAGCTCGGCTGCTAACCAAAAGATTGGCAGTTCAAATCTACCAGCTGCTGCTTGGAAACGCTATGTACCAGGAGGACGTCCCTGGGTGTCACAAACAGTTAAGTTCTTGACTACTTAACAAAAGATTGGTGGTGTGAACACACCTAGAGGTGTCTCAGAAAAATGGCCTGGCCATCTGCTGCTGAAAGGTCACAGCCATGAAATCCCTGTGAAGCACAATGCTACTCTGCAACACATGGATCACCATGAGTCAAAATTGACTCAACGGCAATGGGTTTTTGTTTTGTTTTTTTAATTGATGTTCTAACCCAAGGTTTTTCAGACTTCTGTGTCACATACACGTCCTAGATACACAACTGAGATCAATATTTAAAACATGTATTTAGTAAGATATATACTTCCATGGCAGAGTAACATTGAGCTGGGAGGGGCACCATTTACTGTAAGAAGGAAAATACATAGGAACAACGGAAAGTTGAATGTTTCCTGGAATACGTGAGAACATAATCTTAAGAGTGAAGAGTCAGGAGCAGTAAAGAGTTCTGTTCAGACAGCAAAAGTGTCAGCCAGAGTTTTTAGTTCAAGCACAGAAGGACTCTGGTGGATGTTGAGCAGAAAACAAATTTCTTAAAAGATCCAACCACTTGGGAGGCTGGGGAACGAGGTAAGAGGCTGTGTGCACAGCAGCCAGGAATTTTGTCTGGAATCACACAGGAGGGCTGGTCCTGTCAGGGCACTCAAGGGTAGAGCCCAGATATTGCAGCTTGCACCACAGACCCAGCTGATGTCTTGTACTCCCCAATGCTGCCAGCACTGCCACAATTTTTACCCCATGAACCTTCTGTTACTGCCTGCAACTGCTACCCACCCCTTCCAGAGAAGTCCCTCCAGTTAGTCCAGGGCAGGTACGTCTGGTTAGCAGAACTTAGGTGTTTCCCCATACCTAGGTGCAAAGAAGGCTGGGAATGCAATCATCTGGCATTATCAGCTTTGCTAGTGGAGTAGCCTTGGGATAAAACCCCTTTCTTGGGATTTATAAAGTGGATAATTTTCTAACGAAAGAAGAGTGTTCAGATGCAGAGTGATCAAGTGTCCACTGTGGTGACCCAGTGCCTGAAAGTGTGCCTTGAACCCTAGAAGGTTGATTCCCTCTCCTCTATACTACAAGCAGTCCCCAGGTTAGGAACGTCCAACTACAGACAACTCGTACTTGGCCTTTTATGTTATGTAAATTTGCCCTCACTTTGAAACGACTGAACCAGTCCCTACTCGCAACAAATTCTTCATCATAATCACCTTCGCTTGCTGCACATGCAGCTTTTAAATCATTGAAAAGGCTTTAAGCCTTTTCTTGAACTAAAAAGGACCCGTATGCATCTGTTCTGACTTACTTACAAATTCTTAAAGACACACTCAGGAACAGATCTCGTTTGTAACCCAGGGACTGCCTGTATATTCATAGCTAGGGCCAGATTAAGGCATGTGAGGACCCTAAGCATTGATAATCTATGGTGCCCCCTCCTCTGCTTACTCACACATTTGAATGGGGCATGTGAGTTATTATATACGTGTATATATACGTGTGTATGTGTCTTAGCTATTCATGATGTAACTTCCTTTTAAATGCAACTATAATACTAGCGATTAACCACAAAACTGGGTGTATGCCATTTTAGTAGAATAAGATGAACTGGATTATAAAATTTTTAATGGATGCAGGGCACTAAGATGTTTACTGTATTTACATTTTCTAGAAAAAGAATGTTCACATATTCTACAACAAAGAAAATGAGTCAGTGAACTTACTTTTTTTAAACAATCAATGTTAAATTCTGTTGCTCTTCCACAACAAAAAACTTTCACCAATTTTGCTTTAAATGGCTCATATTTCAGTTTTGATGCTTGTTTTATAATAAATGCTATACTTATAAATAAACAAATGAAAAGAAGTCATAAAAGAAAATTTAATGATCAGAAAAAAAATACTACAACAAATCGTTATTTTATTTTTAGATAGCTCTTTCATCTCTAACATGTCATATAATTAAAAACATTTCTTTCTATTCTTTGCTGTTACAAATTCGTCAATGATTCACCACAGTTAAGCTGCCAAACATCACCTACTTCCATACATGATAAGGATAATGAATTGAGCCTTTCTTGAATCATTGTTGTACTATGAGGGTTTTTGAGTCTCTTTACGGACAAAAATGAGCACTCTGTTGTACAGTTTGTGATCATTAAAGTTATGAATATGTGTAAAGCAATTTCAACTTTGGGAAATATGCATTGTATTTTATCTTCTATTATGAAGTCATACATGCCTACTTGAGTAAAATTTCTCTTTCCTGAATCTGTAAACTTAGTTCTCACATAAGAATGAAATTGTTGCACTTCTCCATAAAGGTTTGTATTTAAGTCGTTGGATAAGCATGTACTAATTTCTTAGATGCCTTCATGCATTCTTCATCAAGTATATCCACACCCTTTCTTGCTTTCTTGGAAGACAAATTTATAAACACTCTAATTGTTGCAAAACAAATGTAGTTTGCATGATAAGTAAATATTGAATTTTGCATCCTTTTAATGTGCATAATACCTCATTTATTAGCATATATAGAGTAATATCAAGCATTGCATCCTACACAACAGACAATAAAAAATGAAACTCCCTACATAAATTAAAACTTCTCATGTTAGATAAATATTAATATTTCCAGTATGTTTTGGACATTTGCTATGTTAATATTAAATTATTACCCATGTTAGTATGCTAGATTGTGTCCACGTGTATGCCAAACATATTTTAAAGCTAAAATTATAAATACTTATTGTTTAAAAAATTTAGAACATAACTCTGTAAATGCTATACAGTTAAAAAGTAACTTGACTGAATTCATTGCAATGGTTGACTTATCTGAGTTCCCTCACTTTTGCACGTCATCTGGGATTGAAGTTCCTGTTGGTTATTTATCAGGATGTGTGCAAGAGCATACCCTTGTGTTTGTATCATGGCAAAGATCATTGCTGGCCCCCCTGGGTGGAGTTGCTGGATCAGCAGACGTGGATGTACAAGCTGGTTCTTTCAAAATGGATCAGAGGCCTCTTATCTATTAATATCATCTGTCCTTGCTCAGTATCCGATCACGTTAGACCCAGTTGCACATTGGGAGAATGTAGCAAGAGTCAGACTCGACAGCCTACCCTCACCTCTTGTTTATTAGAAAGAAATAGTATACCCCCAAGAGATCTGCTGAGATAAGGAGTTTCAATTACTTGGAAGGGGACTGTAGAAGATAGATGTCATTGAAGGTATTTAAGTTGTAGGGTCCTCATAACTCAAACAACCTTGTGCGTGAGTGCCCCTGTGACCCTGAGTGGACTTTATTTCCAGCAGCACATTCTCAGGCACTGGAGCTGGTATCAGTTTTATTTAGTGACCTGCCAGTTCCCTTCCTCTGTGGTGCTCGCTTTTCCTTGTGTCCTGTCTGCTTGGTATCTGTGGATCTTTGCTTTGGACAACTGGTGCCCCTGTTTTTGTTGATGCCCTAAGCACATGCTTACCTTATTTATTGGGTAATCCATCCTTGCACCTAGCCTAACCTTCACCTTAAACATAAGCTCTAACTATAAGTACCTGAAAGTAGGGACAATGCCTTCTCTTTCTTGGCCTGTTGCATTGCTTGCATGGCATTTGTCAAAAACTACATTGTAGCTGGATATTTTGGATATGTGGGGGGGGGGGGGGGTTGAGGGTGTACGTGTGTGTTCTCTAGAAGTAGACTGAAAGATCTGGAAGAAAAAGCTCGAGTTTCATTCTGAAGAGCAGTACTAGAAGAGGTCATAGAGAGTTTCTAGTGTGAACCTTGTATTTTGGCAAGCCAGCATTCATTCACTCTTCTTTTCACAACAGCAGCCTGGCTTTTCTCTGTGTAGCCAACTCTGCCCACCCCACTCTCTTTGAGGGGAATTGTCCCTCCTAGCTTCATGGGGTGCATGCCATTCTCTGGACTACAGTGACTGGTCGAGTGTGTAGCACCTGATCCACCAGAGCAATAAGATGCAAGGAGACATATTTGGATATTGAGAAAGAGGCATGTGCTCTTTCTTCTGGGACCATAAGCAATGAGGCCGCTGTGACCCAAAGCAGTGGTCATCATGTGATGCCTGAGAATTAATCTAACACAATGCAAGGCAAAGCCAAGAGAGGAAGAATCTTGATGACATTCGAGTTCTTGGATCAAACTGAACCTGATGCCCAAATAATGCCTGGACTTTTTCATAATGAGCTTCCTTTTCTGCATTCACTAATTTGACTTGGGTTTTCCGTTATAGCTAAGGCTTCTGAAGCATGAGTGTCCTATTAAGATACAAATACTTTCATTTTAGAGAAGAATAAAGAGATAAGTGAAGAGATTATTTGAGTATCCAGGAACCCACAGTGGAGAAAGCTGCTGGTGTAATCTCTTGCTCGTTCCACATCTTTGAATACCCCACAGTACAGTTCCTTGCTCATAATACTGAATTGATATTTGTTCAATGAATGAAAGAATACATCTGAATCTTAATTTAAATGTTTTGCATTACCTCCTTTAAAAAAACATGTACTGTTGCACAAGTGATATCTGTATTTCTAACGTTGCAAAAATGATCTCAACATACCTGTTATTAAAGGCAGAGTTTGGCTGATTTTAATGCTAAAGTGGGTCTATTTTGAATCTGTTTTACCAAGATGGTTTAATTAGGACCTCCCACCCCACTCTTCTGTGTACTCAATGCAAATTAATAACACTCAGCACGCTGGTTCCCTTGGGGTCTCCAGGCTCCTGAAGCATATGCGTCCTATCTCTTGGCCCACACCTTGCACATGCACAAATGATTAACTACAAAGAGACCTCGTTCCTCCTAAGCGGGACTGTATTGGTATTTTTTAGAAGAAAAATATGTGGGTGAACCAGTACTTACCCACTCTAAGTGTATCTAAATTTGAAACACCTGCTATACATACATTATTTATTCATTAATGCAACAAAATGAAGAGAATGCTTGCTTAGAAAAATTTTTTTAACTTGACTATCATCCCAAATGAGGGAGAATTGGCAGGGATTATTATACTTCTATAAAGCCTTTTTCCGTACTAAAAAAAGGAGGCCACAGACAGAGTAAAGAATATTCAGAAATCATCAATGTGTCTACTGTTTTAATTTAGCCTTATGAATAAGTTTGAAAATTATATCATCTTGCACATGGTTTTATCAGTCCACTTTCCCTTCAAGGAGATAAAATAAATGAAATCAGCATTCTTTCCAACTCCCTTGGCAGAAATTATTACTCATCCTAAGCAAGATGACTGATGATTTCTAAAGCTCTTTTAATTATGTGCTAAACTGATTAGTGGTTGAAGGGGAGTCCTTTTAGAGCAGTGAACTAGGATTATTCCAGGAGTACCTGCACGTTGAGGAGAGGAGTATCCTACCCCAGGAATTGTTCACATGTCAGCAACGGCCTCTGCACCCTAATAAATAATTAGAACTTGGCAAGAATTTCACCAGAGTAATTTTTCACCATTATTTGAGGTGACTTTAGAAGCGAAGAGGAGCCCTGGCGGCGTAGTGGTTAAGAGTTATGGCTGCTAACTAAAAGGTCCATAGTTTGAATCTGCCAGCTGCTTCTTGGAAACCCTATGGGGCAGTTCTACTCTGTCCTATAGGGTTGCTATGAGTAGGAATCAGCTTGATGGCAATGGGTTTTGGGTTAGAAGTGAAGAGAGGACCAAATGAGGATTATTCAAATACTAGGTACTTCAAGCGCAGAAATATCCCCTTGCCTCCTGTATAGAAAATAAACTAATAGATTTAAAATGAGGGATTTCATATCAGCAAGCTTTTTTTTCCTTCCAAGTAGAAGCACTTAAATGGGTTTCAATAAAAACATAGAGTGAAAAATTAAGGGAGTTATTTAGATAATTGTTGTTATTAGGTCCTGTCCAGTGGTTCCAACTCATAGCAACCCTATGTACAATAGAACAAAACACTGTCTGGTTCTGCACCATCCTCACAATTATTGCTATGTTTGAGCCCATTGTTGCAGCCACAATGTGACTCCATCTTGTTGACGGTCTATATCTTTTTCACTGACCCTCTCTACTTTACCAAGGCGTAATATCCTTCTCCAGGGACTTGTCCTTCCTGATAACATGTCCAAAGTATGTGAGACACAGGCTCACCATCCTTGCTTCTAAGGAGCATTCTGGCTGTACTTCCTCCAAGACAGATTTAGATAATTAAGACCTCCAAAGGAAATATTCTAAAAATTAAGAAGCTGTTTTTTAAAATTGCTTTTTCTCTAAAGAGTTAAAACCAGAAAAACAAAAACAAACCTTCTGTTGTTGAGTTGATGCCAACTCATAGTGACCCCATGTGTTACAGAGTAGAACTGCCTCATAGTGTTGTTTTCTTGGCTCTAATCTTTATTGAAACAGATTTCCAGGCCTTTCTTCTGCAGTGCTGCTAGGTGAGTTCTAACCTTCAAACTTTAGGTTAGTAGTTGAATGCAAGCAATTTGTACCACCCAGGGAACTTCTAGAGAATTACCTGCTTAGATTTTTTTTTTTTTTAATTTGATAATACCAACTAGTTTTTGAGGATTTCCCATCTTCTCAAAACTCATACCCTATATTCATAGAAGGGATTTCAATTTTCCTGAGGTTAGGACAATAGCAAAGAGTGTATAGTAGGAAAACATGGAAATCACATAGGTTGCTGAGTACAGTTAATTAAATGTTACCAATGAAACAAAACATTTTCTATAAATAAAATAGCTGATAATACTGTGGTAGAATTCTAAAAATGTCCTCCCCCCACCCCCAGGATTCCCATCCACTGGTTATTCAATCAAACACTAATCTAGGTACTTCTGTGAAGGGACTTTGCAGACGGATTTAAGGTTAAAAAAAAAAAAACCCAATTGCTGTCAAGTCAATTCTGACTCACATCAAGACCTTGTGTGTCCATAGGGTTCTCCTGATTTTAATCTTTACAGAAGCAGATCACTAGCCTTTGTCCCAGGGCACCGTTGGATGGGTTCGAACCACTAACCTTTAGGTTAGCAGCCAACTGCAAACTGCTCGTGTCACCCAAGGGCCTATGGATTTAAGGTTGTTAGGTGCCATTGAGTCTATTTTTAACTCATAGCGACCCTATAGGGCACAGTAGAACTGCCCATAGGGTTTTTTAGGCTGTAATTGTTATAGGAACAGATTGTCAGGTCTTTTTCCACGGAGCTGCTGAATGAGTTTGAACCTACCAACTTTTCACTAGCAACTGAGTGCTTAACCGTTAAGCCACCAGGACTCCTTGATTTAAGGTTACAAGCTCATTGCTGTGGAGTCAATTCTGACTCATAGCGACCCTATAGGACACAGTAGAATTGCCCCATAGTGTTTCCAAGGCTGTAACCTGTACGGAAGCAGACTGCTACATCGTACTCCCACAGAGAGGCTGGTGGATTTGAACGGTCAGTCTTTCAGTTAGCAGCTGCGTTGCTTAAACACTATGCCGCCAGAGCTCCTTTGATTTGAGGTTACAGATCTTAAAATTGGAAGACTAACCTGGATTATCAAGGTGGGCCCAATGTAATCACATGAGTCCTTAAAAGCAGATGAGGAAGACAAGCCGAAGAGTCAGAGGGATTGCCAAAAGACCTATCACAAGAGTAACATGGAAAAAGGGAATGTCAGAGAGATTAGAAACTGAGGAGAACTTGACTTTTGAAGATGGAGAAAGGGGGGCCATTAGTTAAGGAATGTGGACAACCTCTAGAAGCTGAGACACCCCCCTCCCTGCAACAGTCAGCAAGGAAATGGGAGTTAAGCTCTATAAAACCAAAACCAAACCTGTTACTGTCAAGTCGCTTCCGACTCATAGTGACCCTTTAGGTCAGAGTGGAACTGCCTCATAGCTTCCAAGGAGTGGCTGCTGGATTTGAACTGCTGACTTTCTGGTTAGCAGCTGACTCTTCACCACTGTGCCACCAGAGTGCCTCAGTCCTATAGCAGGATGGAATTGAATTCTGCCAATAGTCTCAATGATCTTGGAAGCTGTTCATCCCCAGAGCTTCCAGAGCTTCCAGAAAGGAATGAGTCCCTGCTGACACCTGAGTCTGGCCTTGTGATACCGTGAGCAGAAACCAGCCAAGTCACTTGAATTTCTGAATGTACAGAAACTGGGAGATAATATACTTGTGTGGTCTTAAATTATAAATTTGTGGTAATTTGTCATAGCAGCAATAGGAAATTAATACGAATTCAAAGGAACTAAATATTACAAAGTTAATCCTCAACTCCTATCACATTGGAGATGCTCAGTGAACATCCTTAACACATCCGATGCAACAAGACTTAAAACAAACAAACACGCCAAGTACAACACTAAAGCTGGACTTTCTTCTTTACATTCTCAGGAAGAAATGGACTTATCTATTTAGCAAAGAAAGCAGACATTTAAGAAAAAGGTGATCCTTCTCCATAGGTTCCGATTCTTGAGAGGAGATTGTGACTATTATCTCATAAGAAAACAAATTAAACTTTTTCTTTCCTTCCAGTCTACACTGCACTCACATTTTGTTTATCAGAAACAACCATCTACCACGGTTAATTAACATTAACCTGACAAACACTAATTAAAAAACAAAACACCTGGCGGATGTTGGTTAAGAGAGTTATTTTTTGAGTCATTGGCCTTGGATTTGAATCCTGATTCTGCTGCTTATTGGTTAAGTGAGTGTACTAGTTTCCTAAGGCTGCCAAATTACCACAAACTGGGTGGCTTTTTAAAAACATAATTTTATTTATTTTGTTGTTGTTGTTGAGAATATACCCAACAAAACATACACCAATTCAACAGTTTCTACCATACCATTTAGTGACACTGATCACATTCTTCGAGCTGTGTAACCATTCTCACCCTCCTTTTCTGAGTTGTTCCTCCTCATTAACATAAATTCACTGCTCCTTAAAGTTCCTATCTAATGTTTTGAGTTGCCAAAGATGAGGAAATTGAATATTTTTACCAACTTCTGCCAGTCTGAAATTGATCAAACATGCAATCAAGACTCATTGATAATTTCTGGTGATTGGAATATGAAAGTTGGCAACAAAGAAGGATCTGTAATTGGAAAATACGACCTTGGTGATTTAAACGACGCCAGAGATCACATGGCAGAATTTTGTAAGACCAACGGCTAATTCATTGCAAATACCTTTTTCAACAACATAAATGGCAAACTATGCACGTGGACCTCACCAAACGGAAAGCACAGGAATCAAATCGACCATATCTGTGGAAAGAGATGATGAAAAATCTCAATATCATCAGTCAGAACAAGGCCAGGGGCCGACTTCAGAATAGACCATCAATTGCTCATGTGCAAGTTCAAGTTGAAACTGAGGAAAATGAGAACAAGTCCACGAGAGCCTAAGTATGACCTCGAGTATATCCCTCCTGAATTTAGAGACCATATCAAGAATAGATTTGATGCATTGAATATCAATGACCGAAGACCAGACAAGTTCTGTGATGACATCAAGGACATCATCATACATGAAGAAAGCAAAAGGTCATTAAAAAGACAGGAAAGAAAGAGAAGACCAAAACGAATGTCAGAAGAGACTCTGAAACTCCATCTTGAACATAGAGTAGCTAAAGCAAATGGAAGAAATGATGAAGTAAAGGAGCTGAACAGAAGACTTCAAAGGGCAGCCCAAGAAGACAAAGTATTGTAATGAAATGTGCAAAGATCTGGAATTAGAAAACCAAAAGGGAAGAACAAGCTCAGCATTTCTCAAGCTGAAAGAACTGAAGAAAAAATTTAAGCCTCCAGTTGCAATTGTGAAGGATTCTGTGGGCAAAATATTGAACAACCCAGGAAGCATCCAAAGATGATGGAAGGAATACACAGAGTAACTGTACCAAAAAGAATTGGTTGACGTTTGACCATTTCAGAAGATATTATATGATCAAGAACCAATGGTATTGAAGGAAGATGCAGTGAAGTCATTGGCGAGAAACAAGGCTCCAGTAACAGATGGAATACCAGTTGAGATGTTTCAACAAATGGATGCAGCACTGGATGTGCTCACTATGCCAAGAATAGGTACTCATCTATGCCAAGAAATTTGGAAGACAGGTACCTGGCCAACTGACTGAAAGAGATCCATATTTGTGCCCATTCCAAAGAAAGGCAATCCAATGGAATGCAGAAATTATCAAACTATTATCAATATCACATGCAAGTAAAATTTTGCTGAAGATAATTCAAAAATGGTTGCAGCAGTACATCTGCAAGGAACTGACAAATTCAAGCTGGATTCAGGAGAGGATGTGGAAGGAGGGATATCATTGCTGAAGTCAGATGGATCTTGGCTGAAAGCAGAGAATACCAGAAAGATGTTTACTTGTGTTTTATTGACTATGCCAAGTCATTCGACCGTGTGGATCATAACAAATTACGGATAACATTGTGAAGAATGGTAATTCCAGAACACTTAATTGTGCTCATGCAGAGCCAGTACATAGACCAAGAGGCAGTTGTTCGAACAGAAAAGGGGATACTGCATGCTTTAAAATCAGGAAAGGTGTGTGTCAGGGTTGTGTCCTTTCACCATACTTATTCAATCAGTATGCTAAGCAAATAATCTGAGAAGCTGGATTATATGAAGAAGAACATGGCGTTAGATTGGAAGAGGACTCATGAACAACATGTGATATGCAGATGACACAACCTTGCTTGCTGAAAGTGAAGAGGACTTGAAGCACTTACTGATGAAGATCAAAGACTACAGCCTTCAATATGGGTTGCACCTCAGCATAAAGAAAACAAAAATCTTCACAACTGCACTAATAAGCAATGTCACGATAAATGGAGAAAAGATTGAAGTTGTCAAGGATTTCATTTTACATGGATCCACAATCAATGCCCATGGAAGCAGCAGTCAAGAAATCAAATGACGTGTTGCATTGGATTAATCTGCTGCAAAATACCTCTTTAAAGTGTTGAAAAGCAAGATGTCACTTTGAGGACTAAGGTATGCCTGACCCAAACCATGATATTTTCAATCCCCTCCTATACATGAAAAAGCCGGACTATGAATAAGGAAGACAGAAGAAGAACTGACGCTGTTGCATTATGGTGTTGGCAAAGAATATCGAATACACCAAGGACTGCCAGAAAAATGAATAAGTCTGTCTTGGAAGAAGTATAGCCAGAGTGCTTCTTGGAAGCGAGGATGGCAAGACTTCATCTCATGTACTTTGGACATGTTATCAGGAGGCATCAGTCCCTGCAGAAGGACATCATGCTCAGTAAGGTAGAGGGTCAGCGAAAAAGAGGAACACCCTTGACAGGATGGATTGACACAGTGCAACAAAGGGCTACAATAATAGGCTCAAATACAGTAATGATTGGAGGATGGCCCAGTACTGGGCAGTGTTTTATTATGTTGTACATAGGGTCGCTATGAGTTGGAACTGACGAGAAGACAACAACAACAAGTTTTCTATCTAATCTTTGGAGTTACTATTGTCAGTTTTATTCCATGTAGATAGTTCTTAAAAGAGCATAATGCTCAAGGCAGACATTTTCTACTAGTTAAGTTAAACTATTGTTTAGTTTTAAGGAGCCCTCAGGGGACATTTTTGGTTTAAGGTTTAAAGATTTTCTCAGGGCAATAGTTTCAGGAGTTCCTCTAACCTTCATGGCTCCGGGATGTCTGAAGTCCGTGAGAATTTGAAGTTCTGTTCTGTGTTTTCCCTGTTTTGATCAGGATTATTCTGTGGAATCTTTGATCAAAATGTTCAGTAATGGTAGCTGAGCACCATCCAGTTCTTCTGGTCTCACAGCAAAGGAGGAAGTTATTCTTGGAGGCTATTAGCCACACATTCCATATCCTCCCCCTGCTCCTGACTCTACTTCTTCCTGTGTTGTTCCAGGTGAGTAGAGACCAATTATTGTGTCTTGGATCGCCACTTGCAAGCTTTTAAGACCCCAGGCACTCCACATCGAACTAGGAGGTAGAACAGAAGCACTAAACGTGTTATTAGGCCAATTAACTGGGATGTGCCATGAAACTATAACCCCTCATCTCCAAACCAAGAAACCAAATCCCATGAGGTATTTTGTTGTACATAAGTAGTTTCAGCAGATACTATTTTTTTTGTCATTGCTATAAATATCTCTATCACACAACTTTTGCCAGTTCAACTTCTTATAGGTGTATGACTTATTGACAGCAATTACAACAATCGTCTGTGCAACCCTACCCTTAACAACGGATATTTCCATCACTGCTAACTTCCCCCCACTGCTCCACCATCCCTGGTAACCACTAATAAACTTTGTTCTCTATACATTTGACTTTTTTTGTCTTTTTATGTAAGTGAGGTCATACAAAATTTGTCCGTTTATATTGACTTATTTCACTCAGCATATCTTCCAGCTCCATCCATATTGTAAATGTATCAAGACTTCATTTCTCCCACTGGCTAAGTAGTATTCCATTCAATATATATACCACATTTTGTTTATCCATTCCTCTGTTGGTGGGCATTTAGATTGCTTCCACCTTTTGGCTATTGTAAATAGTGCTGCAACGAACATTGACGTACAAATCTTCGTCTGAGTCTCTGCTTTTCAGATGGAATTACTGGATCATATTGTAGTTCTATTTTTAGTTTTTTGAGGAACTGAGCTGGACAGCTTTTAAAAACAGCAATTTATCATTTCAAGGTTCTGGAGGCTAGAAGTCTGAAATCAGAGTGTTGGCTATGTTGATTCCTTCTGAGGGCTGAGGGAGAATGTGTTACATACCTCTCTCCTAGTTTCTGGTGATGCCTGGTGATGGCTTGTCAATGGGTCATTCCATTCTCTGCCTCATCTTCACATTGCTGTCTTCTCTCTGTGTGTCTCTCTGTGCCTCCTCCTCTTTTATAAGGACACCTATCATATTGGATTAGAACCCACCCTACTCCAGTATGGGCTCTTGTTAACTGATAACATCTTCAAAGACCCTATTTCTAAACAAAGTCACGTTCATGGGTTCCAGGAATTAGGACTTCAACATATCATTTTTGGGGGCACAGTTTAGTCCATAACAGTGGGTTTGGGAAATTTAATCTTTCCGTATTTTAGCTCTTCTCAATAAAATGAAGATAAAGATTCTTACCTACAGAGTGTTATTGAAATGATTACATGAAATAATGTGTATTTTCAAACAGTGTTTGGCACAAAGTAGTCATTCACCGAATAATAGTTATTCCTTTTAGTACATAAGTGGGTCTGTTTTTGGAGTCCCTGGGTGGTGCAAATGGTTAACGTCCTCACTGCTAACCAAAAGGTTTGAGGTTTGAGTCCACCCAGAGGAGCGTTGGAAGAAAGGCTTGGTGATCTACTTCCAAAAAATCAGCCATTGAAAACGCTTCTTTTTTTTTTTTTTTTTTTTTACTGACTCTTACTCTAGTTTACAGTCCAGTTTCAGTTGCACAGTTGCTAAGAATGCTTTTCAAATAATCTGTATTGCTTATTTCTTCTTCTTTTTTACCATTTATAATTAAGGATTTCTCTCAATATTTTATAAATCACTTTTGTTTCTCCAACTTGATTATAAACTCCTTCCAATCAGGGAATATGAGGCACGTAATAGGCTCTCGGTAAGCACATATTAATTGTTTTAAAATCTTTGTAATATAGTTTTTACTTTGCTTTATTATATAAGTCTGTGCCCACACCACACAAGAAATGCCAAAAAACGCGAGGAAAAAAATTCGTCCTCATTGGACTTGCAGCCAAGACCCCAAGCTACAATGCCAGCAATCTCCTGAGAGAGACTAATCTTGAAAGAATGCCAGCATAATTTTGCAGGCTCATGAGATCTGGCTTATTCAGATATGTTTCAGATAAGCATCTGCACTTTTGGTGGCCAGTCCAAATCCAATGCACACAGCCAACCTAGACAGCGTCATTCATCACTGTGGTTGGCACCAGTGAGAATTTGTTCTGAGGGGGATTTATTGCAGGAAATAGCCTTTCTTTCCTGTAAAGCGATTTGTTTCAAATCCAGGCATCTTTCCTCCTCCTGAACACTACAGTGGCAAGCTGCACAGCTTTCTGACTTTCAGCAGTGCATTTTAATTGAGCTACCTCTCAATCATCGACTTAAACACGTTTCGGTGCATTGTGCAAGAGATAAGAAGGAAATTCTAACTCACCCTTAGGGAGGATTTCATAATGAAATTGGAAATTTCTTTAGAATTATCGGTTAGTACATATCCAGAGCATAATTATACTCAGATGTTTTCCTATTTCATGCATTCATAGGACCTTTCTTTTTTACTTCACTAATTTCTCTATCCTTTCTTGCTGTTCATTATTTCATAACTTTTTCTTTTTACTGGTATTTTCTCTTTTCTGACTTGTAAAGGGTCTTTGAAAATATATTCTCTATGATCTCAGTATTTCTATGTTCAGTTCACCTTTATCATTTTCCACCACCGATGGGCTTCCTGCACTGGCTAACTATGATCCCAGGAGTAGCAGAGGGGTTGTTTGGATCTTGAGATGGTTGTATAGGGAACCTGTGAGATCTATGGCTTGCGACTCTGGAGAGGAACCTCTTGTCATGGTATTCTTGGCAGCTTGGAATTGTATATAAACTACTGGATGCTTAATTTTTTTTATTTTAATGTACAGTGCATTAGTTTTCTATGACTGTTGTAATAAATTACTACAAACTTAGTAGCTTAAACCAACATACATTTATTCTGTTGCAGTTATGGAGGCCAGAAATCCAAATTCAGTATTCATAAGTCCTGGTGGTGCAACAATTAGACACTTGACTCCTAACTGAAAGGTTGGCAGTTCGAACCCACCTAGCATCGCCTCAGAAGAAAGACCTGACGATCTGCTTCCATAAAGATTTGTTGTTGTTGTTTGGTGCTGTCAAGTCAGTTCTCACTCATAGCAACCCTATGTACAACAGAATGAAACACTGCCTGGCCCAGGGCCATCTTCATGATCGTTGTTATTCTGGAGCCCATTGTTGTAGCCACTGTGTCAATCTATCTTGTGGAGGGTCTTCCTCTTTCTCGCTGACCCTCTACTTTACCAAGCACCATAAAGATTACAGCCAAGAAAACCCTATGGGAAAATTCGAGTCTGTCACAGGGGGTTGATATGAGTCGGAATTGACTCAATGGCACCCAACAACAGCAATAACAGACCAAAATCAAGGTGTTGGCAGGGCAGTGCTCATTTTGGAGGCTCTAGGGGAGATTGAGTTCCTTGCCTCTTCCAGCTTCTGGGGGCTGCCCGACATTCCTTGGTTTGTGACCACATCACTCTAGTCTTTGCCTCCACAATCACATTACCTTCTTTTCTTCTGTCTGTAGCAAATCTCCCCCTGTCTCTCTATTGTAAGGACGTTTGTGATTGCATTTAGGGCCCACCTAGATATTCTGGGATGATAGCCTCATCTCAAGATCCTTAACTTAATCATATCTACAAAGACCCTTTTTCCTTATAAAATAACATTTACAGGTCCCAGGAATTAGCACCTGGATATCTTTGGGGGCCATTATTCAGCTTACCACATAAGGCTATTAACTTGTAAGAGAAAGTTAATAGCTCTCATTTTCTTTTGTATTCATTCATATTACTGATTACACATAGAAGGGTTCAACAGAAAAGCCCATCAGTTAAATGAACAAGCACATAGGAAAAAACTAATGAAGATTTTGTAGTACCTACTATGCATGTGTTAGACCCATGAGAAATGCTGCTCTGTGTACCTTTGTGTGTTGGCTCTCTCTCTCTATCGTTTCCATCATTCTTCCCTTTCATCTTCCTCTGTTCCATCAACATCCATTGATTTCACCTCCCTTCTTTCTTCCATGTAAGGCTTATATTTTATTTTAACTGCATTTCTGCTTAGCCTATAAAATAGATGGATGGAAATAAAATACTCCTGGTTGCTGCTGATCATTTCCACAGCTAATTTAGATTACTGGCATATCCAACTAGGGAATTGTAAACAAATGTTGAGGTCAAATGCTGAATTAAAAGTGAAAAATTCAGTCAGTTCTCCAGAAGTGTCCACACTTGGAGACTTAACAGGGTAGAGAAAACCTCTCCAAATGATTATTTAAAATTTTCAGTTTCATCAGAGCATTTGGCATATAACTTTCAGAGTGCCCTTGTGGATTCTCCATTGATGATGATGAATAGAACAATTTCTCAAACCCAAATTAAAAGTAAACACAGTAGAGCCTCTCATGCGTAACCAATAAGTTGTGGCCAATTATGATACCAGGACATCTATGTCCTTCAATATTACCAGGTACATCAGGTGGTGTGAGGTCAGGAAATAGCATCAGGGTCAAGCTATTAGTGCTACATATTACTGAGTTCAGTTCTCTCAATTATCCTTGATAATGGGGGATACAGGAGGCATGGAGGAATGAAAAACAATAATAATTGTTGTTGCTAGTTGCCATCGAGTGGTTTCAGACTCATGGCAACACCATGTGTGCAGAGCAGAACTACTCCGTAGGGTTTTCAAGGCTCTGACCTTTTGGAAGCAGACTACTACACCTGTCTTCTGCGGTGCCTCTTGGTGAGCTCAAAGTGCCAACCTTTTGGTTAGCAGTCAAGCGATTAACCGTCTTGCGTCACTCAGGGACTACAGAATGATAATAGTAATAATAAAAAAATGCATCCTAGCCGTCGTTTTAAATATCCTTTACTTTTTAACCAGAGCTAAAAAGGAATAGAATGGACTGACTTGTCTATTCTTTTATTTGAAAATTCTGGGGAAGATTTTAGCAAGCACAGTACTGGTTATCCCCGAGAGTTCCAGAGAGGTATGTGGGAAACGGGAAAGTCATTCTGTAATTTTCCCTCTTAGCCTGTTATGCACTTTACCTTTAGGACTGCTTTAACTTATTGATAGTAGTGGCTCATGATGTAGTTAGTCACGATGCCATCTTACATATAAATGGGTCACTTATTTAAAGTTTGTTTAAGGTCTCTGGTCCTTCCAGCACAGAGTCTCCTTATTATGCCAGTTCCAATCATCCTGAGCATTCCTCTCCCACCTTGAACCACTGCCAAGGTGAAGACCCCTAGTTTGTACTCATTGTTAGTTTCCATTAGGTCAGAGGAGGCAGATTCTTTGATCTCCTGAGAACATCTGTAATCTCAACCAATGTCACTCTAAACAGGGATCCTCTGATACAGCACCTGTTTTCTTGGTAAAACTTTGAGTCTATGATTAGATGCCATAAATTCGCTTTTGAACCCTGAGTTTGCTTTACAATGTCCCTACAAAGCTGTGGAGGCTCCTGATTAAGTTTGAGTTTCCCAGCTTTCATCTAGCTTTTATGTTTCTGTGAACATTCTAAAGGCATATCCTATGCAAATTCTACTTTTATCAAGATTCAACTCAAATATTTCTTGAAGCCTTATTTAGTCTTTCATGATGGAGACAAACTTTCTTCTTTGATCATCACTTTGGTCTACTGTTTAATTGGTAATTAGTATCAAGGACTTCCTTGGAACATCTCTTATTTGACTGTAATAAGCTATTCTCTCTCTCTTTTTTCGTTATCTTTAGTGTCTCATATTGGTATAGCAGGTTGCATTAATAGAAATTCAATGTTCAGAACAAAGGAGGATGTTATTCTGCCTGCAGATCTACTGGTCTAATCGTTCCTGGAGTATTACATTTGGTTGGGGGCCCTTTTTGAGGTACACTGACACACTAGAGAATGTGCAAAGGAGAGTAACCAGGAAGGCATAGAATCTGGAAACCATGATGTAAATGAACCATCGTAAGAACTGATACTGTTCAGCCTAGAGCAGCAGCACCCAAAGTGTGATCCCATAGACCTGCACTTCCCCAACAATTCCTTGTTGACTTTGGTGGCTGTTATTGCTGATTTAATTGTTCATATTTCATACTAGACTTTAAGCTCTTGGATGTCAAGAATGATATCTGTTTTATCTACCATAGTGTTTCCAGGGTATGTAAAAATGCCTGATGCATAATAGGTGCTTAACAAATACTTTTTGGGTCAATGAATGAATAGATAAATTTTCCAGTGAATAGTAATTCTATGTTATGTTAGTAGGTAAAACTGGGAGAAAACAGATTTCTGTGGTCAAGTAGGTTTGAAAAGTGCTTGCTATATTACAGTTAGATGGATTTTCTTACTGCTGGTACTCTCAGAGTTTTAATAAAATAAAAAGTATGTTTCCAAGATAGGATTAGAATATGCTTTACTTCCTAAGTGTATTTTGCCATGGAATGTTTTTTTTTTTTTTTCTTTCCATGAAGCATCCTAGTGCAATGTTGGCAATAGAAAGGAGAATAGATACGACGGGATTTTAAATACTTGAAGGGTGATTATTTGGAGAGAGTGCTCTAGAAGGCACAAAAAGGACCAGTGAGTAGAAACTATAAGGATGCAATTTTTGGTTTTGTAAAAGATATTGCTAAGAATCAGAGCAGCACAAAAATAGAGTAGACAGGCTCTCACGGTAGTGAATTCTCTAACACTGTTTAAGCAGCTTTAGGCAGAAGCTGAATGGTCATGGGGAGCATTGGCAGGGGTTGAATTATGCATCAACCAAAGGATGCTATCAGAAGACCTCCTAGGTCCCTTCCAAAGCCAAATATTTTGCACTTTCTCTCTCGTTTCCAAGTTCCTTGACAAGAAGACATTATTATCTTCTCAACACCCATGTCACCTAACCCAGTGCTTTGTTTCGTAGTAAATATTTAATAAGCATTTACATATTACTTGATTGGTATGTAGGTTGTTACAGAATTTAAAGAATTGTAATGGAGACAATTGACTATAACATAGGAAACTTCTGTATGCAAGCTAGTTTTCTTATAATTAGAAAAGAGACAACATTAATAGGAAGCCTGTCGTGTGGAAATATGCAGAAATGTACAATTTAAGGGTATGGTATAATTGCTGATTCTATCTTACTATATTCTTCCCTCACAACCTCAAATCCAGAATCCTCACTTCATTTTAGTGGTGAACCTTGACTCATAACAAATGAGTTGCAGTCATTCGGATGAATTTGTTGTGAAAATTTGAAGGCATATTGAATGACTGAGACATCATAACCTAATTATCTGCAACTGTTAGATTGAATTTAGAGGGATATTCTTTTATCTGAATTTGTGCTGTTTATGTAAGTTGTCTGTTCTTTTGTTTACCATCTTGCCAAACAATAACATGTTGAGAAGTTGAAAAGTATACAATGATTGAGTCCTTTGATGCCAAACTCAGGCTAGTGTTACCTTCTTCATGCTTTTTCAATATTACTATTCTTAACTTCAGGTTTCAACTCTGCTTGTTGGTGCTATCTGTATGTATCCGGCAATTTGTTTTTATTAATCTACTCAGAGTTGAGTTTTGTTACATGCAACTAAATGAATGGTAACTAAGACAGTGTGTTTAGGTGAAGAACCTGGACATTGAAGGTGTGAGTAACAGGCTAGAAAAACACTGTCCAACAGAAATACAATGCGAGCCACATATATAATTTTAACATTTCTGTTAGCCATATTAAAAAGGTAAAAAGAAACAGGTGAAATTATTTTTAATAATATGTTTAATTTGACCTAGTATATCCAAATAATATCATTTTGACATCATTGGAAAAAAGTATTAATGGGATGTTTTACATTCTTTTTTATTCTAAGTCTTCGAAATCCAGCATGTATTTTGCACTTACAGAGTATTTTAATTTGTACACTAACTTTTCTTTGGAAATAATAGATCTCTATATAGGGTTGCTATTGAGTCAGAATTGACTTGACAGCACACAGCAACAAAAACATTTAGTTTTTATAGAACTGTTAAAAAAAGTATATTCGTTTATACAAGTTGTTCCAAACATACTTAAAAGTTTTTCGATAGCTGAATTGAGAAACAAAAGATAATTTTCCTTTCCAATCTCTCAGTCACACTAGCCATATCTAAGGGCTCAATGGTCACATGTAGCTAGTGGCTCCCTATTGGACACTGCAGGTCTGGAGCCTCACTTCTAATTGATCCTCCAACAGGTGGAAAATCTAGACCTTTCTAGAAATTCAAGTGTCCTTCGCCCTCCTCATCTGCTTTGATCCAAAACATCACCCTCCACCATTCTTTGCTGTATAGGTCAGGATCCAGCCCGGAAAATGAAATCACTTGTGTGGCACAAGGTATTTCAACCACAGAAGATTTAACACAGGTGTTATCAGGCTGAAACAGCATGAAGGGAACTCCAAGATAATGACAACAGGAAACAGCTACTATTGTTGAAGCTGGGGGAACTAAAGAGAAGAAGATGGGTTACCAGAAACTATGAGCTTGGTGTGTAACCCCCATCCAGTTGATGTTCAGATCCCTGAAGACCCATGTGATCATTCTGGTACCTGTGAAGGAGTGTGATGAAGCAGGTCTGGGAATGTCACAAGAAGAAGCTGGGAGCTGTAACCAAATGCAGATGCTGAAGCTCCCAGCCTCTGCTAGTGTGATGCTAAGAGGAACAGGAAAAAATAGGAAGGAAATCGATTTTTTCCTCCTCCCACCTTCCAATCTCACTCTTGTGCCTCATATTGCCAGGACCTAATAGGAAGCCCTGGTGGTGGAGTGGCCAAGCGATTGGCTGCTAACGAAAAGGTTGGCAGTTCAAACCCACTCACAGCTGCATGGGAGAAAGATTTGACAGTCTGCTTCTGTGAAGATTCACAGCCTTGGAAACCTTATGGGGCAGTTCTACTCTGTCCTGTAGGGTCTCTCTGGGTCGGAATTGACTTGACAGCTATGGGTGAACAAGAAGCCAGTCTGCAGAGTCCCAGCCTCAGTTCCCAGTACAGAAATGGAAGGGTTGACTTAGAGCTGAGAGAATACAGGTAAGTAACTGGCACAGACATAGGTGAGAATTGAGATGCTCATCCTTCCTACTGCAGGAGCAGCCCTTAACCCGAGTGGCTTCCTCGTTCAGTGGGAGGGTCCTGGTTGTGGTCTTTCCACTGACTTTGATGGTATCCAGTTAGAGCCCTTTGGAAAGAAGTCCTCTTGGGTTCATCTGGCTTTTGAAAGCAGTTCCAGTTGTCTGTTGTTGTTAGGTGCCGTCATGTCGGCTCTGACTCAGAGTGACCCTATGTACAACAGAACAAAACACTTCCCGGTCCTACGCCATCCTCACAATCATTGTTATGCTTGAGCCCATTGTTGCAGCCACTGTGTCAATTCATCTCGTTGAGGGTTTTCCTCTATAGCTGATCCTCTACTTTACCAAGCATGATGTCCCACTTGTCTAGGTCTAGACTAAAATAAGTCTAGAATTCAGAAAATAATTTCAAACTGAATTATTGCAAACTGGCCTAGTATTGATAAGTGTTTGGGCCGCAATGAGGGAATATTTTTGCTATGCCCGACTTTGTATGGCCAATTATATTTTTAGAGGCAGCTTTAGTTTTACAAAGGAGCCCTGGAGGTGCAGTGGTTAAGTGCTTGGCTGCTAACTGAAGGGTTGACGGTTTGAATGGACCAGCTGCTCCTCAGAAGAAAGATGTGGCTGTCTGCTTATGTAAAGATTACAGCCTTGGTAACCCTATGGGACAGTTCTACTCTGTCTTATAGAGTTGCTATGAATTGGAATCGACTTGATGGCACACAACAACACCACAATCAACAATTCGTTTTACGAATGGTACCAGGTACCTATTTACTATGTTCTGTCATCTCTGTGGACTTTGTTACACCTTCCTACAAATGAGCACAAGGGGGATTATCAATCTTTATATGTCCCTTTTTATGGGAGTGTGGGGATCACATTTCCTTCTCTCCAAAAATGAGTTTTTAAAGTGAACACACTGTGTCATTATCATTGAAGCTTGTGTTAGCATAGAGCACCTTAAAGAGATTTTCAATGTTTTTCCCATTCTTGAAGGGTACGAGTCTAGAGTGGTTGTGTTTTTTTCTGAAAAGGAAATAAATGGGGTCTGTTGGGGGTGGGGGTGATGCTTTAATGAGGCTACAGCAACTAAGTGCAGTCCTAGGGGTGAGCTAATTACGATGAAGCACCGCTCTATATGCCTCGACCCAAATGCTCTATTTCCCCGTTCACATTCAAAGGAAAGTGGGATTATTTTTGTAAGAAAGATGTATTTGTAGACTTAATGCTGCATATGTTTGAATTTTTTCCAAAATGGTGTATTCATCAATGCTTAAAACATTTTGAAAGCTCTGTGTAATGGGAGGCCACATTTAGCCATTTCCTGGCAATGTGATGTGTTTGTGTTTGGGTTACAGTTTAGTTCTTGGCTCTCTCATCACACAGCAGTTGGAACGAGTCTTTGAATTAGCATGAAATGACATGGTTTATTTTGCTTAGTAGATTTGGTCTTTACAAATCTGGTGCTCCTTTCTCCTGAGCTCACTGTGAACATTGGACTCTGATAGGTTGAAGAGGAAGAAAGGAGAAATCCTGACTATAGTTTTGACACTGGGTTCCTCATTAAAAAAGAAAACAGTCAATTCCCCTACCACCCTCCCTGCCACAAAATAAAAATCCAGCCACAGCAAGAATGTACACAGAAGAATACAACTCTCATTAAAAGAAAATCCTTTGTATTTGATTTTAGTACCTCACCTCCCCCACCTCAGCCCATAAAGATAGAAAAACAAAATTAGGTCTTTTTACTTTTTCTGGCTTTGCCTATGACCTTTACCAAAGAAAGCCAACATAGATGAGCTAAAATTTTCTCCTCTGGGACGTGGAGATAATCAAGGCATAAATTACAGGGAATTTAACGGACGCAGGCCCTTTCGTATTTGACACCCAAGCCTTTACTCTTTAATGTGGAATCCTTGTAACACTCAGAATCCCTTCCTTCAAGCAAGTCCCTGGCAGATGTTTTATTGTTTCTGTTGTTTCTCCTCTGGGTCTGTACATTAGGTTAAAATATCACAAATAGCTGCTATTATTGTGTGAGTCACAGAAACTATAATTCTTTGTGACAGCCAGAGGAAATGTGACATGTTTAGGAAACCCTGTCACTGATGCGAACACTCAGATCTTCAGGCAGATGTTTAATGACAGACCCAGCAGGCCACACAAACTTTGCTATCTACCAAACAAAAGGTTACTCCCAGGGAACTATAAATATCTGAAAAATGACGGGCTCTTTCTCCTACCTTTCGCCTCCTAATCTGTAATTGTAGCATAAATATCATATCTGAGACAAGTCAGGCAGATCTTCTTTCTCAACTGTTCGTTTTTGCGTATCTGGTTATTTCGTTTCCAGCCAACATCCATGGCACTGGGTGTAGCGATCTTTCATGTTTTTAATCTGATAGTAGTATCTGAATTTGAGTCCTTTTAAATCCCTTTGGGTTGGCGGTCAGTGGGGTTAGTATAAGTGTTGGCAGAATTACTCAACTGCCTGCTAGTGATATCGTGGCAAAGTCGTTAATTTTATATATCCAGCAAATTATACATCCCCCCAAATGAATTTTTCACTCTATTAATACATACATACATTGTGTTATCTGTCTATGTAACTTGGGATTTCTTAACCTCAGCACTGTTGACATTTTGGGCTGGATACTTCTTTGTGTCGGGGACTGTCCTGTGCATTGTAGAATGTTTAGCACTATCCCTGGACTCTACCCTCCCTATAAATGCCAGTGACACTGCCCACTTCCACTCCAGCTCTCCTCCTGCTTTTGACAACCAAAAATGTCTCCAGACATTGCCAAATGTCCTCTGGAAGGCAACAGCATTCCCAGTTGAAACTACTGGACAATCCTAGTTGCTCTCTACTTCTTTCCCCAATCTCCAAACTTGCTTTAATGATTTCCAGTGAATACATAAATTCCTCATTCTCTCTTATATGTCAAGTACAGTTCTCAATACTGTCTAAAAAGATCTCACATCCATATTCATCTTTTCCTGCTCAAAACGCCCATGGTATATTATCTGTAGTACTTACTACATTCCTGCTATTCATACAGGTTTTAAGTGTATATTTGTGGGCCCCTCTCCTGGAGCGTGAGTTCACAGTGTTCATACCTAGCCCTGGTGGCACAGTGGTTAAGAGCCTGGCTGCTAATGAAAAGGTCAGCAGTTAGAATCCACCAGCCACTCCTTGGAAACCCTACGGGGCAGTTCTACTGTCATATAGGGTCGCTATGAGCCAGAATCAACTCAATGGCAACGGGTTTGGTTTGTTGCTCAGTTAAAAAAAACAGAAAAAAGAATCAATATTCCTTTTTAGATCACACCTCGTTTAGAATCCTGAGTATTTTTTTTTAATCATTTTCTTCAAAAAATTTTTTTAAATGATTAAAAAAAAAAATACAGAAAAGTGGAAGATAAAAATATAAATGACCCAAATCTCACCACCCATAAATAACAGTTATTAACTGTGTATTTTTTTCCCAATATTTTCTGTGCACTTTTATTTAGTGCTTTTTAATTCAATGCCATATCATCAGTGTTTTTCTGACGAAAAATCTCCATAAGCATCATTTTAATGACTGTTCTGTGGAAAATAAGACCACAGTCTAAGGACTGAAATAAGATATCATGTAAAAGAACTGCACTGTAGGAGGAAGGAAGGAGAGCTGTGCTCAGAGGCTGGTTGCTGAGTCACCCCACAGCGCGGTGCCCTAACTCATCAGACTTCCCAGCCTTCTTTCATATATGAGTACAACGGAAGACTTTCTCCAGGGTTGCCTTGTGATATGCTATGCAGCTTAGGAGTGACAGGGGAGTCCAGACTTCTTACGCCTCTATGCTCAGAGGAAAGTTAAAGGAACCTTGTAGCCATATGTTGTTGTTGGGGGCTGTTCACTCGATTTTCGATGCTTAGCGACTCCATTTGACAGAGTAGAACTGCCCCATAGGGTTTCCTAGGCTGTAATCTTTATGGGAGCAGATCGCCAGGTCTTTCTCCTGAGGACCCACTGGGTGGGTTCGAATCGCCAACCTTTCAGTTAGCAGCTGAGTGCTTAACTGTTGCACCACCAGAGTTCCTTAGTAAACTTCAAAAAAGCCTTCATATAAAAGGTGCAGGTCACACGTATTTGAAAGGAGCCGGGGAGGTTAGCCAGTAAAACATTAAAGAGGTAGCTTTTGTTTTCTTTCTCTAATTACTTACAAGTAACGCTACCTTATTATGGAGGGGGCAGATTTCTTCCCCATTTTATTCCATTTTGTGGAATAACTAATTTTTTTCCTGATTTTAAATAATGTGTTTATTAATTTAACCAATATCCAACACTGAAAGACCAAAACCCAAACCTGTTGCCGTCGAGTAGATTCTGACTCATAGCAATTCTACAGGACAGAGTAGAACTGCCCCATAGGGTTTTCAAGCCTGTAATCTTTATGGAAGCAGACTGCCCCATCTTTCTCCTGCTGGTGGGTTTGAACCGACAACCTTTTGGTTAGCAGCCCCGTGCTTAACCATTGTGCCACCAGGGCTCACTTCTCAACCAATATAAAACCTAACGTCCTAGAGTTTGACCCTATAAGACAGGGTAGAACTGCCCCATAGGTCTCCAAGACTATAATCTTTACCAAAGCAGATGGCCACATCTTTCTGCTGCAGAGCAGCTGGTAGATTCTAACCACTGACCTTTCGTTTAAGCAACCGAACACTTAACCACTGTGCCATCAAAGCTTCTCCCAACCCTCAACCAGTATTGCCCCTTATAACTGCCAGAAACTGTTCTAGGTACTGACGATAGAGTATTGATAAGGTCCCTGCTCTCACGGAGCTTTTGGGTCACCTGGGGGAATCAGTCACCAAGAAAACAAATCAATAAATGCGATTAGTTCACCTGGGAAAAAGTGTCCTCTTTGTGGATTTTAATTTTGATAGGATAGTGACTTTTCAGCAACTCTTCCTTTCTTCCTTGTACTTAGATCCCTCCCTTTTCATGTTGGTTTTCTCTAGTTTCACAGGCACAGTGTATCTAGTTGCGAATGTAAATCAGATGTTATTTTGATTTTTTAAATACATTCAGAGTATTTATTGCAGAGAAAATCAATACCCAGACTTCCTTTTTTTTTTTTTTTTTTTTTTTGCATTTAGCTTTGAATTGTAGAATTTTCTCATAGGCTTCAATTTATATATTAAGGTATATTTAGAGACAATAAAATTCACCAATTTTAAAGCAATAACTTGATGAGTTTTGACAAATGTATTCAATTGTGTAACCACCACCATGCTCATGATATAGAACATTTTCATCATTTCAGAAAGTTTTCTTGTGTCTGTTTGTAGTCATCCCCCGTCCCCCTGACCCCTGGCCCTTGTTAGGATTCCACCTGTGGTATGCTTTCTATGTCTTTGCTTTTGCTGGATTTCATACAGATGAAAGCATACAGTATACATCATTTGCTGTCCACTCAGTATAATTCATTTAAGATTTATTCATGTTGTTGCCTGTATCAGTAGTTTGCTCTTTTTTGTTGCTGAGTAGTATTCTATTGTATGGATGTACCGCCATTTGTTTATGCATTTGTCAGTTGATGAACTTTTGGAATGGTTCCAGTTATTGGCTATTATGAATAAAGCTCCTATGAATACTCAAATACAAATCTTACAAGTCTTTGTGTAGATAATATATTTTTATTTCTCTTAGGTTGTGGTAGGCAGAATATTGACTCCCTAAGATGTCTACACCCTAATCCTGGAAACTGAATATGTTACATAATATAGCAGAAGGGAATTAAAGTTGTAGGTGGAATTAAAGCTGCTAATCAGCTGACCTTAAAATAGGAAGACTATTCTAGATTTTCCAGATGGGCACAATGCAATTATACAACAACAAACAACAACCCATTGCTGTCAAGTCGATTCCAACTCATAGCGACCCTGTAGGACAGAGTAGAACTGCCCCATAGGGTTTCCAAGGATCGACTGGTAGATCCGAACTGCTGACCTTTATGGTTAGCAGCCGTAGTTCACTGTAGCTCTTAACCACTGCACCATAGGGATCCTTAAAAGTGGGAGACATTTGCTGGCTATTGTAAGAGAGCCAAAGGTTGACAGCATGAGAAACACTTGACCAGCTATTCCTGGCTTTGAAGATAGAAGGGGGCAAGGAATGCAGGTGCCTTCTAGAAACCAGAATAGACATGGAAATGGATTCTCCTCGAGAGCCTCCAGGAAGAAATGGAACACTGCCCACACCTAGATTTTAGCCTATTGAGACTTGTGTTGAACTTCTAACCTACAGAACTATAAGATAATAAATCTGTGTTGCTTTAAGCCATTAGTTTGTGGTAATTTGTTACAGCAGCAATAAAAAACTAATATGTAAGTAAATGCCTAGGAGTGGGATTGTTGGGTAATACAATAAGTGTATGTTTAATTTTGTAAGAAACTGCCAAACTGTTTTCCAAAGTATCTGTGCTCATACTGACTTTTTGTTAAGACTTGTTTGTTAAGACTAGGTTGGGTTCTAAGTACACATTGATATATGTCTCCCACCAATGATTTTGATAGAAAGACTTCTAAATTGAGAATATAGAGAAAAAATCAGGAGACAGCCATTCATAGGTTGAGCAATCTTGAAGGATTGGGAAGTCAGGTGAAATTAGTGCCATAATTTAGAGTTTTCTCAAGGTATTTCGCATAGATAGTATTTTCAGAGAACGGTTCTCTCTGAGGGGCTCTCAAAGCTGTGGAGGCCAGAAGAAACCAATGTGGTAGACTTCATCACCCTTATCATTACCCATTAACCTTTTATCTTACTTTCTGTTCCAGCCCATGCCTTTGCAAGGTACGAGGTGTTGGTGCTATACATCACTGCCTATTTCTACTTATTCTTCAACATTGCTCTTTCCAAAGGTTGTTACTGATGGTGGTCCCTCCTTTTCACCAGTTCACAGCCACAGGGACTACATCTAATTCAAATTCATTTAGATCACTGGCATATATATGACAACCATTCCTGATTTGCAATTATGAAGATATTTCCCACTTTGAATATTCTCTGACCATTTCTGCATGAATTTTGGAGAAAAGTCCTGAGTGTCTCTGCTCAAGCTGCCACCTTGGCCTTTGGTAATTAAGAAATTTTTGGAAAAGAAAATAATTTTCCTAGTTATAAATTTTAAAAAGTGAAAGACATGAATTTTGCATAATCAATATAAGGGAAAGTGTGGTCAAGAAAATACATATTAGCTAAAGTGAAAACGGTACCCATTACTTCTGATCCAAGCATATGAACTGTATAAGAAAATGATGGCCAGCAATGAAGGCAACTTAGTCAGAAATGCTTTGTTGGTGCGAATCTGAAAAGAAATGAAGCCCTATGATTTAAGAATTTTGCTCCCCTGATTCTGCCATTTTTCGGACAAGTTGTTCTCACTTTTATAAGGAGCTCTATTTTGGGACCATATGTAAATGAAAGGGGGTGGGGAGGCAAGTTTGAAGAGAGACTGAGAAGAGTCTGTATGTGATGGTTAAGATTGTGTGTCAGCTTGGCTGGGCCATGATTCTCTGTGTTTTAATGTAATCACTCCCATGATTGAACATACTGTGAGTAGCCAATCAGATGAAAGGGAGTCTCCTTGGGGGTGTGGCCCCCATCTGTATATAAGCAGACATTCTGGCTTTTTGCTCTCTCTGGATTTTGCAGCTGCTTCCTGTCATCTCATCTCCCGTTCTTGCGACTTGAGCTGTCAGCTTATCTGCTGAACCTGGGATTCGTCCATCTGCACAGCCTATGAGTGGGAGCCCTGCTCTCCGACCTTCCAATCTTGGGCTTGCCAGCTTCTGCAGCTGTGTGACTTGGGAGAGGCCTCTACCCTGA
Source organism: Dugong dugon (assembly GCA_030035585.1). Classification (NCBI taxonomy): domain Eukaryota; kingdom Metazoa; phylum Chordata; class Mammalia; order Sirenia; family Dugongidae; genus Dugong; species Dugong dugon. The sequence continues at coordinate 157,913,911 of CM057465.1, forward strand.
TCCATGGACTTGGGATGTTCTAGCCTCTACAATCATCTGAGCTGTTTCCTTGATATAATCTCTCTCTCTCTATATATATTTATACATTTTACTGGTTTTGCTTCTCAGCCTAAGACCCAGCCTAAGACACTGTACATGCTGTGTTACTAAAAAAGTATTGACATGGGGGAATACTGAGCATGAAGCCAGAATAATCCCCAGGCTTCTAAAGTGCTTTAGTGGCCATTGTTATTTTTTTGTCTTATTTTCTGGATTGTGTCTGGCAATGACATCCAGATGGACTCCATCCTCTGGTTCTGTTTCTGGAGCACTGATGTATTTGCTAACCTCTATCGTGGGCATGTTATGTTGCACAAGCAGCACATGTCAAGCTGCCTACAGAGATGGCAGTCTGGGCATCTTGGCCATATACAAAGCATGGTAGAATTCTAAGGGTACATCTGTGGACAGACTTTATGCTTTTAAGTATTTGATTATTTCACACTCAATTAATAATCATTGAGATAGAGTCACATCACATAAACCCATCAGTGGCTACCTGAACCTTTTAAGAGGATGACCAAGGTCTTTAACTGGCATACAAGGCTCTACAGAGTCCCTGGGTGGTGCAAATGGTTAACATGGTTGGCTGCTAACTGAAAGGTTGGAGGTTCAAGTACACCCAGAGGCACTCCAGAAGAAAGTTCTGTTGATCTGCTTCTGAAAAATCAACCATTAAAACCCTGTGGAGCACATTTCTATTCTGACACACACGGGGTTGCCATGAGTCGGAATTGACCGGACAGTAGCTGGTTTTTATCGGTTTTACAATGCTCTATTGACTGAACATCAAGAGGTTTGATTTTATGTGATAGAGTGGTAACATCAACACTGTTCCTTCAAAGAAAGTTTTAGAAACACTTCTTTTACCTATCCTTTCATGCACCTCCGACACCCATTACATTTGCTCTTGCCACCAGTGCCTTCTAAATCAAAGTTACAATGGGAGTCCTGTGAGCCCTCAGACTGGCTCTCAAAGAGGGTCAAGGGAAGTAACGGTGATGCACGTTAGTAGATAATTTTTTTGGAGCCTGTCACACCTGTCTTCCAAAACTCCAGATCTCAAAATAAAATAAACTGTGCCCCCACACGCATTTTCTTCCAGCATTCCCTAGAGGCTTCAACACAGTCTGGCAGGTATCAAAGCTGCAATTCAGCTGTGACATACAGAAGTAATGTGGGCTGGCGCTCTACCTTCCCTAACCTGGTACTTGGTGTTCAAACATGGTAAATACTGAAGTTCAGTCACATTCCTCGCCACAGAATGTAGTCAATTAGGCTCCCACTAGTGATTATATTTTTCACTGTACACAATACACTTTCCTTTTTCTCTAATTTTTTTTTTTTTTAATTAAACAGTTTCTGAAGTTTCTAAAATTTAACCTCAACTAATGGAATGACAAGTGATAATCGAGTTTTATGGGTCCTGAGCCAGATGAGGACCATTAACTATTCAGTGCTTTTATGTTAATTAAATTATTTTCACATTAGAAATTCTTGCTACTTATAAAGAATTATTAAAGTAACCTGCCTTTCATTCCCACCCTCTTTTTAGATTCCTGTATTTTGAAACTCTTAATAAGTCAACCTTAAGCCCCCAAATACTCTGTTTGTTATTATTATTTCAAAATGCTAAGCTCTCCTGAGATAAATTGGCAAATAATTCTATTTGATTTTATCCTTTTTTGTTTTTAACTGAACATGTTATCTGGAAATAAAAAACAAAGAAGATTAAAAAACAGATGCAAATCTATTTCTTCATCACTAGTCTCTTGAGGGAATTTATCTAACATTTTTTTCCTTTTTAGTATGCTTGTTGTAATCCATTTATTTTCTTTTCACTGCTTGTCAAGTTTTCATTCTGGAACAGCACTCTTCCCATGATTATATTTCTGAATCCTCTGAGATCTCTGACTAAATTGTGTAGAACATGTGCTGTGGTAAGATTTCATTGAAACAGAGAGAGAATAAGGAATTCAGTTTCCTTAAATTCCCTTTAGTACATAAAATACTTGGTGAGTGGCTGATATCTTTATTTAAACTTTTTTCAAGAAGAGACTATTACTTAAGTTTTGTTTTTTCTGGTTGATACCTCTAGTTACAATTTTTAATTATAGTCATTCATGATAACTTTTTGACTCTCTGTTCTGTCTGATTATTCAAAATATTCCCTGGTGCGTATTAAGTTTTAGATTCAGCAGGCAATAACTGGTGAGTATTTTAAATGCCTGCTTCAATGATTTGAAATAATGTTAGAACCATTACTGCATAGTCCATCATCTCACCCGGCCCCCAATGCACATATACTTCCCCTAAGTCAAAAGCACAAACCAAATGGTAAAGGGAGAAGAAGGTCAGAAGTCTGGGTAGCCAGAGTCAAATGTTTTTAATCTGCAGCTAACTGGGGTAGGGCAAAAACCACACTGCTCATTTTATCAGTTCTGTGCTCCTAACTGCCCAAATTCTTATAAGAATGATGACTTGTCTTGTGAGGGCTATTGTCAGAAAATGGCTTGACTCAGAAACAAGGGCGTTGTGTCATATGAACATGAATATTATTAAGATATTAGTCCGAGCAGTTTGTACACTATAGTTTATAAACCATTCCTCTAGACTGTAGGGAAGCCTCATGAGGAGAGGCTGGATAAAGAGGCACCAGTTAGAGACTGGGGTGATTGTGCAAGGAGGGCTCAGGAAACACACCACTAGAGCCACTAGTGATGCAGATAGAAAATAGATTTTGTTGAGGAGATACAGGCAGTCCCCAACTTACGACGGGTTGCGTTCCAATGACTCTGTCTTAAGTTGATTCTGACATAAGTCCAATACCTGTGTTCTTTCGTCTGAATTGTCAGTAAACTCATCGGAATCCTCTTCTCAATTTGGTCTTCTATCCAAATTATCAACAGCTTCTCCATCTCGTGGATTGTTCCTTGCCTCTTCGTTGTTAAAATTGTCTATTTTATGCCAATTGCTCCTTTAAGTGCTGCCAAAATCCTATTCTTATCCTTAATGATTGTTGAAACGGTCGAATTTTGACAGTCCTTCCTCACGTGCTATTTCGCCGACTTTCTTTCCAATAGCTTAGGCCTTAATGACCTTCATCTTTAAATCCATGTCTAGAGCCTTCCTCACCTTTTTTGGATTAGAACTTTCAATGGTGCGACTTCAATATTGCTGGGAACATAAGCAGTGCCCTTGTTACAGTTAGAAAAATTGAACAGCTCTGCTTCAAATGAACAACTGATGCTTCTTATAGTACGACATTCTGAATAAGATCATGCTATAGGCTTGGTTTACGATGAAGTCATGTCAGTGTCATGACAATGGGGTTAGAGTTGTAATGGTTGTTTGATACATACGCAGTTCAATTGTCATATGCCATTAGAGTTGAACATTGTCTAACTTTCTATTACAACTCCCAACACCAACATTGACTTAATTGTAGACCAGGCCATAGCTTGCCATAAGGCAGTGTTTTAACAGTAAATCAAAAAATTGAACATCTGGGAGTGAACCCCTGAGAATGATAGCATGAGCAAATTACGTGCTGCAATATCGTATGTAGTACATATTACTAACGATAAGATGTACAAAAAAAGAAAAAGAATAGTAAGTACGGTTCATAGTAACTCAAATACATCTTAAGTTGGGGACTACCTACTGTACTTAAAAGCAGCGAAGTAATAGAGTGCACACAATCCCTCAAACTTTCATTATCCCATGGCTTTTTTCTGGGCATAGGTGGACAGCAAGCACATGACCAACGTTGCATAGAGAGGAACCCTGGACCTGTGATGCTGTACATACTATATAGGATCAGGGAGAGTAGGTTACATCTGTGTCATATGTATCTTCAGGGGCTTCCTGGTCATGGACGTGGCCTTGTTTGAAAGGGGGATGCTTCAGAATCCACTGACTTGGGTCATCCTGTTCTTCCCTTAAGCTAACTCAGATTTGCTGATCCAACTCTCTTCTTTTTAACTCAAATTTTAAATTTTAATTTTGGTGGAAAAATACACAGCAGAACATATACCCATGCATCAATTCCTACATGTACAATTTAATAACATTGGTTACATTCTTCACATGTGTCACTATTCTATCTCTACCCGTATTGTTTCACCACCACTGACTTAGACTCAGTACCCACTGTTGTGGATTGAATTGTGTCCCCCAGAAATGTATGTCAACTTGGCTAGGCCATGATTTCCAGTGTGATTAGCCACCTTTTTGTCATCTGATGTGATTTTCCTGTGTGTTGTAAATCCCACTTCTATGATATTAATGAGGTGGGATTAGAGGCAGTTATTTTAATGAGGCTGGACTCAATCTACAAGATTATGTTGTATCTTAAGTCAATCTCTTTTTATATAAAAGAGAGAAGCAAGCAGAGAGGCAGGGGGACCTCATACCACCAAGAAAGTAATGCCGGGAGCAGAGCGCGTATTTTGGACCTGAACTGTCTGTGCAGAAAAGCTCTTAGACCAAGGGAAGATTGATGACAAGGACCTTTCCCCAGAGCCAACAGAAAGAGATAGTCTTTCCCTGGAGCTGGCACGCTGAATTTGGACTTCTAGCCTCCTAGACTGTGAGAGAATAAATTTCTCTTTGTTAAAGCCATCAACTTGTGGTATTTCTGTTGTGGTAGCACTAGAGCCAGGAGTGTGTGTCCTTTGGACTTAGACTCCCTGTGCTGAAAAACTCCTAGACCATGGGGAGATTGATGACAAGGACCTTTCCCCAGAACTGACAGAGAGAGAAAGCCTTCCCTTGGAGCTGGTACCCTGAATTCAGACTTCTACCCTCCTAGACAGTAAGAGAATAACTTTCTCTTTGTTAAAGCCATCAGCTTGTGGTATTTCTGATATAGCAGCACTAGATAACTAAGACACCCCCTAAACTTTTCATCTATGCTTTAGAGTTACTGTTGACAATTAGATATCATGCAGATAATTCTTTAATAGAGCGCACTTCTCATGGCAAACATTCTTTATTAGTTTAACTAAATAGTTGTTTAGTTTAAAGATGTCTTCAGGGGTTAATTTCAGTTCATGGTTTGAAGATTTTCTCAGAGCAATACATTTGGTAGTTCTTACAGTCTCAATAGATCCTCCAGTAAGTCTGGATTCTGTAAGAACTTGAAATTCTGTTCCACATTTTCTCCCCTGTTGATCAGGATTCAGCTATGGATTCCTTGATAAAAATGTTCAGTAATGGTAGCCGGGCACCATTACTTCTGGTCTCATAGCTAAGGAGGCATTAGTTCATGGAGAGACTTAGACACGCAGTCCAGTTTCTTCTCTGATTCCTGGGTCTCCTTTTCCCTCTGATCCAGCTATCTTCTAATCTTCCAAGTCAAAGGAGGAAATGATCCTCCAGGTTTATACAGGTTTTCTCTCTGAGTGATGTCCAGTGAAATAATAGGGCAGAATTTCTTAGGGCAAGAAAGGGGAGACACAGTTAATATACAAAGGTCATAATACAGGGATGCTGAGCCTAAGGATGTTGATGACACCATAAAGAATCCAACAAGGTCCCCCAAGATCAGAGGGAGCCAGAGTGTATATGCTTGTGTAGTGTGTATGTGTGTGTGTGTGTACGCCCAATAGTACAGGCATATCACATGAAAACTTTAAAGAAAATATATGACATTACTTTTATCGACTAACTTTCAGAAAGATAAGTTTATAGCTGAGAAGACTACAACTTGTATTAAAAATAAAAAATGGGTAGAGTGGGGAGGGAAGTGCTGTTTTTAATAAAATTATAAATTTAAATAAATTCTACTGCTTTTTGCCTCCAGTGAAAGAAATTCAAAACCTTACCAGAAAGTTTTCAGAGCCCAACCTAGATTCTACCTCAGGCACAAGTGAAAGAGTAAAACCATTTCAGAGAAGTGTGCTCAGATCCATTGCAGAATACAGAGAGACTCCTTTCCATTTACTTTCTGTTTTCTGGAAAATTAGGTTTTGCATGATGCTCTGCAGAACGTGAAAGAAAACAAATGCCCTTGTTTCGTTTTTGACGTGCCAGCAGATATCCTAAGAGCAACAGAGGTAATTCCGCAGTAGAAGAAGAGCTGATATAACCCCTGTCGTGAAAGAGACATTTGAAATGGGGCAGAGGCCTTCATTTCTTGCCTGCAGCTTCCTGGAGGGCAGAGGGGGATCATGGTGGAAATTCGGATTACACTTTAGTCTACCCTGTCACAGCCTTAGCCCTTGCTTTTTACAACTTTTATTTTCCAGTAACATACTTCCTAGAAGCAGACATGAAAGCTCCAAAGGCAAAAAAGAAAAAAGAAACAAAACATCAGAAAGTGGTGGTGGACTGGGAGAAGGAAGTGAAAGGAGAAAGAGGAGGAGCTGCATTCTTTAGGTCTACCCAGGAAGTCTTTCCTGGTTTATGATTCTTTCTCTGTTGAACCACCAAGAGAAAAAAATGCATTAAGCCTCTGAATGCTAGGGTGTACTGTCTGTCAAAGGATTCGCCAGTTAAAGAACTTCTTAATTTCCCTCTCTTACAGCTCACAAGGATATAAAAGTAGAATGTTATATGACTTACAAAATGCTGGATATATACTCTCAAAAGAAGAGAATTGAAACTGGCTTTTCTCTTTTCTAAAATATAAAGTGAGCAACATCTGGGGGCTTTGATGTTTTTCTTTTCAAATCCACCTCCAAGTGTGTACTTCAGTGTGTACACACGTGTGGATGTGTGCACACATACACACACACCACATGCACATATAAACACATTGATGCAGAAGTGGTTTGCTGTTAAGTTAAGGCAGATATTTTCATTTTTGAAGCAAGTGATTGTTTCCTTTCTTCCATGGTCAGATGGAGGATTTGAACAGCTTGGAAGGGCAAGGGCAAGAAAAGCTTTGATTTATTTGCTGCTGAACTGATTTAGACAAATGCAGGAAGATGATACATTACTGAATTAGGGAGAGCAGGACAATAATAAGAACCTAAAGTGGGTGACAAGTGCACACTAAAATCCATATTAGCACTAAACAAGCAGGCATTGCATGTACCCTGGTCCTTATTTTATGTTACAGAGTGGTACTTGTCATGTTTCAGAGTAGTTTAATGAATGCTTTAGATCTGTAATTAGCAGGACTCTGATGTTCTCACGAGATACTGGTGAGTGGTACGAGGTGAATTATCCAATAAATATGATACCAGAAATTCATACCCTACATAGGGAACTATTATGAAAGGAAAGAGTCAGAGAAACTTGGGCAAATATCAGTACAGTGGTAGCCAATTATATAAATGAGGCTATCATTGCAGTATAGAACGTATGCTGATGAAAAATGTTCCTTGTGCTTTCAAAATGGAAACCAAAGAAAATAGACGCAATAAAGGAAAAAAAGTTACTATCTTTTTAACGTTTGTCATATTGATTGGGTCAGCCAGTCAGATATTCTATTCTCTTGGAGATTTATTCGTTAAGAATCTCACCAGATGATCTGGGTTAGAGGTAAGTCCCAGAGTAAATCAAATGAGAATTTTCCAAACATACGAAGAAAACAGGGTTACAATGAACCTCAGAGGCAACTGTGAAGTGGTGGAACGATGCCGTTAGAAGACAATACAAGGCTGGAGAAGCAGTTGGATGGAGGGCAAGAGGTTTGCTAAGCAGCCAGCTCAGCCCACCTGGGTTGTCACTTCCATCTATAGCTCAACGAAAGTCTCATTTTTATTGCATTTGTTAGTAAGACGGCTTTCTATTTCTTCGCTTGCCCATCAATCAATGTATAGATTCTGCTTTAGAGGCCTTAAGATCCAACTTTTCCAGAACTATTTCTGATTCATTGGGTTAAATGGAGATATAAACGTTCCAGTCCATTTACTAATACATTTTCTGATTCAAGTAATCCCATAGTATTTATACTAACACCTTTGTGTCGCTATTTTCTTCTTGTGCTGAGTGCCACCCTCTGATTGACCTAGCTGTTTATATTCACTGAGGTGCTATTAGTTACACAGCTGAAATGAATTTCCAAAGAATAAAAAAGTACACCAGAGGCCATAAACTCAAAAGAACACAACTCAAATGATGTTACACAATTGTAGTTAAAAGCAACATACCAGCAGGTCAGTAAATATTATTCCTCAAGGCTTTTACAGCAATTACCTAAGAGTGTGTGAATATTATGTCAATAATTCATACAGCACTTTTGATAGTCTTCATTCTTATAAAAGATTCATTCCTATGTATTTTTGGATCAGCTTTCATATTTACAAAACGTACCTGCATCCAGTTACTGTGGATCCTGTTGTGGCTAAATAGGCTGATTTCTTTTGTGCGGGTTTCTGAGGACGACTGGATAAAGCTTTGTATCAGAGGCCTGTGTAGCTGTGTCAATGATATTGTAGCGATCTAAGATGTGACATGCAAACCTCTGATATGACTTTAGCTTCATCAAGGTTTACAGTTGGGGTGACCCAAAGCAATATTGTGAGATAGGTAACTTCTTCCATGCCTTTTTTCCTCCTTCAATGTCAGATGATTCTATCGCTTCCCTTTGGTTCCTAGTGGGGTGCTTTCTCTAGGATGGCTCCTCCATTTTACTGTCCCATTTGTCTCCAGATCAAAACCTCAACTGATTTTGGGCATCCTTGTCAATCACTACCGGTACCAGTTGTCATCAGGTTAATTCTGATTCGTGGCAATCCCATTTGTGTCAGAGTAGAGCTGTGCTCTGTGGAGATTTCTTTGGCTGATTTTTTTGAAGTAGATCACCAGGCTTTGCTTCTGAAGTCCCTCTCTGTGGACACAAACTGACAACCTTTTGGCTAACAGCTGAGCAATTAACCCTTTATGCAACCCAGGGACTGTGAGCCACTAATCTGATTAACCAATTTATGTTAAGTCTTAACTCTTTAATAAAGGATTACATACTAATTAGGAGGCATTGGTGGTTCAGTGATAGAATTGTTGCCTTCCATGAAGGAGACCTGGAGTCAGTTCTCGGCCAATGCACCTCATGTGTAGCCACCAACTATCTCTCAGTGGAGGTTTGTGTGTTGGTATGATGCTGAACAGCAGTTTCCAGACTATGATGAACTAAGAAGAAAGGCCTGGTGATCTACTTCTGAAAGTCAGCCAGTGAAAACTCTATGGATCGCAATGGTCTGAAACCCATCATGGAGATGGTGCAGTACCAGGCAGCTTTTCATTCCACTGTGTGCATGGAGTCGCCATGAGTCGGGGCTGACTGGACAGCAGCTAACAATAACACATATTAGTTATCTCGGTCTTCTAGATTGCCATATATTTTAGCCAATGTTTCCTTTGTCTTAATCCAAAGCAGGAAATAATGGTAGGAATTACAGATATAGTTGACCCATAGCTACTTGGGTCTCTGTTGGGAAGATTTCCAGCTTTTTTACTGGAAACTCAAGATCTGTAAAAACAAAGTTTCAAAAAGACATCGGGACCTATTTTATTTTTCGGCTTAAATGGCCATAATGCAAACGCTCAGGTTTAAAGCCATGCTTTTTATGTACAGTATTTTCTTCTCTACATTTTTGCACTAGAACTAATGCATTCAAATGGTAAACAATTGAAACAGTACAGGGGAGTGTAAAATGAAAAGTTAAATATCCTAGTCACTCTACTCCTCATCCCTGGTCTCACTCCTCAGAGGCAACCATAGTGGGCAGTTGGTTTTCAGTGCTTCTGGCTGTTCCCACTGTATACTGAAACATTATTCTTACACCCCTATTTCTTGATTTATCAATTTTAAATATTATGTATTGAATTTCCTATGAAAGAAGATGAATTTAGTGTACTTACATTACCTTTTACGTCATCTCTGCTGTTTCCTGATTTTTATTTTATACGTTATTTAATGACATTTACATTCTATTCTGCCATTCTGTACTTATAATTAAATCTTTTATATTCTGTGTATAGGCTGATTCTAAAGTAAGAAAAATAATTGACATTTTTAATATCATAATTACATAACTATTATTTACTCCTGAATTAAGTAGAATAATTAGACACAGGTGGAAGGAAATATAATCTAGTAAATCAAGTTTTTGCCGTTTGAAATGAAATCTTCCAAGTTTGGCAATCTAAGAAACTTCTTTTGTTTTCCATCTCACTTCCTTTACTACTTCTGTGCCAGATGGAGTTGTTCTTGTTTGGTTCATTTTATGTCTTTTTCTTTATCAATGGATGCTTTTTTTTTTTTTTTTTTTTTTACTTTTGCTTAGAAAATTCATTTCTAATTTTTTTTTCAAATATAGAACAAAAGTTTTAAAATTTATGAATTCCTGCATCAAAAAACATTTTGTTGATACAGCTATTAGTCTTTATTCACCTGGAACAAAAGAGAAAGAAGGAAATCCAAGAATCAGAGAAGGAACTGGAGTACAGGACTAATTGTCTACATGAACCACTGCCTTCTCCACCTTGAGGCCAGAGCTAGATGGTGCCTGGCTACCAACACTGGATGTTCTGATCTGGAACATAATAGAGAAATCTGGATAAAAAAGGAGACAAATGTGATATAGAACTTCAAATTTTTAAAGAGTCCAGATTTATCGGACTTGTTGAGTCTGGAAGAGTCCCCATGACTATGGCCATGAGTTGCTCTTCAAACCTTTAATTGAAACTAACCCTGAAGCCACCTTAAGCTAAGTAACAGTTTAGCCCAAAGAGTAAAGATTGTCACCCTTGAGTACTGCATTACTTTAAAAAAAATTATATAAAACCGAACATCAACAGCTATTTTAAAGCATAGATGAGAAGGTTGGGGGCCAGGAAGATTAAGTAAATGGCAATGAAACGAGAACAGAAATACCAGGAATGCTGACACACTGTGAAGAATTTAACCAATGTCACTGATCATTATGTCTAGAAACTGTGAAATGGGAATGCATTTTTCTGTGTATATTTTCACCAAAAATAAAATTTGAAAACAAAACAAAACATTTTATTTTTAATCCTCACGTTTGGCTGATAATTTGGTTACATCTAGATTTCTAGCTTCAGGAAATCTAGAACTTTCTTCTCTGAACTTTGAAGACATTCTTCTTTATTTTATGCTATCAGCTATGGCTTTTCTTCTTTTGCAGTTACCCTTCTGTTTTTTTTTTTTTCTGTTGGGTGAATGAGCTTTAGTTTCTCAGAGCTTTAGTTTATCCTATCCTAAAATTTTAATAGGAAACGGTCAGTTGCATGACTCTTAAGAACTTGGCTGTTTCAACTCAGACAAATTTCCTTTAATTATTTCTTTTGTCATATGTACGCATTTTTTCCCCACACAATAATCTCTGTTTTGTGCTTTAGAAATTTATCAAATGAATATTGAACTTTTAAAATTTATCACCCTTGTCTATTTTTCTCATAGTTTTCATTATTTTTTTCTTTTTTCTTCAGCATTCTGAGGATTTCCTCAACTCTACCTTCTATATCTCCAACCCTGCATTTGACTATTTTCATATTATCATTGAGTCTATTCAGTATTTTAAACTTGTCGTCATATTTCTAATTTTCAAGAATGCTTTCTTGTGCTCAGATTGTTCCTTTCTTGTGGCTGCTGCTTCTTAAATTAGGAATGCAACATCTTCATGAAATTTTTGAGGATACTAATTAAATGTTTTTAGAAGTTATGTTTCCTTCAGTATCTCTAGGGTCAGTTGTTCTTTTTGTTCATCTTGGTCTTGGTTCTTCAATTCTTTTGGATTTCCTTGAAGATGCTCTTTGTTCCTTCATATTCATGAGTGGAGAACTACATTGGTCAGTAATGGTAGCTGATGTGGATGGCTCCGCACCCAAAAAAGCCTCTTTTCAGAGCAGGACTGACTGCAGAGTCTGTGTGATTGGTGACACATATCAGTACAGTGAATTTCCTTGTAGGGTACCTGAGCAGGGCATCTCTGGGAATGGAGTGCTTTAGTCTGTTTCACTTCCGAGCTACCTTTCCTTTTTAATTGTTGTTTCCTGTCTGTGTCTTCCCTGGAGGTCCAGGCTTACCTCTAACTCAAACTTCATTCTTAGGTCCCTGCACCATCACCAAGCACCCTCACTTCCTCTTCAGCAGACAAAGCACTTTCATTAGAGTTCATTTGTTGGGCTTTATTCTGAGGGCAAAATCCTATTCTGAGTTTCATTCTGTCACTAATTAATGAATTCTGCTATACATTTTTTTCCCTGTCATTTTAAGGGGCTATTGATGAATGAGTAGTCTTATTTTGCAACCTGGGGACTCCCTTCTCTTTACTTTAATACTGGGTCAATTAAATCAAGGCTAACAACAACAACAACAAAAATGGACAACACAGGTAGTAGCCGACTTAGGACAGTGTTCCGTTCTGACGACTCTGTTCTAAGTCAGTTCTGACGTAAGTTGAATACTTTTTTTTTTTAAAGTTTTCATTATTATTGCCTTTTATTATCAGTATCTTTATAAATCTGATCTTTATTTGTCTTTGTGGTTGGATCACAACATCTGAGAATAACACCAGCAAATTATGCACTGCAACATTGTTTACGGTACTTATTACTAATGATAAAATGTACCAAAAAACCCCCAAAACAGATGGTTTTAAGTGGGGTTTGTCATAAACTGAATGTGTTGTAAGTCGGGGACTACCTATAATTTCTTTTGGAATGAAATCACCTGCTAAAATTAAAACTACACAAGATACTAATTAGCTTTTAAAACTTCATAAAAACACATTTTAGCTTTAGAGGACACTGGTGGTCTCTATGTCAGTCCCAAGCTGTCTGACAGTCAGGCCTTGCTTGGGAGGGGAACCTCCATATTTAGGGACAGGGAAGGGAGAGGACCAGGGAAAATCAGGTAGAGTCCCTTGTAGAAGTATCCATTTTTCTCTGCCCCCTCCATTTTTCATTGTTGTAAAAACCATTTGCCAATTTAACATTTTTCACATTGTAGTGACAATTTAACATTTTTCACAATTTAGTGAAATCGTTATGTTAATCATGTTGTTCAACCATCACCAATGTTCATTGCCAAATTTCCCATCGCCATAAACAGAAAGCCTCCTAAACCATGATTTCTCTTTCCCTCCTCCCTCCTGCCCTGGCAACCACTCATAAACTTTGATCTCTATACATTTGCCTATTCTAGGTATTTCATATGAGTGAGATCATACAGTATTTATCCTTTTGTGATTGACTTACTTCACTCAGCATAATGCTTCCCCTTTAACCCTAACCTCCAGCTCTTCTTTCCTTTAGCCCTGAAGGAAGCCCCTCTAGTGCCACTGAATTTTCAGCTACAGACAAGGCAACTGTAAGTCAGTATTCTTACGTTTTTACTCTTTATTACTTTTAGATCAACCAAGCTGTCCTATAGCATCATAATTCAGATAAATAAATTTTACGTTGTTTAAAAGAACTTAAGGAGGCTTTGAACTCAGGTATCTCAAGTTTTTTTTCAAGATGTAAATGAAGAGAGTCAGAATATAAACCTAAGAAGCACGTAGAGAAGACAGACCTATTACCTATATTTTATGTGTTGGCATATGGAGACCTCAGGTCTCCTTCCTAGTAAAAACCAAGAAAAGCAAGGGAGGATGGCAGGGTCCAATCTGATTCCAATGTTTGAGAAGTCATGCAGTGCCCAACAAGGTGCACACCTCCCATCAGTACGTAATTCTGGTTATTTAAAAATGAGATAAAGTATTCTTTTTCTTTTAACATATGAGTATTATTTTTTTTTAAATGGCTACCAACTTGTACTTAGAGCATAAATACTTATTACATTGTTTGAACTACTTAATAAATTGAACTGTTAGGTATTTCTTTTGGTCTATGGTCAACATGAAAAAAACTACTGAGACAGTTAGGGCATCATGAACTAAGACAGTTTTGGAAACTCTTCCTTGACGTAAGGGAGTGAGCAGTGAGATGTTATGAGGGAGATGTGCTGCAGGACAAGGCAACATCAAGAGCAGAGGCCCTGAGGCAGGACAAAACTTGGTACATCACAGAACAGGACAAGTTCAGTGTGTTAAGTCATAATGGATCAAAGATGAAGTCAGAGAGATAAGCAGAATCCAGATGATGTAGAATAATGTAAAGAATTTAATTATGTTGTAAGTGTGATAAGAAGCCATTGGACAGTTGTGAGCAGAGGACAGGATTTACACTTTCAAATGATCGTTCTGGCTATAGTGTGAAGAACCGACTCTAGGAAGCTAATTTAGAAAGAGTGGACTACAATGGCTCCAGGCTTGCTCAGAGGCCTGGATAAACCTTCATCCGTATTTCCCATTCTCTTTTCTTGGTTTTTTTTCTTGCATGCTAGCCATCAGTACCTAAGGCTATTTAGATGTAATATAAACTATGGGGTTTGTACGCAGGTTGGAGAATTTTTAGTGTCTTGCCATTTGAAACAGCCCTTTGTGGAGGTTGATGCTGTCTTCTAAAAGTTTATTAATTGAATTTTTTAAAAAGTAGCAAGAGGGACTCGGACAGACATGGTCGTGGCAGCACGCTTGCCCGTTTTCCCATTCTTGCCTGTTCTGTAATATTCTTTGGACTCGGGCAGACATGGCTCTAGCAGCATGCTTGTCTGCTTCCCACTTTTGTCCTTTTGAATATATGCCGAATAAAACTTTCTTTTTGCTTTACTAAACTGTGTGATGTGTAGTCGTCAAGGATCTGAAGCTACAAATCCAGTCAACTTCGAAGAGACCTGGACTGCGGAGCAGAAGCCAGGAAAGAAAGGACCTATCTTCTGGACCCACGTTCCCACTCCATGTCCCTTCGACACTGACGGGGTGAGTGCTCTCAGAAAACGAAACTATGCTTATTCTTTGTTGTTCTCTTTCTCATGTTTTCTTAAGTTTTGTTTGGCATATTTGTTTGAAAAACCGGTTGATTAATTAAGGAGAATCTTTCTTAGATCTTTTGCTTGATCGTTTGGTTAAGAGAGACATTTAGTAACTCTTTAAGTGAACTGCATTTTAGGCCTGGATTTGGGCGTTTGAAGAGGTAATTCTATTTTCAAAGAGCTGTGAGTCACTATAAGCTGCAAAATTCGGACCTTTTTGTGGCTCAGAGAAAACCTGGAAAATAGTGTTCTGTTTTGCCAAATTCTCAGGCGGAGGTGGCCGCTCCTGACCTGTGTTTTGATATTTAAGGGAGAAGTGGTGTAGTTTTGCACCTCTTTTTTCCATTGAACTGAGTTGATCTTACCAAAAATTGCTGTATACACTTTTAGAAACTAGGATCCCCATATCCTTCTTTTGTGTGGTATTATCTGGTGAGTTTATGTGGTCCGTCTCCTTTTGTGCTAAGAGCTTGCTTCTGGTCTAGAGCATTGTGTCTAAGTTTGTCTTGTATTAGATTTGTGGCTATCGCTAAGAATTGCTGTTTTTTGTAAGGCTAGTCATGGAACCTCAGTTCCTTCTTCACCCAGAAAAAACAGCATCTTGTGTCTGTCTTATGATTTAAATTTTTAATAGCTACTTGAAGAAACTTTGATATAAATTGGTCTATTTGAAAAGTACACTAAGATCTTTATGTTTTATACTACATCAGTCTTAAAAGTGAGACCTTTTTAAGTAACTTAAGCCAGATAGTATATGAAATGTGTTTTATTTAAGGAAAAAGGATAGCTTTGTCTTAAAGTAGCAGTTCCAGAACAGTAAAAAAGAAAGAAATTAGCTATCTTTTGTCTTTCAAAATGCCTACATCAATTTAAACACATGTAAATGTCTTCCAAGAGTCAAGGGAGTAAGGGCGGGGCATTATCAGGCCTCCCCACCTCCCAGTCTCCAAGGTCCTGTAGTTCCAGGGATGCTTTTGAAAGGCCCCTTTCCAGCTAGGTGGAGACTCTTTTAAGACAAAAGATAAGAAAAATTGCTGCTTTGCTATAGTTATCAGAAATTGGGTAGATCCTAATCATAGAACTGTAAACAAGTTCTATTATAGGGGAACTTTAAGAAGTAAAAAAAAAATAGAAATCACAATAAGACACACCTGAAGTGGCCTGGAAAAATGTTTCCAGCAGTAGCCAAACACTTAAGGTTACATCCATATCAATGAATTGGTCAAGTGAGCAAAGACGTTGTGATTTCCAAAGCCAGTTGATAAAATCTTTAAGGGCTGAAACTAGATTGGGAAAAATACCAGAAGTAGTAAAAGTTGAATGAAATCTTAGAATGTTTAATAGACTTTTCTTTCAACAACAGTTATGTTTTATGATACATAGGCTTAAAATAATTTTGACATTTTGGGTAACTTATTGATGTTATTAAGTTAATAGATACTTGTCATAATTTAAGTTTATATACTTTTGCTTTTTATGCCACAAGAGAAAGGATAGACAGATATATTTAAGTCTGCTAATGAGTGTTTGCCATTTAAAGGGATGCACTGTAAGAGATATACAACAAAGGCAACCTTTAAGAGGTTTATTGAAAAAGAAATTTATTTGATACGGTCAAGTTTCATCTGTCTGACTAAAGTTTAATTGTTTAATTTATGAGATTTTTAGGAGTTTTAATGTTAAGTAGCATATAAAACAAAGAATTGGGTTTCTCGCAGTTAAAACAACAAAATTTTCTTTAATTTCTGAGTTAAAGGGTTAATTTATTCTTTGTGTAATCTGCCTGGAAGACAAAGGTTTGGCCTCTCATTAGAATAAGATTCCTGAGTCTGAATACTAAGCCTCATGGCTTTTAGAAAAGAAAGCTAAGGGTTTTACTTTAAGATCTTTGGTTAAGTAACTTAAGTATTGCTTCACAGTGACCTATATTATTATCTCTGTATTGCTAACTTGGTCGCAACTTTTTATCTTTTTAAATCTAGCATTATCAAAGCCAACGGTTTGATTAGAGAATTCACATCATTTACCTATAAAGTTTTTTTTTATTACTATTCAGGTATTTAGAGATTTGATAATCTTGGTATATTCTTAGTATATCCTGACTATATGGTATTTTGTCTCAAAATTATTCTGCATTATATCTGAAGCTCTTTGAATATGGTTAATGGCTATATTTAGAAATATTTTTATCTAAAGTTTTTTTTAACTGATTTTATTTGGCCTTTATGTTATGCTTATAATTAATTTCTATCAGGTCTTTCACTATTAAGAATATTATGTTTATCAGTTAATCATGGCCATATTAAGTTTTGTCATCTGCAGAAAAGTTTTTACTTTGCTGATTTGCTGAAAAAGTTTGACCAAAATATCTCAACAAAAAGATAGACTATATTGGACTTGCTAAAAAGACTGTGACTAGACTGAATAAAATTTCCAGAGCTCCTATGCAGAAGCTGATGAGTTTGCAGACCGTGGCTGATCCAGAATCACATGGAACAGAAATTAACTACGTAAGACTGAGTAAACTAAAGGAAACTATGGGTTTTTTTAATAGTGCTGATATTTTAAGGTCCTAATCTCTGGATATAAAAAATCATTCTCCTTTCTCCTAAATTATCTAACTAATGGGTTTAGATATTGTAACTCTTTAATTAGAAGTTCCTGTTGGTAAACTTAGCAAAGTTGTAAGTATCATAACCAGAGAAGTATTTGAAATTTGAGCTATGATTTTACAAAATAGAACAGCATTAGATTTCCTGTCAGTCTCTTAAGAACAGTTTGTGCCTCAACAGATAAATGTTGCTGTATTTATATTAATACTCAGTCTGAGGTTTTGCAGAACGTAGTTGCTGTAGAGGTACATGAAAAGCAGTTACTGATGCGGCTTATGTAGAGACAAACACCTCATGAGATTTGTTTCCTTGGTTCAAAGACCTTAGGGTCATGGCTTCATTGGTTATTTCAGACAATTGGCCCAATATAATTGTTAGTGTTTCTGTTTTATTTCCTAGTTTGCTGTATGGTGCCTGGGATCTTAAAAACCAGATGATGTCCAATTACCACTTATTGAGCATTTTTGATAAACGATTCTATAACAAGATCATGATCCAAAGGAAAGAATGATGAGAGAGTTGTATATAATTCTCCTGGAATCCAGATTTCTGGATGTTTGCCTTTGGGTATCCTCTTGAACCTTGAGCTTTGAGAAAAAACTGGTTCCTGAAGATACTTTGAGTCAAACAATGGTCCAAATAAACTAGTAAGACAGTTTTGCTCTGGGTATTGAGCTTTTTTTTGAAGAATTCTGTCTGTTTTAGGAAATTAACTTCGAAGATCAGACAGAGTTATGTTTAGGGTGAATTAGTAATTAGTTTTAGCAGTATTTAAGACAATGTCGTATGAAATACCTGTGTAATGTTTGTAATCAAACTGTCACCCTCTCATGATGCAGAAAATTATGTATCTTAAAGAAACCAGATTCTCAGAGGAGATTGACCTTGTGGCTCAGACTCAGTTTTATCTTTGGTTCCATTTCTGCTTCTGTGAAAGTCTGTGACTGTTAACAGGTAAACCAAGGAGGGGCAGCTTGCCCTTGGGAAGAACACTTAGTATGTTTTAAACAGACTAACTGAAGACCTCCTACAGGAAAGGGCCATCCTGTATTATCTTGCTAATCATTAGTTCTCTAATGAAAACTTGTCACATGTAAATTTTTCTATACCTTCTGTTTCTTCTAGACAAACTTTGTGTGCTTCTTATGGATATATGTTTCTGTGTAGGTGTGTTTCTAATTTAGATGATTCCTTTCCAACTGATAATGAATTTACATGGGCAATCTTGTTTAAATTACTGATGAATGCATGGACAATGCACTTCAGAAACTTTAGTATTATCTTTAAGTATTCATAGTAACAATGCTAGTAAATACTGGAAAGGTAATGTTAAATTGTTACACATTGTAAAATGAAAGTCAGAAGAAAACCCATTGGTCCAACATTCAGGGTATGGTTGGTAGCTTTAATTCCTACTTATGGTATATCTGAGTTGGAGAAATCTTTAAGAAAATTTGTCAGTCACTATGGGACAAATAACGGATGAGATAGAAGCACAACAGTGATCTCTGATCTCATAAGCCAAGGTGACATGAGATAACAAAATAACCTTGGATTTTTTTTATCAGTCCAAGAAAGTGTAGTCTGTGCTGTAGACAAGATATACATAGAACTAGACAGCAAGCTACTTGATTACACATTGTCATGCTCTTACAAACACCAGATTTGTTTGGTTGGTTACCATCAGGAATAAATACATGGGCTAGATAAGTATTTCAAGGAATAGTAATATTCTTAGTCTACATCCTGATAGTATTAGACATAATAAAATTTATCCTCTATTGTCTTACACACCTAAAAGGCAAAAGAAGGCCTCAGGCTAAAACGTTGATGCACATTGAGTCTGCTCACTCCGGCAATGCCATTGATGGGAACATCACTCTTACTTAATAACCTGGTGAAGAACCAGATAGTATCCGGTAGAAAACCAGCACCGTGAGTTTAAAGAGCCTGCAGTGGCTGCCATCTAGGGGCTCGACTAAGTCCAGGTATTGACAATCGATGTGTTATCTCCAATCTCCGATCAAAAGGAGAGAATGATTTAGAAATAGTATTTGGAATCATTGTTCCCTGACCATGAGCATGGAGAAATGTGACCCAGCTGGGGCTGGGCTCTCACAGACTCACAAAGACACATCAACTGGGCCCTGAGGTAAGACAATAGATGGGACAATCTCAAAAATTATCTTAAGGAAGTTTTCACAAAAGGGCAATAAAACCTAACCCAAAGGACTTCTCACTTTTTGTCTTTTTCTATTAACATTTAGTGACTAGGAATTTGTTGGACCAATGAAGACCCTCTGGACTTTCGTAACTGAAACCCATACCAATGATTGTTAAGAAAAATGATTCAAAATGAAAGATTACAATTTCTAGCCAATCAGTGAAAAGGTGACGATTTCAATGATTCTACCCATTTTGTGATGTTGATATATACTGATGATTCTGTAACCTTCCTTGGACTCGGACAGACATGGTTGTGGCAGCATGCTTGTCCGTTTTCCCATTCTTGCCTATTCTATAATATTCTTTGGACTTGGACAGACATGGTTGTGGCAGCATGCTTTTCCGTTTTCCCATTCTTGCCTGTTCTGTAATATTCTTTGGACTCAGGCAGACATGGCTGTGGCAGCATGCTTGCCCATTTTCCCATTCTTGCCTGTTCTGTAATATTCTTTGGACTCGGGCAGACATGGCTCTAGCAGCATGCTTGTCTGCTTCCCACTTTTGTCCTATTGAATTTATGCCGAATAAAACTTTCTTTTTGCTTTACTAAAGAAAAAAAAAGTAGCAAGAACATTTTATCAGGTTGTGAGGGAATAGAAAATGCAAGGTCACTAGAAGTTTCTCTGTGTGGAGTGGAGCTGGCTGGATAACAGCAGAACTAGGGGATAGCTTTAGGGGTGTGAGTCAGCCTTCCTTACTGAAAGGAACAGGGATTCCTTGGCCAAGGTGTCCAGTGTGGAAAAGACTGGGGCCTACCTGTCTGCCAGGGAGGACTAAATGATTTGTTCCCTGTTCTTGGCAGCTGCAGGGAACTCTTGTGACTGAAAGAATTTGGAGGCATAAGATAATAGTATGAAGTAATAGACAGACAGATCATCCAGGCCACAACTGGAGCAGAGGTACACCCTCACAGTGATGAAGGAAGCAGACAGAGAAATCCAAGCAGCGTCCTTGACTTAGAAAACTATTAGTGTGTGTATCCTGAGGAACCGAGGGTAGACCACATTCCCTTTCCCAGCATCCATTTTACCTGGTTACATGACTGAACAACATACTAAGGTTAATAAAAAGTAATGTCCTTTACAATCCAGTCAATTGGCATAATATAGTCCTTAAAGTTTGTTCTATCTTCTGCTTTGTTGAGTAGTATCTGGAGTCTTAAAAGCTTACAAGCAGCCATCTAAGATGCAACTATTGATCTCTATTTGTCTGGATCAAAAGAGAGGAAACCCAAGAATCAGAGAAGGAACTGGACTACAGGACTAATTGTCTCCATAAACCACTGTCTCCTCTTACCTTGAGACCAGAAGAACTAGATGGTACCTGGCTACCACTACTGAACATTCTGATCAGGGACACAGTAGATGGATCCTGATAGAAAGGGAGAAAAATGTGGAACAGAATTTCTAATTTTTAAAGAATCCAGAATTACTGGGCCTATTGAGGCTGGAGGAGTCTTGAGACTATGACCCTGAGATACTCTTTAATGGCACTTTAGCTGCAAAAGTAAAGAATATCACCCTTAAGTACTGATCTCTTTTAAAAAATTATCTAAATGAGCCCAAATGGACAACAGTTACTCTAAAGCATAGATGAGAAGTTTGGGGGTGGGGTGGGGCAGTGAGACTAAATTAATGGGAGTGAAACAACTAGAGTGGAAATAATGAGAATGTTGACACAATGTGAAGAATGTAACCTACATCACCAAACATTATGTGTAGAAATTTTTGAATGGGACTGTGTTTTGCTGTGTATATTTTCACCAAAAATAAAATTTAAAAAGTAGATCCAGCTGTATGATGTTTACAAAAGACACAACTCAGATTCAAAGATACAAATAAATTGAAAGTAAAATGATGGGGAAAAAAAGAAATGGCCTTTATAGAGGTCAGCTTACTCCCAATTCTAGTCCCACTGAACTCTCTTCTGGCCAGACTGTATATGTTCAGTTCTGGGCCTCATATATAACCTTGACGATATTTAAAAAAATTAAACCAATTCCAGATGCTCCTGAGTTCCTAGTTTTCCCATATCTCCTCCACCTGAAGTCACTGACAGTCATTGCCTCAGAGAGGGGAAAATACAGCCTATTTTCATTTTGAGACACAAACCTGACTTTTCTTGAAATTATAGAGAGGGAATAATCTTGAAATCCAGGCTTTGTTGAGACATGAAAGGGGTTTTCAGTTTTCAAATGTTTTTCTTTACATATTGTCATAGATTGAATTGTGTCCCCCAAAAAATATGTGTAGCAACTTGGCTAGGTCATGATTCCCAGTATTGTATGATTGTGTTATCTGATGTGATTTCGTTATGTGCTGTAAACTCTGTCACTATGATGAGGTTATACTAATGAGGTCGACAAGATTAGATAGTGTCTTAATACAATCTCTTTTGAGATATAAAAGAGAGAAGTGAGCAGAGACACATAGGAACCTTACACCACCAAGAAAGCAGTGCTGGGAGCAGAGTGCGTCCTTTGGACCTGAGGTTCCTGCACTGAGATGCTTCCAGACCCAGGGAAGACTGATGCATCACAAGGACCTTCCAGACCAAGGGAAGATTGATGGCACAGACCTTTCTCCAGAGCCAACACAGAGGGAAAGCCTTCTTCTGGAGCTGATGCCCTGAATTTGGACTTGTAGCCTACTGGACTATGGGAGAATAAATTTCTTTTGTTAAAAGCCATCCACTTGTGGTATTCCTGTTAGAGCAGCACTAGATGACTAAGACACATATCAAGCCCAAATCTTGGCAGTCCGAACACAGAGCTATAAAATAAGCTAGATTTTGGGAGGGTGGAGGCTAAGATATAATAAAAGTCCTTGCCATGCCCTGTTTAACATAGTGCAGAAGAAGCAGAGCAGCACTGGTGGAGGCAGGTGTCTAGAATAGTGCTGGGTTACTATACTAGGATAGTATTCTTGGGATAGTATTCCTGGGATAGCACTCCTGAGATAGTACTCCTGGGATAGTACTCCTGGGATGGTACTCCTGAGATAGCACTCCTGGGATAGTACTCCTGGAATAGTACCCCTGGAATTGTACTCCTGGGATAGCACTCTTGGGATAGCTCTCCTGGAATAGTAGTCCTGGTCACCAACATCCTGCATCTGGTGAACAGTGTAACCAGAGATGCCGCACCTTCCTATGGGGGAAACGTAGAAATGCTGAGAAGCCAGTGGACAGACAAGGCCTGGAGTCAGGTAGAGGAGAGCACATTGCTGGGACTTTGCAATGGAAGGCTGTAGGAAGGACTGTGGTCTTCGGCTGTGAGTGCTAGCACAATGCCTAGAGAGATCAGGAAGGATGGGACATCCCAGTGGATTCCAGCTCAGTGGTCCAGAAAGTAGGTGGGAGGTGACATCTTGAAGAGGGCAGTGTAGACCCAGATTATGAAAGACATCAGAAGCCCCTGCCCATCCCCGCTGCCGTTAGGAAATGTAACTTGTCTCTGAATTTACACACCATTTTGGGAAAGATAGGGGTGAGGGCTGGAAATGACATTGAGAAGGGAGAAACATCCTCTGGGGAGTTTAAACTTTGGCTTGATTCAATATTTACCTGAATGAGACTATAGGCTTTTCTTTTGTAATTGTACGTGTGCTTGAAAAACCCTGCAATCTGTAAAATTGTTTGTAGGAAAAATAAGTTTAGGTCAAACACCTCAACCCTATGTAACTGGGTAACCCGAGCAGTCTGTGTATCTCAGGGCTGACATACTGTCCAGCAGGCAGGCAGATCTTGGCTGCAGGCTGCCTCAGGGAATAAAAATCCTGAAAAACAATAGTTTGGAAGTTCAGGCTTGTTGCGTGAGAGAAGACAGATTGCACTGAGGTCCTGAACACAGGCAAGGAGTCCCTTGTGTAGATGCTCATTTAAAAAAAAAATTCTTTAGTGGATGTTCATTTTTAATTTTCTTAAAATGGAGATGAAAGTGTTCTTGGTGGTGCCACAGTCAAACACAGGGTATTTTCCTTTCCTGCTGATGATTATAATCCTGTTCATGATAATCTGACTTCTCTTGCCTGGGAGAAATTTTGCATGGTATGAACCAGTGCAATTTCCACCTTATACTGACATCATCTTTCCATTAACCAATTGTGTATGAGTAATTGGTGTTATAGCAGAACACTCCATATTTTAAATTGGAAGAAATAGATTTATCTGGCAAGTTATATTTTTCTCACCAGCATCAGGAAAGGGGCATGAAAGCAAGATAAAATTAACTGTAAGAAATACAGACTTTTCTTTTTAACATACCTGAGCCAAAGTCTGTGAATTCTGATTCAGCCACAGACGTATTCAAATGGACAGGGATTAATATCAGAGGGCAACATAAGAAAGTAACCGGCATGATGAAGGGTCTGAAGCTGCCTTATTAGAGGGACAGATGTCTAAGGTGTTTAGCCTCAGGAGCAGAAACTAAGCAGAGATGTGGCCGCTGTCTTCGAAGATTTAAGGGTTATTGTTTTGAGGAATGAGTTGCCTCTTATTATATTGTCATACAGCAGTGACTTTTTTTAAAGAAAGAAAATCTTTATCTTGCCAAGCAAAATCATTTATGAAACTAGACCATTTAAAACAGTGGGGCTTGTCTACTCTCTGTGGCACCTCCAATTGAATCCCAAGAATCAATAAAACATAAGTTGATAAGTCACTGCTATAGAGGACAGAACAAGGACCAACAGACAGAAATTTCATCAAGACAGACTTTACTGGTTCTTCAATATATTTATAACTGTAAGTCTCTCATTTTCTACCATATTTTATACCTGATTGGTATACCCTGCCCATCCCCACTGCCACTGAGAACGTTTAAATGCTTGCATGGCATTTAAACTCACACTTACAAAAGAAAAAAGCTTGAATGCTTACACTGTGTGAGACACCATGAGATGTACTTTCCTCACCTTCTCTGTGTCTCATTAACTCTTGCTCCAGTCATCAGAGAATTGTTTTTTCCCAAAAGTCCCCACTTGTTACCATGTGGCTTGGTGGTTTTATTCCTCTTCTCCTGTCTTCCTCCAGTGGGTTTTACCGTGTCTATCAGACATATCACTGTCTGACACTCCTTCTGGACACCAGTTCTGAGCCACCTAACACCTCTGCTGTCTAAGTGGGCTCTCTCACCTCTTCTGCAAGAACTGCCATGCAGTAATACTGGTGCTTGAGCAGAGAGTCACTTCTCTTCCCAGCTGAACATCTCTGTGACTTCCAGACCTGACAGTCTCTTGCTGGGCACTCCAGTCTCCTACCAGATTCTTTCAGGTGCCAATGCAATTCTGTTCTGAATGGAGAAGAATGTCTGGCCTTGTGTTACCGGTTGTCGGAAGAGTCTTAAATCTGAACTTGTGGCCTGATGTTATAAAGAGTTTGGTGATACAGAGATGTTAGCTTTTACCCTTAGCTACCCTATCTTCAGAGCACTCAAACATGAAAGAAAAGTTGACAGACATATCCAAGAAACTCATTTTGGGATGGACTCAGGTTTATTCCTCCTTTCTGATGACCAAGGTGTGTTTACTGGGTTGAGAGTGCCATGCTTGGTTCTGCTTTATAATAACTTTTCTCCTGGTTGCTGTTGTTGTTGTTTGATGCTGTCAAGTCAGCTCTGACTCATAGTAATCCCATGTATAATAGAACAAAATGTTGCCCGGTCCTGTGCCATTTTCACATAGTAGGTATGTTTGAGCCCATTGTTAAAGCCACTGTGTCAATCCATCTTGTTGAGGGTCTTCCTCTTTTTCCCTGACCGTCTACTTCATCAAGCATGATGTCTTTCTTTTTCCAGGGATTTGTCCCTCCTGATAATGTGTCCAAAGTAAAGTCTTGCCATTCTTGCTTCCAAGGAGTATTGTGGCTGCATTTCCTCCAAGACAGATTTGTTCATTCTTCTGGCAGTTCAGTGGTATACTCAATATTCTTTGCCAACACCATAATTCAAATGTATCAGTTATTCTTTGGTCTCCTCATTTGCTTGTGCGAATACATATCAGGAAAGCTGACTCCATTTGTTTGCCAGATATCCCCAGAAATTTCAATACCTCATGCAGAGGCTCTACTGCATAATTATAAAAAGGACTATATTTGTATTGTAGAAAATTTGGAAAATACAAAAATATACCCATCATTCGATCACATTTGATAATACAGAGTTTACAGAGAGAGGGGGACCAAGAGTGAAATAAAGGAGAGACAGAGAAAGAGATTTAGTTTTACACACATAAGTTTACATTTCATTTTGATGATTCTCTTTGTAACATTGACTAGGTGGTTGTATAGTTCTTTCTGTGTCTGCTCCAGATTTCAAGGTAGAATGATTGCTGCACATTGTGACGGAATGATGAAAATATGCAAACACTGATGTTAGGTGTAGCCTGTGTGGGAATACACACCTAGCTTAAATATGGCAATCCATAGGAGGTAGCATTCCATTAACAAAATTTTAATTACACATGGAATACATCCTTCACATAAGTCAAAGAATCGTATAACTTCAAGAGCTATATTTGAAATGGATTTAAAACTCATTTAAGGCACTTAAGTTTTATTCTGTTTATGAGAAAGTTTTACTAAATAGTAATTTGTTGGGTTCACACTCTTCCTGGGATTGGAAGTACCTGCCAGGTCATTAACAGTGTCTCCTTTTACCACCAGCCTCACTACAGCCCCAGCAAGCAGAGGCAGCTATTTCACACAGTGTTTCTTCAAAAACTTCCTAACACACTTTTTTTTTCTTGTTGCTGTTATAACACACTCTTTACACTCAAGCTATTCACTCTACTCATTCCATAACAAGAAAATATTCTCTGTCGTATATGTTTTTGTTAGTTGCCTTTGAGTTGCTCCTACCTTATGTAAAACAGAATGAAATATTGTCCGGTCCTGGTTCAGCTTCATGGTCTTTGATATGTCTGAGCCCATTGTTGTGGCTGTTGTGTTAATCCATCTCACTGAGGATTTCCTTCATTCTCACTGACCCTCTATTTTGCCAAACATGATGTCCTTTTCTAGGAATTGATCTTTTCTGACGTCCTGTCCAAAGAAAGCAAGACAAAGTTTTACCATCCTCACTTCTAAGAAGCATTTCTGTTTTATTTCTTCTAAGATTGATTTATTCATTCTTTTGGCAGTCCATGGTATGTTCAATATTTTTGCCCAATACCACAGTTCAAATACATCAATTCTTCTGTCTTCTTTTTTCATTGTTCAGCTTTTGCATGCATATGAGATGATTGAAAGTGTCATGATGATTGAGTCAGTGTCATGGATTAAATTGTGTCCCCCAAAAATATGTGTATCAATTTGGCTAGGACATGATTCCCAGTACTGTGTGATTGTCCACCATTTTGTCATCTGATGTGATTTTCCTGTGTGTTGTAAATCCTATCTCTATGATGTTGATGAGATGGGATTATCGGCAGTTATGTTAATGAGGCAGGACTCAATCTACAAGGTTGGATTGTGTCTTGAACCAATCTCTTTTGAGATATAAAAGAGAGAAGTGAGTAAAGAGATAGGAGGACCTCTTACCACCAAGAAAGCAGCACTGGGAGCAGAGTACACCTTCTGGATCTGGGGTTCCTGCGTGGAGAAGCTCCTAATTCAGGGGAGGATCGATGACAAGGACCTTCCCCCAGAACTGAAAGAGAGAGAAAGCTTTCCCCTGAATTCAGACTTACAGCCTACTAGACTGTGAGAGAATAAATTTCCCTTTGTTAAAGCCATCCACTTGTGGTATTTCTGTTATAGCAGCACTAGATAACAAAGGTAGTCAGGTACACCTTAGTTATCAATAAGACATCTTTGCATTTTAGAACTTTAAAGAGATCTTTTGTAGCAAAGTTTCCCACTGCAATATGTCATTTGATTTCTCGACTGCTGCTTCCAAGGGTGTTGATTGTTGATCCATGTAGAATGAAATCCTTGACAACTTCAGTGTTCTCTCCATTTACCATGGTATCACATATTATATAACATATATGATATGATTGTCTGCTAAAGAGTGTGAGTCCTAGTAACTGGACGAGTAAGTGGGATTAGTGTGATGATGCATGTTTGGAAGAGATGATAAAGAACAAAATGGCTCTGTACTAGAAAGGAAGAAAGACTGAGAGGAAAAGAACCCAGAGAAGGCAAGGGAGAGAAAGATCTAGAAGGAGATTGGGGTGAAGAGCCAAGTTTGAGAGGAAATCACTTAACTTGGAGACAAGAAGATTAACTCATGAGGAATTGTTACTGGAACTTTTGGATTGAGGCCCCAGAGTTGAATAAGGGACTCTCATCACCCTCCATTCCTGTTCCGTAGGTAAGACGACCTCTTTGTGTCCAACAGTGAACCCTGTATGGAACAGAAAGGGATCAAGAGATGGAAAGATGCCATGGCTTATAGGAGCCTTTAGGCTTGCTTCCTGCCACTACTCTAGCCTTGGTTCTCTTGCCTCCTTTTGCCTCTTTACCTGCTTCTTCTCCATCCCTTCAAGCTCCTCTCTACCCGCCTCTGCAATTTAAGCTGCATTCATGTTGAACTTGCCATATTTTTTTCCAAGCATTTTTTTTTTTCATTACATGTGCTGTTCTCTTTGCCTAGAACATTCTTCTCAACCTCCGCTTTGTACCTCATTAATTCCTATTCACACTTTGTGTTTCTGTTCAGATGTTACGTTCTGGAAGTATTTCCTGACCCTTCCCACCCCCTTGACTATGGGAAGTGCTCCTACATCAAATATTGCACTCTGTGACTGCTGGTTTTATTGCCTGTTTCCCTCACTAAAATCTAAGTTCTTTGACAGCTGAAATGAACCATGCCTGGTTTGTCTTTATAGCCCCAAAGCATCGTACAGTGCATAATAAATATTGAGTGGGTGGATGAGTGAATGAATGAGTAAATGAATGGAGTAACAATGAGTGAATGATGGTGTTAGCCAGTTTCTCCTCCAAACCTACTCTTCTCTGTATGATTTCAGGCAGGGTCTAGTCAGAAAAAAGAAACTACACTTAGAAATTGAAAACAACAAAGGGGATGTAATACAAGAAATTAATTATGCAGCATTAGAAGGGAGCTAAGGTTTGTGTTATGGGTTTGTCTTAGTTATCTAGCACTGCTTTAACAGAAATACCACAAGTGGATGGCTTTAACAAACAAATTTATTTTCTCACAGTTTAGGAGGTTAGAGGTCCGAATTGAGAGTGCCAGCTCGAGGGGAAGGCTTTCTCTCTCTGTTGGCTCTGGAGGAGGGTCTTTATCTCTTCAGCTTCTGCTTCCTGGTTCCTTGGAGATCTCCATGTTTCTTGGCATCTATCTTACCCCATCTTTCTCTCTGCTTGCTTGTTTAATCGCTTTTTTATCTCAAAAGAGATGGACTCAGGATACACCCTACACTAATCCTTCCTCGTTAATGCAACAAAGACAACCCAATCCCAAATGAGATAACCAAAAGCATAGAGGTTAGGATTTACAGTACATATTTTGGGGGGACATAATTCAACCCATAGCAGGGTTGAATTATGTCCCCCAAAAAGATATGTTGAAGTTCTAACCCCCAGTATCAGTGAACGGTTTTTGGTATTTGGAAATAGGGTATTTGCAGATTTGTTAAATTAACGTGGAGTCCTTACAAGAAGAGAAGAGACACAGAAAGAGATAAAAACAGTGAAGAATGTCATGTGACAAAGGAGGCAGAGATTGGAGTGAAGCATTTACAAGCTAAGGAATGTCTGGTGCTACCAAAAGCTGGAGAAGACAAAGGAGCTTCCGGAGCCTTCAGAGAGAGCATGGCCCTGCCAACACCCTGAATTCGGACTTCTAGCCTCCAGAACTGTGGGAATTGAATACGTTTCTATTGTTTTAAGTCTTTTTGTTATGGCAATCCTAGAAAACAAATACACTGTAATATTAGTGACTGTAGGAATAAGCTACCTCTAGGGCTAGGGAACAGAAAGGAAGAGGTGGGTAACCAGACCTGGGAGCTCAAAGGAGGGGCCCCTTCACTGTTGGTGCTCAGCCTTCTGAGGAGAGGGCATAGTCTGACGAGTGCTGGAACTTAGGAGAAGGGATGTGGCCTACTGAATGCTTGGACTTCCAAGACGAGGGTACAGTCTGGTGGGTGAGACTGAGGAAGGGGCCTGGCCCAGTAGGTGAGCAACTAGGCAAAGCAAGGACTACGACTGCCAAGAACATCCAGCTTGACTGTCATAGATACCTGTGCTGGAAGAGCTGAAGAGGCTGGAGGCTGGAGCCAAGCGTCTGTGGTTGCTGGAGTATTGCTAAAAAAGACTGGAAGCATGAGGATAGTCCCTTCTCCCCACTTCTCACTTTCCAATATCCCTCTGGAGCCTCCCATCAGCAGAACCTAATAGAATGCCAGCTGGCAAGCTAGTCTGGAGAATATAGTGTGCAAATCTGGGCTGAGCATTACAGAGTTTAGAAGAGCTTGGAGCTCAGAGGAAATAACCAGTACAGTCTATTCCCTGGGCTAATTGGCATCTATACCCATCCTTCTAACAAAAAGAGCTTTGTGCTTCTGCCTAATAAGATGCAATTATCCTTCATACAAATGAAGATTATATTACTTTGTCCCTAAAGGGAAGATTTCATTCAGAAACCTTATGCATATCTCTCTGAGTGTTCTGTAAATTAAAGGTGAAGTTATAAACTCAACCACCAACAATAGTACTTAAATAATAGGGGAAGGGAGGAGGTAGGAAAAACATGAGTTAACATTAGCAACATATACATTACAAGCAAAGGTAGAAAATATTCATAACATTCTGTAATTGTTCATGAGGCCATGGTTGGTATTTATAACTTCCTTTTCCACTACCTGTTTGATGCTCCCTTTGTTTTAAGCCTGCAACTCAACTGGTTAAGATTCTCTACTGGTAGGATGACTCAAGCTTTCATTTCTGAAAGAGTCTAAAACCCCAGAGGTCTTGCCTTTATTAGGTTGTTGTAGTTTTCCACAAGCTTTACTACAGCACGTGGAAGAACGCAGAGACACCCGTAGAAGACTACTGGTTCCAGACATAGTCCTTTCTGCCCCCTGAGTAGTTGTTGTTGTTAGGTGCCATCAGGTCGATTCTGACTCATAGCAACCCCACGCACAACGGAACAAAACACTGCCCAGTCCTGCGCCATCCTCACAATCGCTGTTATGTTTAAGCCCATTGTTACAGCCACTGTGTCAATCCATCTCATTGAAGGTCTTCCTCTTTTTCGTTGACCCTCTATTTTACCAAGCATGATGTCTTTCTCTAGGGACTGGTCCCTCCTGATAACATATCCAAAGTACATGAGACAAAGTCTTACCATCCTCGCTTCTAAGGAACATTCTGGCTGTACTTCTTCCAAGACAGATTTGTTTGTTCTTCTGGCAGTCTATGGTATATTCACTGTTCTTTGCCAACACCATAATTCAAAGGCATCAATTCTTCTTTAGTCTTCCTTGTTCATTGTTTGGGTTTGCATGTATATGAGGTGACTGAAAATACCATGGATTGGGTCAGGTGCACCTTAGTCCTCAAAGTGACATCTTTGCTTTTTAACACTTTAATGAGGTCTTTTGCAGCAGATTTGCCCAGTGCAATACATTCTTTGATTTCTTGACTGCTGCTTCCATGGACGTTGATTGTAGATCCAAGTAAAATGAACTCCTTGACAACTTCAACGTTTTCTCTGTTTGTCATGATGTTGTTTATTGGTCCAGCTGTGAGGATTTTTTTCTTTATGTTGAGGTGTCATCCATACCAAAGGCTGTAGTCTCTGATCTTCATCAGAAAGTCCTCTTCACTTTCAGAAAGGAAGGTTACTTAAAGTCAACTGATTATAGATATTAATTAACCACATTTACAAAATACCTTCATAGCAAAACTTAGATTGGAGTTTAATTGAATAACCAGGTGTTGAAGGCTAGCAAAGTTAACACATAAAGTTAACTATCACAGAAACTAAGATCCCTAAACCAGTAAAGCCCATAGTTGTAGGGACAGGAAGCAAAAATTATCTCAGTGAATGTAAGAGAGGCCATTATCAATTCTGCTTGTTGATTCTGGCTGTAATATAAGTTAAACCATGTATTTTTAACTGGTTCAAAACATATATTCCATCCTCTAGGGTAGAGCCCCAACCATTCAGAGTATTGTCTCTCAACTGGCTTTCAATTGTCAATTGGCCATTCTATCATTTGATCAGAGAAGCTGCTTCTGGGAGGTGTGGTACATGGTAAGACTAGTGGATTCCAGGGACATGGGCTCATTGCTATGCTTCTTTTGCCATGAAATAAGTTCCTGGGTTAGATGTAATGTTATGTGGGATACCATGCTGAATATGGCATTCTGTAAGTCCAAGGATAGTCTGGGCACAAGCATTACAGATAGGGAAGGGAAAATCACACCCTAATAAATATATATTCTAATAAGGACAACTGGCTGCCCCTGTGATGACGAGTTCCAGTATAAGTAATCTGGTACCAGGTGGCTCTCTGGTTTCTCTGCCAAAAGATATGATACCTAATGGTTCAGTTTTGGTCTGTGCTATTGGCAGGCTAGGCACTCAGCAGTAGTGATTTCCAGTTCTGCTTTGAAGAGTGGATCTCCATGATGCTAAGCTCCTCCATAGCTTCCATCTTGCCGGCATGTACCCTGAGATGGCTGGAAAAAGAGGATACCTGCCAAAGAACATGTCACCTTGAATATCTGGATACTGAGAGCCTCTCTTGTGGTGTATGTCCTTTGGTGATCCCATGAGACACTCACTTCACAAAGGAATAGAGAAATTAGTGAATGGAGCACCGATATCCTTGTAAAATTGAGTGGGGGCTGCCTCTGTAGGCATGAGGTGATGGTGGAAGATGTTGACACTGTTATGGGGATGAAGGCATCCTGCAGTGGCAGAAGACAAGTAAAACCCAAAAAGCCAAACCTGTTGCCATGGAGTCGATTCCAATTCACAGTGACCCTATAGGACAGAGTAGAAACTGCCTCATAGAGTTTCCAAGCAGTGGCTGGTGGATTTGAACTGCTGACCTTTTGATTAGCAGCCAAGCGCTTAACCAGTGTGCCACCAGGGCTCCAGAGGCCAGTTACCAACGCCAAATTGCCAGAAATAAGGTATCAACAGAGTAGAGACGCTAAATAGAACCAGGGATACAATGGTAATGAGAATATTTGGACCTACAAGGATCTTTGATGGTGGCATAATTAACCATAGAAATGAAAGAGATGGGAAGCCGAGTAGACTATTACTTGGTCTTTATAATTGTAAAAAAATCCTGGTCTAGTAGAAAGAAATCTGACTTGACTTGTCACAGTAGAGTCATGGTCTCTTACCAGTTTCTGTGTTCTAAGCCAGTTCACAGACACTGAACTTTTTTTTTTCTATTTTGTTCCCTCTTGCATCTTCAATCTATGGTAGGGGCTCATAAGTACATTTTGAATGAATGGATAAAAAGGGATAGATGTAAGCAAAAAGCTGATAGGATTTGTGACTCAATTGCAAGAGCGAGTTAGAGACTTAACTTGAAGCCTTGATACTTAGGAAAATGGTGAGAGTATTAACAGAGATAGGAAATCAGGAAAGAGAATTTATTAGAGATGGTTAAAAAAAAACCGAACACGTTGCCATCGAGTCGATTCTGACACACTGCAACTCTGTAGGACAAAGTACAACTGCCTCATAGGGTTTCCAAGGAGCAGCTGGTGGATTTGAACTACTGACCTTTTGGTTAGCAGCCAAGCTCTTAACCACTATGCCAGCAGGGCTTTATTAGAGGTAGTAGGGAGTGCAAATGTAAGGAATTCAACTTTTAAAGCTGAATCTGAGAATCATTGCAAATCTTTCGTAAAGACTTCTAGGGATCAGACTCAGCATTGGCTTTTAAATGATTATCTAGATCAATAAGCTGCCCATTTGGGAGGGTGTTTTGGCCCTATCATACGACATGCAATAGAGACAGACTGCGATATGATAATCTTAGGCTGACGCCTCCCTCTGTCTCCCAGTTTCCTACCCCTGCATCATACTTATTACCTTCTGGACCTGTGCAGGTGGCTGAGCAGAGCAGTCAAACAGAAATGTTTACACAGGGAACTCTTCATTACCTCTGACAGACATATTTTAGCCCCACAGCTTCCAGCCCCAGTTCCTGGAAGGCTGCCCAGCATTGTTGCCAGATATCATTGCCATGGAAACCACAGTCCATCCCAGTAGGGTGAGACACACAGAAGGAAAGCAGTGTAACAACAGATTTTTTTGAGGCCCTGGTCCTTCTGATTTTACCTCTGATAAGACGGCACACATGTCCTGCTGGAGGCACAAGGTAAAGTGAACTGACTGGGGTTGTTAGTGCCTTTCAGGAACAGACTAACCAGGGAAAATTCCACTCAGAGAAACAGGGCCACACATTACTCTCCAAAGCATAAGAACGTTTTTCTTATTTTCCTCTAAATATAGAACTATTGTGACTGGCACTTATTTCATAAAAGAATGATATGAAACACATCTCTTGGGATTTTGACATTGTAAGGATACCTTTCAGTGAAAATGGCTTTTCTCTTCTAGCCATTAACTCATCCACACTATGATTACCTTGGTCCCCTCAGGCCTGGGGTGCCGGGAGAGGGATAGCATTAATGGACATTACTTAGCACAAAGATTTTGTTTCTCACCTGGAAGCCAGGGGATGCATCGTATTGTCTTGTCTTCATGAGCTGGGCAGCAGTTACAAAGGGGTACATACATGTGTTAACATTCTTGGAGATGTACACTGAAGACTTGTACGTATGACTATACACAAATTGTACCCCCGTAAAATATTGTTAGCATAAAAAAGGCAAATAAATTAATATTAATCATTCAAAGCAAAGTTTTTTTTTTTTTCTAATTTGCTCATTTTTTAAAAAGTAGATTTGAGGAGTGGCTTCCTACAATCACACAATTTTTATTTTGAAACTTCAATTAGAACATTTATAAAAATTACTTTCTCAGCATTACTAAGGGTCTTCACTGTGCTAAGGACTTAGGGAGCTGCACAAATACTTATTGAGCAGTTACTCCAGGACAAGATTTAATGTTCTTTCTTTTGGGCTGCCTGTTCCATCTGCCTTTTGTGTTTCCCACTGGGTATCATTTTCCCACCCGTAGTCAGGTGAATAGCGGTCCATTGGCCACATCCCTAGTCTGGTATCCAAATGTAGCATGTCACACAACTGCTCAGTCTAGCCCATGGTCCTGTCCTCACACTTGGAAAGAAACTCCAGTGATTTAATCATAAAATTCCAGATAAAATTCTGAGGCTGGTCAGTTGCTTCAGCAATTTTCTTGCTCATTCACTAGTTTCCTACTGTTTCCATCCTTGAGTTTATCCTCGCAATCTAAGGCAGAACACTCTTCACTCAGGTATCCTCCCAGAGCAAAGGCATTGCCAATCCTGCCCATTTCCTTTCTTTCCCTGGGCCCTTCTAAGTCTTATTCTGCTCCTGTCTGCATCTTTGTTCTTTAGTCAAGACTATGCATTAAGTGCTCATTAATTATTAAGTGCTCGTTAATTTTAGTTTATTATCTTTGATTGTCATGGTCATCTTCTCCTTTCCTCCTTCTTCTTCTTTTTATCCTCCTTGTCTTAATTATCCAGTGCTGCTATAACAGAAATACCACAAGTGGATGGCTTTAACAAACAAACTTATTCTCTCACAGTCTAGGAGGCTAGAAGTCTGAATTCAGAGTGCCAGCTTCAGAGAAGGCTTTCTGTCTTTGTTGGCTCTGGGAAGAGGTCCTTATTATCAATCCTCCCTGGTCTAGGAGCTTCTCAATGCAGGGACCCTGGGTCCAAAGGACATGCTATTCTACTGGCTCTTGTTTCATGATGGTATGAGGTCCCCTGTCTCTCTCCTCACTTCTCTCTTTTATATTTCAAAAGAGATTGACTTAAGATACAACCTAATCTTGTAGATTGAATACTACCTCATTAACATAACTGTCTCTAATCCTGCCTCATTAACATCATAGAGGTAGGATTTACAACACAGAGGACAATCACATCAAATGACAAAATGGTGGACAATCACACAATACTAGTAAGCATGGCCTAGCCAAGTTGACACACATTTTTGGGGAACACAATTCAATCCATAACAGGGGCCCTGGTAGTGCAGTGGTTAAGCGCTTGGCTACTAACCAAAAGATCAGTGGTTTGAACCCACCAGTGTCTCCATGGGAGAAAGATGTAGCAGTCTGCTTCTGTAAAGATTTACAGCCTTGGAAACCCTATGGGGGCAGTTCTACTCTGTCCTATAGGTGGAATTGACTCAATGGCAATGAGTTTGGTTTTTGGTTTGGTGGTAGAGGAGAAAGGTCAGGAGAAAGGATCTGCATTATCCTAGTTTCCCTATTTGCTTTCATACCATTTTTCTACAGCTTTCCATGGCAATTCTTATGAAACTGTATAAATTAGAATTCCCTTATTCATCCAGGGAATCCCTAGGTGTTGCAAACAGTTAATGTGCTCAGCTGCTAACTGAAAGGTTGGAGGTTCAAGTCCACCAGAAGCACCTTAGAAGAAATTCCTGGTGATCTACTTCTAAAAAATTGGCCATTGAAAACCTTATGGAGCACAGTTCTATTCTGCCACATATGGAGTCACCATGAGTCGGAACTGACTCCATGGCAACTAGATTTTTTTTACTCATCCAGAACTTCACCTGCAGGCTGGCAAAGCTTTCCACTTATTTCCTGAGGTCTATAGCGCCTTTCCTGCAGGCTACCTCTTCTCTTCAGGCTACCTCTTCTCTTCAGGTCATTATATGGGGCAACTTCAATGTCCTTGATGACCTATTTGGCAACTGAATATGCGCATACTACCTTCCATCAGGAATGTTTGTATATCCTCTTTTATCAAGAATGTAAATTTCTGTAAGGCAGGAACCTAATTCTATTTCTTATATATCTGTAGTCCTTTAAGTCCTTAGCATATAACTTGCATATAGAGGGAACTCTAGAATGCAGCTTCTAAAGGACAGGGATCTTTGTTTTTATCACCGATATGCTTACCACATAGTGGGCACTCAATGAATATTTGCTAAATGACAGTGTTTGTATTCTAAAATGTTTGAACACTGAGTTCCTTGATACCATTTTTTATAAAGGCTTTTGCCGCCTCACTGATTTTAAATATCTCCTCTACCAAGGAACTTAGTACTTAAAATTCCATTATAAAGTCATTTCTTTTGGGAAATACTTACAAATGCAAATACTGTGGATTTCTGGTTCCAGTGGAAGCATGGCAACAGCTTAGTTCTAAATCTTCCGGCTTTTCCTCCTGGAAACCACACAGATAAGTGAGAGGAATAAAAGTAAAACCTACAGACTACATTTGTTAGTGAAAGTAGGAGTCAGAGAAAACCTTGCAAATTCCATATTAGAAATACGTTTCACTAAAGACAGGTCCAGATCTAAAGCCTGAGCAGAAAGTCACAGCAGTGCTCTGGGAGAGAATGGGGAGCGAAGAAGAGTGTCTATAGGTGTCAGAGCTCAGAAATGTCCAGCACAGGTTCAATTTCAGAAGGAAAGATCTGTACCATGGGAGAGAATCATAGGCAGGGATGAGACCAAACAGGACTCCAGCTCTGGGGGAGACAGAGAGAGATCAGGACTCCCAGGTGGATTATCCATGAAAGTTCCAGCAAAATCCTTGTTCTAAGACAATCTTTAAATATGAATGGCAAAAGGCTGTTCCTTGGTGATGGCAGTCTCTGAGGCAGCCTGTGTAAAAACAGGGAAAACCCAAGAATGGCAAGAGGTGCCCTCTTGAACCTGGTTAGGTTTTGAGCATCTAAGGAGGCATGTCTGCACATAGCAGCAATGTATTAAGGAAATAGTTTGTCATTGTGGAACTGGGTAGGAGACCATGAGCTGTAATATTTTGAAAGCTACATTACTGGCCCTTCCAACCCCACTCCACAATATCTTCTTGCTAATAACCAGGAAAATCCAGCTCCTTAAAATGTAAGTAACAAAAAAAAAAATTAAAATTATCTATTTGAAGATACTATCAGTAAAAAGGCAGAAATGAAGTTGTTTCAGAAAGATGTTGCCATACGTATCAAATCACTGGGATAAAGATGGATTTTTTAATAAATGGCACTGGGACAACTGGGTAGCCATTTGAAAAAAGATAAAATTAGATGCATATCTCACACCATACACAAGAATAAACTGCAAATGGATGTAGGATCTGTTATGGATTGAATTGCATACCGCAAAAATATGTGTTGTAAATCCTAACCCCTATACTTGTGGTTATAATTCTATTTGGGAATGGGTTTTCTTTGTTACGTTAATGAGACAGGATTAGTGTAGGGTGTGTCCTAAATCAAGCTCTTTTGAGATCTAAAAGAGCAGATTAAACAAGGAAGCAAGCAAGCAGAGTTGGGGAAAGATAGTTGCCATACCACATGAAGATCGCCAAGGAACCGAGGAATAGAAGCTCAAAAGACACAACGACCTTCCCCCAGAGCTGACACAGAGAGAGCCTTCCTCTAAGGCCAGTGCCCTGAATTCAGACTGACAGCCTCCTCAACTATGAGAAAATAAATTTCTATTTGTTAAAGCCACATACTTGTGGTATTTTTGTTATAGCAGCGCTAGATAACTGAGGATCTAAATGTACAATTGAAACCATACACGTGTTAGAAGAAAATATGTGTAGATTCCTCTTTAACTTTGGCATAGGGAAAGGCTTTCTACTCATAACTTAGAATCCAGCGGCAATAAAAATTGAAGAATTTGACTACCTAAAAATAAAAAGTAAGAGCATGACAAAAAACACAATAAATAAAGCCAAAGACAACTGACAGACCAGGAGAAAATATTTGCAATATGTAACAAAGACAAAGGCCTAATATCACTAATATATAAAATACTCTTAAAAATTGAGGGACAAAGGACCAAAAACTCAATAGAAACATGGGGAAAATACATAAACAGACAATTCACATAGGCATACAAATAGTAAGTAAAATGACCTCCAGTCATGAAAAAATTGTTCAAACTCACTTAGAATGAGGGAAATGCAAATTAAAATAACACCAAAATGCTATTTCTCAACTATCAGAATGGCAAAAAATTAAAAAATATGACAACACATCTTACTGGCAAGGCTGTGGGAGAACAGGCACTCTCATACATTGCTGGTAGCAATGCAAGTTGGTACAACTCTTCCGTAGGAAAATGTAGCAACAACTGGTAAAACTACATATACACTTACTGTCCAACTCAGCAATCCTTGTTTTAGCAATTGACTAGGAAATACTTATGTACAAGGTTATTCACTGTAATATTGTTTGTAATTGCAAAATATTGGAAACAACCTAAATGCCTATATTTAGGACAGTGGTACTCATACAGTGAAGAACTATGCAGCTCTAAAAAAGAATCAAGAAATGCTCTATAAACTGATATGGAGTGATTTCCAGCACATATTCACCAGCAAAATAAATAGTAATATTATGAGATTTTTAACCCGTAGAATAAAATAGATCCCATGAGTCCATACTGATAAAAATAATGAATCTAATAAAGAATCATAAGTCTACATTTTTTTTTCCTGGAACAAGGGGTATCATTGCTTATGTCAGATGGATCTTGGCTGAAAGCATAAAATACCAGAAAGATGTTTACCTGTATTTTATTGACTATGCAAAGGCATTCGATTATGTGGATCATAACAAATTATGGATGACATTGTGAAGAATGGGAATTCAAGAATACTTTATTGTGCTCATGAGGAACCTGTACATAGACCAAGAAGCAGTTGTTCAAACAGAACAAGGGGATACTGCATGGTTTAAAATTAGGAAAGGCGTGGGTCAGGGTTATATCATTTCACTATACTTATTCAATTTGTGTGCTGAGGAAGTAATCTGAGAAGCTGGACTAATGAAGAAGAACATGGCATCAAGAGAAAATGTTGAAGTTGTCAAGGATTTCAGTTTACTTGGATCCACAATCAACGTCCGCGGAAGCAGCAGTCAAGAAATCAAACAGGCAGTTCTGCTGCAAAGACCTCATTAAAATGTTAAAAAACACAGACGTCACTTTGAGGACTAAGGTGCACCTGATTGAAGCCATGGTATTTTCAGTCACCTCATATTCATGCAAAATCTGGACGATGAATAAAGAAGAATGAAGAAGAACTGGTGCCTTTAAATTATGGTGTTGGCAAAGAATATCGAATATACCATGGACTGCCAGAAGAACGAACAAATCTGTCTTGGAAGAAGTACAGACAGAATGCTACTTAGAAGCAAGGATGGTGAGACTTCTCTCATGTACTTTGGACGTGTTATCAGGAGGAACTAGTCCCTGGAGAAGGACATCATGCTTGGTAAAATAGAGAGTCAGCGAAAAAAAGGAAGACCCTCAACGAGATGGATTGACACAGTGGCTGCAACAATGAACTCAAACATAGCAGCGATTGTGAGGATGGCACAAGAGTGGACAGTGTTTTGTTCTGTTGTACATAGGGTCACTGCGAGTCGGACCAGATTCAATGGCATCTAACAACAACAAAAAGAAAAGTATCTATAGATACACTATCTTTTCTGTAAGAAAGAAATTGATATAAGAAAATGCATAGAAATTTGCTAATATGTGCAAAGAAAAATCAGGAAGGCTGAACCAGAAACTAACAAGACTGGTATCTACAGGAATGGGTGGAAAAGGTTCAGAAAGAAGGGGAGAATAGGAACAGTGTAGCAGGAAAGAGGAGGAGGGAATGACACTTTTGTGAGTATATCTTTTTGTATAGTTCGGACTCTTCAAATCATACTATTATTTCACACAGCTAAAAAGCAATCAAACAAAACGATCAGGTTGTGAGGGGAACCCAGAATGGAATACAAATACTAACAAAGGAACCTATTATATAACAAATGGACAGCTTAACCACACTTAGGGAGAAAAGAGCTAATCTAAGTAAGTGTGAAAAACAGGATCTTGATTGGATACTCTTGTTACTGCAAATCGGGATCTGAGTCGCCTGCCGCAAAAGCCAATACTTAGACAAGGGTGAGGTGAGCAGCAAGAGGGTTTTATTGTCTATCAATATACAGGAGACAGAGGGGAATGAGCTCCTCAGAAAGACCTGTCTCCCCGAATAGAGACTGGCTGAAGGTTTTATATGGATGAGATTACAGTTTCCCTTCGCGGTAGTCACAGTTTGCACATCCCAGATGATCTAACTTCTTACTGGCAATCCTTGAAGGTTATCTGGCGCCATTAGTCACGATTGTCATGTCGCAGATGAGTTAATCCTAGTCCTTGAGGGCTATCAATTTGTTCTGCCACCCTCCAGGGGGAAACTTTTAGTTAATCCTACTGGAATAGGAGGAGAGAGAAAGAAGAAGAAAAACAGAAAACATCATGAGGAAAAGTGGGGGCTAGTAATGCTGGGAAGAATGGTGGTAATTGAGCTTATGCAGCCTGTACCACTCTGAGACTAAAGACAAAAAGAGCTGTACAGGAATACTGTAATTTAGAGAGTAAATATCTGCTAGCAACTCTGCATATACTAGAATTGAATAAATAAACAAATAGATAAGTCGATAAACAGAGCCAGTTTTCTCTGTTGGAGAAAAAATTATCAATAAGGAGGAAGGCTAAACTGAACCTTGTGGTGTTAGCTTGCAAACAGAGGTTTCAGTCTACACTCGTTGTTTTTAATATGTATACAGACGTATAAACACATAAATATAGATATGTGTGTGGGCAGTGACCTCTTTATAAAAATTCAGAGACCAATGATATTTTCTGATGAATTTATCTTGGGTAAAAATAGTAAAGCTGAACTATGAAATACCAATGAACTTTCTGGGAGCGATCAATATTACAGACTGCTTCATTTTAAGCTGCTCACATTTCCTCTGATGGTACTGATACAAA
Organism: Dugong dugon; assembly: GCA_030035585.1. Lineage (NCBI taxonomy): Eukaryota > Metazoa > Chordata > Mammalia > Sirenia > Dugongidae > Dugong > Dugong dugon. The sequence goes on from CM057465.1 coordinate 157,955,558, forward strand.
ACATGCCTGGCAAATGCTGTACTGTTTCATTTAAAAATTGTGTATAGTATGTCACTATACATACATATATTTCCTAGATCTGTGTGCTGAGAGGACCTAGAAGCACTGACATCGAGCTCCCAGATCTTGTTCCTAAACATCATTCGCTAATAAAAGGAAGCAGGGCTTCTTGGAGAGGCGGTTGATTCCTGGGCTGGAGCATGGAATGTCTTGTGTACTGGAAATAAGGAAATGCTCAAAAAAGATGGGGCAAGGCTTGTTGAAAGAACACAGGAGCCAGCCTGAAGCAGCTCCTAATGGCCAAAGCTGAAACAATTTTCACAACAAAATAAATAATAATAGTAGGAGGTTTTAACCCAGAGAATAAAATAGATACCTAAGAGTCCCTGCTGCTAAAAATAATGAACCTAATAAAGAATCGTAAGGTTACATTGCTTGGATTTTCCCATCTTGAGTAACAGTCTTTTCTTCCAATGATACACTTTATGTTGTTTCATTTGAGTATTCCTCATGGAGCCGAGCTTTACGTTTTTCACATAGGTGCTCAATAATTATTTATTAGTGAACGAAAATGGGCATTTATAGAGTTGGACTTGCAGGGGAAATAGTAAGGAAACTTAGCTGCTTGAAATCTGACCTCAGGTACTTTCACCTCTTTTTTTCCCTCTTTTCAACTTAAAGTAGTGGCATCTTTATAAAATTTAGAAGGCCAAGTATATTTTCTGATGGATTATACACACCTGTGGTAAAAATAGTACAGGTAAACCATGAATTATCAACAAACTTTCAGTGAATGATCGGCATTAGGGGCTGCTTCATTTTAAGGGGAGGCCTGGTGGCACAGTGGTTAAAGACCTTGGCTGCTAACCAAAAGGCCAGAGGTTCAAATTCATTCCTTGGAAACCCTATGGGGCAGTCCTACTCTGTCCTATAGGGTCGCTGTGAGTTGGAGTCAAGGTTTTGATTTTAAGGTGCTGAGTTTCCCCTGATGCTAATAATACTAAACAGCCTGCTAAACACTGTACCGTCTCATTTAAAAATCCCACCGTTGTTTTTAAAATGTAACGTGAGGGATTTATTTACATTCCTTTGCCCTTCCTCGAATTATTTGACTGCAGTGGTGGCCTCTCTTCACCAGCCTGGCTTGAACTCTACAGGACTGTGGATGATTAGAGACGCACTATCTCTGCAAACCACACAGGCAGCAGTATAAAAGCTCTCAGAATAGTGCCTTTCAAAGTCTCTTGTCTCTTAGGGTTCGTTTTTCATCTTTCCTTCATCAGATAGGAGTGAATAATCCAGATACCACCTTTGGTTAGATTTCTGTGGAACGCCATTCTAATACCTACCTCCTGTTAGACTTCCTTCTGAGAGGCACATGTGAAGTCAACATCTGGAGAGGTGTGATACGTGAAAGCTCACCTTTTGAAATGAGATGGACACAAGATTCTTCAAGTCTCCTTGTTAGTGAAGGCCATTAGATATCGACTGGCCAGAATACTTTGGTTTTGCCAGTTTCAGGTGGTATTGGGTTTTATAAATGTAACCTTGAAAAAATTTTTGCACAACTGCAAGGGATAATGCATTTTCCTTTATAAAATAGCCCAAAGCTTTGAAACAGTGATAAATCATCTGAGAGCATTAGCAGGTTTGAAAAGCAACATTTATTAGCTAACACAGCCATTTCTTTTCCCACCTGGATTTTCTCTCAAAAAAAATTTATAGCCATGTCTCTCTGACTGAAATATCTCCCATTACACAACTGGATTGAACATATAGTCAATCCATTGTTTTGCCTGTCTTAATAACTAAACTGAATTGACCAGATTGTTGATCCCATTGATTGTGAAGAAATCTTTTAAGTTGCCTGGAAAAAAAAAATTAGGCCAGAAACCATCTGACTCAGTGACCACGCAGAAATATGGCTTGAGTCCTTTGCAGACTCACTTTCTGTCTTTTCTGATATACCTGATTTGGAATGTCATTTTTTTTTCCCTGAAAGGGTAACAGCTTTAATGACAACAAAATGCTTTACTTCTCTGAAAGTTTTATACATTTTTTTTGATCCAGGTTCTGGGTCACAAAAGTCAGGAGTTTCAAACTTTTCTTACAAAATAAAAATAATGTATTCCTTTTTGATTGGGGAAAAAATGCAGAAGCAATTCCTAATTACTCCTGATTCCAGCATTGACTTCTGCCTAAGCCTTAATATTTTATCTAACCATGTATATTTTGTACGTGTGTAGTTTGAAACTCTGCTCCTGGCAATAGGAAAATTTCTGAAGATTCCGGGAATCAAGGAATATATCCCTTAGACATTTCTGTTTCAGAGAAAGAAGGAAATAATATTTTGTTTATTACTGAATAAACCAAGAAGAGGGTTTAAAATCAGTTAACTCATCATGGTTCTTAAACTAGGTGTAATTAAGGGTATGATTGCATTTTTGATATTTGACCGCCGGCAGCTCTCAAGCTCCATGCCTTTCTCTTCTCTTTTTGCTCCATGGACCTTCTCCCCTTCTTCCTCCCCTTCCCTCCGCATACCTTCCCCCAGTTAAAATAGTTAATCAAGCCTATTATAGGTTGAAACAAGAACTGTAAGAGTTAAGACCCTTCATACAAGTCACACTGAAGGGAAGACTCATTGTTTCTACTATTGCCTTCCCCTTTAATAGCCCGATTTGGCCAGGCTCAAACTTGATAAAAAAGAATGGCATCTAACAGTGTGTTACTGCAACTTTAATTGTGATGGTGACCCCCAGTTAAGGACCCCATACTCAATGGTATTGAAATTACTGACTCCATCCAATCGGCAACTGGAAAATATTTTGCTATTGTAGATTTGACTAACGCTTGTTTCAACAGCCTCTCAGCTAGTTTGCCTTCACTTTTGAAGGGACATGATATACCCTTACCTGGCCACCCAGAGGGTATCTCAACAGCCCTGCATTGCATGCAATCTTTGCAGGGAAGCTCTCAACAGGATCCAACTTTCTCTAGGAGCACAGGTATGACATCACACTGATAACGCTCTCCTCCCAGGAGAATCATTTAACACGTTTATTCAGGACCTACAAATACCAATAGTTGGAACCCTGGTGGCACAGTGGTTAAGAGCTACAGCTGATAACCAAAAGGTGGGCAGTTCAAATCCACCAGGCACTCCTTGGAAACCCTACGGGGCAATTTTATTCTGTCCAATAGAGTCACTATGAATTGACATAGACTCAATGGCAATGGTTTTTTTTTTTGTTTTCTCTACAACTGCCAAAATGTGGAAACAACCCAAATGTACATCTGTAGATACCCAAAATATAAATTAAGATACATAATGTCTCTGCACATACTAAAGCAACAATACAATGCCTCATCAGAACACTTCTTACCTCCTTCGAAGTTCTAGACATTATTGATGATGACAAAGTGCAGCTTGCATGCTGCTGTGATGCTGGAAGCTATGCCATTGGCATTTCAAATTCCAGCAGCGTCACCCATGGTGGACAGGTTTCAGCAGAGCTTCCAGACTAAGATAGACTAGGAAGAAAGTTCTGGCAATCTATTTCTGAAAATTAGCCAATGAAAACCCTATGGATCACAGCATAATTTTATCCATATAATGCTGGAAGATGATCCCTGTAGGTTGGAAGTCACTACACAATGGCTGCAACAATGGACTCAGTCATGTCAGTGATCACGCAGTAGGCACCGGATTGGGCAATGTTTCACTGTGTTGTGTAGAGGGTCATCATGAGTTGGAGGTAGAAATTAACAATAACAACAAAGATGTCTATGTTCTAGTTCCTAGAACTTAACTCGTGAATATGTAACCTTACATGGTGAAAGGGACATTGCAGATATGATTAAATTAAGGATCTTGAGATGGAGAGATTATCCTGGATTATCCAGGTAGGTCTAATGTCATCACAAGGTCCTTCAAAGAGTCAGAGGGAAGGAGATGTGATGAGGGAAGCAGAGAGAGATCTGATGATGCTACACTGCTGGCTTTGAAGATGGAGGACGGGGACTATGAGTCAAGGAATGCAGGTGACCACTAGAAGCTGGAGGGCCAAGGAAACTGATTCTCCCTTAGAGCCTCTAAAAGGAACCAGCCCTGCCGACGCCTTCACTTTAGCTCAGTGAGACGGATTTTGGACTTATGACCTCCAGAATTGTAAGATAATGAATTTGTGTTGTTGTAAGCCACTAAATTTGCAGTAATTTGCTCCAGCAGCAATACAAAAAAAAAAAAAGGCACTCACTTCACTTCTCAAAATACACAACACTGGTCTCTTGAGCAAGGCATTCAATAAGACTTCTACCTCCCTTTCCAACCTCAGGTGGCAGGTCTCCTAGAGCACCGTAATGGCTTACTTAAACCTGTTCCAATTCAATTAAATGAGACATAACATATTTCCATCTTTGATCAACCATCAGGGGTGAATTTTAATGAAGAGTCTGATTCCATTTTTGATGTTAAATTGCTGACAGCTTCTAAGCCTCATATCTTTTTCTTCCCCTCTTGTTCCAAATCAGGACAAGCCTAAACAAAAGTCTCTACTCTTCCTCCTTTGGGCCAGCTGGAAATCCCACTTGCTACATAGCCTTTTTCTGATCATCCAGCTGTTAGGGGACCCTATGGGGATGAAGACACCTAATTAATTAGTACTCCACCGGTTATCAGGCCACTCCCAGTCACCTCATCACCACCTCACTCACTTACGCTAAATTGTTTTGTAGACCCTTTGCAAAGCCCCTGACGGGTCCACATCTAACTAGCTTAGAGCTGCCAGACACGCGCAGAACAAAGACGACCGTCAGATGACCCCGGGCCACCAAGCATCCTCAATAACACAAGAGAACTCATGTCAAGCAATGAAAAGATTCATGTCAAGGAACCAAAATCACCAGACATATGTCACCTGCAGTAGCCGAGCCCATTTCAAAAGCGAAGAGTCCGTTGGCCACTTCCATGCCAATTCTTAGCCCCGCCCCCAGTGAATAATCAATAGAAACTATGAATAGGTAGAACTTCCTGATCCTGCCCACCTGCCTTCTACCACGCCTATATGAATATGTATAATTCTCCAAACCTATAAAATGAAAGTGCTTCCTCAAATTGAGGAGCTCCATCTGTGGTCAATACTTCTGAGTTCACGCTGGCTAGCCTGTGAAAGAAACGCTTTCTTCCTCTCAAAAACAGCGTCTGAGAGTTTAGCTTCTTGCATGTTGGGTGCAGACCCATTGGTCTGGTTTCACAATCTTCAACTTAAAGAAATGTCTCTTTTCTCTGTCCTCCTTGGTGGTTCTTACCTGTACTATTTACTTGGCAATTATTCGTGCATTTCCTTCTAATTCATAAATCTTTTGGATTCTTTAGCTTACAAAAGGTTTTAAACCTTGTATCCCCATCCTGAATAAAGGCTTATTGAAGACAAGGACTACCTCTTAAGTTTCTTTTTATCCTCCACATGACCTATTAGAGTGGCTTCCAACAGTAGTTGCTCAATAAATATATGTTGAACCAATCAATGTTGATTGAATGTTGGCTTATTGGATACTTTAAAAAAGATACCTGAGTTTCAAAAACCCTCTGGTGAGTATCAGTGAGTGTGACTGCTGAAGGCTATTAGTATTTAGAGATGCGTATGTACAGAGTTAATTCAATCCAAAATATATGTATTGAATATGTGCTATGTTCTAGGTAGTACGGTACGTTTGGAAAATGCAAAGATCACTAAGAAAAGGTCATGAACATCAATAACCTCACAAAGTAATAGACAGGGACACAAAAACATGACATTAAGTGACAGGATAAGGGGACATACTCAGATATTTTCAAATAAAACAAAAACTCTGAAGGAGAGATATGATAAAGTTTGTTTTATCATCAAAACACCTAAGTAAGAAGATTCAACTAAACAATTGCCTGGTAGATAATAGATTATGCTACCCATTATTTCAGTTTTTTACTTTGTATCCCAATGTTTTATTTTTGTGTATAGATTCTGTCTCACTCAACTGCTAGGTATTGCTGTTGTTAGGTGCCATCGAATCAGTTCCGACTCATAGTGACCTTATGTACAACAGAACAAAACACTGCCCGGTCCTGTGCCATCCTTACAATTGTTGTTATGCTTTGAGCCCATTGTTGCAGCCACTGTGTCAATCCATTTTGTTGAAGGTCTTCCTCTTTTTTGCTGACCCTCTGCTTTACCAAGCACAATGTCCTTCTCCAGAGACTGATCTCTCCTGATAACAGGTCCAAATTATGTAAGACGTAGTCTCACCATCCTTGCTTCTAAGGAGCATTCTGGCTGTACTTCTTCCAAGACAGATTTGTTCATTCTTTTGGCAGTCCATGATATATTCAATATTCTTCGCCAGCACTACAATTCAAAGGCATCAGTTCTTCTTCAGTTTTCCTTATTCATCGTCCAGTTTTCAAATGCATATGACGCAATTGAAAACACCATGGCTTGGGTCAGGCACACCTTAATCTTCAAGGTAACATCTTTGCTTTTTACCACTTTAAAGAGGTCTTTTGCAGCAGATTTGCCCAATGCAATGCATCTTTTGATTTCCTGACTGCTGCTTTCATTGGCATTGATTGTGTATCCAAGTAAAACGAAATCCTTGACAACTTCCATCTTTCTCACATCATGATGTTGCTTATTGGTCCAGTTGTGAGGATTTTTGTTTTCTTTATGCTGAGGTATAATCTGTACTGAAGGCTGTGGTCTTTGACCTTCATCAGTAAGTGCTTCAAGTCCTCTTCACTTTTCAGCAAGCCAGGTTGTGTCATCTGCATAACAAAGTTTGTTAATGAGTCTTCCTCCAATCCTGATGCTTCCTTCTTCTTCCTATAGTCCAACTTCTCGGATTATTTGCTCAACATACAGACTGAACAGGTATAGTGAAAGGATACAACTCTAAAGCACACCTTTCCTAACTTTAAACCACGCAGTATCCCCTTGTTCTGTTCGAATGACTGCCTCTTGATCTGTGTACAGATCTTGATCTCTGTACAGGTTCCTCATGAGCACAGGAAGTGTTCCGGAATTCCCATTCTTCTCAATGTTATCCACAATTTGTTATGATCACACAGTCAGACGCCTTTGCATAGTTAATAAAACACGAGTAAACATCTTTCTGGCATTCTCTGCTTTCAGCCAGGATCCATCTGATGTCAGCTATGATATCTCTGGTTCCATGTCCTCTTCTGAATGAGGCTTGAATTTCTGACAGTTCCCTGTCAATATACTGCTGCAGCCACTTTTGAATGATCTTCAGCAAAATTTTACTTGTGTATGATATTAATAATATTTTTCAATAATTCATGCATTCGGTTGGATCACCTTTCTCAGGAATAGGCATAAATATGGATCTCTTCCAGTTGGTTAGCCAACGGAAGCTGTCTTCCAAATTTCTTGGCATAGATGAGTGAGCACTTCCAGTGCTGCATCAGTTTGTTGAAACATCTCAGTTGGTATTCCATCAATTCCTGGAGCCTTGTTTTTCACCAATGCTTTCAGTGCAGCTTGGACTTCTTCCTTCGGTACCATTGGTTCCTGATCAAATGCTACCTCCTGAAATGGTTGAACATTGACCAATTCTTTTTGGTATAGTGACTCTGTATTCCTTCCATTGTCTTTTGATGCTTCCTGCATTGTTTAATACTTTCCCCGTAGACTCCTTCAGTATTGCAACTTGAGGCATGAATTTTTTCTTCAGATTTTTCAGCTTGAGAAATACCGAGTGTGTTCTTCCCTTTTCGTTTTCTACCTCCAGCTCTTTGCACATCATTATAATATTTTACTTCGTCTTCTTGAGCTACCCTTTGAAATTTTCTGTTCATCTCATTTACTTCATCATTTCTTCCTTTTGCTTTAGCTACTTGACATTCAAGAGCAACCTTCAGAGTCTCTTCTGACATCCATTTTCGTCTTTTCTTTCTTTCCTGTCTTTTTAACAACCTCTTGCTCTCTTTATGTATGATGTCCTTGATGCCATCCCACAACTCATCTGGTTTTCTTTGGTTATTAGTGTTCAATGTGTCAAACCTATTCTTGAGATGGTCTCTAAATTCAGGTGGGATATACTCAAGGTCATACTTTGGCTTTCGTGGACTTGTTCTAATTTTCTTCAATTTCCGCTTGAACTTGCATATAAGCAATTGATGGTCTGTTCCGCCGTCAGCCCCTGGCCTTGTTCTGACTGATGATACTGAGCTTTTCCATTGTCTCTTTGCACAGATGTAGTCAATTTGATTCCTGTGTATTCCATCTGGGGAGGTCCACGTATATAGTTGCTGTTTATGTTGGTGAAAAAAATTATTTGCAATGAAGAAGTTGTTGATTTTGCAAAATTCTATCATGGGATCTCGGGCATTGTTTCTATTGCCAAGGCCATAATTTCCAATTACTGATCCTTCTTTGTTTACAGCTTTTGCATTCCAATCACCAGTAATTATCAATGTATCCTGATTGCATGTTTGATCAATTTCAGACTGCAGAGGCTGGTAAAAATTTTCAATTTCTTCATCTTTGGCCACACTGGTTGGAGCGTAAATTTGAATATAAGTCATATTAACTGGTCGTCCTTGTAGGCATATGGTTACTATCCTATCACTGACAGTGTTGCAACTTTAGGATAGATCTTGAAATGTTCTTTTTGACAACGTATGCAACACCATTCCTCTTCAAGCTGTTATTCCCAGCATAGTAGACCATATGATTGTCTGATTCAAAATGGCCAATACCAGTCCATTTCAGCTCACTAATGCCTAGGATATTGATGTTTATGCGTTCCATTTCATTTTTGATAATTTCCAATTTTCCTAGATTCATACTTTGTACATTCCACGTTCCAATTATAAATGTATGTTACAGCTGTTTCTTCTCATGTTGAGTCGTGCCACATCAGCAAATGAAAGTCCCGAAAGCTTGACTCCATCCACATCATCAAGATTGACTCTGCTTTGAGAAGGCAGCTCTTCCCCAGTCATATTTTGAGTGCCTTCCAACCTGAAGGACTCTCCTTCTGGCACTATATCAGACAATGTTCTGCTGCTACTCATAAGGTTTTCACTGGCTAACTCTTTTCAGAAGTAGCCCACCAAGTCTTTCTTCCTAGTCTGTCTTAGTCTGGAAGCTCAGCTGAAACTTATCTTCCGTGGACGACACTGCTGGTATTTGAATACTGGTGGCATAGCTTCCAGCATCACAGCAACATATAGCCCCCACAATACAACAAACTGACAGATGCGTGAACTGCTAGGTAGGATTAGGGTTTTATAAACAAACACATTTTGTTAGAAGGTTGAATTTTTCTACTGGGACTTACGCTTTATTTTATTTATTTATTTATTTTCTGAGTCTATTCCATTAAATGCTTATGGAATACAGTATAAGAAGGTGAAGGTGAAGGAGGAAAAGGAGAAAAAGACGATGATGAAGAAGAAAGTCAGAGTCAAACATCCAACAAGTTGAAACCCATTTTTTTTTAAATTTCAGTGGTAGAGAGGTAAATAATTTTCCAGAAAATATATGCTAATAAGGAAGGACATTTTTAGAATTTTTTTTTTTTTTCTACCATTACTTACTATGTTTAGATGGACTGTTTTTTGGAATTCCCTTGACATATGACTCTGGTAATTAAATGAGATATATAATCCTCAAAAGATCAGCTTCAGAGTGAGGGTGTTAACGTGAAGCATCACTAATTACTAAGTCCAGTTATTGATTGCATTGAGTTGTACATGGACTAATATTGTTTGCATTGAAGATGAGATGGATATGTTTAACCAGAACAAAGGGCACACAGGTACATTTTTGTTTTGTGACCCATGATTAATTTTTAGACGGACACTAAGTAAATTGCTGCCAGAGTTCTTATTTTTCTGTGGAGGAGGGCATGTTTTTTTCCTTCACTTTTTTTTTACATCCAATTTTCTTCTTATAATCCAAGGGTGCTTATGTGGGAGAAACTGCTGCTTTGGTAAGGGAAACATATGTTTTCAAAACTAAAGCCTATGCATTTTTTTATTAAAAAAGTGCTTTTTTACAGCTGCAGCATAATCTGCAGATGGAGCAGCTGATATGGCCATCTTGCTGGTTGTTAAAGAGTTTATTCTACATTAAATTGACTCCCCAGGGCTGCGTTTTTCAGTGCTGTTACGACCACCAACCTTTCTTATTGAGAAGGTCAATAGGCCTGATAGGAAGTCTTGTAAATCAACTCGGTGCTTCTGTAATATCTAATGTGTCCCAGTTCACATGCTTTTAAAAATTATAAACCACAGCACATAATGTATATCAACCAAATAAGTCAGTTGCTATAAAAATAGATTTTCTTTTAGTTCTGGACAGATTCATCCCATTGCATTTCACAGGTTTTAAGTGTTTTTAGCTTGATAGGCAGGATTTCCTTCGATAGTCAGGTATCAAAGAGCTGGAATGCCATCTGTTTTAAATACTTTATGATCACAAAGTCTTAAAAATAGCTTCCTGAAATTCTAAAGAAAGTAGATCCAAAACAATAAATGTTTGTTAACAACTGTGTTACTTAATTAATGAAAAATACTTAAGTTATCTTTTGATTGTAGGAAGGGGAATGGACAATAAGAACCATAAGAAAAGGTGACTTGCCATCCGTGGCACCGCCTCAGGCTAAGTAATATCTAATGTATGGATTCTTTACATGGGGTGTGAAGGGCAATCCCATCAGCTCTTTTAAGGAATTTCCATGCTTTTCTCCCCCTGGTCTGTTAGGATGACTGGTTCTGCATGTGTATCTTTTATAAGTAGGTCAGAATAAATCTGATACTTGTACAAACATGGGCCATTGAATGGATTGCTAGCGTTAACTCGTCTACTTCTTTACAATTTCTTTTTTGTTTTTAGCTGACTGAACATCGAAAAAGGCTGCATCAAATTTGTGGCATTGCTAACAGTTTTCTACATGCTTTTCCAGCCAGTGTGCCTTGGATGACCTTTTTTGTTTCTTTTCTTCCTCAGAGTACTTTGGGTTTTGCGTTCAATAGATATACATATACATATATATCATATATATGTGTGTGTGTGTATATATATATATAGATAGCTAGATAAAGCTAGAAACATAGTAAGCCTTGCTCCCTGGCCCTACAGGATGCAAATAAAAAGAGACGTTAGGATTCACACCAAAATTACATAGAGTAGACCCAGGTCTGGGAACAAAAGGCAGAGATTCTGGTCCTAATACCGTCGCTGACTAAGTGTGTTAATACGGGCAAGGCTTTTAATTTTGAAAATATTTTTCTAAAAAAAAAATGATGATTACACCTCACAACGTTCATCTCACACCCTGAATCTTGGTCGAGATTCAGTCAGGAAAACATAAGCCAGTCTATGTCTTTCAATTACAAAAGGTTTTAATAAGGAAAGTGAAGTCTTGTGCAATGTTTGGAAAGGCTGAGGGACAAAGGTCAGGGAAGCTGTTAACAAGATGATCAGCTGAAACGCTGAAGAAGGCAATTCTTAAGAACTTCTCTGGAAGCTGCTTAGAAGCAGCTGTTTCTGGAGAATAGGGGCTTCTCTTGTGCCTTTCAAATCCCATGTAAATGCCTCTCATTAGCAGATGCTAACTTGTAACTGCCCTGAGGGCAGTGGTGGTTCAGTGATAGAATTCTTGTCTTCCATGCAGCAGACACGGGTTCAATTCCTGGCCAGTGTACCTCATGAGCAGCCACCATCATCTGTCAGTGGAGACTTGCGTGTGGCTATGATGTCGAACGGGTTTCAGTGGACCTTCCAGACTAAAACAGACCAGAAAGGAAACTGGGGCGATCTACTTCCGAAAATCAACCAATGAAAACCCTGTGGATCACAATGGTCCCATCTTCTTGTGCATGGGGTTCCCATGAGTTGGGGGAGGAGAGAGGGGCAACTTGGATGGCAGGTAACAACAACAACCTGGATGCAGACAGAGAAGGGATTCTGGAAAATGTATCTCCCAGCTTTTCCTCTGAGACCTTAGAAGAAATTGGTGGTGATTCTGGTTTGACAACAATGTAGAACAAGTAGTAATAGTAAATAATAATAATCTAGCAATAGTAATAACATAACCAGGATATAGTATAGTGTTGAGCAGGATCTTTTATTTTTTATTTAAAACAAATTTTTTTTTTTTATGCACATTAGATGAAGGTTTACAAAACAAATAGTTTCTCATTAAACAGTCGGTATACCTATTGTTTTATGACATTGGTTCACAACCCCACAACATGACAACACTCTCCCTTCTCCACCTTGGGGGCCTTTTTTTTTTTTTGGTGAAAATATGCATAGCCAAAGATACACCATTTCAAAAACTTCTACATGGACAATTCAGTGACATCGATTACATTCTTTCCAGTTGTGCTGCTATTCTCACTATCCTTTTCCAAATTATTCCATCACCATTATCTTCAACTCACTGCCCCCTAGGCTTCCCATCAAACCTTCTGAGTTGCTGTTGTCAATTTGCTCTCACATAGATAAATTCTTCTTTTTTTTTTTTTTTAAACTTTAGGTGAAGGTTTATAGAACAAATAGTTTCTCATTAAACAGTTACTACATATTTTGCCCTATGAAAATGGTTAACAACCCCACGACATGTCAATGCTGTCCCTTCTCAAACTTGGGTTCCCTATCACCAGCTTTCCTGTCCCCTCCTGCCTTCTAGTCCTTGTCCCTGGACTGCTGTGCCTCATTAGTCCCATTTTGTTTTATGGAGCTGTCCAATCCCCGGCTGAATGGTGAAACTCGGGAGTGACTTCACCACTGAGCTAAAAGGGTGTCTGGGGGCCATACTCTCGGGGTTTCTCCAGTCTCTGTCAGGCCAGTAAATCTGGTCTTTTTTTGTGAGTTAGAATTTCGTTCTACATCCTTCTCCAGCTCTGTCCTGGGCCTTCTGTTGTGATCCCCGTCAGAGCAGTCAGTGGTGGTAGCCAGGCACCATCTAGCTGTACTGGACTCAGTCTGGTGGAGGCGATGGTAGCTGTGGTCCGTTAATCCTTTGGACTAATCTTTTCCTTCTATCCTGTTCTCTTCATTCTCCCTTGCTCCTGAAGGGGTGAGACCAGTGGAGTGTCTTAGATGGCCGCTCACAGGCTTTTAAGACCCCAGACGCTACTTAGTAAGCTAGAATGTAGAACATTGTCTTTGTAAACTGTGTTATGCCAATTGAGCTAGATGATCCCGGAGACCATGGTCCCCACAGCCTGCTGCCCAGCAATTCAGTCCCTCAGGAAATTTAGATGTGTCTATGGGGCTTCCATGACCTTTCCTTGTACAAGTTGTGCTGGCTTCCCCAGTATTGTGTACTGTCTCACCCTTCACCAAAGATACTACTTATCTATTGTCTGTTTAGATTCCCCCTCACCCCTCGCATCCCCCTAACCAACAAAGATTGTTTCTTTTTGAGCAGGATCTTTTATTATAGCTACTGTCAGAGACTCAATGACTGTTGGAACAAGTTGCACTCTGCTCACATACATAGAACCTCCAGAACACAGCTGTACCCTGGGCCAAGATTTACCCAGACATGCCTCTAGCACCTCACAGACCAGAGACCCAGCTACCTTTCCTTCTCCTAGTCTCCTCCACGAGAATCTGGTGGTATCTCCTTTCAGATGCTCAGAACACAAAAAGATCTGATTGCACCTCCTTCCTCAGACAATGGAGGTACTTGATCACTTATTCACTTGCCTAATGGCAGCTATGGAGCCCTTGTAGCACAGTGGGTAAGCACTAGGCTGCTAACCGAAAGAAATCAGTGATTCAAACCCACTCAGTCACTCCACAGAAGAAAGATACGGCAGTCTGCTTCCATAAAGATTACAGTCTTGGAAACCCTATGGGACAGTTCTACTCTGTCCTATATGGTTGCTAAGAGTCGAAATCGACTCGACGGCACACAACAACAACAACAACGGCAGCTACTCTAAAGGCTGTCTATGGCCCAGTAGCCACCATTTGTGTGTGCGTATAGGGGGGCGGGTACCCTTCGATGCCTCAAGGGTGATTTATTATCTTGAGAGTGAGCAAGATAAAACAATGGGCAATTGCTTACTACACTCTTTTACCCAGATACTTCTTTGAATTTTAATACGGAAGGAATTTCAGAATCTATCGGGGAGACACGTGATAGAAGGTCACTGTGGCTCGTAGAGAAAGCCTTGTTCTGGGAATTATCGTATCTGTGCTCAGTTCCAGTTTGACAGCTAACTAATGTAAAATCCACCATGTATTTTAAAAACAGGTTTTGAAGTCCCAATATATGTCCTCTTGGGGCTTTTGAATATTACTTCTGATTATTATTACACTTAAACCCAGGGTTTGGTTACAACTTATAATTGCATAATTCCCTTAACAAATAAAAAAGAAGGCGTTGGTATAAAAACCTACATAATTTCCTCAGAATAAGTGACCAGGGATAGGATTTTTAAAAGCCTGTGGGTTTTAGTAATAAGGGGATAGATTCTGGAATAAATGAAAGCTTGTTCAAATTTTGATTTTCTAAAAAAAAAAAAAAAAATTACTTGGTTGTTTCCTAGATCAGTAAGGGACTAGAAGTAGTTAACCTTGAGACTAGCCCGCTTAATTTAAGATTATTTCAGAGTTTAAAAGATAAGCTTTAATTAAAGTTAAATGCTTTGGTTGTACTGTAAAGCCAAAATGTCTTCTAGTGAGATCTACTCCCATGGGTAAGTGCTGAGTTTGTAACTGAGCCTTGTTCTCACCCTCTTACAGCTTGAGAAGGCCACTGATTCCGGTTGATTCCTTTATAGGACCATACTACCTCTCATGGCTGATTATATTTTTATAGTTACCATCTATATATATTTATGGAAATCCCTGTTCCTGGAAAGTTTTAACTCAGCTGATAAAAAGCAGTCAGTTTTATTTCCATACTTTTTATAAGAAAATGATAAAGGCAGCCTAGGAAGTGTTGATTATTCAAGTAAAACAGTGGCTGTAAATTCTTTGACTTCCCAGACTTGCCCTTTAATAGAAAATAATGCTGTAAATAGAAGTGAGCCCGTTAGCCAGAAACAATTCAAGGACTGAATTCAATAAAAACTCCCCTGGGTTTCTGCATGAAAGCTATTGAATTTGGCTGCGAATGAGCACAAAGCATCTTCAGAAAAAATTTTTTTCTCATCCTTCTGCATTGTAAAGTCCTTTATTTAGTTTATTAGACAATAATGGATCTCTGTTGACTTACCTAACTGGCATATTTAAGTACCTATTTCATTTAAAAATAGTTATTCAAATGCCTATTTCGTTAAAAAATTGTGGTCAGAAAGGAATGTAACAGCTTGTTCAACCATCCTTCTTAAAAGCTCCTTTGGAGTCTCTCTGTGCTCTCAGCTAAATCCAAACTTGCAGAATTTCATTATGAGAGAGTATTGAGTCTATTCAATTACCCTTGGAATTTGTGGTGGTCTGTCATGTTAGAGTTTTACCCGAGGGAACTACAAAGTGCATTCATTTTAATTCTGCTAAACCTATACAAGGCTATCCTGACTGAGGGAAATTTGGGGAGTGGGACCTGATTGTTTCTCCTTTTTAAAATCAAGGTATATTACATACAGAATAATGAGAAGGAAGTACATTAATCTTCAGTATACAGCTCAATGAATTTTTACATATGTTTACACTATTACCTCTGGGTAGTGCGAACAGTTAACACACTCCGCTGCTAACCGAAAGGTTGGAGGTTCAGGTCTACCCAGAGGTAACTAGGAAGAAAGACTTGGTGATCTACTATTGAAAAATCAGCCATTGAAAACCTTATGGAGCACAGTTCTACTCTGAAACACATGAGGTTGCCATGGATCGGAGTCAACAGATGGCAGCTGATTTTTTAATTTTGTTTTATACACCTGTTGAAGACCATCTGACAGAATTGACTTGACAGCAACGGGTTTGGGTTTGATTTTTTTTTTAACGAGGACATAGGAGTTCCTGGGTAGTGCAAATAGTTAAGTGCTCGGCTACTCACCAAAAGGTTGGCAGTTCGAACCCACACGGAAGCACCTCAAAAGAAAGGCCTGGCGATCTACTTCCAAAAGGTCACAGCCTTGAAAATCCTATGGAGCACAGTTCTACATTAAAACTCATGAGGTTGCCGTGAGTCAGAATCAACTCAACAACAATTGGCTTCACTTTGGTTTGGATGAAGACGCAGAATACTTCCAGCATGCTGTGAGGGTTCTCTTGTGCTAACCCCCAATACCTCCAACCCTAGAGATAACAAATATCCTGACTTCTACTGCCATTGACTAGTTTTTTCTGTTCTCCAGCTGTATATAAACGAATCCTAGGTTATATACTCTTTTGTATTTTGTTTCTTTCACTCAATATGATGTCTGTGAGATTCATTCATGTTGTCGCATGGAGCAGTTTCTTTTATATTGCTGAGTAGTATTCCATTTTATGAGTATACCAGAGTTTATGTATCCATTCTGTTGTTATTGGACATTTGGGTTGCTTTCATTTTGGGACTATTATGAATAGTGCTGCTCTGAATATTCTTGAATATGTCTTTGGGTGGATACATGTACTAACTTGTCTTTGATATGGGCATGTTGGGCCATAGGGTAGGCAGTTGGTTAGCTCTCATAAATACTGCCAGTTTTCCAAAGTGATTGTGCCATTGTGCATTCCCACCAGTAGCTTAAGTCAAGAGTTAAGTTGCTTCACAACCTTGCCAACTTTGGCATCGTCAGTCTTTTTAAAATTTGGCCATGTTGGTCGGGAACTGGTATTTTCCTGAATTCTATTTAGGGAACATTTCACTTGTGAGTGTTGTTTTTAACACCTTTTCATGTGTTTATTGGTCATTTTGCTATCCTTTTTGTGAGGTGTCTGTCTGATAACCACTTTGAAAATTTTGATTGTTTAATCTTCTTTCTGATGCGTGAAGTTTTTTGTATATTCTGGATGTGAGTCCTTTGTCAGACATATGCATTGTGGATATTTTTTTCCCAGTCTGTCTTGTCCTTCCCATTCTTTCAATGATGTCTTTTGATGACAGAAGGTATTTAATGAAATGAGATTTATCACTGACTCCATTTTGTGATAGTGCTTTTTGTATCCTTTTTAAGAAATCCTTACCTATTAAAAGGTGCAACCTGTATTTTGATTGTTGCTCTGGGAATAGTTTGCAGATTACATTTAGAGAACCAGCAGCCTAAGCAGCTACTTCTTAGAGCACTATTCAAGGAGTTAATCCTGCATTTAGTTATAGATGGGGAAAGGGATTTTTTTCAGGGCAATGGCAATTGCTGTGGAATTTTTCTTGTTCCTTTCCAAAAGGGGTATGGTGATTGAGTTTACTGCTGACTATTCATTCCCAGCGCATTAAAATTACAAGTCAGTTTTTAATATGGACTGATGACTCCTTTAATTGTTGACATCCAAAGCTCTAGAAAAATTGGGCTTTTTGTACCCTGGTACAAACTGGTAAAAGCATTTCAGAATGTATGTAGTTTAAAAGGAAAGGAAAATACATCCATAATTAGTTGAGAGAAGGACTATTGAGAAGGTGTTGAAAACTGAAAATATTTATGACCAAAGTTTAGGAGTAAAGAGGACTTTGGACTTTTCCAGCAAGCCCTTTGTTGGGAAGATAAGTTTAAGGCATCAGTTTATCCTAATTCCCCCTAACCTACCATGTGAGCCAATTGAATAGAAACCAGTCTGGGGAGTTCAGAGGATAGAAGAGGTAGTGCTGGCACCAAATCTCTCTCTCTGATTTCTTACCCTGCAAGCAGGAATGTCTTGGGACCAGTTAGACCTTGGGTTGGATGTTGCCAGCAATAGGTGCAATGACAGTGACTCTTCCTGTACACTGGCTTCATAACTACTGGGCCACTTGCTTCAGGTTCTTTATCAAAACAGCAAAGCCATGGTGTCAAATTGGAGTCAACTTATCATCCATGCTGGATATCTTCTTTTTGTCTTTCCAGATCCACTCCTACCCTTTCCCACTTGCTCTTTGCCTTGGGAGGCTGACCTGGGTAGCCTACATCCTGGTTCTCTCTTGATCTCTGGCTTATGGTTAGGTTTGGCCAATGGGGAATACCATCAGGATATCTGAGGGAAGAAAGAGAATAAGCTGAAGTTAATTATTCCTTCCCTGTAGGGTTGCTGTAAGTTGGCTATGTCCCAGGCCCTAAAGTCACAGCTTCTATCAAGTGGCCCTTTCCAAACATTACTTTCCCCAGTAAGGTGGTCGCTAAGCCGCATTCCTCCCCTGCAACAGGGGCAGGCTGTATGGGGGCTTCAGATCAGAACTGTTTGACTAGAATTGACCATTTCTTTACTGCAGGCTATATAGGGGCTTCCTGGGGCTTCAGATCAGAACCGTTTGACCAGGATTGACTATTTATTCTTTCTGTTGTTTTAACTTCAGGAAATTCTGCAGATAAGGGTCACAAGTCCTAGGAGAATCGGCGCCAGACCACCAGGCATGTGCAGATAGATTGGAAAACTCATGTCAAGGAACCGAAAGACTCATGCCAAGGAACGAAAAGTCACCGGATTTATGTTATCCGGCGATAGCTGAGCTCATTTCAGAAGCGAAGGATTCCTCAGTCACTTCCTGCGGATTCCTAGTCCTGCCCCACAATGAATAATCAGCACGGAATCGTGAATATGTATAACCTCCTGATTCCGCTAACTGTAACAGTCCCATAAATGCTGACCGCCGCCCAGTTTCAGGGAGCCATCTTGGCGAGGCAGGTCCCAGTGACCTCTTTTACTTGGCTAACTAAATAAAAGCTTTCACCTTGCCTTGACAGCCGTGTCTGCTTGTCGGTTTAGACAGGCTGCGCGGAGCGGGACCTGGACCTGATCCAGTCCTATTCCTGGTCAGACGGTTACATCAGGGTCTGGAAACAGCTTTCTTTCCCTCACCCATTTCTGGTCCGGGAACATACCTGTACCAGTTGTCGTGGAGTCGACTGTGACTCATGCATGCTACGCCATATATGTCAGAATAGAGCTGTGCTCCATAAGGTTTTCAGTGGCTGACCTTTCGGAAGCAGGTTGTTAGGACTTTCTTCCAAGGCGCCTCTGGGTGAACTCAAACCTCCAACCTTTTGGTTAGCAGCTGAGCATGTTAGCTGGTTTGCACCACCCAGGGGCCCTTGGGGGACTTGTAACCCCTAATGTTACCTGGTGGCCCTGGGGGCTCAGAGCTCAGGCTACTAACCAAAAGGTGGCAGTTCGAATCCACGAGCTGCTCCTTGGAAACGGTGGGGCAGTTGTACTCTGTCCTAACAGGGTTGTTACGAGTTGGAATCGACTTGACCGCAATGGGTGGAGCTTAATGTTACAGGTCCTGCGGTACTGTTCTGCCTCCTGTGATTTCCCTATATTCTGTCTTTACGAGTCCCTACACATAGTTCCATTACTGAATTCTCCTCCAAGTACCAACTATAGAGGGAAGAAATTGAAATTGTCTAGGAGGGGAAGAAGACGGAGGTTGCACTTTCACTAATACTTCATCTGCAAAAAAATCAGAAAACACACCTCAAAATTCTGTTAAGAAAGCAGCTCTCATTCTCTTATTATGTTCTGCCTCCTCTTCTAGCCTCAAATGGGGCCGGATACTTTCTGACGCGTTTCCACTAAGGCTGTCTCCTCACTTTTCTCTGCACTGGGATCCGTATTCTTCAAGTCTCAGCTTAAATATTAAGTCCAAAGTTACCTCAAGAATGTTATATACCAGTAATTCTTAGCAAGGAATAATTTGAGTAAGCGTTAAAAAGTTTAATTTAAATATACATTTTGTGCTTTTGTTGCTGTCGTTGCTTATGTCTGCCTCCTCTCTCATCACATGGCTCATGTGAGGTTTGTTCTGTTTTATTTACTACTGTAATAATACCATCTAGCCTGGTGTTTGGCAACTTTGTAAATGCTCAGTAAACATTTGTTGAGTGAATGAATGCTTAATAATCAACCAAATAATAGAGTTTAGCCATACTAAATCTTTGCAAATGAATTATCATGTATCATTAAAAAATAAAAATTAACTTTTGGATAAGCAATATAATAATAATGATAGTAATAATACAGGAAACAGAAAAAAAAAATTCACCCAAAGTATCACCCAACGTGTGGAATCTTCATTTTTTCTATTTCAGTCCAGACTTCATCTTCATCTGTACACAATTTCTGTGAAATTGCTATCATAAATAGAATTGATTTTGCTTTCTTTTTGCATTTAATATGTTGCATAAACATTTCCTATGTTGCTAAATAATCTAAATAGTTTTTAATAACTGCATAAAATTTTATGGAGTTGATATAGCACGATTGCTCTTTGCACTGTGGTTTGACCTTTTGATTGTTTTCTATATTTTACTATTATGAGTCTAACCTAAACGAATTGTTCCATGACACTCTAGTGCAAGAACTGCCACATTTCTTTATTTTCCTAAATTGAATTTAATCTGGCTAGGGTTCCCACCTGTGAAGGTTAATGAGCAATCCAATCTCAGTCATTTTTGAAACAGCTTTTTGTCTCTTTCATTGATTTTATCAGAAACCTAGGGCTTACATGCTTCAAGAAAATTGAACCTCAGCCCACTTTTGTTCCTTTTGCTTTTCTTTACAGTCCCATGTGGAGGGCTGGTCCTCACTGTCTTCTGGTTATGGCTGCTTGCAAGGGCAGCAGTGATGCTCACAGTAGCCCTGCCCATTGATGGCAGCTGTGTCATGCAACCACTTTCTTTCTGCTTCCCTCAAGGTCTGTGCTACTTCTGGAGCACTATACTCAATCATATACACAGTTCTCGATCCCCAAATCCCCAAATCCAAACCTATCCTCTTAGTCTTCTGGAACTAACTCACTCTCCTGATGGTTCCACTTCTATCCATATCTCTCAGAGAATTTTATATAAATCTAGACCTCTTAGACCAAGGCCTAGGTGCAGCTGTTCTTTAAGGGAGATTCTGAAATAAGAACAAAAAGAGTTTTTAAGCCTCCTAGAACTTCAACTCAAGAACAGCCTAGAACTGATAATACAAAGGCATGCATGTCCTTTGCGTGAAGGAGGGAAGGGAAAGATTGTGCTATTCTTCTAAGTCCTCTGGGACTAAGGCTCATATTCATACCTCAATAGATTTTCCTACCTGCTACAACAAATGCTATAAAGCATACTATGTTTTTGCAAGAAATGGAATTAGTGAGTCAACTTTTATAGGTGTTTTGTTAGCTAAATTGCTGTAAAAAGGTAACCAAAAAGATTTAAACCACAGGACAGATTGGCTTCCATTTATGATTACGGGATATGAAATAATTTAGAAAATTCTTCCTCTGATCACAGTTGCCATTGAGTTGGTTTCAATTCATGGTGACCCTATGTGTGTAAGAGAAGAACTGTGCTCCAGAGTGTTTTCAGTGACTGGTTTTTTGTAAGCAGATCACCAGGCCTTTCTTCAGAGGTACTTTGGGGTGGCCTCCAAACCACCGATCTTTAATTTAGCAGTCGGACACATTAACTATTTGCACCTACCAGGGACTCCTTCATGGCTATTGAGTTTAATTTTTCAGTCTTTTCCTTTATGATTTATTTTATCACCTCAAACAGTTTGTTGTTGTTAGGTGCCATAGAGTTGCTTCCGACTCATAGTGATCCCACATACAACAGAACAAAACACTGCCCAATCCTGTGCCATCCTCACAATCGTTTTTATGCTTGAGCTCATTATTGCAGTCACTGTGTCAGTCCATCTCATTGAGGGTCTTTCTGTCTTTCACTGAACCTCTACTTTACCGAGCATGATGTCCTTCCCCAAGGACTGGTCCCTCCTGATAACATGCCCAAAGTCTGTGAGACAAAGTCTCGCCATCCTCCCTTCTAAGGAGCATTCTGTCTGTCCTTCTTCCGAGACAGATTTGTTCATTCTTCCGGCAGCCCTTGGTATATTCAATATTCTTCACTAACACTAGAACAATTTACCAAGCTATTAATACCCAATACTGATACTCAATACTATCTCAACCAGACTTTACATAGTAAAAATTTTATTATTCAATACATAAGGAGTTTATTTGGTAATCTATTTTTTTTTCTTTAAATTCTTACCAGTCTATTCCAATACCCTCCCTAGATATTTTTTCTTCATAACCCATCTTTTTTGGTGTAATTGTGCATATTTTTGAAAATTAAAATTCTAAAAGGAGGGTTTTTTAAATTTTTCTGTTAAGTAAATTATTATCTTTCCACTTTTTTAAAGGAAGAAAGAGAGACAAGTTGCAATGAATTACTAACTATTCTTGTAGAGCAGTGTTTCTCAACTGGGGGCAATTTTGCCCCCCAGTGGACATTTAGCAATGTCTGGGAGACATTTTAGGTTGTTATAACGCAGGGGATGCCTTTAGTATTTAGTGAGCAGAAGCCAGGGGTGCTGCTAAACACCGTACAATAGGTAAGACGGCCCCCACAACACAGAATTACCTGGTCCAAAATGTCAATAGTGCCGAGCCTGAGAAAAATCCTGTTGTAAATAACTGAACAGGAGGTCCTGAGAAAACCACATATATGTGCAACTTAAGAATGTTTAAAGCAGAAACGTACAAATTAGTTTTCATGGGAAAGAAGAGAAAGAATATCTACAACAATGATATTAGATAATTATATGCATTTAGAAAATGAATGCAGTGTGTACACTAACCTGCCCTCTATAATCTTTCATTTAAAAGGGCTGTGGGATATTAAGAGGATCTCACTGGTAGAGAATTGTTGTATTGATTGAGTCAAATAGTCTTTGGGGAAATTTCTCAAATATTTGCTATAAACAGCAATTCCCATACGCACAGGAAATACCTTGCAAGCATTCCTTCATGTGGAGGTCAGGCCTCAATTATTTCAATGATCCACTCAAAGATACATAATCCATGCTCTTCACACTTGACTCTTGATTTGCATAATAAGTATTACAATTTCCAGATGTAACAAATAAAAATATAGGGAACCCAGTTAAATTTAATATTTGTACTAAAAAATGTATTCATTGTTTATCTGAAATTCAGAATTAAGTGGCCGTCCTATATTTTATCTGGCAACCCTAATATGTATTCTATCTACCTTTAATTAGCGTGTAATACAAAGCACCATTGTTTTAAGTGTTAAATTTTTCAGCCTCTTTACATTGTCTTTCTCTATTTGAAGCAAAGTCTTAATGTACCTTTCTACTCCTCACTCCAGTCGCCCTCCTCACCCCACAGATTCCATATAATTAGCACAGGATCAAAATTCTTGATCCATTCATTTTCTCTACTTGAATGTCAACTTTTGTGGGAAAGATCCTAATTTAAAATATACTCCAAATTTGAATTCTGAGCTGAAGAGATAGTATTTCCCTATAAGAAGGCTGAGTTTAGTGATGGTGTTGGGACAGTGAGGTGTAGTGCGGACTTAACAAAAATGCTATCAAATCAAGAAAAGCCCATAGGGGAAAGAGGGGGAAAAGAAACCTCTCTCCTCAGACCTGCCTCTAGGTATAGAACAGTGCTTGTCAAAAATACTGTCTTCGGAACACCTATCTCAGAACACAGGGGAAACTTATAAGCAGATTTCTGGACCTGAATCAGAACCTACGCTTTTAACCAACACCTAAGGCGAATCTGAATGCATGATGAAGTTTGCAAACCACTAGGCTTGAATTTTTCTCATCGTGCTGTGGTGCACATTCTGACTGAATTGGAAAATATATATATATCATGATATATATATCATTCTTTATATATATATATAAAGAATGATTTCTTTAGTTTTTTACTTCGTTCTGAAACCATGACCATGAATTTCCATTTCTTCTTCACAACCCATACAGACTCACTTTCCTACAACATTTATTTTTGTTCATCCATCCATTCACTCATTTATTCATTCAACAAACACTGACAGGTACAAGCCTCTGTGACTCTTTAAAATGGAAATGTTATAAATGTAAACCTTATCATTACCTTCCTGAAGGACAGTGTCTTCATATTTTGCATTTCTGTCATTCTCCACATTATTGGCAGACAAAAAAGTACAGCTTTATTTTACTTATTTGTTTTCCTGTCACCCATGGTAAATATTTAATTCATCACTAAATGACATTTATGGTTTTGAACTTGCTTGCTTCTGTGTCCCCCACATGCACTGGGGTCCCAGTACGCATTGACAATATGCGTGTATGCTTATCAAAGTGCCCTTGGGAAATAAAATAACATGTGAAACTCAGTTTTTATTTTACGGCAAACTTCATAACATTCTCCCTGATTCTATCCTTTGAATAGATTTCTAGTTTATCTTATGTGTGAGAAATGACCTTATAACCTGTATGTGACAGTTGTTCGGGTTTTATTAAGTGCCCTGCTAGCTGGCGATGTAGGGGCATTACTCATAGATATTTGTTTGCTACCCTAGTAAGCCGAGAAAATTTATATTTGTGTATTTAAACATATATTTATGCCTTTCTTCTGCTGCATGTCATTTAAAAGTAGTTCTTAGAAGAAGGGGAATGCTGCCAATTCTGGCTTTAGATGTGGGGGAAAGAGAAGGATTGCCATCATGGGTCCCAGAGGGGAAAACTTTGTAATGTATACATCTTCTGGGACAAAGTGAACCTGGTAAAAATTAAATATAAATCCAAACTAAGAGTTTCTATTATATATGTATACATATATATATGAACAATCAGTTAATCACACCTACTCTTACCCCAAAAGCATCAGGGGAGGAAAAGCCCTACCGAATGCTTCCATTGAGCCATCTGATGTACACCTCTACAGGAAAGCAAGCCACTTCCATATAGTGGGGTGGATTTTTGTTGATATATTTTTTATTGTGGTAAATACATAGGTAATATAACATTTGCCATTTCAACAGTCTTCACATGTACAGTTCAGTGACATTAATTATGTTCATCACGTTGTTTAACCATCACCGTTAACCATTCTTGAATTTTTCCATCATCTTAACAGAAGCTCAGTATCCCAAAAGCATTGTGTCTTCCTTTCCCCCTCTCTCCTACCCATCCTGGCAGGGAACTGCCAGAAATTCAAGTCAGATTCAGAAGAGGATGGAGAACCAGGGATATCATTGCTGATGTCAGGCGGATCTCGGCTGAAAGCAGAGAATACCAGAAAGATGTTTACCTGTGTTTTATTGACTGCATAAAGGCATTCGACTTTGTGGATCATAACAAATAATGGATAACATTGAGAAGAATGGGAATTTCAGAACACTTAATCATGCTCGTGAGGAACCTGTACATAGACCAAGAGGCGGTCATTCCAACAGAACAAGGGAATACTCTGTAGTTTAAAGTCAGGGAAGGTGTACGTCAGGGTTGTATCCTTTCACCATACTTGTTCAATCTGTATACTGAGTAAATAATCCGAGAAGCTGGGCTATATGAAGAAGAACCTAGCATCAAGATTGGAGAAAGACTCATTAACAACCTGCGATATGCAGTTGACACAACCTTGCTTGCTGAAAGTGAAGAGGACTTGAGGCACTTACTGATGAAGACTACAGCCTTCAGTATGGATTACACCTCAACATGAAGAAAACAAAAATCCTTACAACGGGACCAATAACCAACATCATGATGAATTCAGAAAAGATTGAAGTTGTCAAGGATTTCATTTTCCTTAGATCTACAATCAATGCCCATGGAAGCAGCAGTCAAGAAATTGAACTATGTATTGCATTGGGCAAATCTGCTGCAAAAGACCTCTTTAAAGTGATAGAAAGCAAAGATGTCACTCTTAGGAGTAAGGTGCACCTGACCCAAGCCATGGTATTTTCAATTGCTTCATAACCATGCAAAAGCTGGACAATGAATAAGTAAGACTGAAGAAGAATTGATGCCTTTGAATTACGGTGTTGGGAAAGAATATTGAATATACCATGAACTTCCAGAAGAACAAACAAACCTGTCTTGGAAGAAGTACAGCCAGAGTGCTCCTTAGAAGCGAGGATGGTGAGACTTTGTCTCACATACCTTGCATATGTTATCAGGAGGGACCAGTCCCTGGAGAAGGACATCATGCTTGGTAAAATAGAGGGTCATTGAAAAAGAGGAAAACCCTCAACTAGACAGATTGACACAGTGGCTGCAACAGTGGGCTCAAGCATAAAAGCAATTGTGAGGATGGCGCAGGACTGGGCAGTGTTTCATTCTGTTGTACACAGGGTTGCTATGAGTCAGAACTGACTGAATGGCATCTAACAACAACTGTGGTCATTTCAAAGGTGTGGTTAATTTCTGTTATATGGAAACACTTCAGGGTCAGGACCATTCATCAGGGCTTTAAAAGCAAATTCTTTTTTTTTTTTTATTGTTATAAAAAATATAGATAACGCAACATTTGCCAATTCAACATTTGTCAGTTGTACAATTCACCAAAACTAGTTACATCAATTATGTTGTGCAACCATCACCAATATCCATTGCTGTATTTTCCATCCCCATAAACAAAAAACTCAGCACTGGCTAGACAAAGATTTCCATGTCTCCCCTTCCCTCTTGCCTCTGGTAACCACTGTTAAACCCTGATCTCTATACACTTTTCTATTTTAGGTGTTTCATATTAGTGAAATCATACTATATTTGCCCTTTTGTGATTGACTTATTTCACGCATCATAATGTTTTCAAGGGTCACTCATGTTGTCGTTTGCATCAGGACTTCTTTACGGCAGAGTAATATTCTATTGTGTGTATGTACCACAGTTTATTTATCCATGCATCTGTTGATGGGCATTTGGGCTGTTTCTACCTTTTGGCTATCATGAGTAGTGCTGTGATGAACATCGGTGTACATGTATCTGTTCACGTTGCTGT
This sequence comes from Dugong dugon, assembly GCA_030035585.1. NCBI lineage: Eukaryota > Metazoa > Chordata > Mammalia > Sirenia > Dugongidae > Dugong > Dugong dugon. The sequence goes on from CM057465.1 coordinate 157,982,435, forward strand.
AAAAGCAAATTTTTATAGTGTAGTATCTTTTCATTGTACCCAGACTCAAAGCAGGTGTTTTATTGACGGTTGCATATGAACAAACTTTTAATAAAATTGTATTATTTCAGTGATGATCTGTGTACTGAAACCAAAGCAAATACGATGATTATCTCTTCTCATAAAGGATTTGTGCATTAAACTCTGCTGCTCTAGCAGTTTGAAGTGGCATTTTAGTTAGTAAATGTATGGTGAGTTATGTAAGAGGCTATGGCTAGGTAGGAGCAGACTTTTTGCTGGTTCTGGCTATATGTATCAGATAATACCTCTCCCATGCATGCACCCTCATATCCATTTGGATCCAAAGATGCCTGTGGAGACTTGCTTTTTTTCTTTCTTTTCTTTTTTTTATTGTTGTGGTGGCTTTCACGAGGATATCTGGAAGCAAGGGGGAACAGAAAATGTCAAAGAATGTGGTCAGGGTAAATGCCCAGGAGGCATTGTACTTACAAGTTGATGCAAGATTTTGGCTTCAGACAGCTGTGTAAACATTGACAAATTAAGCCATCTTGCTGAACCTCAGTTTCATAATACTAAAATAGAGGTAATAATAATAGGCATTAGGATAACTGAATTCAAGGCAAGTTATTTATAATAACAAAAGACTGGAAATGATAGAGGTGTGGTTGAATAAACTATGGTTTGTCCCCCTGTCATGGATTGAATTATGTCCCCCAAAAACTGTATGTGTCAATTTGGCTGGGTCGTGATTCCCAACATTGTATGATTGTGTAACATTTTGTAATCCAATGTGATTTCCTTATGTGTTGTAAATTCAATCACTATGATCTAATAAGATAGATTAGCGGCAGTTATACTGATGAGGTATACAAGACTGGATAGTGTCTTAAGCCAATCTTTTTTGAGATATAAAAGAGAGAAGCAAGCAGAGACACATGGGAATCTCACACCACCAAGACAGCAGTGCTGAGAGCAGAGCACGTCCTTTAGGCCTGAGGTTCCTGTGCTGAGATGCTCCCAGATCAAGGGAAGCCTGATGCATCTCAAGGACATTCCTCCAGAGCTGATGGAGAGAGAAAGCCTTCTCCAGGAGCTGATGCCCTGAATTTGGGCTAGTAGCCTACTGGACTGTGAGAGAATAAACTTCTCTTTGTTAAAGTCATCCACTTGTGGTATTTCTGTTATAGTAGCACTAGATGACTTAGACATCCCACAATGGAGCACTACACAGCTGTAACTAAAGCGAGCCGCAGAAGTATATACAAATGAACCTAACTCTATGCCAAATTGGAATATAACAACACAGAGAAAATAATTATTTTAAGTGATGTTAGAACTACATTTACTGGGATATATTTTTAGGACCAAAAAACTATGTGAAATACTATTAAACATCTATCAGTAGTTTTATTAATAGTACTAATAATATTGGTATAGTTATTTGGAAAACTGTTTTCATTAATGTTATAGAATAAAGCAAAAAGTAAAATATTAGTGTTATTAAGAGTCAAAATTTTAAGCATCAGAGAAGAGGTACAAGTATAAAATCAAAGAAAAGAAGTAAAACCCATGAAATGTTAAATTTGAATGGGAATTATTGATATGAACACATGATTTGAAAATATATATATTTTGTATCTCTGTCCACTGAGAAAGTCTAGGCTCACCGATAGCCCAGGAGCATTGAAACTCTTAGTGCCAACATTTTGGTCTCTAATACCTGTCATCACTTTAAAAAATTTTTGTAAAATTGACTGTTTCCAGGTTTAAGGTATTTTATGCCAGAAAATAAGAAGATAATCAAGGAACTATCAACAGGATATGGGAACCAATTTGAACGAACTCCAGATTACCAAATTTGGAAAATTTGATCATCAGAAGTAATAAAATTAACTAAAGATCATTAAATAGATATAAATTCATTAGCTCATTCTTATACTAAAAACAAACCAAAAATGCAAAAGAGTAAACTTTCATTTGCCACCATTGGAGGTTACTATTAAGTCAATTCCTTATTTTGGAGGTTGGTAATTAAAAGGAAAAAATTAAGCATTTACCCTAAATTTTTACGAGAACCTACAGTTCGAGGTAAACAAATAGCACCAAGTTGGTGAAGAAACTTTACAGAAGAATTCCAACTCAAATGCAGAAGGAAAGATACAATTAAAAAAAAAAATCAACATTTTAACCCCTAAGAAAATATATGATTGAAGTAAGCATGAGCACTTGATGCTAAACTATTAGGCAAAAGATTTCACATGATGCCAAAGTATCATCCTATAGATGGCTTGCTAATCACAAAGGGAAAAACCTATCTGCCTAATGAAAAGATCCAGGTGTCACAAACTTAGCGCACTAATAGCGGGAAAGCAAACATCAAAGCCCTCCTGATGTGATATAATGTGAAGTACACAGCATTCCTTAGAAAAGATTCTGGCCAAATGTGTTTCACTTGAATCCAATCAAGTTTTTAAATTCAACTCCCTATTTACAGAAAGTACAGGGGGTAGAGGAACCAGTTAAATGACATCGCAGAAAACACTGAACATATCTGCTCTGTGGGACATTCATCAGACAGCTTGACCTGATCTCAACTTCCTGCTGGTTAAACTGTTAGGGATTCCAGCATTAGTGATTGGGGTACTACTGTGAACGTAATCTCCTTTGAAATCCCAGGCTTGTGTGTCCTGGGACATATTGGGTATGTGAACATAGGTCGCCATGGTCAAAGAACTAAAGTACTCCAAAATAGACCTATCACTAAGCATTTCATTAGGAAAAAAAAAAAGAAACCAACATGTACTGAATTTGCCAGCCACATCCTGTTTTAGAAAAATAATAAATAGTGCTATTTTGGTTAGTATATTCACAACATGGAAATGGTTATAGAAGAACAATTATTTTGTCAAAACATCCTTAAACATACGCAAATATCTATTGAACATATATACTGATAAGACTTTAAAATAGCAAATAAACATTTACTGTTGTTGTTAGGTGCCGCCGAGTCGGTTCCGACTCATAGCGACCCTATGTACAACAGAATGAAGTACAGCCCAGTCCTGAGCTGTGTTTAATCCTTATGATCATTGTTATGCTTGAGCCTATTGTTGCAGCCACTGTGTCAGTCCATCGCATTGAGGGTCTTCCTCTTTTTCGCTGACCCTCTGCTTTACCAAGCATGATGTCCTTCTTCAAGGACTGGTCCCTCCTGGTAACATGCCCAAAGTATGTGAGATGAAGTCTCGCCACCCTTGGTTTTAAGGCGATTTCTGGCTGTGCTTCTCCCAAGACGGATTTGTTCACTCTTTTGGCAGTTCATGGTATATTCAATATTCTTCCCGAACACCATGATTCATATGTGTCAGTTCTCCGGTCTTCCTTATTCATTGTCCAGCTTTTGCATGCATATAAGGTGATTGAAAACATCATGGTTTGGGTGAGGTGCACCTTAGCCTTAAAGTGACATCTCTGCTTTTTAACACTTTAAAGAGGTCTTTTGCAGCAGATTTGCCCAACGCAATATGTCTTTTAATTTCTTGACTGCTGCTTCAGTGGGCGTTGATTGTGGATTCAGATAAAACGAAATCCTTGACAACTTTAACCTTTTCTCTATTTGTCATGATGTTGTTTATTGGTCCAGTTGTAAGGATTTTTGTTGAAGTGTAATCCATACTGAAGGCTGTACTCTTTGGTCATCATCAGTAAGTGCTTCAATTCCTCTTCACTTTCAGTGTGTTTTATTTTTAAGATTCTGTGAACACAGAGTTTTGTTGTCATGATTACAGTAGCAGAGATTTAATAAAGTTACACTTTATCTCTATATTATTTCTTAATAATTGACTTCATTTTATAATAATATAATCATTTTTGTATTTTTATTATAAAATTTACACATGTACAATATTATCCCCAGTGGGGTTTAGCCTATAGAGATTCATGCTTTTTCACTTGGGAATCTTTCCTCTAAACTTTTCAAAATTTGCAATTCAGTCTTCTGAGTTACCTAAGTGTCAGCAACTCTTGATTTGTATGTCTGTGTATATGAGGCTTATTTTCTTAATTTAGAAGTTTGTCCTTGACTGGAACAAAATCTCTGATCCCCCAAAATTGCAGTTCTTAATAAATTTCTGTGGACAAACATCTAAGTTTTAAGTGAAGCCAAACTAATATGAACCACTATGATCTCAAATGAGTTGAGTATAAAAAGAGTCAGTACAATACATGAAATGCATATTAATAAATGTATAGTGATAAGGTTGCTATTGCAAACACAAAGTCTACTTCATGCAGATCAAGCCTGCAGCTGATTTATATTTCATGCCCTTTATTAACTTATATCTAATGAGAATTATTCACATTTTTCATTGTATCACATCAAACTCTCCTAATAAAAATCTGCTCTGTTTTGCATGTAAGTTGCACCATTTCATAAAATTTTCAGCAGTCTTTGACTCACTAGATAAAGTTGTCACTCAAGCCTCATTTCCCATCTGAGCACAGGGAAATTGAACGGACACTGAATTAATCCTGCATATTGTCTCCGCTTGATGAGGTCTCCAAGAGATCTTTGTCCTGTCACCTTTAATGAACTCTGTCTAATGGACTCATTAGCAAATTTCTTATCATTTTTAGGAGAAAGATGCAATCTTACAAAGCTGTCCTTCACACATTTGGAAATTATTATAATTTATTCCTCAAACACTTACTCAAAAATTAAGAATGAGGAGACTCTATTTTGGGTACTATAATATTGTAACAATGACATGCTGATTACAACGAGGGGGTCTAAGAATACTATTTCATGCTGATTACTCACGTTATATTCAAAACTAGTACTTAAACGGCCAACTCTTCAGTTCAATAGCTTAATGTTATATCATAGTCAGAAAAATCACAGCTGGGTAAATGCAAATATTCTTGGATTCATTTATCTGTGGGTGCAGAAAAGCTAATAACAAATGACTTCCCGATACCATGCAGATCTCTCTAAGTTCACGCTATAAAGATATAGATTTTAATATTATTTTGTACTGCGGTCCAGTAATAAGTACTCATATTTGTTATCTTACAGCCCAGTCTTCCTTCTCTGTCTCTCTCCCTCAGTTTCACATGTTATTTTGTTAATGAAATTCACATAGATGGTGGAAGGAAGAGCAGATGGGTATTACACACATACTAATTCTGAAACACCCTGACCGGTTTACTGTTGTGATTGTGTTTGGGTGTGTTCTTATATTCTCAATGAACTTGTAAAAACCCGCCACCCACAGACCAATTACTTGAGAAAATTTGCTGAAGTTTTATTATCTGGCTTTCTCTGAACTCCAATTTTTAAATAACTATTGCTTTTGTATTAAACAGGAAAAAATGGTCAATGGTAATACTGTTGGCAACTCTAACACATTTTCCTTTACTTGAAAACATCCTTTGACTTTGATTGCTAATTGTCTAACTTCAGTCTCTGATAAGGACGGCTAGGGGAAGTGAAGACCTAGCAAGTAGCTGCTACATAACCCCAGGCAGGTGTGTGTGTGTGTGTGTGTGTGTGCGTGTGTGTGTGTGTGTGTGTGTGAGAGAGTGTGCGTGTGTGTGTGTGTGTGTGTGTGTGTGTGTGTGTGAGTGTGTTTGGAGGATGGAGTGGTGAGGGGAGGGTATAAAGTTCTTCTCAGAGGTCATGGTAAACAGAACCAGAAGGCATACAGTGGAAGTCAAGCTCTGTAGGGAAATCAGTGTGGAGACTGGATCATTAGACCAGGCAAGCTGATGAGTCAAAGGGCAGCCTGAGCTTGTGAATTTCTGGGCTTTCCGGGGTCTGGACATTGTGGCACAATTCACTCTGTGTAGTGGGCAATTAAATTGTAGCTTGGAGAAATTCCAGACACAAAATACAAAGCCTACAGTGTTTCTTTTAATACTTTAACACACCATAGACCGAACAGACTCTAAAAGGGGTTCAACAAGACTATCATCTTTGGGATAACTCCTTCAACAACTTGCCCTTATAATGTCTCCTTAGGTTACAGACTTTTTAAACTTCTCACTGTACACAAAAAACACTTAGTTCATTTATGTTTTTGAATTTTTCCATGCATAGAGTGCTCTTTGCTGTCTTATCTGTCTAGTAAACTCTTAATTTTTCCTCTGATGCAATTCAAATGTCATCTCTTTTGTGGAGTTTTCCCTAATAAAATCCTCCACAACCCCAAGCCCAGAGTTATTCATTCTGGTTTTTTTTAAGCACTTTTTTAAAGTACTTAATTTTCTTTCTCAAAATATGTCATTTACTATCATCTGGAGACGTTATTGGGGTTAACCAAGGCTCGGTCTCTCATGACAACCAAGGTAGACAATAATCCTATTGTATTTCCAACATCCTTTGTCTTTCTGTTGATATGAAGTTGGAGGACGTGCAGACAATAAAACATAAAGTGATGTTGCTAATTTTAGCCCTGTTAATTGGTATTTTTATTTTTAATATCACTTTAGGAAAGTAGCTGAAATGTTTAGTACATGCAATGTTTATGCAGCACGTAGCATAGAGAGTGTGAGTGCAAAAGAAGACAAGGAACAAACAACCATCTGGTAGGAATATATGTCTGTGATGAGAAGCTAGTAGAAGCCCGTATCTGAAAATGAGGAGGAATGGAAATAGTGTGCAGTAGGACTGTTGAGAAATAGAGATGTTGAGAAATTAATGATTATGGGTGTTTAATGCTGGTAGTAGTGTTACTGCAATAACGCGGATTGGAGCCACCTGCTGCAATAGCCAATTCTGAGACAGGGGTGAGGTGAACAGCAAGAGTTTTATTATACAGCGATATATAGGAGATAGAGGGGAATAGATTCCTCCAAAAAACCCATCTCTCCAACTGGAGATCGGCCAAAGGCTTTTATAGGGACAGGACTGTGGGTTTTAGAAGTTTGTGTTAGTTCCCCCTTGAGGTGGTCATGCCCCAGATGAGTTAATCTTTTCTTGGGGGTTATCTGGCAACATCCCGGTTTTCTTGTCCCAAGATGGGTGCTTTGTTCGGTTTGTCATTTCTAGATCCTTATCACTTGTTTTCCACCCTCCAAGGAGGAGCATCGGTTAATCTTAACCTTTTGTAGAGACTGGAACCAGAGGGAAAAACAAGATTATGAGACAATATGGGGGTTAGCAATGGGGAGTAATAATAGTGAGCCGGGCCTATGTAGCCTTTTCCAATCCCCCCTTTTATTGGAAGTTTCTCAATCTTGGGAAACACGGAGTCTCTTCTTTTCTGACTACTTCCTGCTGGTTAGGGGCGTCGGCTGGAGTGAGAAACCTCCGGATATCAACTAGGGGCCATAGGTGTGGGGGGGAAATTGGCTGCATCTTGGTAAATTAGATGACGTTCATCCTCAGAGCTTGAAAAAGGGGCCTCTCGACTTACCAGGGTAAAAATTTTTCTAGCCTTAAGAGTATTTGTAGTCCCTTTTGTTAATATTCTCATAAAGCAGGGAACACAAAAACTAGAATAGTCACTATTCTTAAGGTTCCTTTTTCGGGCTCTTCTGTGGCCCACTTAACTGGACCTACTGGAGTTAGGGTTGAGACTACACATGGGAGGGCCAGAGTGTCCCCACCTTGCAGGGTCAGTGTCCTCTTTGCCTGTAGGATCACCGGCACCTTTTCTGTCCAGGTCTCCTGGAAAAATAGAAAGATAGAAGGAAACAAGGTCAAAATCATTGTACTGTAAGCTTCTTGAACTTGTACTTTAGGCCCTGAATTGGAGTACAGGAGTATGGTGGCTCTCTGTTTTCCACTTCTTTCTCTTCTTCTGGCGGGGCTGCTTTTCCTCTTGAGTGATGCACCCACACGGCTACTCCTGTTAATTTCAGAGACGAGTGGATGGTCAGGAGAACTTCTAAAGGTTCCTCCCACTGAGGGGCCAGTTGATTTTCCTGGGGTTGAGTCTTCTAGGCCTTTAACAGGACCGGATCTCCGATCTCTGGGTTGGAACCTGTGGAGGGGAGTGTCAGAAGGAAAAGACAAACGAGAAGAAGCATACTGATTAACAGTGTTTATGACAGCTCTCAGAGAACGGACCTAGTCTCTTTTCTCTACTTCGGTCATCACCGAGGTAGGGAAAGTCGACTTTTTCAGGAATGGTCTCCCATATATTGAGTCATAAGGGCTCAGTTTGAGTCCACTTTGAGGGGCTACCCAGATTCTGAGCAGGGCAATGGGGAGAACCTGTATCTAAGTGGAGCTCGTCTTCTGGCAAAGTTTCGCCAAGAACTTTTTCAGAGTATGGTTCATCTTTTTGGTCTTTCCAGTTGATTGTTGTCTCCAGGCTGAGTGTAATTTCCAATTTATATCTAAAACCTTATTGACTTCTTGGGTGACTGTTGCCTTAAAAGCTTTCCTGCTGTCACTCTGTACTGAGATTGGAAGATCAAAACGGGGTATGTTTCTTTGAGTAACACCTTGGTCACTTCTTGGGCTCATTCAGTTCAACAAAGGAAAGGCTCCACCCACCCTGAGTAGGTGCCCACAAAAACCAGCAGGTATTTAAAATTTCCAGGTGTCCGGGGCATTATACCCCTGCTGCCTGAAGGGGATCATTGATTGCCTTCAGGAGTTCCAGGATTTCTGGTACATGTTTTATTTCTTTGTTGGCAGGTGTCAGAAGTCCCCTTTCTTTCTACAAGGTACTGTGCGAGTGAAGGACCAGATTGGCATTTTTATTATCAGTATACACAGTTATTTGTCCTCCTACTCCTAGTCGCAGGGCCCACCCAGGACTATGAGTTTGGCCTTTTGAGCTGAAGTGCCGGCAGGAAGTGGAGCTGCCTCTAAGACCTCAGTTTGTGTCACCACCGCATATTCCGCCTTGTGGCATCCTTCTTATAGAAAGCTACTGCCATATGTATACATTTCTATCTCTGGGTCAGTGAAGGGAACATCTGAGAGATCTGGTCTGCTGGAATAAACTTCTTCAGTTATCTCTAGGCAGTCTTGTACAGGGGTATCTTCTGAAATAGGCAGCAATGTGGTGGGATTGAGGGAGGAGACAGACTTCAGAATCACAGTTGAGTTGTCTAAAAAGATTGCCTGATATTTTCCCATCCATCCTGCCTTGAGCCAAAAACCGCCCTTTTGTTCCAGAAGAGGCAAAACTGTATGTGGTGTGTTTACCATTACCTTTTGTCCAAGGGTGAATTTCTTGGCTTCCTGTAACAGGTCACATGTTGCAGTCATGGCTCGAAGACAAGGGGGTCATCCCCGGGCCACATGGTCCAGCTGTTTTGAAAAGTAGGCCACTGGTCTCCTGGCTGGTCCTAGGGTTTGAGTTAGTACCCCCACAGCAATTACCTGTCTCAATATCGGTCCATTCAGTGGCAAATAGAGGCTGAGACTCCGAGTGTAGAGGAATACAAGAGAGGGCATCTTTCAAGTCCAGTACAGAAAACCAAGTGCATTGACTGGGTATAGTAACCAAGAGGGTATATGGTTTTGGCACAATTGGATGAATGTCCTCTACTATTTGGCTGATTTTTCTTAGGTCTTGAACAGCCCAATATTCTCTTGTTCCCAGTTTCAACACTGGTAAGATAGTGGTGTTGTACAGAAACTGGCAAAATTTCAAAAGTCCAATTTTTATGTATCCATGCACCAATGATGCAATCCCTTCCAACGCTTCCTTGTGGAGGGGACAATGCCTCTGGTTTATAACAGGTGCTCTGGGTTTTAAAGTAATTTTAACTGGTGCGGCTGACTTGGCTCACCCAAGCCTTTCTTATGTGCAGACCTCTGGATTCACCTTCTGTTGAATATGAAAAGGAATGCCACTAAGTGTTACTATTTATTCTTGCAACAGTGTTGCCTGCAAGGTGCATGCGTTTTCAGGCGGGATCTGTGAAAAATGGAAAGGAGCAACTTTGCCATCCTATATGGGTTACTCGATAAGGAGCATTGTGATTCTTCCAATTATACAAGTTGGAGGTAGAGACAGGAGTATGTACTAACACTGTTCCTCCTTCGGCTGGAATTTTTCTCAGAGGAAATTGCCCTGTCCAAGCCCTGGCAGTACCCTTACAGAAAACAGTACCCTGACGGGTGTGTGTAGGGGGAGACCATACCCGATGAAGTGGGTCTCTTACTTCCAAATTCCCTTCGTTCGTCAGTTTCTCTCAAGCTGGCCAGACTAGAATCAAGTTAGGCCCTTTCTGTGGGGGATTCTGCCGTCATTCTTTGACCCGACATGGCAGCTTCTACCACACCTTCCCTATATGGCGGGGGAGCCGAAGCAGTTATCGGGGCTATTCCTTCTAAGAGGGGATCTTCCAGTGAGGATTCAGGAAGCACTTTTGCCTTGGCTTTCCCTGGAAAAGAATCTTGTTAGAGGGATTTAAAGTTTGTTAGAGAGACATGAAAGCTTGAGTATAGGGAACTTTGTCACGTTTTTTCCTACAAAACAAGTCAAGCTGAAAAATCGTGCCGTAAGCCAAAGACCCATTTTGGAGCCAATGTTTCTGGTCCCCCAGCTGGTATTGGGGCCATAGATTGTTGCATAAGCATATCATTCTCTTTCTTGTCATAGGCTCATAGCTATACCTCCTCCATTTGTTAGAATGCAGCCTAGAGGAGATTTTGCTGGGACAGATGGGCCTCCCCCTGTAATAGGTGTTTGTTTATGCATAGGCAGCATCAGTAACTGCTTGTCATGTGCCTCAACAGCAACTACATTTTGCAAAACCTCAGATTGAGTATTAATATAAATATAGCAGCATTTCTCTATTTAGACACAAACTGTTTCTTGAGAGACTAACTGGAAAGGCTAATACTATTCAATTTTGTAAAATCATAGCTCAAATTTCAGACACTTCTCTGGTTATGATAGTCACAACTTTGCTAAGTTTACCAACAGAACTTCTAATTCAAGAGTTTCAATATCTAAACCCATTAGTTAGATACTTTAGGAGACAGGAAAATGATTTCTTATATCTAGAAAGTAGGACCTTAAAACATCAGCAATATTCTCACCTAAAACCCACAGTTTCCTTTTCTTTACTCAGTCTTATGTAGTTAATTTTTGTTCCACATGATTCTGGATCAGCAGCAGTGTGTGAACTCATCAGCTTCTACATAAGAGTTCTGGAAATCTTGATTGAGTCTAGTCACAGTCCTTTTCATAAATCCAATATAGTTCATCTTTTTGTTGAGATATTTTGGTCAACTGTTTTCAGCAAATCAGTAAAGTAAAAACTTATCCGCAGCTAACAAAACTTAATATGGCCACGATTAACTTATAAAATAATACTATTAATAGTGAAAGACCTGATAGAAGTTAATTACAAGTGCAACTTAAAGGCCAAATAATACCAATTAAAAAACAAAACAAAAACAAACTTTAGATAAAATATTTTTAAATATAACCATTAACCATATTTTTAAAGAGCTTTAGATATAATACATAATAATCTTGAGACAAAATACCATATACTCAGGATATATTAAGAATATACCAAGTCTCTAAATACCCGAGTAGTAATAAAAAGAGCTTCATAGGTAAATGATGTGAATTCTTCAATTAAACTACTGGCTTTGATAATGCTAGATTCAAAAATAAATTTGTGCTCAAGTTAACAATAAAGAGATAATAATAAAATTACAGCATAATATTATGTATTTGCCGTCTAAAACGTAAGAGGAAATACTAACATATAAATTTTAACCCAATGAGAATCAGGCATGTCTCTTGATTTTGACAACACTTTCCGTATAATTTATAACATGTTAAATAAACCTTTTTAGCACTTTTCCTTTGCGAAAAATTTTTTGTGGCTTTTCATGAAGTTTCAGAGTTGTCAGGAGTTGATTATAGGTCACTGTGAAACAATAAAGTTATTTAACTAAAGATTTTAAAGGTTAAAAAAAAAACCTTAGCTTTTTTTTTTTCCCCCTCTAAAGCCACATGGTTTATTCTTATTCTTATTCTAATCTTATTCTAATGAGAAATCTTATTCAATGAGAAACTGAACCTTTGTCTTTGAGGCAGATTACACAAAGAATAAATTAACCCTTCACCTCAGAAATCAAAGAAAATTTTGTTATTTTAACAGCAAGAAACTCAATTCTTTGTTTTACATGCTATTTAACATTAAAACTCGTGAAAATCTCATAAATTATAAATTAAACCATTAAACTTTAGTCAGACAGATAAAACTTTTGACTATATCAAATAAATTTCATTTTCAATACACCTCTTAAACGTTGTCTTTATTGCATACCTCTTATAGTACATTCTCTTAAAATGGCAAAAATGAACACACTCATTAGCAGACTTAAATATACATATATGTTGTTCTTCTTGTGACATAAAAAGCCAAAGTATATAAGCTTAAATTATGACAAATATCTATTATCTCAATTTAGTATCAATAAGTTGCATAAAATGTCTTGGGAATTATCTTAAGCCTGTATATAATGAAACATAACTGATGTTGAAAGGAAGTCTGTTTAAATATTCTAATTTTCATTTAACTTTTAGTATTTCTCATATTTTTCCCAACCTAATTTTAGCCCTTAAAGATTTTATTAACTGGCTTTGGAAATCACAAAGTCTGTGCTCAATTGACCAATTCATTGATATGGCTATAACCTGAAGTCTCTGACTACTGCTGGAAACATTCTTCCAGGCCATTTGAAGTGTGTCTCATTGTGATTTCTTTTTTTTTTTACTTCTTATAGTTCTCCTATAATAGAAAGAACTTGTTTACAGTTCTTTTATGACTGGGATCCACCCAATTTCTGATAACTATAGCAAAGCAGAAATTTTTCTAATCTTTTGTCTTAAAAGGATCTCCACCTAGTTGGAAAAGGTCTTTCAAAAGCTTCCCTGGAGCTACACGACCTTGGAGACTGGGGGCTGGGGGCTGAGGAGGCCTGATCTTGCCCTGCCCTCACTCTCATGAATCATGGAAGATATTTATATATGTTTAAGTTGACCTAGGCATTTTGAAGGGCAAAAGGTAACTAATTTCTTTCCTTTTTACTCTTCTGGAACTTTCATTTTACTTTAAGACAAAATTATTCTTTTTCCTTTAATAAACCACATTTCGTATAATATTTAGCTTAGGTTACTTCCTGTTCTGGATCACCAACTTCCTAGGAGATGTTTTTCTCAGAACTAAAAAAAAAAAAACGGGAACCAAAAATATTCGCGAATCTGCTGACAGGTTTTATACAGGTGAGGGTTAACGTGATGATGACACAGGAACACCGGGGCTTCACAGGCACAAGTACACATAAATAAGAGTAAATGAACACAAAATGTGATCCCACTGACATGACAAAGGTGATTTCGGCAGCCTCAACCTCTCAGACAACCCGCATTGGGTTACAGAGGTGATCTTGGCAGCCTTAACCTCCCAGACAATCCCTGAGGAATTTGCATGCTACACACTACAAACAGACAAAAATCCTGAAAGAAATGACAGAGATAATCTTGGCAGCCTCAACCTCTCAGACAACCTTTTCAGGTGACAGAGGTGATATTGGCAGCTTCAACCTCCCAGACAATCCCAGGAGCATTCAAAACCCTAGAACCAAGACTCTAGAGTCACCAGGAGTCTCTTCTTGCGAGCCTACTCATGGGGTCAGTCATCTGAGATGCCTTTCGCTCCAGAAACCAAGGGCTCAGGTCCCGCTCCGGAACCCTTGGGCCTGCCCTATCCACCCCAGCCCTGAGTGCAACAGGGAGAGGAGTCGCGGACTCACCTTGAGATCCCTCCTATGCAAGTCGTGCTTTCTTTCACCCACTTCTCCTGGCGCAGTTGGGGACCAGAGGTGCCGTGGCAGACCCAGGTCTGGCTGATAGTCTTCCCAGAGGCAAATGAAACCTCTTGCAGCTGCTTGTTATGAGAGCCATCGATCAGCCCCAGGCCCTGCCCTGGGGCCACCACGTCTCAAGTGGCTGGAGCTCCCTATACGGGCCACCAAATTTGTTACCGCAATAATCCAGATTGGAGCCACCCTGCCGCAATAGCCAATTCCGAGACAGGGCTGAGGTGAGCAGCAAGAGTTTTATTATATATCGATATATAGGAGACAGAAAGGAATAGATTCCTCCAAAAAACCTGTCTCTCCAACTAGAGATCAGCTGAAGGCTTTTATAGGGACAGGATTATGGGTCTTAGACGTTTGTGTTAGTTCCTCCTTGAGGTGGTCACTTCCCAGATGAGTTAATCTTTTCTTGGGGGTTATCTGGCAACATCCTGGTTTTCTTGTCCCAAGATGGGTGCTTTGTTCGGTTTGTCATTTCTAGATCCTTATCACTTGTTTTCCACCCTCCAAGGAGGAACATCGGTTAATCTTAAACCTTTTGTAGAGACTGGAACCGGAGGGAAAATCAAGATCATGAGACAATGTGGGGGTTAGCAATGGGGAATAATCATAGTGAGCTGGACCTATGCAGCCTCTTCCAGTAGAAGTAAACACTTCTATTTAGTGAAAATGTGAAGCTGTTGCCTGGTAGAGAGATCTATGCGTAGCCCAGATTTCAACTAGGTGTCTTTGGTCCTTTAGATGGTAAGAAAATTGCCTTGATGCCATGAGAAAATTTCCTGTCTTTCTTGAGATTACTGCAAATTACTGAGAGAAGGGAAAACATATTTTCATGATCAATTTTGCTTTGATTATTTGCCTCCACCAAATCCTTATTTTCTCATGTGTCTTCTGGATGTTCCTTTATCTCTGCTTTGGCATTAGGTCAAATATAGGACATATTAATTTCTTTGGGAAGAAAAAAAACAAAACAAAACACTTCCCAGGAGACATGTAAGCAGCAGACTTTACTGAAGGGTTGGGGATACAGAGGGATTTACCTTATTAATGCAAATAAATTTAAATGTTAGTCATTCCTGACCTTAAATGTCATTCAATCACTCTACCACATACTTAGTCATTTCATCTCTCTTTCTTTTTTCTTCTATTCTTTCTTGTCCGTTCAAAATTCACAATAAAACTCACAGATCATTTATAATACATGGAAATTTAAAGGTGTCTATTATTACCTTATCTCCTGCTAACTCATACTGTCTGAGTCTCATCATTTACACCTAAAGGCTAACAGAGATAGTTGCCTTCCTAAGAGGAATTATGATACTAGTGTTTGTTATTTTTGCCCCAGTATGATTGGAATAATAATCAGGTAATCTTGATTTTATTTCTTTCGCTTACAATACTCTTTTCAACAAATATTTTCGTATTTATTATGAATCAGAGACTATGATGTGATAGAGACAAAAAGATGGAAAATAGGAAGGACGCACCCCCTTCACATGTTGGGGCACCCAAAGGGGTACAATTCACTACCTCAGGTGTCCAGTAAAACAAATACTAGGCTTGCAAAGAAGAATAAAAATACAACGTATAATGAGAAAAAAAAGATCAGTCAATAAGATCTGACCCTGAAATGAAAGAGATGATAAAATCAGTAGACAAGACATTAAAAACCACTATAACTGTATTCCATGCGTTCAGATAGAAGAAAGTTTGAGCATAGCGATTGAAAATGTTATGTTAAGTAGCAACATGGAAGTTATATACAAACTCAAATAAAAATTTCAGAGATTAAAAATAACATCTGAGATAAAATATACACTGACTGGGATAAATGACAGATTAGACATTCAAGAAGAAAAGATTAGTGGACCTTAAGAAATAGCCATAGAAACTATTCAAAATGAACCATAGACAGAAAAAAGACTGAAAAAAAAAAAAAAAAATGAATAGAGCACCAGTGAGCTGTGAAAGAATTTCGGTAGTCACGTACATGTGTATTTGGAGTACCTGAAGGGGATAAGAGAGAGATATGGACAGAAAAATATTTGAACAAATACTGACCAAAAAATTTCCAGTTTGATAAAAAGTGTAAACTTACAGACTGAGGAAGATCACAAAATCTGATGCATGAAGAACGTGAAGAAGCATGTGGAAAACGATGCTCAGACACTTCATAACCAAATTGCTTAAAATAGATGACCAGTGGAAGATCTTGGAAGCAGTCAGAGAAAAGAGGCAATTTATGTAGAGATAAACAAAGATAAGGGTGATAGCAAATTCCTCATGTGAAAACAACTCAAGCTAGAAGACAGTGGTGCAATGAAATTTCAAAGAAAAAAAAAATCCAAACTATCTAACTAGAATTCTTTATGCAGTAAAATATCTCTCGAAAATGAAGGCTACTACCCCTACGAATGTATACAGAGCAGTAAAGCATATACTTACACAAAAACATGTACAAGAATGTTCATAGCGGCATTCTTCATAATCATGAAAAACTACAAACAACCTAAATGTTCACCAAATGATGAAAGAAAAAACGAAATGTGATGTATCCAATAAGAAATAATATTCAGAAATTAGGTGGCATGAACTACTGATACCTGCTACAACATGGATGAACCTCCAAAACGTGCTGCATGAAAAAAGGCAGACGCAAAAGACTACGTATTGTAGAATTGCATTTATATGAAATGCCTAGGAGAGACAAATTTATACAGACAAAAAGCAGATCAGTGGTTGCCTCAGACTGAGAGCGGGAGTAGGGATTGGGTATAAAGGGGCATGATGGAATTTTGGGAATGTTTAAAAACTGGATTGTGGAATGGTTGTACCATCTTATAAATGTATTAAAATTATTGAGTTGTATACTTACAGTGGCTGAATTTTATGGTATGTCAATTATACCTCAGTAAAGCTGTTAATAAAATGAAGGATGAAATAAAGACTTTTTCAGATGTACAGAAACTGAAGACACTTGCACTTGAAGAAGGGTTAATAGAAATCCTTCAAACATAAGGAAAATGATAACAGTTGGAAATATAAATCCACACAAAAGATTCTCTTTAAAAAATAATCTATAGTTTAAAGCAAAAATAACAATAACGTGTTGTGAGATTTATAGCATATGTAAAAGTAAAATGTATGACAACAATCACACAAAGACCAGGAGGGCATAAATGTAAGTATACTTTTCTCACACCAGCTGTGAAGTAATATAATATCACTTGTGTCAACTGCAATAAATTAAAAACATATATTTTAAATCCTAAAGAGAGTTCTAGTTAATAAGCCAATGAAAAAGATAAAGTAGAATAATAAAAATTACTCAGTCCATACCAAAAACAAATAAAGAGGAAAGGGAATCAAAAAAAAGATGGGGAAAATGAAAAACAAATATCAAGATGGCAGATTTAAACCAATAATATCAACTTGAACGTAAAGGGTTTAAAGTACTTAATAAAAAGGCAGAGAATGTCAGGTAGGATAAAAACAGAAAGCCCAACTATGTGCTGCCTATAAGAAATGCACTGTGGATAAAGACACAAATAAGTAACAGATATGACATTCTAATTTATGACACTAATTTAAAAAAAACAAATCTGGAGTAGATATATTACTATCAGACAAAGTCGACTTCAAGTCAAAGATATTACAAGGGATAAAATGGGTCACTAAAAGATTGTAATGGGATTAGTTCATTAGGAGCACGTAACAGTCCTAAATATTATGCATAGGATAACAGAGCTTCAAAATACATGAAGCAAAAACTAATAGAACTACGAGGAGAAATAGACAAATTCTCACTTATATCCAGAGATTTCAACACCCAATATCAATAATTGATTGAACAAGTAGACAGAAAATCAGTAAGAATATTGAAGATTGGAGCAACATTAGCAACTAACTAGACCTAACTGACATTTATAGGACACTGTATCCAGCAGTAGCAGAGTACACTTCTTTTTAAGTGCATTTGGAATATTTACCAAGGTAGACCATATTCTGGGCCATAAAAGAAGTCTCAAAAAATTTAGGAGGATTTAAATTATACAAAGAATGTTCTACAATGACAGAGAATTAAGTTAGAAATCGTTAACAGAAAGATATTTGTAAAATCTCCAAGTATTTGGAAACTAAATAGCACACTTATAAATAATTTGTGGATCAAAGAAGAACTCAAAAAGGAAATGAGAACATATTTGACTCAAATGAATATTAAAACACAATATATCAAAATTTGTGGGATACTGCTTGTCGTAGCCAGATAATACCCCCAAAGATGTCCGTGTCCTAATCCCCAAAACCTGTGACTATGTTGCCTTACATGGGAAAAGGGACTTTGCAGATGTGATTAAATTATCTCGGGATGGGGAGATTATCCTGGATTATTGATGTCGGCCCAATATCATCACAAGGGCCTTTATAAGAGGGAGGCAACAAGGTCAAAATCAGAAAAAGGAGGTATGGTAACAGAAGCAGAGACTGGAGTGAAGACGTTTCTGGAAGGAATATAGCCCTGCCAACATCTTGATTTTAGACTTCTGATCTCCAGAACTGTAAGGAAATAAATTTGTGTTGTTTTAAGCCACTAAGTTTGTGGCAAGTTGTTGGAGCAGCAAAAGGAAACTGATATATCACTAAAGAAGTAATTGGAGGAAAATGTATATAGCACATAGCACTTATAATAGAAAATAAAAAAAGTTCTTAATGTTATCAGCTTCCACCTTAAAAAACTAGAAAAAGAAGACCAAATAAAACCCAAAGTAAATAACAAAAAGGAAATATAAAAGATCAGTGACAACTAAATAAAGGAAAAACAATAGAATATCAATGAAATCTAAAGCTGGTTCTTTGAGAAGATCAATAAAATTGATAACATCTAGACAGACTAATCAGGAGAAACAGGGAGAAGTCACAAATTACTAACATCAAGAATGAGAGAGGTGACATCAATACAGATTTCACATGTATTAAAATATTTAATATTAATGTAATATTGAAAACAACCTTATGCCATTGAATTAAAAAGTTACATGAAAAGAAGAAATTTCTTGAAGCACACAATCAAAGTTTATGCAAGAAGAAATAGATAACCTTAATAGCCTGATATCTATTAAATAAACTGAAAATTTTTAGTTAAAAACTGAAACTTCTAAAATGGTTTCATTGGTAAATTTTTCCTAGCATTTAAAGAAAGGAATAATACCAATTTTACATAAACTCTTCTAGAAAATTGAAGAGGAAATAAAAGAGCCCAACATCACTCTGCTATCCAAACCAGACAAATGCTTTATAAAAAAAGAAAACTACAGACCAATATCTCTCATGGACATAAATGCAAAAATTCTTACCCTGGGTGGTGCAAACAGTTAAGCACTTGACTGCTAGCTGAACGGTTGGCAGTTTGAACTTACCCAGAGTCACCTCAGAAGACAGGACTGGTGATTTTCTTTCAAAACCCTATGCTTGAAAACTTTAAGAACAGTTTTACTTTGCCTACATGGGGTCTCCATGAGCTGAAAAGAGCTTGACAGCAACTAACAACAACAATATTCTAACCAAGTGAGGTTTATCTCTGGAAAGACTGGTTTAACATTAAAAAATCAATTCATGTCATTAACCATATTAACATAATAAAAAGAAAAAAACAATATGATCATTCAATAGATACAAGAAAAGCATTAGACAAAATCCAACACCCATTCCAGATATAAATGCTAAACTAACTAGGATTAGATGGAAATTTTCTTAATCTGGTAAAAGACATCTATGAAAAACCTATAGCTAGCATTATGTCCACATCCTAACTGAACACTCACCTAATGGTGAATGACTGAATGCTTTTCCCCTAAAATTAGGAAAATGGTAACTCTGCCCACTTTAACCACTTCTATTCCACACTGATGCAATAAGGCAAAGAAAAGAAATTAAAGACTTCAGATTAGAAATGAAAAATAAAACTGTCTATCCATAGATGACATGATTGTCTTAATCAGTAGTCAGAAAACTTTTTCTGTAATGGGCAAGACAGTAAATATTTTAGGCTCTGAGGACCATGTAGTTAGTCTCTATTGCAACTGCTCAACTCTGGCATTGTAGCACAGAAGCAGATAGCACATAGACAAATGAGCATGGCTGGGCTCCAATAACATTCATTTACAGAAATGGGCAGTAGTCTGGATTTTGTCTGTGCATGGTATGTTTCTGACCCCAGGTCTACATAGAAAATCATGTAGAAAATACCATACAAAATTTAGAAATAATAAGTCAGTTTTGCAGTTTTCCAGAATATACAAAAATCAATAGTATTTCTACATACCAGCAGTGAATAGTAAGAAACTGAAATAAAAGAAATAATGCTATTTATAATAACATCAAAAATATGAAATAGAAATAAATCTAACAAAGCATGTGTAAGACCTATATACTGAAAATTACAAAGCATTGCTGAGAACAACTAGAAATATTTAAATAAATGGAATATACACTGTGTTCATGCATCGGAAGACTCAATGTTTCCAAGATGTCTATTCCCTTGAAACTGATCTATGGTTTCAACTACATTCCAATCAAATTCCCAACAGTTTTTTTGGTAAAAATTGTTAAGTTGATTTTTACATTCATATGGAAATGAAAAGACCTAGAATGGCCAATACAGTTTTGAAAAAGAACAAAATTGGAAAACTAACACTATCTGACTTCAAGATTTATTATAAATCTACCACAATCAAGTAATGTGATATTGGCATCAACTTAGACTAATAGATCAATAGACTAGAATGGAGGATCCAAAAAATAGGCCCATACCTATATGGGCAATTCAGTGGAGAAAGGATAATATTTTCAACAAACAGTTCTGAGACAACTTGATATCCATGTGCAACAGAATAAATTTGGACCCTTACCTCACACTCTATAAAAATTAATTCAAAATTGATCATACACTTAAATGTAAGAACCAAAACTACAGAACTCTTAGAAGAAGCATAGGAGAAAATCTTTGTAACTTTGGGTTAGGCAGAGGTTTCTTATATACAACACCAAAAACACAATCTATAAGAGAAAAAACAACCTGATAATTGGACTTCATCAAAATTAAGAATTTCTGCTCTACAAAGGACACTGTTAAGAGAATCAAAAGACAAGCAAAGACTGGGAGAAAATATTTGCAAATCACATATATGCTAAAGGGTTTGTATCTAGAACATACAAACAAGTATCAAAATTTACTAAGAAAACAAACAATCCAATTAAAAAATGAGCAAAATATTCGAATAAACTCTTTGCCAAAGGTGATAATACAGAGGGCAAAGAAGCACACAAAAAGATGCTCAACATCATTAGACATTAGAGAAATGTGAATAAAACCACAATGATACAGCACTACACACGTGTTAGAATGTCTAAAATTAAAAATATTGTCCATACCAAGTGCTGGTGAGGATATAGTAATGAGAACTCTAATACACAGAATGTAATATGACTCAACCACTTTGAATAATATTTTGGTAGTTTCTTAAAGCTAAGCACACACCTACCATATGACCCAGCCATTCTATACCTGGAATGAGTAATAAAAGCATATGTCCATACAAAGTCTTAAACAGTAATGCTCAGAGCAGCGTTATTTGTAAGACCCCCAAATTGGAAACAACCCAAATGTCCATCAACAGGTGAGTGAGTAAACCAACAATAACATATCCATACAATGCAATACTCTTCAGCAATAAAGAGGACTGAACTATTGATAAAATCAACAACATAGATGAATCTCTAAATAATTATGTTGAGTGAAATAAGTCAGATAAAAAAGAGTACATATTGTATGATTTTTTTTTTTAAATATAAAATTGTAGAAAATGCAAACTAATTTAAAGTAATAGAGAGAAGATCACTGATTTCCTGGGGATGGAGTCAGGCTGGCAATTGCAGGAGGGAGGATTCACCAAGTGGCCAAAGGAAACTTTTGCTGGTGACGGGTATCTTCATTATCTTGATTGTGGTGATGATTTCATGGTGGTATATCTGTGTTAAAACATACCAAACTGGAAATTCTGGCAAAATGGCGCACTAGGCAGAAGCACCACACCATCCCTCCACAGCAAGATCTGAAAAACTAAGCCAAACAGAGAATACAACAATCCTGAAACCCTAAAACATCAAATGAAGAGATAAAGAACTCAGCCAAGCACCAAATGGAGTGAGAAAACTGACAGAGAAAGGAGAGTGAGGAGAGATTCATGCAGAGGTCCCCTACCAGCTAACGCAGCGCAGCTCCACCATCTTGGACTCCTATCGGAGACCAGCAAATGGGGGTACGAGAAAGCAGCCTCATGGAGCATCCAGCGGGAGACAAAACAACTGGTAATTTGCAGTGTGGCTTTTTCACCCCCACCCCTCTTCGCCCCAGCTCGGCCTCCTGTGCTTCCCATGGCCACAGTCTCTTGACTGGGAAGCGCCGGCTGCTTGGATTCCACACACCCAAGTGGGAGGCTCTCTGGGTGCCATTTATTGGCTGCAAGTGTTGCTTTTTTTTTTTCAGCTTCTTTGGATTTCTCACTTGCCTCTCACCACCTCCCCCTCCTTTCACTCGAGTGCCTGGCTCCATGCACCACCTTTGCTTCTTCCTGAGGGGCTGCAGAATGCCGGCAGTTTGTGATATATGCTTTCTCACTCTCTACCCTTCTTCACCCACACTTGGCCTCCTCTGCTTCCCGCGGACACAGTCTCTTGTCCAGAAACACCAGCCCGCACTAGCTGGCTCTCTAAATGCCATTTGTTGGCTGCTGGTGTTGCTTTTTTTTTTTTTCTTCTGCTTCTTTGGATTTCTTGCTTGCCTCTCGCCGCCCCCCCCCCCCTTTTGCTAGAGTGCCTGGCTCCAAGCGCCATCTTTGCTTCTTCCTGAGGGGCTGCGGAGCTCAGTTCGAGTGTGGAACTGCTTCCCGGTCTGGGCTACCACGCTGGTAGGATCCCGGGGCTTTTGTTCGTTTGTTCATTTTGAATTGTTTGTCTGTTTTCTTTTTCTTTTCTTGAGTTGGGAGCCCTTTCTGGCCAGGTGGAGCTGCATGGCAAGGAACTCCCCTTCAGCTTTCACAGACGTGCAGAGGGATCCCTGAGAGCATTTCTTTTTTTGTTGTTTTTTTGGGGGCCTTTCTTGTTCTTTTTTTTTTTTTTTAACTTTTAATTTATTTTGTTTTCTTTTCCCTTTTTGTCTTTCTTCATTGCTCAGTTTCTCATCTCTCTGTATCTTCATTCTCTTTCTGATCCCTGTATACCAGGCGTTGTATACCTCTATGCCTTCTAGCCAGGCTGTACTGCAACACCTGAGAGCGACTTCCCCAGACCTCATAGCTGCATTGGTGGGATCCCTGGGAACTTTGCCATTCTTTAACCTTTCTGATTTTTATTTATTCATTCTTTTCTTTTCTTCCTCTTCCCCTTTCTGTTTTTCTCCATTTTATAGTCTCTCATCTCTCCATTCCAACGGCAAGCTCCTCTAGCATTCTTTTTTGTTTGTTTGTATGTTTTTGGCTCCTGTTCCTCTCTCCTCTCTCCCATATCCATCTTAGCTCCACACATAACAATCTCCCCACTGCATCCTGCCAACCTATACCGTGCGCTTGACATCACACCACCAAGCAATAGAGGCACGGCCTACTGGGACCTGCCCTGCACCGAATACCGACCCGCCCTGGTGGCTGTAGCAAGTGCCACAAACAACCCGTCCCAGTAACTCCTCTTCAGCTAGACCTGCCCTGCTGTACCATATCTGAGTGACTGACCCCTCCAGTAGGAGAAGGAGGTGAAAAGCATTGAGCACACGGACAAGCTAACAACAAAGAACACACAGTCGATCTGCTCAGACATAGTCAAATTTTTTTTAAAAAAAAGTGATGAAACAAACAATCTACAATCAATAAACGACAAAAATAACTACTGAATGCCCCGAAAACAGCAGACAATATCAAAACATTTACAAAAACAAGACAGGATGGTTCGAGTAGGCGTCCAAAATAAAACACCAGATGACTCTCCTGTGGAAGAAAATGCACTAGAACTACCTAATAGGGAATTCAAATCTCTAATACTCGGAATTCTCCAAGAACTGAGGCAAAAAGCTGACAAACATGAGGAAAAAATAGACAAATTCATGGAAACTACAGACAAAAAATTCGAAGAATTCAGGAAGATGACGCAGGAACAAAATGCCCAAATAAATTCACAACTAGAAATTATACAAAAACAACAACTAGAAATCCAAAAGATAAACAACAAGATTTCAGAAACGGATGATGTCATAGAAGGGCTGAGATGCAGATTTGAAACTGTGGAAGACAGGATCAGTGGAACTGAAGACAAACACTTGGATACAACTCTGTTTGAGGAAAACTCAGAAAAAAGAATAAAGAAAAATGAAGAGACCCTGAGAGTTACGTGGGACACAATTAAAAGCAAAAATTTACGAGTGATTGGCATTCTAGAACAGGGGGAGAAAACTGAAAACACAGAGAGGATCATTGAGGAACTGCTGACAGAAAACTTCCCCAATATCATGAAAGATGAAAAGCTGGCCATCCAAGAAGCTCAACGAACCCCATATAGAAGAGACCCCAAAAGAAAATCACCAAGGCATATCATATTCACACTCGCCAAAACCAAAGACAAACAAAGAATCCTGAGAGCAGCTCGTGAAAAACAAGAAGTCACATACAGAGGAGAAACAATAAGACTAAGCTCAGATTATTCAGCAGAAACCATGCAGGCAAGAAGGCAATGGGATGACATATATAAAATCTTGAAAGAAAAAAACTGCCAGCCAAGAATAATATATCCTGCAAAACTCTCATTCAAATTTGAGGGTGAAATTAGGTCATTTCCAGATAAACAGAAATTAAGGGAATATGTAAAAGTCAAATAAAACTTACAAGAATTATTAAAGGGAGTTCTTCGATATGAGGACAAACAGCTTCAGCTCACAGGCAGAACATAGGACGCAGGATTGTACCAGCCAGATACCAATCTAGGAAATGAACTCTCAAGGACTGTAGAAAACCAAAAGAAATACAACAGGGAATCAGAGCAGTTAATCAATGAATGACAACAACATCAAAACAATAAAAGAGGGAATAAACGGCATAGGTATAGAATCTTCTAATGGAGAGGAAGGCAAGGTGATACCAAGTAATGGTAGACTGCTTCAAACTTAGAAACATAAGGGTAAAATTCATGGTAACCACAAAGAAAGTTAACAAACATACTCATAAAAAAAAAGAGGAAAAACGTGAAGTCTCAGCAAAAACAAAACCTGCAAAAACAAAACCTACAAAAACAAAAGAAATGAAAAAAAAAATCCACAAACAAAAGTACCTCAGCACAAGAGAGTAAGAAGAACAAAGAAAACTTCAGCACCACAAAAAAAGCACTACAAAATGACAGCAACAAACTCACATCTACAATAATTACACTGAATGTAAATGGACTCAATGCACCCATAAAGAGATGGAGAGTGACAGAATGGATAAGAAAACAGGATCCATCAATATGCTGTCTACAAGAGACACACCTTAGAAACAAAGATGTGAATTTATTAAAAGTCAAAGGTTGGAAAACAATATATCAAGCTAACAACTACCAAAAAAGAGCAGGAGTGGCAATTCTAATCTCAGATAAAATAGAATTTAAAACAAAATCTACCATAAAAGACAAAGAAGGACACTATATAATGATTAAGGGGATGATCCATGATGAAGACATAACCATAATAAACATCTACGCACCCAGTGACAGGGCTCCAAAATACATAAAACAAACTCTAACAACACTGAAAAGAGAAATTGACAGTTCCACAATAATAGTAGGAGACTTGAACACAGCACTCTCAGTAAAGGACAGAACAACTAAGAAGAAACTCAGCAAAGATACAGAAGACCTAAAGGGCACAATCAGCCAACTTGACCTCATAGACGTATATAGAACACTCCATCCAACTGCTGCAAAGTACACATTCTTTTCCAATGCACAGGGAACATTCTCCAGAATAGACCACATCTTAGGCCACAGAGCAATCCTCAACAAGATCCAAAACGTTGAGATAATTCAAAGTATCTTCTCTGACCACAATGCCATCAAGGTAGAAATTAACAATAGAAAGAGCAAGGAAAAAAAATCAACTACATGGAAACTGAATAATACCCAGCTTACACATAAGTGGGTAATAGAAGAAATCAGAGATGGAATCAAAAAATTCCTAGAATCCAATGAGAATGAAAACACATCATACCAAAACTTTTGGGACACAGCAAAGGCAGTCCTCAGAGGACAATTTATAGCAATAGATGCACATATCAAAAAAGAAGAAAGGGACAAAATCGAAACATTAACTACAGAACTCAAACAAATAGAAAGAAAAAAGCAAAAAAAGGCCACAACACCGGAAGAAAGGAAATAGTAAAGATCAGATCATAAATAAATGCAACAGAGAACAGAAAAACAATAGAAAGAATCAACAATACCAAAAGTTGGTTCTTTGAAAGAATCAACAAAATCGACAAACCACTGGCCAGACTGACAAAAGAAAAACAGGAGAGGATGCAAATAACCCAAATAAGAAATGAAATGGGGGACATTACAACAGACCCAACTGAAATAAAAAGGATTATAATAGAATATTATGAAAAACTATACTCCAACAAGTTTGAAAACCTAGAGGAAATGGATAAATTTATAGAAACACACAGCCTACCCAAACTACAACAAAGTGATGTTGAAAATCTGAACAGACCCATAACAAGAGAAGAGATTGAAAAGGTAATAAAAAAACTCAAAACCAAAAAAAGCCCTGGCCCAGATGGCTTCACTGGAGAATTCTACAAAACATTTACAGAAGAGTTTGTACCATTACTACTCAAGCTATTTCAGAGCATAGAAGAGGAAGCAACACTTTCAAATTCATTCTATGAAGCCAGCATAACGCTGATACAAACCAGGAACAGATGTCACAAAAAAGAAAATTACAGACCAATATCTCTCATGAATATAGATGCAAAAATTCTGAACAAAATTCTAGCCAATAGAATTCAGCATCATATCAAAAAAATAATACACCACGACCAAGTAGGATTCATACCAGGTATGCAAGGATGGTTCAACATTAGAAAATCAATCAAAGTAATCCACCACATACGTAAAAGCAAAGAAAAGAATCACATGATCATCTCAATTGACGCAGAAAAGGCATTTGACAAAGTCCAACACAATTTGTGATAAAAACTTTCAAGAAAATAGGTATAGAAGGGAAATTTCTCAACATAATAAAGGGCATCTATGCAAAACCAATGGCCAACATCATTCTTAATGGAGAGAGGCTGAAAACATTCCCCTTGAAAACAGGAACAAGACAAGGATGCCCTTTATCACCACTCCTATTTAACATTGTGCTGGAAGTTCTAGCTAGAGCAATAAGGCAAGAAAAAGAAATAAAGGGCATCCAAATTGGTAATGAAGAAGTTAAATGGTCCCTGTTTGCAGATGATATGATACTATACATAGAAAACCCTAAAGACTCCACGAGAAATCTACTGGAACTAATAGAAAGAGTCAGCAGAGTAGCAGGATACAAGATAAACATTCAAAAATCAGTTGGATTCCTAGACACCGGTAAGGAGAATGATGAAAAGGAAATCAGGGAAACAATACCATTTTCAATAGCCCCTAAAAAGATAAACTACTTAGGAATAAATCTGACCAGGGATGTAAAAGACCTATACAAAGAAAACTATAAAACACTACTGCATGAAACCCAAAGGGATCTAGATAAATGGAAAAACATACCATGCTCATGGATAGGCAGACTCAACATTGTGAAAATGTCAATTCTACCCAAAGCAATTTACAAATACAATGCAATCCCAATCCAAATACCAACAACATTCTTCAAAGAGATGGAAAAACTAATCAGTAACTTTATACGGAAAGGGAAGAAGCCCCGAATAAGTAAAGCACTAATGAAGAAGAATAAAGTTGGAGGACTCATACTACCTGACTTCAGAACCTACTATACAGCTACAGTAGTCAAAACAGCCTGGTACTGGTACAACGACAGATACATTGACCAGTGGAACAGAATTGAGAACCCAGATGTAAATCCATCCACCTATGGTCACCTGATCTTCGACAAGGGCCCAAAGTCCATCAAATGGGGAAAAGACAGTCTTTTTAACAAATGGTGCTGGCAAAACTGGATAACCATTTGCAAAAAAATGAAACAGGACCCATACCTCACACCGTACACAAAAACTACTCCAAAATAGGTCAAAGACCTGAATATAAAGCCTAAAACTATAAAATTCATAGAAGAAAAAATAGGACCTACACTACGGGCCTTAATACATGGCATTAACAGGATACAAACCATAACCATCAACGCACGAAACCCAACAGGTAAGCTAGATAACTGGGATCTTCTAAAAATCAAACACCTATGCTCCTCAAAAGACTTCACCAAAAGAGTAAAAAGAGAACCTACAGACTGGGAAAAAATTTTTGGACAGTACAAGTCAGACAAAGGTCTAATCTCCATAATCTACAAGAAAATCCAACACCTCTACAACAAAAAGACAAATAATCCTATTAAAAAATGGGCAAAGGAAATGAACAGACACTTCACCAAAGAAGACATTCAAATGGCTAACAGACACATGAGGAAATGCTCGCGATCACTAGCCATTAGAGAAATGCAAATTAAAACCACAATGAGATACCATCTCATCCTGGCATTACTGGCACGAATCAAAAACACTGGAAATAACAAATGTTGGAGGGGCTGCGGGGAGATCGGAACTCTTATGCACTGCTGGTGGGAATGCAAAATGATACTACCATTTTGGAAAATGATATGGCGCTTCCTCAGAAAGCTATAAATAGACATACCATTCGATCCAGCAATCCCACTCCTAGGAATATATCCTAGAGAAATAAGAGTCGTCACTCAAATAGACATATGCACACCTATGTTCATGGCAGCATTGTTCGCAATAGCAAAACGATGGAAACAACCTAGATGCCCATCAACAGATGAATGGATAAACAAACTATGGTACATACACACAATGGAGTACTATGCAACGAGAAAGAACAACGATGAATCTGTGAACCATCTCATAACATGGATGAATCTGGGGGACAGTATGCTGAGTGAAATAAGTCAATCAGTAAAGGACAACTATTGTATGAGACCTCTATTGTAAAAACCCATGAAAAAGTTCACACACAAAATGTAACAATCTTTGTTGGTTACCAGGGATGGGAGGGGTGGGGGGGAAATACTAAATAGGGAATAGGTAAGTGGTATCTTGGGTGAAGGGTGAGACAGTACACAATACAGGGGAAACTAGTACAACCTGTACAAGGAAAGTTCACGGAAGCCCCATAGACACATCCAAACTCCCTGAGGGACTGAATTGCTGGGCGGAGGGCTGTGGGGACCATGGTCTCAGGGAACATCTAGCTCAATTGGCATGACACAGCCTATAAAAGCAATGCTCTACATTCTACCTTGGTGAGTAGTGTCTGGGGTCGTAAAAGCCTGTGAGCGGCCATCTAAGATACTCCTCTGGTCTCATCCTTTCTGGATCAAGGGAGAATGAAGAGAACAGGATACAAGGAAAAGATTAGTCCAAAGGACTAATTGTCCACAGCTACCAAGGCCTCCACCGGACTGAGTCCAGTAGAGCTAGACGGTGCCCGGCTACCACCACTGACTGCTCTGACGAGGATCACAACAGAGGGTTCTGGACAGAGCTGGAGAAGGATGGAGAGCATAATTCTAACTCACAAAAGAAAGACCAGATTTACTGGCCTAAAGGAGACTGGAGAAACCCCGAGAGATTATGGCCCCCAGACACCCTTTTAGCTCAGTGGTGAAGTTACCTCCGAGGTTCACTGTTCAGCCTGGGAGTGGACAGCCCCGTAAAACCAAACGAGACTAACGAGGTACAGGAGTCCAGTGACAAGGGCCAGAAGGCAGAAGGGGACAAGGAAGCTGGTGATAGGGAATCCAAGGTTGAGTAAGGATATTGTTGATGTGTTTTGAGATTGTTAACCATTGTCATGGGGCAACATTTGTAGCAACTGTTAAATGAGAAACTATTTTGTTCCGTAAGCCTTCATCTTAAGTGAGAATAACAGCACAATTGGAAGAGCGTAGTCAGTGTCACTGAACAGTGTATGTAGAAATTTTTGAAACGGTGTATCTTTGGCTATGAGTAGTTTCACCAAAAAAAAAAAAAAAAAAGGTTGAGAAGTTAGAGGGTTAATAAGTTGTGGGGTTGTTATCCAATGTTATAAAACAACACGTGTACTACTGTTTCATGAGAAACTATTTGTTGTGTAAGCCTTCACCTGAAGTACAATAAAATATATATATATATAAAAAAACCAAACTGTACTCTTTAAACATGTTCAGTTTATTGTATCTCAGTTGTACCTCTATAAAGCTATTAATGACTCTTAGACACAATGAGATATGACTACGCACCCACTAAAATGACAATAAGCAAAAAGATGGAAAATACTAAGTGTTGGAAAAATGCGTAGAAACTGGAACCCTCATACATTGCTGTGACAATGTAAAATCTTACAGCACTTTGGAAAACCCTTTGGCAGTTTCAGAAAATGTTAAAAGCATATAGTTACCATTTGGCCCAGTGATTTCACTCCTGAGTATCTATCTCAGAGGGGGAAAATATTCCGATTTGACTTGCAATGCGAATGTTCATAGGAGCCGTACTCACCACAGAAAAAAACGTGGAAACAATCTAAGTGTCCATCAACTGGTGTTTATCCATATAAGCAAAATGTGGTATATTTATACAGTTGAATACTACTCAGCAAGAAAAAGGAAAGAAACAAGCAAAACAAACAAATGAATAAACCCATTGCTGCCGTGCTGATTTTGACTCATGATGACCACAAGCGTTACAGAGCAAAACTGAGCTCCATAGGGTTTTCTTGGCTGTGATCTTTTCAGAAGCAGATCACCAGCATTTCTTCTGGGTGGATTTGAACCGCCAACTTTTAGGTTAGCAGTTGAGCACAAACCGTTTGTGCCACCTAGGGACCTAATACAAAGGAAAGAAACTACTAATACACACAAGACATAGACAAACCTAAAAAACATACTAAATGAAAAAAAACAGAACGGACACAAAAGACTGTATATTGTATTATTGAATTTATATGAAATTCCTAGATAATGCAAAACTGTAAGACCAGAAAGCAGATTAGTGGTTGCTGGGGCTGGGGGAGGAAGCAGAAATTGACTACAAATGGGGCATGATGGAACTTTTTAAGATGATGGAAATGTTCTAAATCTGGAATGTGACAGTGGTTGCCTTGCTGTATACATTTATAAAAAAATCATCATTCTGTACATTTTAAATGAGTAAATTTTATGGTATGTAAATGTGAAAAATATGGAACACCTACCATGTGCCACATGCTGGGGGATATAAGAAAGATACGAGGTTATATATGATAATTGAAAAAATGAAAAGTTGAGTAAATGGTTAATTAACTCCCTTCCCCCTGCTCATGTAGTTGGGCCTATATGAAGCCACTGTTTGACATCTGTCAATCTTAGATGAAGGGCCTGTGCTGTTCCCTGCTCTTTAGCTCATTCAGTAAGCAAATGTCTTCCTTTTTTCTGGCATTCTTTTCTTTTTTAAGCTCTGAAAAGGAGGTGTGATGCAGTTATTCTTCTTGGCTCACATTGATGTCAGGTGGATTTAATAGATGACGTTTGTAAAGTGCTGTGAGCTATTCAGAGAAAGGAGCTTGACACAGTCTATACAGGTTTAATGACTAAAATGGCCTGTTTGCCACTTCCCAAATGTCACCTGTTCCTTGTATTCATTAATTTTGTCTACTGTAAATGGAATTGGCCACATCAATGAGACAATGAGTAAACTTACACACATCAACATCAAGTCCGCCAATAAAACTGAAGACAAGTTCAATTTCTCTGGAGGAAATAATGAAGTTAGCACCGTAGTCCTGTCTGCTTCTTTAATATAATTAGAGAGAATGTGACCAGTTTCCCAAATACACCATTCTCTGAAATGTTCTGCTTCTTCCAAGCAATTTAAAATTCTGGATTTAAAAAGTTGTAAAACAGCACAAAGAACACTTGTACATCAGGGTTATATGATAAAAAACACTGGTTTCGAAACTGGTTCATCTAATGCTTTTAGGTGGCTATCGAAATAACTTAAATCATTTCTCTTAGGTAAATGCCCAGGACTGGAGTGGCTGGGACATATGGTAGTTGTATGTCTAACTTTATAAGAAATTGTCAAAAAGTTTTCCAAAGTGGTTACACTTTCATATTCTCACCAGAAGTGTATGAAGTTTTCAGTTATGAATTTAAATGACATGAAATTTTTAAACAAATGATATAAATGAAGATGCACACAGACACACGCGTACAAAACACACAAACTCCTAACAGGTAGAATGACTTAAACATTCAATTCCTTATGTAATGTTATACATTATGTCCCTCAGTCACTTTGGCTAATTGGAGCAAGGAATCTGGAGACCAGTTAGGCAACTATAGTAATAGTGTACTTGGAAGGTAATGAGAATTTGAACGAAGACAGGTGAGCAAGGAATTACCAGAAAGGAGAAGATAGGGAAGAGATTGCGGGACATTAAACTAGTTTGATGTAGGGAACAAGGAAAGGAAAGAATTAAAAAATGATTCTGTGATTTGGGGCTGCAGTATCTAGAAGAGGTATTTACAGTGCAAACAGATGTCAAGAGATTATTTGGGGGAGAGCAGTAAGAAACGGAAACATATCATTCAGCTTTATTACCTTAGTAAAGATTTCTAGCTGGCAGTTCTGGAGCTCAGGAGAGAAGGTAGGGCTAGAGATGCAGATTTGGGGTGTCTTGTCCATAGAGGTTCTCTTAGTTTTCTAGTGCAGTTGCAACAGAAATACCGTAAGTGGGTGGCTTTAAATAACAAATTTATTTTCTCACAGGTCAGGTGGCTAGAAGTCCAAAATCAGGGCACCAGCTATAGGGGAAGGCTGTCTTTCTGTCGGCTCTGGGGAAATACCCTCATCTCCTTCAGTCTGTGTAGCCCCAGCATTCCTCGGTTCCTTGGCAATCTTCTCTGGCATCTGTCATCTCCCCCGGCCCCATCTGTGCTTGCTTGACTCTGTGTCTGTGCTGCTTCGTACCTCAGAAGTGATTAGGTTTAAGAGGAACCTTGCACTGACAGGGCCTCATTAATATAACAAAGAAACCCTATTTCCAAACAGGGTTATATCCGTGGGTATAGGGGTCAGGATTCCAACACGTAACTTGGGGGTACACAATTCAATCTATAACAAGGATATAGTTGAAGAGGTGGGACTTGTGAGATCACTGAGGAAGAAAACATGGAGAGCTGAGCTCTAGGACAGTCATGGAACAGCACCTGCAATTATAAAACTGAAGGAAGAGGGACCACAGCAAGAGATGGCAGAGTTTCACAGAAAAAAAGAAGGAAAGGTAGGACAGTGAGCACTTTGGGAAGCTAAGGAAGGAGAAAAACCAAATCAATCAGATGCTCTGGAAACCTGTTTTTAATACGCTTTGCAAAATGATTTGATGGAAAACTATACACTTCATGAGTTTGATGTCCAGAAGGATTCATTTTAAAAGCAGGATTCAAAGACACTGTGATTGTCTCTAGGTGAGCTGGGAAAATGGCCACTGAGCCTAGCTAACGAGTTTCTCAGCATTTTGATCTGGAGTTATTTACACTTTAGCAACCCAGGAAGGGTTTCAAATAAACATGCACTCATGGATGACTGAGCCTGCATGGCCAACCTCGGACAAACACAAAATGAAGAACTAAATCTTTTACTGAAGGGAAAAAAATAAAAAGCATATTATTAAGAGATTTTCATTTGGTTCAACTGTTTTGATTAGTAATTATAAAGAGAGATCATAATTAAAGCCACAGTCTCCAAGGCAGAAGTATCATATAATGATAAAAAATATTTGCAGTTCAGGCCTTATCGCCAAGTAGTACACACCAGAGGATTGCCAGCAGGCTGCATTTTGCCTTGAGCTGTGTAGTTACCTCGGAACAGATATTAATTTAAGACGTTAATGCTTATGTCATCAGATGTTCTTATTTACAGACTGGGACTTGTTAATTTGCAGTCCATGGTTGTAATCGTAATTTTTATTGGTTCATTTTTATTAACACATAGATTTCTTGCTATCTTTATGGAAGAGGTTGACCAGTAGTTTTACCTAGGTTTTAGAAAAATCTCTCCTGAAAACAGCTAACAGTGAGCTGTAATAAACATATGTAAGGTATCTTAAAATGTTTCCTATATCAGAAAACTTTTGGATGACATTTATTCATACCTTGCCCAATTTTTTAAAATTTTTAAAACTTTATTGTTGTACTTTAAGTGAAAGTTTTCAATTCTAGTTAGTCTCTCATACAAAAATTTATACATACATTGTTATGTGACCCTAATTGCTCTCCCTATACTGTGACAGCACACTTTTCCTTTCCACCCCTGATTTCCTGTGTCCATTTAACCAGCTCCTGACCCTGTCTGCCTTCTCATCTCATGTCCGGACAGGAGCTTCCCATTTAGTCTCATGTTAGCTACTTGAGCTAAGAAGAACACTCTTCACGAGTATCATTTTATGTTCCATAGTCCAGTCTAATCTTTGTCTGAAGAGTTGGCCTCGGTTGTTCCATTTTTTAAAGCTCTCTTATTCATCCCAAACTAGTATTAAGCACCATGTGCCTGGCATTGTGCTAGTAAGACATATGCCAATTGCTAGATGTGTATGAAGTTGAAAAAGGCAGTTTCTGTCCTTTGAGGTATTCATATTTTAGCCAAAAAATTTTCAAAATTACCTAATATAACGAGCAATTTGTTTTCCAAAAGTTCCATTTTAAGTCAGCTATTCAGGTCTGAGGATGTAGTTTGTCGTATAAATAGGACATAAAGGTGGTTAACATGGCATGTCATCCACAGTCCTATAAAACCTATAACAGGCTACTACTGAATCTAACCATTGCCTAGAATATTTATTGAAGAAAAATGCACAAAGAGATGCAACTGGAGTGCCAATAACATCATTTCTCAGGGGAGATAGGAAAGTTGCAGTCTTTCTACTTTCCCCATCTTTTGAGAGAGACAGAGAGAGAGAGAGAGCAAGAGAGCAAGACAGGGAGCTAGAATTACACCTGCAAGGAGCTAGGAGAGCTAAGATCCGGAAAGGGATTCCAACCGGGAGAGAGGGCCAGGCTGAGTTGAGGCTGGCCTGAACTGAGGCCCCTGACAGTGTAACCACGGTAAGGAAGGATGTCTACTTCCTGCATGTTTTCTTTTCTTTTGAAAAATCCAGGGAGTAGTCTGTTTATTTCCCTTTCCATTGCCTGAAAAAAGAGTCAAATATTGGCATGCCAATTCATCAGATTCTAGTTTACACAGTCTTTAATATGCCCAGGCAATGTCCTTTGAGATTGACCCTGCTAAATTTAGGCAAGGAGCCCTGGTGGCACAGTGGTTAAGTGCTCAGCTGTTCACCCAAAAGGTCGGTGGTTCCAACCTACCTGCTGCTCTGGTGGAGAAAGATGTGGCAGTCTGCTTCTGTAAAGATTTACAGCCTGGGAAACCCTGTGGGACCGCTCCACTCTGTCCTATAGGCTTGCTATGAGTTGGATTTGACTGGACAGCAACGAGTCTATCTCTAAATTTAGGTAGAGACTGTTCAGCCTTCTCAGGTTCCCAGAGCTCAAACTACTTATTAAAAACTTCTCAGTTGGAAATAAGACCCTAGATCTGTCAGCCCTTTGCTAAACCGTTAAGCCATAGATACCACTTTTACTGTATAGGGTATAACTTTAGTTGTTGAGAAGGAGATTATTTGCAGTGGTACATATCACCATAGTAGCTGGATTTTCAAGCAGGGCTGTTGAAATAGAACTTACAAGTCACACAGAAACTGGTCTACCTCAAAAGGAACATGTCCAAGAGAGGGAGAAAGATTTGCGGATTACATATCATTTAATCTATGATTGTTCAAAGGCATGAAGGAAAAGATAGGCAATATGCATGTTGTTATCAATATGTCATGATATTAAGACAAAACAATATGTATTCCACCATTGGATTGCTATAAAACAAAGAAACCAGTAAACAACCTCTTCTCTGATAACTTTATGCCTTCATTTAACATTGATGAATACATAAAAGTGACATTAAAATTGATTCATTCAAAAGTCTTAATTAGTATTATAGAAATTGTTCACCTCAAAGCAGCAAACATTTATTGTATCCTTCCTTGCACTGTGTAAGCATTGTGGGGGAGAGATGTGTTAGGTACAAAGTGAGTGTAATAGGAACCGAGTTTACTGTATATTAAGTGACTTGCCCACAGTTACACAGCTAGTGGAAGTAAGGCTGGAAGTCAAATCATCTGACTTCTGATTCAGAAGATTTGGAGAAATACGACAGAAATCAAAGATACAGAGGTTGTACATAAATTGTTTAGGAGGCTTGGTGGCCCAATGATTAAGAACTTGGCTGATAACCAAAAGGTCGGCAGTTCGAATCTACCAGCCGCTCCTTGGAAGCCCTATGGGGGGCAGTTCTACTCTGTTCTACAGGGTCCCTAAGCATCGGGATCAATTCAATGGAACATAACAACAACAATACACAAGTTGTTTACTTTGTAAAGCAGGAAACAAAATGAGTACACATGAAGTAACTAGATCATAATTATAAAGTGATAAGGATTTAGAATTAAGGGTGAGAGCATTCCCACCTAATTTCCTTTAAAATTCTTTATTGATTTTTAAGGCATATAATTTTTAAAAATACGGCTGCACTCTGAGATTGCATGGATTTTTTTTTATTTAAAAAATACAGAAAAGCACAGGGACTATTATAAAAGACACATGTACAAATTGACATCTGAAAGTTGTTAACCTTTTTCATATTTGTTTCATCTTTTTCTTTTTTTTGAAAACCCTGTGAAGCAGTTCTACTCTGTAACCAATGGGGTCACCATGAGTTGGGGTCTGACTAGCTAGCAGCTAACATCAAGAGCAACAGTAAGAGTAGTAACCAGGTCTGTTTTGCTGGCCCCTGTATTCAATGCACACAGTAGGTCCTAAAACATTTACTTAATGAGTGACTAATATCTAGTTGGCTAAGTTGTTTCCTATCACTTTTCATTTTCTTCTTTTTTTTTTTTTAGCTGTCTTTCTGATCTCCCACCTCAGCCTCTTGTTTACTTATTTTTTACTGTATTTAGATGAAGGTTTACAGAACAAGTAGTTTCTCATTAAACAGTTACTACACATGTTGTTTTATGACAATGATTAACCACATCACGGCATGTCAACACTGTCCTTTCTCAACCTTGGGTTCCCTCTTACCAGCTTTCCTGTCCCCTCCTGCCTTCTAGTCCTTGTCCCTGGACTGTTGTGCCCCATTAGTCTCATTTTGTTTTATGGAGCTGTCTAATCTTTGGCTGAATGGTGAACCTCGGGAGTGACTTCATTACTGAGCTAAAAGGGTGTCCAGGAGCCATACTCTTGAGGTTTCTCCAGTCTCTGTCAGGCCAGTAAATCTGGTCTCTTTTTGTGAGTTAGAATTTTGTTCTATGTTTTTCTCCAGCTCTGTCTGGGATCCTCAGTTTTGATTCTGGTCAGAACAGTCAGTGGTGGCAGCCGGGCACCATCAAGTTGTACTGCACTCAGTCTGGTGGAGACCATGGTAGTTGTGGTCCATTAGTCCTTTGGACTAATCTTTCCCTTGTGTCTTGTTTTATTCATTCTCCCTTGCTCCTGAAGGGGTGGGACCAGTGGAGTATCTTAAATGGCTACTCACAGGCTTTTAATACCCCAGATGCTACTCACCAATGTAGAACGTAGAACATTTTCTTTATAAACTGTGTTATGTCAATTGAGCTAGATGTTCCCCGAGACCATGGTCCCCACAGCCCTCAGCCCAGCAGTTCAGTCCCTCAGGGAGTTTGGATGTGTCTATGGAGCTTCCATGACCTTTCCTTGCACAAGTTGTGCTGGCTTCCCCAGTATTGTGTACTATCTTACCCTTCGCCAAAGTTACCACTTATCTATTGTCTATTTCGAATTCCTCCTCACCCCTCCCATCCCTCATAACCAACAA
This sequence comes from Dugong dugon, assembly GCA_030035585.1. NCBI lineage: Eukaryota > Metazoa > Chordata > Mammalia > Sirenia > Dugongidae > Dugong > Dugong dugon. The sequence continues at coordinate 158,020,469 of CM057465.1, forward strand.
AGATTGCTTCTTTCTGTGTGTAAACTTTTTCATGAGTTTTTACAGTATTGGTCTCATACAATATTTGTCCTTTTGTGATTGACTTATTTCACTCAGCATAGTGTCCTCCAGTTTCATGCATGTTATGAGATGCTTCACAGATTCATCATTGTTCTTTCTCGTTGCATAATACTCCATTGTGTGTACGTACCATAGTTTGTTTATCCATTCATCTGTTGATGGGCACCTAGGTTGTTTCCATCTTTTTGCTATTGTGAACAATGCTGCCATGAACATATGTGTGCATATGTCTATTTGTGTGATGGTTCTTATTTCTCTAAGATACATTCCTAGGAGTGATATTGCTGGATCATACGGTATTTCTATTTCTAGCTTTCTAAGGAATCGCTATATCATTTCCAAAGTGGTTGTATCATTTTGCATTCCCACCAGCAATGCATAAGACTTCCGATCTCCCTACAGCCTCTCCAAAATTTATTATTTCCAGTTTTTTTTGATTCCTGCCAGTAGTGCCAGGGTGAGATGGTATCTCATTGTGGTTTTAATTGCATTTCTCTAACGGCTAGTGACTGCGAGCATTTCCTCATCTGTTGGCTGCTTGAATGTCTTCTTTGCTGAATTGTCTGTTTGTTTCCTTTGCCCATCTTTTAATTGGATTATTTGTATTTTTGTTGTACAGGTGTTGGATTTTCTTGTAGATTTTAGAGATCAGACCTTTGTCTGACTTGTAGTGTCCAAATATTTTTTCCCAGTCTGTAGATTCTCTTTTTAGTCTTTTGATGAGCATTAAGTGTCTAATTTTTAGAAGATCCCAGTTATCTAGCTTATCTTCTGGAGTCTGTGTGTTGTTGGTTATGGTTTGTATCCTGTTGATGCCGTGCATTAGGGCCTCTAGCGTTGATCCTATTTTTTCTTATATGAACTTTATAGTTTTTGGCTTTATATTTAGGTCTTTGATCCATTTTGAATTAGTTTTTGTGTATACTGTGAGGTATGGGTCCTGTTTCATTTTTTTGCAGATGGATATCCAGTTTTGCCAGCACCATTTGTTAAAGACTGTCTTTTCCCCATTTGATGGACTTTGGGCCCTTGTCAAAGATCAGGTGACCGTAGATGGATGGATTTACATCTGGGCTCTCAATTCTGTTCCCTTGGTCAATGTATCTGTCATTGTACCAGTACCAGGCTGTTTTGACTACTGTAGCTGTATAGTAGGTTCTGAGGTCAGGTAGTGCGAGTCCTCCTGCTTTATTCTTCTTCTTTCAGTAGGGCTTTACTTATCTGGGGCTTCTTCCCTTTTTGTATAAAGTTAATGATTAGTTTTTCCATCTCTTTGAAGAATGTTGTTGGTATTTGGATGGGGATTGTATTATATTTGTAAATTGCTTTGGGTAGAATTGTCATTTTCGCAATGTTGAGTCTACCTATCCATTAGCATGGTATGTTTTTCCATTTATGTAGATCCCTTTGGGTTTCTTGCAGTAATGTTTTGTAGTTTTCTTTGTATAGGTCTTTTACATCCCTGGTCAGATTTATTCCTAAGTAGTTTATCTTTTTAGGGGCTATTGAAAATGGCATTGTTTTCCTGATTTCCTTTTCATCGTTCTCCTTACTGGTATATAGGAATCCAACTGATTTTTGAATGTTTATCTTGTATCCTGCTACTCTGCTGAATCTTTCTATTAGTTCCAGTAGATTTCTCGTGGAGTCTTTAGGGTTTTCTATGTATAGTATCATATCTTCTGCAAACAGGGACAGTTTAACTTCTTCATTACCAGTTTGGATGCCCTTTATTTCTTTTTCTTGCCTTATTGCTCTAGCTAGGACTTCCAGCACAATGTTAAATAGAAGTGGAGATAAGGGGCATCCTTGTCTTGCTCCTGTTCTCAAGGGGAATGTTTTCAGCCTCTCTCTGTTAAGAATGATGTTGACCGTTTGTTTTGCATAGATGTCCTTTATTATGTTGAGAAATTTCCCTTCTATACCTATTTCACTGAGAGTTTTTATCAGGAATGGGTGTTGGACTTTGTCAAATGCCTTTTCTGTGTCAGTTGAGATGATCATGTGATTCTTTTCTTTCCTTTTATTTATGTGGTGGATTACGTTGATTGATTTTCTAATGTTGAACCATCCTTGCTTACCTGGTATGAATCCTGCTTGGTCGTGGTGTATTATTTTTTTGATATGATGCTGAATACTATTGGCTAAAATTTTGTTGAGAATTTTTGCATCTGTATTCATGAGAGATGTTGGTCTGTAATTTTCTTTTTTTGTGGTGTCTTTGCCTGGTTTTGGTATCAGGGTTATGCTGGCTTCATAGAATAAATTCAGAAGTGTCGCTTCCTTTTCTATGTCTGAAATAGTTTGAGTAGTACTGGTATAAGCTCCTCTCTGAATGTTTGGTAGAAATCTTCAGTGAAGCCATCTGGGCCAGGGCTTTTTTTGTTGAGAGTTTTTTTTATTTTTTATTATTACCTTTTCAATCTCTTCTCTTGTTATGGATCTGTTTAGATTTTCAGCATCACTTTGTGTTAGTTTTGGTAGGTAGTGTGTTTCTAGAAATTTGTCCATTTCCTCTAGGTTTGAAAATTTGTTGGAGTATAGTTTTTCATAATACTCTGTTATGATCCTTTTTATTTCAGTTGGATCTGTTGTAATGTCTCCCATTTCATTTCTTGTTTGGATTATTTGCTTCCTCTCCTGTTTTTCTTTTGTCAGTCTGGCCTGCGGTTGTTGATTTTGTTGATTAATCTGAAATGGCAGCTTGCTTTTCCACTCAACATTATGTTTTTTTTTTTTCTGATGAAAATATACTCAGTCGTACACTATTTTAACAATTTCTGCATGTACAATTCAGTGAGTTATTCTCTAAGTTCTGCAAACATTCTCATCATCCTTCTCTGAATTGTTCCACCACCATTGACTTTGACTCACTTCCTCCTAAGCTTCTCATCTAACCTTTTGAATTGCGTTTGTCGTTTTGATTGCACATAGATAATTCTTTAAAAGAGCACAATGCTCAAAGTAGACGTACTTTACTTATTAAGATAATCTAAAACTTTTTTTTTTTTTTTTGATTCAAAGAAGACTTCAAGGGATAGTTTGGTTTAAAGTTTGAAGACCTTCACAGGTCAATAGTTTCAGGGGTTCATTTAGCCTCAATGTCTCCAGAAAGTCTAGTTTCCACTGAGAATTTGAAATTCACATCATTATGTTTTTAAGATCTATTAATGCTCATAGATACAGACTAAGTTCAGATTTAGCTGCTTTATAGTATACGGTTTTTTTTTATATGAAATTTTATATTGAGGTAGAGCCATAATGATAGCAAATAAAATTTATATAGGATTTTCTATATATTTGACATTGTTCTAAGCACAGTAAATAGGGTTGCCTCATATTCTGAAGAATTATATACTACAACATACCATTGGAAAATGCTTTAAAGTACAAATATGAACAGCATGAATTTTTTGATATCTGTAAAAGAAATGAAGCCTCAACTCTAACTTAAATTAGAAAACTGTATGTTGGTCAATTATAATGCATATGGTTAAATTGTTGTTGTTGCTGGCTGCCATCAAATCAACCCTGACTCAAGGCGACCCCAGCACAATGGGATTGGATCATCATGATCCATACAGTTTTCATTAGCTGATGTTCAGAAGTAGAGTGCCAGGCCTTTCTTCCTAGTCTTTCTTAGTCTGGAAGCTCTGCTGAAACCTGTTCAGCATCATAGCAACATGCAAGCCTCCATTGACAGATTGATGGCAGCTGTGCATGAAGTTAACTGGTGCTTACATTGTGCTAGCCTAAAATTCTGTAAACAACATGATAGTACTTTTAATTTGTGTGGGAACACATTGTATTGGCATTCCCTATAAAGAATAGTCCCTTTCCATGCTAGCAGCCATCTAAGATGCATCAATTGCTCCCATCCCATTTGGAGCAAAGAAGATTGAAGAAAACCAAAGACACAAAGAAACTATTAGCCCAAGAGACTAAAGGACCACATGAATTAGAGACTCTACCAGCCTGAGACAAGAAGAACTAGATGGTTCCCTGACAGGGAACACAACATAGAGTCCCAGATGGAGTGGGAGAAAAGTGTGGAGCAGAACTCAAATTCATGTAAAAAGACTAGACTTAAAATGGTCTGACAGAGACTAGAGGAACCCCCAAAACTATAGCCCCTAGACACACTGTTAACCCAGAACTGAAACCATACCTAAAGCCCACTCTTTGGACAAAGATTAGGCAGGACTATAAAACAAAAAATAATACACTTGAGGAATGTGCTTCTTAGTTCAATCAGATACAAGAGACCAAATAGGTGGCTCCTGTACGGAGGCAGGAAAAGAAGGCAGGAAGGTTCAGGAACTGTTTGAATGGACACAGGGAACCCAGGGTGGAAAGGGGGAGTGTGCTGTCACATTGTGGGGATTGCAACTAATGTCATAAAACAATACGTGTATAAATTTTTGTATGAGAAATTAACTTGAACTGTAAACTTTCACCTAAAGCACAATAATAATAATAATAAAAAGAATAGTCCCTTTCTCATTCAAAAACAATAGTTTTTTGAATAAAAGACCCAAATTCCCTTCTCTAATTTATTATTCATTTGATTCTTGGAAAGTAATTGGCCACTGAGCCATAGAAACTACTATAGTTGGCTTAGGACTGAGGTGCATTTTGCAATACTTTTTTTTTTTTAAATTGTGCTTTAGATGAAAGTTTACAGAGCAAATTAGCTTCTCATTAAACAATTAATACATACATTGTTTTGTGACACTGGTTGTTGACACTGCAACGTGTCAATACTTTCCCCTTCTCCACCTTGGGTTCTCCATTTCCATTCATCCAACTTTCCTGTCCCCTCCTGCCTTCTTGTTCTTGACCCTGGGCTGGTCTGCCCATTTAGTCTCCTATACGTGGTTGAGCTGCCTGTATTATTGTTTGTTTTATGGGCCTGTCTAATCTTTGGACAAAGGATGAACTTCAGGGGTGACTTCGGTACTGAGTTAAAAGGGTATCCAGGGGCCATACTCTTGGGGTTTCTCCACTCTCTGTCAGACCAGTAAGTCTAGTCTGTTTTTGTGAGTTTGAATTTTGTTCTACGTTTTTCTCCAGCTCTGTTGGGGACCTTCTACTGTGATTACTGTCAGAGCAGTCAGCGGTGGTAGCCGGGCACCATCTAGTTGTGCTGGCATCAGTCTGGTGGAGGTTGTGGTAGCTGTGGTCCATTAGGCCTTTGGACTAATCCTTCCCTTGTGTCTTTGGTTTTCTTCATTCTCCCTTGCTCTAGATGGGGTTGGACAAGTGTAGTATCTTAGATGGCTGCTCACAAGCTTTTAACACCCTAGACTCTACTCACCAAAGTAGGATGCAGAACATTTTCTTTATAAACTGTGTTATGCCAACTGAGCTAGATGTCCCCCGAGACCATGGTCCCCAGTCCTCAGCCCAGCAATTCAGTCCCTCAGGGAGTTTGGATGTGTCTATGAAGCTTTATTTCTTCATTCCTTTATTGTCATTCAGGATGTACCAGATTTTCACCATTGCGATAATACTGCAATGCCATCCTATATATGTCTTCTTGGGCAGATATTTAAGTCTCTCTAAAGGATTTACCTAGAGGTGGGTTTGCTAGGTCTTAGGGGAAACTCGTTTTCAATTTTGCTAGATGCTGCTAAATTATTTACTAAAGTGGTCATACAATTTGATACTCCACCAGCAGTGATTTTCACCTAAGAAGTATCTATAGTCCATAGTCATTTAATCTATAGTGCATAGTCATTTGATCTCTTTGATGACATGTATCAGAATAGTATATTTTTATTTTGGGAGGGAGGAGAGTATTTATGTAAAGAAGACCTTAAGGAATATAAATTTGGAGTTACTACTGTTTTATTAAGGAATAGCCAAATATCAGCATCTTTCTCTTTTTTAGAGTACGACTAGGAAAGTCATTTTTATATTATGGGGCAGAAATCTAAACTGGAGCCCTGGTGGCATAACGGTTAAGAGCTACAGCTACTAACCAAAAGGTTGGCAGTTCAAATCCACCAGCCACTCCTTGGAAACCCTATGGGAGCAGTTCTACTCTGTCCTATAGGGTCACTCACTATGAGTTGTAATCAACTTGAAGGCAACGGGTTTTTAAGTTTTCAATTAAAGGTCCCTAGGTGGCATAAGGAGCCATGGTGGTGAAGTGGTTAAGAGCTCAGGCTGCTAACCAAAATTTCAGTAGTTCAAATCTACCAGCTGCTCCTTGGAAATCCTATGAGACAGTTCTACCCTGTCCTATAGGGTCACTATGAGTTGGAATCAACTTGACGGCACACAACAACAACAACAGGTGGCACAAATGGTTTGTGCTCGACTGCTAACATAGAGGTTGGTGATTTGAACTCACCCAGAGGTACTGCAGAAGGAAAGACTTGGCAATATGCTTCTGTTAAGATTACAACCAAGAAAACCCTATGGAGCAGTTCTACTCTGTAGCACAAGCAGTCACCATGAGTCAGAATCAACTTGATGGCAATCAACAAAAACAACAAGTCTTAACAAGTCGGAAAAGTAGGGCTCAATCCATCCCTATTTAGGTTAGTTTGGCTGAAATAAAATAAAACTCCAAACCATTGCCATTGAGTGAGTTCCACCTCATAGCCACACTATAAGGCTGAGTAGAACTGCCCCACAGAGCTTCCAATGCTGTAATCTTTAAGGAAGCAGACCGCCACATCTTTCTCTGGTGAAGCAGCTCCTGTGTTCAAACTACCAACATTTTGGTTAGCAGCCAAGCACTTAACCATTGTGCTACTGGGGCTCCTTACTAAAATAAAACCAGTCCCTTGAAATATTAAAAGCATAGGCTCAATGTCTTTCCTTTTGATCTCAAAAGGATGACTTATGCTCAAGAGTTTTCACACACCACCGCCCCCATAAACATCTATTTGGAAGAATGAATGATGTTGTCAGAGGCAGTTTCTCTCCCCTACCCTGGAGAAGATAAAGATTCCACAGGGAGGAGACTGAGGGACAAGTCCTGAGGTAGAAGAAGCTTAGATGTTACTGGATTTCTCAGAAGGGCCTGATTCCCTGCCACCTCTCCTCCACCTCTGAGCCTGAGTTCTGAGCCAGGGGTGGGGATGACAGAGCTATACAGATAGGTGTGAAGATCTGACATTAGAGGGCACCTGTGTCCTCCCGGGAGAGGAGGCAAGCCTCCTCACAAGGCCCAGGAGTGGTAAAGTTGAAATGGTGGTATGAGGTGTGGCTCAAACCCTTTTTATTGACAAATGTCAGTAGCAGTTGTGGACCAATGAAAAACCAGATCTAGGCTCAACTGGGGTCAATTCCAAATGACGCAGACAAAAGCCAGTGGAATTGGGCCACATAGTTGAGATTTCCAAAGAGGCCATAGTTCCTAGCCCCCCGTCCTGCTTAGGGACATAGTTGTAAATTAAACTTTGAGTGATTCAGAAAGTATAGCTGTCCCCTTTTTAGAGAGTTCCCTCTTGTAATTTTCCTGAGTACATGCTGGAGATCACTTTACTTGGACCCATGCCTCCAGAATCTCAGGAGTGTACAGTGCACATTGTGGTTTTTAGGGAACAGTACACAGTGCCCTTAGAGCTGCCACTTCTTATCCATTACTCTCAGCCTCCCAACCCTAATGCAGGCTGCTGAGAGCACATTCCTGAGCCCTTTTTTGTGGAGTAAGTTTAGGGCCAATTACCCACTCATGTTAGGGTGTCACAGTAAGACCTCTAACCTAAGCCATAGGGCTTAATTAACCTTCATGTGATTAGTCAGAGAAGAATAGAGACAGTCCACTGTGTTTCCCTCAGACCCAGAGGGGTGTTGGAGAGCATCTGAGTATTTCCCATGCTCCAGAAAGGGACATAGCAGTAGCTAAGAAAAACTGGCAGACCTGAAGTACTGTTGCATTTGTTAGGAGGTTGTTGCAGCAACAAGTTTGCCTGCACTCTGTGAATGGAGACTGGATGAATGATTGGATGTCTTAGAGTTTCCAATAACTAGAGAACACAGAGGCACAAGGACAGTCAGGGGAGCTGGCATAAGTATATACAATATACTCAGTAGAAGCCATCCCCATACCTAATAAGAGCCATCCCAAAATTTTACACAACTATGAGGGCTGGAAGGGGAATCTAAGTTGACTTAGAAAAGAGTAAATTTACTGAGCAAACCTTGAAAATTTTTTCTCTTAATTGACAAAGACTAAGTCGCTACCATCAGGTGGAATGGAGGTTCATTATAGAAAGTAATCTCAATTAGACAAAATTAAACTGACGTTATTTGAACATTTGAGTTTATAGCCTGACAAATCTGTGTTAATCTCGTAATTTTTACCCCAAGATCTTAACATTTTTAATAACGTATATTAATATGACAGGAATAAGAGAGATAAAAGAGTTGAAAACTCTAGCTTCTGAAATGTAATTGAATGGAGTGAGTTTACTTAAAATTTAAGTTCCCAGTTCCTATAGTTTAAAGAGAAACTGTTATCTAAGTTATTTTGTGTTTCAGAAATCTGATAGCTCAAGACTTTAAAAAAATTTCAAATCAGTTTTAAAAATGAATCATATTTTAGAAATGATAATTTTCATTGATTCTGAGAGCCTAAAAAGCTTGATCCTCAAATATAAAAATGCCTCAGTTTAGAAAGAATCTCATTATATACAGAATAGTTTTGTAATAAATCAAATCTAAAGTGGCTATAAGTAGACTTCCATGCTCATTTATTATTCATTTGCACAATTATGAAACAAAAAGAAGACCATATTTTCTATTAGTTGCATTGTTTTATCAATGAAAATGTAACAAATTGCCATGCTTATGTCTCTTCCTGAACTTATGTGTTCCTGATTTTACATAGTAGATAGCATACCCATTTGGGAACTTGGCTTATTATGATCATAATTTGAAAAATTCAGTGGGGACTGCCAAAACTTGGAATTTGAAACAATATTTATAGATACCATCAGGAGAAACACTTCCTTTCTCAGTGGTTGCCATAGTTCAATTTCTGAGGCAAATGCGGTTAGTTGCCTAGGCAACTTCCAGTTTCCCCTTCTTTCTTTCTAAGGAACCCGAATTTTGCCTCCTAAGTCCCCTACATATATTTAACACCAAGAAGTGGCATTTTAAATAATTTCCCTGAAGACTTGAGAATTCCATAAGAGGATTACGAAACAGAATATGAAAATTTAGAGCTCAGTGAGATTGGTGCTCTAGACTCATAACATGGAGCCTGGTGGTAAAGTGGTTAAAAGCCCAGGCTGCTAACCAAAAGATTGGCAGTTTGAATCCACCAGCCGCTCCTTGGAAATCCTATGGGACAGGTCTACTCTGTCCTGTAGGGTCACTATGAGTTGGAATTGACTCCATGGTACACAACAACAGAGTCATAACAACAACAAACCTGGCCTTTCTAACAGCAGGGGTCCCTACTGACCAGCTCCTTCTTAGCCCCAGGCCTTTGGCCTTGTTGCTGTGGCCTACTGAATTCTCCTGGACTTGATCTGGTTGAACAAGTTCTTCTTCCCTGGACTCCAGGGTTCTATTTCTCCTGCTCTGAGACTTCATTCCGTCACATGACAAACATCCATTTTCTTCAAGAAAACTATAGAGTTGCTGTGAGTTGGAATTGACTTGATGGCAATGGGTTTGGTTTTTTTTTTTTTTTTTTTTTTTTTGGTGTAAAATGGAACAGAATACACTCAGAATGTTCCTCAAAGTGAGGATAGTGAGACTTGGACTTGCTTACTTTGAACATGTTATCAGGAAAGACTAATCGCTAGAAGAGAACATCATGTTTAGTGGAATGGAGGACCAAGGAAAACTCTCAATGAGATGGATTCACACAATAGCAGCAACAATGGACTCAAGCATACCAAGGATCATGAAGATGGCACAGGACCAGGCAACATTTCATGCTGTTAAACGTAAGGTCGCTGTGAGTCAGAGCCAACTAGACTGTGACAACAACAACAATAAAATGGAAACACAAAAGATTCTACCTCAGTAGATATGGTATTTTTAAATATTAGTAAAATGTCATCCCTAAATAAAAAACACACATTTAAAGTGTGATCAACTTAACATCATAAGTTTTGAAATTGCAATAATCGGAAGCTCTGTGCCTAAAATGTAAATAACCAGTCAGTAACAGAAAAAAAAAGATATGGAAAATAAAACCTGGTTATTCTAGTTTCGAAAACGTCTGAGAGACCTCAGTGCTATAATTTTAATGACCATTTTTTCTGACCCCTTAGCTTGAAATATTCCTAGACAAGATTAACACTCAAGCTATTTTGTATTTACGTAAATATCTTTTTGACGTCATAGCCTCTTTTCTCAGTGCCTCTAACTAACTATGCAGTCTCTGACATGTAATTTGATTCGTGACTTCACCTTTGAGTGGTTTGTGAAATGATGGTCATCAGTTATCCTTCCACAAAGATCGTCCATTAAAAGTAGTAAATGAGACCTCTGGTTTATAAATCAGATGTTCAAGAGTTCAGTTACTTAGAATCCATTTTCCAGAGTCTGATCATCTCTTAGTTAAGTTACTGAACCTCTTTGAGCTTCAGTTCTCCATCTATGAAATGTCAATTTAAAGTATCATCAATTTTATTTTTATCTTGCCCCATTCAAGAAAGAATTGGAAAACACTTCTAGAAGAGCAACTATAACAAAATAATAATAAAATACAAGTGCTACAAGAAAACATATGCCAGGGAATGCAAGAGTGTGCACATAGAAAATCAGTAACTGGGAAAGTGATAATATAGTCAGTCCCTAAGCGTATGAGGATAAAACTGACTACTCCATCTGTTTAAAGGGGTCAGTAACAGTACCTGTTTCATAGAGTTGATGAGAGGATGGAATGACATACTCTGTCTGAAATTGTTGGCACATCACAGGGTTCATCAAATATCAGTTCCCTTCCTTTTGGAATTGATGAGGCGAGGGCTACTCACAGAACCCTGGACCTGTGGTGATATCAAGACATGGAGCCTGATGGGGGCTCTCTTACACGATAAGGGTAAAAGGAGAGATGGATTTACAGTAGCACAGTCAGTCTATAGTGCCTGTGTAAATATTTGTTCAATATTAGTATGAGAAAGTGAAGAACACCGAACCAAGCCGAATGGGCAGACATCAGGCCATGTGAATAAATATACCACATCTATTTAGGTAGAATAGAACAATGGCAGAAAGCTATAGGAGATGGATTTCAGCTCAATATAAGGAAGACTTTAACATATTAAGTTTACCACATGTGGGACAGATTGCTTTAGGAAACAGTGAACATCTCATCCCTAGAAGTGTTTACACATAAGCCAGGCATCCAGTGGGCTGGGATGCTGCTGAAGGGATTCAAGGAATAGATGAGTAAATGAATTACTTGAAATAACTTGCAAACTCATGAGTCTGTGATTTTGTGAAGCGGTTCATTGAATAAGATGAATTTTAAACAAGTTTTAATGTCAGGGTGAACACAGATCATTGTAGAAAAGGAATAGGCATTGTTGCTTAACTCCGTACTAGTCCTAATGTTTATCCTATCCTGCCATTCTTACCCTGTAAAAAACCCCCATCCATCCCATCAATCTAACTTGCAATTAATTCTCCCATTATCTTTGACTCATTCCAATTACCATTCTCTCCTTAAATGAATCAGGCTGACAAATTCAGATGCTGTTTCTTTATAACATGTCAGAATCTATTTGTAGATTGCTTTTCTGACTTTCAAGATGCTCTTCTTTTCAGTAATTTTTTCTTGATACATATAAAATACTGCTATCCTAATAAAATCTTCACTCTTTTTTTCTGAAGTAGATTCTTTACTTTTACCTTTCTTCTTCAGTTGCTTTCAAGAGTTTCTTTTCCAGTTTATCATGAAAAAAACAAAATAATTTGCCAACTCCTTTTTCCTGGTCTCTTTTCTATTTTCTGTTTTGTTCTCTAAGCTTCTTGAGCCATCACATTGCTCCTTTCCTCACTTCTCCATGACATTCCTTGGCTCTTCCAATATTGAAATAAGTAGAGTTAAGATACTGAGCCACCCATTGTCATTTTCTTTCACATTCCTGCTGAAAACTTATTCTTATGATTCATTTTCTTTAAATTCTCCAAGGGAGAAAAGTCAGTTAATATAGATGCTAAAGGCAAAAAAATCATGAATAACCTCTCACCTAAATGATGACCTATTGAAACTTGTTCACAGAACATGGCGTGGTTACCACTTAGAGAGGATCTCATTAACTGCCTGGACCTCAATTCTTGCTTCCCTCTGCATGCCTTAAAATGGAGTCGATATTTTATCATTGATATTTTAGTGTATGGAACCTATGATTTGAATTTTTAATATCACTTAACTATAGAATATTTTATGTTTATAACGCTTTGGGGTTTTTGGTTTTTTAACTTTCATGATCTCACTGTATCTTCACTATGAACTAGAGGAATGGGCAAAGCAAGTATTGTTATTCTAATTTAGCAGGTTAGACTACTGAAGTTTAAAGAGGTTAAGGGAAGCTACGTGATGCTTCCAGAAAACAAATATTTCTGTCTCCTAGTCCACTGTTCCTTAAAATCTAAATATCTTTTTATCTGGGTTCAAGCAAGCCATGTTATTGGTAATCTTTTAATCTATTCTCAGAATTCTCTCTCCAACAACTTTTAATTAAAATACACCATTAATTGTCATTTATGTAAATCTTAAGTGAAAAAGTCTGAAGATCTCTAAACTCAGAGGCATTTAATTTTGCCTTTAAGTGTATTTTTAAGTCACCTTTTCCCTGTTGTCAGACTGGTAACCGTCCAATTGACTGCAACAGATGTGCAACTGATAAAATCCTAGGAGAGGTTACTCATTTTCAGTATTTCACATACGCTTACTAAATGCATTGAGTGAAGAATACATTTTAGCTGACTAGGGTGTTTAGAAATGGAAAAAGAGTAGCTCCAATCATAATTCTTTCTTCTTTTTTAATATCCACGTGCCAAGGAAGGATGTCTATTTATCAGCCATCTCAGACAAACAACCGCACTACTTAAAGGATTTTTAACTTCTCCGAGCCTGATGACTAAGAAATCACTGTAAAGTTATTCCAACATGGAAAATACACATTCTTTATCACTCTGCAGTACCTTTAACTTAATACTGAAGGTTTTCTCTAGTGAAATAGCAATTTTTTTTTTAATCGGAATAAGAACAGTAAGTAAACTTTGAGTGAAAATCAGTTAAAAGTTTACATATTTTTATGCTGACTATTGAAATAAGAACTGCAAACAAACACTTATTTACTCTCTTTGTGTGAAAAAAATATGTAGTTTTTTTTTTTAAAGAACCCTCTGAATATTATGGTCCCCATTGAATAAAAATACAGCTTTGCCCTAATGCTATAAGTAAAGACTTTCTGAAAAATAACAGAATAAAATGTATTCAAAAAAAAGAAGAAGCTTTTACTCCAGGCTATTATAACGGAGAAAAAGTGTTCCAAATGTGAACTAATGAAGTACAAAGTAATGAATATTTAATTTGTATAATTTACCAAAGTGCTTTTAGAAATCAGAGCTACATTCTTCATAAACACAGTGTTCATTAGGCCTTAACTGTAGCTTGCATGCAATTACCATATCGCTACTGTACAACTTCAGTGTCATATGGCATTGGGTAAAACTCCTCTGAGAGTATCTTGAGGGTAAAGAGAGAAAAGGAGAAGTAACACTGTTATAGCTGTGAAATTTAAATAGCTTACCTTTGGCAAGACAAATATAGAAGACTTTGCATAACGAGTAGAGGGGGTGCAGGAGGAGGGGCAGCAAGCACCTGCCTAAGAAACAAAGTGGTTTCACCTTGGGGCTCTTCTTTCTCGTCAACAGCATTTTGAGAGGTTTAACAAACAAAACAAAAAATTAGTTTCATGGCTGCACAGGCAACCGTATCACATTCTTAAGAGGAGAGTTACTTAAAATCTGACTGATAAACATATCAAGCAGAACAATTTTCAGTAGAAAGAAACTAGGGATGTGATTTGAATTTTAATACAACCACGAACGTGGCTCACATTGACTTCAGAGCCCCAAAACGTGTACCTCCTGTCTTTAGTATTATAAAAGGGAGATTTTCTTTTTCTCTTGAAGCACATCTCCTCTTCCTTTCTATTCCTTCTATCAATTTGGCAGCCAAATTGCCCCAGTTGTTAAGGGGTGGGGCAAAATTTTAAAAATTTATTTGAGAAAACAATTTTTAAATATCTAAAGAAAATCAAATTTAGCAGTAAAATAAACGATATTCCAGTATTTTAAAAATCTGGAAATCATTCTTAAAGTAAATTTGACAGAAGAGATTTCTTAACTTTGAAAACCCTTTCCTCTTTCCCTTTGCTTTATAATGTTTCTCTTCAATTATTCTGGGTTTACATAACTCAGCATTGCAGGAAATCATTAACTGTTGCTCCATGTTCAATCCATGTTATTACAAATTTCAACACAGGCCATTACAAAGCTCTTTCAAATGCAACAGAAATATCCTCTACCTTGGGAAATGGTCTGGTTATTTGATTCACAATCAGGAAAAATAGTACTACCTGAGAGATACAAAGAGATTGGGGATGAAATGGAACAACTCAGTGCAGAATTAATATGGAAATCATTAGCGTATGTGCCTGCCAAGGATTTCAATTAAAGTGTTTAGAGAAAAATGATTTTGACAAATTATATGTTTTATGAGTAAAAATATGCAACCTGCTGCATTTGGCATTTTGTCCTTCCATTCTTGAAAGAAAGGTAAATTACCTTTACTATGAGTCACTTTAATTGGATTCCAACTCCTCCAACAGGACTGTCAATTAGCTGAGATGCCCACCTGGAAGCACTCGGTGACAGCTGGCAGGTATGGCCTTCGGGGACTCCCTGCCTATTGGACTTAGATCCTGTCCGAGTTAAGGAAGAATCTCTCAGGAGAGTATTTTGGCAACTTTAGGTTATCATTTAAGAAATCTTTTGGCAAGGATCTCCCATTTAGCTTGTCATTTGGAGAAGCAGGAAAATGCAAGTTCACTTTAGAACAGGAATAAGCTCAAAACTGAGATGGCTAGAGTGAATGCATTATGGGACTCAGGCCTGGAGGGAGAATCTGGTAGGATATTAGAATATTCACTATAAAAAGATAATGGAATTTTATTGTCAGAGATAGAAGAAAGAAACTTTCACCTATCTTGACCTGAAGCACATGGATAAATGAATTGAAGAATAAGGAACCACCTGGATATTTTATAGACCCACATAATTTTATAGAATTGGAAGGAATCTTTTAAAATTTAAATATGTTGAGTTTAAATGAGCAGGAAATCTAGTTGAGGACAACCAGCAGGCAAATGGCGAATGTGGGTGGAAAATGCTGAAGTGAGACTTGTGTGTCATTAAATTGTGGGAATTACCAAGGGGGAGAGAGAAAAGAACCTGAAGGAAGAGGAGAGTAGGAGAGGAGTATTGATATGCAAATATGTTGTGACTGATTGTAAGGAAAACCCAAAAAACCCACTGCTGTCAAGTTGATTCCTCATATGGAATTGTCTTTATTTTCTCAACTCTATAGAACGCAAGACTCCCATTTGCTGCGAGTTAGGGAGAGAGATGCTCAGGATTTGGGGACTTGGAAAAAAGTGGGAAAAGGAGGAAAGATTTATAACAAAAATTGCATGACATGAGAGTCAGCTAGAAATAAATGATTGCCCAGCGGTCTAGATAGGCCGGCTGAAGTTAGATAACATGGATTGGCGTAGTGCCCGCTGGCATCATTGTATGACTTTTTCTAACAAGGCTCAGCAATGCTCAGCAAGGGGGGAGTGATCTGATGATTGACATTACCCAAGGCTGGAAATGGCCATGATGGATATTTTCAGGTTCTGGGTGACCTTTAAAACAGCAAATAGCAAGAATCAACACACGTGGAGGCTGCACAGAGAAAAAAGATCCCTTTAGGCAAAATTAAACTACCTTCTCTTAAAAGCCTGTGAGCGGCCACCAGGTCTGGGGCAAGGGAGAATGAAGAAAACCAAAGATGCAAGGGCAAGATTAGTCCAAAGGATTAATGGACCACAACTACCCAAGCCTCCACCAGACGGAGTCCAGCACAACTAGATGGTGCCCAGGTACCACCACTGACTGCTCTGGCAAGGATCACAATAACGGGTCCTGAACAGAGCTGGAGAAAAATGTAGAACAAAATTCTAACTCACAAAAAAAGACCAGACTTACTGGTCTGACAGAAAATGGAGAAACCCCGAGAGTATGGCCCCCAGACACCCTTTTAACTCACTAGTGAAGTCACTCCTGAGGTTCACCCTTCAGCCAAAGATTAGACAGGCCCATAAAACAAAACAAGACTATCTTAGTTATCTAGGGCTACTATAACAGAAATACCACAAATGGATGGCTTTAACAAAGAGAAATTTATTCTCTCACAGTCTAATAGCTTAGAAGTCCAAATTCAGGGTGTCAGCTCCAGGGAAAGGCTTTCTCTCTCTGTCAGATTTGGAGGAAGGTCCTTGTCCTCAATCTTCCCCTGGTCTAGGAAATTCTCAGCTCAGGAACCTCAGGGCCAAAGGATGTGCTCTGCTCCTGGAGTTGCTTTCTTGTTGGGATGAGTTTCCATGTCTCTCTGCATGCTTCTCTCTTTTATATCTTAAATGAGATTGGTTGAAGACACAATCTAATCTTGTAGATTGAGTCACGCCTCATTAACATAACTGCCACTAATCCCATCTCATTAACATCATAGAGACAGGATTTACAACACATAGGAAAATCACATCAGATGACAAAATGGTTGAAATCACACAATACTGGGAATTGCGGCCTAGCCAAATTGATACACATATTTTTGGGGGACATAATTCCATCTATTACAAAGACTAAATGGGCACACCAGCCCAGGGGCAAGGATGAGATGGCAGGAGGGGACAGGAAAGCTGGTAATGAAAAACCCAAGGTTGAGAAGGGGGGAGTGTTGACACATGGTGGGGTTGGCAACCAACATCACAAAACAATATGTGTATTAATTGTTTAATGAGAAACTAATTTGCTCTGTAAACCTTCATCTAAAGTACCATAAGAAAAATAAAAATTAAACTACCCTCATAAACAGTTCCGACATTCAACTGTCTCATTTTCTTGACTATACCTGCCAGTTTTATAGTTTTACACAGTAGACTCACTCTTAACTGATGTTATCTGGGACAGTCATTTTTATGGATTAACTGGAAAAAGTCTGTTAAATTGAAGAATCATAAAAAAAAAGGTATGCAAACTTTATTTTATTTTAAAACTGGTTCATTTATTCCCCCCCCTTTATCTATATAGCTATATCTATATATAGGACACAGAACTTTTTAAAATCTAGCCATATTCAAAAGACCCTTTACCCTCTTTTTCACACAAACCACACATATAATAAATCTGCTGCCATCAGGTTGAATCTGATTCATGGCAACCCCATGAGTTACAGAGTAGAACTGCTCCATAGGGTTTTCTTGGCTATAATCTTAAGGAATCCGATTACCATGCCTTTCTTCCTCAGTCAGTGCTGCTGGGTGGGTTTGAATGCCAACCTTCAGTTTAATGTTGTTGTTAGTTGCTGTTGAGTCAATTCTGACTCATGGTGACCCCATGTGTATAGAGTAGAACTGTTCCAAAGGGTTTTCAAAGGTGGAAGCAGATTGCCAGGTCTGTCTTCCAAGGACCTCTGGGTGAGTTTGAACCACCAATCTTTCAGCTAGTAGCTGAATTCTTTTGGAATTCTCTCTCCCTAGTTTTTAAAATAAATGACTTAACCATGTCTAATTTGTCAGCAATTCTTTTTCAGTAACCTGTCTTTCCAAAGCATTCAGCTACTTGTAAAATCAATTTTCCTTCTTCCCACATTCATAACTCATTAGTACAGATACTCCTTAATTAAAATGATGAAACGTTAGTAACAACTAAACTGTCATGATCAGCTTGAGAATAAATACAGTTGACTTGGTAAATGTCCAACTTAAGCTGTGAAAATAGAACTATGTGGATATCAAGAGAGTGGCCTACTAGCTATGAATGCTCCAAGTACAGTGGGCATGAGTTAGAACATCAGTTAACCAAGTAAGGTGAAGATGTTTACAGAACTTCTTCTGAAGGTAGTTTTCACTTACTGACCACTCAGTGTGTTCCAGGCTCTATGATAAGTGCTTTCCATTCATTATCTCATTTAAATCTTTCATATTCTTCTGAAATGCCATTATTATTATCCCCATTTAACACGGGAGGAGACCGAAGCTTAGTGAAATTAAGCAACTTGACAAAGGTCATTTAAAAAAAAACAAAAAAAAACACTGTTGAGTCGATTCCGACTCATGGTGACCCTATAGAACAGTTTCCAAGGCTGTAAATCTTTACAGAAGCAGACTGCCACATCTTTCTCCTGCAGAGCTGCTGGTGGGTTTGAACTGCTGATCTTTTGGTTAGCAGCCAAGCATTTAACAACTGTGCCACCATGGCTCCTACGACAAAGCTCATAAACCAAAAACCAAACCCATTGCCATCAAGTCAGTTCCAACTCACAGCGACCCTGTAGGACAGAGTAGAACTGCCCCACAGGGTTTCCAATGAGTGGCTGGATGTTTTGGTTAGCAGCTGTAGCTCTTAACCACTGCAGCACCAGGTCCTCCCAGTTAGCATAGGGGCCCTCAAATTTGGAGTCAGTTTGTGAACCCAGGTCTAGCTCTGCAGTCAATAATGTTAATTAATGTTTGAAAAACTATTATGGTGCTAAAGTCCCTCAATGACACCATACTGCTTCATACCTCTGATCCTTCAAAATCCAACTTGGCATCTCTTCCTCTGTGAATTCTTCCCTTAACTGTTAATCTTACCTTCCCTATACTATCATCATACTCTGCAGAGGCTCTTATGTGTGTATCACTTGTATAGGAGCCCTGGTGTCACAGTGGTCAAAGCACTCAACTGTTAACCAAAAGGTCAGTGGTTAGAACCCACCAGCCGCTCTGCAGGAGAAAGATGTGGCAGTCTGCTTCCATAAAGAATACAGCCTTGGAAACCCTATGGGGCAATTCTGCTCTGTCCTATAGGGTCACTATGAATTGGAATGGACTTGATGGCAGTGGGTTTGAGGTTTTTGGTATCACTTATACATTAGAGTTTCTTTGTATTTCTGTTGCACCAGGCTGTAGATTCCTTGAGAGCAAAGATCATATCTTTTTTCACATTTGTTTTTTCCTCCAAACATTAAAACGGTGTATGGCATATTGTAAATGACGGATAATGTTTGTTAAACAAAAGTTACTAGAGTGCACAGAACTATAGATAACCCAGGACTTCTGGCTGGCAGTAACAGATGTCCTAGCATTCAGCAGTCAAAAATAGGGAAAAGAACTAAAGGCACTCCACTCCAACTTCACAGAGTGTAACTTGATTCACCAGTATGTAACCACTTTCTGCCTGCTTCCATATGACCTGAGCTGGAATAAAACAGTCCAGTCTAACCATGCATGATAGGTAACCCAATAAATATACCTGGAAGGGAGTGTCCAAGACAGTGTGGCTGGGGCACCTATACCTTGGAATAAATATAGTATGTATGTATGGGGGGGGGGGGCAAGGATGATAGGCAAGAGTCATGGATTGAATTATGTCCCCCCAAAAATATGTGTATCAATTTGGCTGAGTCATGATTCCTGGTATGGTGTGATTTTCCCACGTGTTGTAAATCCTGCCTCTATGACGTTAATGAGGGAGGATGGGCAGCAGTTGTGTTAGTGAGGCAGGACTCAATCTACAAGACTGGATTTTATCTTGAGGCAATCTCTTGAGATATAAAAGAGAGAAGCAAGCAGAGAGACAGGGGGACCTCATACCACCAAGAAAGCAGTACTGGGAGCAGAGTGCGTCCTTTGGACCCGTAGTCCATGCACGGAGAAGCTCCTAGTCCGGCGGAACATTGATGAGAAGGCCAACAGAGAGTCAGAGCCTTCCACTGGAGCTGACACCCTGAATTTGGACTTTTAGCCTACTTTACTGTGAGGAAATAAACTTGTTAAAGCCATCCACTTGTGGTATTCCTGTTATAGCAGCACTAGATAACCAAGACAGCAAGGATGTAGGAATCTCTTCTGTCCTCTAATAACTAGCAAACAAAGGATATGGTAGCCAGGGATTTCAAGAGAAGTGTTCTTTCTCTCTGACCGAATGAACATACCAACAGTTCCAACATTTAAGAAAGCTCCCTGTCATACATTTTCAGATTCAGTAGAAGGGGACACTTCTGACTATAAATGTGGAAGAGGGTCGTCTATAATGCCTAATTGTGAGTACACATATCCCTGTCATATGTGAATCTCTTATCTCTTGCCTTACAGTGCTTCTCATACTTTGCTTCCATGCAATAGCTGCACACCTCCCCAGATCTGACCTTGAGATACTGTAGATGATCAACAGTGAGAATCCCCACCAAGAGACCATGCCCCTTCCTGTAAGTTTAGGTTGGGTATGAAGGTAAAGTATTGTAATCCAGTCCTCAAGACATTCGATCAACAATCTTCACCCTTCGAATCCCTTTCTTATTTGTGTAAATGAAGACTGGGGAGCCATGACTTTACAGTTTTAGTAAAGTCACTATCTGATACTGCCACCCACTGCTATAAATTCACAATCTTCTAGGCCTGCTTGATGTCATCTAAATTTCTCCCTCCTCAGGACTTCATTTATTTCTTATTCAGGCCACCTTCCAGGAACCAAAATAGTTTCTATCTCTTTCAAAGTCTTCAGAACACATATCTTTCAAGGCTTATGTTTTCAAATCTTAAAAGTGGACCCTTTTCTCTCTTGGTGAGAGCTTTGGAAGCCTGCACAGAATGGATTGTTACCATTCATGCTGTCACCATCAAGACAGCTTGGCTCTTGAGTTGTCTCAGCCTAGCCCCATGTTACTGCAGTTTTGGTGAAAGGAGGAGAGCAATTAAGATACTATTGAAATCAAACTAAAATGTATTGATCATAGGATCCAAGCTAGACATTAGTATATACAATGGGCTTAGAGAAAAGGGGAGATTATTCGGAGGGAAATAGTAAGTTCATTAGAAATGATGAAGGGAAGAGACAAAATAAGATGTTATGTTCAGAAAAAGATATTTTTTTCTTTGAGACAGTGGAATAAGTAATTTCAAATAATAATGAGGTCTGTGGAATAGAGAGTTGAAAATTAAGAGGCTAAGGATTTGTGATGCCACAGTGTTTAATATTTCCATATAAGGAACTTACTATTGATTAAAATTTTCAGTTACTTTTTATGCTAATGCTTTTAATAGCTGAAATTTTTTTTTTCATCAGACTATCTCTGAGAAAGCTGAGACTTTAAATTTCAACATGATTACCTGAAATCTCTACTTCCCTTTATGAGGGTGCTAAGAAATCAGAAATGTTAATTCACTGTGGATTGTTAATATAAGAAGAATATAAAACATGGTCCCCTGAATTCAGTTAAATGACCATCCAATCCAAAGTTAGACAATGTAAATGACACTCAGGCAGGACTTTTAAGAGGAAAGAGTATATATTTTCCAGGGAATAATCTTCAAAACTTCTAGTTGTTCTCACATATCCCTTGTTTCTGACTAACAAACTTTTACAACATATGACCTAGATGTACTACATTTGGGGTTTAAATAGCCTGTTGAGAATATAAAATTTGAAATACCTATTCCCATTTGTAGAAAATATATTAGTAATTACTTAATTGCGATTTATAAGCTGTTTTAGTCAAGAATGATTCCATTATTAAAGGACAGTAAATAAAACGTGCATAATTGCTCTGGAGACCGAGCTGGTTTTCCACAGGGTCAGTACTGGAACAGCAAGGAAATGTTAGAAGTCAACAGAAACTGAGAATCAGGAGAGCAAGACAGAACCAAGGAAACAGTGATTTAAAATGGTCAAATAAGTTGATTTTGTTTCTAGGACACCAATACTTCTTGTACAATGCTTAATAATGGTTTATTTCCCAATCTTTATTTCACAGGCTTAAAAGAATGGTCAAAGTTCCTTTTGGAATTACCCAGGCGCCATACCTAAATATACCTTAATTCCTGCATAATGCTGATTCTGATAGATATAGACAAGTATAGAATCACACTCTTATCATCATTAACTAAACCTGCTGCCCACTTATTTATTTCTAATTTTGACACTGCAACCTCCCTCTTGCCTGTTGTCTCTATTTAGTCAAACATTAAACCTATACTCTAGATATGCTGAAAGTTGTTGTTGTTAGGTGCTGTCGACTCAGTTCTGACTCATAGGGTCTTATAAACAACAGAACGAAACACTGCCTGGTTCTGCGCCATCCTTATAATCGCTGCTACGTTTGAGCCCATTGTTTCAACCACTATGTCAATCCATCCCCTTGAGGATCTTCTTCTTTTTCACTGACCCTCTCCTTTACCAAGCATGATGTCCTTCTCCAGGGACTGGCCCCTCCTGACAACATGTCCAAGCTACGTGAGATGAACTCTGACCATGTAGCTTCTAGGGAGCATTCTGTCTGTACTTCTTCCAAGACAGATTTGTTCGTTCTACTGGCGGTCCATGGTATATTCAATATTCTTTGCCAAAACCATAATTCAAAGGCGTCAGTTCATCTTCAGTCTTCCTTATTCATTGTCCAGCTTTTGCATGCATATGAGGCTACTGAAAATACCATGGCTTAGGTCAGGCGGACCTTAATCCTCAAGGTGGCATCTTTGCTTTTTAACACTTTAAAGAGGTCTTTTGCAGCAGATTTGCCCAGTGCAATATGTCGTCTGATTTCTTGACTGCTGCTTCCATGGACGTTGATTGTAGATCCAAGTATATGAAATCCTTGACAAATTCCATCTTTTGTCCGTTTATCATGATGTTTCTTACTGGTCCAGTCGTGAAGATATTTGTTTTCTTTATGTTAAGGAGTAATCCATGCTGAAGGCTGTAGTCTTTGATCTTCATCAGTCAATGTTTCAAATCCTCTTGACTTTCAGCAAGCAAGGTTGTTTCATCTGCATATCACAGGTTGTTAATGAGTTCTCCTTCAATCCTGATGCAGCATTCTTGTTCATAAAGTCCAGCTTCTCGAATTATTTGCTCGGCATACAGATTGAATAAATATGGTGAAAGAATACAACCCTGTCACACAGCTTTCCTGATTTTAAACCATGTAGTATCCTCTTGTTCTGTTCAAACAACTAACTCTCTCTTGGTCTATGTACAGTTCCGCATGAGAACAATTATGTGTTCTGGAATTTCCATCCTTTGCAATTTTATCCATAACTTGTCCGTCTTCCCAGTTTGTCTTAGTCTGGAAGGTCCACTGAAACCTGTCCACCATGAGTGACCCTGCTGGTATTTGAAATACCAGTGGAATATCTTCCAGTATCACAGCAACTTGTAAGCTACCACAGTACGACAAATCAACAAATGAGTGGTGGATGCTGAAAGGCGTGAAATTTGAGGTGCTAAGGCTCCAAAACCAATGTTCCATCAAAAACAATGCTCCAACATACAGTGCAAACTTCTTTCTTTCAAAAGATACTTTTGAGAGTCAGGATCTTGCAGCTGGATTTATTCAGGCTAAATAAAGTGGAAAAAAGAAAGATTATATGTATACATACATGTTGGGAGATAATTCTTAAGGGGTCTCTTATGTTTCCGCATATCTTATGAGCATAGACACTGACTGCTTTTGTTCCAGACTATCTTTCAGTCATATTTATATAGCATTTACTCTTGGAAAAAAGAGCAGACAAGTTTACTGACCATCATAAAAGATTCAGGTTCCTTAAATTCAGGGTTCCTCTCTTATAACACAATCCACTGCACGTGCAGGTGTCACCTGGTTTTCTTCACTTTGCCCTGAATGAAGGCTTAGGGAACTGATGCAAATGCTAACACTCTGGCTACTATTATTACTGTAAGTAATATGCCATCCTTTGTCTCTGACCTAGGAGTTTCACATCTTCTACTAGTATCCATGAGTCTGTGGAAGGAGAACTTGTTAGCTTAAATGTAGGGGAAAATCTTAGACATTTCACATTTCTTGACTATATATATGAATCAAGTTATTGATCTCTTTCAGTCATAATGTGCAGAAAATTGAGGCAAAGGTGTTTAAACTCCTACTTTATTGTGCCAGTATAAATGACAGACCTGGCTTACATTTCTTAACTTATAAAATAGGAAGGATTAAGTATTTATTTCCCTAACTGCTTTAAATCATAGGTAATGATAAGTAATTACAAGTAATCTCTCAAGATGAAAAACATCATTTAAGAACATAATTTTTTATAACTTAACTTTTTATTTACTCTAAAGAAGGTAAAAAAATACCTTACATTACAGTGAATGAGTAAATTCATTCCCTTAGATATTTTTGTTGGTAATGAATTTTTTTTTGTCTTTTTTCTTTTATTGTGCTTTAAGTGAAAGTTTACAGCTCAGATTAGTTTCTCATACAAAAATTTGTACACACATTGTTATGTGACCCTAGTTGCTATCCCTATAAAGTGACAGCACACTTCCTTCCACCCTGGATTCCCTGTGTCCATTCAACCAGCTCCTATCCCTTTCTGCCTTCTTAACTTGCCTCTGGACAAGAGCTGCCTGTTTAGTCTCGTGTATCTACTTGAACTAAGAAGCACACTCTTCACGAGTATCATTTTATGTCTTATAGTCCAGTCTAATCTTTGTCTGAAGAGTTGGCTTTGGGAATGTTTTCAGCTCTGGGTTAACAGAGTCTGGGGGCCATGTCTTCTGGGCTCTTCCAGTCTCATTCAGACCATTAAGTCTGGTCTTTTTACATGAATTTGAGTTCTGCACCCTACTTTTCTCTTGCTCTGTCAGGGACTCTCTGTCCTGTTCCCTGTCAGGGCAGTCATTGTGGTAGCTGGGCACCGTCTAGTTCTTCTGGTTTCAGGCTGATGGAGTCTCTGGTTTATGTGGCCCTTTCTGTCTCTTGGGCTGATATTTTCCTTGTGTCTTTGGTGTTCTTCATTTTCCTCTGCTCCAGGTGGGTTGGGACAAACTGATGAATTGATGCAGCTTAGATGGCCGTTCGCTAGCTTTTAAGACCACAGATGCCACTCACCAAAGTGGGATGCAGAATATTTTCTTAATAAACTTTGTTATGCTGATTGACCTAGATGTACCCTGAAACCATAGTACCCAGACCCCTGCCCCTGCTACTCTGTCCTTCAAAGTGTTTGGTTGTGTTCAGGGAACTTCTTAGCTTTTGGTTTAGTCCAGTTGTACAGACTTCCCCTGTATTGTGTGTTGTCCTTCCCCTCACGTAAAATAATTCTTGTCTACTATCTAGTTAGTGAATCCCTCCCCCCACCCTCCCCACCCTCATAACCATCAAAGAATGTTTTCTTCTGTGTTTA
Organism: Dugong dugon; assembly: GCA_030035585.1. Classification (NCBI taxonomy): domain Eukaryota; kingdom Metazoa; phylum Chordata; class Mammalia; order Sirenia; family Dugongidae; genus Dugong; species Dugong dugon. The sequence continues at coordinate 158,045,974 of CM057465.1, forward strand.
AACCTTTTCTTGAGTTCTTATAATAGTGGTCTCATGCAATATTTGGCCTTTTGTGACTGACTAATTCACTCAGCATAATGCCTTTCAGATTCATCTATGTTATGAGAGATGTTTTGTGGATTTGTTGTTGTTCTTTATCATTGCATAGTATTCCATTGTGTGAATACACCATAATTTGTTTATCCATTCATCCGTTGATGGGCACCTAGGTTGTTTCCATCTTTTTGCTATTGTGAACAGTGCTTCAATGAACATGGGTATGCATATATCTATTTGTGTGATGGCTCTTATTTATCTGGGATGTATTGCACAGAGTGGGATTGCTAGATCGTATTGTACTTCCATTTCTAGCATTTTAAGGAAGCACCAAATTGGTTTGCAAAGTGTTTGTACCATTTTACATTCCAACCAACAGTGTATAAGTGTTCCAGTCTCTCTACAACCTCTCCAACATTTATTATTTTGTGTTTTTTGGATTAATGCTAGCCTTGTTGGGGTGAGATGGTATCTCATTGTAGTTTTGATTTGCATTTCTCTAATGGCTAATGATCGTGAGCATTTCCTCGTGTATCTGTTAGCCTCCTAAATGTCTTCTTTGGTGAAGAGCCTGTTCACATCCTTTGCCCATTTTTTAATTGGGTTATTTGTCTTTTTGTTGTTGAAGTTTTGCAGGTAGATTTTAGAGATTAGACCCTCATCGGATATGCTGTAGCCAAAATTTTTTCCCAGTTTGTAGGCTGTCTTTTGACTCTTTTGGTGAAGTCTTTTGATGAGCATAAGTGTTTGATTTTTAGGAGCTCCCAGTCATGTAGTTTCTCTGCTGATGTTTGTGCATTATTAGTTATGCTTTGTATTCTGTTTATGCCACGTATTAGGGCTCCTAATCTTATCCCTATGTTTTCTTCCATAATCTTTATCATTTTATATTTTATATTTAGGTCTTTGATCCATTTTGAGTTAGTTTTTGTGCATGGTGTGAGGTATGAGTCTTGTTTTGTTTTTTCCAGATGGATATCCAGCTATGCCAGCACCATTTGTTAAAGAGACTGTCTTTTCCCCAGTTAAAGGACTTTGGGCCTTTGTCAAATATCAGCTGCTCATAGGTGGATGAATTTATTTCTGCATTCTCAGTTCTGTTCTGCTGGTCTATGTATCTGTTGTTGTACCAGTACCAGGCTGTTTTTGACTACTGTGGCAGTATAATAGGTTCTAAAATCAGGTAGTGTGAGGCTTCCCACTTTGTTCTTCTTCATCAGTAATGCTTTACTTATCCAGGGCCTCTTATCTTTCCATATGAAGTGGTGATTTGTTTCCCCATCTCATTAAAAAATATTGTTGGAATTTGGATCTGGATTGCATTGTATCTGTAAATCGCTTTGGGTAGAATTGACATTTTCTCAAGGTTGAGTTTTCCTATCCACGAGCAAGGTATGTTTTTCCACTTATATAGGTCTCTTTTAGTTTCCTGCAGTAATATCTTGTAGTTTTATTTGTGTAGGTCTTTTATGTCTCTGGTTAGATTTATTCCTAAGGATTTTATCTTCTTGGAGGCTATTGTAAATGGTATTGATTTGGTGATTTCCTCTTCGAAGTTCTCTTTGTTGGTTTAGAGGAATCCAACTGATTTTTGTATGTTTATCTTGTATCCTGATACTTTGCTCAAATCTTCTATTAGTTACAGTAGGTTTTTTTTTGTGGGGTCTTTGGGGTTTTCTGTGTATAAGATCATATCATCTGCAAACAGAGATACTTTGACTTCTTCCTTACCAATTTGGATGCCCTTTACTTCTTTTTCTAGCCTAATTGCTCTGGCTAGGACCTCCAGCACAATGTTGAATAAAAGTAGTGACAAAGGGCATCCTTGTCTGGTTCCTGTTCTCAAGGGGAATGCTTTCAGACTCTCTCCATTTAGGATGATGTTGGCTGTTGGCTTTGTATAAATGCCCTTTATTATTGTTGAGAAATTTCCCTTCTATACCTATTTTGCTCAGCATTTTAATCATGAATGGGTGTTGGACTTTGTCAAATGCCTTTTCTACATCAATTGATAAGATCACATGGTTCTTGTCTTTTGTTTTATTTATGTGATGGATTATATTGATTGTTTTTCTAATGTTGACGTATCCTTGCATACCTGGTATGAATCTCACTTGGTCATGGAGAATTTTTTTTTTTTTTTTTTTTGATATGTTGTTGAATTCCATTGGCTACAATTTTGTTGAGGAATTTTGCGTCTATGGTCATGAGGGATGTTGGTCTATAATTTTCTTTTTTTGTGGTGTCTTCACCAGGTTTTGGTATCAGAGTTATGCTGGCTTCATAGAATGAGTTTGGGAGTATTTCATCCTTTTCTATGCACTGAAATACCTTTAGTAGTAGTGGTGTTAACTTCTCTCTGAAAGTTTGGTAGAATTCTCCAGTGAAGACATCAGGACCAAGGCTTTTTTTTTTTTTTTTTTAATTGGAAGTTTTTAAATTACTTTTTCAATATCTTCTTTTGTTATATGTTTATTTAGTTCTACGTCTACTTGTGTTAGTTTAGGTAGGTAGTGAGTTTCTAGAAATTTGTCCATTTCCTCTAGGTTTTCAAATTTGTTAGAGTATATTTTTTCACAGTATTCTGTTATGATTCTTTTAATTTCAGTTGAGTCTGTTGTGATATCACCCATCTCACTTCTTATTTGGGTTATTTGCTTCCTCTCTTGTTTTCCTTTTGTCAGTTTGGCCAAAAGTTTATCAATTTCTTTGATCTTTTCAAAGAACCAGCTTTTGGTCTTGTTAACTCTTTCAATTGTTGTTCTATTCTCTATTTCATTTAATTCTGCTCTAATTTTTATTATTTGCTTTCTTCTATTGCCCAGGGGCTTCTTTTGCTGCTCTCTTTCTATTTGTTTGAGTTGTAGGGTTAGTTTTTTGATTTTGGCCCTTTCTTCTTCTTGGATGTGTGCATTTATTGCTGTAAATTGACCTCTGAGCACTGCTTTTTCTATGTCCCAAAGGTTCTGGTAGGATGTGTTTTAATTCTCATTTGATTCTGTGAATTTCTTTATTCCATCCTTAATTTCTTCTGTAACCTAGCAGTTTTTGAGCAAGGTGTTGTTCAGTTTCTATGTATTTGATTTTTTTTTCTTGCTTTTTCTGTTATTGATTTCTGCTTTTATGACTTTATGGTCAGAAAAGAAGCTTTGTAATATTTTGATGCTCTGGATTTTGTTAAGGCTTGCTTTATGGCCTAATATGTGGTCTAATCTGGAGAATGTTCTATGTGCATTAGAAAAGAAAGTATAATTGGCTGCTGTTGGGTGGAATGTTGTGTATATGTCTGTGAGATCAGGTTAGTTGACTATGGCCTTTAGATCTTCTGTGTAGTTATGGAGCTTCTTTTTGGATGTTCTGTCCTTCACCCAAAGTGGTGTGTTGAAATCTCCTACTACTATTGTGGAGCTGTCTATTTCTCTTTTTAATGCTGTTAGAGTTTGTTTTATGTATTTTGGAGCCTTGTTGTTGGGTGCATAAATATTTATTATGGTTATGTCTTCCTGATGTATTGACCCGCTAATCGTTATATAGTGTCTGATGTTATTGATTTTCTAACCAGAGGACTCCCTTTAGTATTTCTTGTAATTTTAGTTTGTCATTTTACAAATTCCCTAAACTTTTGTTTATCTGGAAATGTCCTAATTTTGCCATCATATTTGAGAGAGAGTTTTGCTGGATATATAATTCTTGGCTGGCAATTTTTTTCCTTCAAGGGTTTATATACGTCATCCCATTGCCTTCTTGCCTGCATTGTTTCTGCTGAGTAGTCAGACCTTAGTCTTATGGACTGTCTTTTGTAGATGTCTTTTCATTTATCCCTAGCTGCTCTTAAAATTCTCTGTTTATCTTTGGTTTGGGCAAGTTTGATTATAATATGTCTATTTGACTTTCTTTTGGAATCTACCTTGTGTGGGGTTCGATAAGCTTCTTGGATAGAAATCTTCTCATCTTTCATGATATCAGGGAAGTTTTCTGCCAATAAAATTTTCAACAATTCTCTCTGTATTTTCTACTATCCCTCCCCGTTTTGGTACTCCAATCATTCGTAGGTTATTCCTCTTGATTGAGTCCCAGATAATTCTGAGGGGCTTCTTCATTTTTTAAAATTCTTTTATCTGATTTTTCCTCAGATAAGTTGGTGTCAAGTGCTATATCTTCAATATCACTAATTCTGACTTCTACTGCCTCAATTCTGCTCCCATGACTTCCTATTGAATTGTCTAATTCTGAAATTTTATTGTTAATCTTTTTGGCTTTCTGTTTGCTGTCTCTCTATGGATTCTTGCAGCCTGTTAAGTTTGTCATTATGCTCTTATATAACCTTCTTAAGTTCCTCTATTGCTTTGTCTGTGTGTTCCTTGGATTGTGCTGTGTTTTTCCTGATCTCCTTCCTGATATTTTGAAGAGCTCTGTATATTAATCTTTTGAATTCTACCAATGGTAAGAATTTCTCTCCCTCTGGAAGGTTTCTTGATTCTTTGTTTTGGGAGCTTGCTGAAGCCATCATGGTCTGCCTCTTTATGTGATTCGATATTGACTATTATCTCTGAGCCATTAGTAAGTTATTATATTTATTTATTTTATGTTTGCTTACTGTGTCCTAGCTTCTTGCTTGGTTTTGTTTTGATATGCCCAAATAGGCTGCTCGTATGAGCTAGTTTGATTATTGCTGCCTTTGAAGCTCTAATATCCTGTCACCAGGTGGTTGTATCTGTTACTAGGTATGTGAGCCCAGGAGTCCATTTACTTTTCTTGTATGGATTCAGCTCAGGTGTCCAGGTAGTCGGTCACCAAGTGTGTGGTGCAAGCTCTCACCTATAGTCCTAGACTGACAGAGGTGATTGGACAGGTACAGGTTTCTGGCTGCAGTAGGGAGTCACATGCTGAGCAAGGCAGGGGGCTGACACTTCCCCTGAGTGTCTAGGAGGAAAGTGTGTCCCTGTTCCCTAGAGTCTGTAGGTGGGTGGGTTTGGCAGCCTGATATGAACACCCAATGCTGTTGGCTGTAAGGGCTAGGAGACACGACTTATTCTTGGACCCCGTCACAGGTGTGTAGGTGGCGTGTGTGGAACTACCATTCCTGAGTCCTCTGATGTGGGTAGGTTAGGACACTGCTTATTTGCAGGGCAGTGTCAAATGTCATGAATCTTTCACTCCCTGATACAGACGAAAATAGTCTTCAGGTATACTTGTTGTACTGTGCTAATGAGGGCCTATGCTGTTGAAATGGGCCCACAAAGGTCTATGCAGGGGTGAAAGGCATTCAGAGTCCATGGACCCCTTATGCCTGTGCCTAGGCAAAGGAGCTGTGCCTACCCTGAGTTCCTGGCTTAGGGGAGCTGGCAGATTATTTTTTCCTGTTTTTTAATTTGTTCCCTCCCCTAAGCCAGGAGAATGGCTAAGGTGCACTACGGGCCCTACTTCCAGCCCAGAGGACACAGCATTCCCTGAAGCCAGGCCAGGATCCAGAGCAGAGTGGGGAGGGAGTAGATAAATGGAATACAGGTACTTCCCAAAGGGTGGGTTTTTTTGATGCACGCAATAGTTAGATGCATGTACTTATCTTTTGCTGATTGAGCGCCACTTCTTGCTGGTTCTTGAGGGTTTAGCAGACTCTCTGCTGCTCAGTCTCTCCCAATGTGGAAAACCTGTCCCAAGCACCACTCAGCCAATCCAGCCTGCAAGGCGCCAGTGCCAGTCAGGTCAGGTTTGGCACCTCCTTGCTGCTTCTGAACCGTCTCTCCCTCCCCCTGCTGCTTAGTTCAATTCCTCAACTTTGTCTTTGATGTTCAGGGCTCCTAGATTGTCACATATGATTTATTCACTTGTTTTTTTGAGTCTTTGTTGTAAAAGGGACCACAAGAAACGTCTGACTACTCCACCATCTTGGCCCTGCCTCCCAGTAATGAATTTTTGTTTCAAGTTAGTTTGAGATAAGTTTAGTTAAAACAGGTAGCCTTGACTGTTATTACCTTTGTGTCACTTGGAAATGTGTAGAAACTAAAGCAGAATAGTACTTGCTCTGTGTCACAAAGATTCTGGGAACTTTTGTCACTAATCTAACATCCAAATGAAGCTAAACCATATTTTGAAAGGATAATGGTATAATACAGTGGTTAAGAACAGGCATTGGCTTTAGACAGATTATACTACCTTAGACACAGTATTGTTGTTCAAAAATATTTACTCTCTACAGGCTCCTCTCTGTGGGTCCTCCCTCTGTGGGATTTCTTTACACACATCCCATTGCCGATGCCACTTATTTAGTCAATGGAATGTGAGCAGAAGTTACAGAAGACTTAAGCTCCATTTCATGGTCAGCCACACATGCTTTTTTTTACTCTGCCTTGAGACCAACAATGTACCTGATAAAGGCTACTCCTTCAGTTTGAATCCCTGAACATAGAGGGTGTAGCACAGAACCATAATCCCCTGCAACCAACATTAACATAAGTGGGAAATAAATTATACTGAATTTTGTTATTGTAATCTACTGAGATTTAAGAGTATGCAAAACACAAACCTAGCTGATTCTGAATGATACAGAACATTATACTGGGAGTAGAGTTTCCTGCTATAAAAAAAAAAAATATCTAAAATATATGCACTCTTTTGGGGTTGGGCAGAATGCGGCAAAGAAACTTTTATTGGAGCCTGGAAGCCTTTGAATGCAGTAGTGAAATATTTGATAAAACAACCCAACAAACCCATTTCTATCAAACCTATTTCATCTAATAGTAACCCTATAGAACAAAATAGAACCGCCCCATAGAGTTTGCAAGGCTGTAATCTTTATGCAAACTGTCTGCCATATCTTTTTCCCTCGAAGTGGCTGGTGATTTCAAACTGCCGACCTTTTGGTTAGCAGCAGAGCGCTTTAACCTTTGTACCATCAGGGCTCCTTTTTGATAAAACAATAGTTGCCCACAGTAGCTTGGGAGGCAGGTAATATATTTAATTGATTTTGGCTTTAAGTGAAGATTTGTGGCTTTAGGTGAATAAAATGTTTATAGAATAAGTTGGTCATTATTGGTTAGATTTGACAAGGTTCTTTAAGAAAGAGATGAGCTCAGAAAATAATTGACTGGTTGGCAAGATGAAAAGAGAAGGAATGGAAAGAGTCCAGAAATTCTGGGACTTGTAGATTTAAAAAATCAAAAAAGATGCAAATAAGAAATGCTTTGAGCTACAAATACCGATTAAAACTCAGTCTCCTAGCAAAGACCGATCAAGGGTGTGGCTACTAAGCCCATCAATTCGGATGGTGTCCAGGAAATACTTTCAAATGGAAAACTCTGCTCTTGGTCAAAACACTTCCAGGGCTCTCCACAGGAGCCTGATAGACTCAAATTATTAGCAATTAGCATAACTGGGTGTGGCTATTGGCATATGGAACTAACTGGAATTAAATAAAGAGCCAATCTTCAATGGACAAGAAGTAGGCTGAAATAGCTACATAACCTCCAAGGAGGGCAGATTTCCAATGTTATCTTTAGATCTAACTAAAGAGGAAATGAAAAGAAAGGCTCTCCCAGAGGGCAGAACCAAGGTCATTGAGAACAGCTGCCTGGGGAAATACTTCCAGGGGATGGGAAGAGAGTTAATAAAAAAAAAAATCCCCATTTCTAGGGTTGGAGGCTCTTGCAACAACTGCCCAACGTCATTTCACATTTCAGAATTCCTATGGTCCAATGACTGCTGTATACCTCCCATTTATGCTTTTTCCAAATGGAAGGGTTTGTAGCCATTATCCTATTTGAGTCAGAATTGACTCAATGGCAACTAACAATGACAGCAACAACATGCCACCACTATACGCTGAGCTTGTCGTGGTGTCCTGGAAAGGTGTAACAACCAGTTCTCCAGAGGAAAAAAAACCTAAATTTGTAGCATTTACCCATTTCTGTGGTATAAATACTCCAACCACGGTCAATTTTGAGTCAGAATCGGCTCGATGGCAAAAGGTTTGGTTTTTTTTGGAATGTGACCTTTGTAAAATTTGTCAAATTTTAACTATCAACTCTTGCAAGCAGGTACAAGCAACCTCCAGCATATCACTGGGGAGTGTGTGTGTGTGAATTAGATCATCTACTTTATTTTAATTTCCTTCCTTCCTTCCTTCTCTCCCTTTCTCCCTCCCTTCCTTCTTTCCTTTTATAGGTCTCCAGAATCATAAGAGCATCATCTAGGCCTGATGTAAAGATTATGAGAAAAGCCTAGACTTTCAGTCTGATCTCATGTTTAGATAAAACTTTTGGGTTGTCTCCAGGAAAGAAAGAAACAAATATTTGTAACCCAGAATATAGACTTTGGTAGAGTGTGATATTATCTAAAAATCCCTGCTGCCTGTCTATGACCCCTCTGTTTGGGGAGATTATACATCCCCACTCAGTGGATGTCAGGTTTACTCAGATGATTTGCTTCAGCCAATGGACTGTGAGATGAAGGGACACAAGGTCCTGAGCAAGGCTTTAAGAAACCTTGTGTGGTCTATCACAGTCTCTACCATGAGACCGAGACGGCTGTTCCTTCAGGCTGATGCAAAGGTTAAGGAGCAAAGTGACCTCAGACCCACAGACAAAGAATAATAAATGTACCTTTGTAGTTGTAATCTATTGAATTTTTTTTTTTTTAAATTATAACATAGTCTGACTGATATAGTTACTTGATAACATTTTTAGAATAATTACTTTGTCTCCCAGACTCTTTGGTGAAAAAAGGACTAATGATATTTACTTCAGTAGGGTTTTTGAGTGAATGAATGAGGTGAATGTTTCAAAATGTCTGACACAGTGTATGTCACATGACAGACTCTAACAGATATTTGTTGTGGTCATGGCGATGAAGGTGATGATGACATCATATCATTGGCCTGTCATACTGTGAGATGTTGTGGCATGGGTAGTCACACAATAAGAAGATTAATCTTCAGAAAAAACCCTGGAAGAATTTTTAATTCTGTTAAATGAAATAATTGTCCATAAAAGCCTCCAGATAATAAACATTTTATCTATATTAAATCTTGACAGTCAAAACACCTGTTCTAGAGCTTAATATTATCACTGAAAATCCATGCAACCGTGGACAGGTGGCTTGACCTTCTTGAGCCTCCATACCTTCTGTTAAACGAGCATGATAATATCTGTCCCACCCACCTCAAGGGATTATTACAAAATAAATGAAATTTTATCTGAAAGCACTGTATAAACTGTCAAGTGCTGTAGTAATGCATGAAGTTATTAATACTTTATAATTTATTATTTATTTCAGCTTTCCATACTTATATTCTAAGCTTCTTAAAAAGCACTTTTCCATTTCCTGTTTGCCTAAGGAAAAGACAGTGAGTCTTTTGCTGACACATCAGTTTATAAAGTTGAAATTGATTCGATGGCAACAGGTTTTTTTTGTTTTGTTGTGGTTGTTAAGTGCCGTCGAGTTGGTTCCAACTCGTAGCGACCCCATGTACAACAGAACGAAACACTGCCTGGTCATTTGTTATGCTTGAGCCCATTGTTGCAACCACTGTGTCAATCCATGTTCTTGAGGGTCTTCCTCTTTTTTGCCGGCCTTCTACTTTACCAAGCAAGATGTCCTTCTCCGGGGACTCAACCCTCCTGATAACATGTCCAAAGTATGTGAGACATAGTCTCACCATCCTTGCTTCTAGGGAGCATTCTGATTGTACTTCTTCCAAGATAGATTTGTTCCTTCTTTTGGCAGTCCATGGTATATTCAATACTCTTTGCCAGCACCACAATTCAAAGACGTCAATTCTTCTTCAGTTTTCCTTATTTATTGTCCAGCTTTGGCATGCATATGAGGCTATTGTGAACACCATGACTTGGGTCAGGTGCACCATAGTCTTCAAGGTGACATCTTTGCCTTTCAACAGTTTAACCAGGTCTTTTGCAGAAGATTTGCCTAATGCAATGTGTTTAGCTGAAAATATTACTCTAATTCCCTTTTTGGTTTAGCTGAAAATATGACTCTAATTCCCCTTTACCAGGACAACCTGAAGGAATACATTCTGCCAGATCACCCCCAATGAGTTGGAGAGTGCATGGTCCCACAGTGAGGAGAGAAGGACAGTTTCCTTTGTGCCACACACATGATCCAGTCCGAGTGGATACTCCAGTTCTTTTTGTGAGAAAAATGCAGACATAGAAGTAAGCTAGTAACCTCTTCCAATGTTTTCCTGAGAGCTTCCAGAGGTGCAAGTTAAAGTAGTACAAGAAAGTTTTAGGAGTGACAGCTCAACCTCAGGGAAAATTGTTATGGATTTGTGCACATCCTCTTTATAGCACATGGGAAGAGGAGATCAGTTCCACTTTAATGAGGGTGGGAAACACATTTTCCAACCTGTGTAAACTGAGAAGGATTCCTTGGAAGGTTTAACATAACATACTACAAAATTCAAGGGACAAAAGTAGAAGAGTTATTTTATGTCATGTTATGAGTTAAAAACTTATTTTCATGTCAGATGCTAATTTATATCTAAATTTTAATAGGTATGCACTTTGATTGTAAGACTTACTGCTGCTAAATACATTTTGAGGAGATTTTTGTTGTGAAGAAAAATTGATTTTAAGAAATTATTTTTGTATATAAAGTCTGGAATCAGACTTACTTGAGTTTAAATCCTGCCTGTGTCACTAACTGTGAGATCTTGTGCAAATTTCTTCACCTTGCTAAACTTCAGTTTCTTTATCTGTAAAACTGGAATAATAATAAGATCTATCCCAGAGTTGTATGAGGATAAATGAGACAATGTAAAAAAAAAATGTTTAGAACGTTGCTGGGTTCATTGTTAGTGGTCAATAAAATTTTATGTTATACTTTACCAAGATTTTTGTTTTTGATTATGCAAACTTAGGGGAGATATTCCTTTTCGACTTTCATTGCTTATTTGCCTTACTTGTTCTTTCTTTAAAATATCCATCTTTTTTTTTCCTATTTATTTCTATTTATTTTTTCACTGTACTCACAACCACTAACCGGCCTAAAATATTATCTGAACAGGCAACATTCCAAGGGGATCTTTCTTATTCTTAATTGTGTGATGAAGTCCAAGAACACACACTAGTCTCCTGATCCAGTAAAAATCTATACAGAATGCAGTAGAAAAATTTTCTTTCATTTTTGTAAATTGCTGCTCCCTGTTTATGTATTCATTTTATAGGTTGACTCATCTTTATTGTTAACTAAACTCTTAAATTACTACCCAGATTGGAATTAAAATAAAATGTCAAAGGCATTTACATTTCAAAACTAGGTATTCCACATGTGCAATTAATCTCAGAACATTAAAAATAAAGGAAAATCACATTAGTGTTACAATCCTAGACCCAGCAAGAAACGTAGCTTGTGAAATAACCTATTTGTGTGGTAGCAAGTATGCGCCAGGGCATGAGGCGAAAACGTCCACCTATGGAGAGACTGTTGGGGGTCCCCTGCTGAATGAATGGGGTGGGAGAAAATAAATACGGTTGAAGCAAATAATGAAAACGAAACATTCCTCCCCACCTTACCTTCAGACCAATTATAAATTGTCTTTAATCATAATCTCCAGTATTAGAAATTTCATCAATTTATTTTTATCCCGTGCTAGCATATTCTTGCTCATTCCTGGGAATAAATGAGCTGCTTTGGCCCAAGTCTTTTCATTTTGCAAAATTACTATTCCTTTTGCATCTCTCCTGCTGCTCCATATCACTACAGAATATTTGTTAAGTACAGGAAAAATTCATGTTTTTCCCCTGCTTGTCAGGTACAGTATGGAAGAAGGACTAATGAAAAACATTTTTCATGCTTATTCAACAGAGACCATTCAAATGAAATGAATAAAATGGCTTTTTGCTTAAACTGAAATCTGCCCAAATGTTTCTGTAGAGAGACTCTTTTTTTTTTTTAAACTAGACAAGCTGAACTTCCATTTGTTTAGATGACAATTTCTCAAATTTTCTCGGGAGCAAGTTACTCAGGGTGGTAAGCACAATATGTAGATCAGGTCTTTGCAGCAGTGTTTACCAATGAGACTGTGAAAGAATTGGTCTGATTTGAAATAAGGAGCATAGACTGTATGATGGAATCTGTCATCCCATGTCTCTCATAGTCCAAACCGTCTCTGAATGGGCTCCTGGATAGAGCACACAGGCCAAAGGGGCTCAGAAAGCACAGTGGTAAGATGAGGTCCGGAAACCTCTTGCTTCTTCCCTCAGTAGTGCTCTGTTCATTCTTATTTTATCAGAAACCAGTCCTCTGTGGTAGGACTCTTTGCTCAAATCCAGTTTCTGAATTCCTTAAATCAGGGTGCTGATTCAGGCTGGGGCTGGAGACAATATTGAACATGAGAGGAGTGACAGGGTAGAGAAATGGGAAACTGGCCCAAAGGCTGCTGAGCTTGAGCATGAGAAAAACCGAAGCCATGTCTTTTAGGTGTCAAGTGGGATTAAGATAAAGAGTCCTGGCAAAGGAGGTAGGTGTAAGGTAGAGAGATGATAGAGGTAGTGAGTCTAGAACTGAAGGAGTGAGAGCAAGTGAATTTGGACTGAAGTGTGGGAAGCAGAATCTACAGTGATTCATCAATCTCAGGGGCATCTGTGGGAGAGGAGAAAATTTAAAAAATCAAGAATATTAGTGACAAGATCATGATCAATGAAAATGAGATTATTTGAAACCCAACTTTGCCTATTTCATAGCTGCCCTGTACCTGACCAGCTGACGATGGCAGGAGAAAAACGTACAACCATGCTGACTGGTCTCACCTTAAGTTCATGAACCTCAAGTGGTCCCTCCCAGCAACCTGGCAATCATATTCCACCCCTCAGAGCATTCACTCTCCTACTCTCTGGATGACAAGTTCACAACTTCTTTGTCCTCAAACCTCCATGACCTATTTCTTAGCTGATGATTTGAATTCCTATTTCACTGAGAAACAAATGTTAGAAGGACGCCTCACATATTTCCAACTCCACATCTTCCCACTCACCTTCATTTGTGCCCAGACATTTTGACTTCTCTCATTTGCATCCATGAAACCAGTACGCTCTTCTTAGAGATCAATACCCTTACCTGTGTACCGGATCCCACGCCTTCTGAATTATTCAAGACATTGCTCCCGGGATTTTCCCCTGCCTCTGTTATATATTCTTCTATTCTCTCTCTATTGTTTCAGTTTCATTAGTATACAGACATGCTGAATTTCTCCCACATCCCATTCCAAATACCACCATATTTTTCTGCCTCTGAAGAACTCCAGTTGGCTTTCATCTCCACCATTCGGCAAAATGGTTCTTTTCAAGTTTAGCAATGACCTCCATATTGCTAAATCCAATGGCCAGTTATCAGTCCTCATCTCACTTGATCTAGGATTTTACAGTGTTGATCACTCTCTCCTTGCAACACTCTTTCCCTTTGCTTCTGGAACACTACACACTGCTGGTTTTTCTGCTTACTCATAGCTTCTTCTTCTCAAGTTCCCTTGCTTGTCCCTTTGCTTTTCCCGCTCATTTCCTAGAACTATAAGCACTGAAATGCCTCAGAGCTCACTCTTCAGATCTTTTCTGTTTTCTATCTACACCCACTCTTTAGGCAACTCTCTTGTGTCACATGATGTAAATACTATTTCTATGTTGATGATTCTTAAATTTATCTCTCCCCTGAAATGCAGATTCATCCACCCAACTATCTGCTCAACACCTCATCTTGGAAGATCCATGTTTGTCGATGTGTTGCCTGCATTATCTAATTATAATTGATGCTTCATCATGGCAGGGATTTTTTTTCCCCATTGATATATCATCAATGCCTGAAACAGTGTCTGATAAAAAAAAGAGAAGAACGAAACCTCAAACCTGTTGTTGAGTCAATTCCGACTCATGGTGACCTCATGTATTACAGAGTAGAATTGCTTCATAGGGTTTTCTTGGATATAATCTTTACAGAAGCAGATTGCCAGGCCCTTCTTCCATAGCACTGAGGGCAAACCATTTGCACCACCTAGGGACCTATGTCAAGTACATAGCAGACATGAAGTGTTTGTTGAATGAATGAAAAAAATGAACAAAACTACCTTCCTCCAACTGCAACCTCTAAAGATGACAAATGCTCATTAACATGCTATGAATGGAATGTACAACATAACCTCAGAAATGCACATCCTGGCCTACCTCTAATACAAAGGGAATGCATAAAGAATTACTAACGGAAGTCAGATTCCACACGTAGATCAGACCCAAATCAAAGAGCGCGAAATGTAAAATTTTAACTACTCACAATTAAAATAAACAGCAGTAGGCAAGGACTTAATTTCTTCTATAATTGAATCTATTCATTTTTATACTATAAAATATCTACAATGAAATATGGAAAGGATATTACACAGCCCATTAGTATATAATAATCGATGCTTACAATATATTGCACAATAAATAGAGTAGGGAATGAGGTGGAGATTATGTGTGTGCTGTGTGTGCACGTGAGTGGGGTGGTCAATAAGCGCTTATAAATGTCTACCTAACGTTAAAGCTATCACCCACCCCCAGTTATTTGTTATTTACGCATAGAGGTATTTTCATATGCATAGTTTAATTGGGGAAAGTTCAAGATTTTGAAGTGAAAAATGACCAAAACAAAATTCTTGGAAATAGAAAGTGACATAAAAATTGCAAAGAATTCTTAAATAAATACTTTTTAAAAGTATATCCGTACCTGACATTTTCTTATACATTTATATATTTAAATGTAATATGCCATGTATTATACTTAATATAATATATAAACATATATATTTAAAATATTTAATTTACGTTTTCTTAAAAATGTTTAGTGAAGTTAGAACAATTTGCTAAAGGATTTTTGTTGAATATGAATAGGCTGCTATAACTAACCATTGGGAAAGGCTGCTTAAACATTTTTCTTGGGTTTTCTTGGGGCTCAGAGCTGAGCAGTAGCGATGTGCACTTTGGTGATATGAAAAATCAGACCAGCTAGCACAGGGTCTTCTACATAGAGAAGGAGACTGGAGTTCTGTGGCCTACCAGCCCAGAATCTACTTCTGATCAGCAATGTCTTTGAAGCCAGACATCAATCTTTCAGCTGACTTATTTTGGTTTATAGGGATTGTGAAAATGATTTATGCCATAGGGACTTTGTAAACATAAGCTAGTTGCTAACCAAAAAATAAAATTTGTTTACAGATAGTGTGAGGAGTGTGGGAGCAGTGGAAGGACATCTGGGTTCTAGAATTTGCAATGTAATAAACAAAATGGCAGCCCTTTTCTAAGCAACATTTCTTTACCAAACAGGATGCAATGACCATTGAGTCTAACTGCTGAAGATTGTCTCAGTTCCAAATAATATAATAAATGTTAAAGGGCTTAAACAAATCTCTAGAAAAATCCAAGAGAATAATATATGTTACCGTTTATAGTCGATGATCCTGATGATCCAGTTGCCTCCCAGAGTGGACTTCCCTCCAGACCCGAGTAGAACCACGGACATGAATTGGGAGTGGGAAGCACAAACAAGAATGACGACAAAAACTTCGGTGTTTCAAGCATATGAGATTTGGGGACTCTTTTCTGAAGCACCATGTAGGCCACCTTAACTGACAAAAGGGACCCTGGTGGCGCAGTGGTTAAGCATTTGGCTGCTAACCAAAAGGTCGGCAGTTCAAATCCACCAGCCACTCCTTGGAAACCCCATGGGGCAGTTCTACTCTGTCCTATAGGGTCACTAGGAGTTGGAATTGACTCGACAGCAATGGCCTTTTTAACTGATAGAAACATCATTTCTTGTCCCCAAGTCCAGCCTCCCTCTCTTAATTCCAGGATCTTCCCAAGCGTCCACATGTTAGAAAGCTCAGTCAATTTTCCTCCACATTTCTCAAAATATCCTTTTCTAGCCACAACCTTTGCCAACACCAGTGTTCAACAGCCTACCATTTCGCTCCTGAACCACAACGATTACTCTTCACTGGTCCACCTACATTCAGGTCTTTCTTCATACTATCTGCCAACGGCTTGTAGATTAGTCTTCAAAAATTGCTGACTGAATCACACAAGACCCTACTCAAAATCTGCAGTGCCTCCCCACAGCTTGCTGATTAAACACCCGATCCTAACATCAATTCATCTGCATGCAAAAGCAGGATAATGAAAAAAGAACGCAGAAGAATTGATGCATTCAGACTGTGCTAAGGGCAAAGAATGGTGACTAGACTGTAGACTGCCAGAAGAATGAACAAAACAGTTTTAGAAGAAACGCAACTGGAATGCTCCTTGGAAGCGAGGATGGTAAGACTTCGGCTCACTTACTCTGAACATGTCACTAGGAAAGAGTAATCAATATCAAAGGATATCATGTTTGGTAAAGTAGTGAAAACAAGGGAAACCTCCAATAAGATGGATTGACACTATTACGCCTCCACAATGGGCTCAAACATATGAGATATGAAGGAAATGGCCAAGCACTATGCAACGTTTTGTTCTGTTATACAGAAGGTCACCGCAAGTTGGAGCTGACTGACAGCAACTAGCAATAACCCCTCCGCAATGTACTGTAGCCTCCTGTCCAACTTTATCATCCTCTTCACCATATTATTTTCTGTCCAGTTCAGCTGAGCAAGACTCCTCCCTAACAATGAAATATCTCACATGCATATAACAACAATAAAAATGCCGTTCAGTCAATTTCTATTCATAGTGACCCTATAGGACAGGTTAGAACTGTCCCATAGGGTTTCCAAAGCTGAAAATCTTTACGGAAGCAGACTGTCACATCTTTCTCCCAGGGAGCACTGGTGGGTTCAGCTGAGCTATCAACTGCTCTGCCGCCAGGGCTCCTATCTCAAACGCATATCCACATCTGCAACTTGGTTTTCAA
Source organism: Dugong dugon (assembly GCA_030035585.1). Classification (NCBI taxonomy): domain Eukaryota; kingdom Metazoa; phylum Chordata; class Mammalia; order Sirenia; family Dugongidae; genus Dugong; species Dugong dugon. The sequence continues at coordinate 158,062,897 of CM057465.1, forward strand.
GTTTGTTGAATAATATTTTTTAGCTTGTTGTATTTAATCCTAATACTTGAACGTTACCTAGAACTTGATAATATTTTAAAGTTCATTTGAAATACTAGGTAGATTTTCTAGTTAAACAGTGACTGCTGTTTGCCTGGGTGGAACAGAAAAGCGAGCTTGTCTTCAGATCAACCCTTTCTGCCCTTGGAGCAATTTATCAGCCTTTTGTGTGGATGGCCCTCTCATTTCATGTAATCACAGTGCATATAGATATGATTTATCAGAGCTTTCACAAATTATTGCTATGCTTAATTTATTCTAAATCCAGTTCTCTGTTTATGTATCCAAATGACAAATACTAAACACAGGGAAGAAAAATATCTGTATTCAATACATTGAAATATGATTTGCTATATACCTCATGAAGTTTAGTGGCCTTTAGCTAAAGACTCTATTCTTGATTGAACAAAGGCCTTAATTATTACAACCAACACCATTTCAGCCTTATCTCCCCTTTGAAATACTGCAGTTAAATTTTTCAGTCCAATTACTTATTTGAAAGAAAAAAATGGCTACCTTTGAGGCTTGCATTAAAGATGATAAAAACTAGCCATCTAAAACCATTTTAATTTTATGAAAAATAAAACTGAGTACAATGTTTCAGCATCAAAGTTCAGATGATCTTTAGGGGAAATTAGTGATGTTGCTAATAGTTGTTGCAATTTATAAGGCACTAGAAGGAGGCAATCAAAGCTGCAAAAACAAGATAAATAATCCTTAAAATGGAACAATGAAATAAAGGTCAGTTGTGACAAAATTACAAGATACCATTCCCAGCCTTTGAAAGGGAATGCCTTTCTTTTTGTTAATTAGATATAGTCACATTTTACAACATGTAACTACCAAGCAATGGTGTGTTTTCTGTTGATACAAAAATGGATGCATTTCCAGATGGACTTCTATTCAACAGGCAAGACAGCTAAGGTGATAAAGTCTCATTTCTCTAGGTAAAACTTTGATAATCTCCAGGCTCTCTATCATTTTCTTTTGCAAAATTAAACCACATATATATAACCAAGCACATCAAAGCTCAAACTAGTGGAATATATTTTCTCGTTTGGTATAGATATTAAAATACCTGATTATTTACACAGAGTTGAGTGTAAATATGAAATGGGAGAATGTCACACAGAGCTCCCTCAGTGCAGGTACATTCCCCCTTCATAATATTCATGCCTGTATTTCAAACCTTATGAAATGAATAATATATACTGTGAGTTCAACAGATGTTGAATGTGTTGCTGTTATCTCATTTACATATACAGATTATAATATTTCACTTTGTTATATGCTATCTCGATCTCTTAATTTTGATGATCTCAAACTGTTTTTATTAGGCTTACAAGAAAAAAAATCAATTATTTCATGAAGAAATTTATCCACATAATGTGCATATATTCATACACAGAATAATTTTTAATGTGTATATTACTTTATTCTGTGTTCCATTATAGGGAATCAGAATGATAATATTAGAGCTTTCTTGATTCATATTGCTTTAAAATTCATGCAAATGGACATAAATACTGGTTTTGCCCTTTTGTTTAGCATTTTCATGCATATTTATTCCCACATAAGTAACTATTTCTCACTTTCAAATTCCTTTTCTTCTTTCTGAGAAATTAACAGGCCAGGCAATCAAACTGTAAGTTAAATAAATTCCTAGACTCTGCCTCTCTTACTTTATTGGGAAATAAAGTGCTGCATTCTAGTATAACCCTTCTTTCTCCAAGACAGAACAGACATGAGAAAAAAATAAGGGCTTCACTTACAATGCTTGACTCCAGACATTCTTCGGTTTGTTCCTAGGGTGTCAGCTCCCTTGGAACCCTCTTCCCATTCCTGCCCCAGTGACCCCCTCCTTGGCTATTTCCCTTCTGTGGCATCTTGATAATACATACTTTCACTTCTCCCATGCCTGTTTCTCAGCCATAAAAACCAAACCCATTGCTGTCGAGTTGATTCTGACTCATAGCGATCCTATAGGACAGAGTAGAACTGCCCCTGAGGATTTCCAAGGCTGTAATCTTTATGGAAGCAGACTGCTCTATCTTTCCCCAAGGCTGGTAGGTTCCAACTGCTGACCTTTGGTTGGCAGCCAAGTGCTTAACCACTCTTCAGCCATAGTCCTCAAGTCTTCCTGTTCTGCAGATTCCCAAGTCTTTCAGGTACAAGGACAGTTTCTAAATGTAAGAGCACTTTCAAACAACCTTTAATTGGCCTTTTCAAACCCCAAGAAGGTACTGTTTCAGCTTTTTGATTCTATTTAAATCCCCCCAAGAAGTGGGCTGAACTGCAGCAAGTGTTAGCTATAGGGCTCTACCCTGTATTCGAGTCTTTCTTAGCAATCACTGCAGCTGAAAATAAAAAGGGAAGCAGGACTAGAACAAAAGAGTACACTATCCATGAGCACTAAACTTTAGTACCGTCATTTCAGACACTAGTAAAACATGGCCCAGTGACTGTTTGGATCTGGACAGAAGGCTGTCCCCCACAAAATATGGCTTATATTCTAAGAACATGACATGCCTTGCCCACCACTATGGCTCTCTGAGAACGTTGACAGTATGTCCCCATCAAGAGACAATGGAAAGACAACATAATGTAGTGGCATGAGTGAAGCTTCTATAAATAACTGATTGTAGTTCTACCACTTATGAGCTATGCAGCTTTTGCCAAGATCCCTAATATCTCTGAACCACCTAGTATCTACCTTGAAAGACAGTTATGAGGATAAAATTTGACAATGTATGTAAAGTGTTTAATGTTGTGCCTAGCACATAATGGATATTCAATTATGAATATTTACACGCATACACACACAGAATATTTATATATAATTTTGAAAGACTAAAGGGTGGCATTCCCCAAACTATGTTTCATGGAAACCACGTTGGATAAACTTATCTAAGAAAAATTGGTTCCACGGTAGGGAAAGCAATGTGTTTCACTGGGGCAAGAAACTGAGGTTGAGAGAGACTAAATGACTAAATCAAAGTATATACTTAATAATGGTAGAGCTGGAATTTGTAGTCTATAGCAGGAGTTGGCAAATTACCATATGCAGACCAAGTCCAGTTGGCCACCTATTTTTGTAAGTAAAGTTTTATTAGAACACACATCCATTCCTTTGTTGTGGTCTATGGCTGTTTTCATGCTACAGTGGCAGAGTCGAGTAGTTGCTACAGAGACAGAATGGCCTGCAAAGGCTAAAATATTTACTATCTAGCCCTTTAAGAAAAAGTTTGCCAGTCCCTGGTCTAAAGTAGTCTAGAGTAGGATCAAGGTATAGTGGACAGACATTGGAATAAGCCCTGCCACCACCAATTTTCAGCAGAACCTCAAGCAATTCATTTTACCTTTTTTGACCTCAGTTTCTCATGTATAAAAAGCCCAGTCCTGACTTTTACCTTGTTTAACTACTGTTATGCAATTAGGCACACATTTATATGCTCAACAGATGTCTGGGTATTATATCTTTAGGAGCAAAACTTTCTACTGAATTGAAGAACTGAAGTGGTTACAATAATTAATTTTCAGTTCTGTTTCACCAGTAGCTTCTACAAGTTTTACCACTGGCTTATATCTTGAAAGTTCTCTTGGGTACCACAATTGTGTTGAAGATGCTCCCAAATATTGCCATTCCTCATCCTCAGGCCCTGTTAGGATTGAGCCACCAGTCTCCTTTTAATGTCTGTTTGTAGCTTTCTCTGGAGACTCCGCATCAAGGAGGGCACAGGGTGATCGGACGATGCATTACTACAAAGTCAAATCAGATTTCAGACAAATGAAGAGAGAAAGAGATTAATGGACTCACTACTTATACCACATGATAACCCAGTGATTTGCAGTCTCCACTAAAGGGGAAAAAATCCTCGAGATGGGAAGACTCCAAGTACCCTTGTGATAATTTTGCTGTGGGAAGGATTTACTGTTATGCCTTTTGCCTCATTTCTGGACAAATGGGATTGCATCTTACATGCTTGATTTAAGACTATTTAAAATTCTCTGAATTTAGGACTATCTCCCCTTCCTTTACAGTTCATTATACATAAATTTGCATAAAATCATGGGCAGGTGCAAATTGATTTAGGTCATTTGTTTCTTTGAAATCAAAACTGCTCCTCCTTCACAGAACTTTAGATAATAGACACCTGTTTTTGATGGTTTTTGCCTGGCTGCCAAACTGGAAAAGATAAATTGAGTTCTGGCCCATCATTTACCAGTAGTGTGGCCTGAGTCTAGTTACTGCACTTCTCTTAGTTTCTCTATATGTAAGATGGAGATAAAAACAGTAGCTTTCTCACACCCTGGTTGGGAGAATTAAATGCAATAATGAATGTAAAGCACTTGGTGCAATGCCTGGTATAGAGGAAGCATTCAGTGAATTTTAGACCAGCACCTGCTTTCTCATTTCTTTAAGACTTGGCATAGCTGTAATGACCGAAGTAATCTCCTTTGTCATGTAAAATTCAACTGGGAGATGGAGTCAGGCAACGTATACTTGGTTGATGTAGAAAGATTAAGGGAATGGAGCATTATTCTTAACCAAAAATTCCAGGCTGAAATGACCTTCACCTTCCCTACTGTCTTAGTTATCTAGTGCTGCCGTATCACAAAGACCGTGAGTGGGTGGCTTTAAAGAACAAAAATTTGTTTTCTCACAGTTGTGGAGGCTTAAAGTCCAAATCAAAGTCTCAGCCCTGTTGATTCCTACCTTGTCAGTAGCCCTGGGCATTCCTTGGTTCCATGGAATTTCTTGGTTTGTAGAGGATCCTCACATGGAGTCTTTCTTCCCTGTGTGTTCCCCTGTTTCTATTCTGGTTTTTTTATAACTCAGAAGTAATTATGTTTAGGATTCAGACCTACACTGGTATGAACTCATTAACATAACAAAACCCTCTTTCCAAACAGGATTGTATCCATAGGCACCCAACCAAAAACCAAACCTGTTGCCATCAAGTTGATTCTGACTCACAGCGACCATATAGGACAGAGTAGGAACACCCCATAGGGTTTCCAAGGAGTGGCTGGTGGATTCGAACTGCTGACCTTTTGGTTAGCAGCTGAGCTTTTAACCACTGTGCTGCCAGGGCTCATCCATAGGTACAGGGGTTAAGATTTCAACACATATTTTGGGGGGACACAATTCAATCCATAACATCTCCCATTACAGAGATTGACATTTGTCTTCTGCTTCTCTATGAGTAACCCAAAAGGAAACTCCTTGCCATTGAGTCGATTCTGACTCATACAACTGCTCCATAGGGTTTCCAAGACTATAATCTTTATGGAAGCAGACTACCACATCTTTCTTCTGTGGAGCAGCTAGTGGGATCGAACCACTGACCTTTTGGTTAGCAGCTGAGTGCTTAACAACTGTGGCCACCAAGGCTCCTCTCTATGAGTAAATATTTGAAAAAGTCAAGTATGAAGTATCAGAAAATTAAATGTTTTACATAATTTTCAAGATTCTTTAACTCAGAGTTTCTTTTGTTTTTATTTTTTTTTATTGTACTTTAGATGAAGTTTTATAGAACAAATAGTTTCTTATTAAACAGTCAGTACACATATTGTTTTATGACATTGGTTAACAACCCACGACATGTCAACACTCTCCCTTCTCGACCTTGGGTTCCCTATCACCAGCTTTCCTGTCCCCTCCTGCCTTCTAGTCCTTGTCCCTGGACTGCTGTGCCTCATTAGTCCCATTTTGTTTTATGGGTCTGTCCAATCTCTGGCTGAATGGTGAACCTCGGAAGTGACTTCACCACTGAGCTAAAAGGGTGTCCGGGGGCCATACTCTTGGAGTTTCTTCAGTCTCTGTCAGGCCAGTAAATCTGGTCTTTTTTTATGAGTTAGAATTTTGTTCTACATCCTTCTCTAGCTCTGTCCAGGACCCTCCACTGCGATCCTGGTCAGAGCAGTCAGTGGTGGTAGCCGAGCACCATCTAGTGTACTGGACTCAGACTGGTGGAGGCCGTGGTAGCTGTGGTCCATCAGTCCTTTGGACTAATCTTTTCCTTGTATCCTGTTCTCTTTATTACCCCTTGCTTCCGAAGGGGTGAGACCAGTGGAGTATCTTAGCTGTCTGCCCACAGGCTTTTAAGACCTCAGATGCTACTCACCAAGGTAGAATGTAGAACATTGTCTTTATAAACTGTGTTATGTCCAATTGAGCTAGATGTTCCCTGAGACCATGGTCCCCACAGCCCTCAGCCCAGCAGTTCAGTCCCTCAGGGAGTTTGAATGTGTCTATGGAGCTTCCATGACTTTTCCTTGTACAAGTTGTGCTAACTTCACCAGTATTGTGTACTGTCTTACCCTTCACCAAAGTTATAACTCAGAGTTTCTTAATTTGGGGTTCCATAGACTAGCTTTCTGGGGATCCCTGAACCCTCAGAAGTTTTATGAAAGCTTTTATGTTTATGTTTATTTTCTAGGGAGAAGTTTCATAGCTTTAATGAGATTATAAAAGTGGTCTTTGATCTGTAGATCAAAGGTAAGACCCTAGTAGGATCAGAGAGCCAAGAAACTGCCAGGAGCTTCGGAATTTTGTGAGTAAATGACCACAGCCAAGAATTTCACACTTTATAATAGTTTTACAACATTTTTTTTTCCAGGTAAAACTAATGAAAAAGCACTTTGTAATCTGTAAAATGCAACAAAATTGCTTAATAAAATAAATAATTACACACTTGCGGCACTGATGAGCCAGCTAAGTACTTTCAGATGACACTTGGGTGGGAGGAAAGCTAATTCATTATAATTTAACAGCACTTTACAATAGATGCTTGACAAACCAGGTAATAAAACATAATCAGTAGAAGGCTTTTAGAATCCAATGTTAAATTTTACAAAAAACATACTTATAATATTTAATGATTGTGTATTCTTTTCAATTAACCACTGCCAGTCTCACTGAGAGGCACTGAGAACATGTTGCTCATTTGTCCATCACTCTTAGTTGGGCTTACTATTATGCATATGTAGTCTGGTGTGAAAGGCTTCTTTCTTTTCTAGCCTAAAGAAAGTTCCCTATTTACCATAGTTGTGGAGGAGGGCAGCAGCACTCAGAAAATTTATCTTATTATCTGTCATACCTGGAAGGCAATAATTCTCCAGCCCTGCCTCTACTGGAGCTCTGGACAGAAGATTAGAGGAGATCAAAGAAGATCAGAGAGCAAGAGTATTCTTTCTTTGAGAAGCTCCTGTCTTGACAGTCTTCCTCAGACCAAATACTCTATGATGCAAGGAAGTATACAGTGATTTCCTGAAGCTGTGCTATAGATATAGATAGATAGACAGATATACAGTTGCTATTCAGTCGACTCTGAAACATGGCAACCTTAATTTAAGTACAACAGAATAAAATGTTGCCCAGTCCTGCATCATCCTCGCAATTGCCAGCACGTTCAAGTCCCTTGATGTGGCTGTTGTGCCAATCGCTCTCACTGAAGGTATTCCTTGCCCTCATTGGCCCTCTACTTCACCAAACATGATATCCTCTTCCAGCCACTGATCTCTCCTAACGAGGTGTCCAAAGCAAGTGAGTCCAGGGGCAGGGCCTAGATGGCGGAATAGTCAGGTACTTCTTGTCCTCCCTCTTATAACAAAGACCTGAAAAAACAAGTGAATAAATTATATATGACAATCTAGGAAACCTAATCATCAAAAACAAAGCTGAAGAATCAGACTGAGCAACAGGTAGAAGGCGAGACAATTCAAAAGCAGCGGAGATATATAGATTGTGAGATTGCCAGTGCCCTGCTAGCTGAGTCTGCACAGGGCACACGGGTTGAGGCAAGCAGCAACATCCAAAGAGGAGCCTCATAACATGGGGTGCAGCCAAGCAGCAGTGAAACTGAACGCACCTCCAGAACCAAGTATAAGTGACACCAGATCTGCAAAAGTTAAGTGCAAGCTTCTAACCTACTGCCCTGGGGCAAAATAACCCCTCCCTCTGAGAGCTTCACAGCAAAGAAGTACTTTCTTCCTCTCACTCATCCTGCTCTGATTGGACGCCAGTCTAAAATTCAACAACACCACGCCCCCTAAGCCAGGAACTCAGGGTTGGTTGGGAGGCCCTGTCCTTTCACCCAGCCACGGACTTAAGGGGTTCATGGACTTACAGCGCCCTTCATCCCAGCTCAGACCGTTGTGGGCAATTCAACACTGCACATCCTCATTAGCATAAAACAGCAGGGCATACATCTGAACCCAGTTTTCATCTGCAGCAGCCATGGTGGAGCTACAGATTCATGACATTCGACACTGCCCAGCCCTCTAAGCAGGGGCCTCACCCACCCACACCAGAGGCCTGAGGGCGGGCAGTACCACCTACTCCCTCTAGCCACCCACGACAGGGGTCTGAGAATTAGTGGTGGTCCCAGTGCCTCCAGCCAACAGCACCGGGTACCCAAGGACTGGCTGCAATACTCCCCCACTATGTGCTGTAGGAGACAGGGACATGCCCACCATCCAGGCACCTAGAGGCAGCTGTCAGCCCCCATCTTGCCCCACACATAGCCCCCAACTGCAGCCAGATACCTGTGCATGCTCCGAGCACCCCCATGCACACATCCAAAAAGGAGAAAGGGCCAAAATGAAACATTAGCCCTACAACTTGAACAAATAGAAAGAGAGCAGCAAAAGAATCTCTCAGACACCAGAAGAAAGGAAATAATAGAGATTAGAGAAGAAATAAATGAAATAGAAAATAGAAAAACAATAGAAAGAATCAACAAGACAAAAGTTGATTCTTTGAAAGGATTAGCAAAATTGACAAACCACTGGCCAAACTGACAAAATAAAAACAGAAGAGGAAGCAAATAACCTGCATGAGAAATGAGATAGTGATATCACAACAGACCCAACTGAAATAAAAAAGGATCATGACAGAATACTATGAAAAACTGTACTTCAACAAATTGAAAAACTAGAGGAAATGAACAAATTTCTAGAAGCGCGCTACTTAGCTAACACAAACTGAGGTAGAAAAACTAAATAAACCCATAACAAAAGAAGAGATTGAAGAGGTAATTAAAAAAACTCCCAACAACAAAAAAAAGTCCTAACCTGGATGGCTTCACTGGAGAATTCTACCAAACTTTCAGAGAAGAGTTAATACCAGTACTACTAAAGGTATTTCAGAGCATAGAAAAGGAAGGAATACTCTCAAACTCATTCTATGAAGCCAGCATAACCCTGATACGAAAGCCAGGCAAAGACACCACAAAAAAAGAAAATTACAAACCAGTATCCCTCATGAATATAGATGCAAAACTCCTCAACAAAATTCTAGCCAATAGAATTCAACAGCGTATGAAAAAATAATAACGATACATCATGACCAAGTGGGATTCCTACCAGGTATGCAGGGATGGTCCAACATTAGAAAGTCAATTCACTACATAAATAAAACAAAAGAAATGAACCACATGATCTTATCAATTGATGCAGAAGAGGCATTTGACAAAGTCCAACACCTATTCCTGATAAATACTCTAAGCAAAATAGGAATAGAAGGGAAATTACTTGACATAATAAAGGGCATTTGTACAAAGCCAACAGCCAACATAATTCTAAAACGAGAGAAACTGAAAGCATTCTCCTTGAGAACAGGAACCAGACAAGGATGCCCTTTATCACCACTCTTATTCTACACTGTGCTGGAGGTCCTAGCCAGAGAAATAAGGCAAGAAAAAGAAATAAAGGGCATCCAAATAGGTAAGGAAGAAGTAAAAGTATCCCTATTCACAGATGATATGATCTTATACACAGAAAACCCCAAAGAATCCTCAAGAAAGCTACTGGAACTAACAGAAAGATTTTAGCAAAGTATCGGGGTACAGGATAAACATACAAAAATCAGTAGGATTCCTCTACACCAAAAAAGAGAGTCTCGAAAAGGAAATCACCAAATCAATACCATTTACAATAGCCCCCAAGAAGATAAAGTACTTAGTAATAAATCTAACCATGGATGTGAAAGACCTATACAAAGAAAACCATAAGACACTACTGCAAGAAACCAAAAGAGACATACACAAGTGGAAAAACATACCATACTCATGGATAGGAAAATTCAACATTGTGAAAATATCAATTCTACCCAAAGCGATCTACAGATACAATGCAATCTGGATCCAAATTCCAACAGTATATTTTAATGGGATGGAGAAACAAATCACCAACTTTATATGGAAAAGGAAGAAGCCCCAGAAAAGCAAAGCATTACTGAAGAAGAACAAAGTGGGAGGCCTCACATTACCTGATTTTAGAACCTATTATACTGCCACGGTAGTCAAAACAGCTTTGTCCTGGTATAACAACAGACACATAGGCCAATGGAATAGAATTGAGAACCCAGACATAAATCCATCCACCTGTGAGCAGCTGATATTTGACAAAGGCCCAAAGTCTGTTAATTGGGGAAAAGACAGTCTCTTTAACAAATGGTGCTGGCGTAACTGGATATCCATCTGCAAAAAAAAAAAATGAAACAGGACCCATACCTCACACCATGTACAAAACTAACTCAAAATGGATCAAAGACCTAAATATAAAATATAAAATGATAAAGATCATGGAAGAAAAAATAGGGACAATGCTAGGGGCCCTAATACATGGCATAAATAGAATAAAAAAAACCATAGATAACAATGCACAAACACCAGAAGAGAAACTAGATAACTGGGAGCTCCTTAAAATCAAACACTTATGCTCATCAAGACTTTACCAAAAGAATAAAAAGACAGCCTACAGACTGGGTAAAAATTTTTGGCTACAACATATTTGATAAGGGTCTAATCTCTAAAAGGTACAAGAGACTGCAACCTCAACAACAAAAAGACAAATAATCCAATTAAAAAATGGGCAAAGGTTATGAACAGACACTTCACCAAAGAAGACAGTCAGGCAGCTAAAAGACATGTGAGGAAATGCTCAAGATCATTAGCCACTAGAGAAATGCAAATCAAAACTTCATTGAGATACCATCTCACCCCAACAATGCTGGCACTAATCCAAAAAACACAAAATGAAAATGTTGGAGAGGTTGTGGGGAGACTGGAACTCTTACGCACTACCAGTGGGAATGTAAAATGGCACCAGCACTTTGGAAAATGATACGGCTCTTTCTTAAAAAGCTAGAAATAGAAATACCATAAGATCCAGCAATCCCACTCCTAGGAATATACCCTAGAGAAATAAGAGCTGTCACATGCATACCCATATTCATTGCAACACTATTCACAATAGCAAAAAGATGGGAAATGTTACCAAGTGGAAACCCCAGGTGCTTACTCGGCATGACTCTTATTGGCCAATAAATGAGAGACCAAAGTGGTAGAACAAGAAAGGCACCTTTATTTCATTGTACAAGGAAGTGAAGTCAGTTGGAGTTACTACTGCCGAAACTGCTTGCCAAGTGTGGGCAGGTCAGTTACTTTTAAGGCGGTTTACAAGTAGGGAGTTCATACAAGTTATGTCAGCTACATTCCTAATCATACTATGCATGTGCAATGGGGTTTACATATAACCTCCAAGCAAAAGCAGGGTTCAAATGCAAAGTTGAGGAGAGGGAGCCCAGCAAAGGAAATAATTTTGTAGTACCACACTGTAGGGGAGGAAGCCAGGTAAAGAATACAACACTGTGGGGGTTCTGTCTCAAGACAACCTAAATGTGCATCAAAAGATGAATGGATAAACACACTATGGTACATACACACAATAGAATACTATGAAGAGATAAAAAATAATGATGACTCCTTGAAACATCTCACAACATGGATGAATCTGGAGGGCCTTATGCTAAATGAAATAAGTCAGTCACAAAAGGACAAATATTGTATGAGACCACCATTATAAGAATTCAAGAAAAGGTTTAAATACAAAAAAAAGCATTCTTTGAGAGTTGTGAAGGTGGGGAGGAGGGAGGGGAAATCACTGAGGAGATAGTAGACAAGTGTTGACTTCGGTGAAGGGAAGGACAATACATAATATGGGGGAAGTCAGCACAACTGGACCAAAGCAAAAGCAAAGACATTTCCTAGACACATCCAAACACTCTGAGGGACTGAGTAGCTGGGGCTGGGACCTGGAGACCATTGTTTTGGGGAAACATCTAGGTCAACTGGCATAACATAGTTTATAAAGAAAATGTTCTACACCCACTTTGGTTAGTAGTGTTTACGGTCTTAAAACCTTGCGAGTGGCCATCTAATACACATCTATTGGTCCCATCCTGTCCAGAGCAAAGAAGAAAGAAGAAAACCAAAGACACAAGGAAAATACTAGCCCAAAAGACTAAAAGACCAAATGAACCAGAGACTCCACCAGCCTGAGACCAGAAGAACTAGATGGTGCCTGGCTACTGCCAATGACTGCCCTGGCAGGGAACACAACACAGAGTCCTAGCCAGAGCAGGATAAAAATGTAGAACAGAATTCAATTTCATGTACAAAGACCAGACTTAATGGTCTGACAGAGACTGGAGGAACCTCTGAAGCTATGGCCCCCATACACTCTGTTAATCCAGTACTGAAACCATTCCTGAGGCCCATTTTTCAGACAAAGGTTAGACAGGCCTATAAAACAAAAAAACAATACACGTAAGGAACGTGTTTCTTAGTTCAGTCAAGTATATGAGACCAAATGGGCAGCTCCTGTCCAAAAGCAGGATGAGAAGGCAGGAAGAGACAGGAACTGGACAAATGGACGCAGGGAACATGGGGTGGAAAGGGGAAGTGTGCTGTCATATTGTGGGGATTGCAACCAAAGTCACAAAACAATATGTGTATGAATTTTTGAATGAGAAATTAACTTAAGCTATAAACTTTCACCTAAATTAAAAAAAAAAGAAAAACAAAAACGAGAGTTACATAATGTTCTATAGTGATCCATAATATTTTCATGGAGGTAGATTACCAGGCCTTTCTTCCTAGTCTGTCTTAGTCTGGAAGCTATACTGTAACCTGTCCACTATGGATGACACTGCTGGTATTAGAAATACTGGTGGCATAGCTTATAGCATCACAGCAACACTCACTCCTGCACTGTACAACAGACTGACAGAAGGGTGGTGGGAGTTTGCCAGGTCCCAATAAAGCAACACAATGTGTGGGAGGGCAGAGAGTGTAACTTAATTTATTCATACTCTTGAACTACAGAAAGGAAGGGTTTATGGTTTTGTTGTGGTTGTTCAGTGCCATTGAGTCAGTTCTGATTCACAGAGACCCTATGTACAACAGAATAAAACACTGCCCAATCCTGCACCATCCTCACAATCGTTGTTATGCTTGAGCGCATTGTTGCAGCCACTGTGTCAATCTATCTCGCTGAGGGTCTTCCTCTCTTTTCCTGACCCTCTGCTTTACCAAGCATGATGTCCTTCTCCAGGGACGGGTCCCTCCTTATAACATGTCCAGAGTATGTGAGATGAAGTCTCGCCAGCCTTGCTTCTAAGGAGCATTCTGGCTGTACTTCTTCCAAGACAGATTTGTTCGTTCTTCTGTCACTCCATAGTATATTCAATATTCTTTGCCAACACCATAATTCAAATGTATAAATTCTTCTTTGATCTTCCTCATTGTCTAGCTTTCCCATGGGTATGAGGCGATTAAAAATACCGTGGCTTCGGTCAGGCGCACCTTAGTCCTCAGGGTGACATCTTTGCTTTACAACACTTCAAAGAGGTCTTTTGCATCAGATTTGCCCAATGCAATGCGTCATTTGATTTCTTGACTGCTGCTTTCACGGGCGTCGATTGCGGATCCAAATAAAATGAAATCCTTGACAACGTCAATCTTTTCTCCATTTAACATGATGTTGCATATTGGTCCAATTGTAAGGATTTACTCTCTCTCTGTCAAATTTTTTTCCCTTAATGTTCTTATTTTGGGGAGCAACACCCTCTTTTGTATTTCTCAGTTGGGAGGCCCCATCTCATTTTTAGGAAAATCCACTATGCAATATAGGAAGTTCCTTCCTTTTGGTCTCTTCTTTGTCCTGCAAAGTTGAGTGTCAGATGCAAAGGCTCCAGTCCTGTAAGTGACGGTGAAACTGGGTGCTCCAATTACAGTTCAATTTTCCCATCAGAAAGTGGTGCAGCTGATGGCCTCATTAGTCTTCTTAAAAAGCAAGCACATCTTGCCACGTTTCTATTTATTTTCTCATCATATGAAGAAAGGGTAGAATTCCTATGATTATGACTTCGACCTTGCCCCTAGCAAAATAATATTATCCTAATAGTGTCGGGGAATATCTCTTTCCAGTTTATTCTGTCACAAAAAGAAGTACAGTGTCTAAGACTTAGAGACATTTGAAAAAAAAAATAACTGTCACTGTCATAATTTTGGTGTCATAATTTACACGAGAACAAATTGAAAGATTTTAAATACTGGTTACTTACTTAACCAGCCTCAGAATTCCAGAGACAGAACTTATTCTAAAACCCCTAACAATATTTTCTACTAAATGTGTATGTGGAGGCATAAAATAGATTATTAATTTTAATAGGAATTAAAAAAAAATCAGAAGTCTTGGAAATAAACCTTGTGCATGTTTTTAACTTTTAGTTTCTTAGCTTAATAAGGAAGCATAATAATAATGTAGCAGCAAGAGCGCTAGTCTTGGAGGCAAACAGACTGGGATTTAGATTCTGTCTTGATGACAGAGCTGCTGTGTAAACTCAGTCAGGTTATTTTACCTCTCTGGGTTCTTGGTGGCGACGGTGATAATACCTAGTTGTTGTTGTTGTGTGCCTTCGAGTCAATTCTGACTCAGAGTGACAGTCTATGACAGAGTAGAACTGACCCTATAGAGTTTCCTAGGCTTTAATCTTTATGGGAAGAGATCACAACGTCTTTTCTCTCAGATAGCAGCTGGTGGGTTCAACACACCCACCCTTCTGTCAGCAGCAGAGTGCTTAACCATTGAGCCACTAAACTAGAATATTAAATGAAATAACTGCCAAAAATCCTAAGTACACAACATGCATTCAATAAATTTCATTTGATTCAATACATTTTTAATGAAAGTATGTTGTTATTATTGTTGTTAGATGCCATGGAGTCTGCTCTGACTCAGCGATCCCGTGTATAACACAACAAAACACTGCCAAGTCCTGCACCATCCTCACAATCGTTGCTGTGCTTGAGCCCATCATTGCAGCTACTGTGTCAATCCATCTTGTTGAGGGTCTTCCTCTCTTTCACTGACCCCCTACTTTACCAAGCATGATGTCCTTCTTCAGGGACTGGTCCCTCCTGATAACATGTCCAAAGTAAGTGAGACAAAGTCTTGCCATCTTTGCTTCTAAGGAGCATTTTGGCCATACTTCTTCCAAGACAGATTTGTTAGTTCTTCTAGCAGTTCATGGTTTATTCAATATTCTTTGCCAAAACCATAATTCGAAGACATCAAGCATAGGGTTTGAAATAAGAGTACTTTTATATGCGGAAAATCAAGCAAACTTAAATTAACAGAAAGGACAGTTTTGAAAGGGGAAAAAACATGAAAGATGGTGTCATGGATTGAATTGTGTCCCCACAAAAATCTGTCAACTTGGCTACGTTATGATTCCCAGTATTGTATGATTGTCTACTATTTTGTCATCTGCTGTCATTTCCCTATGTGTTGTATATTCTATCACTATGATGTAATAAAATAGATTAGTGACAGTTATATTAATGAGATTTACAAGATTAGATAGTATTTTAAGCCATTCTCTTTTGAGATATAAAAGAGAGAAGCGAGCAGAGAGATATGGGGACCTCATACCAGCAAGAAAGCAGTGCTGGGAGCAGAGCATGCCTCTGGACCTGAGGTTCCTGTGCTGAGATGCTCCCAGACCAAGAGAAGACTGATGGCAAGGACCTTCCTCCAGAGCTGACAAAGAGAAAAAGCTGTCACCTGGAGCTGGCACTCTGAATTCAGACTTCTAGCCTACTGACTATGAGAGAATAAACTTCTCTTTGTTAAAGCCATCTACTTGTGGTATTTCTGTTATAGCAGCACTAGATGACTAAGACAGACAGCTTAGGGGTGTGTGTGTGGGTACTGGAGGGCAATAGGCAAACTCATCCTTTTGCCATATATTATGTCTTTTGTCTAAGGTTGGCATATTGATCCTTTTGCCATATGTTATGTGCCATAAACACCTTGGCACATAACCCCGTTAATGTTTATTAACTCACTATGTGAACTATGGGCTTTATATTATCAGTCAGAACAAGGCCAGGGGCCAGCTGTGGAACAGACCATCAATTGCTCATAAGCAAGTTCAAGTTGAAGCTGAAGAAAAGCAGAACAAATCCACAAGAGCCAAAGTACAACCTTGGGTATATCCCACCTGAATTTAGATACTATCTTAAGAATAGATTTGACACTTTTAGTATTGAGTTGCTAAAGCAAACAGAAAAAATGATGAAGTAAAAGAGATGAACAGAAGATTTCAAAGGGCAGCTCGAGAAGACAAAGTATTAAAACGACACGTGCAAAGAGATAGAAAGCCGAAAGGGAAGAACATGCTTCGCATTTCTCAAGCTGAAAGAACTAAACAAAAAGTTCAAGCCTCAATTTACAATATTGAAGGATTCTACAAGGAAAATATTGAACGAAGCAGGAAACATCAAAAGAAGATGGAGGGAATACACAGAGTCACTATACCAAAAAGACTGGTTGACTTTCAACCATTTCAGGAGATAGCGTATGATCAGGAACCAATGGGACTGAGGGAAGAAGTCCAAGCTGCACTAAAGGCATTGTTGAAAAACAAGGATCCAGGAATTGACACAATACCAATTGAGATGTTTCATGAAACAGATGCAGCCCTGGAAGTGCTCACTTGTCTATGCCAAGAAATTTGGAAGACATCTACCTGGACATTCAACTGGACGAGATCCACATTTATGCCTATTCCAAAGAAAGGTGATCCAACAGAATGCATAAATTATCAAACAATATCATTATTATCACATGCAAATAAATTTTTGCTGAAGATCATTTAAAAGCGGCTGCAGCAGTACATCGACAGGGAACTGCCAGAAATTCAAGCTGGATTCAGAAGAGAATGTGGAACAAGCGATATCATTGCTGATGTCAGACGGATCTTGGCTGAAAGCAGAGAACACCAGTGTTTAATTGACTATGCAAAGACATTCAACTGTGTGGATCATAAATTATGGATAACATTGTGAAGAATGGGAATTCCAAAACACTTAATTGTGCTCATGAAGAACCTGTACATAGATCAAGAGGCAGTGGTTACAACAGAACAAGGGAATACTGCGTGCTCTAAAGTCAGGAAAGGTGTGCATCAGGGTTGTATCTTTTCACCATACCTATTTAATCGGTATGCTGAGCAAATAATCCGAGAAGCTGGACTATATGAAAAAGAACTCAGCATCAGGATTGGAGAAAGACTCATTAACAACCTGCGTTATGCAGATGACATAACCTTGCTAGCTGAAAGTGAAGGGGACTTGAAGCACTTACTGATGAAGATCAAAGCCTATATTCTTCAGTATGGATTACACCTCAACAGAAAGAAAATAAAAATCTTCACAGCTGAACCAATAAGCAACATCATGATAAATGGAGAAAAGATTGAAGTTGTCAAGGATTTCATTTAACTTGGATCCATAATCATCACCCATGGAAGCAGCAGTCAAGAAATCAATTGAAACATTGCATTGGGCAAATCTGCTGCAAAAGACCTCTTTAAAGTGTTAAAAAGCAAAGATGTCACCTTGAAGACTAAGGTGTGCCTTACTCAAGCCATGGTATTTTCAATCACCTCATATGCATGCCAAGGCTGGACAATGAATAAGAAAGACTGAAGAAAAATAGATGCCTTTGGATTGCGATGTTGGTGAAGAATATTGAGTATACCATGGACTGCCAAAAGAACAAACAAATCTGTCTCGGAGGAAGTACAGCCAGAATGCTCCTTAGAAGCAGCGATAGTGAGACTTTGTCCCAGATACTTTGGACATGTTATCAGGAGGGACCAGTCCTTGGAAAAGGACATCATGCTTGGTTAAGTAGAGGGTCAGAGAAAAAGAGGAAGGCCCTCAATGAGATGGATTGACCCAGTGGCTGCAACAATGGGCTTAAGTATAACGACCATTGTGAAGTTGGTGCAGTACTGGGCAGTGTTTCATTCTGTTGCACACGGGGTCATTATGAGTTGGAACCGACTCGATGACACCTAACAGCATAACAACAACATGTGAAAAACTGTATGCTGGACCATGGCTGTACTTGGAGGTGGGTGCTCAGATTTTTAAGATTTTTCAAATTAGTCCCTTCACTCAAATGAATTTGTTGTCTGAAGGAGAAAGCAATCTTGGGTATAAACCCAAGAAGAAAGAAGGAAGTACTGAGTGTGGAAGTCCTTAGCCTCTAGGTTCCAAAGCAGATTACAGGTTTTAGCATCTAAACTGCTTCCCTTACCCAACCAACATTTTATTATTCAACATTTTAAACATTTATAAGAATAGAATTATCTACTGCTTTTTATAAGTTTAACAATTATCAACATTTTTCCTCTCTTGCTTCATCTTTTTTTCCTAGGTACTTAAAGCCACCTGGGGCATTATTTCACATATCATGGTTCAGTACACATCTTGAATATGACAATGTCTTCCACAGTCACAAAATTAACTCCACAGTATCATTTCATACCCAATCCATATTCAAGTTTCCCCAATTGTCCCCTAATGTCTTTTAGAATTGTTTGAATGCAGGGTCCCATTGCATTTGTTGGATTATGCTTCTTAAGAGGTTGTTTTTCTTTAGAAAATTTCCTCCCTTCATCTTTTTTTAAACATTTTTATTCTTAATATCAATAAATTACTGAAGAAATTTGGCCAGATGCCCTGTAGGATATCCCATATTCTGGATTTGTTTGATGATATTCTCATATTTAACACGTTCCTTTTTCTCCTGTGTTTCATAAAGTGAAAGCTAGACCTAAATACTTGGTTAGACTCAGCTTCCATATTTTTGGCAAGAATATTTTGTTGGTGCTCTGTTATTTCTCACTGCTTCATACCTAGAGCATTTGAACGTAGTCCTGGAGAATAAGTGGGAGTTTCCTCGGTGGAATGAATGGGAATGGAGGTGATATTCCAGGCAGAGGAACTCCACAAGCAAAGGCACAACGTCTGACAATACATGGTGTGTTTGGGAGACAGTAAGCTACCTGGTATAATTACAATTTGGTACTTGGAGTTGGGGGTTATGATTGACAGAAGATAAATGAGAAAGATAGGTAATTTGGGGATTCAATGAGAAGAGCTAGATTCCATGCTAAGGAGTTGTACATTTTCCTTAGGCATTATCTAACAGGTCAGCAGATTTTTAGAATACTAGTGTAATAGTGCAGTTATGAAATAATGAAGGCCCAGCATGAGGTACTCATGAGAATGAGAAGGCGGGAACAGAAAGTCAATGGTTTCCAAGAAAAACTAGAAATTTATCCATGAGGTGAGAGGGATGACAGAGTGGAGGAATCAAGGATGCCTCTTAAATCCTTGTTTAGGCAAGGTGAACAGTCATACCATAAGCCCAAACAGAAAAGGCAGGGAAGAAGTAGAAGTTTGGATATCACGTGAAACTGTGCCTAAGACTCTAAAAGCCCTAACTATGGTCCATGACGTAACTTCAATATATGTCGGTTGACCTTGATTCTGAATGCTAGTCCAGGCTTATCCCACAACTGCTACATGGGCCCAGACACACCATAAAGTAAAATCCACAGCTTGTCTTTTTTTTAAAAAAAAAAAAAACAACAAAGAACAGCTGCCATTTATTAGGAATTCTAGTATACTACTCATAATATCTAAACTTTTTTATTGTGATATATATATATATACAGCACTGGTGGTACAGTGGTTAAGCATTTGTCTGCTATCCAAAAGGTCAGCTGTTCGAATCCACTAGCTGCTTCTCAGAAACCCTATGGGGCAGTTCTACTCTGTCCTATACAGTCGCTATGAGTTGGAATTGGCTTCACGGCAATAATATAGATATATAAATGACAAAATATTTGCAATTTCAACTTAATTCTTTACTGAACATTTTCGGGCATCTTCACCAGTCACTTGCCTTATATTAGCCAGCTTTGTACCACAGTGTCCTGTAACTCACCTAAAAACCAAGAAAATAAGCCCAAAGTTTACTCAATATCTAGAAGAGATAAACAAAAAATCAACCATTATAATAAAAACACACAGGGATAAAATTATGACAGAAAGCCAGGAAAAATCTTTTGTCTAAGGCTGGCATATTCAAATCAAATCAAATCGAATCAACAAACTAACTGGCTCTGACAGTTGAGTCTGGTATGCAAGGCAGGAAACACTTCATAAGGAGAACTACAGATAAAGGGCCCCAAGACTGAAGTTCCTCAGGCCAGATTTAAACACGTTTTACTGCTTGCAAGTAAGAAGTGACCAATTAAAAAATAGGCAGCTGTTACAGGATTCTTTCCCTATTGCCCCCCGTAAGTACAAAATTACACAAACTGTAACAACAGCAAAACACCCTCACAAAACACCTAATGATTTCTGTTCATCATTTAACTACCACTCTACAATCTACTAAGCACTTTCACAGACACATCCTCATTTAATCCTCACAGCAATCACATGGTGTAAGCATTGTTAATATATTCATTTTATTGACAATAAAGGTTAAAAGTTAAAGTTTGTGTAATATGTCATATACATACTCGGCTACACGATCCCTAGTAACAAGTAGAGACAGCGAGCTCTTCCGGGCTAGGGACGATGCGTTTACCACTGAGCACCTGGTCTAATACCTGACACGCAACGCAAACATGAAAATGAACAAGTGGACGAATGAATTAATGAAAAAAGAAACTGACCCAGTGTGCACATGTTTTTACCACATGATGCTACTTCTTGAAAGAGAATGCAATAGCTTGAGACAGAATGTTAACTTTGAATGTTTTATATTGTTTAAGGAAAAAAAAAAGTGATTCTTTTCATCTGCAGATGCCTTCACATTATCCTTGCAAGGTCACATTTTCCCTTTCCACATCACTCCGTGCTTCTTCAGTTTTTTATTAGCTTTGTGCTGAAAATTGAAATTGGAATATTAGAACTCAGTCGGGGAGCACACTAATTTAATTAAATATTAAAAGCCAGCTGGTTTTATGTTATGTGGGCAAATTAGAGGATTAATGATTTGGTACACTTTCTTGTTTCTGTCATGCTACAAGAACATAAAGAATAGCTCATTCATACCCAGTTACAAAAGGTGAGATTGAAAAATTAGGTCTGCTTTATTAAAGCGTTTCCATCTAGACTCTTTAGAGACTAGGGTAACTTATTTATAAAATTCCTGAGATGGCAGTAGCTCCTGGGTCAATGGGAAAGAACATGAGAGACGTTTATCTAATTTACTTATAACAATTTACTTATTATTAGACATTTCAAGTAAAGCCTCACCTGGGAAAAATAATCCACTTGAAAATCCTGAAGTATTACTATTTTCTGCAACCAGGTTGAGAGTCAATTGGGTGCTTGTTGATGTCAATTGGCTCTATAAGCTGATCAGCTCCTGTAAGACTAGAGAAATATCTTCTTAGAAACACAGTGTGAAATGAAGTAATGAGAGTTCCATGCAGCTAGTAGAAATGACTTTCAATCCTTGATAGTCATGCACGGTACCAACAACTCCCCTATGTTTCTTGATCCCGTGAGTACATACACACTGAATATACAATGCAGTATAATAACAAAGTGGAGAACGCTCTGTAGCTCAAAGCTGGACACCAAACTTTCTGTTCAATGTACTCAGTTTGTTAGATTCATGATTGCCTCTCTTATTCCTGATCTTTTCCATTATCGTCCTCCATTCCTTTCCTCTTGTCACCTTTCATACTGAAACTAGGGCTTTGTGAGTGGCCATGTTTTGAAGTGGAAGATGCTATGGAAGCCCCAACAAGTCACTTATCCTCTCTAATTCTTAGTTTTCTTCTCTGAAGCTAAGGAGTTGGACTAAATCATAACCTCTTTTCTGTCTCTAAAAGGACGATGGTAAGTGCTTTCATTACATATCACTGTATGACAAGCTCAGAACTCTGTAGCTTAAAACAACAACCATTTCATTTGTGACAATTCTGCAATCTGTCCTGAGCTCGGCTAGGGTTTCTTCAGCTAGCTCTTCCAGTGCTCACTCAGATGGCTGCATTTTGTTGCGTATCCGTTCGAGTTAGACTTAGCTAGGCCACTGAAACAATTAAGCCTCTCTTTCTCTCCCTGTAATTGCATCACCTCTTTCTCTCCATGTGGCCATCCGCATGGTCTCTCCCCATGGTCTCTCAAGAAGAGCAGTTTGTCATCTTACATGGTGGCTCAAGACTCCCAAGACTGCAAAAGCAGAGGCTGTCAGATCTTCTAAACATTTAGGCCTAGAACTTATACAGCAACACACTAGCTATGTTCTCTTAGTTAAAGCAAGCCACAGGCTCATCCCAGATTCAAGGGGAGGGGACTATACAAGGGTATGACTATTGGGGGCTTGTGTTTCACTGAGGGCTACCAATGTAACTGAACACCTCAATAAATTTAGAAACCATCCTACTAGTTTAGTACCTATACCTACTACATGTAGTGCTCTCTATTTCTAAAATTATGTCTTAAATCTCTGTATTTTAAAAAAATGATCATCACTGACAAAGTTAAATAATTTTGCCCAGAGGTTGTGTCTTGGCGTTCTCATTTTAAAAAACTACTTTAAAATCATTTCCCACAGTATTATACTCATTTTGGCCTCCATGGAATGACTGGAGTAACTTGACTACTGTAGGTAGGTAAAGCTTTGGGTAATTTTTAATTGACAGTCTTAACTTGGCTTAACTAAGGGATGAAGTTCCATGCATGGTGGCAAATATCTTTTACTTGACTCAGAAATAACTCCTTGTTGGAGCAAAACAAAACTTAACAGAACATATTTAGTTCCCTGAGTAGCCAGAGTAATCTTTCTAAATTGCATATCTGATTATAGCACTTCTTATGGCTCCTCATTTTCTTCAGGCTAAAGCCTATAATTCTTAAGATGGTTTCACCACTATGCATTATCTCCCCTATCCTCCTCCATATTCCTTTTTTGGCCAGGATATTTCCTAATTATCTTCTATGTATCAGCTCAGACAAAACATATTCTAGAGAGCTGCCTCTGACCCACCCTAAACTAGATTATGTGCCCCTTATGTATACCCGTAGAATGATAAACTTCCCATATCATAGCACTTGCTCTTCTCCACTGAGCTTTATGAGGACAGACACCATGCCTGTTTTGTTTATCTCTGTATTTTTAACATTTAATATAGTGCTTGGTACTACAAGAATGCCATAAATGTTTGTTGAATGAATGATTGAATGAATAAAACTTAGGACTACAGCATCAAGGGCTTGGTATTTTTGACTTCTCTTATTCAAATATGCAATATAGAAATAATATTTGCCTGTTTTTTACTTTAACTTTTTTTCGCTTTCAAACCTCAAATCTCTCTTTTTCAGTGATAATAGTGTGAGTGGTAATGGATAGAAACCCTTCCAGGATATTTATATTTAAAAAGAGAGTGTGTTTAAATCTACATGGATCTTCAATTGGATTTCAACAGTGTAATAAAGGACAGCGAAGAAATCAGACAATGCCCAAGGGTTAAGAAGAAGACAACTGGAGGGATCCACTGTGTAGGAAGTCAAAATTGTATCCTGAGATGTATTCTTTATCTGCCTGTGTGTTCGTTTGTCTCAAGCTGCATCCTTTTCCTCCTGACATATACTCTTTGCTATCATAGTATTGCTAGGCTTTGGTAACTATGAAAGCCATTCACATAGAGGTTTAAGAGATATCTTGTTTCTGATGGTCTTTCAATCAACTTTCCAGATAAAGGAAATTTATGGCATGGTAGTGGAGATCAAACAATATATTGCATTGGGCAAATCTGCTGCAAAAGACTTCCTTAGAGTGTTAAAAAACAAGGATGTCACCTTGAGGATTAAGGTGCACCTGACCCAAGCCATGGTATTTTTCAATCATCTCATATGTATGTGAAAGCTGGACAATGAATAAGGAAGATTGAAGAACTGATGCCTTTGAATTATGGTGTTGGCAAGGAATGTTGAATATACCATGGACTGCCAGAAGAATGAACAAATTTGTGTTGGAAGAAGTATAGCCAGAATGCTCCTTAGAGAAGATGGCGAGGCTTCATCTGACATACTTCAGACATGTTATCAGGAGGGACCAGTCCCTGGAGAAGGACGTCATTTTTGGTAAAATAGAGGGCGATCAAAAAAGAGGAAGACCCTCAATGAGATGGATTGACACAGTGGATGCAACAATGGGCTGTAATGTAGCAATGACTGTGGGGATGGTGTAGGATTGGGCTAAGCGTTTCATTCTATTGTACATAGGGTTGCTATGAGTCAGAACTGACCAGACATCACCTAACAACAATAGTGGAGATTATTAACTACCTTCCCATGTATATTTCCTCCTTATCCCGGTCAATGATACACCTACCATATTTACTTCTGTAGATCTCTCCCATGCTGACCATTAATATCATTAATGTACAGGCAATCCTATGCCCTGGGCCATAGTGTGCCTAAACCAACCAGAACTTGGCATTATTTTTGACCACAAAAGGGATAGTTACAGTCATGCGACTTAATGAGATGACAAGAGAGATGACTGGCATTTGTGAGAAAGAAATCTAGCTCTCAAGAAAGATTTCACCCATACACCCATGTTCATTGCAGCATTGTTCACATAACAAAAAGACAGAAATAATATAAGTGCCCATCAACAGATGAACAGCTAAACAAACTATGGTACATACACACAATGGAATACTATACAATGATAAAGAACAATGATGAATCCGCAAAATATCTTACAACATGGAAGTATCTGAAGGGCATTATGCTAAGTGAAATAAGTCAATCACAAAAGAACAAATATTGTATGAGACCACTATTGTAAAAACTCAAGAAAAGGTTTACCTATAGAAAAAAAACAATCTTTGATGGTTATGAGGGAGGGTGGTGTTGGAAAGGGGGAATCACTAAGTAGATAGTGGACAAGTGTTAACTTTGATGAAGGGAAAAACAACACACAATGTAAGGGAAGTCAGCACAATTTGACTAAGGCAAAGTCACGGAAGCTTCCTAGACACGTCCAAACAACTTGAGGGACTGAGTTACTGGGGTTGAGGGCTGGGGACCATGGTCTCAGGGACATCTAGGTTAATTGGCATAATATAGTTCATAAAGAAAACGTTCTACACTCTCCTTTGGTGAGTAGCATCTGGGGTCTTAAAAGCTTGTGAGTGGCCATCTAAGATACATCTATTGGTCCCATACCATTTGGAGCAAAGGAGAATGAAGAAAACCAAAGACACAGGAAAATATTAGTCCAAAGCTTTAATAGACACATGAGCCACAACCTCCACTAGCCTGAGCCCAGAAGAACTAGGTAAGTGCTGGGCTACCACCACTGACGGCTCTGACAGGGATCACGATAGAGGGTCCTGGACAGAGCTGGAAAAAAATGTAGAACAAAATTCAAATTCACACACACAAAAAGACCAGATTTACTGGTCTGATGGAGACTGGAGTAACCCCTGAGACTATGGCCCCAGACACCCTGCTAACTGAGAACTGAAGCAATTCCCGAAGTCCACCTTTCAGCCAAATAGGCAGGCCTAAAAAACAAACAATGACACATGCAAGGAATGTGCTTCTTAGTTCAATCAAGTATATGAGACCTAATGGACAACACCTGCCCAAAAGGAAAGACAAGAAGGCAGGAAGGGACAGGAAGACTGGACAAATGAACACAGAGAACCCAGGGTGGAAAGGGAAAGGGGTAGAGTGCCGACACATGGTGGGGACTACAACCAATGCCACAAAGCAACTTGTGTATAAAATTTTTGAATGAAAAACTAATTTGTGCTGTAAAAAAAAAGAAAAGAAAAGAAAAAAGAGCAAGCCACCCAGAAAAGTTGATATAGCGCAGGCCAGCTTTTTCTGTAAAGGGGCAGGTAGTACGTATTTTAGGCTTTGTGGGCCACGTGGTCTCTGTTGCAGCTAATCAACTATGCCATGGTAGCAGGAATGCAACCACGGACAATATGTAAATGAATGAGAGTGGCTGTGTTCCAATGTAATTTTATAAAATCATGTGGCAGGCCTGATTATCCCATGGGCCATAATTTGCCAACCCTTGCTGTACACTATGAGTAACCCTCTTTCTTCTATCCTTATATCCTGAGATTGAAGCTGACACCAGAGGAGGACTGGGATCAGGAAAACACAAAGAAAATAATTTGGAGCTATTAAACAAAGCAAGCCTAGTCACAACTTTATCTGGACTTTTTCAGTTACGTTAGTCAATAAATACCCCTTATTGTTTAAGCTGGTTTGGGAGGGATTTTCTTATATTTGCAGCCCCAAACATTCTGATAAAGGAGTTCAGCAAATCCAAAATAATAAGAAAAGTGAAGGGCAAACATGAAAGCATATGCTGGTCCCCTGGGACTGAGCAGACTCTTCTTAAAAATGAGAATTTTTAGGTTGAACCTGAGACAACTCAAATATGCACAGAGTCAGGCTGGATTGCTACTTGGAAAAAAATAGTTGACGTCTCCTGGATCACTGGCATAATAATTTGGGTCTTTTTTTTTTCACTAAGCAAAAGAGAACATCAACTATGACACAAGTTATGTTTCCAGTTTTCCTGTGTAATTACATACTCCAGAGTACATAGAACAATGCCTGAAATATATTCTGCATGTATACTTGGTAATGAATTGACTCCTTACTTCAAAATCCCTTTTGTTTTATGACCCATGACCCATTGACATCAAGTAGATTCCAATGCATAGTAACCCTACAGGGCAGAGTAGAACTACCCCAGAGAGTTTCCAGGCTGTACATCTTTACAGAAGCAGACTGCCACATCTTTCTCCCGAGGAGCAGCTGGTGAGTTCAAATCGCCGACCTTTCGGTCAGCAGCCGAGTGAAGTTAAAAAATATCTTTGCTCCAATATGTGATTTAAAAACATGTCCATGTTTATATCATTGAATATAAGGAAAGTAAAGCAGATATTCTTATCCAAGAAGAATCATGGGTGAGAAAATACTTTTAGCCTTTAAGATAGCTGTCAGTCTGTATTTCGGGGATGTAAAAGAAAAATGTGAGCAAAATAAGAGCCAATTTGATGTTTAAAAGACAAAGGAATTTAAAGCAAACAGAAAAATAATGGGGAAATACATTTTTAAAATTCTCGGAAGGTGCTATATGGTCTAATTATGTAACAAAAGCTATTGTGAGGATCATTAGATCAAAATTTCCTTGAAATGCAAAGGGGATTCAGCTGTGCAAGTCTAAGTCCCCTGGACCGGCATATCCTCAGTACTCACAAGACAGAAAAGCCTTGAGGTTGCAAGTTCCTTCCTCAAAGCACACACATCATAAAGAGATACCAGCCTAGCCACCCCTGTCAGAAGCACAACAAAAGAGAAAGCAGCTCACCAATGAACAAAGTCAAATTGTTTCAGTTTTACCTTAGGCTTTGGGATACATCTTGAAGTGCTTTAGATAAAATCATTACAGAAGAGCTTTGAAAAGTCAAAAAGATGTCAGTACTCCTGAAAAAAACTGACTTTAGAAGAGCTTAAAATATAAAGATCAAACAGAAGTTTCCACAGGTTTTCAGGAAGAAATAGTTGGTAAGTTATTGGTGAACTGAAACCGCTTGCCAATCTCAATGTCTGGCTCTGTCTGGCTGCCAAGGTGGCTTTGACATCTCCTTCATGTCGTGATTATCTCAGGGCTTTTTTCAAGGGGCTGCCAAGGAGCAGCATCCTCTGTGGTGAGTCAACAGTTTTGGAGAAACTTGCTGTGCACATGAACATCACATGACACGGCTTTGCAACTGTGGTGTTTAAGACTGAACAGTATTATTAACTGAAGAAATTAAACATGCTACAAGAGAAAGTGTAATCATGCCTGGAGGATTCAGGCTTTAGCTGTAGTGTTTGCTGGAATAAAGCCACTGATGAAAACGTTGGAGTGGTGCACCTTTCGGGCACTGTGTCTCTCCATTACCCCCTTTTCTTACCAAAGAAAAACACCTGAATGCTGCTAACTTTCATTTGGGTTAAAAAGGGAGTGTTCCCATGTGCTTAATCACTTTGTATCTTACACATCAACCGCTGGGTTCCAGAGAGCGTCAGAAAGCATGGGTGCATTTTACTTGAACGCTGCAAATTGGGCTAGACAGGAAAATTCTGTAACTAACCTGATAAACTGAGTGCCCATAATGCACTTGTCAAATAACGATTTCTCTCATTACTCTTCCCAGTTTCCCTCCCCTCCTTACTTCCCATTGTTTTGCCTTCCTCCCTTGCCTTGTCTCCTTTTCTTCAAAAAGACGGCAGTGTTGCTGCATACTAATGAGCTAATTCTTGGCCGTACCCCATTCATTTATTTTCAGGCAATTAATTCAACTTTCTAACATCTAGCCAGAATGTTATTCAGGTAATTTGTGAGTAGGCTTAATTTCTCAGGACCCTATGGTTATCAGCCAGCAAAGCTCATTGTGAAGATGAGATAATCCAGCTGGTAGGCAAGTTTGATTTCCACTGGTAATACCATCCCTTCATTAAAGCCACTGAGTCCTTGAGCTTGGCAAGCTTCCCTTGTCGCATACTTCACTTTCTGATTACAAATGGTTTGCAGCTTCTACATGTTTGCCTCAGGAGCTCATTTTCTCCCCTGAAGGACACTGGGCCTGACAGCATCATTAGCAGTTGCAACATAGAATTTCACGTGGCTGCAATAGCGCTTCCTGGCTCTCTGTTGTGTGTCTATGACCCTGACAAACCAGGGCATTCACTCATCCATCCTGGAAGCATATGGGGATGCAGTGTAATAGGGGTTTGCGAGACTGGGGGAAGAGGTAAAAACAAAAGAGAAAAGATATAATTATTGCTTTCAGGAATTTTCTGTGAGCTCCTTGAAGCAGTGACCTGTTTTGCTCACTGCCTGGCATGTATTAGCTGCTAAGTAAATCTTTGTTGCTTTCTTTTGTGAATGAATAAATAAGCTTTGCAGGGAGAGATAAAACATACACATGTGAACCATCTTAGAAAATATTCATGGAAAAACTTATGATTTGTGGCAAGAAAATCTGTCTTTGAAACATCTGCTGAGGACAATTACATGATGATCTATAGGGTCACTATGAGTAGGAATTGACTCGACGGCAACTGGTTATGGGGTAGGCAGAGTGCCCCCGAGTGGTGCAGATGGTTAACACACTTGGCTATTAACCAAAAGATTGGAAGTACAATTCTACCCAGAGGCACTTCGGGGGGAAAAAAGGCCTGACAAGCTACTCTCCAACAAATCAGCCTTGAAAACCCTATGGTCTCAACAACAACAAAAACAATAAATCACATAAAAAAAAGAAAACCCGATTCGGTTTCTTGTTTGGACGTGCATAGGGTCACCAGGAGTTGGAATCAGCTTGACTGCAACTGGTATAGGGTAGTCAGGGAAAGCTTCTTGAGAATTTGGCAAAGATTAGCTGGGAAGAAGAGAAAATTTAAGCAGAAAAATTATTTGATGAGGGATGTTGTAGAAGATCAAGTGAAGTAGAATTTGAAGGACTCTAAAGAATTTAGAATTTAAGAAAGAGCACAGAATCAGGGGTCATAGAGGCTGAGTTTGAAAGGCATTTAATATTCTATCTTAGGAAACTTAATTATTTCATTGAGCCTCAGTTTTCTCACTTGTAAAATGAGAATAGATCTACCTCATAGGACTGATGTCAGGATTAAATAGAAATAATAAAAAATAACTCAACACAGCATCTAGAATATAATAAACAATAAATGGCAGTTATTATTTTATCTGTATTATTTGTTTATCTGGAACAAAGGGAGATTTTTAAGTATGAAAATGGAAAAGGGTATGTAGAATAGTCAAGAATTTTGAAGATTTCTGATCAAAGAAATGATACTGATATTTGAAGACATTATTCCAAAAAGACAAAAACAGGAGGAAAACTTTAGGCATACAAATTAGCTAGTTAGTGGGATGTTCAGATAATCAGTTAACCAGTGACTGTCAAGTTGATTCTGACTCATGGCAACCCCATGTATCAGAATATAACTGTGTTCCATAGGGTTTTCAATGGCTGATTTTTTTGGAAGTAGATTGCCAGGCTTTCTTCCAAGGTGCTTCAGAGTAGACTTGAACCTCCAACCTTTCGATTTGAGTTTATATTTCTTAGAAGTGCTTATCTTCTTGAAATTACAAGTTTATTTATGTCTTTCACCAAATCTGGGGAATTTTCAGCTATTTCCTCAAAAATGCTTTTCTGTGCTAATTTCTTTCTCCTTTCTTTCTGGATTTCCAGTTAAATGAATGCTACACTTGTTGATATTTTCCCACAGGTTCTTGAGGCTCTGTTTATTTCTTCTAAAAATTTTTTATTCTGTTTCTTCAGATTGTGATTTATATTTCTCTGTCTTCAAAAGCATTGACTTTTCCTGCTGTCATCTTTATTGAGCTATTGATCCATCCAGTGGGTTTTTATTTCCGATGTATTTTTAAGTTAAAATTTGCACTTGATTCTCTTCCTCTGGTTTCCATTTCCCTGCTGACGACTTCTGTCTTTCCATTCATTTCAAGAGTGTTTACACCACAATGGAGCATGGTTATCAGAGCTGCTTTAGGGTGGTTGTCTGATAATTCTGATACTTGGATCATCTCAGAGTTGGCATATGTTGATTGTCCTTTCCCTTGAAAACTTTTTATATTTTCCTTGTTCTTTGTATGTTGAGTGATTTTGGATTACATTCGGGACATACTGAATGTAATGCTGTGAGTGTCTGGGTGCTCTAGGGAATGTTGAGGTTTGTTTTGTTTTGTTTTAGCAGTCAATCAGCCCAGTTTGGTTCAGACCACAAGTTCTGTCATGCCTTCTGTGGGTAATGATTTCAATGTTAGTTAAGTTTTTCAGACCTTTCTATACCATTTTTGTCTGTCCATGCATGCACCATTTAAAGGTTAGTCTGGCACTTGAGTGATGGTCTATATCATAGTTCAGTTATAAATCCTTTTGCTATGCATCTTTTGTGCACGTACAACTTGAAAGCGAGCCTGGGGCTGTCCATTTATACACAGAATTAGGAGATTCCCTATTCCAGTTCTCTCCTCTTCAGGATTTTCTTCATATCTCTGGCATTCGCAGGCCCCTTTTCCTAGGCCCCTTGGCATGAAAGACGGATGTCTTTAAAATATTTCCCCCCCAATGGCAAGAGGAAAGAGCGAAAAAATAATAATGGAAACTCTGCCTTCACTTGTCATCATGAGGATTCCTTTTCCCCATTCCTCTGGCCAGACCAGTGGTTTTCTTCTTTGTTATTGTTTTATTTTTCTTCCCACAATACCATTTTGTATCTATATGACTAGGGAAGATGGGAGGGAAAGACATTCTCCCCAAATCTTCAACTGGCTAGAAAGAGAGATTTTCTCTGAGTTTTTGCTGTTTGCACCTGCTGTGCATTTCTACGACTCTGGCCACCCTTGAGTTAAAGCAAGGCGCTAAATGAGGAAAAGGTACAACACAGGAAACTCACTACAGCTGTTATTCAAGTTTTTACTTCAGTTCCGTATTTACCTGCTATTGTTTACTTTCAGAGTCCTCATGTAGTTGATTTTTGTATTCTGTCTACAATTTTTAGTTGTAATCTGTAGGAGAGATACGCTGTAGCGGGCTTACTCTTTTTTGGCCAGCATTGGAAGTCATATGAGTTCATTTTAACTTTCCCTATATATTCTTTCAAGACCTAACTATACAATAGCGGAGAATGTTTACATTGTCAGTACTATGTAGTTAGACCAAAACATATAGACATGAATTTCATTTAGCTTGAATGGAGCTTCCCTCAGTCAAGTGTTTACCGTGGTTTCAGTTACACAGAAACTGGCAAAGAATCATGTAACTTCTCCCACTCAATTTAATCAAGTGCTCTTGAATATGAAAATAAGAATATCATTATGGAAATGGACAAGTGAAATGAATCCCAGCCACCTAGGTTCTGTCCACTATGCACAAAAGAGGTTCTTAAGAACATTTTCAAGATCAGTTGAATCCTGAGGTTGAAAAACTTAAAGCTGCTATACAGGCAGTCCCGGGTTATGAATGAGATCCATTTCTGAATCTGCCTTTAAGTCGAAATTGTAGCTAAGTTGCAACAGGTGCATACGGTTCTTATTTAACCTTACTTTAGTGCAAGAAAAGGCTCAAAGTCTTTTCAGTGATTTAAAAGCTGCAAGTGCAGCAAGTGAAGGTGATTGCTGTGAAGAATTTGTTGTGAGTGGGAGTTGGTTCAATTGTTTCAAAATGAGAGCAAATATACATAACATTAAAGGGCAAGGTGAAGTT
Organism: Dugong dugon; assembly: GCA_030035585.1. Taxonomy (NCBI): domain Eukaryota; kingdom Metazoa; phylum Chordata; class Mammalia; order Sirenia; family Dugongidae; genus Dugong; species Dugong dugon. Next base: position 158,095,448 of record CM057465.1, read on the forward strand.
GTCTGTAAGTCGTAAGTGGGATGTTTGTGACCTGGGGACTTACTGTTTATGAAACTTATAAAAAATGACACACTTCATCCAGACTGTAGAATCAACAAGAATTTAATAAAGTTAATCAAATAATTGTAGTTCAATTGCACATAAATTTGAGTTGTTTTCCCATTAAAGAGTTCTTGTCTCTGAATTATTGTAGGGAAAGCCATTTTCAAGTTAATGTTTCAGCCATTAGAAAATGCAAAGGGCATTTTCATTAATTAGACACAGCTCTCTTTCCTTTTAGTTTATCGTTACCTTTGCCAGGTGGAATCAGATTAATACCCCAATTTATTGACATGTGTGATTCAATGACGCTATTTGTTTAGAGTTCATATACCTTGTGGAATAAACTCATTAAGTATAAATGAATAGTTATGTAGTCATCACCTAAAATGAGTCAGTGCTGTTCTCCAGAGTCATTATAATGAATGTGAACACAGCTGGAATAAAAGTCCCTGTGAAGGTTACAGGCTTTATTCTGAAATATTTAAGCCTGCAGCTTTCTTCCTATTTGTGAAGGTTCCTTGATCAGGAAAAAAGACTTGATCTCCCTTTGAGGAAGGTTGTTACACGCATTTACTTGCCATCTTATCAAAGCTACCAACTTTTTATTGCGGTGTCTTAGAAATGATGGCATCATGGAAAAGCCAGGATTACCCTGGCTGTTTATGTTTGGTGATTTCTCTGAATTCAAGAAAGGGTTCTGGAGAATGACCTTTGTGGGTTCTGATGATTGCTAAGTAATTGATATTGTCATGATACAAGATTCTCCTGTCTTTGACTCTGTCTCTCTGACTTTCTATTGTTCCCTTAAGAATAAGAAAGTATATGGAGTATGAAAGAGTGAATCTCACCTTTTTATTTTTGAGATTTTTCAAGCCTGATTAGATTTGGTTCTACAATTCTTTGTAGTGTCTAAGGGTGTAAGTGGGTATTACCTGAATATATGATCAAGGGTAGGGAGACTCACTAGAACTGTGTTCTGAAATTCTGCTTTAAAATTATGCAAATACAAACAGCATTCCAGAACTTTGCTTGTAACAGTCATCATTATGTTGTTATGCCATGCATGCTGTATAACAATTAAAATAAGGTTCAAATCAGGTAGCAAAATCAATAATGAAAGGAATTGTGTTTTATCAGTGCACAAAGCTCTTCCATTTTTCCAGGGTTCGAAAGTTGATTAGTCCATTTCACAGTTAACACTACTGTCTTAGACATCTAGTGATGGTGTAACAGAAATACCACAAGTGGATGACTGTAACGAATAGAAATTTATTTCTTCACAATAAAGTAGACTGAAAGTCCAAATTCAGGGTGTCAGCTCCAGGGGAGGGCTTTCTCTCCCTGTTGGCCTTCTCATCAATCTTCCCGTGGACTAGGAGCTTCTCTGCACAGGGACCCCAGGTCAAAAGGACACACTCTACTCCTTGCTTTCTTGGTGGTATGAGGTCCCCCACTCTCTGTTTGCTTCCCTTTCCTTTTATCTCTTGTAAGATAAAAGGTGGTGCAGGCCACACCCTAGGGAAATTCCCTTTACATTGGATTAGGGATGTGACCTTAGTAAGGGTGTTACAATCCCACCCTAATCTTCTTTAACATAAAATTACAATCACAAAATGGAGGACAACCACACAATACTGGGAATCATGGCCCAGCCAAATTGATACACACATTTTTGGGGGAACATAATTCAATCCAAGACAACTACTGAGGAAATATCAGAAGAGAGATGGGAATGAAACATTACCATGCAGCCTAAACTCCTAGGCGTGAGGGTGATGAAATGATGGGGCTTGAAGGAGTTTATGAGATGCAATATCACGTCTCCTCACTTCCCATCCCTTACCTCGAAAGCTACCTGACAAATTTGTCAGGTTGTTTTTAGAATAAAGTGGTAATCAGGTATATTGAGTATGATGGGAACATTGTCAAGGTGTGAAGTTTCTTTTAGGTGAGATTTTTCTGTTTCATATTCTGAAAAAAACGTACATATTGTGTTAAGCAACTGAATAGTTTATGCATCTTGAATTCTTATTGGTAAATATTAAATATTATTTATTAAACTGGTAGTAATTAATTAAGCATAAAATTAAACATTGACTCAACAAGAAATTTAATGTAATTAATTATGTATATTAATGAAAATGATCAAGGAGAGGAATATATTCTATAACTAATTTTTTCTTTTATGAAGAGATCACTCTTGCTTCTGCTTTTGTTCTTTGCATCCCTTGCTCTTTTCTCTCTTTCTTCTTTTGTCTTGTTTTTTCCTTCTTCCACTCCCCAGGACTTATTTCTGTTGTCAAATAAAGATGCTGGTTAATGCCTCTGTCCTCCCCCTGAGGCTTTACCATAATGCTCTTGCTTTCCCTGCAGGGGTGAAAACTACACCAATTAGCACTATAAATATTCACGTATTTGATAAGACATAGCCTTAGTGAACTAAGTACTGAGCCTATTGCCTAAAAATAAAAACCAAAAAAATAAGAGAAGCTTTTCCCATTAACAGCCAGGAGGTAATGACAGATAGGAGAGAGCAATGAATTGTTCTTCATTTATTCATTCATTCCTTTGTTTATTTAATAGATGCACATTTTAGTGGCAATGTGTGCTTAACAGGTACAAGGTACTGGGGAAATAAAGAGGAATAAGGTTTTTAGGGAGATTACAATTTATTTGACATTTCACTTTTCGATGAGAAATCAGGAGAAACTTAAAAACAAACACATCAAAAGAGTTAAGTGTGGTTTTCAAAAGAAAAAGTCTGTTGCAGTTTCTACACAACATTCATTGAGGTGCAAGGGAGCCAATGTGGAGTACAGATAAAGCCAAGCCGTCAGGTGCAGGAATCCCACTGCTGGCTTCAAGTCACTATTGGCAAAATGGTAGGATTCATGAGGGCAAGAGTTTTTGTCTAACTTATTCACTGTTGTAGCCTAAGTGCTTGGAACAGTTGGTGTTCAACAAATGTTTGTGAAATGACTATTTGATGAGTGAAATGTGAACTTGATAAGTAACATAATCTCTCTTCCCTGGTTTCCTTATCTATAAAATAAGGTGTCTTAGTTATCTAGTGTGCTGTCTTAGGCATCTAGTGCTGCTCTAACAGAAATACCACGAGTGGATGGCTTTAACAAAGAGTTTATTCTCCCACAGTCCAAATTCAGGGCATCAGCTCCAGGAGAAGGCTTTCTCTCTCTGTCAGCTATGGAGGAAGGTCTTTGTAATGCATCAATTTTTCCTTGGTCTGGGAGCTCTGCTCCCGGCACTGCTTTCTTGGTGGTGTGAGGTTCCCCTGTGTCTCTGCTCGCTTCTCTCTTTTATATCTCAAAAGAGATTGCATACCAGTATCCGAGGGTGGCGATGATTGTTAGCTGCCTTGGAATGGCCCTTGATTCATGGCTACCCTATGTACAATGGAACTAGTTGCTGCCCAGTCCTGTGCCATCCCCATGATTGGTTGCAGATCAGACCATTGTGATTTGTAGGATTTTCATGGGCTGATTTTTGGAAGTAGATCACCAGGCCTTTCTTTCTAGTCCATCTTAGTCTGGAAGCTCTGCTGAAATTTGTTCAGCATCATAGCAACAACACAAGCCTCCACTAATGGAGTGGTAGCTGCACATGAGGTACATCGGCCTTGGATAGTTAAACTGCTACAGAGAAATTTGTTCAGGGTAGGTGAAGGAAGGGCTCCATAGCACCTAACTCATTACAGACATTTGATAGATGTTGAATGAATGGATGAGTGAAAGAGTAAATCATTAAATGAAGCAAATGAATGAAGAACACTACACACAGTATTACGTATTTGCTTAAAAGGAGATGTCTTAGATTCTTAGTGTTGCTGTAATATAAATACCACAAACGGATAACTTTGAAGAAGAGAAATTTATTTTCTCACAGTTCAGGAGGCTAGAAGTCCATATTCATGGCACCTTCTATAGGGGAAGGCTCTTCCTCTGTTGGCTCTGGGGAAGGTCTTTGTCTCTTTTAGCTTCTATTCCTTAGTTCCTTGGTGATCTTCATGTGGCATCTATCTTCCCCCATTTGTGCTTCCTTGTCTCTGTGACTGTGCTGCTCCTTATAACTCAGAGGTGGTTAGGTTTAGGACACATCCTACACTGATATGGCCTCATTAACATAACAGAGAATACCTTATTTCCAAATAGGATTACATCCACAGGTATAGGGGTCAGAATTCCAATACATGTTTTGGGGGAACACCATTCAGTCCATAACAAGAGATCATCCGCTGATGAGGTCTTGGAGAACCAGTGTAGCCAGTGGGCATCCAACCCACCTGCTGTGAGTGCTAGTTGTTAATAGCTCACACTGCCTTCTTCTCTAGACAACCAACTTGGACCAAACAGAAGCTGCCAGGGCACAGAGACTACCCTCCCATTTTTTTTTCCCCCAATGACTGATGGAAGAGAGAAGCAAAAGGCCTGATCCTTGCTTCAAGGTAGGACAAACTCTGTGGTTAATCTGACTCCAGAGCTTCCTGGTGGGATCAGATTGAAACTAGTCTCCAGGTGATATCACATCCTTGCTAGAGTTTTTCCAATGGTCCATCCTGCTTCTCTCATTTCCCTTCTCCTGAGAGCAATCTCTCGATAAATCACTTGAACAAAAATTCCTGTCTCAGGCTCTGCTTCTAGGGAATCCTAAATAAGACACTCATTGCCCTCAAAATGATTTTCTACAGTAGTGGTCTCCGAAGCTATATTAGCAAAATAAATTGTGAGCTGCATCTCTATATATTCATTTATTATGTTATGCACTTGTATTCCTGTATTAATATATCATATATTGTGATATAGAAGAATTCCTGGAACACAATGGTTAATGCTTGGCTGCTAACCATAAGGTTGGTGATTCGAGCCCACCAGATTCCCTGATGGAGAAAGACCTGGTGTCTTAGTCATCTAGTGCCGCTCTAACAGAAATACCACAGGTGGATGGCTTTAACAAACAGAAATTTATTCTCTCATATTCCAGCAGGCTACAAGTCCAAATTCAGGGCATCAGCTCCAGGAGAAGGCTTTCTCTCTCTTTCAGCTCTGGAGGAAAGTCCTTGTGATGCATCAGTCTTCCCTTGATCTGGGAGCTTCTCTGTGTAGGAACCTCAGGTCCAAAGGATACGCTCTGCTTCTGGCACTGCTTTCTTGGTGGTATGAGGTTCCCATGTGTCTGTGCTCACTTCTCTCTTTTATATCTCAAAAGAGATTGCATTAAGACACTGTCTAATCTTATAAACCTCATCAGTATAACCTCATCACAATGATAGAATTTACAATATATAAGGAGATCACATATAACCTCATCATGGTGCTAGAGTTTACAACCCATAAGGGAATCACATCAGATTACACAATCATACAATACTGGGAATTGTTGACCCAGCCAAGTTGACAGATATTTTTGGGGGACACAATTCAATCCATGACACCTGGTGATCTGCTCCCATAAAGATTTCAGCCTAGGATACCCTATGGGCAGTTCTACTCTGTTCTGTAGGGTTGCTATGAGTCAGAATCGACCTTACGGTACACACCAACAGCAAAAGCATTATGATATATATCTCTGGTTGCCTCCCAAAATCTGAAATTCTCTTACCCTGTGTTAATAGCTATTTTACCTGGTACCATGGCTAGCTAGAGAAAGATTACATTTCTCTGCCTCCCTTGCAGCTATGTCTGGCTCTATGACCAAATTCTAGTCAATAGAATTTAAGTGAGAGTGTGTGGGAAATCCTGGAACGTTCCTTGAGAGAGAGATAGCATTTACCTTTTGACCTTCTCATTTCTTTGGCTTTCAGTTTGAACCATATTCAAACTGTCTACAGAGTAGACAGATGGAAAGATTTGGTTCACATAACAGGCCTGGATTATACATCTACAGACTTTTGTATGAGAAAAAAGACTCCTGTATTGTGTAGGCTACCACTGATTTTATTTGGTTGTTGTATATATTTAGCCAAACTTAATCATACTTACTTTAGATGCACTTTTATCCCTGCCACCCCCCCCCCCCATATTAACATCTCTGAAATCTGGATGCTTCTTCCAATGAATGACATCTTATAATTACAATATTCTTCTCTTTCTTAGTGGAACATATAATAATGTTACTTCTTTTAATTGATAGTGTCTTATATTTGATGAAATAATGTGATACATTGTAACTTATAATACCAAACATTCTAAAATATACAAGAAACAAAAATAAAGAAATTTTGATGTAGATAAATACTTAAAAAATAATTTAATGCAAAATTTATTAATGACATAAAATTTTTAGCCCTTGTAATATATGTAGAGAGAAAAATGTGTTCAAATATATTTCATTATTTCTAAATTTTTTGTTCATTTGATGAGTCATGTGCTATTTCTAAATTCAGTTTATTAAAGTACTTTGTATTATTATATTATTATATTTGTGAAAGATACCTCACAAAGATATATATATTCAAACTGAAGAAGTTGAAGATGTGCTACACTTAGTAAATCATAATACTGAATACTTCAATCTCAACCAACTGTGATGCCAAAGTTTTTGTTTAAAGTCAGCTCATAAATTTTCGTCTTTCCTTATGTCAATAAGTTGTTTTTGGAAACTAAATAGAAAGTGTTGTGTTTTTACATTTGTTTAAAACACAAAGTAGAGTTAGAAGTTTTAAGTTTAGAAATTTGTCTCTAAGAATTTTAAATATGCAAGATTTTACACAGTCTGTAGAAATATTTCCAGACGTTCGTTTTCGACATGCAAACTATAACGTGAGTATCTTTTGAAAAGCAGTTACATTTTCACTAGTTGCCTGCTTTTTGTTAGATTTGGTGAGATTGTCATTGTTTTCCTTGAAATGTGGCTAATAGCTTTTATTGGAAGTATGAGAAGGATTAGCTCTGCCATTTTCTGTTCACTTGTGCTTGCACGTTTGCTCATATATCCAATCTTTGTGTATGTGTGTTGTGCATGCATGCATGTGTGCAAGCACACTCTCGTTCAAAAACCAAAACCAAACCTGAGTCGATTCTGACTCGTAGTGTCTCTTGTTCAGGAATCATTTAAAACCACTTCTTCATTTTTGTGAAGGTTATTTTAATTAAAACCACATAATTAATACAAGTTCTTAAATAAGCACACCAATACTTCATACTCAACAGTATGAACAAGGGAAGGTGCAATGTTGGCCCTGCCAAGTGTGGATTTCCGTGCTACATACCTGAATTGTAACCTCCTGACAAGCAGACCAGATAAGGGTGTAGCACACTATCTGAGCATTAAATATTAGCAAAGTCAATTCCTTTTTTTGTTTTTAGATAAAAAATTAAGTATTAATAAGTTCTAAAATTTTCTTCCCACATCCTGGTGGATTGATTGCCTAGTACACCTTTTGCGGTCAAGACATTCTACTCGGAAATCTTGGTCTTTAAGATTAATTCCTCAGTCTTGCGTTCATGGCCTTCCCCAAGATGCTCCCCACCCACCTTAGCACATTTGTTTTTCATTTCTCTCTTTCATAAGCCTCCAGAAAGCATTAATTCACCTTTTTATTTTTCCAGGAAACTGTGTGAAATAGTGCAGTGCTTCTCAAACTTTAATATGCAAATTGCCTGGGGATCTTGTTAAAATGCTGATGCTGAATCAGTATGTCTGGGACGGGGACCTGAGCTTCTGCGTCTCAAACAAACTCCCATGTGATGCTGATGCTGTTGCAGGTCCACGGATCATACTTTTAGTAGAAAGTAAATAGAGGAGAAAATACTGTCCAAAAAACATTTTATTAATTTCTTCGTCTTGGGCAAGTCACATTTTGAGCCTTAGGTTCTTAGTATAAGAGTATAATAATACCTATTATAGAGAGTCCATTCATTCATTCAATAAATATTTATTGGGCACTGAATATGCATAAGGCACTGTGTCAGTTGCTGACTACGTTTCAGACATTAAGGAACTTAGTCAAGTGGATGGTTGGGTGAAATACATGATTTACCATAAATGGATGCATATATTAATAGATATTAATATATTTATGCGTGTATAAAAAGAACATGGATACAAATATATATGTGTTTTAAGTAACAAGCACACACATATACATGGTTTACACATGGTTCATAATTGTCCCTCCAGCTTGCCAATACCTTTCCTTCATCGCTTTGCTTCTCTAATCCTACCACACTTTTCTGTGCCCAACCTTTCCCTTTTCTTCCAAACTAAGCAAAAGAGCTTTCTTCTTAACCTTTATGCCTATTATTTTGTGCACCACTCATCTGGCACATAGAAAATGCTAAAAGTGTTAGCATTTATGTTTTAAGTAGTAATGTTTCATTCTTAATCTCTTTATGGGAAAGAATCATGTCTCATATTTCTGAAATACAGGTTATTACACTTAGAAGAAGTTGTGTGAATATTTACTGACAATAACTATATTACTTTCTGTTATTTAAATGTTATATAATGTGATGTCTAGCACTAGCTGTTAGATAGTCTGGATTTCTTTTTTTATTGTTAATAAGTTTTCAGTTACGATATATTTGTTCACAAGTTGTAGTATTTGTGTGATAATATTAAAAGAGCTTAAAAGTATAGACTAAAAATGAAAAATATTCAAGAACCTGAAATAAAAGCCTGTTTAAATAGTACATCCCTTCAAAGATTATTCATTCCATTCATGGTTCTAGTGTACCCATTGTTCCTTGAAGATAAAGACCATATTTTACATTCAGAATCATTCAGATGCTGAAAAAAATAAGCATTAGAGACTAACTTTTTTAAAATACATCAAAATAATGGATTTCAGGCAACCCACAAACTGCATCAAATCAATCATTAATAATTGAAACTTATGTGTCCTCTTTTTCCTTTACTTTTTGTCATATGTGAATACTGTACTATCACTATGATAGCATATCAAAGGAGTTGTACAAACTCTTAGTCAATGCCTCTTCAGGGTGTCTTTAATGAATCCTCTGTGCACTTGTGGTGGGAAAGGGAACCATGAGGAGGTTCTTCCTCTATGACACACACCTTTATCACTGCAAGATCACCTGAAAACTCCACATAGATGTTGGCATGTATCATCTTTCTTGGTTCAGAACCACACCAGATAACCTGGATTAGATGGGGTTGTTCTTCTATCTCGAGAATTACTGAGTGCATGGTGCATTTAAAAAACAAACAAAAAAGATTCTAGCAGGCTCTAAGTAGCCCTGGTGGTGCAATGGTTAAGCCCTCAGCTGCTAACCTAAAGGTTAGTGGTTCAAACCCATCCAGTGCCTCCACGGGAGAAAGAAGTGGCAATCTGCTCACATAGATTGTTGTTGTCAGCTGCTGTTGGGTCAGTTCCATCTCATAGTGACTTTGTGTAGCAGAACAAAATGTTGCTCGATTCTGTGCCATCCTCTCAATAGTATGCTTGAACCCATTGTTGCAGCCACTGTGTCAATCCATCTCATTGAGGGTCTTCCACCTTTTTGCTGACCCTCTACCAAGCGTTTCGTTCTTTTCTAGGGATTGATCCCTCTTGATAGCATCTCCAAAGTAAGCGAAATGAAGTCTCACCATCTTTGCTTCTAAGGAGCCTTCTGGCTGTACTTCTTCCAAGACAGATTTGTTCATTCTTCTGTAAGTCCATGGTGTGTTCAATATTTGTCACCAACACCCTAATTCAAGGGCATCAGTTCTTCTTCAGTCTTCCTTTTTCATTGTCCAGCTTTCACTTGCATATAAGGCAATTGAAAATACCATGGATTGGTTCAGGCACACCTTAGTCGTTAAAGTGACATCTTTGCTTTTGAAGATTTTAAAGGAGTCTTTTGCAGCAGATTTGCCCAATTCAATTCAATACATTGTTTGATTTCTTGACTACTGCTTCCATGGGTTTTGATAGTGGATCCAAGTAAAATGAAATCCTTGAAAAATTCCATCTTTTCTCCATTTATCATGAAATTGCTTATTGGGCCAGTTGTGAGGATTTTTGTTTTTTTTTAATGTTGAGGTTTAATCCATACTTAAGGCTGTAGTCTTTGCTCTTCATCAGTAAGTGCTTCAAGTCCTCTTCACTTTCAGCAAGCAACACTGTAACATTTGCATAACACAGGTTCTCAATGAGTCTTCCTCCAATCCTGACATATAGTCCAGCTTCTCAGATTATTTGCTCAGCATACAGATTGAACAAGTATGGTGAAATGATACAACTCTGATGCACACTTTTCCTGACTTTAAACCACATAGTATCCCCTTGTTCTGTTCAAACAACTCCCTCCTGGTCTATGTATAGATTGTGCATGAGCACAATTAAGTGTTCTGGAATTCCCATTCTTTTCAATGTTATCCATAATTTGTTATGATCCACACAGTTGAATGCCTTTGTGTAGAGAATAAAACAAACATAAGCATCTTTCTGGCATTCTCTGCTTTAAGCCAAAACCCAACTGACATCCGTCATGATATCCCTCATTCTACATTCTCTTCTGAATCTAGCTTGAATTTCTGGTAGTTCCCTGTTGATATACTGCTGCAACTGCTTTTCAATGATCTTCAGCAAAATTTGGCTTGTGTGCAATATTAATGATATCGTTTGGTAATTTCCACATTCTATTGGATCGCCTTTCTCTGGAATAGGCACAAATATGGATCTCTTCCAGTTGGTTGGCTAGGTAGCTGTCTTACAAATTTCTTGATATTGGTGAGTGAGCTCTTTCAGTGTTTCATCTGTTTGTTTAAGCATCTCAACTGGTATTCCGTTAGTTCCTGGAGCTTTGTTTTTCGTCAATGCCTTCAATGGAGCTTGGGTGTCTTCCTGCAGTACCATTGGTTCTTGATCATAAGCTACCTCCTGAAACGGCTAAATGTTGACCAATTCTTTTTGGTACAGTGCCTCTGTGTGTTCCTTCTGTCTTCCTCTGATGCTTCTTGCATCATTCAAGTTTTTGCCCATAGAATCCTTCAATATTGCAACTCGAGCCTTGAATTTTTTCTTCAGTTCTTTCAGCTTGAGAAATACTGAGTGTGTTCTTCCCTTTTGGTTTTCTAATTCCAGGTTTTTGCATATGTCATTATGATACTTTACTTTGTCTTCTCAAGCAGGCCTTTGAAATCTTCTGTTCAGCTCTTAACTTCATCATTTTTTTCATTTGCTTTAGCTGTTCTACACTCAAGAGCAAGTTTCAGAGTTTCTTCTGACATCCATTTTGGTCTTTTCTTTCTTTCCCTTCTTTTTAATGATCTTTTGCATTCTTCATGCATGAAGTCCTTGATGTCATCCTACAACTCTTCTGGTCTTCGAACATTAGTGTTCAATGAGTCAGATCTATTCTTGAGATGGTCTCTATATAAGAGGGTGAAATTTATTCAAGGTTGTACTTTGGCTCTTGTGGACAGTCTCATGGACTGTCTGTCAGTTTGTTGTACTGTGGTGGTTCGTGTGTTGCTGTGATACTGGAAGCTATGCCACCAGCATTTCATATACCAGCAGGGTCACCCATGGTGGACAGGTTGCGGTGGAGCTTCTAGACTAAGACTAGGAAGAGAGACCTGGTGATCTACTTTGAAAAAAAACTAGTCAGTGGAAACCTTATGGATAGCAGCCAAACATTATCTGATATAATGCTGGAAGATGAGCCCCTCAGATTGGAAGGCACTCTGCTATGACTGGGAAGAGCTGTCTTTTCAAAGTAGAGTCAGTCTTAATGATGTGGCTGGAGTAAAGTCTTTGGGACCTTCATTAGCTGATGTGGCACAAGTCGAAATGAGAAGAAACAGCTGCAAACATACATTACTAACTGGAACATGGAATGTATGAAATATGAATCAAGGAAAATTGGAAGTTGTCAAAACTGAAATGGAATGCTTGAAGATCAATGTCCTAGGCATTAGTGACCTGAAATGGACTGGTACTGGCCATTTGGAATCATACAATGATATGGTCTACTATGTCAGGAATGACAAATTGAAGAGGAATAGCATTGCATTCACTGTCAAAAAGAACATTTTAAGATCTATCCCAAAGTACAATGCTGTCAGTTATAGGATAATACACATACGCCTACAAAGAAGACCAGTTAATATGACTATTATTCAAATTTTGCACCAACCACTAATGCCAAAGATGAAGAAGTTAAACTTTTACCAAATTCTGAAGCCTGAAATTGATCAAACATGTAATCAAGATGCACTGACAATTACTGTTAAATTAATAATGCACTTTACAATGAGTAAAGTCACAGAAACAAGCAAATATGCTAATCAAACTTTCATAGAGCTTAGAAAACAGATAATTTTCAACAAATAAGCTTGTCCTCTTTCCCTACCAACATGCCCACTTCCTATCTGTTGCCTATAAACTTATGACCACAAAATAAGAATAGTTGTTCCATAAATCTGTAATTTTATCCCAAAAGGTTGGAAATCTCCTTAGGTTAGAGATTGTGCCTTCTCTTCCTATTTTACCCACCATTATGAGAAAAATAAAATGTGGACAAATAGAAAATGATGATACATTCTTTTGAGAGAATGAATATCAGAGGCAGTATAGCATAGTGAATAAGAGCACAGGATTTTTAGTCCAAAAAAACCTTAGTTTTGAATTTCAGCTTTGCTACTTTATATTTATGTGGTTTTGGACAAATAACTTCTAAGATTTGTTATTTATCTTTAAAATGTGTACTATAATAACCTAGACATAAGATATTAAATATGAGGATTAAAGATATACGTAAGGCATTTGTCACAGTGCTGAGCACTTAGTATGAATTCAATAAAAAATCATGACAATGGTCATGAACTTTCTTTATCGTTTGAAGTTTAAATCCCGCTAGACTGAAATCTTCATGAGGGCAGAGAGTTTGTTTGTCGTGTTCATTGTTGTAGCAGTTGTATTTAGAGTAACGGTTAGCGCATAGCAGACATTAAATAAATATCTGTTGAATGAATGAATGAATTTCCAGTGTCTGCCAAGCATAATTTGCTTAGTCTTCCTTAAAATAACTCAGTGGTAAAATGTTTTCATTATTGCAACACTAAACAAGATTTTGTTTCTTCTATTGTTAATAAAAGAATGGCTTAAAAGAATTTGATAAATGACACATGTACATTTTGTATGTGCTATACATTTCATTCTTCTGGCAGTTTTTCCCATTGGTGTCAAAAAGAAAATATGTCTTGGGAAAATTTTTCTTTCAGTATTTTGCAGTAATAAAAGGAGCTGAATGAAATGCCTGGAGACTGACAGAAGGAAAAAAAAATACAGCCCTGCTTCTTGGTATTATGATGAATTTTTTTTAACACAAATTTGTTCATTAAGTGTGTGCCTACATTCATCCTACATCATTCCATTCTAATAATGAGTTTCAGAGATGGAAATAATTATTTCACCAAAAATATAATTTAGTGCATAGCTTATATTCGTTTTAAAAAGGCATGAGCTATCATTTGCTTGAAATTGTCATCAAAATTCTTCAATTTAATGGTCATTTAAATAGCCCCCCCCCCCTTCATTCAGGATAAATACGAATGCGCACATCCACGGAAAGCAACAATCAATTTGGTAGTTAATGATTATTGTTTCCTTTTCACAGCATTTACATTTTCCTTCAGCTTCTCCTAACGTGGTGCTGCACGATTTACGATTTACGGAGAAGTCACTACTCTCTCAGCATTATGGCACGTGAAAGCGTTCCTTAGCCTATTCTTAGTGGAGGAATTTAGTTAGAATTTTACAGAGAAACAACAACAACTAGAAATATCTTTCCCCATCCCAGTGAACACAAAAAATTAATCATCTCAGAGAGTCTATATTAAACCTGACACTGTGCATGATGCTAATACGGCACAAGGTCTATCTTTACATTTATTTGAAAATGTGTACAGATATGCTTCACATAAATTAATCCTCCATTTCATTATAAGGAAGGAGTTACGTCTATGGTCAAAAGGGTGGGGAGGGAGGAGAGTTAATCTGATTTAGCCCAGCATGTGAAAAATTAATTGAAAGTCAGAACTCCATAGTGTTTATTATAAAGTAATTTCACACCAGCTCAGGATTAGCAGGGTAACCGGTGACAATAGGTCATCACTATGTTAACTGACAGCACGCTTTGAAAAACGGGAGAAAGAGACACAGAGAGAGACAGACAGACAGAAAGATGGAAAGAGATTGATTTAAAGGCAGTATGAATATACAAATTGGTGGTGGTTTGGGACAAGGGTTTAGAAAGGACGGAATTCCATTGAAAAAGACGACCTCTTACAAAATCAAATGGTTTTCTTTGGGTACTGTAAGCAAATACTGTGCCTGGTGACATTAAACTCTGAAATACTTTGAGATCTTTTTAGTTTGAAATGTTTACTAACTTGCTATGCCTTTCAGAGTTGATGAACACACTGACATGCTCTCTGGGGTTGACGGTTGGGCTAGCAGAGCAAAGGAAGAGCCCAGACCCTTGGCAAAGTGCTTCAAGTTCCCCTTATCTTTTATTCTCTGAGGATACAGCTTGGCGCTTAGAAAAATCAGAACTCTCAGCTGGAAGGATTAGTGCAATTAGCATTAGCGGTAAGGTGAGGTGTCTCTTTCACTCACCAACCTCTGAGTTAATAAAGCCAATACCTGCAAACAAGGAACAGAAAATTACATGTCATTTGACATCATGCTGAATGAGAAGACAAGTCAGGCTCATCCTTCCAGTTCAGGGTGGAATCCACTGTACATCTATCTCTACAGCAGCTCGTGGCCCACTACACTCTTGCAGTCCCTCCAGTAAAATGGCTGTGGGCTGTAGAGTGCATCCAGGCTTCAGCCTTCACTTCAGGGAAGTGCTTTTCCTGTTAGATTTGCATAACTGGGTGGGATATTAAAGCAGTTTCAAGGCTAGCATGTTTCCTGGGGCTGACAGATCACACAAGACATATCCTGAGTGAGAATTCTATTATCAACTGCAGTCAAAGATGAGGACTGGACTAGGGACTCATTTTGATTTAAATAATCATTTCCATAAGATCAAACAAATATTAACGCCCCTCAAAAAAAAAAAAAAAAAAAACCCAAAAAAACAGTATAACAATGTAACATATACCTAATCAGCTAGGAATTGACTCAAGGAAATCAAATTCACAAAAGCAGATGGGAGAGTGTAGCTGTGGAGTGTGAGGTGAGTGGAAGTCATGTATATGGGCAGAAAGGGAGGGTGATTGGAGCAAGAGGAAACCAGTGACTTTTATTTAAATAGAGAAGAAATCATCTTTTAGGATGCCTTAACTCTCTGAGATAGGAGCTGATGAGTGTGACCTTTCGGCCCACGCTTTCTTCTGGAAAGTTTGCAACCCAGGCTGACACAAGTGGTTGTAATATGTTAATTTTGACCTGGATCTGCCACAAATACTAACTGATCTCTAAGACATTTTCCCTAAGCAATATAGCCCTTTCAGACATAGCTTTCAGCACTAAGTATTCTGGTTAAGTGTGCTAACCTTTCAAATGAAGGTCAAATTTGAAAGAAAAAAGAAAAGGAAAGCAAGGAAAAAGTGCTGTAACGAAATGGAAACCCCATCACAGAGGTTGTTCACCTGAGATAAGCATTCCAGGAACAGTGCTTTCTCCTTTCACAGAGCTTTGTTCTTTGGAAGAGCGTGGTGGGAGATCAACTGGAAATTGTCTGGAAAAAATTCAGTGGAGATGAATTCAGAGAGAATGGGATGAGTTCAGAATGTTCCCTCAAGGAGCTAGGTGTAATTTTAGAAGATGGAAGGAAATGGAGACAGCCAGCCTGTACCAGCAGAGGTCTGTGACACTGGGTTAACCTTCATTTTTTCAAGGGCTGACTGTTGTGGGTCACAAGCACAATGCCTTCTAAGGCCAGTCATTACTAAGAATGAGTGAAACGGTGAAGTAGGTGCTGCTAGGGATTGTGGCAAACAGGGAAAAGGGATAGTACCTACTCAGCTTCAGCTGACTATTGCCACTAGAAACAAGGGCCAGCTGTGGCTGTGTCTTCTGACTTCAAGGGGAGAAAGAAAAATAAACTTTATGCGAAATTTTCCAAATTCTAAGTGGGAACAACTAATTCAAAGTTTGAAATTACTGTGTGGATCTAACAAAGGTTGTCTCTGAGCAAGATACAGCCTTATGTTGATCGTTTGTCACTGAAGTCCAAGGGGGTTGCTCCTGCCTCTCCCATTCTTCTCTGAAACCTTCTTGCTGGCAGATAGGCATCCCCTTATCATTGCTTGTGTTAGTTTTTAAATCTAAACTCTAAAATGAAGGGGTGAGGGGGAGTTTGTTTGTTTTTTTTGCTCCCTAATGACTCTCTATTCTCTTGTAAAAGGAAAGCAAAATATGGTTTCTGTGACCTACAGAATTGAAAAATATTGACTATGAAAGCATTTCATGAAACTGTAATGTGCATCTCTTTGTTCTTTTTTAAATATAAAGAACAAATGCTCTTTGTTCTAGATAGGTATTTTGAATATTGGGTTCACTTGTGGGCTTCAGTTGGGTTCTAAGCTCTAAAATTGCACATAAAATTTTGTATGTGCATGTACATATTTTGAAGGGAGTCCATAGCTTTCACTGGTTCCTAAAAGGAGTCCATATTTTCCCCTAAAAGATTAGAATTTAGTGCTCTAAAGCCTGTTGATAGCCTTGAACTATTCATGATCCAGGAAAAAAAAATTGTGTATATTCTCTTAACTGTATCGCTTGAGGTTCACAGTTAGGAAAATGAACATGAACAGAGCCCTTTTATCATTCCTGTAGCATAAAATCTAGAGTCACACATTTGATGAATCTGTCAAGTCATCAGGACAATCACTGGTAAGTTATTTCTAAATAGCTCAAATCTGTTTTATAAGCATATAAATACATATGTATTTAAGACTTGGTAGAATTAATACTTTTCTAGACTTGACACTTTTCAGGTAATGTCATAGATGAGCACTTACCAATCTTTTTACCTGTCATCATCTAAAGCCCCTTCTTAGATTTTGAGAGTCCACGGAATTAATTAATATTTCTAGTGACAGAGTACAGAATCAGAGGGAAAAAAGGAATAAGGAGCTCAGCTTTGAATCAGCTCAGTTATGATTATATTAAGGTATTCTTTCTCCACGCTAACGTGTTTTTTTTTTTTTAATTGTACTTCAGGTGAAGGCTTACAGAACAAATAGTTTCTCATGAAACAATAGTACACATATTGTTTTATGACATCGGTTAACAACCCCACAACATGCCAACCCTCTAACTTCTCAACCCTTTTTTTTTTGGTGAAAATACACATAGCCAAAGATACACCATTTCAAAAATTTCTGCATGCACAGTTCAGTGACATTGACTATGCTCTTCCAATTGTGCTGCTATTCTCACTTAAGATGAAGGCTTACAGAACAAAATAGTTTCTCATTTAACAGTTACCGCACATATTGCCCTATGACAATGGTTAACAATCTCACAACACTTCAACAATATCCTTACTCAACCTTGGGTTCCCTATCACCAGCTCCCTTGTCCCCTTCTGCCTTCTGGCCCTTGTCACTGGATTACTGTACCTCATTAGTCGCATTTGGTTTTATGGGGCTGTCCACTCCCAGGCTGAAAGGTGAACCTCAGAGATAACTTCACCACTGAGCTAAAAGGGTGTCTGGGGGCCATACTCTCGGGGTTTCTCCAGTCTCCGTTAGGCCAGTAAATCTGGTCTTTCTTTGTGAGTTAGAATTATGTTCTACATCCTTCTCCAGCTCTGTCCAGAACCCTCTGTTGTGATCCTGGTCAGAGCAGTCAGTGGTGGTAGCCGGGCAACATCTAGCTGTACTGGACTCAGTCTGGTGGAGGCCTTGGTAGCTGTGGACCATTAGTCCTTTGGACTAATCTTTTCCTTGTATCCTCTTCTCTTCATTCTCCCTTGCTCCCGAAGGGATGAGACCAGTGGAGTATCTTAGATGACCGCTCACAGGCTTTTAAAACCCCAGACACTACTCACCAAGGTAGAATGTAGAACATTGTCTTTATAAACTGTGTTGTGCCAATTGAGCTAGATGTTCCCTGAGACCATGGTCCCCAGAGCCCTCCGCCCAGCAATTCAGTCCCTCAGGGAGTTTGGATGTGTCTATGGGGCATCCGTGACCTTTCCTTGTACAAGTTGTGCTACTTTCCCCTGTATTGTGTACTGTCTTACCCTTCACCCAAGATACCACTTATCTATTGCCTATTTAGTATTTCCCCTCCTCTCCTCCCATTCCTGGTAACCAACAAAGATTGTTACATTTTGTGTGTGAACTTTTTCATAGGTTTTTACAATAGAGGTCTCATACAATATTTGCCCTTTTGTGATTGACTTATTTCACTCAGCATAATGTCCTCCAGTTTCATCCATGTTATGAGATGCTTCACAGATTCATTGTTGTTCTTTCTCATTGTATAGTACTCCATTGTGTGTATGTACCATAGTTTGTTTATCCATTCATCTGTTGATGGGCATCTAGGTTGTTTCCATCGTTTTGCTATTGTGAACAATGCTGCCATGAACATAGGTGTGCATATGTCTATTCGAGTGACGACTCTTATTTCTCTAGGATATATTCCTAGGAGTGGGATTGCTGGATCGAATGGTATGTCTATTTCTAGCTTTCTGAGGAAGCGCCATATCATTTCCCAAAATGGTTGTATCATTTTGCATTCCCACCAGCAGTGCATAAGAGTTCCCATCTCCCTGCAGCCCCTCCAACATTTGTTATTTCCAGGGTTTTTGATTCGTGCCAGTAATGCCGGGGGTGAGATGGTATCTCATTGTGGTTTTAATATGCATTTCTCTAATGGCTAGTGAACCCGAGCATTTCCTCATGTGTCAGTTGGCCATTTGAAAGCCTTCTTTGGTGAAGTGTCTCTTCATTTCCTTTGCCCATTTTTAAATAGGATTATTTGTGTTTTTGTTGTAGAGGTGTTGGATTTCCTTGTAGATTATGGAGATTAGACCTTTGTCTGACTTGTACTGTCCAAAAATTTTTTCCCAGTCTGTAGGTTCTCTTTTTACTCTTTTGGTGAAGTCTTTTGAAGAGCATAGGTGTTTGCTTTTTAGAAGATCCCAGTTATCTAGCTTATCTGTTGGGGTTTGTGTGTTGATGGTTATGGTTTGTATCCTGTTAATGCCGTGTATTAAGGCCTGTAGCGTTGGTCCTATTTTTTATTCTATGAACTTTATAGTTTTAAGCTTTATATTCAGGTCTTTGATCCATTTTGAAGTAGTTTTTGTATACAGTGTGAGGTATGGGTCCTGTTTCATTTTTTTGCAGATGGATATCCAGTTTTGCCAGTGCCATTTGTTAAAAAGACTGTCTTTTCCCCATTTGATGGACTTTGGGCCCTTGTCGAAGATCAGGTGACCATAGGTGGATGGATTTCCATCTGGGTTCTCAATTCTGTTCCACTGGTCAATGTATCTGTCGTTGTACCAGTACCAGGCTGTTTTGACTACTGTAGCTGTATAGTAGGTTCTGAAGTCAGGTAGTGTGAGTCCTCCAACTTTCTTCTTCTTCTTCAGTAGTGCTTTACTAATTTGGGGCTTCTTCCCTTTCCATATAAAGTTAATGCTTAGTTTTTCCATCTCTTTGAAGAATGTTGTTGGTATTTGGATCGGGATTGCATTGTATTTGTAAGTTGCTTTGGGTAGAATTGTCATTTTCACAATGTTGAGTCTGCCTATCCATGAGCATGGTATGTTCTTCCATTTATGAAGATCCCTTTGGATTTCATGCAGTAGTGTTTCGTAGTTTTCTTTGTATAGGTCTTTTACATCCCTGGTCAGATTTATTCCTAAGTATTTTATCTTTTTAGGGGCTATTATACATGGTATTGCTTTCCTGATTTCCTTTTCATTGTTCTCTTTGTTGGTGTATAAGAGTCCAACTGATTTTTGAATGTTTATCTTGTATCCTGCCAGTCTGCTGAATCTTTCTATTAGTTCCAGTAGTTTTCTTGCAGAGTCTTCTCGGTTTTCCATATATAGTGTCATATCATCTGCAAATAGGGACAGTTTCACTTCTTCATTACCAACTTGGATGCCCTTTATTTCCTTTTCTTGCCTTATTGCTTTAGCTAGGACTTCCAGCACAATGTTAAATAGGAGTGGTGATAAAGGACATCCTTGTCTTGTTCCTGTTCTCAAGGGGAATTTCTCAGCTTCTGTCCATTTAGAATGACGTTGGCCGTTGGTTTTGCATAGATGCCCTTTATTATGTTGAGGAATTTCCCTTCTATACCTATTTTATTGAGAGTCTTTATCAGGAATGGGTGTTGGACTTTGTCAAATGCCTTTTCTGCGTCAATTGAGATGATCATGTGATTCTTTTCTTTCCTTTTACATATGTGGTGGATTACGTTGATTGATTTTCTAATGTTGAACCATGCTTGCATACCTGGAATGAATCCTACTTGGTCGTGGTATATTATTTTTTTGATATGATGCTGAATTCTATTGGCTAGAATTTTGTTCAGAATTTTTGCATCTATATTCATGAGAGATATTGGTCTGTAATATTCTTTTCTTGTGATGTCTTTGCCTGGTTTTGGTATCAGCGTTATGCTGGCTTCATAGAATGAATTTGGAAGTGTTGCTTCCTCTTCTATGCTATGAAATAGCTTGAGTAGTACTGGTACAAGCTCTTCTGTAAATGTTTTGTAGAATTCTCCAGTGAAGCCACCTGGGCCAGGGCTTTTTTTGGTTGGGAGTTTTTTTTATTACCTTTTCAATCTCTTCTCTTGTTATGGGTCTGTTCAGATTTTCAACATCACTTGTTGTAGTTTGGGTAGGCTGTGTGTTTCTAGAAATTCATCCATTTCCTCTAGGTTTTCAAATTTGTTGGAGTAAAGTTTTTCATAATATTCTGTTATAATCCTTTTTATTTCAGCTGGGTCTGTTGTAATGTCCCCCATTTCATTTATTATTTGGGTTATTTGTGTCCTCTCCTGTTTTTCTTTTGTCAGTCTGGCCAGTGGTTTGTCGATTTTGTTGATTCTTTCAAAGAACCAACTTTTGGTATTGTTGATTCTTTCTATTGTTTTTCTGTTCTCTATTTCATTTATTTTTGCTCTGATCTTTACTATTTCCCTTCTTCTGGTGGTTGTGGGCTTTTTTTGCTGTTCTCTTTCTATTTGTTTGAGTTCTTTAGTTAATGTTTTGATTTTGTCCCTTTCTTCTTTTTTGACATGTGCATCTATTGCTATAAATTGTCCTCTGAGGACTCCCTTTGCTGTGTCCCAAAGGTTTTGGTATGATGTGTTTTCATTCTCATTGGATTCTAGGAATTTTTTGATTCCATCTCTGATTTCTTCTATTACCCACTGATGTGTAAGCAGGGTATTATTCAGTTTCCATGCAATTGATATTTTTCCTTGCTCTTTCTATTGTTAATTTCTATCTTGATGGCATTGTGGTCGGAGAAGATACTTTGAATTATCTCAACGTTTTGGATCTTGTTGAGGATTGCTCTGTGGCCTAAGACATGGTCTATTCTGGAGAGCGTTCCATGTGCATTGGAAAAGAATGTGTACTTTGCAGCAGTTGGATGGAGTGTTCTATATACGTCTATGAGGTCAAGTTGGCTGATTGTGCCCTTTAGGTCTTCTGTATCTTTGCTGAGTTTCTTCTTAGTTGTTCTGTCCTTTACTGAGAGTGCTGTGTTCAAGTCTCCTACTATTATTGTGGAACTGTCAATTTCTCTTTTCAGTGTTGTTAGAGTTTGTTTTATGTATTTTGGAGCCCTGTCACTGGGTGCGTAGATGTTTATTATGGTTATGTCTTCATGATGGATCATCCCCTTAATCATTATATAGTGTCCTTCTTTGTCTTTTATGGTAGATTTTGTTTTAAATTCTATTTTATCTGAGATTAGAATTGCCACTCCTGCTCTTTTTTGGTAGTTGTTAGCTTGATATATTGTTTTCCAACCTTTGACTTTTAATAAATTCACATCTTTGTTTCTAAGGTGTGTCTCTTGTAGACAGCATATTGATGGATCCTGTTTTCTTATCCATTCTGTCACTCTCCATCTCTTTATGGGCGCATTGAGTCCATTTACATTCAGTGTAATTATTGTAGATGTGAGTTTGTTGCTGTCATTTTGTAGTGCTTTTTTTGTGGTGCTGAAGTTTTCTTTGTTCTTCTTACTCTCTTGTGCTGAGGTACTTTTGTATGTGGATTTTTTTTTCATTTCTTTTGTTTTTGTAGGTTTTGTTTTTGCTGAGACTTCATGTTTTTCCTCTTTTTTTTTTATGAGTATGTTTGTTAACTTTCTTTGTGGTTACCATAAATTTTACCCTTATGTTTCTAAGTTTGAAGCAGTCTACCATTACTTGGTATCGCCTTGCCTTCCTCTCCATTAGAAGGTTCTATACCTATGCTGTTTATTCCCTCTTTTATTGTCTTGATGTTGTTGTCATTTATTGATTAACTGCTCTGATTCCCTGTTGTATTTCTTTTGGTTTTCTATAGTCCTTGAGAGTTCATTTCCTAGATTGGTATCTGGCTGGTACAATACTGTGTCCTATGTTCTGCCTGTGAGCTGAAGCAGTTTGTCCTCAGATCGAAGAACTCCCTTTAATAATTCTTGTAAGTTTTATTTGATTTTTACATATTCCCTTAATTTCTGTTTATCTGGAAATGACCTAATTTCACCATCAAATTTGAATGAGAGTTTTGCAGGATATATTATTCTTGGCTGGCAGTTTTTTTCTTTCAAGATTTTATATATGTCATCCCATTGCCTTCTTGCCTGCATGGTTTCTGCTGAATAATCTGAGCTTAGTCTTATTGTTTCTCCTCTGTATGTGACTTCTTGTTTTTCACGAGCTGCTCTCAGGATTCTTTGTTTGTCTTTGGTTTTGGCAAGTGTCATTATGATATGCCTTGGTGATTTTCTTTTGGGGTCTCTCTTATATGGGGTTCGTTGAGCTTCTTGGATGGCCAGCTTTTCATTTTTCATGATATTGGGAAAGTTTTCTGTCAGCAGTTCTTCAATGATCCTCTCTGTGTTTTCTGTTTTCTCCCCCTATTCTGGAACTCCAATCGCTCGAAAATTTTTACTTTGGATTGTATCCCACATAACTCTCAGGGTCTCTTCTTTTTTCTTTGTTCTTTTTTCTGAGTTTTCCTGAAACAGAGTTGTATCCAAGTGTCTGTCTTCGATTCCACTGATCCTGTCTTCCACCATTTCAAATCTGCTTCTCAGCCCTTCTATGACACCGTCCATTTCTGAAATCTTGTTGTTTATGTTTTGGATTTCTAGTTGTTATCTTTGTATAATTTATAGTTGTGAATTTATTTTGGCATTTTGTTCCTGCATTATTTTCCTGAATTCTTCCAATTTTTGTCTGTATTTTCCATGAATTTGTCTATTTTTTCCTCATGTTTGTCATCTTTTTGCCTCAGCTCTTGGAGAATTCTGAGTATTAGATATTTGATTTCCCTATCAGGTAGTTCTAGTTTATTTTCTTCCACTGGAAAGTAATGTAGTGTTTTATTTTGGACACCTACTGGAACATCCTGTCCTGTTTTTGTAAATGTTTTGATATTGTCTTCTGTCTTTGGGGCATTCAGTAGTTATTTTTCTCGTTTATTGATTGTAGATTTGTTTGTTTAGTCCCTTTAAAAAAAAAATTGACTATTTCTGAACAGGCAGACTGTGTGTTCTTTGTTATTTGCTTGTCTGTGGGCACAATACTTTTCACCTCCTTCTCCAATTGGCAGGGTCAGTCACTCAGATATGGTACGCCAGGGCAGGTCTAGCTGAAGAGGAGTTACTGGGATGGGTTGTTGGTGGCACTTACTACAACCACCAGCACGGGTTGGTAATAAGTGCAGAGTGGGTCCCAGTAGTCCATGCCTGTGCTGCTTGGTGGTGTGATGTTAAGCGCACAGTGCAGGTAGGCAGGATGTAGCCAGGAGATTGTTATGTGTGGAGCTAAGATGGATATGGGAAGGAGGAGCGAGGAACAGGAGCCAAAAACATAGAAGTAAACAAAAAAGAATGCTAGGGGATCCTGCCGTTGGAGTGGAGAGATGAGAGACTATGAAATGGAGAAAAACGGAAAGGGGAAGAGGAAGAAAAGAAAAGCAAACAATGAATAAATAAAAATTGGAAAGGTTAAAGAACCACAAAGTTTCCAGGGATCCCACCGGTGTAGCTATGAGGTCTGGGAAAATCACTGTCTGGTGTTGCAGTACAGCCTGGCTAGAAGGCGTAGAGGTATACAACGCCAGGTATTCAGGGAACAGAAAGAGAAAGAAGATATAGAGAGACGAGAAACTGAGTAATGAAGAAAGACAAAAAGGGAAAAAGAGGGAAAAGAAAACAAAACAAATTAAAAAAAAAAGAAGAAGAAAAGTCCTCAAAAAAACAGAAAAAAGAAACAAAGAAAAAAACCAATGAAAAAGGAAAATGCCCTCAGGGATCCCTCCACATGTCTGTGGAAGCCGAGAGGGTAGTCTCCTTGCCACAAAGCACTATTTGGCCAGAAAGGGCTTCCAACTCAAGAAAAGGAAAAGAAAACAAACAAACAATTCAAAACAAACAAAGTAACAAAAGCTCCGGGATCCCACCAGCACGGCAGCCCAGACTGGAAAGCAGCTCCACCCTCGAACGGAGCCCCACAGCCTCTCAGGAAGAAGCAAAGATGGCGCACGGAGCCAGGTATTTGAATAAAAGGAGGGGGAGGTGGTGAGAGGTAAGGAAGAAATCAAAAGACGCAGCAAAAAAAGCAACACCAGCAGCCAACAAATGGCACTCAGAGGGCCAGCTAGTGCCGGCTGGTGGAATCCAAGCAGTCGGTGTTTCTCGGACAAGAGACTGTGTCTGCGGGAGGCAGAGGGAGCCGAGTGTTGGTGAAGAAGGGTAGGGAGTGGGAAGCGTATATCACAAATTACCAGAGCTGTGCAGCCCCTCAGGAAGAAGCAAAGATGGCGCATGGAGCCAGGTATTTGAGTGAAAGGAGGGGGAGGTGGTGAGTGGTAAGAAAGAAATCAAAAGAAGCCAAAAAAAGCAACACCAGCAGCCAACAAACAGCACTCAGAGAGCTGGCTTGTTCAGGTGTGTGGAATCCAAGTAGCCGGTGTTTCCCAGACAAGAGATTGTGGCCGTGGGAAGCAGAGGAGGCCGAGAAGGGGTGAAGAAGGGCGGGGGTGGGAAAGCGTATATCGAAAATTACTGGTTGTTTTGTCTCCTGCTGGATGTTCCATGAAGCTGCTTTCTCGTACCCCCTGTTTGCTGGTCTCTAATAGGAGTCCAAGATGGCAGATCTGTGCTGAGTTAGCTGGTAGGGGACCTCTGCATGAATTGCTCCTCTCTCTCCTTTCTCTGTCAGTTTTCTCACTCCATTTGGTGCTTGGCTGAGCTCTTCATCTCTTCATTTGATGTTTTAGGGTGTTAGGATTGTTGTTTTCTCTGTTCGGCTTAGTTTTTCGGATCTTTGCTGTGGAGGAATGCTGTGGTGCTTCTGCCTAGAGTGTCATTTTTCCAGAAGTCCCCAAGCTCAGTTTTTTCGAGAAGCAAAAGTAAATATTCTCTGGGAGATGATATCATCCATAGACACAAAATCTTTTGACAATTTTTTATATAAAGTGTATGACCCACACTAAAAAAATAACATGAATCAAAAAGGTTAAAATTAGCCAGAAATCAAGAAAAAAAAAAAGTCAGTGGAAACAGGTCCACAAGAAATCAAGATATTGGCATTATTAGACTTTAAAATGACTTTGATTAATATGTTACAGAAATTAAATTACAAATGAAGAATTTCAGAAGAAACAGGAAATCCTATTACCCACCCTAAAGATTCAAATGGAAATTCTGAAACTGCAAATAAATATCCCAAATTAGAATATCAAAGGATTTGTTTGACTGTGGATTAGATCCAGCTGAAGAGAGAATTATTCAACTAAAATACAGCTCAGAAGAAAATATCCTGACTGAGGCACAGAGGAAAAAAAATGATAGAAAATTCAGAAAAAAAGCATAAGAGATAATATAATGCCAAGATAAAAGTCTAACATATGAGTAATTGTAGTTATAGAAGGAGAGAAGAGAAAGAAAATGGGAGAAAAGAAATATTTAAAGAAATAATGTCAAAAAAATTTCCAGACAAATGAAAGACATCAAGCAACAGGTTCAAGACATGCTAGGAACTCTAAGAAGAATAAATACTAAGAAAATCATCATAATAAAACTACTAAATATCAAAGATTAAGAAAAAAATGTTAAAGGAAGCCATAGGAAAATGTTAATGTTACTTTTGAAGGAACAACAATAAGGCTTATAGAAAACTTAGCAAAAGAAATGGTAGAAGCCAGAACACAATGGGATGTTGTTTCTAAAGTGTTGAAGATTTCAATATCCAACAAAAATAGTACTTAAAAAGAATAAAGTAGAAATTGGCTTTAGTTTCCATTCAGTAAGAAGTAACAGACCAGACATATACTCTACCTGAAAGAAATTACAGAAAAAATTAATGAAAAAAAATGTTTTCAAGAAACTGGACATTAGGCAATGAAAGACAGCAATCTCCAATAGATTGGAAACAAATGAGGTGAGTCAAAACTCAAGATTAATAAATTAAACAACCAAGTTAACCTGAACTATTGTTTGGTTTTAAGAAGACTTCAGGGGTATTTTTGGTTTAAGCTTTAAAGATTATGTCAGGGCAGTAGTTTCAGGGATTCATCCAGCCCCCTTGGCTCCAGAAAGTTCATGAGCATTATGCTCTGTACTTGTTACCTAGAGCTGCTATAACAGAAATACCAAAAGTGGATGACTTTAACAAACAGAAATTTATTCTCTCACAGTTTAGGAGGCTAGAAGACTGAATTCAGGGTGCCAGCTCCAGGGGAAGGCTTTTTTTCTCTGTCAATTTTGGGGGAAGGTCCTTGTCATTAATCTTCCCCTGGTCTAGGAGCTTCTTAGCACTAGGACCCCTGGTCCAAAGTATGTGCTCCACTCCTTGTTCTTCTTCCTTTGTGGTAATAAGATCCCTCTCATCTCTGCTCAATTCTCTCTTTTATATCTCAAAAGAGATTGACTCAAGATACAACCTAATCCTGTAGATTGAGTCCTGCCTCATTAACATAACTGCCTCTAATCCTGCCTCTTTAGTATCATAGACGTAGGATTTACAACACATAGGATAATTACATCAGATCACAGAATGGTGGACAACCACACAGTACTGGGAATCATGGCCTAGCTAAGTTTCCACAAATTTTTGAGTGACAGAATTCAATCTATGACATGCTCTTTTAAAAATTATCTATATGGAATCAAAGTGACAATAGCAACTTGAAAGATTAGATAAGAACCATAGGGGCAGCAAGTTTATGTTAATGTGGGAGGAACAACTCAGGAAAGGGGTGTGAGAATGGTTACACAGTTCAAAGAATGGAATTAGTGTCACTTAATTGTACATGTAGAAATGGTTGAATTGGTGTATGTTTTCCTGTGTATATTCTCATATTCTCAACAACAGCAACAATTAAATTTAAAAAAAGAAAAAACAGCCCAATAAAGAAGTGAAAAATATTTGAAGAGACTCTTCACTAAAGAAAATGTGTGAACTGTAAATAAGCATGTAAAAAGATGCTCAACATCATCAATCGTTAAAGGAGCAACAATTAAAACCATAATTAGATATCACTACAAGAGGAAAACCATCAGTGAGATGGATTGACACAATAGCTACAACAATGGACTCAAATATACCAACAATCAGGAAGATGGCATAGGAATGGATAACATTTCATTCTGTTATATGTGGGGATATGTGCCATTTAAACATGGCTGCACTATGGCTAACTTCAGCCTCTCAAACGCCCATGCGCGGAACACGGTGAAATGTGTCAGCAATGACGACTTGTTTTTCCAAAACCCACTGTTCCTTTACTAATTGACTTGTTTGCTTGAAACCCATTCTTTCTTGCCCGAAACTTCTTATTATTCACCTAAAGCCCATTGTTCTGTGATTTGCTTCACTGCTTGCTGTATTGACTATAAATAAACTCCTGGGCCTGAAGTGGGGGTCGACTCCTCAGAGTGACCCTCCTTGGCCCCACTTCTCTGTAAGAGTTGTGGCATTGGTTACTGTCTTCGCCGCTCCGACAATCGTCGCCACGCCAACAGTTATACATGGGGTTGCCATGAATTGGAACTGACTTCATGGCAACTAACAACAATAACAGTGACAAACCTATTAGAATAGCTAAAATAAAAAAGACTGACCATACTAAGTGTTGGTTTAAGGATATGGAGGGATTGGAACTCTCATACACTACTGGTGGGAATATAAAATGGCTCAACCACTTTGGAAAATAGTTTGGGAGTTTCTTAAAAAGTTAATCAATTGTAACAAATGTGCTACATTAATGCAAGATGTTAATAATAGAAAAAAACTGTATGTTTTCTATTAGGGACATAAATGGGAACTATGCACTTTCTGCGCAATTTTTCTGTATGCCTAAAACTGCTCTAAAATACAACATGTATTTAAAAAAAGAGGTAACATACACCTACTATATGAATCAACCATTCCATTCGCAGTTATTTAGCTAAGAGAAGTGAAAGCATAAGTCCATATAAAGATGTGTATAGAAATGTTCCTTGGTGGTGCAACGGTTAAGTGCTCGGTTACTAACCGAAAGGTTTGTTGGTTTGAGCCTACCCAGCAGCTCCACAGGAGAAAGACCAGATGATCTGCTTCCATAAAGATAACAGTCAAGAAAACCCTATGGGGCAATTTTATTCTGTCACATGGGGTCGCTATGAGTCAAAACTGACTCGATGGCGCCTAACAGCAACGAAAACACCACACTTACTCAGAGTAATCTTATTTCGAATGTCCATTAGCAGGTAAATGGATAAACGTGGTATATTCATACAACAGAATACTACTCAACAA
Source organism: Dugong dugon (assembly GCA_030035585.1). Lineage (NCBI taxonomy): Eukaryota > Metazoa > Chordata > Mammalia > Sirenia > Dugongidae > Dugong > Dugong dugon. The sequence goes on from CM057465.1 coordinate 158,124,417, forward strand.
TTAAAATAAATGATCTATTATTACACAGAACAAAATGATGAATCTTAAAATAATTATGCTGAGTGAAAGAGGGCAGCCAAAAAGAGTACGTACTGTATGATTCCATCTATATAAAATTGTAGAAAATGAAAACTAATATGACAGAACACATCAGTGGTTGCTTGGGGGTGGGGGTGGAAGTTAGGGAGAGATTACAATGGCGCATGAGGTAATTTTTTAGAGTGATGGATATGTTTACTGTTGACTAGAGATGCTTGTTCTCAAAAGTCCTTCAGCTGCTCTGTCACTAAGAAATTTCTCACCGGCCACCTCTTGCCAGAAGTTCCCACTTCCTACCATGTGGCTCTTACCATTCTCTCCCTTGCTCCTTTTCAGAGCCTCTGTCCCTCCAATTCATATTTTCTGCTCTTATCCTATGGAGATTGGTTTAGTTATAACTTGTCTCTTTCCATCTATGGCTAGGACCTCATCTTCTACTCTCAAAGGACTTACTGAGCTACTGTTCTAAACCAGTTTCTTCTGTAAGAAGAACTTTGGCATCAGCTATTGAAACATAGTTTTCAGTCTGCTATGTATAGCCTATTATCTAACTTGTCTTTAATACTTACTAGGCCCCAGACATTGTGCTAAGTGACCTACGTATATGCATTATCTCATTGAATAGTCTCAGTAACTGTATTAGGCAAATAAGGCTAAAACTTCTATATTACAAACGAGAAAATTGAAGTTTACAGCTCTTATATAAATTGTACACAACTGCAAAGACACGTGAGATTTTCTCCCTTCAATAAACTTTGCCAAACATTGGTTGCCTTTTCTTCCCCCTCCCTCCCTTCCTAATTTTCTGTCTTTAGTTTTTTCTTCTCATAAGTCAACAAGTATCTATATGTGCCAGGCATATGGGTATCTATTTGACTGTTTATTTGGGTCATGGCTAGTGGTGTTGCAGCCTTCTGTAATCTCTGTTTCCTGCCTCTATAGAGCATGTTTTACATGCTTATGCAAAAGTGGGCTTTAAAAAAATCTTTTTCATGAGATATGTCAATTTCTCTTGGGATACAACCTACTGCAAATGTATTGCAAACTGGGCAGAAATAGGCAGTCATGACATTTCCTGTGTACAATATTAAATCTTTCTTTAAGATGCAACAGCTCAAGTGTGTTTCAATTAACCATTTTATATCTGCTATGTATTAATTTTTTTGACCATCAAAAAAGAAAAAGTCACATCTGTTACCGTAGAGTCCATTCCAACTCATAGCGACCCTATAGGACAGAGTAGAACTGGCCCGTAGGGTTTCCAAGGAGCGGCTGGTGGATTCAAACTGCTGACTTTTTGGCTAACAGATGAATGCTTAACCACTGCACCGCCAGGGCTCCCTTTTTGACCATAAGACTGATAAAAATATTTCATATTTGTTACTTTATTCAGTCTTCACTACCAGGTGCTCACGTAGGAAGAGAGGACAAATCATTTATTTTGGGCTCTTGTCTTTCTCACCTCTAGAATATGTTTTAAAATCAACGATCACAAAGTGCTATTCTTGCTCAAAAATCCTATGACTGGTTTCATTTTTATGAATAAAAATTGTATTCTTGAGAATGTGTGTGACATTAATTCACTGATTCATTCAATCACTCTTTAACTCACCAGACATATACCACTAGTAAGTACCAGTGACTATGCTAGCTAATAAACCATAAAATTAGTTAGTGTCAGTTAGAATTTGAGCCTGGAGTTTGTGGCTTCTCTGCTTTAATGACAGTGTCTTCATTGTTTTTCTTGTCATTTTTGTCTGAAACAAAAGACAAAGCCCAAATCTAACAGTGTATTTGGAAATCTGATTGATAACAATTTTAATTATGAGAGCATTTTTGTTTAGGATGTGGATGCCTCTATAACTAGAATATTCCTGTCCATATGGCTGTCATTTTCTGTTTATTTTGAAATTCCCTGAAAGATATAACAGGTAAAGACCATTGTGTTAGGTATGATATGCTTTACTTCATGGGAAAGTAGCATCTATGAGTTGAATTCTCTTGCAGGATAATGAAATTTCATGTGAGGCATTTGGTGGTGTGGGATTCAAAAAGGTTATCAGCCAAGCATTTATAATAAAAATCCCCCTCCTTTTTCCTAGCATGCACTGGGAAAATGGGAGTGCTATCAGTTTGACATTTTGTCAGAACTGGTATTTGAACCACCGGATGATTCTGACAAATGCCACTGCTGTCATTGGTTCAGTTTTAATTATACCTGACGGAAGCTTTCAATGGCGGCAAGCAGAAAACTTAATTAATCGGAGTAGGAGCATGAGCTGGCTGGAGGATTCCCAAACAGTGTTTGGGCTTTCAGTGGGGACATAACCAGGTTTGAATCCATCAGCCTTGGTAGGGAGCCTGGCTGGATAACTTTAAAAGCCTCCAAGGTTTATTGGTCAATTAGAATGGCTCTTGAGAGGTATCATTTATATATTCAATTCTCAAGTAATTCAGTGGATGACATGAAATCGATGGTGAAATAAACAGATACAAAGGGGGGAAAATGTTCAGAAATTATACACATATACATATATATATAGACAGAGAGACTTAAACATCCCAGCAATCACGAAGATGGTGCATGAGTGGGCAGCGTTTCATTCTGTTATATGTAAGGTCACCGTGATTCAGAGCTGACTCAACAGTGATTAACAAGTATTTGTTTTTATATTTTATATATAAATATGTTTCATCCATATTGGCTTAATATATTTATACAGAGAGATATTTTATATGTATCTGCTTAATGTGGATGCTCTGTTAAAGAACAGCAAAGCAGAATGGTATTAATGTCTAAATCACACTTTTATATACATCTTATATGCTTAGTGTTTACTTTCAAGGTGCAAATGTGATTACACTTGTACTTTACATTTCTATAGAAATATGTATTAGCAGACTTTGATGTCAAGCTGTTAACATGCTGCTATTAAAAATTAACATAACTCTTGCCTCCTGGCTGGAGAAAGTTTCCCTTGCCTTTAAAGAGGTAATCTCTCAGAGTCACTGCTCTTTGGTACATATTGCTGAGATCCCCCTTGAGGCTGCTGCAACTCACAATATAACTCAGACCCAGCTTACTCTACTTTGCAAATTACCTATAGGTTTGCGCCTCATCATTTGTCTTCACTCATACCGGCTAAGCAGTGCAGAAAGGGCTGTGCTGAATATTGAGTTTTGCCAAACATAAAGGATGATATTCTGTTTCATTTTATGAATAAAATATGACAGTGCTTGACAAGTCTGACTGAACTTTTGTCTTGATGACTCAGCCAAGACTCAGGACCTTCCTCTCTTGTCAGCTGTCTAGTTTGATTCCGCTGCCACTGTCATTGCTGACTGTAAATCCAGTGATGCCTCTGGAACAGAACCTGATTGGCTACTGATTGACTACTTGGATAAAATACCAGCCCCAGGGGAATTCTACTTCTGAAGGAACGCATGGCAGTGTCGTGCTTTGAAATTTTTTCAAGGTAGTCTCTATGAGAATAGCTGTAAATCTGTTACTTTCAGGAATCTAAAATGCCTAAACTTAGCCTAAGATGGCCTTACTGTACCCTGGAGTTATTGGCCGTAGGAGAATATCTAGTTGCAGACTTGCCTCAACGTTCTTAGTAACTATGAAGAAGAACAAATCTTAGGTTCAGTTGTAAGGTCAAGAAATATTAATTTACAGGGGGAAAATTGCTGCCAAGTTGTGTATCTTAATATTTAGCGATATTGGAACTGATTTTAGGCAGCATATTTTTTTTCATGGACACATTGTGTTGGAAAGCAGCAGAATTTTTGAAGTCTGGAATGTGATTAAGAAGTACTTAACCTTGATCATTTTATGAAAGTTTCCAAGCAACATATACTGGCACAGCGGTTAAAGTGATCAACTGCTAACTGAAAGGTCAGCAGTTCGAAACCACTAGCAGCTCCGAAGGAGAAAGATTTGGCAGTCTGCTTCTGCAGAGATTTACAACTTTGGAAACCCTATGGGGTCACTATGGCTCAGAATCGACTCAACAGCAGTGGTGGGTTATACTCCACGTTGAGGACTCTGATGAACTGAAGAGCAGAATAAAGTTGATGGCGTCCTGTTTCCATCCCTCTGAAAATGGAATGGAATTAAAATTGGTACTTAAAATTAAATGAGGTGAGATTCCATGTATCGAGTAAATATAAAGTATTCAAAAGAAAACGTTACAGATGACAGAAAAGTACAAAAATTTTTCCTGACATGAATAATTCACCAACTCTCGGATGGTATAAGTCACCTACTAATGTGCATTACTTGCCAGTTAATAGTGGCTGTATCTGAAGAAATATGGAAATTAGAATATTTTAATAACTTCCTATATGAAAAATGATGAGACTGCCTAAATGATTAAGAGGAAGATACGTTGTAATGAACGAAAGCCACTCGAGTGTCAGGTAATTTTAATTCAAATCTCCATCTGCTTATGTATAATTAAGACTCATTTAACAAGTTAATGCCTAAAAGAGAGAACTGATAAGTTCAGTATTAAAGATCTTATGAGAAGTAAATTAAACTGTTGGGGTTGAACTGGTCTTTAGTTTTAATTTCTCACACCTGAACCTTGAGATGAATTTCAGGGTCCACTTCTTTATCCTCACCGTTCATTAGAGTATGAAACCAAAGACAAAAGGGGAGGGAGATGGAAGATCCTTTTTATATTTTAATTTTGGAGGTCCTGTACTAAGGTGTGACAGCATCTTGACTGATATGAATATTTATACACTTCATATTGATCACTGTATAATATCTATATGCCATTAAGAGGGTGATTTCAAAGCTTCAAAAATATATGCACAGTTAAGATTGGCAGCAGGGTTAAATAACCTGCGAAAATAAGACGAAGGCCTTTAAAGTGCCAAGAGGGACTGTTTTGATCTCTTGTGAATTTCAGGAGATTGTTGACTGCTCAATTTCCCACTTCTTTTTTTCCCGTAGTTACTGCCAAGGAAGGTCCACCCATCAACAATATGATGTCACCTTTTTTTGTCTTCTAGCATAAAAATTTAATTCCCAGGGTATGACTCCTCATTTAGGAAAAAAGATAAACAGGTCTTCTATTTACATGCTTCTTAACATTTTCAAGACTAAAATCAAACAGGAGATTGGAGGATTCAGGCAGCGCTTCCTGGCAGGAATCTCACTGAGAAGTCAAGAGTTTTCAGCCATGCCTTGGTAAAGGCAGCACTGTGGCACCACAGAGCTGAACTTCAGTGTTCTTGCTCATTGTCACCCACTACATCTGGCATGTGTCAGGTCACCTAGAAATTACAACTGCTTAAGACATACCTTTCACAGATCACAAATTAAATACTGTAGTTGAAACTTTCTGAGTCCTCTTAAGAATTCTTAGCTTGAATTGCCTTCTAATAATCATTGCCTGATTCATTTCTTATAACTAAAAATTAGAAAATATCCTATTGCTTGGTTCCTTTATTTTACTGACTCTTAAAGGTGAAGTAATTTGCTCAAGGTCACAAAATTAGTAGAGAGCTGGGTCTAGTATTTTGATTATGAGTTCAGCATTCTTTCCACCGTTCTTAGATCTACCAAATACACACACACACACACAACACACACACACACACACACACACACACACACACTCTCTCGCCCTCTCTCTCTCAGACTGACACACAGATATACTATCAAATATTTATACAAATATTTTTATGTATATATGTCCACACATACACAATTGAAATATCCTTATAATAATACTGTTGTCTTCCACTGCTTAGAAATATATCCATCAACAAGGTAGCAATTTTGGAAGGAAAGTAAACATTTGCTAGAACTTTCAAGCTATGTGGAAAGCAATTCTGGTTACTCCTCCAGAAAATTTGTACTATTTTTCCTAGAAAGTATATAGAAAATAGTGTTTTCAGCAAGTTTTCATCCATCAAATTATTTAAAATTTGGTCAGCTAGTTAGTATGATGTCCAATAGACCAATTTATCTGCAAATTGCATCCTCAGTAACAGGCCTCCCCGGTGTATATAGTTACTGCAACTGGAGGCTCTCATCAGAAATAATGAGATCTTGAACTTTGAATAAGCAAAAGTCTATTTTTTTCATACAAATGAATATTCTCATGCACTTCTATGAGAATGCAATTGTTAATAAGTTTCCGAAGCACATTTTAATAATATGATTCAAAAGTATTATAAATAATCATATTCTTTGACCCAGCAAACTTGTTGCTGTTGTTGTTAGGTGCCATTGAGTTGGTTCCAACTCATAGCGATCCTGTGTACAACTGAGTGAAACACCACCTGGTCTTGCACCGTCCTTACAATCATTGTTATGCTTTAGCCCATTGTTGCAGCCACTGTGTCAATCCATCTTATAGACGGTCTTTCTCTTTCTTGCTGACCCTCTACTGTACCAAGCATGATGTCCTTCTCCAGGGACTGGTCCCTCTTGATAACATATCCAAATCATGTGAACGAAGTCTTGCCATCCTTGCTTCTGAGGAGCATTCTGGCTGTACTTCTTTCAAGGCAGATTTGTTTGTTCTTCTGGCAGTCTATGGTATATTCAGTATTCTTCCCCAGCACCATAATTCAAATGTATCAGTTCTTCTTCTGTCTTCCTTATTCATTGTCCAGCTTCCACATGCATATGAGGCGATTGAAAATACCATGGTTTGTCAGGCACACCTTAGTCCTCAAAGTGACACCTTTGCTTTTTAACACTTTATTGAAGTCTTTCACAGCATATTTGCCCAATGCATCATTTGATTTCTTGACTGATGCTTCCATGTGTGTTGGTAGTGGACCCACGTACAATCAAATCCTTGACAACTTCAATCTTTTCTCCGTTTGTCATGATGTTGCTACTTGGTCCAGTTGTGAGGATTTTTGTTTTCTTTATGTTAAGGTGTAATCCATAATGAAGGCTGTAGTCTTTGATCTTCGTCAGTAAGTGCTTCAAGTCCTCTTCACTTTCAGCCAGCTAGGTTGAGTCATCTGCATAACATGGGTTGTTAATGAGTCTTCCTCCAATCCTGATGTCACGTTCTTCTTCATATAGGCCAGCTTCTCAGATTATTTGCTCAGCATACAGATTGAATAAGTACAGCAAAAATACAACCTTGACGCACACTTTTTTTGACTTTAACTCACGCAGTATCCCCGTGTTCTGTTCCAACAACTGCCTCTTGGTCTAAGAACAGGATCCTTACGAGCACAATTAAGTGTCCTGGAATTACCATTCTTCACAATGTTATCCATAATACGTTATGATCCACACAGTACAATGCCTTCGCATAGTCAGTAAAACAGAGGTAAACATCTTTCTGGTATTCTCTGCTTTCAGCCAGGATCCATCTGACATCAGCAATGATATCCCTTGTTCCACGTCTTCTCCTCAATCTGGCTTGAATTTCTGACAGTTCTCTGTCGATGAGCTGCTATGACCTCTTTGAATGATCTTCAGCCAAATTTTACTTGTGTATGATATTAATGACATTGTTCAATAATTTCCAAATTCTGTTGGATCACTATTCTTTGGAATGGCCACAAACACGGATCTCTTCCAGTCTGTTGGCCAGGTAGCTGTCTTCCAAATTTCTTGGCACAGATGAGTGAGCACTTTCAGCACTGCATCTGTTTGTTGCAACATCTCAGTAGGTATTCTGTCAATTCCTGGAGCCTTGGTTTTCAACAATGCCTTCAGTGCAGCTTGGACTTCTTCCTTCAATACCATCAGTTGTGGATCATATGCTACCTCTGGAAATGGTTGAATGTCAACCAATTATTTTTGATACAGTGACTCTGTGTATTCCTTCCATCTTCTTTTGTTGCTTCCTGCATCGTTTAATATTTTCCCCTTAGAATCCTTCAATATTGCAACTTGAGGCTTGAATTTTCTCTTCAGTTCTTTCAGCTTGAGAAATGCTGAGTATGCTCTTTCCCTTTTGGTTTTCTATCTCCAGGTCTTTGCACATTTCATTGTAATACTTTACTTTGTCTTCTTGAGCAGCTCTTTGCAATTTTCTGTTCAGCTCTTTTACTTCATCATTTCTTCCTTTTGCTTTAGCTACTCCACGTTCAAGAGCAAGTTTCAGAGTCTCTTCTGACATCCATTTTGGTCTTTTCTTTCTTTCCTGTCTTTTTGATGGCCCTTTGCTTTCTTCATATATGTTGTCTTTGATGTCATCCCACAACTCATCTGGTCTTTGGTCATTAGTGTTCAATGAGTCAAATATATTTTTGAGATGCTCTCTAAAGTCTGGTGGAATATACTTAAGGTTATACTTTGGCTCTCGTGGGCTTGTTCTAATTTTCTTCTACTTCGGCTTGAACTTGCATAGGAGGAATTGATGGTCTGTTCCACAGTTGCCCCCTGGCCTTGTTCTTTCTGATGATATTTAAGTTTTCCATAGTCTCTTTGCACAGATGTAGTTGATTTGATTCCTGTGTATTCCATCTAGTGAGGTCCACGTGTATAGTCACCATTTATGTTGCTGAAAGAAGGTTTGCAATGAAGAAGCCATTGGTCTTGAAAAATTCTATCATGTGGTCTCCGGCGTCATTTCTACCACTGTCATGGATTGAATTATGTCCCCCAAAAAATGTGTGTATCAATTTGGCTGGGCCATGATTCATAGTATTGTGTGGTTATCCTCTATTTTGTGATTGTGATATTATTTTAAGGCGGTTTAGGGTGGGATTGTAACACCACCCTCACCCAGGTCACATCCCTGATCCAATGTAAAGGGAGTTTCCCTGGCGTGTGGCCTGCACCACCTTTTGTCTTATAAAACATAAAAGAAAAGGGAAGCAAGCAGAGAGGGGGAAACTCATACCACCAAGAAAGCAGTGCAGGGACCAGAGTGCATCCTTTGGACCTGAGGTTCCTGTGTGGAGAAGCTCCTAGTCCAGGGGAAGATTGACAAGAACCTTCCTCCAGAGCTGACAGAGAAAGCCTTCCCCTGGAGCTGACGCCCTGAATTTGGGCTTGTAGCCTACTAGACTGTGAGAGAATAAATTTCTCTTTGTTAAAGCTGTCCACTTGTGGTATTTCTGTTATAGCGGCAGTAGATGACTAAAACAGAATTTGGCACCTAGAGTGGGGTGCTGCTCTAACAGATACCTAAATTGTGGAAACAGTTTTGAAACTGTGAATGGATAGAGTGGCAGTGGCAGAGGACCAGCAGTAGCAGAGAACCAGCAGCAGCAGAACCAGGAGACCAGTGCAAGATGGTACTGGAGATGACCCACGGAGCAAGACAGCTGAGTTCCTGTGTTCAGGAGGCTTCCTGGCAGAGTGCGGTGCCTCCGGGCACTTACCGGTAGAGCTACAGAGCTTTGGAACATTTGCCCCAGCAGGGCAGATGCAGGCATGAGGCCCGAGGGACGAGAGGCCACAGGAAGCAGAAGCTGAAGAGACAAAGAATACAAGAAGCTGCCTCAGTCTCAAAAGGTGTGGCCGTGACCTCAGGGATTTCAAAGGGTGGAGCCATGGCCCCTGGTGTTTCTAAGGGTGGAGTTGCCACTCAGATGGACTAGAAGAATTGTGCACCTAAAGCCAAGGGAGCAGAGTTGTTGTCCCAGCAGGCCTGCAAGGGGGAGCTGAAGCCCAGGGCCGAGGGACTTCAGCTCAGAATCTGGAGTGTGGCCAATACCTAGGGTCTGGAGGGCAGGGCCATTGTGTAAATTGTCTCAGAGAACAGAGGTTTATTTTCAAAGCCTTGTGGGCTAATGTAATATGTTCTGCTGACTTGCTTGGTGCCTGTTATGCCTTCTTTTCCTCCAGTTTCTCCCATTTGTAATGGAAATGTCTAGCTTGTGCCTGTTCTGCCATTGTACCTTTGGAAGCCAGAGAACTTGTATTCTAGATTTAACAGATGTAGAGGAATTTTTGAATTTTGGACTTGGAGTTAAGACTTTTGCTATGATATGATGGGATGCATGTTTTGCATGTTGCAAGAATGTGGTTTGGGGGGGGCTGAAGGGTGGAATGTCATGTAATATTTCTGTTATAGCAGCACTAGATGACTAACATAATCACCAAGACCATATTTTCCAACTACCAATCCTTCTTTGTTTCCAAGTTTTGCATTCCAATTGCCAGTAGTTATCAATGCATCTTGATTGCATGGTTGATCACTTTCAGGCTACAGAAGTTGGTAAAAATCTTCAGTTTTCTCAAATTTGCCAGTAGTGGTTGGTGAGTGAATTTGAATAATTGTTGTATTAACTGGTCTTCCTTATAGGTGTATGAACATTATCCTATCACTGACAGTGTTGTAGTTCAGAGTAGATCTTTGAATGTTCTTTTTGATGATGAATGCAACACCATTCCTCTAATTTGTCATTCCCAGTATAGTACTCTATGATTGTCTGATTCAAATGGCCAATACAAGTCCATTTCAGCTCAAAAATGCCTATGAAATCAATGTTCATGCATTCCATTTCTTTTCTGATGACTTCCAATTTTCTTAGATTTATACTCTGTACAGTCCAAGTTCGTATTATTAATGGATGTTTTCAGCTGTTTCTTCTCATTTTGAATCATGACACATCAGCATATGAAGGTCCTGAAAGCTCGACTCCAACCACATCATTACGGTCGACTGTACTCTGAGGAGTCAGTTCTTCCCCAGTCGTCTTTTGAGTGCCTTCCAACCAGAGGGGCTCATCTTCTGGCACTATCAGACAACATTCTGCTGCTATTCATAAAGTTTTCAGTGACTAATTTTTTCCAAAGTAGACCGCCAGGTCCTTCCTTCTAGTCTGTCTTAGACTGGAAGCTCAGCTGAAACCTGTCCACCTTGGGTGATCCTGCTGGTATTTGAAATACCAGTGGCATAGCTTCCAACATCACAACAACATGCAAGCCACCACAGTATGACAAACTGATGGACATTACAGGTGATATCAGGTAAATTTTTAGAACTGTTATCAGTTTGGGGAAATCCTCTTTCAAGTTTCTTCCTTTTATGAGTTGCAAAACTTTGAAAAATTTGCCCTAGATTAGCTTCTAACTCATCTTGTTTCTCTTCCACTATTTAAATATGATAAAGGAGAAAGAGCCCTGGTTGCACAGTGGTTAAGCGCTCGACTGCTAACCAAAAGGTTGGCAGTTTGAAATCACCAGCCGCTCCACGGGAGAAAGATGGGCAGTCTGCTTCAGTAAAGATTTACCACCTTGGAAACACTCTGGGGAAGTTCCACTCTGTCCTGTAGGGTCACTATGAGTCAGAATAGACTAGACGGTAATAGTTTTTGATTTATAATAAAGGAAAGATTGAATTATCTTTCTATTCTTTCTATATAAATCACAAAATAATTGTCACTTACAGTGGCAATCAAAGAGTAGGCAGCCAAAACACAGGAGGAATAGATATTAATAGTGCATGTTTGCAAATAATTAAGAAAAATAATATTTTAAAATTTTTGTAATGTGATATTTGTAAGCTTTCAAAATTTTGTAATTGTATTCCTTCTTCCCATTCTAACTAAATTCTCACTTTTGTGCCTAATTTTGAAATCATAGATTTTAAATCCATTTTTTAAAGTTAGAGCCCCCCAGATGTTTAAACTACATGCCCTACAAAACCTGGATACTCTCCTGGGAGCAATAACTACTGGCGAATTTACAGTACCTCCATACTGGACAAGCTAAGCTTCAGAATGCCTGAGGTACTCATATTTCTTTCAAGGAGTTCTTTTTCATAGGTCATCTGTTGGTACCATGAAATCCCACATCCTCAAACATAGCTGATTGGACCAGAGAGTGCCATGTCACTCAAGTTTATGTAAACCCGAGGCTAGTTATCTGCTTAAGAAGTGGCCTGAAATACATCCATTATCCATTATGGAGACTCTTTCTGTTTCTCCCTGGATGTCTTTTGGCTTAAGCATCAGCTAATAGCTAACTGATGATCCCCCGAAAGATCCATTTCAAATTCCTGCAAATTTTATTGATGCAGTTGATCATTATCCTTATCCTTCATTCTCCTGTCATTGCCTTCCACTGACTGAGTCCAGTTGGGAGCTTCCCAAGATGCTGCTTGGAATGTTTCTAAAGTCCATTCTCTAGACCTGAAGCCAGCTCCAGAGGAGCTTGAAGGACAAGGGAAGGGGATGCTCTTGCCTTCCACTCTTAACTAGGCAGAGACGTGGAATTTGCAACCCAGTTTCCCCATATAAGCAGGACAGGGCTGAAAAGGAAGAAGGGCAATGGAAATTTGAGGGTCTGCTCTTTGGTTTCCCTCACTTCCTCGACACTCAGCAGGTTCCTGGTCACTGCTCCTCTCCTGATGGTCAGGCCTTTGTGACCGGGGGAGCCTAACTGAAAGAGAGAAAGCCAGTGGATATTACTATTAATGCTCCCTTTCCTACATGTATTCCTCTAGTCCCTGACCCCTACACTGAGCTACATATCCATATTTTCAATTACTCATTAGATGTCTCTATCTGGATTGTCCTATTGGCACCTCAGAATCAATATGCTGAAGGCAGAATTGTACACCTTTTCTTCCAGAACAGTTCTGTGGTTAAGTCTGTTTTGCTGAGTGATACCATCATGTACACAGTTCTCCAACCAGAAACTTGGATAGCATCCTCAACTTCTTCCTCCCTCTGCTTATCTCCTATTCTGCATCCACCCTGTCCCCACGATCTGATTATCCATCTCCCAAATAGGGTTGCCAGATAAAATACAAGATGCCTAATTAAATCCTAATTTAAGATAAATAATGAATAATTTTTAATATAAGCGTGTCCCCAATATGTACTTATATTAAAAAAAAAATCTCTGTTTACTTGAAATTAAAATTTAACTGGGTGTCCTGTATTTTTATTTGCTAAATCTGGGAAACCTCCTCCATAATATATGGCAAATCTGCTCTTGTCTCTACCTCATCAGCCTGTTGTTCAGGTCTTTTTCGCTTCTGGATCACTGAAACAACCTCCTAACTGGTTGTCCTCCTTCCAAATGTTTTCCTACCCAATCCATAATCTGAATTGCTGGTATAGTGATCTTTCTAAAACCCAAACTTGATCACTTTCACGCCCCACCCAGTCCGTTTCCTTTAGGATAAAATACGCTTTCCATCCACCTATGAATGCCTCTAGCAACTTATATTCAAATGATACTTTATGTGGAGAAACAAACCAATGTGTCTGCTGGTTGACCGTAGAGGTTGTCCCTCAAGGAGCCCAGCAACAGCGTTCTCATGTTATCGAGGCGGTTTTAACCTCCATTATCGCTGTTTGCCAAATGAGTTGGATGATTCTTTCCTCTTCTCACATTCTCTGCAAATATCCAGTGTCAGGAGATCTTGTTCTCTCTTCTAGAACACAACTCTCTGATGTTCTGAGAGTGTAGAATGCACGTACAGTCTTTCAGAGGGTGGTGGTGGTTGTCATTAGGTGCCTGAGTCGATTTTCAACTCCTAGCAACCCCATGCGACAGAGTAGAACTGCCCCATAGGGTTTCCTAGGCTGTAATCTTTACCATCATGAAAGATGGCTTCTAGAAAGAAAGTATGTGATGTGGCCACTGGTGAGTGATAGAAGGAGGGGTAGGTATTATTTTATTTTTTTAATTTTAATTTTTTTATTGTACTTTAGATGAAGGTTTACAGAACAAATAGCTTCTCATTAAGCAGTCAGTACACATATTGTTTTATGACATTGGTTAAGAACCCCACACTCTCCCTTCTCAACCTTGAGGACTCTTTTTTTGGTGAAAATATACATACCCAAAGTTACACCATTACGAAAGTTTCTACATGTACAATTCAGTGACATTGATTACATTCTTCCAGCTGTGCTGCTATTCTCACTATCCTTTTCCAAATTATTCCATCACCGTTATCTTCAACTCACTCTCCCCTAGGCTTCCCATCAAACCTTTTGAGTTGCTGTTGTCAATTTGATCTCACATAGATAATTCTTTTTTTTTTTTTTTAACCTTAGATGAAGGTTTGCAGAACAAATAGTTTCTCATTAAAGAGTTAGTACACATATTGCCCTATGACAATGGCCAACAACCCCATGACATATCAACACTGTTGCTTCTCAACCTTGGGTTCCCTATCAGCAGCTTTCCTGTCCCCTCCTGCCTTCTAGTACTTGTCCCTGGACTGCTGTGCCTCATTAGTCCTGTTTTGTTTTATGAGGCTGTCCAATCCCCGGGTGAACAGTGAACTTCAGGTGGGATTTCATCACTGAGCTAAAAGGGTGTCCGGAAGCCACACTCTCAGGGTTTCTCCAGTCTGTCAGGCCAGTAAATCTGGTCTTTTTTTTGGTGAGTTAGAATTCTGTTCTACATCCTTTTCTAGCTCTGTCCAGGACCCTCTATTGTGACCCCCGTCAAAGCAGTCAGTGGTGGTAGCTGGGCACCATCTAGCTGTACTGGACTCAGTCTGGTGGAGACCATGGTAGTTGTGGTCCATCAGTCCTTTGGACTAATCTTTCCCTTGTGTCTTGTTTTATTCATTTCTTCTTTGCTCCTGAAGGGGTGGGACCAGTGGAGTATCTTAAATGGCTACTCACAGGCTTTTAATACCCCAGATGCTACTCACCAAGGTAGAATGTAGAACACTGTTTTTATGAACTGTGTTATGCCAGTTGAGCTAGATGTTCCCCAAGACCATGGTCCCCACAGCCCTCTGCCCAGCAATTCAGTCCCTTAGGGAGTTTGGAAGTGTCTATGCAGCTTCCATGACCTTTCCTTGTACAAGTTGTGCTGGCTTCCCCAGTATTGTGTACTGTCTTACCCTTCACCAGTTACCACTGATCTTTTTAGTTCCCCCCATCCCTCCCATCCTTCATAACCAACAAAGATTCTTTCTTTTTGTGTGTAAACTTTTACATGAGTTATACGGTAGAGGTCTCATACAATATTTGTCCTTTTGTGATTGACTTATTTCACTCAGCATAATGTCCTCCAGTTTCATCCATGTTTTGAGATGCTTCACAGATTCATCATTGTTCTTTATCTTTGTATAATACTCCATTGTGTGTATGTACCATAGTTTGTTTATCCATTCATCTGTTGATGGGCATCTAGGTTGTTTCCATCTCTTTGCTATTGTGAACAGTGCTTCAATGAATACGGGTGTGCATGTGTCTATTATTTTCATGGCTCTTATTTCGCTGGGATATGTTCCTAGGAGTGGGATTGCATTTTGTAGTGCTTTTTTTTTTGTGGTGCTGACGTTTGTAGTGCTTTTTTTGGTGGTACTGACGTTTCCTTTGTTCCTCTTACTCTCCTGTGCTGAGTTCCTTTTGTTTATGGATTTTTTTTTCATTTCTTTTGTATTTGTAGATTTTGTTTTTACCGAGACTTTGTGTTTTTCTTCTTTATTTTGATGAGTAGGTTTGTTAACTTTCTTTGTAGTTACCTTGAAATTTACCCTTATCTTCCTAGATTTGTACGAGTCTACGATTACTTGGTATCGCTTGACTTCCTCTCCATTAGAAGGTTCTATACTTACACCATTTATTCCCTCTTTTATTGTTCTGATGCTGTTGTCATTTACAGATTAACTTCTCTGGTTTCCTTTTGTAATTCTTTTGGTTTTGCACAGTCTTTAAGAGTCATTTCCTAAGTTGGTATCTACCTAGTACAATCCTGTGTCCTATATTCAGCCTGTGGTCTGATATTGTTCGTTCTCAGATCGAAGGGCTTCCTTTAATAAGTCTTGTTAGTTTGGTTTGGTTTTTACATAGTGCCTTAATTTATGTTTATCTGGAAATGACCTAATTTCACCATCATATTTGAATGAGAGTTTTGCAGGATTTATTATTTTTGGCTGGCAATTTTTTTCTTTCAAGGTTTTATATGTCATCCCATTGCCTTTTTGCCTGCGTGGTGTCTGCTGAATAATCTGAGCTTAGTCTTATTGTTTCTCCTCTGTATGTGACTTTTTTTTTTTGAGCTACTCTCAGGATTCTTTGTCTTTGGTTTTAGTAAGTGTGATTATGATATGCCTTGGTGATTTTCTTTTAGGGTCTACCCTATATGGGGTTCATTGAGTTTATTGGATGGTCAGCTTTTCATCTTTCATGATATTGGGGAAGTTTTCTGTCAGCAATTCTTTGATGACCCTCTCTGTGTTTTCTGTTTTCTCCCCCTGTTCTGGAACTCTGATCACTCAAGATTTTTGCTTTTGATTGTATCCCACATAATTCTCAGGGTTTCTTCATTTTTCTTTATTCTTTTTTTCTAAGTTTTCCTCAAACAGAGTTGTAGCCAAGTGTTTGTCTTCAATTTCACTGATCCTATCTTCCATAGTTTCAAACCTGCTCCTCAGCCCTTCTATGACACTGTCCATTTCTGAAATCTTGTTGTTTATCTTTTGGATTTCTAATTGTTGTTTTTGTATGATTTCTAGTTGTGAATTTATTTTAGCATTTTGTTCCTGTATTATTTTCTTGATGTCTTCCATTTTTTTGTCTGTATTTTCCATGAATTTTTCTGCTTTTTCCATGAATTTGTCTATTTTTTCCTCATTTTTGTCTGCTTTTTGCTTCAACTCTTGGATAATTCTGAATATTAGAGATTTGAATTCCCTATCAGTTAGGTCTAGTGCCTTTTCTTCTACTGGAAAGTCATCTGGTGTTTTATCTTGGATGCCTACTGGAACCATCCTGTCTTGTTTTTGTAAATGTTTTGATATTGTCTGCTGTCTTTGGGACAGTCAGTGGTTATTTTCCTCATTTATTGATTGTGGATTTGTTTGTTTGTTTGTTTCGCTTTATTTGGTTATGTCTGAGCAGGTGGGCTGTGTGTTCTTTGTTGTTTGCTCCTCTGTGGGCATGATACTTTTCACCTCCTTCTCCAATGTGCAGGCTCAGTCACTCAGGTACAGTACAGCAGGGCAGGTCCAGCTGAAGGGGAGTTGCTGGGATAGGTTTTTTGTGGCACGTACCAGGGCTGACAGCGTGGACTGGAAATCAGTTCAGGGCAGGTTCCAGTAGGCTGTGCCTATGTTGCTTGGGAGTGTGATGTTCAGCACACTGTGCAGGTAGGCAGGAAGAAGGGCGTAGATTGTGATGTGTGGAGCTAAGATGGGTATGGGAAAGATGAGAGAGAGGAGAGAGGAACAGGAGCCAAAGACATACACACAAACGAAAAAGAGTGCTAAGGGAGCTTGCTGTTGGAGTGGAGAGATGAGAGACTGAGAAATGGAGAAAAACAAAAATTAAAAAAAAAAAAGAAAAAGGGTAGAAGAAAAAACGAATAAATCAAGAAACTGGAAATGAAGAAAGACAAAAAGGAAGTAAGACAGAGGAGAAAAGTAAACAGAGGAAAAAAACAAAAACAAACAAGAAAAAAAAATGCCCCCAGGGAAGTCCCTGTCTGTCTGTGCCGAGTAAGGGACTAGCTTCCAAGCCACATGGTACTGCCTGGTTAGAAGGGACTCCCAAGCCAAGAAAAGAGAAAACAAACAAACAAATCAAAACAGAACAAATCAAAGCAAACATACAAACAAACAAAAAAGCCCTGGGGGTCCCACCAGCGTGGCGGCACTGTCTGGGAAGCAGTTTCACAGTCGAGTGGTGTTTTACAGCCTTTCAGGAAGAAGCAAAGATGGCGAACAGAGCCAGGTATTTGAGAGAAAGGAGGGGAAGGTGGTGAGAGATAAGGAAGAAATCTAAAGCAGTGGAAAAAAGCAACCCCAGCAGCCAACAAATGGCACTCAGGGAGCTGGCCAGTGCAGGCAGGTGGAATCCAAGCGGCACTGTGGGGGAAGCTGTGCTTCCCGACCAATGGACTGTGGCTACAGGAAGCAGAGGAGGCTAAATGGGGGTGAAGAAGGGTGGGGGGTGGGAAAGCCTATATCGTGGGTTACCGGTTGTTCTGTCTCCTGCTGAAAGTTCCGTGAAGCTTCTTTCTCGTACCTCCTGTTTGCTGATCTCCGACAGGAGTCCAAGATGGCGGTTCCGTGCTGCAGTAGCTGATAGGGGACCTCTGTGCATATCTCTCCTCGCTCTCTGTTCTCTGTCAGTTTCTTAGTCCATTGGGTGCTTGGCTGAGTTCTTTATCTCTTCATTTGATGCTCAGGGTTTCAGGATTGACATGAGACTCTGTTTGACTTAGTTTTTCTGATCTTTGCTGGGGAGGGATGGCGTGGTGCTTCTGACTATAGCGCCATGTTGCCCAGAAGTCCTAGGCTGTAAATCTCGTAGGTACTATTTTAAACCAATGGATTGCTTTCTTAGTTTTCAAAGGCTTTTGAAAATGCCCTCATTTGCTTCATTGGTTGGAGATGAATTTGTCTAAGAGAGCTCCATAACAAATTGTAGGATGGTTGCAACAAAAGGAAATTTTGGAATAAAACGTTTCATAATATTGACAATTTAGTAGATGTTAGAAATGAGAGGAACCTTGGAGATAATTTATTTCAATATTCTCATTTTACAGATGAGGAAGTGGAGGTTCCAAGAAGGGAGGTAACTTGCTCAAGGTCACAGAACTGAAGGGAACTTGTGTTTTGGGTGAGTCATTCCTCAAGGCTGTGAGGCCAGAGAAAGCGTCTCATATGTGTTGACGGCCTATAGGAAGCCCTCGCTCCACTTAATCTTCCCATCCTCCTCACCTGCACTTACTGCTTTAGACAGTTAGATTTCCTTTCATGTGCACATATTTCATCTCAGTGGCATCCCTAGGATAGTGTAGGGGGGTACGGACAGCACTGGGTGACACTGTCAGAGGAGGGGACACTAAAATGACTGCCTATAAAATTTTTGTGCAGTGTTTCAGCAGAAATTGATTATTTTGTAATAAAAATATTCCTGTAGTCAGTTATAACAACAAAAAAATTTTCATAAGCCCAGCTTACGTGTATCATTATACCTATAAGGCTAAAACTCTATGCTAATTTACCTTTGGAACCTTCTAATGTGTTCTGGTCAGAGCTGTCATTACCCAGTTACGATGGTGCATCGAATCATGTGGTTTCGTCTGCACTCACTGCAAGCATTGGCTGTTGTTCTCGTTGCTGCGGGTGTTTTTATAGTTGCTGATTTTGTCAAATTTTCAGGTGTTTTAGCTACAATATTGTGGCAATTAGTAATTGTGAACCTATGTCGATAACTTCTTTGAGAACAAAGTAGTAATTAAAGGAAAAAAAGGAGAAAAATCAAAAAAGGCTTCTGCTCAGTTACTAATAATATTGTAACTAAAAATGTAATTCAATGTAGAAAGATTTTACGAAACAATTTTGTTGTTAGTATTCAGGTAATCTAAGAAATATTACATTTAAGCAATTCACAACTATATTTATCACATATTATTCTAGGATTAAAATTGATAATAAACTTACACGTACAATGATTATTGATTATTTAACTCTTTGATAACTATATAGAGAAACTGATAGTTTAAAACATAAAGTGGGGGAAATGCTATGTTTCTTGATAAATGTTTAGAAATGTAACTTAAACTTTAAATTCAGTTTTTAAAAAGTTTTACTTTTTAAATTTTCTTTAAAAGCATCACTGTCTTGCAAATATATGTCTGACTTTAATGAAATTTTTAGGGTTTAAGTTTGAATTATGGTTTAAAAAAATAGTGACACATTAAAAAGTGAGTTGGCAAAAGGCATTGATGTCTATTGATGATCCATGAAGTCGTTCATAAGTTCTCAGCTTTGAAGACCAGGAAAGGAAAGTTCTAATTTAGTCAAGATGTTCACTAACCTGTGAAATGCTTGTGTATTTGTTCCTGTTTATTTTTGCGGTATTATTTCATTTATGAATATATTTCCATATGCATTTTTCTACATTTCTACATTATTTGGGCTGTTATTGATTATGCAAACCTAATTCGTTAATGTATCTCATGTAATGGTAAAGTTTAACATTAAAATGAACATAAATTTGATGTAGTTCTTAAATGTTTTTACTTTCAATTCTATTGTTTTCTTAGTGAAATGCAAATACATTTAGGCTGTGGGTATAATATTGTAATTTGAAGTGTAATTTTCATTTGGCTGGTTGTTTATATCACTACTATTGTCATTACACTCAGTAATATACAGGAATTATGGTTTATTAGTAACATTAGTCCAAAAAACTTTTCTAAGCATTCTGTATGGTCTGGTATGGAAGGAAGTCCACGGGTGGGGGCGTGACACCATGAGTAGCCTCACTGAGTGACACCAACTCTAGTCACGCCACGGTTTCATCTCCCCAAGGCAAGAAATGTGTTGGTGACCAATGTAAAGCACCTAGCAGAGTGAACATCCCAGACTCTCAACACATTTCCTTCTCTTGACTGTTTTTTACCATTTGTATTACTTTGTGTCCTCCTTCTCACATAGTAAATTTCAAAACCTATTGATTTTCTGATCAAAGTTAAGTTCCAAAAACAAAGTCAGACTAAGTTAAATGGACACAAATAGACCATCTGTGCTATACTCACTGTTGCTACCATAATGAGAACACTGTCTAGGGCTGGTTTCTTGAAACATTTGGGTAGGTACTGCTTTCCAGAGTCTCTCATCCATCCAATCTACTGCTATCACCATCACAGAGGTCAAGTTGAATAAATATCTTGTTTTATTAAATTTCTTATTCGAAAACAACTGAAAATTGAATATCCAGCACTGACTAGGCTGCTAATAAAAATACCAGGCTTTAAGGATCTCTGAGAGTCTTGCAGGTAAACACCTAAGAGCTTCTTTACACCAGCTTCACATTTCTGAACTTGGTGTGGCAGGCAGCACAATGAAAGGGGCTGATGATAAGTGAGGTAGGATGCAGTTATGTACTGGTTAGTTCTAGAAAACAATCACAGGCTCAAGGACTGAACCAAAACAAAAGCTATCTCCAAATTCCCCACCATTAGCAACAAGCGGTCCAAAAATCGACTGATAAAGTAGAACCAAATGAAGAAAATCAACACGTTTGAGGACATAGAGATAACGATATCAGTGCCTGGGCCTTTGTCTTAAAGCAGAGCTGATGGGGCTTAAATGAACAAATTGCTAACTAACCAGTAGCCATCAAGTCAACTCTGACTCCATGTGTGTCAGAGCAGAACTGCACTTCACAGGGTTTTCAATGGCTGATTTTTTGGAAATAAATCACGAGGTTTTTCTTCCAAGGAAGTACTGGGTGGACTTGAGCTTTCAAACTTCCAGTTAGCAGTTAAGTGTATTAACCCGTTTGCACTACTTGGCACTCTGAACAAATTGCTATTAACTCTGATTCTTATTCTTCAGTAATGTGGAGGCAGGAGTAGTGGAAAGAAGGGAAACTTTGGGGTCAGATTATCACAAGTTTGAATCCAGAATCCATTTCTCAGTAGCTGTGGAAATTGTGACAGATTACTAAAATTATACAAGCCACAGTTTGCTCATCTGTAAATGAAAATAATAGCTAATATCCATTGCATGCCAGTTCTGGGCCAGCACACATCTAGTATTTATATATATATGTATATATATAGTTAATTATATGTAAAATTATATACCTAATTATATCTACCTCATTTAATTCTCAATCTATGAAGAATACTATAATTATCTCCACTGTACTGAGTGGCAGCATGGTTAAGTTACTTGCCTAAGAATACAAATCTACTAAAAGGCAGAGCTGGGAAGCGATGAATACATAGTGGATATTTAATAAGCTAAAAACATGAAGTAGAATACTGAATAACAAAAAGGACCCTAGTTTATTGATGATCTCTGAACCCAGGAGCAACGCTTTTTCCAACACAATACTGTTGGCTGGGATGTGTGAAAAATGCACGGCAGCTGAAATCCCGAGCAGCTGTTGTTTGGTAAAAACAGAAGAAACGCCAGGAGGACATATGCGGCAATGGATACTAACTGCGCAGCATGCTATACTCATGACAGACACATTATGGAAACAAATATTAGACATCATTGGGTGGAAAGTCAAATGAGTGTTAGGGCAATGCCATCTTTTAAGTGTTGAGAAATAACCTTGGCTTTTAGCAAGAGCGACGGGAAAATCTCCTGGCGAGATGGAAAGACTTGAAAAGTACACTGTGGGAGGGATGGACAGAGGAAGAACAAGCGTTCATCTAAGACAGCAAACACCACAAGCAGAGAGTGGCGTTGGAAATGAGAATGGCATGTTTGAAAAACTGGAGGGTGTCCCGTCCAACTAAAGCAGAAGCAGAGTGGGACGCTAGAATTAGCAATATGGTGCCCATTTATTCAGTTCTACGGAGAAGACCCCTTACAGAACTGGAGCAGTGTAAACTGGTTCTGCTCAGGCTGAAATAGGCATCACACCTGAGTGGAAAACAGCAATAAAAACACAAAATGTTCCTCAATAGATGACCTATCTTAGATAATTATTTTTGCCAATGGCTTCCTATATCACTGTTGGCTGAAATGCTGAAACCATATCATGCATATTTATAGGGAATGAATGCTTTGCTTTATCTAAATTTTAAATCTTTTAATAATACCTTCAAAGTTGTACATTTCAGAAAATAATGAAAGAAAACTAAAGAAAGAAAAACTTCACGTAAGTGGAAAATATGGAAATTTTTTAGAATATGTAAATTAACTAGTGAACCTATTGCTGTGGTCAACTTTATTAATAGAAAATTAATTTAATATTTAATAGCTATTTAAAGCATATTGGTTGAAGGAGCATCAAATTATTTACCTACCCAAGGTACAAGTTTCTCAAGCTCTGAGTTGGAGGTCCCTCACGGAGAGAAGTGTAGATCATGTGGGAAAAATAGGTTGACATTATCTTAAGGAAATCCTTGAAATTCTTGAGTAATAGTCTTAGGCACTCAGATTTTATCCCAAGTTCAGGAAAAGACCCTTGAAGGTATCTGAAGGCAGTGAGGAAAGTGATGTTTAGGAGGGCAAGTGTTGCCGCTGTATGCAGGACAGACTTGAAAGGGGGCTCGGGGAGACCAGACACGCACCTGTCAAAGGAATGAGGCATGGGGTAGTGACAGTCTAACTGAGATGATATAAGGGTATTGGAGACAGTATGACACATTTTGAAGAAAAATGAACAGTACTTGGTGAATGACCAGATAAAACAGAAATTCAAGAAGATTCCAAGGTGATAAGCATGAGAGACCAGGTGAACAGAGTAAGTGTTATCACAAAAACAAGGAATTTGAAGCAGAGAGAAGAAACTCATTGTTATTGTTGTTGTAAGGTGCCTTTGAGTCGATCGAACTCATAGAGACCCCATGTGACAGAGCAGAATTGTCCTATATGGTTTTCTTGCTTCTTTATGGAAGCAGATCCCCAGGTCTTTCTCCTGTGGGTTCCAACTGCCAACCTTTTGGTTAACAGGTGAGCGCTTAACTGTGTGGCACCAAGGCTCCTTAGAAACTCATGACAGGGATAAAAAGAATGAGTTTAGGTGGAAGATTTAGACATACCAACAGGACATGGATTAAATTAATGGGTATTTATGGAAAAACTGTGTGAGAGGAGGCTCAGTCAGCCCACAATATGTGTCTGTACAATAATGGTCTGCACAATATAAGACAGCAATGATAGCCTTCTCTGTGGCATGGGGTGAAGAAACGCCCATCAAACGTACACTGTTTTTACCTTCTTATGTCCTTCACATGTGGATCTTAACACCAGTTTCTGTCACATCTTGAATATAAAAAGCAACAAAAAACGTGGAATTTCAGTTAAGCCGCTAATAAAAGTTTTCCTTTTTACATGCACATTGTTCTTCTGAACTGAAATGAAATATCCCACATATGACCAATTTTTTTCTCTGCTGCGCAACAGGTTTATTATTCATTTACTTAAAAAAACGTATTTAGCACAAAGATATGTTACGTAAAAAGATAAAGCATAACACTCTTCAGATTTTCACTGATTTTTGAAAGAAAAAGACATTTTTCAACTTGGAAAACTGTATAAACACAGACATGAAAAACACCAGAATCACATTTTTTAAAAAATTGGCAAGCATATTTGGCTGTAAATGAAAATAAAATTCAACTGGTAACTTTGGAAACAGTACAGTTCTGTGAGCTGTGCGCATGTGTCTTCTGGAAAAACTACATGTTGATTCAAATAAAGTTTACATCTAGGAGTAACTCAACAAATACTTAAACCTAGTTGTGTCAGGAGGATAAATAGCAATCACAGGCATTAGGTCAGAAAAGAGCTGAACTCCTAAGATCAACAGGCATTTTTATTTAAATCCATTACACCAACAGTTAAGATGGGAGTGGTCTGATTCATTGGATTAACAATGGTTTAAATTAGAAGTGATGAAACTTTTAGTCCCCATTGTTGGCTATTACTATCACTGTTTTAAAATCTTTGAGTCCAGCTTTTTATATTATGTAAGTAAGATTTGTTTTTTTCCATCTATGTCATAGCCCTTCAAAAGATAAGAACTTGGAAAAGTAGAAGAGTAAAGGAAAATAGCAGCAAAAGGGACAATAGGTGGAGGAGAGAGAGAAATGAATAGAACAATCTAACTCAGCCAGCATTCATTATTATCCACATGGCATTCTACCAGAGATTTACACAGAAAGAGGGCACAACTGCCTTCCTCCACGAATTTGCAATCTATGCAGGGAGACAATAAGTTCTATATATGTGATTCAATAATAGAAGAATAACATTTCCAAGGTAAAACAATATTGTAGGTGCATCACTGTGTGTGCTAAAAAGCTGAAAGGTTCAAAATAAGGGGAAAATCCGAGTGTCATCATCCAGAGGAGAAATGTGTATACTATTACACTCTAAGGGGGGTATAGAGTTTGTCATGGGAGTCCCCGGGTGGTACAAATGGTTAACATCCTTGACTACTAACTGAAGGATAGGAGGTTCGCATCCACCCAGAGGTACCTCAGAAGAAAGGCCTGGTGATCTACTTCTCAAAGATCAGCCATTGAAAACCCTGTGGAACACAGTTCTACTCTGATGCACATGGGGTTGCCTTGAGTTGGAATCAATTCTGTGGCAACTGGTTTTTAGGGTTGGCACAGAAATCCCAGACAGGAGAATAGTACAGTATAAGATTTCAGGGAAAATGAGCAGGTGACTTAAGGCGCCAGACTTAAAGAAGATCTAAAGAAGAGATGCAATTGGCAAGGCAGGCAAGTTAGTGAAGGGCCTTGAATATAAGTAAGGCTGAGGTGTCGGAGTCTGATTCAAGAGCTAATGAGAAGCCATTATAGGTTTTTAAACAGGAAGATAGCTTCAGAAATAGTTAAATGTTGTGTCTCTGTTATGCTAGAACCTGTTATGTTGAATGGAAATTTGATTAAACCCATGTTTGCATGCACATGGTTGATCTTGCCTAAGGGATTGAATGTTTTCACGTGGAAAGGCATTATGATTGACATGTTATGGTTATATGTTTATATGGTGAAAAACTAGATTTTAAAAATCTTTTTAATAAACTGACATAAGGCATTTATAATTGACTGTGCTGAAAATTATTGCAAAATGGTTCTGCAAAAATTTATCCCCAAATGGCCAACTAAACAAATGCACATAATGTCACATGTCATAAACAATCCTCAAATCTGGGACACCTCATGGTCTCTCTTTCTCCTTGCCTTTCCCTAAATTTTTCTTAGGTTTACCTTACGTGGGTGACTGGTGAGGGGAACAAGAACTAATGTTTATTGAATGTTTAGTTCAAACTTGTGGACCATATAGCACTCTGTGAGATGCTCTACATATGTTATTAAATTTAATATATGATGCAATGATCTATAAGAAGTATTTTAGGAAAAAATTTATAGAAAAAGAGGAATAGAAAATGTCCACATTTTATAATGTACAATTAGGAATCTTCTAAATATTATATGTATGTAACTAATTGATATCTGCTAACCACAGGGGACAATGAAAATAAAACACTTCTTGATAACTTTTCTTAAGGATAATCAATAATTTATTTCTTTTTATCATCACAATTATCACAATTAACTAGCTACATGACCAATGTCACTATATATCACAGGAGGATTGTGATACCTACACTTTACGGAGACAAAGACAACTGACATTTATGTATCAAATGTACAATGGTATGTTAAAAAGAGGTGGTTTTTATGTGTAAGACAAGATTTATTGACAGGTTTGATTTAATATATATTATGCCAGGAAAGCAAGCATAGAAATGTTTTGGCATTGAGTTGTTATTAAAGTAGAAAATAAGCAAACTAGAGAAATAAATCCAGATCTTAATTTACAATAGATGCATTAAAGTAGGAAATTAATTGGCTCCTCAGTACATTTGTTCAAGCTTTTTGTTTGTTTGTTTGTTTTGTTATCTTTCCTTTCCTTTGTTTTGTTTTTGTTTTTTAATAAATGAGTAATATGAATATATCACAAGCTAAAGAAAGATCTCAGCCAAAAAGAAGGTACCAGTATATGAAAAACAAATGAAAAAATTACCAGGTATTTTTGCTTACAAAAAATTTAAACTATAAAGAGTCACAAAATATATATAAAAACGCCACATTGAACGAGGCAATCATACTCTACCCAAACTGGTAGCACCCTCTTAAAATCAGTTGCTCACACACAGTCATACAGTTGTGACTGACAGAAAGGCATTGTGAACTCTCGTGCCATCAGGAGACTTGGCCCCGTGGGTCATCAGTTCTTGGATTGTCATCCAGTTGTCCAAAATTTTCTTGTTTCTTTTTTTCATCATCTTTTTGTGACTTAGTTCAATGATGTTGATCTCCTTCTTGCCCTCGCTGCCACTCTGAGGACTCTCTTTGAGACACTCTAAGCGGCTCCGCATCATGAACTCTCGGCGCCGACGCTGCTCCTTGGCCCGGACCAGGTGTTGCTTTCTCTCCTCTTTGCTCCAGTAGCGCCCCATTTTCATCTCACTCATGGTGTCATCATCTGTAGTCATGCCACTCCGCTCCTCCTTGATCTTTAAGGCACGTTCCTTCAGAATTCGGTCACGCACTGGTCTCTTTGTTATGTACCGTGTCCCGTCACTCCTAATTTTCACCTTCCATTCCATCTTGGGCTCCGAACACTTCTGAGACTCCTTGCACATGCTCACCAAACTGAGCTGACTCTGAGCATACTCCACTGCAGATTTCTGTTGAATTAATTGCATGTAGCTTTGATAATGCCGGGCATGTGCTGGGATGCTTGCATATCTGTATGAGGAACTGTGGTAAGGAGAGAGGTAAGGGATGTGTTCAGTGACTGTCTTCTCTTGTTCAGGAAGCTTGTTGCTTTCCAAAACTTTCTCCTTGCCTTCAATGCTACAACCTTGCTCAGTGGTTTTGCCTTTGGTGGAAGTTGACTCTTTACTGCTCTGTCCAGAAGAGGATTGATTGGCTGCAATTGTGCTTCTCAGATTTTTCTTATTGGTGAGGTGGATCATTCTGGGAAGGGAACTGTCAGGGGAATGGTCCACAGTTAGTGGAGTACTTCTGCAGCTTTCAGCTGTGTTGTAAGCACTGGAACTGTCTTTGTCAGACTTTTCCGGGTGTTCAATGATGTCATCTAGTTTTCCTCTTTGCATATCTATGCTGGTATTATAATTTCGGAATCCTCCATCATGCAATGCCCAGATATCTCCATACTGGTCTGTCACTTTCTGAAGCCTGTGAGCCTGCATGATATTCTGGCACTCAAGTTCAATGCTCCTTAGCTCTTCATTAAGCAACTGTAGCTCATGCTCCACTCCCTCTTGCTCCCCTTGATTGCATTCAATTGTGCTGCTCGAGTAATACAGGTCATACTCTCCACGGTTTCGAAACTTGCATTTGAGCGCTAAGAGCTGCCGGAATCCTTCACATTCCTCATCTTGGTTTCCAATGCAGTCTGAGTCAATGTATTCACCAGACATGAAGCTCTCATTGCACTGAAGTTCAGTGCTTCCTAGAGTGTCTTGTCTCTGCCCCAGCCCTCTCTTGCTCTTCAAAGAAGTGCCGTTGGGGTCCTCAGCTGCATTTTCCTGCTCTGAGCTCTCATCATTTCGTAAGCTCTCATCTGTGCGCCCCATTCCACTGTCTTTCTCATGATTGTTGGATGAGGATGTTGCCGTATCTGTTGTACCTTCTTCTTCTTCTTGCTTTTTTGGCTAAGAAAATAAAGTTGAGAAAACAAGGAAAATTAATTATTTTGAAAAATATCAATTCTTGAAAAAATTGCTTGAAAAACAGTGTTTCTTGGTAAAAATGCAACTCCTAGAAAGCTGGTATAATTTTACTACCCATAACAATTTTAGAAATAAAGACGATTAGCTCATGGAAGCTTTTTACGTAATGAAATAAAGAAAACAAAAGCTGCTTGAATATGGCTACGATACTCACTTGGGGATAAATAAAACAGGACCATTTAAGATAACTTACTTAAGGTTTTTCTTACTTGGCAAACTGTGGGGTGAAGGTGTATAAACGAGGTGACTTTATCAGTTTCTGAGGTGATAATACACAAACAAATGAGCAAGACAGAATGCTTAAATGTTCATCAGCATTTTGGAGGCCTGGAGTTCAGAAACTACAATCAATTTTTTTTCCCCTGAACTTTCCTCAAGCAAATGGAAATAAAAGATATTCCTTAATCAATCTAGTAATATGCTGACAATGGTAAGTCAAACATCACAAAATTGCAGGAACAGATCAACATTATGTTAGCCCTGGAGCCCAGGACCTTCTATCTGTAGATGAGGAAACTTAATCCCAGAGGGATTCAGTTTACTAATGACACATCTTTATCTCCCAGTGCCAGGATTCCTGAATATGTGTGCTTTGATCCTCAGTGTGTTGACTCTCCAAATCAGGTTGCTCAAAAGCAAAACTCTATGCTACGCCTTAGGCCTCATTTGAGTCGTCGTTGTTATTGTAGTCACTGTTGAGTCAGTTCTCACTGATGTCGACCCTATGTGTGCAGAGGAGAACTCCTCCATAGGGTTTTCAAGGCTGTGATCTTTTGGAAGCCGATCATCAGGCCTGGTCTTCTGAGGAGCCTTTGGGTGGGTATGAACCACCAGCCTTTCAGCTAGTAGATGAGCGCTTAACCATTTGTGCTACCCAGGGACTCCTCATCTGAACTACATTAATTTTTCTTTTTTTCTACTCTTAACCAGTAGTTACCTTCAAAGGTTGAGTTTTATTCTACTGAGAATAAAAATGACCATCCTCAAGAAAACCTGAGCAGCCTTAATTACCAGATATGGGCATAATGTCAAAAACTATATATACACATATCACTTCCTGGTAGTTTGTGGCTTTCGAATAGAGCAATTAACTGTCAATGCCCTAAAGATGCGCCCTGGTGGTACAGTGGTTAAGAGCTTGGCTGCTAACCAAAAGTTGGGCAGTTGAAATCCACCAGCCACTCCTTGGAAACTCTATGGGGCAGTTCTACTCTGTCCTACAGGGTCGCTATGAGTCAGAATTGACTCAACGGCAATGGATAGGTAGTAGTAGTAGCCCTAAAGAGATGTGTATGTAGTTTTTTTTCAGCAAATAGTTACTTCCTCCTCCATTACATATCATACAGTACCATATTTTTATGCAAATAACACTGGCCTTCTACGTTTGTTTGCCAGCCCTGCCCTCCCCTCCTCCGTGATTTTCATAAGTGTGATGTGCTAATTTTTTTTTTTACAGCAATATGTTAAAAAAAAATCTGTCATAGCAGCCCTTATGAAAATACCTCACCTGGGGAGGGCACATCTGGCAAACAAATGTAGAAGGCCCACATTATTAGCCTAAAAATACGGTACTCTGCAAGGCAGTTTCTAGATCATATTTGCCTTATTTCTGAGTTTACTCACTATTAGACAGATGTATTGTTTTCTCTAGCAAGTGTGATTATATAATTACATATAATTTAGCCTGTTAGTGCTAAAGAAAGGAGGAATGGGTCAGAAGTATTCTAAAACAGGATTTGAAAGGGTCTCTCTAGAGAATTGTCATTTTATCCCACATAAATAATGACAGAACAAAAGGTGATATAAAATACAAAGGAAACGATATGACCATGTATCATGTAATTCTAGGATTCTCAATCTTTCCCTAGAATATTTTTCCTCATTTGCTGAAAGCATATTGAAATTGATTTTATTTTATTGATACAAAATAAAGTTACAATTAAGTAACTTTAACTAACAATGGAAAGCTTGTTATATGGCTATGCCCCTCACTAGAAGCTGACAGTAGAATCAAATGTGGTGACATCTGCTCACTGTGCCGTAAAACTCTCAAAGGATGTTATTGATATTGGACATTTGAGTTCATATATTGAATTGTTTATACTTATATTTTTCACATATCCTGTGATGAGCTGAAAAAAATACTAGAAGGCTGTCATTTTTTCTAATTTTACATGTAGTACAAGTAAAAGACATTATGCTGTAGGGGATGTTAAACTATATGTCAGCTGCAGTTCTAGGACCCAGGATAGTATCTAAAGTGGAACTTTCTATAAAGGGTTTTCACATATGGATATGTATTTTATTATTATTATTTTTTTATTGAGTTTCTCTTTCTTTTGCTGCTGGTTTATGAGCAATTCCTGGTTTCTGATACAATGATATTCTACCATTTATCATTTCCCTATGGAATTATTACAGTGACAGGTAATACTTCTACCAAGACATTTCTGATGTTGTATTATTGTTTATTAGGGTAAAGGACTTTTAAAGGTTTCTGTACTTCTCATCATTTTTCAGTCTCATGGGGAAGAAAAATTTCTACACAGTGAGAATCTGACCTGAGGGACATCTTGCGTTACCTCAAAAGACCTAGCATTTGTATTAAGTCTGATGAGTAGGCAGCATTTGACACCATATCACTTCACCTGGACAGGTTTTCTCCCTTCTTTGTTTATTCCAGCATCTTCCTGTCAATTCTGTATCAGGCCACATTTTGTATTTAAGAGGGAGAAAGCCTGGAGCAAGGACTTTCTTGCTTGTAATTAGCAGCTGCCACCAAAAACTATATTTGTGGCCAGTGTTGAAGTCAAACAGAAACTTCTATTTCCTCCTGCCTCTACTGAAAAGCAATCATACAGTAGTAGCACCACTTCTGAGCACCAACTTCTGCTCGTGAAGCGGCCGATAAGCATTTACGATCAGCACACGTGTCTATCACACATGGCTATGTTGATGCTGTGGTTTGCAACCTAGAGATTTATTTACTATATGGATGTGTGTACACACACACACACACATATCTCTGTTATGGTACATTAGCATATCAACAGAATTTATTTTTATCTTGAAACATCTTATTATTAGTAATATGTACTACATATAATGTTGCAGTGCTTAATTTGCTGATGTTATCATTATCAGATGTTCACTGACAGATTTTTTTACAAAATAATTTCATTTATTTTGTTGTCGTTCTTGAGAATATACACAATAAAACATATACCAATTCAACAATTTCTATATGGACCATTCAGTGACATTGATTACATTCTTTGAGTTGTGCAACCATTCTCATCCTCCTTTTCTGAGATGTCCTTCCCTCATTAACATAAATTCACTGCCCCTCTGAAGTTCCTATCTAATCCTTCAAGTCGCTATTGTTACTTTGATCCAGTACAGATAATTCTTAAAAGAGCATAATGCTCAAGGCAGTCATTTTTTACTAATTAAGCTAAACTATTATTTGGTTTTAAGAAGACTTCAGGGGATATTTTTGGTTTAAAGATTATCTCAGGGCAATAGTTTCAGATATTTATCCAACCTTCATGGCTCCAGGAAGTCTGAGGTTCATGAAAATTTTAAATTCTGCTCTGCATTTCCCTCTTTTGATCAGGATTCGATAGTATCTTTGATCAAAATGTTCAGTAATGGCAGTCAGGCACCATCCAGTTCTTCCGGTCTCATGGAAAAGGAAGAAGTTGTTCATGGAAGCAATTAGCTACACATTCCATAGCACCCTCCTATTCCTGACTCTCCTTCTTCTTCTGTTGCTCTGGGCAAATAAAGACCAATTGTTGTGCCTTGGATGGCCTCTTGCAAGCTGTTAAGACCCCAGGCACTATGCAACAAACTAGGAGGTAGAACAAAAGCTCTAAACAAGTTATTAGGCCAATTAACTGGGATGTCCCCATGAAACCATGACCCTAAACCTCCAAACCAAGAAACCAAAGCCAGTGAGGTTTTTGGTTGTACATAAGCAGCCACTCTTTTTTTTTTTTTTGGTGATTATTGTAAATATACATATATCACACCCCTTTTGCCAATTCAACTTTTTACTGGTATACAACTTATTAACAGCAATTAGAATGTGCAACCCTACCCTTAATCAATGTAATATATTTCCATCCTTGTTAACACCCCCTTCCCGCTCCCTCCCACCCCTGGTAACCACTAATAAACTTTGGTCTCTATACGTTTGTCTTCTCTTGTCTTTTAATATAAGTGAGGTCATACAATATTTGCCCTTTTACGATTGACTTATTTCACTCAGCATAATGTCTTCCAGCTCCACCCACATTGTAGCATGTATCAAGACTGCGTGTCTCCTACTGGCTGAGTAGTACTC
Organism: Dugong dugon; assembly: GCA_030035585.1. NCBI lineage: Eukaryota > Metazoa > Chordata > Mammalia > Sirenia > Dugongidae > Dugong > Dugong dugon. The sequence goes on from CM057465.1 coordinate 158,156,932, forward strand.
CACTGTATGTGTGTAGCACATTTTGTTTATTCATTCGTTGATGGGCATTTAGGTTGTTTCTACCTCTTGGCTATTGTGAATAGTGCTGCAATGAACATTAGTGTACAAGTCTCTGTCTGAGCCTCTGCTTTCAAGTCTTTTGGGGATATACATAGGAGTGAACTGCTGGGTCATGTGGTAGTTCTATTTTTAGCTTTTGAGGAACCACCACGCTGTTTTCCATAATGGCTGTATCATTTTGCATTCCTACCAGCAATGGGTGAGGGTTCCAATTTTCCCACATCCTTGCCCACATTTGTTATTTTCTGGTATTTTTTTTTTAAATCTTAGCCATCCTAGTGGGACATTTGCAGACGTTTACATGTAATGTTTCCAACCTCCAAAGACAAATAAGATTAGATTTATAAAGATGCTGATAATAAAATGCAATAATAATGAAAACTAAGAAAAACACGAGGTATGAGGTATTTGAGTTACATCAGAACTGACTTGCGACAGATTCGCTGGTATAGAACCAACACTATTGTAAGTAGGAGACTACCTGTACTGCTGTACTATGTTGACATTGGTCCCTAATCTTCCCAAACTAGGAATATTCTTAACAGAAAAGAAAATTATTCCCTGTCTTTCATTTGAGATGATCATTTACTCTCAAAAATTACTATTACAGAGATGTCTGATCAAACCCTTTCCCCTCCCCCGCCTCTATTTCTGGTTATACATTTTAAAAGGAACTAGCTACACTTCAAATGATGCAGTTCAAATTGTTAGCCCTACCTGCTCCACCTCATTGGCAGTGTACTGCATTGCTTCGTTATGCTGTTCTTCCAACATCTCCAAGTTTAACTCCTCTAAGAATTCATTCCTTTCATCTTCCAGCCAGCCTTCATCCAGCTGCAAAAGAATACATTAGTACATTATATTAGGTTAGTGAGAACTCATGCTAAAATCGGGTAAACTTAAATGGCAACGTCGGACCAGTTCCTTTTATCATGATGATTCTCCTCAGAATCCCAGCCTCCCATAGTTCACTTCTGAGAAAGAAGAAAAGGTGATTAAAAAAAAAAAAATTGGACTCCTACGCCTTTTATCCTTTCCTGAAACAGAGCTACAGATTTTTCTCTCATAACTGAGTAGATCTCACAGCATAGGACATTATCTTCTTTTAAAATGTATGAAAAGCATACAGCATAATCCACAGCTGCCACGCTCATTACCTCCAACAGTCCCCGTGTTAAAAGAACTGCAGTGGTACTAATAGGTCTAAGAGACAATTGGGCTTTTTTCCTTAACAACAACCCCCAGTGAGACTGCACACCAAGTGCCCCCACACTCCGGCACTACCCTCTTCCTGCTTTTTTATTTCTAGGCGGATGGCTCCCAAGTTAACAAGATGGCTGCTTGCCACAAAAGAGTCTACAGACAACATTCATTTTATCTGAAAAAAAAAAAAAAAAAAAAGGAAAATACTAAGCTATTCTTCTCAAAACAAAACAAAAAACCATGCTATGCTATGTTTATTTTGATTCATTTTTCAGGCCCAATTCCGTAGAAAACTGCTATAGTCGAGGTGGCATTTAAGGGTATTGGAGCTGTGTACAGCATACGAGGTTTTGTTCATGGGTGCTGAATACAACTATTATAGTGGGTCTTACACGAATTAAACTGAACAAATCTCTCTGGCTTCTCAATACAATGTGAAGAAGAAGAAAACTGGTGGTTACCTTGCTAATATGATTAGTGTTGACAACCAATATAGACAATTTGCCTCAAAGTAGATTTTTGGAGGTGGATTACATAAAATAGCTGTATATGATGATTTTATTGGTGAAATTTTGCACTGCCCTGCTACAAAGAAACAGCAGCTTCTGGGGAGCCAAAATTGACTATAGTTTCTTTTCACCACCAAATAAATTGATAAAATAAGCTTTTAAAGATAACTGGATTTTTAAAACTTAAAAATAAACAAACAAAAAACCTGAAAGAAGAGTATTCAACTGTATAAGAAAAGGCATTAGCATATATGTATTATATTCATTAATATGAAGGCAAATCATAGATTTCTTGATATCTAATAAAGGCCATCTAGAACTTAGATTATCTGAAAACCGTCTGTGGCCAAAAACATGGACACATTTATTCATCCTCATTTATCTTAATGCGGCCTGAATAACTTGACTGGGTTCCACCCCACTGACTTTGATATGCAAATGAGCTATGATAATTAAGCTCACTAAAAATTTAAATTCAGTTCAATTTATAATTGTCCGAATTTTACATCTTTAATCTCTTTTAAGTTCCGTGAAGCTGCAAATGATAAACTCCAAAAGAAATTATTTAAAACTAGAAATGTTCACTTTTCATAAATATACCAAGGAATTTTTCTTTAATCAGGTCAAAACAAAATCTCTCCTAACTGTGATATAGGAAATGATGGAACAGAGTCTTTTGAGGTCTAAAAAAAAAGGGGGAAATTAATGACTCCCTATAACTCTTTTCTTACTGACTAACACCATAGATGCCTGAGTTACCATCTGTAGTCAGTCTATGGCTGCTGTGATAAGGCTTTCCTCTAGGCAGGCGGTGTACACAACGCAGTGGGGAAGGAGAGATTCTTTTTGCTCCTCTCCTGTCCCTGTTGTACTTCCCCTTTCTACCTAGAGGTGCATTCATGGCAGTCTGAATCGAATGCTGTGGCAGAGACAGACCTCCCCCTTGAAATGAGCTTCAGGAAAAAGAGGATTGTCATTATTATATAGGGAGAATCTGTCTCTACCCAAGTGGGCTGCACGTGAGAAGGGAACACCTACACTACCATCTCAAAAGTAGTGACAAGTTCTTATGATAGCTCTCTTTGCCCCAGTGGCCCAAGGGGAATAGAGCAGAATAGCAATATCTCTAATGGTCTGAGGAAGGAAATGGGCAGAAAAATGAAAGAAAGTTGACAGGGAATGACAGGAATGAGTTCTTTAAAAATATTGCACAGATGCACAATATTGCCCCCAGCAACTCTGTAGATCATTTCTGAGAATCTAGAGGATATTGGAAACATTAAAAAAAAAAAAAAAAGAAAAAGCACACGAAAAGCTTCCACATTCTGCCTGGATAAAATACGCATGTAAAAAATAAAACACAGTAATGAGTTAGATTGAATTTAATGAAAAAATACAGGTCCTATAAAAACAAGATTTTATTTTCCATCTTTTTTTTTTTTGCCACTTTATAGCATATACTGCTTAAATTAAAATTTTCAAGTATGGTGTTAACGTGCATTTTCTTTCCTGGTTTCTCCAGAAATTTGATTTTCTAAAGGCGATTAGCTTCCTTCCAGTGACATGAAGGCTTCTTCAGGAACAGGGGCTAAGGCAGATCCTGATTTTTGACAGACAGAATGGCATCCTGCGGAGTCAGACCATCCTTAATCAACTGCTACAAGAAGTCTGGTTTGAAAATTCATCCTTCAACATTGACTCTTTTTGGGGAAAAGATCAGGGGTGTAACCAGATATTCGAAAATGTCACTGGCTCTACCAAACATCTGTATTCCATTGAAGATTAATAGGATCTGGTCTTATGTCATTAATTTCTATTCTTTCCACAGCCCATTATAGTCATTATGTGGCATAGTTTAAGGAAAACAGTTTAATTCTTAATTAATGAGGTTCTCTAGCCGTTAACATCGAAAGGGCAGGGAAACCACACTATATCATTAAAATATCTTTCCTACAACTGAGATGATTACTGTGCTGCCTCCTGAGTTCTCTTTAATTTGCCACGAATCTCACTAATATGTATTTAGCCCTGTTACTTTGTTCTTCTTCAAGAATATGGTACCAGTGGAGTTAGTTTGAGAGATTTCCAGATAATTAATACAATTTCATGTGTATTTTAAAAGGTCAGTCCCAGGTAGGCAGCCCATTCAGTTGTGTAGGTTTCTTTTCCCCATCCCTAAGACCTCAGGTGTGTAACTTTACTGTGCCCTGGACTGTGGCAGACTTTATGGGAACCATTTAGAATGGTCAAGGGCATAAAGGAAATATATGCGGAAACGGGGATCTTTTATAACCACTATATTCAAGTCTGGATTCAATCTGACACTGAAATACACTTGCTCAATGTAATTCACAGACAGTAGGTAGTTACTGAGTCTGAAAAATATCAGATCAATAACCTGGGAGACAAACGGCGATATAACCAACTTCACTCAAACCACTGACAGATGGATAGAACGGTGACACTATTATGTCCTTTTTGCACTGTGGTGGGGAGTAAAAAGGATATAAAAGGAAGCACCAACAGTACTTTCCTCCCACCATTACCTCTACTTTACCTTCCTGACATCTCCCTCTGTAAAGATATCAAAAATTCCTTTAGAAGCTACGTGTTTGTTTTCGCCAGACAGATGTTTGTGTCACACTAAACTTGGAAAAAAAAATGCGTTTACTATACATGGAGCTACACCACGCTTCAGAAGACACTTTATTTGATAGAGTTACTCTAAAAAGACTTAAGTTGAAAACTAGATATGCTAATGGTTCTCTCTTCAGAGATTTATTCAAGATACCTCAATATGCCAAGTAACTATTTTTAGATGGAAACCGAAGGGAAAGATTCACACAGAATTAAACATCACGCAAAGTCGACCATATTTCATTTGTGAATTCATTTAAGTAACTGGCAAGAGGAAGGGGAGGATAATGATTTAATTTTGTGTGCTTTTAAAAAAGATAAGATGTTGAGCTGCCATTCTGTGGAGGAATATATGACTTTAACTTATAATCTTTTTGAAGAGGTTAGTAAGTTAGGAAAGCTCAGCTGTAGCTATGTTTTGTATACTTGGTTTTACAAACATCCACAGTACTGGTTTGATACAGAATAGCAGACAATGAATATAAAGTTCAGTCTCAAGACTCTTCCTCGCTGATCTGACCTGAATCTCCGGCCTTGCAACCAGCAGCACCATTCTCTTGCACTCATCACTACAGAGCGATGCCACTGCTTCTTCTCGATTTTGGACATCCTCGCCATTTATCTAGAAAACAAATGAAAGTGGCACATTAGTTTCCATTTCCACAATGCTGCACACAATAAATGGCAAATATCACCTCATTTATGGTAAATGTATGGACAATGAAGCTCACACAAAGGGCTCATCTTCAGTCCCTCAGTGGTAAGTGCCTTCACTCAATTATGCGCTTACTGTAAGAGCCATATCGATCCCTGAAGGATGGCGGACATCAGAGGAAGCAGTTATGTTCATAAATGTCCAACCTGCGCCCTGGCAACATACATCCAGCAACACAATTAACCAGCCCCTGACAGGTGACGTTCATCTTTCTCCGCTCAGAGTAATGGAAGTGTCAGTCTGAGATAATAGTGCTGGGGGAAGCAGGACTGGCAATACCATAACTGAAATCCGTCATCCTACATGCTTGCTGCGAGCCAATTAGAGAGCTGCAGTGTTATCTCTCACCAGGCAATCCTGCCAGGCCACTGCTGATTGTGATTTCATTTAATCATTTCATATTTGTGTGCGAGTCTGACTCAGTTGTCCAAACATCACTTTCAGGGTATCTTTCATTGTTTAGCTAATCAAAAGAACTTCAGCTCATTAGCAATACCCTCAGCAATATGCCAGTTCCTTTCTAAGATTTACCCATTTCCCCAAACAACAATATCTTAAGGTGCATCTCTTAAGTACACTCAAACAAATATATTTTTTTTGTAAATTAAGATAGAGTAATATTGATTTTAAAAAGAAAATGCTGAGTGAAAGAAGCCAGGCTTGAGAATACTTTTAATTACATAGAAAATGTTCTAGTAGTGTTGAAATACATCTTTTTCCTTTTTCTGTGTTCTAAAGACAAAGCAGATAAGATTTCTAAAGTTTGTATGTTAAACTACATTTTTATGTTCAAATGTGTTCAACTCTTAGTTAACACAACTTCTATTTCTTGCACATTTTAAGGTTATTTTGTTTTCTGGATTTCTCAAATGCATAAAGACAATGGGATTTTTGATCCATAACAGAACCAACATATGTGGAAACAAATTTCAACTAAAGAGTTCAGTAATTCTGTCTAAAATAAGTATTAACTACTTTGAGAAGTTAAACAGATGGAAAATGTGCCTTGCACTGACCATTTTTTAAATAATTGATCTGATGTCTTTCACTAAGGATTTCTGCTTAAAAGTGTGAAGTAAACTACTGAGGTTTTCTCCTTGCAGTTCTCTGGGATTGTGGCTGATGCGTGAAGACGAACATGATTATCTGGAAACAAGCCCAAGAATCTTTACTTTAGATCACAGTAAACCATCCTTATTTCTAGACTTTTATCGTATAGTTGGCAAAAGAAAGTCAAACTGCGGGGAGGGGAGAGGGGGAGCCCACAACCACAGGTTGTGCTTTGTTGATTGATTAAAACAAAATATAGCCTTCGTTTCTCACTTGCGGAAACCCTGGTGGAGTAGTGGTTAAGAGTTACGGCTGTTAACCAAAAGGTTGGCAGTTTGAATCCACCAGTTGCTCCTTGGAAACCCTATGGGACAGTTCTACTCTGTGCTATAGTTTGCTAGACAGGAAATGCAGCTTTTACAAGTTTCATACACATTGCCTGTTTGCAATTCACAAATAAAATTCATCAAATTAGAAAATAAAAGCCATGATTCCAAAATGAGGAATAATGATTGGAAAGGGTATGTGGTGGCTGTTCACTGACATATATCTGAAAAGCTATTTATGTACTGATTTTCAAGGCCTTTTTTTCTCAAATAAAGATAAATTGGCAGTTGTGGATTTCACTACACCTCTCCAACCCCAATTAAATGTAGTTTAAAATAACGACTTGTCAATTTTTACTTTCTTTGAGCTTTGAGAGCATGCTGCCATCCCATAGTAATTCTTCGTAGTATATCTGCAATTCATCAATTTGTCTGTTAGTCATGAGCCAATAGTTCATCTTCCCTCCACTATGGGCACATCTGATCCTAAAAGAATTGACTTCAGTGTTCTCACACAGGTTTTCTTCATTTCTTCTATGTTTGAAACATAATTCTCATACTTGCCCCTCTGGACTCCACTCATATACAGAATTCCCATTGTTTCTTCATCTAAATTTCACCTACCTTTAATCTAAATACCCCTCCTTCGTGCTAGTCTAATGCTGCTATGTTATATTCTCTATATTTCCTATGCACATGTATCCACATTAGTGTGAATGTCTTATATCAAAAGCTCCCAAAGGACAGTGGCTAATTTCATGCAGCTCTATTTGCATGACGCCTAGCGCTGAATGGGTTGTAAGAGGTAGGAGAACTCCTCTGGATTTGACATTGTAACTCCCTTCAGCTTCAAACTGAGACAACTGAAGGCAAAGGTCCATTGTCTTAGTTATCTAGCACTGCTGTAACAGAAATACCACAAATGGATCACTTTAACAAAGAGAAATTTATTCTTTCACAGTCTAGGAGGCTAGAAGTCGGAATTCAGGGCGTCAGCACCGCGAGAAGGCTTTCTCTCTCTGTCAGCTCTGGGGGAAGGTCCTGGTCACCAATTTTCCCCCGTGGAGGAGCTTCTCAGCGCAGGGACCCTGGCTCCAAAGAATACGCTACTCTCCTGGCTCTTGTTTCTTGGTGGTATGAGGTCCCCGTGTCTCTCTGCTCGCTTCTCTCTTTTATATCTCAAAAGAGACTGACTTAAGACACAATCTAATCTTGTAGATTGAGTCCTGCCTCATTAACATCATAGAGATAGGATTTACCACACATAGGAAAATCACATCAGATGACAAAATGGTGGACAATCACACAATACTGGGAATCCTGGCCTAGCCAAGTTGACACACATTGTTTGGGGGACATAATTCAATCCATAACAGTCATATATGGGCAGAAAGAGAATTAGATAGAACCCAAGGCAGATTATATATTTAATACTAACTAATTTTATATATTAATTTAATAACAGCTAATAAATTAGTAGTGAATGTTTACCTGCTGAGTCTGCTTCATTATAACTAATCCTACCAGTCTTTCTGAAGTTCCTGGGTGGTCAACATGGTTAAAACACTCAGCTGCTAACCAAAAGATTGGAGGTTCAAGTCCACCCATAGGCACCTCAGAAGAAAGGCTTGGTGATCTACTTCCAAAAAATCAGCCATTGAAAACCCTATGGAGCTTAGTTCTACCATGTTGTACATGGGATTGCTATGAGTTGGAATTGATTCAAAGGCAACTGGTACTGGTTTCTCTCTTTATAGAACTGCATAGTGGTCAAGAGGGCAATGCAGAAGCCACAGTGCCTGGGTTCATGTCCCATTTCCTCAGCTTACTAGCTGTGTGATTTTAGGCATGTTACTTAAATCTCTCTGCACATCAATTTCCTTACCTGTAAAATGCAGAAAATTATAGTACCTTTTTCAGAGGGTTGTTATAAGATTAAAATGAGTTTATATATATAAAGGGCTTAAATAAGTAGCTGGTACATAGAAAGTGCTCAATGTCGCACATGTTATACAGATTACTGTTGATCCTATTGTTGCTATTATTACTATTTTCATTAATATTTTAATCCTCAGTCAAGGAAAGATACATTTCTGCTAAATAGAGTACATGTATTAAAATTCAAGTAAATAATTAAATCCACAGTAGTTAAGACAATTCTATTTAACAAGGTATCTATCTCATATGTATTTTCTAACTCTCAGAGGGCCATCAGGGAACAATATGGTCGTGCTAACTTTTCAGTCCCTTTATATTTGGCATTCATGCCTCTCATCTGTGAACTCATAATGACTAGAGTTACTGTCTCCTGTTCTAGCAATAAGTCCTTGTTTTAGGGGGTAAGTTCATATGTTGCAGAAACACTTTTACATTCAGAACCACCCATGGAATGAAATGAAACCTCTGCTAAAAGCTGGCATTAAAACATAGCTTATTGTTTCTTTTTCAAAATAAGGGCCACTTCACCCAGCAGGTTGGTAGATCCTATTGCACTCAGGACATGAGTTTGATACCCAAACTGATACTGGGGTAAGAAATATAGCCATGGGTTTCAGCAAAGATGCCTCCCAAGGAAAAAAGATTTGAGGAATGGAATCAGATAGAGCTTTCAACATTCAGTTGTTCTTGTTCCTGAATTAATGGCTTATAGCTACAGGGTTGCTAGTGGGAAAACAACTTGCTGGGTCTGTAGAAGGCAGACATCAGGGTGAAGGACCCACTCACATAGGAAGGAAACAAACGAGTAGTTCTGTCACTACAACTTAACACAAGGCCTTCCATTTCGATAAAAGAGAGGGGAAGAGATGGGGGAGGAAGACACCATGTAAGTTTTGATAAATACGAGGAAACTTTGCTAGACAATATATGTGTCTAATTTTCTGTACATTATATGTAAATATTAGTTTCAAAATGGATATTACTTTGCCTTAGAAGAGATTTGTGATAATTACAATGATAAATCAGTCAAAATCTCACTTTGGGCCCAATCTCCTTTGTGTGTATGTATGTGTGTGCTTATAAAAATCCCTAAAAGCCTAGAAGTTTAACATAGCTCTTTTATTTATTTATTTTTTGCCTGAATATGCCAGTATGAGTATAGAGGAAGCAGGTGTTTAAGTAAAATTCATGCAGTATAACCACCTATGGAATTTCTTATGAAAACCTGAGTCTTAGGCGAAAGCGGAAAGATTTATTTTAAATCTGTTCATATTTAGTGTGGAGAGAAAGAATGAGAATGAAGGATAGAGAGACAGAAGTGGAAAGAACAGAAGCAGGAGGAAAACAGCTCTAACGGGGGGAAAAAACAGACAGGAAGAAATTCTGAGGACTGCTCACGTTCAGGGCAGGGAAAGGAAGGGAGAACTATTAGAAGTCTTATTGTTCCATTGTTTGAGTTCTTACAGGGTTTGGCAGGGAGTAATTCTTAGGAGGAAACCCTGGTGGTGTAGTGGTTAAGAGCTATAGCTACTAACCAAAAGGTTGGCAGTTTGAATCCACCGGGCACTCCTTGGAAACTCTACTCTGTCTTATAGGGTTGTTATGAGTCGGAACCAACTTGACGAAAAGGGAGTTTTTTTAATCCTGAGGAGAGAGTCCCCGGGTGGTACAAATGATTAACACCTTTGTCTGCTAACTGAAAGCCTGGAGGTTTGAGTCCACCCAGCAGCACACTGGAAGAAAGTCCTGGTGATCTTCTTCCTCCACATCAGCCATTGAAAACCCTATGGTGCACAGTTCTACTCTGACACACATGGGGTCACCATGAGCCAGAATCGACTGAGTGGCAAGTATTTATTTATTTATTTGTAATCCTTAGGAACATGGCTAACTGTTTTGGCCAACAAGAGATTAGCCTGCTTATATGGAATATTATATGCCTGTCATTCCAAAAGGAGAAAAATGAGAATATAGTGCTCTTTCCTTTGGAAAGTTTTTCAGGTATGTGGCTTTCAATCCTTCCCCTCCGGCTTAGCAATGCCTTGTCTTTGTTCAGTTCTGTAATTTTGTGAGAAGACTTCCCCAAATCAATTTTTGGTACCATATCTGAGACCACAAGTTCTTGGCAATGGCAAACCAAATAGAATTGTCAAGCACTTGCAGAGAAAAAAAACACATGAGAGCTAGAACGTGTTCTCATGACGTTGGCTTGTGGCTTCTCTTCTGTGTATTCCCTACTCTGTCTCAGCTGTGGTGTGTGTACGTGTAGGGGGTGTCATCCTGCGGGGTCATTTAACAAACCCATGGTGTGCTACATAAAGAAAAAATTAGCTACGTAATGGGGGTAGGACCATAGAGGTACTTAGGTCATTATGAACGGGAAATTAAAATCACAATTGCTCTAAAGAAGTTCATTTCAATAAAAGCCAGCCAGGAAACACCAAGTATAAGAAGTAAATCCTCTCTTTCTCCCACTCTCATATCCCTGTCAAAAGAGTCATTATTTGTTCATTAGGAGGGTATCCCATTATCTACTCATCAGCCATATGGGAGCTATTTGTCTATGGGTCCAGTTTTGTTGCAGTTTTAATATAATTTTGTTATCACCCTTAAGACTCTTTGTTTCCTATATGTGCAGATAGGATCGAATTCCAGGCTTTTTTAATGTGACATTTATTTATTCATTAAGTGTGACATATTAGTCACTGAATATAAAGTAACTAGGCAGAAAACAGCCCTTTATCAATCCTGCTGCTGTTTCTTCAATAAATGAACTCCATTACGAAATGCCTTATTAGCCAGCATATATTCTATGTGAAAACTTTATCTGCCCACAAAAAAAGTCAAGAATTTGCAAGTGTCAAGACATGCAGTATGCATATATGGAAACACAGACCTTTTATTCCTATCCATCTACACCCTCGGAACCCACAAACTTAGATGTAATTTTAATAACTAGCCTACGATAGAGTGGAAATTAGAAACGAGGAAGGGAGCCAGGTGAGGGTAGAGGAGGAGGTGTGGGGGTATGGAGAGTACAGGGCGAGAGGAAGAAGTGACAGCTGCCAACAACAAAAGAGCAGTAAGAAAAATGACAAAATAGTGACCCAATATATTAGAAAATGTAGCCAAATGGTGTCATTTAATATTGTTGTTGGTATACAGCACTGAGTCGATTTAGACTCATAGCAACTCTATAGGACAGAGTAGAACTGCCTCATATGGTTTCCTAGGCTGTGAATCTTTATGGGAGCAGATTGCCAGGTCTTTTCTCCTGCAGAGTGGTTGGTGGGTTTGAACTGTCAACCTTTCGTTAGCAGCTGAACGATTAACCATTGTGCCACCAGGGCTCCTTTTATTCAATATCTTGTTGCCCTCAAGTCAATTCTGGCTCATAGCAACTCTAGAGGGGCACAAAATCTTCCAGATCTTTCAGCCATTAAAAATGTTACTCTATTATAACATTTTCTAATGATTGCTGGGTGTAACATGGCACTGAAAATCAAAAGAAGTTTACAGCATTTTTAGTATACTTACTTGGAGATATTAATAAAGTGAACAATTTAAAATTATCTCAAAAATGAAAAAAAAATATTTTGAAGCTTTCATTATCTGAAAGTTATACTAAAATGAGTGAAGAGAGGAAAGGACAGCAGACCAGCGGGGCAGGGTAGCCCTGATGTGTGCCCAGGGCAGCTCAGGCACCCTTTATCAGGACAACGTCACATTGTGTCTTCATCATCTGTGTATGTCCTTGTCTTCCTGGTTACACAGGGAGTAACTCAAACAGTGGGACCACGTCTTGTTTTTGTTTTCTTTTAAGTTTTATTTATTTTGTTGTTGTTGTTGAGGATATACCAAGCAAAACATATACCAACTCAACAGTTTCTACATGTACAATTCAGTGACACTGATTACATTTTTTGAGTTGTGCAACCATTCACACCCTCCTTTTCCGAGTTGTTCCTCCCGCGTTAAGATAAACTCACTGACCCCTAAGGTTACTATTTAATCTTTTGAGTTGTTGTTGTCAGTTTGATCCCATATAGATAGTTCTTAAAACAGCATAATGCTCAAGGCAGACAGTTTTTACTAGTTAAGCTAAACTACTGTTTGGTTTTAAGAAGACTTCAGGGGATATCTTTGGTTTAAGGTTTAAAGCTTATCTCAAGGCAATATAGTTTTAGGGGTTTGCATCTTGCTTACTTTTTGAAGCCCCGATTCTCAAAAGAGTACTGAATCCAAAGAAACAGTCTCTAGAGACTACATCTGGTAAAGGGAAAATAGGAACTACAGACCTGTCACAATGACTGAAGTTTTGCAGAATGTTTTAAGTTTGTAACCTTCTCAGTTTGTCATTTGAGTCTCCTCTGTTTTGCAGTGGTGATCAGCAGTGAAACTCAATCCCACAGGGCCTATGTGCTTATTTTGGGGTTAATTTTGGCACAAGAGCTGGGGACCTTTTGTGTCTTTCTGCATCCATTCTTTATGGGAGAGACTTAGAAGGGATAGATGGGTTGAGGCAGGTTTAGGACAGAACTTTGGCTTTCAACATTATTCTTGATTGGGCCTGGATCTCTCTTTCTAGTCCTATGCTTCTCTATGATATGCTTACCATTTTTGTTGTCCAACTGAAATTTAATCAGTCTCCATGTTTCTGCATTTCTATGTGGAGGAAAAGCACATTTCCCCCACCTTCCCCTAGCAGGTAAACAGTTGAAATTCCTTAACAGTTCTAGACTTCTACCAAAAAAACAAAACAAAACAAAACCCATTCCTGTCAAGCTGATTCCAACTCATAGCTACCCTATAGTACAGAGCAGAACTGCCCCACAGCGTTTCCAAGGAGTGACTGGTGGATCTGAAATATGACTTTTTGGCTAGCAGCCGAGATCTTAACCACTGTGACACCAGGGCTCCAGACTTCTACACAATAATGGAAAAATAGGATCCATGCTCCTCTAATTCATTCTGGAAAAGGCAGGGATGACCAGGGCTTTGAACCAGTTCCTTCTGGTTCGGACCATGGCTGACAATTTGCATTTCTAACAAGTTCCCAGGACGTTATACATAAGAATCATCTGGGCATCTTGTTAAAAAGTAGATTCTGATTTAGTATATCTGGGGGCAGAAATGCAAATTCTTAGCAGGGAACTTGTTAGAAATGCAAATTTTCAGCAGGGGTTAGAAGCCCTGGGGATAACTGATGATGATAATTGTTATGGATTGAATATGTGTCCTCCAAAAAGATATACTGAAGTTCTAGCCCCTGCACCAGTGAATGAGACTTTATTTGGGGAAATTGGGTTTTTGTTTGCAGATGTTATCAGTTAAATTAACTAAATCATACTGGAGTAGGGTGGGTCCTAATCCTAAACCCTTCTGAGTGAGGTCTTATAAAAAAAGTATAGGCATGGAAAGAGAGTCACACTCAGGGGGAAGACAGCATGTGAATATCCATCTACAAGCCAAGAAACAACAAGGAACACCCAGGGCTTCCAGAAGATGAAAGAGACAAGGAAAGGTCTTTCCCTAGAGCAGAAAGACAGAGAGAGTATAGCTCTGCCAACACCCTGAGTTTGGACTTCTAGCCTTCAGAATTGGGAGAAAATAAAATTCTGTTCTTTAAGTAACTCACTTTGTGGTATTTTGTTATGGTACCCGTAGCAAATTAAGGCAATAATGCCAGTAATAATAGCAGCTAATGTTTATTAAGCACTTATCATATACTGTGCTAAGCAAATTACATGCACAATCTCGTTTAACATTCACAATAATAGGTTTTATTATTATTCCTATTTTTTAAGATGAGGAACCAGACTTAACCTAAGAGGTTAAGTAACGTGCCCAAGTATATGGTGGAACTGGAGTTTAAGTCAAGTGGTGCAGTGATTAAAAGCTCAGCTGCTAACCAAAAGGTCAGAAGTTCAAATTCACCACCTCCTTCTTGGAAACCCTATGGGGCAGTTCTATTCTGTCCTATAGGGAGGGTTGCTATGAGTCGGAATCGACTCGATGGCAATGGGTTAGGTTTTGTTTTTTTGGAATCTGACTCCAGCGCTGGTGCCTTACCCATTAATTTTAGGTAATAACTCTTAATAATTGGCACCATTCTCACTTAAAAACAAAGATTTTTAAATGGCAGCTCTTTGTTTTGAAGGTATTAATGTCCAAACGCAAAGAAAAATTCTTTCCTCTAACATTTTTTAGGAAACAAAATAAAATAAAAACTGTCAGAGAGGTCACAGAAACATAAGAAAATAATCACATACTTGCAAAATACGGTCCCCTTCTCGAATCCGGCCATCTTTGGCAGCAATGCTATTTGGATCTACCTGTAATAGAGAGAGGACATGCATTTTCAACTGGCTATGTAGTATCCCCTCCCCCCTAAAACAAACAAACTTAAAACATGATCTTAAAATACATTTTTGAAAACCTGGTTCAAAATTCTCCATGATTTACGACAGGGTGTAAGTCAGATTTTTTTCTGTCAAAAGTCACTGATACTATAGTTCAATAATAAATGAACTATTTTAGAGTTAACAATGATAAAATTAAAGAGTGCTAGAGCAGAACTTGATTTTGAAGGCTGTTTTTCCTTTCCTTCCTCATTTTCTTCACATTCATTCATTCATTCATTTCTGTCTCCCAATTATCAGACATAGTCTTCAGCTGATTTAGGATGATATTAATATCAGGATTCTCTGGACCCAGGAAATTTACTTTCTACTAAGGTGATTTTTAAATCCCGCCTTAGCTGTCTTAGAAAAGCTGATAGCTATACTATAAGTTCATACTTATTCAAAGGATTTCTGTCTCGTGATCACATTCATTTATGAAGAGATTTACAATCTATATTGCTTAAGAAATGAAAAAAAATTCCTATCCATGAAGATTATTACTAGGTAACAATTTACATATACGGTTAAGTGTGTTAACTATAAATTATTTTAGTATAAATAGACATTTAAGGCCCTATTAAAAGCTTATCAACATTTTTATGGGCCAAACTTGAGCAATGACTTACAGTTCACTGGGGGTAATTTCATCTATCACATTCCACTTGATGTCTTTGAACAATTTATTTAGGCTTGTTTCATCAAATCATTTTTTCAAGCAAAGTATTTCAAGTGTAGCATGATGTTGCCTTATCCTAACCAGATGTTAGATATTACTTTCTTACTGGGTGGTGCCACATAATAAATGAGTCTGCAGTGATTACTAATCAAGAAAAAAGGTGTTAGGAAAACATTCTTTCCAAACACATATTCTCAGTTTCTGTGGTTTCTTAACCTTTCCTGAAAAGTGAGGTCCATATGTGGCAAATTTAAATAGTAAATTAAAGACTTATTAGAAGGAAGTGATAAATGATTCACCAATTGCATACTATTTAGAAGTCATTCACAATCTAAAACTTTAACTTCAGAACTGTAATCAAATATTAAACTCCTACATTTCCACTTCGGTACATATTACAAAAGATAATTCAGCAGAAGTTTCCCTATACTTCCTTAACACTTGCCTGCCTCTAATTAACATAGTTGTCTATTTAAAAGAGGGATAAATTAAATATTCCCTGGAGATTTTTTCATTGCAAGAACCAGTCAATAAATTTTTTGGTAAAGTGATAAAGCGTAACATTTTACGTTTAGACAGCAGTGTAGTTTTCTACGTGCATTAATTACATTTTCTCTTCCTATTCTGGAGTACTGGTGGCACAGTGGTTAAGAGCTATGGCTGCTAACCAAAAGGTCAGCAGTTCGAATCCACCAGCCGCTTCTTGGAAACCCTATGGGGCAGTTCTACTCTGTCCTATAGGCTTGCTATGAGTCAGAATCAACTTGACAGCAACGGGTTTGGTTTGGGTTTTGATTCTTCAATATTCTAAACAACTCTGTTGTTAGCTGTCTTCGAGTTGGCTCCCAACTCATAGGTTGTGGATTGCACCATTGTGATCCATAGGATTTTCACTGGCTAGTTTTTGGAAGCAGATCACCAAGCCTTTCTTCCTTCTCTGTCTTAGTCTGGAATCTCAATAAAACCTGTTCAGCATCGCAGCAACATGCATTGGCCAGGAATTGAACCCGGAACTCTTGCATGAAAGGTGAGAATTCTCCTTCTGAGCCACCCGAGCCTCATACAAACTCTCTAAGACCAACGAAACAAGCACTGTAATACTAAGTTTCCAGTTGAGTAAACTGAGGCTCTGCAAGTTAGATATTTTTTTCAAGATCATAGCCAAGAAGGCTTGGAACAGCATGAAACAGCAATTAGTATCTAATTTCCAAGTCCTGCTCTGATGCGTTAAATATAAAATGATTCTTTTGGGTTATTTTTTTTTAATTACCTATGATAATAAACTTTGCTTAACATTCTTTCAAAGTAATTGTCTCATATTTAAGTACCTCACTTCTTGAAAGTGATTATGGGATTGAATCAAATAAACTAACAGATGCACTCTTTGGGTATTCAGATTCATCAATCCTGTCAGCATAGTAAAATACACGATTGTGAATATTAGATTAAAACAGTCAGCCAATGTTATTGTTAACAGAACTGAAATAAGATATAGTGGAATGGAGGGACAAAATGTTTGCTGATCAAAAACTCTGCTCAACTTTCTGGATACTTCTGGGAATTGATTTAAATTTAGATAATGTTACCACTTTTACACTTTCCTTACTGGGATTCTGTGGTGAAAGCATCCACATTAAACAAGCTGATAATAATTACATTACTTGGGCAACATAATTTACTTTCCTAATTGAGTGACAAGTATTGGAGCATGGCCAATTCTTCACATTCGAGTCTCTGAAGGATTTTGTCATTGTGAGTCGTTTTACTCCCTTCCTTGTAGTCTCCCTCCTTAATCCCCCTTCATGGCGTTTCTTACCTCGCTGACGTAAATGCCAGTGTCTTCTTCATCATCTGTTCGGTAACAGACTGTCAGGCCTAGCTTCTCCTGACTGCTAACACGACACAACTCGACCTCCTGAGAGAACACACACACAGAACAGGCTTTATCTCAGAGCAGAGAATCCTACTACAGAATGGAGAACTCACTGATATTCTTTGGTTACATCATGGGAAGCTTTAGTACTACCCAACTTTTGAAATTAGCTTATATTACCAAAAAGCCATTTCATTAAAATTACTTCAAAGTGTATTTTTGTATATTCAAGCCAATGTTTTAAAGTTGGAGATCTGCAAAATTTGGTTGGCATCAAATCATAACAAACTTAAAACTCTTTAAAAATCACACAGTAGTGTGTTAATAAAATATGTATAAATTGATAAACTGGAATGAATAAAATATTTAAGAATGTCAAAGTAGTAAAATGTTCATGAAAAATACTGAGTTACTGTATTTTAGTAAAACTTGCAATAAAGGCCAAATACAAATAAAGTTATACTTGATTTTCTCTATCAATTCTTCTTTTGAGTTCTACACAATATGATAATAAGCACGTCTTAGTTATCTAGTGCTGCTATAACAGAAATACCACAAGTGAATGGCTTCAGCAAGCAGAAATTTATTCTCTCACAGTTTAGGAGGCTAGAAGTTCAAATTCAGGGTGCCATCTCTAGGGGAAAGCTTTCCCTCTCTGTTGGCTCTGGTGGAAGGTCCTTGTCTCTTCAGCTCATTTCCTGGTTCCTTGGAGATCTCCATACGGCTTAGTATCAATCTTCCCCCATCTCTGCTCTTTTTGTTTGCTTATTTAGTCTCTTTTATATCTCAAAAGAGATTGATTTAAAACACATCCTACACTAATCCAGTCTTATTAACATAACAAAAACCCATTCCCAAATGGGGTTATATCCACAAGCATAGAGGATTGGATTTACAACACATATTTTTGGGGTACACAATTCAATCTGTAACATTCCACCTGTTGGCCCCCCAAATTCATGTCTTTCCCACAAGCAAAAAACGTTCACCCCATCATATCATCCCCAAAGTCTTAAATCAACTCCAAGTCCAAAATCTCATCTTCTAAATCATCTATATTAATTATGGGTGAGACTTTAGGCATACTCCACCGTGCAGCAGAATTCCTCTTCATCTGTGAATCTGTGAAATCTAGACTACAAGCTATCTGTTTCCAAAGTACAGTGTTTGGAACAGGTACAAGGTAGACACAAATGGGAGAAGTTGGAGGGAAAGAAGGGATAACAGGCACCCAGTATGTCCAAAACCCAGCAGAAGAATTTACATTAGCTCTCAAGGCTTGAAAATAATCGTCTCTTCTCTGACACCATCTGGGCAATGGCCCTGTCCTCCACTCTCTGGGTGTTGGCCATGCCTTCTGGATTTTGAATGGAGGCCCCCTGGCCCTGGGCTTCAGCTCCACCTTCAAGGCCCACTGGGATGGCAACTCTGCTCTTTAGGCTTCGGGTAGCTCCATTCTCCTAGTCCAGTCCATTTGTGTGGCGATCCCACCCTCTCAGCCCCAGCAGACCCTATTCTTCTGCTCCTTGGGCATCATTCCATAACAGCACAGATTTTGTGTAGCTCAGACCAAGGTTTTCTATTATTTTTCAGAAGCTCTCACCCTTGGACAGAAATGGGTTCATTCAGGCTGAAGGCAGAGACATCAATGACCATATGGGGCAGAGGCAATGATTCAAAATGTAGCAGTAAATGAACAGGGAAACACATTTACCGACACATGGCTAAGGGGCTTGAAATGTCAGTCCTTAGGTAATGTATGTTGAATTCATTGCCTGATTTATGTTCAGTAAAATAATAATAAATTTCAGTGTACTTCATTTTTATATAATGAAATTGACTTGAACTACTTTCAGAAGCAGATGACTTCAGGATAAATACATAACATAATTTCAAGCAGTAAAACACAAATTAGTGCTCTAATCATCTCCATATTGGAAGGAGAAAACAGGCTCTTTAGTAAATTATCAGATGAGAAAGAACAAAGTACATTTAATATGGAAGTGAAGTCTGGACCATGATTCTAGAATGTATGTTTCATGGGAGTTGTGAATTTGTCTGTCTTGCTTACTGCTCTTTCTCCAGTGCTTAGACATGATCCCAGAGTGGGCACTAGTATATGTTAGTTGAAGGGTGATTGCTTTTATTTAGAAATATTTCTTATTGTATGTAGCTTTTTGTAATTAAGTAGTCTTTCTTCTTTGACTGGAGATAGATTTCATCTATGTGTATATGAGTGAAAAGAAGATTTTGAAGTTTGACATTAATAAAGTATTCATCTAATGAAGATTTGAAATAGTTACCAACATTAATGAAAGAAAAATTCCCCTAACCTCAAACAACAGAATATTTTCCAGAACACTCTATTATATTTGAAGAAGTATCCTCCTTTAATTTTGTATTTCAGTAAAGTCCTTGTCATTGGATACTAACCATTTATTTTAATGATATGCTATAAACCACAGGTAAATCTATAGCAATTGTGGGCTATCATAAGCTCCAGTGACCAATAACTTCACAGCTAATAGCAAATAAAATGAAGTTTAAATCCATTATCCTGAGACATGTACCGCAAATTGGGGAAATACATGAAACTATGAAGAACGCTGACTTGCTGACTAGTGGGCAAAGATACTTTAAATTACACTGTAGTGATTAAAGGGGGCATACACGGTATATGCCGAACAGTAAAGAAAAAATGAAAAATTCTTTCACCTGGAGGAATAACAGGAAATGATGACATGATTTGGCACTGGAAATGGAAATGTACAACCAAACAAGGGTCTTTTCAAAACTGGCAATAATTGCTTCCAGAGGGAAAGAATACTTGACTTCCTACTATAACATTAGGAAGGAATTACAGCAACAAAACAGCTTCAATTACACCAACAAGGTATACCGTTAAGGAGCAAAGAAGCCTGGGATTCCTAAGAGGCCTATAAGAAAACCTAAACACTCTATAAAGAACTAAGAGTGGGACCTTTAAATCAAGTCAAATGAGGCGCTGTAGTCAAAGTTGACATCCATTGACTTTCAATGTCCTGCCAATGGCACTGGAGAAACTCCAGTGCTGTGGGAAGACATTTTCTATGAGGAGGATTGCTTTTGAGTGTGTTTTCCCCACATTCTCAATTGTGTACCATGGCTTTGGTATTTGTTTAGAAGATGCATATAAAAAACGTTGCAATGATACTGAATATATCTATTAAAAGGAAAAAGAATCCACTCCTCAGGACTCAATACCATAAATCAAAACATTTGCTTAAGGACTCACAGAGGAAAAGAAACTGAGATCAAAATGAGTTTTCAATACTGTCATGGTATGGGTATAGGCAAAACCGTGAAATAGGTCAAAGTTATCTGCAGCGTCTGCCTTTTCTATTCCCCCTCCCCACACACACTTTAAGCCATTCAGTACCCTCATATTTCATTTCAGCTGCCCAGAGTCCCTGAAGCATTCCTTCCGAGGTAGTCATTGAAATTTTAGTTTTGTCATTTTACATCTTCTGTAGCAAAATCTGGCATCTGGTGTGGTCTTCCATTCTCTCATAAGTAGCTATGGAGTCATAAAGATAACTGATAAAGAAATCTCTCTTAAAGGGATCATCATTAATAATTACTTAAAATGCGGTCCACTCAATGTTCAGTTCATACGAATAATGGCTGCAAATACGAAGCCTTATTTTAAAGGACTGAACTTCCAGCAGTGGGACTTCTGCCACTGAAGGAGGCCCAAGCAAGATTTTCCAGATCCCACAAACCACCTAAGACCAGTCCCAAGTGTGAACTTGCATTTCTTTCTCTGGTTGAAAATGTCTCAGAAACTATGTATTTCATCTTGGTGCACAGAGGCATACATTTTAGAATCAAAGTTTCTTTAATTCTATGTTAAAATCACTTACAAGCAGCTACCTGCAGACCATTTTATTTGTATGAGGCAGAGGTGGCTTTGCAAAAACTCTGATTATCTGATAGGAATTCTCTAGCAGAAGCTTAATTAAGTATTCCCTTCACAGTGCACACAAGCCTCTGACTTCTGAAGAAACAACCTCTTGGTAATAGAGAATGTTTTCCCTAACAACTTTCATACCTTTCCCTCTGTCATGAGGAAGCTATTTGATGAAAAATATAAAAGTGAAATGCTACCTCTGTACATTTTCTCTGTGGAGACAATTCACGGGCGTACACAAATCAAAGCCAAGCCTTCATGGATGGCAGTGCTAACCATCTGTAAGTCATCTGTGACTGCAGTGGAGGAATCACATCATATACCTGGCGAAAACTAGAGTAATTTTGGCTTAAATGTGCTTTAAGATACTATATTCTGGAAAAGTGTATAAGTCTCTTAAAAAAAATCAAATCACAGTATGTGAGGAATTGATTATATGTAGATTGAGGGTGGAGTAGATGATTAAAGTTAGTAAAGCTTGCTGGGAAACATCCTTCTAATCATAGAACGACAAGAATGGGATTTTTATATAAATCATTTGCACTACAGTGCTATGAAATTTTTCTATATTTTATGATTGGGTCTAGGGAGGAACAAGAAAATTAAAAGGTAAAAAGGGCATTTTGCTTTCTAGAAGAAGGACTCCCCTGCTAGACAGAGAACAAAGGCTTTAAGCCTCCTACAATGACTTTTTAACTTAAGCTAAATTGGTCCCAAACTCTAAAAAACTCTGAGGCACATGCCAGGAGATTTTTGTCCTCCGAGCAAGGAAATTCAGAGGCAGCTGGCACTATTCAAGTCTGAAGAAGAATCAGGGCTAGACAGAACGGTCATTGATATTAGTTGATAATCAGGGGAGAGAGAGGTCTAGTGTGTCCATGTCTTCACCTTTATTTTATTTGTTCTCTTGGTTTTATTTATCAGACGATATATGCATTTCTATATAAGCTTATTATGAATCATATATTGTCTTAAATTTTGTAATATTGATTAGTAAGTAGTGAAGTAACTATGCTTAATTGTTCCAACAAAGCATTTATTTTTTTAAAAATGCAAAAATATGCAAACTGTTGTTAAAATTAATTAAGCATATCTAAGGGAAGCTGTAGTCGAACTATGAAAACAGTGCTTTAATGTCATTATCTCCTGGATAGCGGAAATCAGGTATAGTGCTTAGTAAGGAATGAAGAACAAAACTCCTGAAATACCCAAATGGCTAATACAAGAACATTTCAGGCTCAAACACCTCAACCCCAAACATTTCATAACAAGTTGCTTCAATCAGTAAGTAAAGCTCATTTCTGTAGAGCCATTAGGGTAAACGCCAAAGCACATGGTCATGTCCTTTCCACTAACATCCTCAATTAACCCCTCTCTCTTTCCTGTGTTAGCAGTTTCTTTTTCCTTATAATCATTCCATTTGCATATACATGCAAATATACTTTAATACCATCCATTCGAGTGGGGACAGGGGGAAACCCAACAGAGGTGGTGGTCAGCTCTGGGGTGGGGGGTTGTTGGGAGGACCTACGAATGCATCTTGGAAGAGGTAACAGAATTGATCTTGGTGTTCACCAAGAAGACTAAAGCTCCAAGCTGAGGAAGCTGACACACAAAGGCACAGAGGTAGGAAAAAGCATGCCATGTTACAGGAGCTTTAAATAGTAAATGTGTATGAAACTTAGGGTTTAATTGGGGCAGGTGAAGGGGCATGGTAAAAAAATAATACTGGAGAGTAAGCAAGGGTCAGATCACAGAAGGATGACCACACTATATTAAGTAACCTGGACTCTATGCAAAAAATAAAGAGGAGCCATTGTAGGGGAAATAAAACAGTCAAATCTGCGGCTTAGAAAAATGGCTTCAGCAGTAGCATAGTGGGTGAGTTGTAGGGCTTAATAGACAGGAAGTTGGGACTGTTACCAGTCCATGCAAGAGAAGATAAGGACAAGCAGTATCATATCATTCCTAAATGTAGTGACTTTTTTTTTTTTTTCCCATTTTATAAATGAAGAAAATGAGACACAGAAAGAGGTAAAGTAACTTACCCAAAGTCACCCAGGGAGTCAGCGGCAGAGCTGGGAGTCAAGCTGTAGCTATAGGATGCAGCCTGAATTCCACATGGCACCTGCTCTGTTTCTGTACACAGCTCTCTCATTTCTCAGGCCTCAGCTTACAGGTCACATCCTGGAGGGTATGCCCCCTCATCCTTCTTCCTGAAGCAGGGCTCCTCAATTCTCTATCAGAATTTTACTGATGCTGAGTAACTTCTGGCAATTATGACAGTTTTTCTTTTTTTTTTTTTAATTAGCAAATTGATATATTAAGTTACTTACTTTTTATTTTCTGTTTCCTGTGTTATACGCAGGCCCTTGTCTGTTATGTTTACCATTATATCCTTCACTAAATTCACTAAATTCCTTCAATAAAGGAATTCAGCTTTTTAAGACAGTGCCACAATGTCTTTGCATTTTCAGTACCAGGTAGAGTGCTGGGGATATAGGGAAAGTCCCACATGAATTTGTTGGATAAGTTAACAGCTCTAGTCTGAGGTTGGATGCAGGGTACTATTGCTTTTGCTATACTTGTACCTTAGTAGAACTGTATTACGATTAAGAGAATACTTTCAGAAAGCTTTGTAAACAATAGATGTGACTTTCTCTTTTATAATCTCTGCTAGTAGGAAAAGTACAAAGAGTGAACTATAACAATCAAGCAAATTTATCTGCAAATTACTCAAAGAATTCCTCTAGCAGATTCAGTTTTTATTGATTTACTTTACTCACCTGACATTTTTGTAGCACCTACGTGCCAAGGACTGCATTCGGGATTGGAAACTTATTATGTACTGAACATTGTGGTAAATGTTTTGTGAATAATATCACATTTAATTTTACAAAAATCTGACAGGTAGTATAGTGCATAGTAGTTATTTCTGGCCCACCCAGCATTAATTCTCTCTCTGTTTGGAAAATGGTTCTAAGTATCTTTCATAGAACTATGCTTTTTACGTGTTTGTTCAGGGCTGATTCCAGCTCCAGGGGTGGACATGTGACCTAGGTATTAGCCAAATAGTGAATTTTATTCCCTAGCCTTAGTGATCATTTCAGAGATGGGCATATGATCCAGTTCAAGCCCATCAAAATCAGCCCCAAGACTTTTGTTGAAATTGGTGGGATAAGAACAGTTATCTTTTCTGTTGTACTTGAACCAAGGAAAACATGTATCAAGAGCAGCTCAAAGCTTTTTCTCATATAGAGATCAAGTATGGGTTCAACAAAGAGAAGAGAAAAGCTGAGAGATGGAAAAAGACTAAAATATAGTGGCATTATTTGAGCTCCTGGATCAAGTGATCCCCGAAATAGATAATCTTTGGAATTTTCAGCTATGAGAGTCAATCAATCTCTCTCTCTCTCTTTTTTTTTCTTAAAAATTTGTTTTGAGTATTCTTTTTTCTTGGAACAGAGTCCCAGTTGATTTTGGCAGATATAAACTTTATTTTATAGATAAAGAAATTAAGAGCCAGCTTTAAGTAATTCATGCAAGGTCACTCAGCAGCCTTTTGTCAGAGGCAGAATTTGAACATAGGTCTTTCTTTATTCCAATTTTTGTTTTCAATCAATATGCTCTTCTAGTCCAATGGTCATTTAAGATGGTGATTTAAACACATAAAGAATTCACTATAGCGCAAAGGCATATGGGGTAGAAGACAGATGAGATGAGCCAAGTAGTCAAGAGATGAGCCAAGTGAGGGAAGACTCCAGAGAGAGTCCACCATTTGTATGGAAGGTAAGATGTTCAGTATGGTTACAGAAAAGGGTGCTTAGGGGGGCGTAAACGACGATGCTACAGAGGTTTGTTAGAACCAAATTCGGAAACGTCTCAAAACCAGAGTCTTAACTGTACCTGTGAAGATTGTTGAAATGCCAAATGTTATCTATATATTTACCACAGTTAAAAAAAGTCTTGGGCAGAAAAACAAGGGAGCAGTTAACATACCAAATTTGGAGCTTTTCATCTTATATAAGCCAAAAAGAGTTATAAAATTAGGACTATTGGAAGAAGGAAAGGACTTGTTTTTCTTGTATTCAACCCAGGCAGAAGTGTAAATTTCTTCTATTTTTTGTATTAATTAAATTTTAAGGAAATTAATATAATTATAATTTATTTCATAGAATTATCTGGAAGGAAATTTTAGATACACTCTAGGTTGGCCCACATCTCTTATAAATCGAAGTGATTTACCCAATGTCACTTGCTAATTAAGTGGCAGAGCTAAGAGTAGAGACCAGGCCTCTTGATTTTCACTCAATTGCTTTTTTACTATTACCTTACTGGTTCTTTAACTCATCAATTCTCACCTGGGATGGTGGACTGGGGGTACAGGAAGAGGAGTGCGTTGAGGGTGGCAGAATCACTGCCTGGGATGAGAGATGGTGCTGATGGAAGCAGGTCATACAGGTGGAATGTGTGGAGGCAGGAATGAGGCTGGGAATCTAATGATCACTGTAATATAAACTGCAGCTGGGTGATGCATATAGGACCCAGAGGAGACAAGGGCTTGGGTTGAAAAATTGATTAGTATTATTTCAACCCTTAGCAAATTTTAAAAGAAGAAACAGCACACTCAACTTTCATATCTAAGTACTGTCCATTTTCTGAGAGGCTCAAAAACCTGTTGTCCTTTTGATAGTACTGCTTTTCACCTGGTCCTGCTGTCTTCATTGTTATTCCTACTCTTGGCATTTGTGGAGAAGCTGTCTTTTCTTTGAATTACTGACAACAGCATTTTCAAAAGAAAGTGTTAACAAGCTTTAATATTAGCCATAGGCTTTCTGTAAAGTAAATAGTCAAAAAGGACAGGATGACCCTTTGTGTCTTGGTGGTCACTGATTCAGTGCCTGCACTTCTTGGTTACATTTGCTGTCATGCTTTGGAGCTGGCCATGCTTTCAGTTAAAGGAGATCAGCTAAAGAGATACCATCTACTGTTTGGGATGCTGTTTTACAGTAAAAAATAAAATCATTCTGAAGTGGTGGACATCCACTTGTGAAAAGCAATATATATCCTTTACCTGGATAAAACCAAACCAAACCTGTTGCCATCAAAGTTGATTCTGACTCATAGTGAGCCTACAGGACAGAAGTAGAACCGCCCCATAGGGTTTCCAAGGAGCAGCTAGTGGATTCAAACTATGGACCTTTTGGTTAGCAGCTGAGCTGTTCGCCACTACGCCACCAGGGCTCCTAGATCAGAGTCAATATAAACAATCTACAACTATTTGTGACAGAGCGAGCAAAACCATCACAAAATGATCCACAGGGGTTCCTACAAGGGAATTTAGTAAACTAGGACAAATCATTCCCAAAACACCAAACCCACTGCCCTAAAGTTGATTCCGACTCATAGAGACCTTTTAGAACAAAGTAGATCTGTCCCGTAGGGTTTCCAAGGCTATAAATCTTTATGGAAGCAGACTGCTGCATATTTTTCCCACACTGTGGCTGGTGGGTTCAAACCACGGACCTTTCGATTGGCAGCTGAGCACTTTAACCACTGTACCACCAGAGCTCCAACTAGGACAAAGTAGGGCATAAATATCAACTTTGAGTGACAAGCTACCATGCTAAGGCTTATCACTGTTTTGTCTAATGGGAAACAGTGTCACTGCATCCAACATTTGGAGTGTTGGAAGCCCTGTTGTTATGATTGAATTGTGTCTTCCTAAAATATGTATTGAAGTCCAGGTCCCAATACCTTGGAATGTGAACCTGTTTGGGTTTTTCTTTTATTATCTTATGTGGTCATACCAGAGTTGGGTAGGTCTTCAATCTAATCACTTCTGAGTTATAAAAAGAGCAGACTAGACATAGACACACATACACAAGGGGAAACACATGCTGTGTGAGGACCTGTCTTCAAGCAAAGGAACATCAAGGATGGCCAACAGATACCAGAAACTAGGAGAAAGGCTTGAAGAAAGAATCGACATGGCTGAGACCCTGGTTTGGACTTTTAGCCTCCGGAACTGTGAAAAAATAATTTTCTAACTTTAAAGCTACCCGTTTCAGGTATTTCTGTTACAGCAGCCCTAGGTAACTAAGAACTTATTAGAGATTTGGTACAGAAGTTGAGATGCTGCTTCTTTGCTGCTTCATATTTGGTAATATATATGGGTAATGACAAAGAGGTAAAGAAGGTAGAATTAGGGTTACAGGGCTGCAATCTAAAATCTAAGATAAACCCAAGAAGAAGCCCTGGTGGTGCTGTGGTTAAAAGGAGCTTGGCTGCTAACCAAAATGTTGACAGTTAAAATCCACTAGCTGCTCCTTGGAAATCCTACGGGGCAGTTCTACTCTGTCTTACAGGGTTGCTATGAATCAGAATTGACGGCAACAGGCTGGGGCTGAAATAATGCCCCAAGGGACACAGAGTTTAATGGAGAGGGTAGATTTACAGTGAACTTGGGTTAACAAACAAACAAAAAGAACCTGGGGCATGTTAACACAAACTATTCTTTGCACTTGGATTGAGATACTAGCCTAATTTGTCAGATAATATCCAATATCATGTTTGATGTTTGGCCTATGTGATGATAAGAGATGGAATTTATTTGCAAAAAATTGCAAACTCACTGCTTTTTCCACAGGTGGAATAGATTATTTATAAAAGTTATGCAGAAACTGAAAGTTTTTTGTATTGTAAAATATTGCACCTAATAAATCTGTGTTCCCTGAAGTGGATCAAAGGAAGGGCACAGCCTATTCACACTTGTATACCCAATGTTAAGACACTGGTTGAGAATATGATCAAATAATGAATTAAATTTTCTCCATCCCTTACTACGATAATCCAAAAATATAGTGCTTTATTCTAGAATCTGGCGGTCAGTAAGAAATTTGATTCACAAGATTAATTATTAAAAATTGCTTGGTGTTTCATATCTCCAGATTAGTACCATAGTGTGTAATAGTAATACATTTCCTTATAAATACATAAGGTTAATCATAGGTTCTAGAGCTGTCTTGAATTCATGCATTATTTTATATTTGGTAGGTTCTACATTTTACCACTGGCCATGATCCCAAAGTGTCCTGGGAGCTCACTTAGTAGTGTGCAGACTTTAGATCTTCCCTCTTCTAGTCTTCTTTTTTTGGAGCCAGCTCTGCTAGTTAGTTTTTAATGCAAGTCTATTAGGAGACATGAAATGCATTACATCCTTATTGTACTGGTAATAATATTCTAATAACATGCAATAAAACAATTAGTAGACCTGAATATCTCCTTTTCTGATGAATGACAAAAGGAGGGTCTACATTTATCTATTTCAGATATTATTCACTGAATTCCAGACTATGTGACGCCCGTGTCTATGGTGACACAACAGAAATTCGTCAATCCTCCTCAGAACTTCTCTTTATTTGAAAAGCATTCAGGAACTTTTCTAGCATGTATTATTAAGAAGACATAAAAGGAAGATTAACAGAGCAGAAGAAGAATGGCAAATAAATAAACCTGTTGACAAGATGAACCTTATTTCCATCAGCTGGTTACTAGAGCAGGAAACAGGATTTTCTAATGAGGCACTGGGCTATTAATACATGTTTTTTTCTAAGCCATTTACACAGGAGGTAGGCAGCTTTTCCCCTGGTCATCATAACAGAAAAAGGACCAAGACTTTTAAACCTGTCAAAATCCTACAAATATCATAATTGCTCCCAAATTGGTTTTTTTTTTTTTTTTTTTTTTTTTTACTTGTTGTTTTTCTTGTTTGGTAAAGTGGCACTTTCATAGAATCAAATACGTTCACAGAACCTATTTAGATATTTCTGATTCAACCAAGAAAATTAAACTCTAAAACAGATTTATTTAAAAATCTAGCAAAAGATCATGAAATGAAGTTAAAGCTTTGTGTTTTGCTTCCATTTTTATCTTTTCTCCAAAAGAACTCAATGTACTTGATTATTTTTTTTTTTAAATCAATAAACAAGCTATGTATTTTAAATACATTCTCAGAAGGGAGAAAAGTCATTTTGGGGAGCTATGTGCATTCTTAAATACTGCAGGAGCTCTCACAAAATGTATGCACATTACTTGAAAGTATAATTTCATGTACATATATTTTCTAAGTTTGAACATAGCTACTTACCTGAATGCATAAGCTTCATAATTAACAGTGAACTATAATGTTTAGCACTAATAGTATGTCACTATCAATTTTAGAAAATGAAAATAAATGATGGTACAAATTTTGTGAGTTAGTAAACTTTCATAAGAATGTAGATACTCTCACACATATGTATCATTTCTTATTTTGGATGGTATAATTTTTCCAGTGACTGGTTTATAGGCATAAATTTTATCACTGTGATGCCAATTTGCTTCAATAAATTCAATGTTAATCTCTTCAAAAACATTTAAAAATAGGTCACATTACAAATTTGAACAGTATTTTATGACACTGGGTAGTCCATAAAATAAAAATAATCACATTAATTTTATTTTTTTTACTTATTTAACAAATTTATTTGAAATGATTTCATGGTTATTTGGCCAACTGCTTTATAAACCGTTATGTCCTTGGGATTTTGAAGAGTAGAAATGTTTCTATATTTATTGTTAATAAGGTTAGTTTGATCATTTTGGCCATTCAAAAATTAATTTCAGTCATTGCATTATCTATACAGAAGTCTGCTTGGTAGCTACATACAAAAACATGGGTCATCCAAATTAACCTGATGTATATCATCATCTGTTCTCTACCACATAATTTATAGTAGCAAATGTCCTTAATGTTCAGCAATAAACAATGGAATTCTATGAATCTGTTAAAATGACTGAGGACATTTTATAACCCAGGAAATGATCTTGATGGAAGATTAAGTTATAAAGCAGGATGCAAATTTACATAACATATGATCCCGATGATTGAATAAAAAAACATTTATACTATAAAAAATTTCTGGAAGGAAATATAAGAGTAGTTAGCTCTAGTTGCTGTTATGATGATGATGATTACCTTTTTCTTAATATATATGCAATTCTAAACTTTGGCCATGAGTGTGTATTTACTTAGAATAATAAAAATAAGCATTATTCCAAAATGAAAATATTAATCATTTAAAAAAATAACGGGTGTTACGTACACCACGGACACCTGTAGACCTCTGTTCCTTTCCTTCTACCTGATCATCTTGTTTACTAGAAAACAAGCAAGAAAAGATGTAATTTGATTGATTCAGTGAAGTAAGAAAAAAACCAAAAACAAACACCAAAGTACTACTGGGTGTGGGTAAGTAGCTCAAATAGGTACATCTTGCTTCACCCATGAACACCAGAGAAAACCATTGGATAGAATAGGGTCTTCGGAGATGTAGGTTAGAGATTTTTGACGTCTTATATACTAAGGGACAAAGTCCAGGCTATGAATGCTCAGTTTGTGGGAGTTTTCAATTTCAACATGTTAATAGTTGTTTTTTTTTTAGATTATCTATTTCATCTTTATCTAAAGAATATGCACACTTTAAACCTCAGTTTTGTTTTTATGCCCAATGTGCAGCCAAGCTATTCAGCTATGGAGTGCCAGTGCCTGAAGTTCACTGTGTTGGTGCCAGGGCAAAATCTCCATATAGGCAGGTTGGACTTAATGACTCTCCATAAATCTGATCTTCTTCCCAAACTGGTTAATGATATTACTGTTTTGCCAGTCAGCCAGGTTTAAGTCTTCAGGGTTATCTTTTATTCTCTGACCTTGGCCTCCAACAGACAATTAGTCATTACCTAAAGATGATTCTCTTTTTCCCCTTCTTTCTGTCCCACGGTTATTGCTCCAGTTCAGGTCCTCACTACCTCTTCCCAACTTCTGTACCCCTTTGAATTTATCTGGAACATTACTGTCTGATTAATCTCCTTAAAGTTAATATTTGATCACATTATTCCATGCTCAAAAGCACTAAATGGGTCCTACTGATGAATGAATTAAGTCCAACCTCCTTAAATTGGTAACCCAAGATGCCTACAGTCTGACCCCAAACAACACGTCCCCCGAGGTCTCCTACTCCGTCACTCATGGATCGAATGATCTAGCCAAACTAGAGTAGGAACCATTTCTCAAATCTGTCATACCCTCTTCCTCCTAACAAAAATGTATGCCATTTCATTCCCTATCTCAACTAAAATTTTATCTATTATTTAAGATCTAATAAACTCCAACTTCTAACAGGTAGGGAAAATGTATTCAACTTTGTATATCAGCATTGATTGCAGGGCCTTGCAAATAGTAAGTGCTAGGTACCTATTTGTTAAATAAATGTATACATTAACAAATTTTTTTTCAAAAAATGAAATGAACTTTTCTATTAGTGATACTGGGAGAATACATTATTCATATGGAAATAATGGGCCCCAAAGTCACAGCATAATCTAAAATAAACTCTGTGTGAATTAAAGATTAAAGATGAAAGGCAATTTTTTAAATTGTTAATATAAAATAGAAATTAATATTTGTTTGGGCAGGGAGGATTTCTTAAACAAGATGCAAAATCATTGCTGTCTATTCACAATAGCCAAAAGGTGGAAACAACCTAAGCGTCCATCAACAGATGAATGGATAAACAAAATTTGGTATATACATACAATGGAATATTACTCAGTCATAAAGAGAAATGAAGTCCTGATAAACCTTACGACATGAATGAACCTTGAAAACTTTGTGCTCAGTGAAAGAAGTCAGTCACAAGAGGACAAACATTGCATGATCCTACTTATATGAAATAGGCAAACATAGAGAGATCAAAGCTTATTAATAGTTACCAGGGAAAGAGAGGAAAAGGGAGATTCCTTGCTTAGGGGGCACTGAGTTTCTGTTAATCATGGTGGAATAATTTGGAAAATGATAGTGGTAATGGTTGCACAACATGATGAGTGTAATCAATGTCACTGAACTGTATATGTAAACATTGTTGAAATGGCAAATGTTTTGTCATGTATGTGTGTGTGTGTGTATATACATATATAACAAAATAAAAAAGCATAAACCATAAAGAAACATTAATATATTTTACTGCATTAAAATTAAGAACTTTTGCTTATGAAAATACACCATTAAAATGTAAAAAGACATCACAAACTAGAAAATGGTATTTGCAATACATATAAAGGACTGATTTTCAAAATCAATAAAGAACTCAGATCACTAAATGAAAAATCAATCAATACGGAAATGAACAAAAGAGTTGAAATCATATAATATAGAATAAAAAACTTGAATGGGCCAATAAACATATAATAATATGCTTAACCTCATTAGTAATATGTAAATTAGTAAATTAGTAAAACCATAATATGATACCATTTCAAACGAACCGGAGAAAACTAAAAGTCTGGAGAAAATCTTAAGTCTGATGATGTCAAGTGTTTGTAAGAATATGGTGAACCCAGAGCACCTCCACACTGTTAGCTGGAGTTGGAATATTGGCGCAATCACTCACTGCCTAGTAAATCAGATGTACACATTCTACACCCAGGAGTTCCCTTAGAAAACTCTTCTAAAACGTTACTAGCCTGTATGTAAAAGAATGTTCATAGCAGCACTGCAATACTACAAAACTGGAAACAACCCAAATACCAAACAACCAACTAAATGGATACGCTATGGCATTTTCATAAATGTTAATCCTATATAATAATGAATATGAGTGAATCACAGCTATGCATAACAACTTAAATGTACTAGGGTCATATTTTGAGAAAAAAATATTGGTTTCAGAATAAATTCAGTTCAGTATGGTTGCGTTTATGTAAGCAAGCAAATTTAAACTTGCATGTTTAAATTTAAGTTTGCAAAGTTATAAACTTCTGTGGCGAAATAATACAGATAAGTAAAATGACGATAAACATAAAATTTAGAATAGTAATTAACCTCTGTGGGAGAAGGGAAAAGGATAACATTGGGGAGAAGCATGCACAAGACTGCAATGTCATAGTAATGC
The DNA here is from genome assembly GCA_030035585.1 of Dugong dugon. Classification (NCBI taxonomy): domain Eukaryota; kingdom Metazoa; phylum Chordata; class Mammalia; order Sirenia; family Dugongidae; genus Dugong; species Dugong dugon. The sequence goes on from CM057465.1 coordinate 158,190,262, forward strand.
TCTTTTTCTAGAACTGGGTGTTGGGTAAAGAGGTGCTTACTGTGTTTTTGTTTGAAGGGAGGTTGACATTGTAGCATGGTATTACTCAGACTATTTTTAGATCTGCCATTACAGCCTTATGCCATTGTCTCTAAAAAGTACAATAGAGAACAAGTGAAAATAAAAGACCTATTTCAGCTCTTTATGACACTGGGAGCATAAAGACAGGCAGAGGTTACTTTTCTCCTTGAAGTAAATATGGAACTTGGCATGGCATGAGCACAGTGATCTGAGCAATTCATTTGGGCCAGTCAGAAAAGAGAGAGGGAAAGACAGTGGGCAGCAGAACATTAGGTACAGCAGAAGATATGACCACCACAGGTGGAGCCAGAAGGCAGAAAAATGTCAGATTTTATGGGGCAGTAGAAAGGTTGTTGGAGGGCACATATGAGACATAACCTGAGGACTCCCAGAAGCATCAGGAAGGATTTTGAAGTACAACTGGAGGAACCCCCAAAATTGCATGGGGTGGAGTCAGAAAAATACTATCTTCTTACAGTCACTGTTTTATCTAAATATAGGCATTTTCCTTAATTTTCAGAAAACTGGGTAACTGTTACTTGCCCACATATAATGACTAATAGATATTAATTTACTGAGGGCATAAATTGTATATTTATTTTATCTTGATAAAAGTATTTTAATAATCGGGAAGAGTAAACACACCTTGCATTAATGCATAAATCCAACAGAACTATAAAATAACTTTTAGGTGTGTCTGATGCCAGATATTAAGAGTACCATTTTTAAAATAAAAGAAGGCATACGACTTATTTTAGCACTAAAGTGCTCTTCTATTAGCCTCCAAAAACCATTAGGTAGATCCAAATGTAACTCAATATCTAATCTAGGATAGGTATATGTGTATATGTGTGTGTTGGAGGGGCAAGCAGTAAGGGGTCTGTGAGTACATGTGTGTTCATGAGTTTATAAATGGGATGAGAAACATGCATACTATATAGAGATAATAACTTATGCACACACGGAAATCCAGAAATAACAAACACTCCCCCACAACTCTTGAATTTATCCCAGCCCTAAGAGGCCCCTTCCTTTCCAGCTTGGCAGTGCCACTGGTATCTAGCACCCCAGGTAGTCACTCCCTCTGAAAGCTCCTGGCTAGAATGCAGAGATTCTGCAAAATACTTCTGTAATAGGCAATGGAGAGGAAAAACTGGATGAAATTCAACATAGGAAAAACCAATTTGAGTACTATAAAATCTTTTCTAATGATAGAGGAATCATTAGGTCTTGGAATAATCTCAGTAGGAAAATGTGAGGGCTGTATTATAGAAAGGACTTAAAAAAAACTCACTGAAAAATTCAATTTAAGCTGTCAACAGGGCAAATGTTTGCATCAGAGAAAGGCAGGACCTTTAGAACATTAGCAGGGTTATAACAATACTTGAAAACTTAGGTGATGAGGAGGAACACCTTGCAACCTACTGCCGTGTGTTGGAAGATAAAAAAAAAACTGTAATATCAAAAGATCAGTATTTGCTTTCTAGGAAAAAAAAATCAGTTTAATGTTCAAAAATATGGCTTCTCAAAGTAAACAATGTGAGCAAGATGGCGTGACAACAAGAACGAGATGCCGTTGATGCGAGGCTGTTGTAATTAGAGTTTTCCCAACAGTGCCAAGTATCTCACTTAAAGAAAATGTTCAATTTAAGAACTTTTGAGTTACCACTGTGAAGGAAGCTTTGTTAATGACCACATGATAGATGGACCTAAGTCCTGCTGTTATGCTATTTAGGTTTCAGCTTTTTCCTTCCTAGGTTTGTTGGGCAATGTGTTCACGTACATTGTTGTTGTTGTTAGGTGCTGTCGAGTCACTTCGGACTCATGCAATCCTACGCACAATAGAAGGAAACACTGCCATCCTCACAATTGTTGCTATGTTTGAGCCCATTGTTGCAGCTACTGTGTTAATCCATCTTGTAGAGTGCCTTCCTCTTTTTCGTTGACCCCCTACTTTACAGCAAGCATGACGTCCTTCTCTAGGGACGGGTCCCTCCTGATAACATGTCCGAAGCATGTGAGATGAAGTCTCGTCATCCTTGCTTCTAAGAAGCATTCCGGCTGTACTTCTTCTAAGACAGATTTGTTCGTTTTTCTGACAGTCCATGGTATATTCGATATTCTTTGCCAACGCCATATTTCAAAGGCATCAATTCTTCTTCGCTCTTCCTTATTCGTTGTTCAGCTTTCGCATGCATATGAGCCAATTGAAAATACTACGGTTTGGGTCAGGCGCACCTTGGTCCTCAAAGTGACATCATGTACGTAGATAACCACAGTTCCATTCGTAAAGAGAAGAAAAAGAAAAAGTTTATTGTACAGAGCTGCACTGTGGACTTCACATCAGCACTGGGTGGTCCTCTGAGATTTTCATTTCTTTTCTTCACAAAAGCATAAGATGAAGTTTAAGTACCCTCCTGTGTATTTAATTTAAAAATACCAGCCACTCTATTGTTCAGAGCTAAGTCCTTTTAATCAAAAAATGGCTCTTATTTCTCAGATACCTTCCATGCATGAGGTAATGAGCATTTTAGGATTTTAGAAGTACGCTTCACAGTAATCCCTTGGGCTTTTCTCTTTCACAGAATTTACTACCTATTTTGCTAAATGCCTATAGAGAATTGGTCAAGTTCATGCTTTCCCTTTTAAAGCTACTAAAACTCTTCAGTTGTGAAAATAGTCTAGCGAAAGTAGCCTCTTTATCCTCCTCCAGCACTCACAGACTATTCTGGAATGAATATCTTATATAGGTAGGCAAAGCCTCAATGTGTTTTGGGGCTATTTAAGTTAGAAACAGAAAAGTCTCCGAGCGAGACAGAACCAGTGTGGAGGTAAACAGGCTGTAAGTGCTGGCAGCTGTGCCATTACAAATACGATTGCATCCCCCAGTGCCATCTCACTTATCAATTTTGACAGGTGACTGTCTTGACTCCTAGAAACATTTATCAAAGAGGACAAACTGTGCTGAATGTCAGGTTTTCTAGAACGACTTTGGTTAGTAGTGGACTACTAAGAAAATAGGGGTCATAACCACTTATCATGCAGGGGAAAGATGACAGTCTACTGAAACAATTTTTGCTTATTTAAGAAAGCTACGTATTTATTTATTTGACTCTATTCTCTTCCATCCCATCATCTCAGTTCAAGTTCTTTCATTTCATACCTAGACTGTAATATTTTGCCTCTAGTTAGTCTCTCTGGGTTTTGTTCCTCCAAATTTGTCCTCCACACTCCTGAGAGAACGGGTATATCTGGAATGCCAGTGTGCTCCATTATACCTCTCTTAACATGGCTTGTTTTCCCATTGCCTGTAGTCTAACATTCACACTTCTCATTGTGACATAAAGGGATTTTCTTTATCTGGCCCTTGCATTGTCCAGCCTCATCTGGTATCTATCTTCACTTCTCATAACTTACTCTCCAGTAAAACTGAACTATTTGCAGTTCTGTGAACCTGCTGTGCTCATCAATGCCTTCACACCTTTGCACTTGCTCTTGCCTTAAATGTCTGCTTGTTCCAAACTCTGCTCAGGTGTCGTGTCCTCTTTGATTATTCCTCAATGAGTCAATCATTGGCTTCTCTGTACCACTTTGCTGTTTTATTATGGTGCACATCTCAGTAATGTAATTATATACTTCCACTTGTTTCCACATCGAGACTGTGAGCTCGCTGGCAGAAGACACCATCTTATTTATTTTTGGTTTATCAATGCTCAGCATAGAATCTGAAATACTCTATTGCTCAAAAATATTTATTTCCGACTTTACCATGGTCTTCAGATAGCTGAAGGGACAGCATCTTTATATCATAGCAGGGGCAGAAGTGATGTCCCAAATTTTGGGTCTAACAACCAAATTTAATGAAACATGAAAAGCAACTTTTTTAAAACCGTGTATTTAATCATATATTATACTAATGCCACAATCTCTGTTTACATGCAAAAGGACTGAGACCTTAGTGCACATTTTTAAATCTTTGACTACTACCTACACACAGTTGTAAAACTGAGGACTGAGACAAAGTTCTAATGGTAGGGTATATATGAAAACTTAAAAAGCAATGAAATGCTTTAGCATTTCTGTAAATATTGCAAAAATCCCTTAATTTGTAGTAATTTGTGTTTAATAAGAACGTCTGATTTTGTGCCAGCCCTTTCCTTAATCCACATTCTCATAATCACCAAGTTCTCTCAATTTTACCTCTTAAATATGCTTCATACCCATCCCTGTCTTTCCTTTTCTACTCTTACTGCTAGTGTTGCCCCTACTCTAAAAGTTCTTTTAGAACTTCGCTCATTTTACTTTTAAATACAAAAAGAAAATCATTCAACAGATACATACTGAACACATAACTGATATGAGGAACAGGCAAAGACAGAAAAAGAAGTTGAAAGTTGAATGGAAACAACTACCAACATTGATGACAGCAAAAGCTATCATCTTCTCTCCTATTCCAAAACCCAAAAATGTATATTTTAAACATTGACAATTATGATTTAAAATAAGAGAAGGAACACTTGGTGGACTGGAAACCATGATAAATCTCTGAAAGATGAAAACCAGAAGGGATCAGATGAAAGCCTATAGCTCAAACAAGAGTGAGCATCAAGAGGCTTACTATCTAGAAACACCGAACAAGAGAGGCCCTGAACTTGGAGCCTCTGGACACATAAGATGGGGTGTGAAGCACACTGACTAAGGATTCCTCTAGCACTGTTCTCCCTGCCAGCTCCAAACACCAAGAGCCACAGGTTAGCTTGCTTAACCCTCTCCATAGCTCTGGAAGATAAGGTTTTAGTAGCCCCAGACTTAGAGACAGGACACTGAACTTAAGTTCAGGCAGAGATGTCATCATATTAGAAGACAAGGCAGTTCGGTAGTATGGAAGCAAAGAAGGAATAACATTTCAAGAAGATGCAGATGGCCAAAAGCACCAAATGCTGCTGAGAGGATAAGAATGTAGAAGGTGTAACTGAATTTGGTCACTCAGAACCTACCTCATACTGTCATAGTGCAGGTTAAATGAGTCTATATATGCAAGTACCTAACAGTAAAGGATAGTAAAAGTTTGTTGTTGTTCCCTCAAATCTTTGCATGGGGCTCTTTTTCTTTGAGATCTTTGAACACTCTATCTACAGTTGTCCTCCCACTAACATTTCACACTATTGTCTTCATAGTACTTATCTTTCATCTGAGATTTTATTATTAGTTTTTTAAATCCCTTTTCTTTTTGAATACAAACTCCAGGAGCACAAGCGCATTACAATTCTTCTGTTTACAGTACTTGGGACATTATCAGTTCCCAGTGCCTGGGATAGTATCTAGCAATAACTAAGTCCTTGATAAGTATTTGCTGAGTCAATGTGTGAATTCACAGGCTCCAACTATTACCTAAATGCTGACATTCTTAGCTCTCCAACTTCAGTGAACATGACTTTCCTCAGCTCTAGCTCCATGTATCTATCTGCTTTCTGGATATATGTACCTAGGCAACCCCAAATCTCAAACCGTTCAAAAGCAAACCTACAGTTATGCTTTTCTGGCATTTTCCATCTCAGTCAACAGCTCCAGCACATGACAGGAACCTGTCACCAAAGTGGGAAAACTGGGAGCCATTCGCTGCTCAGGGAGATGAAAGGATAGACTATACATTCATATATACACATTTCCCATATATCTACCAGTACTATATTACATTTTCATATATTGTCCCATTTAATCTCATGAAATGCACAGTACTATTATCTTTTTTGCACAGATGAGGAACCTGAAACTCAGAGAGGTCACACAAGTACTAAGCAGTAGAGTTTGATTTGAGCCTACTTTAGTTGGTTCTAAATATGTCTAAATGTAATTTCACCTCAAATCACAATAATACAGTTAAATCTCTAGTTTGTTGAGAACAAAAATATTGAAGACTTGTTATTTATAGGGGACATTAAATGAGGACTTAATGAAGGCAATTTATTTTGTGTAGTTGCAATATAAGCAACATAATTTCAGTGTCAGAAGATCTTCTGGAATCTTTTCCAGGTGACTGATATGATGCCGATCAGACATTGATTATCCTGTGCTATTATATTATAGAGGCCTCTACCATACAGTTATACAAGTATTCAAGTCCATTAAGAAAAGCGACAGGAAATAACCCAAAAAACAATTTCTCCACACTTGAGAAAAGTTCCCAAGAGAATACACGGCTTTCTCCATTTTTTGCAGCCTTAAAGAATAGAATATGCATATGGAATGGCTAGTCTGGTTTTGAAGTGGGGATAATATTAATGCATTTCCTCCTATGACGGTTCAATAATAAGACAAACTGAATATCCACATGTGCTGCCAACTATATGAATAACTCTAAGTCTGTGGATTTGTTAAAACCATCCTAGGTTTTACTCCATGAGAGTCACATTACTAAAAACTTTTTAAGGTGGACAATTTCCAAAGCACATTATTTGGAAAACGTAGATCTTCAAGCTAGCACAGGAGAAAGTAACGGAAATTCTAAGGGTCATCTGGTTATCTGGAGGAGAGGAACTGAAGTTAGGGACCCTTTCACTTTCAGCGTGGAGGAAGAGATTTTATTAACTTTCTGTGCATATTGGACAAGAAGTGATGAAATCTTTCCTACCTAGAAAAACTTTATGGTGTCGCCACTCAGAGAATCACAGTTTTCTTTCGGATTTCCCAACTAAATTGCTCACGTGTTCTTAAAGCATATTTGAAACTTTTGTTTATAAAGGATTCACAACTGTCTTTATTTGGCAGGTACCCATATACAAGTCAAAAGGAAGGAAACCTTCTTTAAGGATTATGAACTTCCTGGCTGTAAAAAGACTCAACAGCTGTCAGTCGATCCTCTAGTTACTCATAAACATCCCCTTGGAAACACTATCCTTCCAATGGCTATTTAGGACTTTTAGGCATCTCTTGTCAGATAAACCACAAGCAATCACACTTTGTAGGATGAGTTAGTTTTAGTTTGTTTATAAAAGAAAGTGAAATATTATATAGTCTTAGCATTATACACTCTAGGAAAGAAGACATACTCAGAATTACATGCCAAAAGGAAATCAGAATAAGGAAATACCAATAATATATAGGTATTCATTACTTTTATAATCATAACAAGTCTTTTGCTCAGAGAAAGAAATTCTTGTCCATCAGCTGACATTAACTAGCTGTGATAGGTGACTCTTCAACCTCATGGGCTTCAGTTTCCTCTGTAAAGTAAATCAGATGTACTTCTAATGTGCCATCTTATGGTTCAATTCTACTATGTCAAAGTAATCTTTAATTCTCTTCTGTCCAAACACCATGTTTGTTATCCAAGTGTTTATCAATTGTTGTTTAAAGCTCAATCTCTAATATCTCTTATTATGCCTTGATTACTAATAATGCTTTTATATTTTAAAAAAGAGCTCCATCACCTTACAGTTCTTTTTTTTAAAAAACAAAAACAAAAACAAGCTTTCTGTAGCAAATCCCACTTTGGTTAGTGCTTCCTATAGAATCCTTCATTTCCTACTGGGCAAAATCTATGACTTTAAAAACCTAGTCTTCTCAGGACAGTAAAAGGAACAAATGCTTTCAACTGTGTTTTAAAAGACAAAGAAACAAGTTTCAGATTTAGCTTTCAACATTTTGTTCTGAAAAAACTAAAAGAAATATGAGAAGGGGATAACCTGTAAGAACGTGAAAACAATGAGGTCAAAGCACAGACAAAAGAGTATATGTGAGATGTTTGAATTTTAACTTTTGTTTGGTGAATACTTTTTTTTTTTTTTAATTGTACTTCAGGTGAAGGCTTACAGAACAAATAGTTTCTCATGAAACAGTAGTACACATGTTGTTTTATAACATTGGTTAACAACCCCACAACATATCAACCTTCTAACTTCTCCACCTTTTTTTTTTTGGTGAAAATACACATAGCCAAAGATACACCATTTCAAAAATTCCTACATGCACAGTTCAGTGACATTGACTACGCTCTTCCAATTGTGCTGTTATTTTCACTTAAGATGAAGGCTTACAGAACAAAATAGTTTCTCATTTAACAGTTACTACAAATGTTGCCCTATGACAACGGTTAACAATCTCACAACATATCAACAATATCTTTACTCAACCTTGGGTTCCCTATCACCAGCTTCCTTGTCCCCTTCTGCCTTCTGGACCTTGTCACTGGACTCCTGTATCTCGTTAGTCTCATTTGGTTTTATGGGGCTGTCCACTCCCAGGCTGAACAGTGAACCTCGGAGGTAACTTCACCACTGAGCTAAAAGGGTGTCTGGGGGCCATACTCTCTCGGGGTTTCTCCAGTCTCCTTTAGGCCAGTAAATCTGGTCTTTTTTTGTGAGTTAGAATTATGCTCTCCATCCTTCTCCAGCTCTGTCCAGAACCCTCTGTTGTGATCCTCGTCAGAGCAGTCAGTGGTGGTAGCCGGGCACCGTCTAGCTGTACTGGACTCAGTCCGGTGGAGGCCTTGGTAGCTGTGGACAATTAGTCCTTCGGACTAATCTTTTCCTTGTATCCTGTTCTCTTCATTCTCCCTTGCTCCTGAGTTTGGTGAATAATTTTTGTCTTAGAACTCCAATTCACAATTAGGCTAGGTTCCGAAACAGTGCCTTCTTTAATAACTTGCATCATTATCAAATACGAGCATCTATTTTCTTGAATGACCTGTCCTAAATGAGGAAATCTGGTCATTCAGAATCCTATGATGTATTTAAGTGCCCTATCTCAGTTCAGTCGAAGTGATTACCAACTTTGTGCCATTCATCTTAGCATTCTCCTACTCTATTCCATTTATGATGACTGCAGTCATAGATTATTTGTTGGTGTATTTCAAAATACTACTATCTGGTGTTCGGCTATAAACATCATTATGACTGTTGACATATTTTTCTGGGTTTAAAATGGGCCCAAGATTTATTTGCTTCGTCATCACATTCTAAACCCCCTGCCAGCCAGTGACGATGCAGTCATAAGCTTGAGTATGTGTGTTTATCATATTTTTAGATATGTTTACTAGAACAGTAAATAACAATTTCATATTTCAGCTAAAATTATGACCATTTAATTTGAAGAAAAAAACAACTTTTTAGAATTAAAAAATACATCTAACACGTTTCAGTTCTAAATCCCCTTAAAGTTTTACATCTTAGATTTGCTAGTCTGCAAATATACGTAACATTTAATCGCTGGTTCAATAATTCTACTATGTGCTTGGTACTGAGGGTGCTGAGTATGCATAAGACATGATCCTCACTCCCAAGAAGCTCAGACACTTAGGGGAGAGTCAAAAATGAAAAAGAACAGTGATCAAACAATAAGGCAAGTAGATAGGAGTATGAAGGCCAGAAACCAAGGCCCAATATTTCTTTAAGCAAGTAACTGCAACAATCTCCTAGGCTTGTTAAATATTTAACAGTTTAAGAAGCACTTTTTGCCCCTGTGTTTTCATTTGTACCTCATTCACAAAGCCAATGGTATAGGAGGTGGGCCCTAAGAGACAGAGGATGGGAACAGAGTAGAGGAAGAGAAGGGTGGAGCATTCCAGTCAGAGACAAACAAACAAACAAACAAAAAAGAAACCCAAAGCAAATGGTTTGCTTGGGGAATGGTAAGCAGTCTGTGAGGGAGAGGCAGAGCATCCTGTAGTTCGTTGGCATGGGGGAAGGTAAGCACAGAAAGGTAGGTCGAAAGAACTTCATATGTTATGGAGTTTACACTTCATTATACAGACCCGAGTTTTCCAAACTGGAATACTGAGCAGCATGTCAGGGTATCTACAAAACCACAGTTTAAACATGGTGCATCTTCCTGGAATATCAATTTGCGGGGGTGGTTATATAAAAACATTGTGCACAGAATTAAGTAAATGAATTGGTAAAACATTTGAAATTTACTTAAGTTAAATCTCAACGCATTTACTAAGGAGTAAAGTGCAGATTTTACATCATTTAAAAAAAATGAAACACAAGACTTACAGAAAATTATGCTTTAGGCTGTGCACCCAGACTCTGTGGGCCTACAACCTCATGTCCCACATCACTCCTGTAACAAAAAAGCTTGAGGAACACTCTGAGAAGCAACAGCGAATCCTTGAGTTTTCAGCAGAGAAGTGACATGATCACATTTGGGCTTTAGAAAGATTTCTGTGCGTTAGAAAGAAAGAGAGATGATGATGGTAGCGTCTGAGAGCAGAAGACCAGCGAGGAGGCAGCTGTCAGTGAGGAGTGAGGGAAGAGGGGAAGGCCTGTAAAGATAAGCACCAAGCTACACTGAGATGATTTAATGGCAGTTGGAGGTAAGGGACAGGAAGGAATTAAGGACTACTCTCAGCTACCTAGTCTGTGCCACTTTATCTAGAAAGTAAGTTTGTTTTAAGGATTAGAGGTGATCTCTAAAGCACCTAGGAGAGAGCCCAGTAACGCAGTAGATGCTCAGTACATGGCAATTCACAATCATGCAGAGGATGGGGTCGTTGAACAGACAGGATAGAAGAGGGGCCAGATTTGGGAAAGAAGAGTCCTTAGTTTAGGAAGTAATCTCTAATTTCATTTAAAATTTCTTTAAACTTTGAAAAATTTTCCTTTTTTTTTTTCCAACAGTATGCCTGTGGACCTATATTTGAACATACAGCTGATACGGAAGTGTTGTTGTGTGCCGTGGAGTTGATTCTGACTAATAGTGACCCTGTAGCACAGAGTAGAACTGCCCCATAGGGTGTCCCAGGCTGTAATCTTTATGGGAGCAGATTACCAGCTCTTTTCTTCCATGTAGGCTGGTAGGTTTGAACCGCAGACCTTTTTGGTTAGTAGCCAAGCACTTAACTGTTGTGCCACCAGGGATATTAACTATAATATTAAGTCATTGAGTAGGCTGATGGGAATTCATTATTTCCATTAACTCAGTATTTATTCCAAGTACCTTTTAAAATTTATTTTAAGTACAAAGTATGTGATTATTAAGGAAATAAGACCATTGAATACTAGTGAGAGCATGCTCGTAAGTAGTTTATAAGCATGTAAATTGATACAGCTTTTTTGGAAAGCAATTTGTCAAAATATATTTATTTAAAGTGTTAAAAACTATTCATATGCTTTGACTCAAGGATTATATTTCTGGAAAATATTTCTTATAGAGACAATTCTGAAATGTAGACAAAGATTCATGCATAAAGCTGTTCACTGTAGCTTTTTATAGTAAAGAAAACCTGGAAAAAATGTAAATCCCTAGGAAAATGGCAAAATTGCAGTTACATAAAAACAATGTGCACAGAAACGGGAAAACACACAAAATGTTAACTGTGGTTATTCTAAGTGTAAAAATTGTGGATGATTATTTTTAAACATTTTATTTTGGACCTCAAATGCATAGATTAGATTTACCATAATTTTTGGCTCATGATACACTATCTGTATATTGGTTGATGTAAGATTCTCTTTAATTTATACATATTATATTAGATTTAATTATTTAATAAATAGTGCGTATCTGTGAACCCAGAGTATTACCAATAGCTTATGTCTTTGAAAGGAGCCCTGGTGGCAAAGTGGTTAAGTGCTGAGCTGCTAACTGAAAGGTTGGCGGTTCGAACCCACCAGCCATTCAGTAGGACAAAGATGTGGCAGTCTGGTTCCGTAAACTTTACAGCCTTGGAAACCCTACGGGGCAGTTCTACTCTGTCCTGTAGGGTTGCCATGAGTTGGAATCAACACGACAGCAACAAGTTTTATGTCCTTGAAGGAGCAGAGGGAAAAGGACTGTCATCCCAGTATAAAACACATCACCTTTAAAAATTCCAACATTCATTTCACAGAAAATTATGGTGGGAAAAATTCAAACTAGGATTATTTTCTGTATTTTTCAAGTTAAAAACAACAACACTGGATTTAGATTAAATAATTTGTTTTCTAATTCCTATAGACTTCATCCTCCATTCAAATGTACATGTATATTGGTTAACTTGTTCTAAACATAAAAGCTAAAATCAGGGGTATTAGGGAGAGGTATGCTACTTGCTGCCAGTTGGTACAATACAGGACTAGACACAGACCAATGTATGGACATCTGAGAGTATGTGCTATCTCTATACAAACTCCCCAAACTTGGTTAATATGTTTGAAATGGTAACATATTTGTAAAATTTTTTAAGATTTGACCATGCATTTGTCTCACTTTAAGTGAGTCACATCAGAGCACTAGATGCTGACAAATCACTCCTTAATCAACACTGACGGTCCCTTTAGAGTCCACATGTGAAGATCCTGCAATTCAGGAGCCCTGCTGGCACAGTGGTTAAGCATTTGATTGCTAACCAAAGATTGGCAGCTCAAATCCACCAGCCACTCCTTGGAAACCCTATGGGGCAGTTCTACTCTCTCCTATAGGGTCTATAATCCCGTAGAGTTGGAAAAGACTGCACAGCAATGGGTTTTTGGTTTAGTGGTTCATTCAAGGGGTGGAGCTGGAACTGGGACCAGACTCCTTGTTTGGATTCCTTGTATAGGATTATACCGCCTCTGAAAGGAACAGTGGAATCCTTAAATGTGATCTGCTCTAGATTGGAAAAGATAGTTCTCCTTTCGGCCCCTATGAAAACAGTTCTTTGCAAGAAGAATAGAAGTCATTGAGAGAATATAATTTGATATGCAAATATTCACCTTAATTAAACACGGCCTTTCACAAGTAATGCAAGGGAATCATCTGCAAATGTATCATGTGTATGTTCAAATAAAAATTCAATGTCAGCATTTTGATAAAATTCATATGTGTGGAATGGAATCTACATTTCATATCTAGATATTTAGTAAAATTAATGTGCCCATGGTTACATTGTTTAATAACCAACTTGGAAGGTTAAATTTGCTTTTCTTGGTTTTCTTAGGAAATAAGGTTTAGTGTTGTCATAATCAGTGAGGCAAAAGATAGATTTGCCTCATATTTGTTTTGTAAAATTCCATGATCAAATTAGCAGCAATACTAATCTCATTTCTTCCAGTAACAAATCTAAAAGAATTACAATAACTTTGGCAACTGCTCCTAAATTTACAGTATTTTCTTTCTAGTCATTCCTTTAAAAAAAAAAAGACCTTCTAAAAATAAAATCTCACAGCTAAAGGAAATAAGTCAATTTAGTAAACACAGGTATTCAAATTAAGAAATTTTGCTTAGAATATTAGGATTATATAACACTTTATTAAAAAGTATCAGTCTGCATTAAGGTTCAACAAGGACAAAAACAGGACAACAATATAATGTATTGTCCAACCTGGACATTTTTGAAAGTGAAAAAGGGTACTATGAATAGTTACAGTGGAACAAAGCCATACATTGAGATTGTTTAGAGCAAGCTAAGATGTATGGTTATCCCAACAATAACTGACCCGCAGTCATTCTTCACCCATGTAAACTAGCATGTCTGTGTCCTAAAGTTCTCCAGTTTACAAGTTTGAAACAAAATATACTAATGTTTTTTGGTAAAATAGCAACCAACAAATCTCTATTTTCTTCTTTTACAGCCTGATAGAAGTGTTTGCTTAAATCCATCCACTCTAATTAACTAGGTCGTTCATTGAATTATTATCAGAAAAACAAAGACTTTCAAGCTTTATTTCAAACTGCTATTCTCCATCAGCACTCTTGTCCCCCCACTCTTCCCAATTAACCCTTTGTTTTGTTTTGAGGACACATAACATAAGAACAGAAGCAGCAATGGTCAAGAATTTATTTACTTATCATGCAAATGCTCTCTGAGTGCCCACTCTGTACCAGGCATGTGCTAGGCTCTCCTGGAGAGTTAACGATCAAAAGTAAAGTGCATAAACATCTAGAACCCAGGGCACAATCTAAATGACAAAAATATTTACAAAATGTGATATGGGAGTTAGCGATGGGGAAAACACGTTACGTGGAAGCAAAGGAGGAATCAGGGGAGGCTTCTGAAGGAGTGATGTTTGGGTCTGTCCTTGAACAATGGCAGTCTTTTGGGAAAGACATTCCAGGAGCAGAGAGATCCAAAAGCAAAGACATAGAGGAAGGAAAGCAACAACTAGCTCTGAGTATTACTGGGATGTAGAGTTTGACCCCAAGATCGGGTATGTGAAAGGAGGTATGCCTGGAAATGTAGGGTGGTGGCAGAGTACGAAGGACCTTCAATGCCAGAGAGAACTTTAGAGTTGATTCAAAAACAGAGTCATACAGGATGTTGAACAAAGGCATGATCTAATCAAAAGTTCAATTGAGAAGGACTAGTTTGACAGTGGTATATATACAGCGGACTGCAGAGATAGGAATCCATAAGCTACAGGACACCAAGAACAGCCCTGAAATGTTCAGTTCAAGGAAGAGCAATGTTCAGGACAAGGAAAGACGCAGTGGTGATAAAGGAGAAATATGCCACAGAGGATGAGAAAGTACATGTCCCAAAATTTGAAAACTGACTGGTTTGTCCTCCAAGATTACAGTTTTAACCTGGCATAATTGAAAAAAATGGTGGTGGCATTAACAGACATCTCAATGAACCAACGCCAAACTGATAGAATACTATCTTAAGAGCTTAAGTAATAAAAATACTTTCACACTTCATGTAGATCAGTTTTCAATTCAGAAAACTCCACCCCCACCCACAAATGAAACTTATTAAGGTGATTTTTTTAACGGATTATTTTATTGCCTCTGTAGTAAATGGTATGGAATTATTTTAGATATTTCATTAAGAATTCTAAAATGTGATTAACAGGAAGGGAAATAAAAGCAGAAGAAAGGAGACCGGTGAAATATAAAGCATCCAGTGAATTTAAAAGTTCTGAAGATTCTACATTTTCACACTCTACACACTATTTTCTCTTCTCTCTACCATCTACCACAACATAAGAATAATATACAGTCTGTTTATGAGTTACATTTCATACCCAAACATAGTCCTTACATGAGTGGTCTGCCAGTTCCTTGATCCATTTAACTCTCTGAATACCCAGAGTTCATCAGCTCTCTACTTGGGGAGACACTCAGTTCCCTGCCCACTGCAGTATTTTACACATATGCCTTGGTGAAGAAGTTATAAAGGAGATACAAGGGTGGACAAGATAATATATCAAGTTTACACCAAATATGAAATTCCATGATTTTGTAAAAATGGTCACTAGAGATAAATTTACACGGAGAACATTAAAATTGTCATTCATTACTAATTTTTCCCTATTCTTCTCCCTTCTCTCTATTTTGGCCCTGTCCTTAGAAGTATTTTACTTTAACAAACACAGCACTGGGATTAGAACCTCTGACACAAAGAACAAATACCTGATGGAAAGGGAGAAGGCATTCATTGCAACTGCAATGGTAGTTCCAAGCTCCTTCTCAACTCCCCTGTACAACAGGAGGACAGGGATGGCACTGTTCAGAGGACGTTAGTCGATTCAGAGAGCAGTGGGAATCCTTACTGATTCATTCATCAAACATTTATTGAGCACCCACTCTGAGACAGGTGATGGGATACAATGATGAACAAGGCTGACCAGTCCTCTGCCCTCACAGCCTACCGGGGAATCGACATAGGTCTGACGTGTGCATGGGCGAGACTTTTCTCAACACTGGTGTCACATATCATTAAGTTGCTCAAAAAAGATATGACTGAAATCTAGATAATGCTTATCCTCTTTTTTGTTGTTGTTATTTGCCTCTGTGAATGGTGTTCTTCCTGATTCTCTACTCTTTATATGAGTGAAAAATTCTAGACTCAAATTTTCACAAACGTTCTGCACATACTTACAGCAAGCTAGCTCTGAGAAATACGTTTCACAGGATGACACTTTTCAGCAAAACACGGGCGTTTACTTATGCTTTGCATAGGAATTGCCAAGAGCAATCTAATTAGTAGGTTAAATGCACATGCCTATTTATAGACACTGGCCCATGTTTGGTTTTCAGTTAACACATATACAGAACGCGGATGTATAGCTGTCCTCCTCTCCTCTTCACCTTTAATACCTCTTCATGCAAACTTCTAAATTCCTTTTTGCATGTATTTTATGACAATGTACATATAAGGGAAACTGTGTGTACAGAATTCAAGCTGTTGGATTCAGCTTGATCTTAGGGAGAAGAATAAAAAGAGTTTCAAGTAGCATTTATAAGTAATGAAAATCCAGCTAACGTGATGTTTTATACTATGAAAATTTTGCACTTTTTAGTTCTAAGACTCTCCTCTAGTGGCACTAACTTTTAAGAGTTAATTGCAAATGCTACTGAAAATTCAGCATCTCCCCTGCACCCAGGCAGCAGCAAACATTTCTTTATTATGAGCTGGGCTAAAGACCTCTATATTTCTCAAAGCCTTTCTCTTTAAATTATTTCTAGTAGAGGTTGAGATCTGCCTCTGCCTTGCTAGGGGCTATTTATGACTTATTTCAATCTTTTGCTGGCTCTAGGGAATAAAAAAATGAACAGACTTGAAAATAAAGGTGAGAGTCTTAAACCTCAGCAGTGGTATTCCAGTGACATGGCTACATCCTCACTCTTCTGATGGGTGCACTGCTTAAAGTTTGTTATTTTTCTTTTTCTCTCAAAAACAAAATTAAAATCCTTTATCATTTTTAATTAGTGAACAAATGCCACCATTTTTTAAGGAGAACACATTTCAAGCTGTGAGTCTTTTAATGCAGGCTGGTTCTCTGAGACTTTTCTGAAGCACTGTGGGGAAATTTAAAACCCAGTCAAACAATCTTCTTAGGAAAAGTAGTAATAGGTCATGGTGAGATATGGGTATCATTAAAATTTCATAGAGATCTTAACACACCCAGAGTTACCAGAACATTGGCACATTGACTATAATATCTCCAAAGAAACATTTGCTGTCTATCATGGCCCTGAAGGGAGCCGCTGCAGTCCATCAATGCAATAATCTATGTGTTAAAAAGTCCCTAAATATGTATTTACAAGATAGTCAGGTCTGTTTTAGTCTTTTGGGTCACTAATCCATGCGCTAAAAGACCCTAAATATGTATTCACAAGATAGACAGACAGATCAGCTTTGGTTCGTTGAGTCAATAGTAAGCAGGCCTTTAAAAAGGCATCTAAATAGTTGCACAGTTTGCATTCCAGCAAGTTCAGAAATGCAGTTCTGCCCACTAAAAGTTCTACCTTTTAAAGAGTTGATTTATTATGCTGGTGGCAGTGGGTACCAGAAACTATGTCTCATTCTGGTCTATGATATGATATTTTGCTTTTAAAAAGTAAGAAGAAAAATCATCCCAGCACAAACTATCCTATTTTTATGCAAATAACATGCACCTTCTACGTTTGTTTGCCAACTGCGTCCCCCCCACCCATGATGTATTTTCATAAGCACGCTATGGTAATTTTTTTTACAGCGACATGTAAAAACAAATTGGCACAGTGGCGCTTATGAAAATACCTCGTGGAGGGGAGGAGTGTGCAGATGGCAAACACGTTGAAGGTGCGTGTTATTTGTGTAAAAATACGGTATATTAAAGCTACAAGTGATGGAAAAGTGGATATTTAAGCATAGCCCTCCAGGCTAGGGTGGATGCTATCCTTTGAGACTATGTCTTACCTCCTCCACCCTCACCACTCAGGTCACTCCACTTCTCTCTCACCTGACTGCCCTGCTGTAGCCTTTGTAGTCCCAGCAGTCAGAGGGATCCTGTTAGGAAGACATAACACAGTACTGCTCTGCTCTAGCAACTTCCCATCTCAGGGTAAAAGCCAAAGGCTCCTCAAGATATGCTTTCCTCTCACTCTAATGTCATCTCCTACCATTCTGCAACAGCCCCACCCCCGCCCCCAGCCCCTGGCTCATGCTGCTATAGCACACTGGCCTCCTAGCTGCTCCTCTAGCACACCAGGCATGTTCCTTTGTACTTGCTGTTTCCTCTCTCTGGAAAGCTCCTTCTTCAGATATCCACATGCCTAGCTCCCTTACTTTCTTTAGGTCTCTTATGAGAGAAACCTCCCTGACCGCACTGTATTAAATAGTGTTATGGAGTGAACTGTGTCCCCCAAAAGTGTGTTAACTTGGCTAGGTCATGATTCCCAGTACTGTGTGGTTGTCCTCCATTTTGTGATCTGATGTAATTATCTATGTGTTATAAATCCTAACCTCTATCATGCTGATGAGGCAGGATTAGAGGCATTTATGTTAATCGGGCAGGACTCAACCTACAGGATTAGGCTGTATCTTGAGTCAATCTCTTTTGAGATAGAAAAGAGAGAATCAAGCAGAGAGGAGAGGGACCTCCTACCACCAAGAAAGCAGCACTGGGAGCAGAATGTGTCCTTTGGATCTGGAGTCCCTGCACTGGGACGGATGCTCCTAGACCAGGGGAAGATTGATAACGAGGACCTTCCTCCAGAAATGACAGAGAGGGAAAGCCTATCCCCTGGAGCTGGCACTCTAAATTCAGTCTTCTAGCCTAAACTGTGAGAGAATAAATTTCTGTTTATTAAAGCCATCCACTTATGGTATTTCTGTCACAGCAGTACTAGATACCTACGACAGATAGTAACACTCCGTTTCAACGTATTTACTTTCTCTGTTGCTTTCTCTTGTTCTCCATTAACACTTGTCACCATCTAATATAATATGTCTTACTTACTTGGGTACTGCATCT
The DNA here is from genome assembly GCA_030035585.1 of Dugong dugon. NCBI lineage: Eukaryota > Metazoa > Chordata > Mammalia > Sirenia > Dugongidae > Dugong > Dugong dugon. The sequence continues at coordinate 158,208,963 of CM057465.1, forward strand.
CTCCCTCTTCTAGAAGTTAAGCTTTACTAGGGCAGGGGTTCAACAATCCCATATCTAGAGTAGTGCCTGATACATTTAGGTGTTCATTAAAAATTCATGGTAGAAATGAACACAAGCAGATCAAAAAGTAGTCTTGTCCCTATTTCCCCAATTCCCTGCTGATGTGTGTTCATGGTTAGGATAAGGAGGAAAGAGTACATCCCTTTCTGAGATGAAGCCTTATGTTTGGCCATTAAATCTCAGTTTTCTGTAATATTCTGTAAGTACCGAAAAACCGGTCCTTCCTGAAGGTGCTCATTGATCCCATCTCCAGAGGTACTGGGTCATGACAAATCCCCTGGAGGAACTGGGGTCATCTCAGCTGGTCATAGAAACACTTGCTGTCTTGCGTGTAGGTGCAATAGTACATAAAGACAGGACTAGCCTTTCCAAATTTCACCACGTAATGTGGTTTCCACAACTGACGATGGTGATTGCACTGGACTGACTAAACTTCATAGGCTGATCTGGTGCAGATCTGAGGAGTACTGGGTAGAATCACTATTCTTGCCTAAGTTTTGTAAATTATCTTTAGGGTATTCCTCATGTCGCCACTCCCACCTTTAACCATGCGTGATGCTCTCAAATGCATCCTTTCTCATGATTGAAGCCTGTCACAGTAACTCCTTCCCTATTTACATTTCACAGGAACATTCTTTATTTCAATCACTCAGAAAGGTGCCTCAGGCAATGAAATCACAGATGGCAGCAAATTAATAACTATGATGCTGTGATTATTTGAGATTACAGGCTACAGAGAACCTGTCTGAGCATTTACTACTGTCATCATACTGATGCTGGCATCTATTAGGGATTGATATTGGCCATTAAAGAGGACGTGCTTCAGCTACAGGCAGCCCTATAAATGTAAGGAAAGTGATCTGTGTTGTATTATTTCAGTTATATGCTGACTAATTAAAGGATTTTTACTCTTAACCTGCTTAGCCTGAACAAGTCTCCTTACCATGCCTTCCCCTAGCACACAGACTGTATTTAATACGTTTTAAGACACAAATTGAATGAAAGGCTGAAGTGATCTAGATAATTCTAGTCCCCAAACAAAGTATTCATTAATTGAAAGAAAAGCATATTTTAATTTTGAGTTGTTTGGATAAGTGACTCAATTTTGTAATTTATTTTGCATGAATAGGAAAAACTTAATGGATATTTCAATGCATACCAGTACTTGAGTGGATTTATAAAGTAATACTTTTCCAACAACTTAATGGAGAGGTAGGGAGAAAAAATTAACAGAAACGACAACCACCAAAACACACACACACACACACACACACACACACACACACATATACACACATACACATTGACTCAGATACTAGGTATTATTGCACATCCTTCCAAGTTCTGGCTTAGAATAAGGATTTCTGTAATCCCCAGCAATGACTTTTGTCAGGGAAGATTTCAAATAAACATCTATTTGCTTTAGGTGAGCTTCACTGAATTGGCCTTATTTGATTTCAGATCCTCCTGAGGGAAGAGATTTCAGGATTTCCTGGTTGTAAAATGGAAAAGAACAGTTTGCTGAACTTGTATGACATCATCTAAAGCATCAAAAGGGCAGATAACCATGGAGTCTCTGCCTGTTTACCAAAGCTTCTTTCCCTCCTCAATCTATTTTATTTCCAAATGTCAGAGTAGTCTGAAACCTTTCAAACATTTATAGACTCAGAAGCAGAGGAAATACTAGGATAAATCCTTTAACTTTTGTGAAAGCTTTTAAATAATTAACAGATGGGCTTTTTGAGTTGTTAAATATCACAGTACACATGCCCTAACATTATACCATATGAAGGCTAAACATAGTTTAACATCAAAGGGCATGAAGCCATCTCCATTTTTAGAAAGTCAGTAAAACCATTCTTCAGAGTACATACCAGAGTCATAAATAAATAGAATGCTGAGCTGGTGAAGGGCAATATAACTAATATCACAAAAAATTAATTTATTAATTCAAATCAGTGAACGAAAATAGTCAACCCTATGTTGGTTTTAAATATAATTCCTTTTCCAAGCTCTATTTGGATATGCTCTTGTATTACAGAAAGAAGAAAAAAATGTAGCTGCCATCATATCAGTTATAAAAAACAACAAAAATGTGAGAACTTTATTTTCAGGCTTATATTATAAAAATATTTTTCTAATATGCTTGACATACTAAAGCCAAATAGCTAAAACAAATAATATTTAAAAGATCTTACCCGAGGTATATAACAGACAAACTATTTCTTACAGTAATAAATTAAATAAACTAATTTTTTCTTTGTTAGGCAAAACCCCTCGACCATAACTTCATGAGAAGTGTGAAGTGGTGTGAATATGATCTTACCTCATATTCAAAGTCCTCTGTTCTGTCTGCATCAGCAGGCAAGCTGGAAAGATACTCATTGTCCTCATAAAATTCATGCTCCATCGGACGAAGAGAATGGCAGCTATGGGGAATGTAGCAATATGATAGGAATGGATCAAAAGGGTTGTTTTCAACATTAAAACTGATTTTAGAATTTCACTTTACTTTCCTCTGCTTTGGAATAAGACCTGTAGTGATCGAGCCTTTAAAGGAACTACAGCTCAGAAAGAGCAACTGCTTTTCTTTCTGCCCCTACGTGAAGTCCATCAATTTGCTTTTTCTGTGAGAATACTAAGAGTAAGGGCCCGTGGTGAGGGCTACATTCCGTGAAGAGATTGATGTGAGATCTTCAGCAGGCCTGGTGCTTTATTGATACTCTCTGGCCTGCCTGTATTCCACCAAATGCCAGTAGCTCCCTATATACGCATGTGACATTTCAGACGACAGTCTACACAAAGTGAGTATTTTGTAACAAAGCACAACCAATTTCATAATATACAACCCCATACTGTTTTGTGAAAGCTGTTTTCAAAAGCACATAATTTTCAGATTTTAAAATGGACTCACATTGGCCCCATTCCTCAAAACCTCCTTCCGCATTTTCCTTCATAACTCACATTTCTTTCTCTTTGATAAACCAAAACCAACACAACAACAGCAACAAAAAAATAAAAACCAAACACGTTGCCTTCGAGTCAATTCTGACTCCTAGTGACCCTATAGGTCAGAGCAGAACTGTCCCATAGGGCTTCCAAGGAGTGGCTGGTGGATTTGAACTGCCGACCTCTGGGTTGGCAGCCGTGCTCTTAACTACTGCATTCGTGGCAATAACTCATTGGAAACTCCTATCACCCCTTTAGAAAATTCCCAGTGAAAGACAAGCTGCTTAAGTAAAGGACAGGAGGGGGACCCAAGACATCTCACATGGATTTTACACATCCCTTAACTTTTGGGAACTGTTTTAAATAATTTATAGAAAGGTTCTTCAAGTTATATCTGTCACAAGATAAATAGTAGATATTATAGTATAAGGCTTTGTTGTTGTCATTGCTGCTATCCTGTCAATTCTGACTCATGGTGACCCCATATGTGCAGAGTAGAACTGCTCCATAGTGGTTTCAAGGTTGTGACCTTTCAGAAGCAGATCACCAGGCCTGTCTTCTGAGGAGCCTCTGAGTGGGTTTGAACCTCCAACCTTTTCAGCTAACCATTAACAACAAAGGGCATCAGGCCATCTCTATTTCTAAAAGAGAGTTAAAAAACCTAAGTGCAGTTAAATAAGCTGGTTGCAGGCTTGAGCTCTCCAAGCCCTGCCAGTATGAACATTATTGAAGAATGGGTGTTTGTAGTATAGATGATAGCATAGATGGTAGCTGTTAGTTCTACTCTGTCCTATGGGGTCGCTATGAGTCAGAATCGACTCAATGGCAATGGGTTTTAGTATAGATGAGTTCCCTTTTGACTAGCTTAAAAGCAAGAGAGACCAGTCCCGATGCCCTCACACAGTCAGCACAGATACTCTACCAGCCTCCTCGCATACTCTCCATGGCTGTCAGCTCCACACAGGGTCAGCCAGGGGAGACCAGAATAGCAAAAGCAATGCAGGCAGCATCCTGCTTGCAGGTCTAACTCATGACCCCTCCTTGCTTACATGCAGACTGACTGCAAAGTCCATTCAAGCTGGTCGAGCATTGAAACTCTCTCTGCAGGGGCATCTGGATGTGTTTTCCTTGTCTTTCAGATAGTTAGAAGGGAGTTCTGCCATGAGGAAAACTTTATTCATTCAAGACATTTATTGAGTGTTGTCAAAGATAAAAATTAATAACAGACATCTTACTTTGATTTTAAGGTTTTCTTACCCACGAAACCAAATACTCACTGTTAAGAAGTTCCTGAAAAATTAATCCTGCCAATGGCTCTAATTTCTCCCAGATTTACTAATCTTTTGTCCTGTTCGAAGCAGCTGAATGCTTAACTGTTTGTACCACCAGGGCTCAGCTGCTAACTGAAAGATTGGTGGTTCAAACCCACCCAGAGGCTCTGCAGGAGAAAGACCTGGTGAACTGCTTCCATAAATGTTAGAGTCAAGAAAACCCTGTGGGGCAGTTCTGCTCTGTCACATGGGGTTGCTATAAGTAGAAATCGACTCGACGGCACCTAACAACAATGACAGCAGATTACCAAGCACTGAGTGCTGGAAATACGGTGGTACACAATATACAATTCTTGCCCTATCAATTGGGTAAACCAACACGGTGGGAATTTTGATACAATGCAATAATTAAGAGGAAAACACAGACGCTCTGGGAGTACCTGGGGTTGATACCTATTGCAACACTTAGAAGTTTTTCGGAAGAGACTGTCTGTAAACTAAGATGTACAGGATTTAGGAAAAGCGAGTGGTACAACATCTTGGCTCAGTTACTTGCTTGCTATTTGACCTTGGCCAAGTTACTTAACATTACTTTCCTCATCTGTGACACATGGATTGTAATAAAATGATGCACTCCCTCGTAAGATCGTTCTGAAGATTAAATGAGATAATAAATGTAAAACGCTTGGAACATTACCTAAAATATGTTAAGTTAATAAATATTAGCTATTATCATTCATTTGAAAGTATTTATTGGTTGGCAACTATGTATCAGGCTGTGCTAATGGATATTATATATTTGCTTGCTTGCTTATTGTTCGTCTCCCCATCTAGATTACAAGTTCTATCAGGCAGTGACTTTGTCTATTTTCGTTCACAGTTTTAAGCTCAGCAGCCACTTCCAGTGCCTGATACAAGGAGTAATTTAATAAGTACTGGATGAATGAATAGAGGGATAAACTAGACAACTAGAGTCCCTACTCTTCTGGAACTTGATGTCTCAGAAACTGGTTCCTATAATCCGCCTACACATTAGAATTGCGTGGAAAGATTTTAGAAAAATCTGATACCTGACCCCACCCTAAGGATTCTTATTTAATTGGCCCGAAGTGGGAGTCTACCATTGGTATGCCTTTTTAAAGTTCCCGGTTGATTCTAATGTACACCTGTGAACCACGACAATAGGTTTATAAAAGCCACTAAAGGGCAGGAAGTGGCATGACCAAACCTGTGTTTTACAAAGTGGGGAATATTGGACTAAGCAATGAAAATGCAGCCTTAAGAGACTACTGCTCTTCTAACTCAAACGCTCAATAATGTTTAAATTTTGGCTTAAAAGTTCCCGGAATAAAATATACAGGGACAAAACACACTTTCAAAATTATGCAAGTTAAAAAAAAAAAAAAATCTGTTGCCATTGAGTCAATTCCAACTTATAGTGACCCTGTACAGACAAGGATTATTTTAATATTTATTTAAACGTGGTAAAAATTAGGAAGAAATATTCCTTTAATAGCTCTCTATTTCATAACACTATACATACTCTTTGACAGCCAAGACTTTTTGTTTACATCTCAATATATTTAGTAATTGCTTTCTTTGGAGAATTGCACTTTAATTAAATTAATTCCTAGCTTCTCCTTGAAAGAAGAGAAAAGCAATGGGGAGAGAGAGGTGACCCACAGAGGAGAATATGGTGCCAACGTGCCACTTCCATGTGAGTCTTAATGAGGCTTTTGGCAGCTCTGGTGAGAAAAGCTATTTCCCTGACCAGTGCTCATGAGTAGCATGAAGCTTCTGACGACTGGAAATATGAAGATGAACTAACCAGAGCTAGAATTTCTCAATGCACCTCGACGAGGATGATTCCTGAGATGAAGCCACCACGTGGGTCAGGGAGAGTGGCTAACAGTGACAGCTGAGAAGTAACTGGATGTAGACACAGCAGAGACGTTTTTCAAACAGAATTGGTAGCCTGTCTCCATAACTGCCAACTTGTTAGTGTGACTGATTGTTTCCAACAGCTACTTTAAATGACTAATGAAAATAAATAGGGCTTCAGGAGAAATGAAAGAATACCTGTCTGAGAGCAGGAACGGGCAGACATCCGGCACCGGAGGGGTAGGAGGCCTGAGCTTGGCCAGGGACATGATGTGTTCAAAGGTGATGTCCGTCTGAGTGCTGGCATTCATGAGCTGCACTTCCGGGGCCATTCCATAGACTGGTTTACTAAGCGGTGTTCGCCTTAACACCTGAACCACGATGGGTTCCCTGGCATTTCGAAAAGCTTCCACTGCCTCTTCATGGGTGGCCTTTGAAAGATCCTTCCCATTGACCTACCAAGACAAAAGGACACTGCTCATCTCACAGCAAAGAACAGAGAGGCTGTCATGATAGATTAGTAAAAGCTGGGGAGGGGAAGCTTAAACCAGCTCTGATATGAATTCTGTAAAGGAGTATTTAATGACACACTGAGGTTTATTGAATTCTTCATCAACAGGAGGATGAGAAAGAGATTAAGAAAACAATTACTTCTTGCGTCTTTATGAAGTATTTGGAATTTATTAACTAGTAAAACACCATCAGAATTATTCTGAAGGAATTAGTAAGGATTTAAAAAAACACATCAGTGCCGGAAAGTGTTCACCAAAATCTTCAGATAGGTAGGAATGTTAAGCATGTCTTGTTTTTCTTTCTTTCTTTTTTCTTTTAATGATCTATCAATCTCTTGGTGAGATTTTCAATATTTTATCAAAGTCTTACTTGTCTGAATCTAAACTTTTAGGAAATCATCAAGTTTCTTTCATATTAATCATCTTTTTAGCCAAGACCATGATATCGCTTATATACACTGTATGTTAAATCCTTGCTACTCAAAGTGTGGCCGGAGGACCAATCAGCGTCAGCATCACCTGAGAGCTTATTAGAAATGTAGACTTTCTGGCCCTACTCCAGACCTACTGTATCAGAACTGACATTTTAACAAGATCCCAGCTGACTTATATGCACATGAGAGACTGGGAAGCACTGCTCTATGTAACACCTCTGAGTATGTACCCTATGCCCCCTTGAATCTTCATCTGTTGTAACTTATACGAATTTATGAATCTCCAAGGCAGCCCTTGGCCACTGCTTCTCAACAGGGGCAGAATCACTGGTGTTAGCAACAGAAAAATTATTCTTTTTGTGGAACTCTCCCATCTGCCTACTGAGGGCCAGCCCCTGTGGCACCCAAAACACCTACACACTTTTCCAAGCACTCTCTCGCGGAGCAGCACAGACTTCTCTCAGATAGTAGGCAATTTATTCCCCTAACATAGGTCCTGATTACACAGCCTTTGACTCTTCCTCTTAGTGGAAGTTGTGTTTTAATAGGAGACACTCCAATCCCAATCCTGTTGCTGTTGAGTCAATTCCGACTCATACAGACCCTACAGGACAGAGTAGAACTGCCTCGTAGGATTTCCAAGGAGCAGCTAGTGGATTCGAACTGCCGACCTTTTGGTTAGCAGCTGAGCTCTTAACCACAGTGCCACCAGGGCTAGAATCCTGAAATAGCTTCATGACTCCCACCTTAAATGCATCAAATAATGTTGGATTTTGAAATAGGAAGAGATGTTTAGGGGTAGAATGCTGTGCCCAACCCCCCTGAAATTATACCATTTCTGGACAACTAACTAAACCATCCGCTAGCTGGTTAGGCTCTGATGCCTGTTACGCACCAGCAAATCCTTAGAGACCCCTGAGTGCCTTAAAAAGAAGCAAAGGAAGTCACTGATTTGCAGTCAAACAGCTATTCAAATGAGCACATTCCTTCTCCCTGAATAGACAAAGAATCCGTAAGTGAGCAGAGCAAATGTGGTGCTTTTTTGGGTAAATGACACAATGCCAGGTATAAAGGGTCGCATCATGTAGAGACAGGTGTAATGACCTGGGGGAGCCAATTTACTCAATGGACCCTGAAAGAGTTAATGTACCTTCCAAAAATGAGCAATTAAGTCTCCTCACCAGCAAAACACGTCCCAGTACAGTTCTCAAATCATCAGTAAAAAACCTCAGTTGGAGATCTGAATGGGTACCTACCTGGATGCACACATTCACTAATCTGTGGATTCACTTTCTGATTCCTTTCTCCATGGAGTAAACTTGAAAACTGCCATTGAATTTTCATTGATACAACACTGGAATGTTGATGACTTGGGCATATGGGAGTATGTTGACATAATGGCCATTCGTTCCTTGAGCTCCTGCTGGATCACAGGTGCTCTGGTCCAGGGCCACCACTGCCTCCCTGACGAAGCGTAGTTGGTGAGTGATAAGAGGAGCCCCAGACTGGGAAAGCACATCCTAAAATGTAGCTGCTCATGATGAATTGCAGCCATCCCCTAGGTGTCATATTGTGGTCTGTATTTATAAATTCAAGGAGAAGACAAGACTCGTCTGTGAGAATCTATGTGGTAGGTAAAATTTTCTTTTTGTCTCCAGCCTTTCCCCTTTTTGGTGTTCCTTCAGTTCTGTGATGATCTACTCCAGTATCCTACCCTCTCTGAAAACAATGCTCAGTCAAGATCTGTTATCAACTATTTAATAGTTACAGGGAAAGCATGCCATTTTGTTATTTTTTTCCTATAAGTATTGCATCTAATATAACTTCTAACAGTGGCAGAATGAAAGAAGACAGTGCCCATTTTGAAGAAAATTCAACCAGTAGATAAATCTGATGGTAAAGGGAAAAATAATTTGTGCCCACGGTTTTTTCCAATAACATCTTAAATCCTACTAATGCATAAATTTTATGTCAATAAGCAGTGGATAGACAAATGCTATTATTCTATTTCTTCCCAAAGGTGGTTGGGTATATCACCTACAAATTATCTAGTCTTGATGTTCATTATGCTCATTTGTTTTAGTGATTTTTAAAGCGAGTATAGTTGTTAAAAAGTGAGTTCTCTACTGATAATTGGAAGTTATGCTACTTTTCCATAAACCAAGTAAGATTACAAAGCCAGGATAGTATACATTTCAGCAGAAATATACTGAAGAGTGTTTTAGGCTGTGAAGCCATTAGCTCTTATTAGAATGTTTAGTATATTCAGAAAATATTAGTGTTCACACAGCAAGATCAATAGCTATTGATTCTAAGACCTGTAAATTCATTCCTTTATAATCGTGGCATTTATATGCAAATTTAATTTTTTACTCTGAGGACAATCAAATACAATCTTAAAAAAGGAAGTCAATGTAATCTCAAATATCTTACTTATCTTTGGGAATGCTCTTTTCTTCTAGATATCATGCAGTTGACCTCTATTTTCATAAGCTATTTAATATCTCTCAAAGTAAAGAAGCCTATGACCTTTAAAGGCTGTACTGCCCCACATGATCCCTTAGAAAATGTAAGCACTGATGATTCAAAACACTTTTTTTTTTTTTTTTTACACCACTTGCAGTTCATCAACATACTGTTAGCCTACCAAAAGGTCACCATTTTATAAATTATGCCTTTCACGACAGAAAAAAAGAAAAACTTGATTGGGATTTTCTGGCAGTTGCTTTGCTCAGTTATCAGTTAAGAACTAGGGAGAAAAATAACATTGGAAGAAAACCTAAAGTTTTAATCCTATGGAAAAATTTTACAGCAAATTAACAAATAAATTAATAGCAAAACTTCATTTGTTCAAGTGGTTAGATCCTACACCAGTACAGTATTTGGTATTTAATGTTGCTGTATCCTTATCATTCTATTTCTTTCCCATTAGAGTTTGTCTCTATCCTTCCCTCCCTCCATCTCTCTCTGTATCAAAGTTGCTTTTGTCTGGACAACATGTAATTTTACTTTGTCTTGCGAGATGAGACTGGAGATGGGAAAGTCCTCTACTGAAGGTGTTCCGCTTAAGCTAGGTGGCTAAGGGTGGAGATCCAAACTGTTCTTGGGGCCCAGTAAACGGAGGGAAGATCTTTTGAAGGGCAGAGAAGTTGATCATCAGGAGGAAAAAAATGGATGAAGATGGTTGGGAAAAAACCTGATGGGAAGAAATGAAAGGCAATTCGAACATTAAAACAAACAAACAAACCCAGTATTACAGGGTTTGAATTTGAAGTCTATATGCAGAAATGTCTCAAGAAGGATGGCAATTTGATGTAAGCATGCTATAGGAAGAGATTTTTTTTTTTCCCTAAAGTAGTTGTTCAGTGGAATGGGTGAGAGCTAGAATGCCATAATAACCATGAGAAGTATATAAGATAACTCCATCTATTACTATAACATCTGGCATTTTGATAACTGTGGCCAAAACTGATCTGGTTTTATTGCTACCGAGGAACTAGAGTATAACTGAAAAGATTACTGTGATTGATATTTGACAAAAGGCTAGCAGGTCCAGAGTGGGATAACTGGACTCTGAAATGGTGATTTAGCCACCTGATTTGAGATAAATGAGGAAGCAGTATCATTATGCAAAGAGAGGTTATCAGAGTTGGCAACAGTATAAAAGACCAAAGGAAGAGGCCAATGACAGAAGTCCTTAGATAAACAGACACATGTTGTTGCCCTCACACAAACTAAATTTGGGATTGGAAACAACTGGAGAGAGTGGTTTTAACTACGTCAAACTTGAAGCAGTTATAGGACATATATTCAGATGAGCTAACAAGTAAACATATGATGGGGACTAGAAGAAAAATTGATCACATGAAACCATTTTCTGAGAAGTGTGGGGAATCTCCACACTTATCAGCTCAGTTCCATATAGACAAATTGCCGTAAAAATTAGAGATATCAAATGATGACATAATATACACAAATTTTTAGAGATATAAAAAATAAATGTCTTGTCTCTAAAAGTTATTATTTTCCATTGTGTCAAGAGCACAATCTTAAGTGGATAGGGAAAAAGCAATCACAATTCAGCAATCAACGCAAAAGATATGTGAATACGTATATTGTGGCAGATGGGTTAATTAATCCATAAGCAACTTGTGAATGTTAAGTAAATAATATAGCTTTTCATATGTAAACCATATCATGGTGATATTTGATGAAGCTTCTGTTTAACGAACAATTCACCCTTTTGGATAAACTGCAAAATCTGGGCCACTCGTCAACAACTTCCCCAGAGTGACTGGTGGCCTCAGCTTGGATATGAACTGTTCCACTTTGATTAGTTCTCTAAATCCAACCACATGCAAAATTTTCTCGAATATCAAAAAACAAACAGACTTTTTTTTGTGAAGTGCAAACAAGTGCATGAATAACCAAGTCACCCTGGTGGGTTACCATTTAGAAAGTCAGCTGTTTGGAAATGATGAGGGTTTCCAAACCTCCATACCTCTTGTGAAAAATAAGCATCTATGCCTTTCTATACCTCTCAAGGGAGAATAAATATAAGCATATTCAATAGAAGAAGTGCAGAATATAAAAAATTCTGTACAACTGATTTAGCCCAATTTCAAATTGAGTATAACGCCTTTGAGTATTATAATTCTGGCTAGACATGCCACTTGCCCCATCCTCACAAATAACTGTTGAATTAATTTTGATTGAACTTCCTAAGTGAATACTGACCAAATTCTCTATTTGATAATTAATGAAATTTTATAAAAGCATGTTCTAGTAATGCTTTACAGAAGGAGGAAACAATATTAGGATTGCTGCTAAAATGTTTGTTATGGCAGAAATTTAAATAACCTGAAGCCTATATTCATTCAAATACTTTTCATATACAGTCTTAAACCAGTTTTAAGGCATTTAAGCATATATATTTTCTTTCTAAACTTTGGTATGCACAATTCTATGCAGATATCTGTTACACAAGTCAAGCATAGCACAGTGCATTACAATATTTATAGTAAAAAGAAATCACAGAATAGGAATTCTGCAAAATCATGTGAAGAGAAACTAGTGACAGGTTGACTAAAACTAATTTATCCCTTTTTTAAAACATTATCAATGAACAAAGCAATCACTTGTAGATCTGTGATCATTATGTAATTTCAGAACGTAAGGGCATAAAGAAATGTGTGATTGTAACAAACCAAACGTCCATTTAGTCCACTGGTCTGTTTTTGACAGTGCTATTACTGGATTTTTAGAAGAGAATCTGTTAATTAAAACATGTGATACAATAAGCAGAATTATCCAAAAGTGATCCAGGGGCTACTTCTGGCTTGTGTGGACTATGAGGGATTGGTAACTTAATTTTGAGCTCCAAAGTCCCTAGGTGCCTGGCAGCTGGCTTTCCCAGACACACGGAAATAACTGACATATAATCCAGACAGCCTGACCTCCAGTGGCGTTTGTTTCCTTATTGACAATGTTCCTATAAGAAAAGGGAGTGAGACTGGAGAAACTCTGAGAGTATGGCCCTGGGACACCCTTTTAGCTCAGTAATGAAGTCACTCCCGAGGTTCACCGTTCAGCCAAAGATCAGACAGCCCCATAAAACAAAGCGAGACTAATGGGGAGACTAAATTCTGGTAAGTACTGATCTATTATCTGTAACTACAGATTTGTCTTTTCAAGAATTTCATATAAAAGTGGTAACTTTGGTGAAGGGTAAGACAGTACACAATACTGGGGAAGCCAGCACAACTTGTACAAGGAAAGGTCATGGAAGCTCCATAGACACATCCAAACGCCCTGAGGGACTGAACTGCTGGATGGAGGGTGGTGGAGACCATGGTCTCGGGGAACATCTAGCTCTTTTGGCATAACATAGTTTACGAAGAAAATGTTCTACATTCTACCTTGGTGAGTAGCGTCTGGGGTCTTAAAAGACTGTGAGCAGCCATCTAAGACACTCCACTGGTCTCACGCCTTTGGAAGCAAGGGAGAATGAAGAAAACAAGATACTAGGAAAAGATTAGTTCAAAGGACTAATGGACCACAACTACCACGGCCTCCACCAGACTAGATAGTGCCTGGCTACCACCACTGACTGCACTGACCAGGATCACAACAGAGGGTGCCGGACAGAGCTGGAGAAAAATGTGGAGGAAAATTCTAACTCACAAAAAAAGACCAGACTTACTGGCCTGACAGAGACTGGAGAAACCCCGAGAGTATGGTCCCTGGACACCCTTTTAGCTCAGTAATGAAGTCACTCCCAAGGTTCACAGTTCAGCCAAAGATTAGACAGTTCCATAAAACAAAACAAGACTAATGGGGCATAACAGTCCAGGGACAAGGACTAGAAGGCAGGAGGGGACAGGAAAGCTGGCAACAGGGAACCCAAGGTTGAGAAGGAACAGTACTGACATCTCGTGGGGTTGTTAAGCATTGTCATATAACAATATGTGTACTTACTGTTCAATGAGAAACTATTTGTTTTGTAAACCTTCATCTAAAGTACAATAAAAATTAAAAAAAGAAAACAAAGAAAAGAGAGCAACAGTGCAGTGGGGCTCCTCCACTGGAAAACAGATTCACTGCATGTCCAGTTTCTGGCCACTACATGACTCCATGTGTTGCTGACCCCTCATCTGTATGCTTCCCCAGTAAAGACTATTTCCTAACCTATATCTTGTGACATTGCAAGATTTGCCCTTACCAACATTGTGTGCCTCACATGCATGTGAAAGCTGGACAATGAATAAGGAAGACCAAAGAAGAATTGATGCCTTTGAATTATGGCGTTGATGAAGAATATTGAATGCACCATGTACTGTCAGAAAAATAAATAAATCTGTCTTGGAAGAAGTATAGCCAGAGTGTTCCCTGGAAGCGAGGATGGCAAGACTTCATCTCATGTACTTTGGACATGTTATCGGGAGGGACCAGTCCCTGGAGAAGGACATCATGCTTGGTAAAGCAGAGGGTCAGAGTAAAAGTGGAAGACCCTCAATGAGATGAATTGACACAGAGGCTGCAACAATGGGCTCAAGCACAACAAAGATTATAAGGATGGAGCAGGACTGAGCAGTGTTTAATTCTGTTGTACACAGGGTCACTTAGAGTCAGAACTGATTCGATGGCACCTAACAACAACCTTGTGTGACATACTACATATTTATGATTTAATATAATGGAATACTTTAAAAATGCTTGTATATGCAACCTCATTGAATTAAAGACTCTCAGCAACCCAGTGAGATATTCAGAAGCATATTATTACATTCAGTTTACCAACTGTGACACTGAAGTCACTAGAGTACTGTAGTATGTTCCTTCCTGAGAACTTTCACAGGGCATCCTGACAGTTGGGGTTCTCAAATGCAGGCAGACCCACATTCAGCTTTTCTTTATAAAATGTTACAGATCTATTATTTGTGAATTTTATCAAAACTATTCTTGCACTCATTCATAATTTCAGTTATATCTTGGGGAAAGAAATATTGTCTTTCATAGTTGCTTCCCCCTGTATTATTTTTTCTTTGTCTTATTTTTAAAATTCTTTCTTCTGCATTTTCTTCTCCTTTCCTTATTCCTACGGCCACATTTCTTCTCTTCTAAGGTTTCCCATTTGAGAAGTAAGAAGTTAGAAGAGCACTTTTTATATAAATTATTCCCATTATTAAGGAACAACTTATGTTATGATTCTTCCTGAGGGAAATAAACTAAAATGTACACAACATATTTTTATTTTAAATAAGTTTATTTTCCCTCAACTCAATGAAAGAAATCATATTCTTTTTCCTGGCAGATGAGCTGGGCGTTCTTGGCTTACCACCCCCTCCCCCAACCCCGGATCAACAGTGTACTCTTCTCTGTCCAGCTACTCTTCTGTGTCTGGCTCTGTGTTATGGGATGCCTTCTACTCTATACTACATCACCCAGGCTCCCTGTCCTATTTATTTTGTTTGGTTTGACCAATGGTAAGAGGATTTGGATATTTACCTGCCCCTCCCCCAACCACTTCCTCCCTATAAGGCTGATGTTTGGGCAGTGGTTGCCTCTAGAGACTCCTGTGGCCACAGCTTTAGCAGGGCTGCCTGGCTTTCAGGACTCTAGCTCTTGCATGATTCTGTTCACACCACTTGCTTGCCTTCTCCCTTCAGGTATATGGGTAGTAAAGACTTCTCTCACTATTGCTATTCCCTAGATTGTTTCTCAACTCTGCTCACATACCCACAAATTGTTTCTTCATTAAGCTTTCTTCAATTAAACTCTTTGAGTGTGTCTTCTATCTCCTGCTGGGACCCTAACTGATACAGCTAGACATGAAACCCCTCTGATTTAAATAATAATAATAAAACCCATTGCCTCTGAGTTGATCCTGACTCATAGCGACCCCACAGGACAGACAACTGCCCCATAAGGTTTCCAAGGAGCAGCCGGTGGATTCGAATTGCTGACCTTTTGGTTAGCAGCTGAATGCTTAACCACTGTGCCACCAGGGCTCTGATTTAAATAAAAACAGCAACAAAAGTATGATGAAAGCTGTAATTTATGTCCTTTGCAAATTAATTTTACTATCAGCTTCACAATTAGTTGAGTCTAAAATTCAATTTCTTATTTAGCATGCCGTATATTTGTTCAGCAGAACTAAAATTACCTTTTATTGAGATCATATAGCAAATTAAAAGTATCAAATGTATTTGATGCAGACAGGTAGGTATTTTATAGAATAGTCCTTAATTTGGGTTTGTCTACTGTTTCCTCTTCATGAGATTCAGATTATACATTTTTGGCAGGAATACCCCAGAAGCAGTGTTGTGTCTTTCTCAGCATATCACATGAGGAAGCAAATTATGTTAATTTGTCCATTACTAGTGATGGTGGAACCCTGGTGGCATAGTGGTTAAGAGCTGGGCTGCTAACCAAAAAGTCGGCAGTTTGAATCCACCCGCTGCTCCTTGGAAACCTTAGGGGGTAGTTCTACTCTGTCCTATAGGATTACTATGAGTCAAAACCGACTGGATGGCACCTGTAAACAACAGTGATGTCAACTTTTACGACTTATGACTCAATGAGAGAGAAAGAGAGAAGGCTAAAGCAAATGTAAAATGTTAAAATTTGGGGAGTCTAGGTGAATGGTATTTGAGAATTCTTTGTACTATTCTTGCAACTTTTTGGTAAGTCTGAAATTATGTCAAAATAAAATGTTTTCAAAAACGTTATTACTTTTTCATTAGTTAAAACAGATTCATGTTGTAATCATTTACAGTTATCAAATAATTAAAAGGAATTGATGGGTGCAGAGCTTCCTACAGAGTTTGTTTCTGTGTTTGCATATCATTTGAGAAACAAATTCCTGCTCTGCACTGAAAGTCTTTTTTTTCTTACACACACACACACACA
Organism: Dugong dugon; assembly: GCA_030035585.1. Taxonomy (NCBI): domain Eukaryota; kingdom Metazoa; phylum Chordata; class Mammalia; order Sirenia; family Dugongidae; genus Dugong; species Dugong dugon. The sequence continues at coordinate 158,225,481 of CM057465.1, forward strand.
CACACACACATACTTCCCTATAAGCAGCAAAGCAAAAAAAAAAAAAAAACCACTCATCTGTATCACCAACTTTATCAGTGTCACAACAATGCATCTAGTGAATATCACCTGAGATCCTGTTCTCCTCCAAGCTGAGCTATTTAAAAAGATAGATGGCTGCCTTCTGGTTAATTGTGGGAGTTCTTTCATTACTATAAAAAGACTTTTTATATCTCAGGTGACTCTATAAGCAGTGAATAATGACTCAAAGTCTTTCGAGAAGAGTCCACTGATGAAACAGCAGGATAACAACTAGTTACTGACCTTTTACTTCCTAAGATAATACTAAGCTGATATAGCTGATTATTAATAAACCTATCCATTGAGTTTTGCACGTCAGATCCAAGTATGTTAAACTTAATGAGAAATTCTGATGGAGGCATAAAATTTTCTGCAACAGGCCTAAGGGTATAAAGACATAAGACAAATATAGGGCAAATACTGTTAAACTGAACTCAAATTATTTTACTAGGAAGAAACTTTATTAATTAATGACCCAGATTTTCTAAAAATAATCACTATGAACAGCATCAGTAACAGGATTTAGACAGAGCAATTCATCTTTTGTGTGCATTGAACATGAGGAAATGTGCTGATAGTCCCTGAGACAAGATCTCTTGTTCCCATCTTTGTGATGGGAGCATAAATGGTTATCAAAAACATAACCTTGAGTCTTAGCCCATTGGCATGGTGCCTGGCACAAAGAAATGCTTAAAAAAAAACACCCTTTGCTAAATGAAAGAAGTAAAAATGTACCACGTAATTACTAATTAGAGATCAAGAGACAGTGAATTATTTGTAACACGGCATTTGTCACGAAATCAAAGATGCTGAGGACATCTTCATCAGAGGTTCTCTGGACCTCATCTATGAAACCAAAACAATGCATCACTGTTTAAATACTTCTGTTCAAAATACACTTCAGGACTAGACACTGACTATTTTGTTCAGTCCTGTTGTTTCAGAACGTAGAAATGTGATTGGTACATACTCAATAATATGTGTTAAATACATTTTCACATACTTTTCGATCAAAACCTATATTAAAACAAATGTGATCATATTTGTCATTAAAATGATCTGTGTTTAATGCAAATTGCATTCCATTCACTGCCCACTGGCATTTTGTAGCCCAGTTACCCACAGTATTCTTTTTATTTAAATATATTGTAAACATAGTTTATGAGTGGCAAGCAAAGGCATTGACTGCTCCTCTCTTAAGCGCCATTTGCCATTTATTGTTGTAGAAAAGAAAATCAACGTGGGAATCATTCAGAACTGGAGTCTAAACACAGTTCTCAATATTAGCTGAGGGACTTTGCGTGAGTTATTTAAATTCCCTGAGCCTCAATTTCTTCATCTGAGAAAGGAGATGATAATACTAACAGAGCTGTGGATAGGGTCAAATAAATAATACAGCTAAGGCAGCTGACACAGTGCTATGACGTTGATTCATCCTTTGTTCATTTCTTCCCTCCCTTCCTTCCTTCCTTAGAACCTCTTGAGTGACAGACACTAGACTATTCTCTGGAGTTACATGTGAATACGTGTGCTTATAGTCCTCGCAGTGACGACAATAATAATACCAGTTAGCACTGAGTGAGCACGAACGAAGTGCCAAGTGTTGAGCTAAGTACTTGGCCTATCCTATCTCATTCACACCCAAGAACAATTATGTGAGGTACGCATTTCATCCCCATTTGAAAGTTGTGGAAGTTGAGGGTAGGAAGATGTAATAGGTTGCATAAGGGAAGGCACTTGCCTTCATAATCTGCTGGAGAAGAATGACATATGTATTTATAACTGGAATCAAACTTCGTAAAGATCCATGGGAGCACAAAGGGTAAATCATGCCTAGGAGTATTGGGATTTGACTCCAGGCTTTGCCATTTGACGTGGATCTTCAAGGATGAAGAGGAGTTGGCTAAGTTGCAAAGATGGGAGAAAGGAAAGGAATCCCATGGTAAAAGCATGAAAGAGGACCTCTTCTGGGGATAAGTGAAAGATTTGGTACAATTGAGTGTGGACAGATTTGGGTGAGTTTTGGGCAAAGAGGCTGGAGAGTTTGACACAACTCTCAGTGTCCTCAGTGCACCACGCTAAGGTGTTCTTTTTAAACAACAACTTTCATCTGAAAAGTACGTGATCTCATTTATGTTTTGGGAAGATAACTCTGAAGGCTGTGGTAAAAAGTAACTGGAAGGAAGCAGGGAAGCCAATTAGGAAGTTACTGAGAAAAATGATGAGAGATTGAATAAAGACAGGAACAGTGTAGAGGACTGAACTGGAGGAGGATGGAGAGGGTTGGAGGACGGTATGTTGACACCCTCATTCATAAGTATTCCAATGGGTTCTATCAGATTTTTTCCAATAGTGTCAGTTTCCACTCCAATGAATTAAATTGACCCTGTGCAGAAATACATGATGTAGAACTTGAATTTTAAGTATAGAAACATAGACATCTAAGTGGATGACCCCCATCCCATGTAGACACATTTCCAGTTGTTACTTTAGAAATCAAAAACCACTTCTTTCAATGTTCTGAAACTCTGCTCTTCTGGTTCAGTTTCACCAAAAGAATGTAGGCAATCCCCAGGTTACGAACAAGATCCTTTCCTAAGTCCGTCTTTAAGTTGAATTTGTAGGTAAGGCAGAACAGGTACATATGGTTTTTATATAGCATCAGTTAGTAAAATGTTTGTCTTAGTATATAGTGTATATTTTACCTTTCTGTGCATATAAAACACTTAAATACGTCTTAACCACGTGTTTTCAGGAGCATTACAAAGTAGTGCATGCATTCATTATCATGAAACATTGTATTTAACTCCAATGTTTAATATAATAGGCTTTATGGCAGTCTGTTCTCAAGTATGAGTTGTCCATAAATTGGAGGTTTATAACCCGAGGAATGCCTGTAATTTATTTCACCAGGCACGCACATACGCAAACCCACACATGCACACATACACACTCACATGCATGTAATACATGCACACACATGGACTCACACACGTACACGCACACACACACACACAGACTCACATACACACACAAATACAGACATATGCTCTCTCATACTTTCTAGGTTCCTCCAGCAGAATCATTTATATCTTTGTAGGTGATACATAAACTTAGAAAGATATTTTGCCAAAGTGAATCTCTACGAGTTTTTGAATATGGGATTAACACAAGAAAGTAGAACTCGTATGATATACAACTGTCTCTTTTAATACCAGCACCGTCGCTTGCTTGGAAGATGAAAGGTATTTCATACCAGTTCGAATGACAGGACAAAATCTGAACAAACAGTCATTACCCAAGGAGAAGTGGGAGGTTTAAATCATTTTCAACAATCAGTTGTGCCATTTGAATTCATTCTGATACTTGTTGAGCTCAGTTGATGACATAAGATGACAGTAAAAAGGCCAAGCACCCAGGGAAATTTGCAAGCTTTTAAATCCGCAAGTAAAACCACCTGAACTTGTGTGTGTAACCTTCCTAAAAACCACGCTCCCACTTCTCCAAAATCATGGGCTTTGGGAAGAAACATTTTGTTCTATATTAATAAAAAGTAGATTACTAACTAAGGCAAAAAAATGAAGCAAATGCATTAAAATATAAACAAATGCTGTTTTGTATAAAATAATTGGGATTTGGCCCAGCAATTTCATTGACATTGCTGTCTCTAAGTGCACCTTGACATACATAACCATGAAAATAACAACAACAAAACTTTATCATCATTTACTATGTGCCACACACTCTACTGAGTACTGCTTGCCTTCTAGAGCTGCAGAAATTCTTATTATCGCACCCATCCTACAGATAAAAGGAACTAAACGTTAGGAGGTTAAACAACTTAAGTCACAAAACTACTAAGTGAAACATACCGGGATCTTTCTATAAATGCACACTGAAGCTGACAGCCTCTGGGTACCATTACCAACTCCTAACTTCCTCCTAAGTGGAACAGCATGAGCCACCTTCCCTTCTAACTGGTTTCTCCAGATGTTTTTTAGGCAATCCACCAACTTCCTGCCCAAATTAAAGAAAAACAAGAGGCTGCGGTAGCAGACCCCAGAACCAGTTAAGGCCAGATCTGGTCCACTTAACATGTGCAGAACCATCAACCCAGTCCTCTGGGTGACCCCGGAACTTTTCTCCTGCCGGACAGAAACAAACTTTAGTGGCCCAAGACTTTCAGAAGCAAAGGGTCTGAGACTAAGACCTGGTTTGAGAGACCCCTGACCCCCACGCCCTTTGGGACTGAGCAAGCGCCGAGAATGCCTTTTCAGGCCAGACCAATCAAGACCTTGCTCCTTCGCTCCAGGACCGTTCCTCAGTTTTTGCCCCTAATAAAAGCTGTTTCAGCTATTGTTCTGGAAGCCGTCTTGGCAACACAAGTCCTGGTGTGCTCCTTTGCTTGGCCAACCAAATAAAGCTTCCTCTTTCGCTTTCACCTGTTTCGTGTCTCTATAGCTGCGTTGAGAGAGACCTGAGACCCCCGATAACAACACTGATTATTTTAAACACAATCAGGAGTTTAACCATGGAAACTCTAGACTTACACGAGAGGTTGAGTGCAAAGTTTTAAGAATAATTTTCTTTTAGTAAACAGTTCATTGAGATTACAATTAAGTAGTAGATCAAGTGCTGCCATTTATAAAAGTGTCTTAATTTGTGTCCTCGATAAGAAAACTCCAGTTCAAAGTGAAAAAATGTTTCTGAAAAATGAAAGGGTTCCAAAAGATGCTATCCAAGGACCATGCCAGTTCTAAACATCTATGAAAAAGTACACATATGCACGAATACACACTATTCCTTATACAAGCCCTGAAGTTTCTTAGAACTTTGGTAAAGAGATACCCCACCCTCTTTTCTTCCCTATCAGTGAATCAGGAAAAGCTCAGAGAAGGAGGTGACTCAAGCGCTTGCAAATCTGCTAATGAACTTTTTACCTTAGAATCACCAGTTCAAGACCCAGCCCAGGCCATGCATGATGGAACACAACTACTGCCTCGCAGCAGCTCAGCCACCACTGAAATAAGATGGGACAACGTTCCTGGGTGGGAAAGACTAACTTTATAACTGGGTTCTTTTTACCTTGGTGGACACAATCACAATGAGTGCTTGAAGCAGAAAGAACTTCTCTAAAAAAAAGAGCTGGACTGGGTGAAGAGCTATAACCAACTCAAGGCTTGGATCTATCTGGGTACAAGCACATACACTTAGAAAACAGTATTTTTGGACTACTTTTTGAAAACTGTGTTTTCCACATCTCTAGGTCCACCTTAGCAGTCCCTGGGTGGTGCAAAAGGTTGATGTACTCGGCTGCTAACTGAAAGGTTGGCACCCAGAGGCTCCACGGAAGAAAGGTCTGGAAATCTACTTCCTAAAAAATTAGCCACAGAAAACCCTATAGAGGACAGTTCTACAGTGACACACATGGGGTTGCCATGAGTCAGAGTCAACTTAATGGCAAGTGGTGGTTGGTTATATCGGCCTCAGGAAGCAAGAAAGGTAGCAACAAAGCAGATGTAACTTTGCAGATAAAGGCATCATATTCTTAAATCTAAGTGCTCACAATTTTTTTTCTGACCTAATACTGTTGATTTTATTTAGCTTTGTTTGGAAGAATGGGGAAGGGGGCAAATTTTTGTAAATTTACTTCCTCCAGACAATTAACATCTGTATGCTTTTGAAATAATTTTCAGCAGATAAAACAATTCTGCCAAGGCCTGGTAAAAGCTCTCCATTGTTCCATGGCTGCACAAATTACCTTGCATCTCCAATGATTTTATGTACATTTAATCACTAAAGATTAATTACATGGCGTATGGAAACCAGCGAAACACTGAAGAGATAACTTCAGCGTAAGTGCACATGCAGCTAACTTGCGGCTTTTTAGAACAATTTTAATTAACGGTACTAGAAGAATCGTCGGGCTGAAAATATTAGGAGCTCTGGGATAGATGAGCTTAGCATAGCTAATTAATTGTATATTTAATCAAAGCAGCTTTTGGTGGTAATTAATAATCTATTTTTCTCTGGTAATAAATATTGTAGTTCTGTAAAACAGAATTTGTAATTTCTAGAATGCCATATGCATGGAAGAGTGGGACAGAAAACAAGCATTTGCACACCAGCTTTAGGGCCAAGGTTTATTTTGTTTATATAGAAAGGATGTTGTCTCTCTCTCTTTCATTCCTTTTAAACGTCATCTCAAATAGCTTACAAATAGCTATCCCAGAGTGACCTGGACATTTCAAAGGTGTGAGGAATAATCCAAAAGAAGTGACTTGCAGAATGCTAAATGAAGTCTGATTTTTCTTACTCCACAAAGATCTCATATTTTAGAGAACTTTAGGTAGCTCCATCTTACTATGCATTCTACGATGGTTAGACTCCACATCCAAGAGAGTTTCCTTCTCTTCATGTCCTCTTAAATGGCAGAGTGAGACTCAGATTTTCCCCAGCTGCAACCTGGTGAAATGCTCAAATCACAGAACCAAGTTATAACACCTTCTTCCTTGCAGCAACATAATAGCTTTTTCTTGAGTGCCGAACACACACACGCGCACGCGCATATACACCCTTGCTCTTCAGGAGTTCATGCCAAGCATAGTACAGTTTTGCTTTCGTGACCCTTTCATTAATTTTTGTGAGAGAAACTCTCTAATGGGAGGTAGTCATGTGCTTTTCATATGATCTAAGATTTCTTTCTTCTCTTGGCCTTCTTGTAAGCAAGATTTAAATTCAAAGAATTTGCATATGAAAGAGATAATATAATAAATTAAAGGTATATGATATGTTTTTGCTACTTTTAAAGATATTTTAATGTATGAAACTCAACTATCAGCCATACTGTTTTATATTTTTAACATTTTTAAAATCACATGCAGGAGGAGTTACAGACTATTGAATAAATAAATCTTTAACTTAAAAAACATTCCAGATAATGGAGAGCATACATGTTTGTATGCATCAGATACAATTGCTTGATACACTAATCAATTCGTAACATAAGTTCCATATTTCTGGGGGTTATGTGGTATTCATATGAACATGTATATGAGAAACAGATAGGAATCAGGTTATTAAAATTATATCAAATGAAAATATTTTTATTCCTTATATATTGGGCATTAATAAGGGCCTAGGAATCAGATGAAAAAGTGAATAAAACACAGCGGTAACAATGGTTCAGTTTCCAGAACTCCACCACTAACATCATATGATCAAAAGTAGCTCTTATTAAATACATGCTGACTTCTTCAGGGCTTGCTTTCATTATAATACTACATGCAATGTCCAGTGAAAAGAAAATTTCTAAAGGCAAATGTTTTAAAATTGCATAAGATAGTCTTTTATTTTTCAGAAATCTGCCAAGTTGGCAACCTCTGACACAGGCTCTGCTAATGTCACTGTAAATTTTTCAATTTTCTAGGAAGGCACAGGAAAAAAAAAAAAAGTTCAGTGAAAGCCAGCATTCATGTTTATGTTATCTGCCCCAATTTTAACAGAATTTTCACTTACTGATTGAACCAGATTAAACATTTAGACAATTTCCTCTGAGAATTCATATGATATTGAGATAGCGTGGGCATGGGCGTGTGTGTAAGTATGTGAGAGAGAGAGACAGAGAGAGAGACAGAGACAGAGACAGGCCTGAGCCACACTGAGCTCTTCCTTAAATTCAGTGCTGCATGTGACATCCTCGAAGGCAAGAAAGAATTGTAGACATAAAGTGCTGTTTTTTAAGGTTTATATTGCTTGAACATTAAAAGATACTGCTTAATGTATGATTATCATACACAAAGGCAGAGTAAAGTAAGAGGAAAAAGTGTGAATGTTTAGCCCTGGGTTCGAATCCAGCTCTGCCCCTTGGCAGCTGTGTGACTTCAGTTCAATCACTTGATGTTTCTGAACCATGGATAGAGTAGGAATTCAATAAAAAAATGGAAATTATATATTTTGTAATCTATCTGGATTTCAAAAGGACTCTCTAGCTAATGTTTACGAGTGATATGATTGAACATTTGAACATGTTGAGAAAGAATGCTTGCAAGATGTTTGGATGTTACAAATTTGAAGAGGTATAGCGTAAATGTTATACACAAAAAGAGAACATTCGTTTAGGAGTTACAGGACCTAAATCCCATTCTAGCTCCACCATTTGCTACCAGTGTATATTTGGAAAAGTCGTTTAAGCCCTTGGAACCTCAGTCCATAATAAGTCTCAAACACCTGTGAAGTGATTACAGATGACAGGACATAGCACTTGATATTTGCAATCTATCTAGCAATTTATAAATTAATTGCATCACCAACATTTATCTTGCTGCTCACAGGAGATTTAAGTGTTATCCACATCTTAAATAAGAAGTAAATATTGGTTTAAATGATTTTTTACCAAGGTCACACAACAGTGGAAATGCTGGGATTAAAAGCCTTGACTGGCTCTCAGCATTCTCGTTATGCCACCAGGAAACATCTCTCCTTTGTTTTCAACCTGTTGCCTGGATTAGTTAAGTAATTACTGTGTAGGATACAAAGTGGTCATTAATGTAAATACAAATATTATTTTCTCAGCAAAACTGCTTATCCAAGGAAGTGATGATGAGAAGAAGACAGAATCTATTATTGATCCTCAAGTTCTGATAAGTATATTTAACTATAAATAAGAGCATGAAGCTATGGCTGAACTTGGCCCTTATAAAGTATTACTCAATCTGGGAACCTTTTGGAAGGTGAGGATTATGGGTAATTGATGTCATCATTAAATTTTTACTGATGTCTAAGACTTATCAAATGACAGCTTCACAAGGCAAGAGTTTATGTGAAGAGGGAGAATTGAAAACCTCAGGAAAATATTCAAAAATTTCCAAAGTCTAAAATTTTCTAAATAAACTTAGAGAATGGTGAGTTACCCTCTTCTCATCGTGTAAATTAAATTGATGACATTCCCATCAATTGGTCCCAACCACCTGGAGTAAAGGAGAATGAAGAACACCAAAGACACAAGGAAAGTGTTAGCCCAAGAGACAGAAAGGGCCACATAAACCAGAGACTTCATCTGCCTGAGACCAGAAGAACTAGATGGTGCCTGGCTACCACCAATGACTGCCCTGAAAAGGGACATAACAGAGAGTCCCTGATGGAGCAGGAGAAAGGTGGGGTGCAGAACTCAAATTCTAGTAAGAAGACCAGACTCAATGGTCTGAGACTGGAGGAACCCCAGAAAGCATGGCCCCCAGATTCTCTAACAGCCCAGAAGTAAAACAATTTCCGAGGCCAACTCTTCAGACAGGGATTGGACTGGACTGTGGGACATAAGGGGATACTCGTGAGGAATGTGCCTCTTAGCTCAAGTGGATGCAGGGGACTAAATGGGCAGCTTCTGTCCAGAGGTGAGATGAGAAGGCAGAGAGGGTTAGGATCTGGTTGAATGGACATAGGGAATCAGGGGTGGAAAAGAGGAGTGTGCTGTCACAATATGGGGAGAGCAATTAGGATCACATAACAATGTATGTATAAATTTTTGTATGGGAGACTAACTTGAAATGTAAACTTCATTTAAACTACACCAATTAAAAAAAAATAGCTGACATTCCACAGATGGAGGTAAGTTATATTTATATCTACTGTTCCATTCCCCTGTGATCACAGGGTACATAGAGGAGCAGGTTGTAGAAATGATTTCTAACTTACTGGACTGCTGAACAGTATCATATCCTTTAGGCTGAGTCTTCTCAACAGTGGCACTATTGGCATTTTTGGCCAGACATTTCTTTGTTGTGGGAGCTGTCCTGTGCACTGTAGACTGTTTAGCAGCATCCTTGGCCTCTATCCACTACAAGCCAATAGCTCATTTCCCCTACTTGTGACAACTAAAAATGTCTCTGTACCTGTTGCCATCAAGTTGATTCTCACTCATTGCAACTCTGTAGGACAGAATAGAACTGCTCCATAGGGTTTCCAAGGAGCAGCTGTTGGATTCGAACTGCTGACCTTTGCCACCAGAGCTGTTCCCTGGGTGGTGATATCATACCCATTTGAGCACCAATGGTTTAGGCTATCCTCCATTTTAATCACATTTTACTTCATTAAGATTGAAGAATACTGAGTCTAACAGAGTCCAGCATTTATTATAAGAAAATTGAACCACTGCATGACATGGGCGGTGAAGGACAGAACTGAATGTTTGTTTCATGAATTATTTTTTTCATTTCATAATTACATATGGCCATATTTTAAGGGGACAAATTTGACCTAGAATACATCTGACTAAAATAGCAAGCAATGTTAGTTAATATTACTCTAATTATGTTCCCTACCCATCCCCCATCCCTTATGCCGCACCTGCCCAAGCCGGGAACAAAAAAAAAAGTTAAGTGTAATTGTCAGTGTTCTTCCACTATGGTGCCACCCTGGTGTAGAGACTTAGAAGCTGCTGTCATTTGTATGTCAGCTACTGTATGTCAGATTCCTTGAGCTGCTTCTTAAAGTGGTAAAATCATGCTTTGTTGGTGGTGGCCATATGACAATAATTGAGAAGACAAGGATTCCTGCATTCCAGAAGTCCTGTTGCTTAGTCATTTCGATGACTATTGTTACTTCCATAATTTTTACTGATAGGTCTTATTTTCTCTTTTACTCAATTTTATGACTTTCCTGTAAATTTACATAAAATTTCCATATCCTCCCCAAGTAGTGAGGCTACACAGGATTATAATATACACTGTAATAAAAAGGCCTCAACATTGTTACTATGAACTGAAAAATTATTTGATATTCCATATGCTCTTCTGGAAATGCTCTGCTTTCTGTTCATTATCTGAACGCCTCACTACATTGCTGACTTGTTCCAGGATTTTAAGATTCTGGATAAAGTAATGTAGAAGGAATGACAAAATATTTTTGCAGTACTAAAACACTGTGAAATAATACAGCCTTTTATTAATAATAATACTATTTATTAATACCTGTTATTAAAAGGCATTAACAATAATACTTATAACGTTTGTTCTAGATATAGTACTTAATTATTTGGTGTTCTTCAAATGACAACATACTGATATTTTGGATGCTAATGGAAAGAAACATAGCAGATTCATTTCTTATTCATTCATTAACGGGTACTATGTTTCTTTCTAGATTTAAAAAGGATGCATACATATGTATTTTCTAAAAAGATGTAAAAGTTAATTACTATATTTACCCAACAAGGAATGACATTCTGAACTTTAGAACTTCAATTTAAGAAAATGCTCGCCTCTTAGTAGACATTTTCTGTCTTACCTCATTAAGGATCATCGAGCATGATATAGAAAAGGCTGATCAAGTGGGATCCAATCTGCGCTTTGTCTACCCTGTTGCTTCCACTAAAATTTTAATTGCTAGATATCAGGGCTTTAAATAATTTTACTGGCTGTAAAGAGATAAGCCTTATAAATTAAAGAATATTCTTGGTATACAGTCAAACATGTAAATAGATATTTTGTATAATTTGCTAATTTTTTAAAAACCAGTATAATTTTAGAGGTCATAATATTAAACATTTTAATACATATAGTGGTTGTTCTCTGATTATAGTATTTCAAATTCTAGGCCTATTTATATTTAGTTACAGTAGAATAGAAGGCAATTGATGTTATTAAAACTCAAAGCTAATGGTTATAATTTAAAATATAATTAGATGTTGAGACCTTTCTAGTGTGTAATGTTATGCTCCAGTCAAAGCACTGGGCATACTAATTACAATGAAGAATTAGAAAATAATTTTCCTATGTCTGAGATTAGTTTCTTCTCCCCTTTTTTTCTTTAACTTTCATTTGTGATTAAAAAAAAAAAAGTAGTGAGCACCAACTTAGCGTGAGACACTGTTTTAGGCACGCCGGTAATGTCAGTGAAAAAGTCAGACAAAATTCCTGACCTCATGGAGCGTACATCTTAGTGAGGCAAACAGATGTTAAACATAAATACTTCAATTATTTGTTAAGTGCTATGGAAAGATAAGGGAGCCCTGGTGGCACAGTGGTTAAGAGCTTGGCTGCTAACCAAAAGGTCAGCAATTCAAATTCACCAGCCAATCCTTGGAAACCCTACGGGGCAGTTCTACTCTGTCCTATAGTGTCGCTATGAGTTGGAATTGACGAGACAGCAATGGTTTTTTTCTGTTTTTTTGGTATGGAAAGAGAATTATTTGTCAAGTGTTATGGTAAAAAAAAAAAACAGAACAGCATGGGGGTGGGGGAGTTGTAATTGTTCTTTGTGTGGTCAGTATAGGTCTCACTGAGAAGGTGCCAGATATTTGAGCAAAGACTTAATTGATGAGGAAATGTGCAGGGGATTATCTGGAATAACGCAAGGAAAGAAAGAGCCATTGCAGGCCCTGCGGTGGAAGCATGCCTGGCACATCTGTGGACAGCAAGGACGCCAAAGGGACTGGAGAAGAATGATCGGAGGAGAGAAGGAGTAGATGAACTCACAGCAGTAACCAAATGCCATTCTTTGTTAAGCCTGCTAGGTCACTGTGTGAACTTGGACTTTTACCCTTGGTTGTCTTTCCAAGAAAGCTTTTCCCACTCTTCTTGCCCTTTGGTTTCTTTTCCCTATTTTCATTCTCCATTTTCTCATCGTGGTCAATCTGCCGCCTTCCTTCTCTGTCATCACTTATATTCTCCCCCACTGTTGCCTTCTCATGTTATTGCTATTTCTCTTGCAACCTTCAGGTAGACTGTTCATCCAAATAGTAACGCCTCACTCACTGAGCTCTTACTCTGTGCCAAGCATGATGCGTTAAATGCATTCTTGTCTAATTCAATTTTGGCAAGAACTCTCTTAGATTGGGCATTATTACTGTACCCATTTTTAAAATAAGGAAAGAGACAAAGCTTAAGTAATTCTGTTTATGGTACACAATTAATACGTATAAGTGATGGAGTTTGAATCCCAGTTGGGTTGACTCCAAATCAAGATTCTTATCCACCAAGTTTATATTGTTTCTTGTTTTCTCTATCCTCAACTCATTTCGAGAAGTATTTCAAACTGTAGATTTAACAGAATAGAACTCTTATCAACTTTATTTTTCAGTTTTAGAAAAAAGCCTTAGAAGTCCTTCCGTTTAACCTCTCTCAATAGTTGAATCTCTGTTACAGCATCTCTCCAAGTGATCATCTAGGCTGTATATGAAAACTTTCAGCAACAAAGACTTGAAATAACGGTTTGTTTTTTGATAGCACTATGTTATAACAAGGGACCATAAAATTCCATTGTTCTGCCTTACACAAAACTGGAAACTATTGACTATCACTTTCCACATAATAATATGAAAACGTTACCGTCACCTTTCTGATTTCTCTTCTCTCTTCTAAACAGTATTTTTTCTTAGTTTCTTACATCAAGTGTTAGATTTTTAGAATATTTTAATAGATGCCTTTAGGTATATTTTTGGTTAAATTTTATTTTCAAGATTTGTATGTAGCAAATACAGATATAGGAATTGGTAAACTGTTTCTCCTCTAAATCTATTTCAAACACATAGAATTAGTAACTTAGGGACCGAGAAATTATTTCTGGCTATTAAGGATGCCAAAGAACAAGAATTACTTGGTCTTTATTTATTTAAAATATTTGGCTATGACTGTCACAGCTTCCTAAATCCAAAAATGCTCAGCTATTCTAGGTAATAAGTTTTTTTTTTTCTCTTTATTCTATGTATTCTCATATGTAAATTAAACAGAGCCTGTTGCTAAGAGGGAGGGGGGGAAGAAGGGAGGGTAGAAGTGGAGAAAGTGGGCAAGTCAGCAGTCCTTGACTTAAAAGGCTAATAGAGGTCTGAAACAGGTGACTTGACAGTAAGAAGAGTAACAATTCCAGTGGGTCCTGGCATGATGGGAATTTCCTGACATTTCTGTACCGGAATTAACATACGGGAATAGTCAAGCTCTACGATCTGGTCATCTCAGGACAAGTAAAGGGGTACACGCTGTCAATGATTTGGTTTGTACCCAGTACAGGATAATGTTTTCCTTTCCCAGAGAAAGGCTTCCTGTTCTCTCAACAGCCTCCTCTGTCATGTGCCCTAAATTTCTCCCTTCTCCCTTTACTCACTGTCCCTTTTCAATTTTCAGAAAAACACATATTTTGTCTGGGAATAGTAACATATTCACATTCACTGTACTTTATGGTAGATGAGTTTATTAGATGGACGAGTGTCAAGACTAAGATTTTAAGAAACCTGGATACAGGGCAAGTACATTTTTCCAGGGGGAGGTTGGGGTTAGAGAAAAGTAGTAAGTTTTGAAGCATGAAATGGATAACTGGGAGCCAGACTTGGGGAGCATGGCAGTGACCAGTCTTGGATGGCCAGAGGGAAGTTCCAATTTAAAAGAACACAAAAAGTCACTTGTTAGACAGGTGTTTAGGTAAACCTGACCTATTGCATGATTTTATAAATTCAGAGTAAAATGTCGCTGTGCTCTAAGAAGAATATTAGGATCAAAAACTTCACCTTAGAGTTAGAGAAACAGAATCACAGGGTGAAGAGAAAAGCACAAAGTTAGTTTGTAGCTAATCTGAGAGTAGCGATCTATCTGGTCTTTGGACTGCTTGGTTGGGTCAAGGCATATCAGGTGAGATGAAAACATGGAAATTAATAATTTCAATGGCTCATATTTATTTACTATTCATCATTAACTATTTCTCATGGAAGCATCCAGCATTTAATCAGTAAAAAACTCATTGTGGCACTATGATCTTTCTATTATGTTTTTTGGACAGGTGAGAAACAGACCCAGAGATTTTACATGACTTAAGTCAAGCCACATAGCTAGTTTATGCAGACTCAGGATTTGAACCAAATCTCTTAATTAATGCACTAAAATAAGAAAATACACTGACGTTAACAATATCAAGTTAGTTGCTTGGTTGTGATGGGAAGAAGTTAGTACACAAATGACCTCTTAAACTTTGCAGTTTTGAGCAAAGTAGATTCAACTAAAAAATTCTCATTTACTTTGCTTTCATCTCTTAGAACTATTTCAATATTTCTAAATCTCTCCTCAATGTCACATAACGGTAGGACAAGAAAATCCTACTAAGAGGAATAACACCCCCACAATTTTAATACTCATAAATTCTCTACACAATACAAATCATTATTCTCTTTCTTTTAAAAATAAATTATTGATGTTTTTAATGGGTCTAACAGGAATGGAAAAAAAAAAACCCCACAAAACCAAGTTGCTGTTGAGTTGACTCCCACACATGGCAACCCTATGTGTTTCAGAGTAGAACTGAGCTCCATAGGGTTTTAAGTGGCTGATTTTTCTGGAAGTAGATTGCCAGGCCTTTCCTCCAAGGCACCTTTGGATGGACCTGAACATCCAACCTTTTTCTTAGCAGCCAAGTGCATTAACTGTTTATACCAACCAGGGATTCTACTAATAGGAATAGCAAGATCGTATAAACTCTTAAGATATTTTCATCTATTTAGGTACTTGAAAATGTTTTTTTTTTTTTTCAGAGTGAGATCCAGAAGAAACTTTAACAAAAATAAAAATCAGCACAAAAAATTTAGATGAAAAGAATATAAATTTAAATGTCAGATGAAGAGGGCTTTGTTCATATAAAAGCAATGTATGTACTGCTGGTCTCTGAATTAAGCCAGAAAGAATTTCTACTTGATTAGTTGTTTTTTTCTTTTTCTTTTGAGAGGGCACATCACAGCAAAAGCTACATGCTTAATAAGCTGCCAACAACCTTTAGGAGATATAAAAAAGACTAACAGATGCCATAATTTTTGGATCCTGACAAGAACCATTAATTGTCACTGTGTTGCTACCGTTTGAATTCATACAGTCGATTTAGTCTGAATTCTTGCAAGATCTGGGAGGATCATTAAAAGAAGCTTGAGGCTAAGCACAGATAATAGGAGTATTTTAATATTCTTGATGCTTTTACAAAAGAACAGCATGTGATACATCAATTCTACACATCGGTCTGAAGTTCTCTAGATGGGGAGGGGGGAATCCCAGCAGCCCTCTCCTTTCACTTCTTCAACTGCTTCCCCCAAAAGGAGATGTTTAGGATCAGCCTCTCCAGGAGTCCTGAGGTACCACGAGACTCCAAAGAAATCTCAGAAAAGACACATACTATTTTTCACTCTTCTTGAGATTCTTCTCTTTGAAGTCTTATGTAAGCTAATTAAGAGAATGAAAATAAATTGCTACTTTTTTGATAATCTTAAAAAAGGAAATTTTAAAAAAGAACAAAATCACAAGCATTGGTTATAGAAGACACCTACTATCCATCCTCTGACAGAAGACAAAATATAAAAAACATTAAGAACAGTTAAAAGCTTGGCTGAAACACAGGCTATGCTTTAGACACTACATATATTATACTTCCTGAAAAATCCTATTTCATGACTCCTTCCCACATGTTATATAGATTTATTTTTGATGCCAGAGTGAATTTTCTTAAAAATTAAACATGTTTCTATACAAAGAAATAATTATATGATTTAGAATAGCTCTTAGAACTCTTAAATAGAATTGATCCTGGGCTAGACTCTGAGAAATGTCCCTCATCCATCACACTTCCCCATCCCCTTGTAAGCAATCTCACATCGTAAGAAGGCTTGTGCTATTCCTTTTGCCCTCTCATTATTTACTAGGTATACTCTTCTTATTCTGGTTAGCTTTCTTGTTCTCTATCGTTAACATTTTCTGCTCTGAGACTCAGTTCAGGTGCAGCAGAAAACACTCTAGCTTTGGCCTTACAAACCCGTTGCCGTCGAATAGATTCTGACTCATAGCGATCCTATAGGACAGAGCAGAACTGCCTTATAGGGTTTCCAGGGAGCAGCTGGTGGATTCGAACTGCCAGCCTCCTGGTTAGCAGCCATAGCTTACCATTGCTCTTAACCACTGGGTCACCAGGGCTCGTTTGGCCTTAGAAGCTGGGTTTAATTCTCACCTCCCTTATTTACTGGTTGTGTGACTTCTGATGACTCTCTAACCTTTCTGAGCCTCATTTTTTCATTTGTAAAACTGAAAAATCTTACAGAATTGCTATGATAAATCACTCAATCTATGTGGAAGCAGCTTGTATGGATCCTGGCACTGTAGCTTAATGATTGTTAGTTGAATCTGAATCTTAACTGATGACAGATACTATTGGTTGCCCTTCCAAGAGCCACTTCCCTCTTCTTTCTACCTTTTTCTAGAACCCACGACAGAGGCTACATATTTCATATAGCTTTTTTTGCTAGTTTCTTTGGTAGTCAAGGTATAAGCATATAACCCTTCACTGGTCTAAATTACTTAAGTGGAACTAGGCAGAGATATTTGTGGGGGTTTTTTTTCTCTTGATAAAAGAGAGCTATGACAAGGAAAAATGCCTACTCTTTCTTTCATCTTAGTTTTTGGCTGTGTGAGGATGTGATGCTTGGAGTTGTGGCAGTTATTTGTGACAATAACAAATAGGCAGAAAGACAGAGAAGTTAACCCAAAGTCCAGATAGCACTGATCCACTGACTCAACCACCGAACAATACTTTTAGGAAAGTTTTTTATGTAATCAAAATGAACTTGAACTCCTAGGTTCATTTATCAGATGGGGTATTCTGTTACTTGCAGGCAAAAATATATCATAACTGATAAAATTATAAAGCCCTTCTAAGGTTTATTACAATCAACTCATTCTTCTTAACCTGGTAAACTGATCACTATTATCCAAAAAACTTAGTAAACAGCTAATCTAGAAAGGATAATGTAGATACCAGGGAGGCAAGGAGGTATAAGATATGGTTTCTTCCCTGGAGAAGCTTTCAAGCTAGGTGGAGAGATAAGGCATATGCATAAAAGAGACTATAATATATTGCATCATATGCTAAGTACCAAATTAGTAGTGCAAATAATCAATGCTATGGGAGCTAAAGAAAGAGGGTTCACAAGGTTATTGGTGATCAGGGAAAACTTTTTTGAAGCCTTGGATTAGAGCTTGTTTAGACGGAGGGTTTAAAGAACATGCTTTCAAATGGAAAATAAAGGGAAAAGGCCTTCCAGAGAAAGACAGCTGGATCAATGGTCCATTGGGAGGAAAACTCTTGCTCTGATGAGCCCAGCTTGACAGACTGGAGACTTCATGGAGAAGAACAGGGAGAGGTAGTAAGGGGGCAGATAGTAAGGGTTTAAATGTCAAGTTAACGAATTGGATTTGGTTTGGTGTAGGCAATAGAGTTATTGAGCAAGGGAGTTATTGCTTGCTTTTTTCTTGGAAAAAGATTAATTTGGTAGTATTGTATAGGCTAGGTTGGAAGAAAGAGAAACTAAGGGTTAGAAAACTAGCTGCTGAGTTGATGAGTGTCTAAATACAGGTAGTCAAAGTGAGAAGAGAAAAGAAGAGATGATTATGATGAGTAGGATGACATTAGTAGGGACTGATAGACCATGACTTATCTCCCAGGACAGCAACTTCTATAGTGGAAATATTGTACATTATGGGATGGTGGGAGGATATATATATATATATATATATATATATATATATATATATATATATATATATATATATATACATGTATATATATTTGTTGTTGTTGTTAGGTGCAGTCAAGTTGGTGCTGATTCATAGCGACCATGTAGGACAGAGTAGACCTGCCCCACAGGGTTTCCAAGAAGCAGCTGGTGGATTTGAACTGCTGACCTTTTTGTTAGCAGCCAAGCTCTTAAGCACTATGGCAGCCAACAGGGGTTTTATATATATACATAAATATATATATATATATAATATATATATTAATATATATATATGTATATATACACACATAGGGATACATGTGTTTGAAGAAATATTTTCAAACCATATATATCTTCATGTGCAGCTCACCTTTGTTCACAGAGGAGGAAAACTGAAGATAAACTGAAAATAAGACCTATTTGAAAAAACGCTTACCTGTGGTTTAAGATTTCATTTTGCTTTTTGTATTTGATGTGCTTGATGATGGGGATTCTTAGTCTTTCTAACAAAATAATTTTTATTTAGTTATATTTTAAAGGCTCCTATCCTCTCTATTCTACCTGAAATTTTATCAGTTCTTCATTCTACAGAATATTGGCATTACCCACATAGAGCTCTCACTTGAGCTGGGAAGAGTATCTTTTTCTATTTCTCCTCCCCTGTCTTGCTCTCTCTATGTTGACTACCTGGAAAGAAGACAGTAAGAAGATATATTTATATAAATGTCTCCATTTGGTAATGGAACCTGATAATTGTTTATATCTGGTTTTGATTTTTACCTTCATTAAAGCTATGCTACATGCAGAGGTAGGAGCAGAGTAGAATCCTCAACCACAGAGTATCTGGGATTTGAAATTAAGCTTACTACTAACCACTTTTTGTATCCTATTAGCATGCTATATTTTGACGTTCAATCTAAAATCCGTCCAAAAAAGACCAAAATCTCAGCAAGATCTCTTACTTCCTTGGAAATCTATGTTTTCACTACAGTGGGCAGACATGTAACAAAGAGGAGAGAGTAAATTTTTATCCTAGAATTCGAAATCTCATTTTACTTGACTATGTAAAATATTCCAGCCATCTGGTGATTTAACAGTGTGCTAATGGCAGCTCCGCATGTCTTGTGAACAGGATCAAAACTAGAATGGGGGTGATGAGCTAGCCTGCCTCTACTCGGAAACAGTCCAAGGCCATTGAGGCAATAATTAGCCCAGCTGCTCTCTCAACAGGTGGTTGGTGAAAGAGATGGCTATTGTGAGTGAGAGAAGGAATTGCTGACACATCTAAATCATGCCCTTGAACTTTTAATCATCACACTTCATTTGGAGAGGAACAATTCTGCACCAACATATCATGCACATGAAACACACAGATCTCAAATCTGCAAAGAATTACATAGCCATAAGAGATGAACTATTTTGGTTCATGTAAATTACACTATTTCATTTGATCTAGTTTTATAAAGTTATGGACCAGTGACGTTCACTCACATTTAATAGAAGTTTATTCAAATTGGAGAAAATCATCAGGTGGAACAAACAAATGGTTTTAAGTATTGAAAATGTGTATTTAATATGTGTATATATTAATTCCCATATTTCTCACACTTTCTGGGACCTTGTTTTCAGATTCTTTTAAAATGTAACATAGGTATTGATATCTTGAAGAAAGGATCATGTCTATATTTATGTTTCTATGATGAGATCTATACAAATGGATGTTCTGAAATTTGTTTTGTTAAGCCTTTCTTGCATCTTGACCACCTTCCTAGAGTAGGAGTGCTTTTCTCTGTGTACACCAGCAGCTCATATATAGGGAGGCTTTGGACTGATAATGATGTCCATAATTGTGACTTCCACACATCTTAGAGACCCCCTACTTCAATTTAAACTATTTCTTCATGCTCAGACTTCAATGAAAATGGGGAGCAGCTGGTTAACCTCTTTCATAAAATAATCCCATGCACATGTAAAGTTATTCAATCATTCTCTCAGCCATAGAAGAATCTTGGAGTAATAATGGAACCAAGTAAAATGGATGGATACATATTATCATAAAATATCATAACTATATTCAGTGATCTATTGGATTATAAATAAAAAGAAAAAAAAACTGAATCATGTACATTAGTTGCCTGACAAATCAATAAGCCTCAATCTCAAGAGGAAGTCAGCTTTTCCTTCTGTGTTTCAGTCCAGAACAGATACCCACATTCAAGTCAGGATACGATATTATTCTTTTTATCTGTTGTTGTTCCCACTGTATCTCATTAATATGCCATCTATAAAAGTCATTATTTCTTATCTTGAAATCTTCATGGCAGTTGTGATGTTAAAAATTTGAATGCATTTCATAATAGAAATAAAACCTTATTTTTATTTCACAACTGCTTGCTTTTATTTGGGAGGGAGGGTTAGAAATTGCTTTGATCCTTATATATTTATTATTTTTACTCATCAGGAACTAAGAACAGTATTATCTACCCGTAGAAAAATGACTTGGAACATATAAAAAACTAATTAAACCTTGACTTTCAAGTGTGTTTCTGGTTTTAACAAAAACTTTATTATGCTTTTTACATAACTTCATCAAATTTCCCTGCACAGCTCCCTGAAGATCACGACGGGTAGGAATTGATGTTTTGATTTTCCCCCCTTCTTTAAGGGATCTCAAATTCATGGTAATTATATGACATTTTAGCTTTAAAATTTTTTTTTAAATCATTTTGGGTCATTATTGTTATCGTAGCTGTATTTTCTCCTCTATGTAAGAGGACTTCTGTAAGACTGTGGAGAACTTGAGGCAAAGTTTATGTTTTGTCAGAATTTACTTTATGTCTTGGCATGTAAATTACCAACAGGTAAAAATGTCTTAAAACATACTAATTTATCATAGGAATAGTCTCTGGTCTTTTATTCCTTTGTAAAGAATAAACACCATCTTCCCAAATAACAGCATAACTCAGAATAAGGTAGTGTACATGTAAGGGTCTTAAATCAACATATTTACTAGTGCAATATCATTCAATGTACCTATGGGATGAAATATGTTATTTGGGGACATGGTACTGGTGTAAAGATAAATGACTAGTCAAATTTGCTTTGTATTCTCAACCATTTAGGTTAATTTGTTCACTGATAGGCAAGAGAATGAGGTGTGGAAACAAATTTAATCTTATACTTACAACGGATGGCCAACATGCCAACAATGTCAAAAGCTTTTTAAGAAAAAAAAACTGTCCCTTACTTGAAAAACACAAGAGAAATCCAAAGATACACTTCCCAATCAAAATCACTACATATATGGGATAAGCTGGATATGATAGTCCTCATAGGCCTTTCAAAATGTCACATTTATTCTTTGATATTTTTATTTGGCTCTTTTGTGCAAAGTCAGTCTATATACCAAATAACCATAACATAAATCTTTGCAGCTAGTATCTATACTTATATTCTATATTGGTTTTGAAATCATGCTAAATAAACTTACATTTATGTGGTTCTGTAGCATAAGATAACTTACTGCTGATGCCCAATATCTTTTAAATAATAGCAGTAAAGGAATTAAAATTCAAAAAGTATGCCAATATCATTCTCCAAGACCACTTCCATACTTTTTACCATGCTTTTCAGCCTGTTCTTAAGAGACATGTGCCAACATCTCTTCAAGACAATTTCACCTTTGATACTGCTGAGAATCTGCCCACTAATGACCATAATGAAACATGCTTTGTGTGAGAGCCTGTTCATTTATTTTCATTCCCGTGAGTGCCTTTAGAGACGAGAGTTGCAATCACGGCTACTTACTATTTAATTCCCAGCCAAATTTATGGTCAAATTGAAAAATGGACGCAGGCAGCCTGATGCAAGATGCTTTTGTCTGAAGTGTCCTCATGGAATCATTATACTTGCATTAATCTTTAATCTGCAATTAAACAATCAGTTCTATGTAAAAGATAGCTGCAAACAGATCTCCTGCATGTGTCCTAGACAATATATCTTAACGGGAGGTGTGGGGGAAGGGTGAGAATAAGGAGCAATTAGAACTAAATTCCACACGGATCCTGGTTCAGTAGGAGGTTATTTATGGATCTAAAAGTTCCTCACGCAAAATGACTTCTGTGTATTCAGACATTCACCAAGTAACCCCTTCGTCTTTCAATCTGCAGAGTAACAAAATGCAAGAGCAAGAACCAGGGAAGAAAGCTTGGCCTCACTGATAAATGTTTGGCAGAAATTGCAACCTGCCTTGCATCTGTAGCTTCCCAATTAAGAAGACTGCTTTCCAGATTCCACAGATGCTTAATTGGAGATGGAGGCCGCCAGGCAGGCACGGGTACCACAATCATTAACAGGTAGTTTGAGGACATTAAGTGCTCAGGCTTGTCAATTTCCCTTCACTATCAGAGCTGTGGATAAGGTGCTAGCTTCTGCAAGAGGGAAACACCTGGATAAGAACAGTTTTTTAAAAAATAAATCTCCAAAGGTTTCATTCAGTGTATTCCTGGGGGAGGAGCAGTCTGAAGGGGAGGCATTATAGGCCTTTCTCCCTGGCGAAAACCAGCATTACAAGAGGACCAAACTGAGTAAAACAACAGTTAGGTAAAAAGGTCATCTGTTTCAGATCTGAGTGGTCACCTAATTCAGTTTAGGTCTCATCTAACAACTTAGCATAAAAATGAGATATAGCCCTCTTAATTTTAATTTCTAACTCTGATTCTACCCCTGGTGTGCCGTGCTAGTCCATTAGCAATGCATACATAGTATGAAAATGAGTGGTTTCAGTGAATTTTGCAAAAAAAAAAAAAAAAAAACTGTTACAAATTTAAAGCCAACCTAGTAAAGAGAAACAAATCAGAAACAGAAATTATGTTGGAGCGACCCCTTAAAAGTCTGCCATTGTTTTTCAACCACATTTCTATAGGCAATTTTCATTTCAATATCTTGTTTCTTTCTTCACGTACAATGTTCTTACAATAATAATAATCTACTTCATAGGGAATGCTAAAACACTATCTTCAAGGTACTTTGGATCTCTACGGAGCCCTGGTGGTGCAGTGGTTAAGAGCTCAGCTGCTAACCAAAAGGTTGGCAGTTCGAATCCACCAGCTGCTCCTTGGAAACCCTTTGGGGCAGTTCTACCCTGTTCTATAGAGTTGCCATGGGTGGGATCAATTTGGCGGAATTTTTTTTTTTTTTAATCTCTGAAGACTGTCGATTTATTAATTGCAACTGAACATACTCCGTGTGTGTGCGTGCGGGTGTGTGGGTGTGTGTGTAGTGCCTAGGAGATCCTGAGAAGTTTGAGACGCAGCATTTCTGCTCCCAGGTAGCTGGAATTCTACATGCATGGAACTATAGCTTAAAATGCCAAGTGTTGTTACTGTCAGCTGCCATCAAGTTTGTCCCCCAACTCATGGCAAGGCCATGTACAATGGAACAAAATGCTCCCAGTCCTGTGCCATCCCCATGATGCGTTGTGGATCAGACCACTGTGATTTACTGGGTTTTCATTGGCTGATTTTTGGAAGTAGATCACTAGGCCTTTCTTCCCAGTCCATCCTAGTCTGGAAGCTCCACTGAAACCTGTTCAGCATCATATCAACACACAAGCCTCTAATGACAGATGGGTGGTTGCAGCATATGAGGTGCACTGGCCAGGAATCCAACTGAGTATCCCACACGGAAGGTGAGAATTCTACCACTGAACTATTACCAAATGAATGGTAGAGACAACATATATTCCTGGGGGTCAAAAGAAAAACACAGAGGGAGAGGACAGGAAAGGGAGTAACTAGAAAAGGCTTTGTAAGTATTGTGTTCAAGACGCCATCCAGAAAATCTATTTTAACATATATCAAACAATATAAGCAGAGAAGTAGAATCTTATACTTTTCATGACATTACGTATGACATAAATACATAAAATTTGAATTACTAATATTATGTCATCAATCTGCTCTTTTTGGGGTGGTTTAGATTAGGAAATCACAGGATCAAAGTGCATGACTATTTATAATCAAGAAATAAAAGTCACTTTTAGTACATGAATGTTCTAATGAGAGTTTCCTACAATACCATTTAAAGCTACAAAGAATTTCCCTCCCTGCACCACTTACAGCCTAGCAATCAAGCACTCCAGATAAACGGAATTAAAGACATGAAAGTAGCAGACATGTATTGATTCCAACTACGAAACCATTAAGAGAATTCTAAGGTAATATTTGTTAAACATCTGGTGATTTATTTTGCTGTACAATATCACAGGTTCCAAGTTTCAGATTCTACTAGGAAAAGATACAGCAAAGACCATAATCTTAATAAAGAATAAAGGGAGAAAAACCTGACATCTGGTTCTTATTTTTCTACTCTTTTCTTTAGAAACTTATGACCGTAGCTATCATTAATATCATTAATTCTTATACATTCAATCATAGTTATTGAGCATCTACTATGTTAATAGGTGCTATGCTAGGCAATGAAGATTCAAAGGGATAAAAGAGTCTAAAACTCACTTCTAGGTTGGAGAAACAGATATATGAACAAATTTTCATAGTATAATATAACTACACTGTTGAACACAATCTAAGTACATCCAATGTACAGTGGGGTCCCAGGTATCCAGCTCTAGTGGTCTATTGGATATTTCTACTTGCATTTTCCAGCCTGAGCACAAAACCTGTCTAAAAACACTCATTGAAAGCTTTTCCTGTTTCAGACAGTTGGATCATAATTCTAGTCAGGTGTACATCCTCAAGATCATATTTTACTCCTGTCTACTTACCTTTTGTATCTAATTAGTTCCCAAATCGACTTTATTCTTCCTTTGTAGTATTTTTCATGTTGTTCTTTTTTTCTTCTCTTTCTGTTATCACCAGTACTCCCCTAATCCAGGCCTCAGACATCTCAGGTTAAAATTAGGGCCTTAATCATCCATCTAACCTCCCATTTAAGCATTTAACAATGCTTACATGCCACTTTGGTTATGTAGTTATTCTCTTCAAAACTTTTAGTGGCCTTCCAATTTTATAATATTAGCAGAGTGGATAAGAACTCAGACCTGGAGTAAGACTTCATGTGTCTGAATCCTGGCTCCACCATTTAAAAACTGTGTGATTTTAGGCAAGCTGTGTAACCCTTGGGCATCTCATTTAGCTCTCTTATAAAATGAGAATAATAATAGTACTTCCCTCATGGGGTTGTTGTGCAGTTTAACTGAGCTAATTTTTGTTAAGCACTTAGAACTGAACGTGTTACACAGTGAGTTCTTTAAAAGTGACTGTTAACTAAAAAATAATTTAAAACATTAGCCTTTGATAAGACACTTAAGATCTCTGGACCTCAGCTTTCTCACCTGTATAATTAGTTTGCTAAACTAATTATAAAACATGATAATTATATAAACGTGATTGCTAAAACCGGCAAAGTCATGTGTCCAGTAACTGGCGTAGAGTAAGTGCTCAATACCTTGTGGTTATTATTGTGGTGACCTACAGGTATTCCAAGGTCCTCAGCCCAAAATCAATAACTTGGCACAAACTGTTTTAATTAACCTTTACTCCTTTATTGCCCACTACACGAAGTCATCACTCGAGCTGGACGATTCCTTATCTCCTCTGCATGCCACAGGCACCTCTGTGATGTCCTTTTAAGTCCACTGTTTCATACACTGCATATCCTAACTTCTACTTTCCCATTCATGCAAATTCTACCAATGGTTCAAATTTCCATTCAAGGCTTATACATTCTCAGTGACGCCTTCTCTAAATACTCTGATTCTCCAAGACTCACTGTCCTTGAACTTACAACACTGTTTTGATCACTTCAAAAGACTTTGTTATATACTATTTTAACCCGGTTACTTAGTAGTTGGGTTCTTTCAAGGTATCAACATGGGCACTGGGGACAGCTCCACTAAATACAAGCAGTAGAGACAAAGGTCAGATGCTGGGAGCGGGGCAGTAGTTGAGGGCTGGGGCTGGTGTGCAATAAGTATGTCATCAGTTCCTAGCCTGGAGAGGGTAAATGTATACCTACAGACGATCAACAGGCATGCAAGCCTGAATCAGTGGAAAGGACTTAGAGTCTGTACAACTTTCTGTAGTGCCTGCTGGCAGAAGTCACTGAAGTAAGGCAGGAATACTCAAAGCAATTTTGGGAGGTACAGTGATGTTGCACAGACTTTGCTGAAGGCCTGGGAGCTCATTTCTGTTCTTATCTTCCTATTGGTTTTACAAAGCTAGCTCTCTGAGCCCAGCATCTGAACATGATTTCACTCCATGAGATCTCCTAGAGTAGTATCATTTAAATATACAGGTATATATGGCTTGTTCCTACAATCACATTGTAAACCATCTCACGGCAAGGACCAAATATTACTCCTTTTGAATTCTTGCATCTCTCCCATCATAATTTTTGACCCACTCTTTAACGAATACTTGTGGTATGATGTTGGTAATAGGCTGAACCTCATGAAATTGTCAATACGTGACCATTTTCGACATATAAAGATGGCAATTTCCTATGGTTCAACTGAATATATTTTACTTAGTCTTTTCTATAACACTTCAAAACAACAACAACAAAAAAAACTTTACCTTCTTAGTTAACTTATGAGGCTGAATTAAACAACTTTCAGCTTTTTTTTTTTACTTTCCTCTAGGGTTAACTATTCTGAGAGTCCGTTAAGATTAAAAAAATTTTTTTTCAAATAAAGAGAAATAATGAACACTATCATTTCTGTGTTTTATATACAGTAATAAAGTACATATATTTCCATTGGCCTATTGGTTGCTCAGTGATATCATACTTAGACACATTATGGAAACTTTTATATAAAAAACTTAATACCTTAATAAACATTTTGGCTGTTTTGTGTAGGGAGACAGCTTCAGTCGAATGTGGTTCAGAATGAGGGCTCTGGTATTTGCCTTCCTGGGTTAAAATCTTAGTCAGTGGTATGATGACTATAGGCAAGTTATGTAGCCATTCTGTGCCTCAGTTTCTTCACTGTTAAATGGAAATAATGCTACCTATCTCATAGGTCCATTGTGAAGACCAAATGCATACAACTCTTACAGTTATACCTAATACATAGTAAAAGCTCAGTGATTGCCAGCTATTATGATCTTAACATACAGTCATGGTAAAAAGCAGTTGGTGAGCTGAGGATACTTCTTTTTCAAAAACACTTTCAAAGGAAACAAATTACTTTTAATTCTCCTGAGGAGGTAAAATGTGCCCTAGCAAAAATATAAACTCACGAAGGTATATCTATTCCCTTTCGTCATAGTTGACAACAAATAGCGCTATGTGGTATGAAATAGGAGCCCTGCTGGCTCAGTGGTTAAGAGCTTAGCTGCTAACCAAAAGGTCAGCAGTTGGAATCCACCAGCCACTCCCTGGGAACCCTACAGGGCAGTTCTACTCTGTCCTATAGGGTCACTATGAGTCAGAATCAACTCAATGGCAATGGGTTTGGTTTTTTTTTTTTTTGGTTGGTATGAAATGTATCAGATAGAATTGGCTTACCATTCTAAAGTACTCAAAAGTAAAACAAATAAGATAACCCAAGTACTTTAATTACAGGCCACCCAGAAATATTATTAAAGCTCTATGAATATCATAGTGCCATATTTAGAAAAATACTTCTTAGGCAACTCTGTCAATGTAGAAATCTTTCTGTGATGAGTATATTTGCAAAAAAATCAAGTATTCTCTTTTCATGAGTATTAACTTTCATTGATCCTTTTTTCTGACCATCCTGGCATCTCTCATCCTCCTATCTCTGCACCTGGACCCATCCTTGACAAACATCTGAACGTAGAAATAGAATTTCAAACTTTAAAGATAAAGGGCTTTTACCTTCAGTAATTAGTTTAAAAAATTTTTATAACCAGAATTTTACAACTTTGTGGATGGTAATCAATTAGCTAGGTAACTTTCTTTGTCTAT
Source organism: Dugong dugon (assembly GCA_030035585.1). NCBI lineage: Eukaryota > Metazoa > Chordata > Mammalia > Sirenia > Dugongidae > Dugong > Dugong dugon. The sequence continues at coordinate 158,254,003 of CM057465.1, forward strand.
AGGACAGTCTACCTTTAAACTGAACTCAAAGCAGCAAGCTGGATAATTTGGTTGAAAAACATTTAACCAAAAAGAAAACATTTAACCAAAAAGAAAACATTTACAATTTGGATGACCAAGAACCAGACAGGTTTCCATTTATCATAATTAATTCCATCACTGACTTTAAATAACTTAATCACTTGTTTCAATTCATATTTCATGGGTTTACAGTAAGATCCATTTCTTTTTTCTATCATAATCTCTAAAAAATTTTATACACCATGACTGTAATGACATCATTTGCATGTTGAAATAGAAGGGAAGGAATAAAAAGACAAACTTTCTAAAACTTTGCTGCCTTCTTTTTAATAAGTAATACAGAATAATAGTGTTATTAAGACCATGGACTTTTCAATCCTTGAACTGATTTATAGATGACATTTGTCACCTATCAATTATATTGAAATCTATTAAAAATAAAATTAATTATGCTCAAAGGGATCTTAGGATATTAAAATGTATTTTTAAAAAAGCAAATTGACTTCTATAAAGAAATTTTTATAAAAGTAGCCCATTCTATTTTAAATTAAGCATTATTCTTGGCATCTTTTATCAATGATTTATGTTTAAAATCATCACTCTAATAATCATAATACTGATTATTATTATGATGACACAGTTCATCCGAAGAGCTAAAGTAATTTCAACATGCATTCATTAATCCATATAACTATCTCTGAGTTTCTGTATAAAAGTCATCACAATCATCATCATCATCAAATGGCCTATTCAAATTCATCAAATATTTATTAAATATCTACTGCCTACAAGGCAATAATTCAAAAGAGAAACCAGTAGATAAAATCCTCCTCTCTGCCAAAGTAAAGAATATATCCTTTTTTAAAGGTAAATTCAGCTACCCTAGTATATTTTCAGGTGTGGCGAAAGAAACTATTTACTCTGGAAATTGACATTTACTTTTCTCCTTGACATCACCTGTTAGATGTGACATAAAATAGCAAAAACAAATAAACTAATAAGCATATTTAAAGACCTTTAGCAGGAGTGAGAAAAGAAACAGCATGGGATTAGTTGACAAGATTATAGCTTTTACTGCTGGGCCATTTACATACTTTAATAATAGTTGAATAGTTCAAAGCAGGGTGTCATATGGGTGCACTCATTACTAAGGAAGTTTCTGTATGACCATCGGTCTGCATGAAAAGCTTTCTCATTGCATAAGGTGGGTGGAAGAGGGGTCATTTCAAACCACCACCATTAATGAAAATAATATTCAAAACACACGATTAACTCAACCGGAAGTGTCCTTAAATAAATAACCTGCATATTGGTGGAGCTAGATGATTTTATGTGTGTATGTGTGTATTCTTATCTATTTGCACATTTTCCTCCTTTTCCAGACTTCTAGGCTGTTTATTATGTATGGCTGAGACGGCTCGGTATTCACTCTAAGTTCATGCTGTCCCAGCGTGGAGTTGCTGCTGGGAGGAGCTACCCAGCCAGGGACTGTATTTCCTGACTCCCCCACTGCATCCACTGTGGCCAAGCAGGGCCAAGTGGCTTGTTCTCGCCAGTGAGTAGGAGCTGAGTGATCTGTATCATTTCTGGTCAGGACTTTTAAGAAGTGGGAGGGATTTCCTATCCCCCGCATCCCTCAACCTTCTGCAGGCTGAAAGTAGAGGATTCTGAAGCCACAGATACCTGGGTACTTGAACCACATGAAGGAAGGCATCTTGACAATAAAGAAAGAGAATCTAAGTTTTTATTTTTTCTCCCTCTTCTGCAGAGGACCTTTATCAAAATAGTCCTGACCTTTCTTATCACCACTCTACAAATGTATTAAGAATGAAGGTGATTTATTCCATTGTATCCCTTGGTGTAAGACTGTAGGTGGAGATACCAATTTTTGCCAGAAATCTAAAAGAAATTTGTAAATTGTCTGGCGAACTCAGCCCTGTGAAAGCACAGTGCCACCAGTGGCTATTGAACTGATTCCAGCTTATGGTGACCCCATGTATGTCAGAATATAACTATGCTCCATAGAGTTTTCAATCGCTGATTTTTTTGGAAGTAGATCACCAGGCCTTTCTTCCAAAGAGACTCTGAGTGGACTGGAACCTCCAACCTTTCAGTCTGCAGCCAAGTGCATTAACCTTTTGCATCACGCAGGGACTCCAAAAGCATAGTAACCCATTGCCGCCGAGTCAATTCTGACTCATAGAGACCCTATAGGACAGAGTAGAACTGCTCCACAGGGTTTCTAAGCAGTGCCTGGTGGATCTGAACTGCTAGAGATGCAGAAATAAATGCTGAAAGGCCTTCTAGTAGTCAAAATAAATGAACGTCACAAACTTCTAGTGCTAAATGGCAGAGCTGTATGCAACGGGGAATCTATAAGACCCGAACTCTGAGTCTATCTACTTTTATTTTACAGGTCACTAAACAAGCTTATTATCTGACTTTCCAGTCTGTGGTACACAAGAATTAGCTGACACACCAATAGCAGCAAGAAATGGAATTAAATTGCTTAACGTATAGGAAAAAGAAAAGTACTTCAAAAATTAGGCAGAAAATCTTTGTAAACTACGACAGAGTATTTAGTAGAGAGAAAACAATACAAATCACTGTGTTCTATCTAAACTCTATGTCTATATTTGCTTATAGCCAAGCTGGAATTTAGAAAACAGTTATGAACATATGAAGCAAGCTACTGGCAACTATGTAAGTTGAAATTGTTTGATTTTACACACTTGGTTAATATCCAGTTACCTAGTTCTTTCACGAAATATAGTATTCCTTATGTAATTTCTTGACTATTCTTAGAGTGCCTTTTTCAAAGTCATGAATCTTTCCTCGGCTATTCAGGAAAAATGAAGTTACCAAAATACTTAGAAGAAAAGTTGGGTTTCTAAATGCTGCTCTCAATTCTGAAGAGAAAGCGTTTCTTAGCCTGGTATCCCAGGTTATAACACTCAGGAAACTTAGTACCACAGAATAACCAAGGAAATAATGGTTATGCCTAGGAGAAAGGCCAGATGCTTTAAGTAACAATTAAAAATTGAAGGAAAAAGAAGGAAGAAAGGGGAGCGAAAAAGAGGGTTATTATGCTGTTTGTGGTTCTAATTACAGGTATTCCCGCTTTTTGAAAGTTTGCTTTACACCACTTCCCTTTTACAAAAGACCTATATTAGTACCTGCTTCTGCTAACCGAAAGAAATCCGAAAAGGATTTTCACTTTTACGGAAAAAAGGCGAAAAGCGAAAAAGGCCTTCAGCATTTGTTTTGCAGTGAGCCGTTCAAGAGGCAGTGCACACCCCGAGCAGTGACAGTGTTGTTGCCAAACTCCTTCTCTGGGAACTATACACTCAGCAGCTGAACACAAAAGCCACCATAGCTTTGAATTGTGTCTGTGAGCATCTGTACTTCCTCTCGATTTATTTTGGTATGATTTGGTAGGTTATTTTTTGGGTCTGGGAATGCTCAAAAAAATTTCCCGTATAAATTAAGGTAATTGCTTCTTCGCTTTATGCCGTTTCAGCTTGTGAAAGGTTTCGTAGGAATGCTTTACTTTCGGATAGTGGGGGAAACCTGTATTTCTAAATAGTTACTGAAGATGAGGGGCAGAGATTATGGAGAATATTTAGTTTCTGTGCAATGTATTCATACAAAGATTACAATTTTTTTTTTTTCGAATAAGCATATGTTAAATTTGTGGGGCAAAAGAACCTACAGTTAAAGAAATTTTAATCCTGGTGCCTACAATTCAAAGAAGCAGGCAGAGATACTACTTTGGAAAAGTGAGGCTATTTTTTAAGAATATATACTTGCAGTGTAAGAATGAGAGCGAGCACAGAAGGTGCATTTTTAGCAAAGAAAATTGAAACTACAGTCTTTCTGGTGGTTTCCCTTTTGGTTAAACTTCTGAGACAAGAGTATCTGTCTGTGATGTTAAGTCAGTTCATATCCAACTCAATGGTCTCGAGAAGGCATCACTACCCTCCAGTCTTTTAAAGGGAAAATGTACCCTTCCTTCTATGGCTGAAAGAGTTCCACTGCTCATATAAATCCATGGAAGAGATTTCCAAATATTTTCTATGATCAAATCTCTCTATCTAAGGGATACAGCATTGAGTTGGTAGGTTTTTCTACATATTCACTGATCTCATTTTTAGTTTCCACATTTCTAGGAATCAGTTGCGTATTCCCTGAAATTGTCCCTTTTTTCTCTATGCTGGCATAATACTTTGCATAGACTTTGATTATAGCATTCCTCATATTGGGTCGTAAATGTATGCTGTTTCCTCTTCTACTGAAGAAGGCATGCAAAACCATAGGGTTCTTCTTTTTATCTCTATTTTTTAATCAACAAAATGCAAAGCCTGGCATTTAGTAGATGTTCAATACATACTTGTTGAGTAAATATAAGAATACCAAAAACTACAGCAGGTATACACTACTTAAGTAACTTAAAGAGAAAAGAATCTTTCCATCAGAGTAGTAACTAGTTTAATTATCCAGCAATGAAAAGGAACACACAATGAATTAAGAATGATTTGTGAAATAAATGATTTCCCACTTTATATTGGCTTTTACTTAGCCAGAAAGTGCTGAGTCCCCTGAGCTTTCTGCATTAGGGGTTGGAGTCACCAGTTCTCACCAGGCTGTGCATCAAAACTATGGGGTGAGACTACATACAGCCTGTGGCTGGCTGTAGGTCACAATTTTATATTTCTGGTTTGTGATAAGGCAAGAGTGGAGAAATTCAACCCGAAAATCACTGCCGTGTTCTGGGCAAATGGCAAAACCACATCATAGTGACAAATAGCTTCAGTTGCTTCCTCTGAAAAGTATAGAAACCGGAATATCCCTTCATATTCAACCACTTATACTCCAAATCTCCTCTCATTTTGGCCTACTGAGTAGGATATGAGCAAAGTGAGGAGAAACTACATTTCTGTAGCAGCAGGAAGGAGCACAGGGGTTAAGCACTCGGCTGCTAACCAAACAGTCGGTGGTTTAAACCCACAAGCCACTCCACGGGAGAAAGATGTGGCAGTCTACTTCTGTAAAGATTTATAACCTTGGTAACCCTATGAGGCAGTTCTATTCTGTCCTGTAGGGTCGTTATGAGTCAGAATCGACTTGTCAGGAACGGGCTTGGGTAGCACCAAGGTAAACAGTTCAACGTAAATCATCCCTTAACGCCTTTAAAAGGACACGCGAGATATTAATTTCAACTACATTGAGTTTTTTAAAATAATGCACTATTTTTCTAAATATTTTCTCTCAAATTCAAAAAGACCTCATTAGGTTTTGAAGCCAATAACATTAAAAACTTTTCTGGATCAATGTTTGCTAGAGTGTTACAATATAATTAATTGAAACTTCCTACCCACCAAATCCTCATCCTGTCTACTGTTGCCCTTATATGTCATTGAAAGATACAAATAATATTTGTGGTTAGGTATGCCACTCTCCCAACAGGAGCGAAGCTATTTTGTGCTGTAATGCAAATGACTGCATTCATCAAAGGAGCTTTGTTACTTATTCATTGTGCTCCTTATCATTCCTTTTCCAAACCCTAGCGATTCTGCAGCAAGCAGAGTTGCAAGTCCACAGCAGCATCAGCCTCTGTCAAAGGTATCCTTATCAGGCAAAGCAGGGTGCACTGGGAATGACCTGCCAAGTCGCTGCATCCTCTTGTCTGTCTTCCTACTTCTTTGTACATAGTGGGATTCTTTGTTCTTATTCTATGATCTATTTTCCCAGCATGGTACAAGGTGCGAGACCCACAAACATATCTGGGAAAAAACACTGGAAATATAAAGGATTTGTAAAAACATTGCTCTTTTTATTTTATTCCCTTTCATTTTGTATGAAATGGATTACTCTGTCCAGCCTTTTTTTCAGCACAAACGTAATTATTTAAGGATGCCCTAAGACTCAGAGAAGCCTAGTAGGACTGGAGGGAAGGAAAGCCCAAAAGGGAAATTGACAAGTTGAGAAAGGGCCATCTAACGTCTCCAACAGAGGCACAGGGGACTCTTTTTCATTATATCTAACACAGCTTGACTGAGTTCAACATACCCTGCTCTATCCTCTGGGGAAGCTTTTCTTTTTGGACGGGCACTAGAGATTAATCCGTCTGTAATTTCTCCTGCTTTCCTAACTGTCAGGGGATTTGTGTTGGAGATAATGGTTGTATTAATGCCTAACCTAGGTGTAGAAATTGCCTTAATATAACAGGGATCATCAGGAGCACACCAATAATTGCCCCTGAGTGATAACCCTTAAAGTAAATGGCAATATAGGGGGGCCCACATCCAGCAGTCTTTAATGAAGTTTGGGGCTTTTCTCATGAGATTCTCTACACAATAGGCAGAGAATCAAAGCGGCCTCATGAGTTTTAACCTCCAGCCCAGATTTAATATGGCCTTATTAAAGATCCTGGCCAGGTTCATTCTGGCATGAAATGTAATAAAACGAGGCACAAAATGTGCTGTAATTAAAGCAGGTGAGATAGTATTATCAGATACTTAATAATTAAGGATTTTATCAGACAGTTATGCTGGACAATGAAGCAAACAATACACTAATAATGAATTGATAATAGTATTGAAACCAAGGCTATTAAAAAAAAAAAAACTAAACTAAAAATGGTCGTACATGTATTTTGTGAAAACAGCAGGGCATTATATCTTAACCTGTATGCAAGTCCCACTGGGTAAGATTCTACATATAAGCATTTTAGTAGGAAATTAAAATAGTCTTAGGTTAAAATTTCTCATGTCCTTTCCCTCTTCAGCCCACTGCCTCTGTGTTAGTTTGGCCCTGAACTGGAGGTAGTAAGAGAGACCAGTTAGTTCTACAACTGTCCATATGTGCCCATAGACCATGGCAGTGGGGGTGGAGGAAAGGAGAAGGACGGGAGACTTGTCACAGATGAACAATTGCTGGAAAACAAAAAGAATCTACAAATGTAGTTACTATAATACTAATCTAACTGTAGAGAAATGAGGGTATTTGTAATTTTTTTCAATATATAAGTTTTCTATTTTTAATTTTTTAAATACTTCTCCATAGCATCTCAACCAATTTTTCAGAAATATGCACATGTTCTTAAGTTTTTTGGTTTAGAAAAAAGAATTTGAGAAAAAAAGAAAAATAGCTTTAGCTAATTGATGTATAATGAAGCAATTGGAAGTAGAATCTCTACAGTTGTTTACTGATGTGCTGTATATCATAATTTAAATATATATTTTTGTCTATATTGACACAATATAAGGGCCACCAAACACTGTAACACAGAGGACGAGCCATGCAAATAGAATGGGCATTTGTATGTGCAGAAAAAGTTACTCTCCTTTCTGTATCTCAGGCCACTTTCATTCATGCCCCTAAAGGGTTTGAAGGCATGACAATTGTCAGTTCACAGGCACTTAACTTTCTTCTAGGGTAATAAGCAAAAGAGACACTGTAACATTCATTTACTCATTCAACGATGAAATTCTATTCAAGTAGTTCTAAACAAGCTCTGGTTATCATATAATGTCTTTATTGCCACATGATGTCTTTGCCTTGTCTAGGAGTAATTGAATAAATTCACTAGATGATTGAATTAAAGAGAGAAATACTAAGTTACTACTTGGTTGTTTTTATTTAAAAATTCTCATATGTACACTAGGTTCCTAAATGCCAGGTGGCTAGCAGGCTACAGTTTCTAGAAAAATATTCATGTCTTTAATTCAGAAGAGGAAAGTAACAATAAATATATTTTTAAAAAGCATATAAAAAAAGTCAACTATAATTTCAGAATGCATATTAATTATACTTACAATTTTCTAAGTATTCTGATACAATGCCAAGACTGGTACCTCCTCAGGTACTATTGAATGAAGGAGTGACACTATCGAATGTCATAATAATGGAAATTCTGAGGACGCACAGGGGACCATTCTGTTCACTAGTACATGAGCTCCTCTGTTTTACAGATTTGACCAACATATGAGAGCAACATTCTATTCTTTCTGGAAGTTAGTGCAGTGGAAGCCCAGAACTGAACCAATTCTCTTGGCATTTGGCTTGATTTCTGAAGAAAGCCAGTTGTATCATCTGTTGAGTGTGTTTTGCCCCTGTGTTCATTCAAGATTATGCCAGCTCATGACTGCTTGACTATTGTGGCTGAATATGGCTGATGTTATGGAGTGTGGTATACAAAGTAGCCACCTGTGGAAGTAATTTAATTCTATTCTTATTTTGGTTTAGGAGTGCAAATCCACCCTTCGAAACAGATTCTCTGGGAGCCAGGAGAGCACTGGTTGCCCTCTGTGCCCAGAACCATGGTGCCTCCTCCAGGTTAGTTAAGCTCCTAGAATCTCCCAGGTTTGGCTAGATTGGAGCCTCCAGTTAAATGGAAAGCGCTAATACATATCTCGTTGAGACACAATCTTTAACTACTAGAGGGAAAGTATACTGTCCTCTATCTTGTCTGAGGAGCCCTGGTGGCACAGTGGTTAAGAGCTCAGCTGCTAACTAAAAGGTCGGCAGTTCAAATCCACCAGCTGCTCCTTGGAAATCCTATAGGGCAGTTCTACTGTGTCCTATAGAGTTGCTATGAGTTGGAATCTACTCGATGGCAAAGGGGTTTGATGTTTTTTTTATCTTGTCAGAGACTGTGTCTAAGCCTAGCTGTTTTCTGATGATCAATTGAACAGAAATAGGAAACTTTAACTTTAAACTATAATTTCTGTCTAAACTTAAATGTATCACAGTGCACTCTCCTATCTGAATTATCAAGGGAGTTAGATGTTGGATAGACGTGTAGTGATCACTACATAATACTCTATCCTATTCTATGGCCTTTACAAATGTGGTGTACACTGTGCCCTACAGGGTGCTGTGGGTACTTGTTTGTTCATTTAAAGGCTATTTATATCAACAATTAATAAGGTGATAATACTAGATATTACAGAAGGAATAAAGACTATAAGACAGGGCTCCTTTTTTCAGGGAGATTATAACCTATATAACTCTAATACAGGGCAGAATATGAAGAACTCCATTTTAAAACACATAAACTAGGAGTAGCATGGGCTTAGAGTAGGTATAGTTGAGAATTTCAGGAAAGGCATCAGGGTTGGAGAAGCATCCCTGAGGTATAGAAAATGTTTCCAGCAGAGAACATGGAATAGTCAAAGTGAAAAATAAAGTCAGCAGTCAGCCAGTTTTCCAGTTTGGCATTTGGGTATTTGGCAGCCAGGGGCAGGTAATCCAATAACCAAGGCAAGCAAGGGCTTATGGTGAAACCTATGTGAAATTGTTCACTACAGATTAGTAAGTAAGTACAAGTAAGCCCGTGCTTACCTTGCTTACTGGGTCATCTGCCCGTCAAGGATTGTAAATTTCAAAAGAGGCTTTGATTCTATAGGAAGGTGCTGTGGGGTTGGGAGAGAGACAGATGCCAGTCATATCTAGACGTACAATCTTTGATGTGGTGAAAAAATGTGAAATTGTTCACTACAGATGATCTGGTAAGCAAGGTAAGCACCGTACTTACCTTGCCTATTGGATAATCTAATCTGCCTCTGTCAGTGGCAGCATTGAAATATATGCCTTGAGAGAAAGATAGGTGTGATCAGAGCAAATTTTAAAACACTTTCTAATCACACCTGAGTTTCTAATTTTAGAGGAAATTGGGAGAAAGTGAATATTTCTGAGCAAGAGAATGATACAGTTAGAGAAATTCTTTGCTGTTGTTAGCTGGTCTTCAGTTGATTCTGACTCATGACAACCCCAAATGCGCAAAGCAGAACTACAACTTCAGGGTTTTCAAGGCTGTGACCTTTTGGAAGCCGATCGCCAGGGCTTACTTCTGAGGCACCTCTGGGTGAGCTTGAACCACCAACCTTTTGGTTAATAGTCCAGCACATAACCATTTGCACCACCCAGGAACCCAGGAATATGTATTTGACAGTGGTGTGGCAAGAAATCATGGACTATGCCTATTAAGTCTGGAAGTAACCTAAGGGGTCATGTAGTTCATCTCATCATTTTGGCAATGAGAAACCTGGGACGTGCTCAGCATTGGTCAGTGAACAGACCCCAAGTCCTTTTATACTCAGCCAATTGCTTTTGTTAATATTACTATTGAATTATTGTGTTTTCTTATTTTACAAGATCATTTTCTGAAAAATATTGACAGAATTCCTGACACATATGTTCATCAATTTTTTGGTGATATCGTCTTTCTGTGGCAAAGAAAAAAAAAAAACCCTAAAGTTCAAGTATTTCTCACTTGATTTGGTAACATCTGACAGTAATCAATACTTATGACTTTTTCTCAGAGGTTCACTAGGAAAGATATTGGAATCCAGCTAGTCTAGGAATTCTTCTGAAGGAATGACTAAGTAATGACCAATTTTGTACCTGGGTAGCTTCATTTATTTTACACTCAGGTAGAGAGATTCGCAGCATCTTGTGACTAATGATCAATGACTTCTAAACCATGTCAATATCTTTTTAGAGTTAAAGCATAATGAAAACTTAATGAAGGCTTCCTGGTACATTAACTTTCTATGAGAAATATACATAAGAAATGCATGATCAGCAGTTGAAAGACTCCATCTGAGTTTTATAGGTATTCCTGACTTAACAATTCAGTTCCACAAACACTGAAAGTCTATTTTGTGCAAAGCCCTGCATTAAGCAACTCTGTGGGATACAAAAATGATATATGAAATCGATACTTTATTCAAGGACCTTTCAATATAGAAGTTAATTTGCTTGTGTTTAATCCTGAAAAGATTTGAAAATCAAGTTTAAAGGCTACAAAAACAAGAAGCAGGTGGTAGAGAAACAGACATTGCATAGGCATATACAACTGAATGTTAGTAGCGCTATTATCAAAGTCTAATCTTTTGGAGCCCTGGTGGCACAGTGGTTAAGAGCTCGGCTGTTAACCAAGAGGTCGGCTGCTGCTCCTTGGAAACCCTGTGGGGAGTACTACTGTGTCCTATAGGGTCACTATGAGTTGGAACTGACTCGCCAGCAATGGGTTTGTATTTTTTTATCTTAGCCCTTGGGAGCCCAGCATGAGGTTAATTCTGAACGTGAACATAAATAAGATTTTACTGAACATCTTCTACGTGCAAAGCACTCCTCTAGGGGATTTGAGGGTAGGGTGGGGGAGTGAAGCAAAAGTGAAAGAGAGAGGTCCTGCTGTAGAGGAGGCAGACAGTCACTCAATTAAAATACAAAGCACCTGTCAAAAAAAGTTCAACAAGAGAGGCACAGACAATATTATGGATTTTTGGAGGAGAACCCATTTATTTTATTTAGGGCTCTGAGAAGATATCAAGAAGCAGGTGGCATTTAAATTGGGTCTTGAAGGTGAGAAAGGACTGTAAAAGATAAGGAAATAAGGCAAGGCATAGTTCAGTCACATTCCCCAATATTTTTATATGGGTACAATCTGGTAATATATATGAATATCAAAGATATGCTTGGAGGCTAAGTGACCACTAGGGAACAACACACGGAGGTGTGGTCATCAGAAACTCTCCTGTCTTTCTCTCTCCAGGGAAACTACATTCATGTACCTCAGCGGCTGTTTCACTGTTGTTTTTGTGCGTGCCATTTGTTCGATTGGCGTCAGCATGTAGACTGTCTCTCTCTAGCTCCAGTCTAATGAATGAGGTCTCTCCTAAGTCCAAGGCCCAAGGGAAATGTCTCTCTTAATGACACAGGCAACGTGCAGAACAGTATCCAATGTGGAGAGGCAACACAGCTGTTCCTGAGAAGGATAGCCACAGAAATAGAAGAGTTTCCATGTATATGAAGGAATCAAACTGAAGTCATTGAAACCTCAATGAACCCTTATAACCCACTTTGCTGTCCTTTAATCCTGCAGAATAAAGGTGTGCTACTCATGACAGACACATCCCCACGGACCTATTCACCTAGGGTTATGCGTGCATTTTATAACAAGGTGTAATTCTACCTTTTCCTTCCTACTCAAACAAGCATAGTAGAGTGCAAGGGAACAACAGTGGTGGTTACAGGGATGACACACACCTCTCTCTCTCTTTCTTTATATACATATAATTTGTGAAGGTTAACTACTTTTATACAGTTATTAGTAGCATGTTACTTGCAAAATATTTCACAAATTCTCAAAATATGTTGAACTTGTGAAACGCTTCATAATTTCTCATAACACATTTGGATATTGCAACAATTTATTGACACAAATAGAAGTTATTTGTCTATCCCTTTGCTTTCATGTAGGCTATAAGACTAGTACGGACACAGAATTCTTCATTTTTTTCCTCAAAATTAAATCCAAGTGAATTCATCTGTGAACAATTTACTTTTCTGCAGATTTCCTTCGTTTGAGTTGAACAAGAAAAAAGTTTGCTTTACGAAATGCCTCTCTATTAAGCTTAATTTCCAGCATGTTAAAAATTATGCATTAAAAGTTTGAAATCACTTATCATGTAAGTTTATTATCATTCATTGAAAAACTCAAGCCTTTAAAAGACTGCAAGTTTAATGTGCAACATTATAAAAAATAGTAAGCGCATACTTTCACCTATTCCTAATTAAACCTATCTAAATATTTGAAAAGGAGGAAATTTATTCAATTCAGAAATAAACTCTTTGTCAAAGCTGCAACCAATACATAAATAAAAACGCAGCAGTAAAAACATGTGCTAGGCAGGCTATGTTTATGATCTCCTGACAGAAAACGTATACATAGGAAAAATTTACCACTCATTCAGGAAAGCCTAATGAAGCAGAACTAAGATCTCACGCACACTATCCATCAGGTTGGGGACCTTGGCAATTTCTCAGTTTCACGCAGAATTGCATTGTTCAAGTCACATCTCCTGGAACAAAGGTCATTATTTCCCCTTCAGTCAAAACAGTTAAAGTGTAATTGTTCCAGAAGTTTTCATTTTTCTTAAACTAATGTTAATTTAATGGATTTTTTTTTTTTTCCTACACTCCTGAATGCAGGTGATGCAAGGTTGTGCCGTTTCAGGTCCACAGAATCAATCTGTTCCATGCACTGTGGCATGTGAAGTACATTTAATTGATGTTTATTGCAAGGCAAAATGATTTATGGTGTCTAGTAAGCATTCGGAATTTAGAGCCTTGTTGTTTATAACAGCTTCCTAGAATAACAGAATCTCAGGGTGTATAAGTCTGTTCATAAAGGCTATTAAAAATATTGCATCTATTTAGCCATGGAACCTGATTCAGCTACAAACAGGTTGAAGAATCCAGCCGCAGCTAAATGCTGTCATAGCTAAGTTTACTAACGGCTAATTGAAAGGTTGCAGTATGTAGGAAAGCTTAAATCAGGCCAGATTTTAGACAAAGGCATGCTTCCAAGTTCTGAATGTTCATTTATAGTTCTGCAAGCTGCATTTACTGTGTTGGCCAAAAGAGACATATGGAGTTTTAACTACTCTCTAAGCTGCACATTTTTAACTTGCACGTGAAAACTCATTTTAAAATTTGTTACATCAGCCTGGATCATATACCAGGCCTTAATACTCTCCTCAAGCACTTCTTCAAGTTGTTTTGAAATGCTGATGTGAAAAGTCAGGTTAACAAAGCTCCAGAATATGAATGAATCAATGAATAACTAATCACCTGGACTGTGCCGACATCATTTTGGACAACCTGATATTTCACACATTCAAATGACTGAATGAAGTTGTCAGCATTTGTCTGAATTTTTGGCACTCACTCTTCTATAAATCACTTCAACTCAAGTCCCAAACCTAATTCCTCATCTCCTCCTAAATACCTGTTCTTACGCCTCCTGTGCTTCCTATCTTGGTCAGTACCCACTGCCCCCCTTCCAACTGCTCCAATGTGAAGCATCAGAAACTTCTTTGGCTCCTTTCTCTCCCTGCTCCTCTGTATTGAAATCAGTCACTAAAGCATGATGTTCTGGCTGTGCTCCCTCTCACAGTCACCTATTCCAAGTCATCTCCTCTGCCTCATTCTCATCTCTCTTTTCCAGACATTGGGATTTTTTATTAACCTCTAGTCTCTCTTACCCAACAATGCATCTCTTACAGGTCCCATGCCGGTAGGATCCGCAGGGGCCAACGTGGGGCACACAGTGCTCAGTCGGCCCTCCTCAACTCCCCAGATTCAGCCAGGCGACTCTGTTTTATATCTTGAGGCTCCTCATTTCATTTTGAAAAAAACATGGTGGTACTCCTAAAGACTAGTTTGAAAATCCCCTGCCCTACCTTGCCAATGGTAATCTTACCTAATTTTAGCCAAGCATAGGTCAGAGCTTGCCATCCCTCTCTCAAAACATGTTTGAGGTTTCTAACAGCATATAAAAGAAAACTCACTCTCCTCCACTTGGCATTCAAAATCATCCACAATCTGCTCCTGTCTCACTTTTTAGTCATTATCTTTTACTCACTTAACTCCTCATGCCTTCCCAAAGTCCCCTTGTGTTCCACCCACACTAGACTAACACACTCTAGATTCCCCAGATTCTAACCCTTTACTTTAACCAACTTTATCCCAGAATCCTGTGCCCTCATCTGTGCTGCTCAGTGTTCAGGGGGCAGCTTGAATCACATGTTCTTCATGAGATTTTTATGGTTCCCTTAGGTTCTCCTTTCCCTAGACATAATGACTTATCCCTAAAGATTTTAAGCCCCTGGAGAGTTCCTGTCTTATTTACCTTCCTAGTATAACACCTTGCACCTAGAATGCCCTCAGTAAATCTGTGTTACATTTAATTGGATGGTCACTACCAACCACTGGGTTAATAGACTGCTCATACAACCAAAAAGTCACTGAAATCTGTTTCATTTACTAACAAGAGCTACATTTTAAACTTGCAAATTAAATTATTTTAATTTAATTTAAAATAAATGTCAGCTTCTAAAAGTTATGTTTCCATCATTAGTACAATAAAATAAGCATTGATAGAAAAGGTCTTGAGTCCCTAGAAATTGTATACATAAATACCTGACTCAAATAGGTACAATAATCCAGTTATTTTATTCCACTGTAATTTAAAAAGGAGGAGAAAGATTATTATTTATTGCTTCATGGCGTGAACATTTTTCTGTTACAAAGGTTGAAGAAGTTTAAATGTTTACTTAATATTCTCTAGAAAATTTTTAAAAAAGCCTTTAAAATTCAAGTAACTTTTTCTCTGTGGAAAAATTAGATCACACTGTTCACTGTACTTCTGTCCCACTTTAAAAAGCAAAATACATTCGGGAAAAACACAGCCAATACTTCTGAGATCAGCTAGTTTTCTGAAAAAATAGTTCAGTTTACAATTTGCACCTAAGTTAAACTTTCATAGAGGATACAGCATAATTCAATAGCACAGTGTTCATTATTGTACCTAAATTAATCAATTTCCACACTTATTGAAGGGTCTACCCTTAGCCCTTGTGGCGCAGTGATTAAGAGCTCGGCTGTGAACCACAAGGTCAGTAGTTCGACTCTACCAGCTGTTCCCTTGGAAACTCTATGGGGCAGTTCTACTCTGTTCTATCGGGTCTCTATGAGTCAGAATCGACTCAGTGGCAATGAGTTGGTTTGGTTGGTACCCTTTGCTAAGTAGTGAGCTAGGTGCCATGGGAACAATAAAGAATTAAAAGAGACGAAAACAATAGTTTCATACATGAATAATTAGACATGGATCAAATAAAGAGTGAGATAATATATAGTATAATCATATGCCAAAGAGTTTTGTACTTACCTGAATACACTTATCTGCATTTAAAAGAAAAAACTTCTCCTCTAGATTTATTTCTTTATTGTATGGGCACCAACCTTTGCCCTCACACCTAGGCTGGAAACCGAGGCATGATGTTTGGCTCTGCCTTCCTCTTTGACCGCCACATTCAATTAGTGTCAAGAAGTAATAATTCTTAACTTAAAAATTTTTGTTTCTTGTTTCCCCTTTTTATGTCGGGTCCCACTGTCATACTGTATGAGGTTTCTATCTCCTCAATTCTGTAATAACTTCCTAATTGGTTTCTCAAATTTACTTGCACTTCTCCATGACCATGTCACTTAGCCTGATCACATGATCAGGGACTTCTCATTGTCTAGTAAATCCAATTCAAACACGAGTCATGGTATTCAAAAGGGTTGCCACAATATGCCTCAATTCATTCATTCATGCATTCATCCAAGCAATCAACTTTTTTTTTCTTCCAAAATTTTATTGTATGGCAAATACTATTCTAGGCACTGGAGATATTATTATTATTACTGAAATATTTATTTCATTAATATGGAAAGGACCCATAAATGGGGTTGCTTACTGGCTGTGTAATCTCAGGTTGTTCCCACATCTCTCTCAGGTTTACTTCTTTACAAACTGGGGAAACAAGTTTGCCTGCCCTACTCAGATCAGGTAATTGTTGGGAAACTTAATAATCAGGTAGGGCACTGAAAATGTTTTACAATCTGTAAAGCAATAAACAACTGTTAATGTCTATACAATTTTTGGTGTTATCCTGAGGAAAAATAGTCAAAGTAACATAGCGAAGGGATAAATTGGTTCCAACTGAGGTGACTGAACACTGTTATCTAAGGGGTTCTTTTAGTGCTCTAGTTTCTAAGGTTCCTCTTTTTATACTATTTCATGCAGTTCATATTTTTATGCTTATCTTCTGAGCTTACATTTTATTTACGTTTTTGGAGAAGCATTACATACTTCAACAAAATACACTCCTCAAAAAAAATCCATAAAGAAATCTTTAAAAAAAATCCTAGGATAGAATACAAATTGAACTTAAGACTTTAAATTTTTAATACATCATTTCTATAGGACTAGTTATGATTCCATAAGAATTTCTAGACCTGTGCCATTGAGTATAGTAGTCACTAGCCACATATGGCTATTGAAATTGAAATTAAGAAATTCAGTTCCTTAGTTACACTAGCCATATTTCAGCTGCTCAATAGCTAGTCAGCACAGGTATAGAATATTTGCACCATCACAAGTATTTCTATTGGATAGTGCTGATCTAAACCTTTATTTTTTTTTTTAACCTAAATGATAGGACATGACCACACTCTAATCCACTCTGCATGCCTGCCTATAGTCAGTCCAAGTATTTGTATATCACACAATCATTAATATTGCTGGAAATGTGGATCAGTTAGACTGTAGCCAATTTGATGGTTGTTCACAGATATATTCCTGTGGTCAAAGTCCCGGAAGAGCTCCTGCCATACTTACGACCAAGGTAAATACAGAATAATTTTTTTTTTTTTTTTTTTACTTCCCTGCCTCCCTCAAGGGACCATATTTACCCATAGCACTCAAATTACCCCACAGATCCCTGGGCAAACTCTCTCAAATGAATTCACTCCAAAATAATTTATTTCATATTATTTAGCCAAATAGTTTTCAACTTGAATTATCCTGTAAATTCTCTTCCAGTAAAAAATACATGTGTGTGTATATATACATATATATAAAAGTAAAATGTGACTGTCTCATGTCTCAAGAAATCAGTCCACATGTTTGTTTCCTCTAGCACAGAAACATCAGGAGAAATGAGGTGTAGAGGCCAAAGCCTGATAAATGTCAGTGTGCAGGATTCCCCCCACTCAACACATTAGATAATGTAATTAAACAAATGTTTCGTGGGCATTGCAGAAATATCTTGCTGTTCTGCAATCTGTTGAACACAAAGACAACATTCAATAGATCCAAGAAAAACCTAGGAAGTTTGGGCCTTCCAAAATCACTATGGTTTTATCGGCTTCAGTTTTACAATAATGGTCAATTTAATTATCAGCTATCACAGAACATAAAATGAACCATTATGATAGCTCATCGAAGAAAAAAAAACCTGACATGGAAGCCATCTGATCTAATTGGTTCTAGTACTAAAAACTCACTCAAGTAACTCCTGAGTATAAACAATGATAACCAAACCAAACCCACTGCCGTCGAGTCAATTTCCACTCATAGTGACCCTACAGGACAGAGTAGAACTGCCCTATAGGGTTTCCAACACTGTAATCTTTACAGAAGCAGACTGCCACATCTTTCTCCCCTAGAGCCACTGGTGGTTTCGAACCACCAACCTTTCGGTTAGGAGCCAACTGCTTTGACCACTGCACCACTAGGGCTCCTTCGTAAACAATGCTACGGCCATTAATCTTATAAAGATGAAACATTTCAAAAGGAGATTGAATTTTAAAGGATGCTGAATAATGTGCCCTTATAAATTGGAGACTCTGTTTACTAAACTTAGCTAATTAAAGTACTTAACGAATGGGGGAAAATCCACCACTCTAAATCTGTGGTTGGGACTACAGAATTCTCATTTGCTTGTTCAGAGAAATAATCAATTGAAGGGCGCATTTTTCTTCTCTTCATTCCTTCCCATCAGTTTTAATGGGTACAGAACATCAGTCACACAAGACGTAATGGGACACAAAGATGGATGAGTATACTTGAAGCCACTAAGTCACAAGACAGAAAACATACTGATGAGGTGACCGGGGCAGCACAGAGTTCAACAATATGGCCCGGGCAACATCTAGTAAGTGAAACTACGTCGCCACATAATTTGGTATTAGCACTCAGCAAAATCAGTCTCCAGACACAATTTATCACATTTCCACAGGTCAGACTTTCAAAGTCACATTCTCAAAATATGCTCCAATGACACTGTTAATTCAAGAAAATGATTTAAACTAGCCACAAAGTGGATAAAGACGAGAAGAATACTCTAACCTTATGGAACCTGACCTTGTTTCTTAAGTGATTAAAATTCCTTTGGAGGAAACATTTTTTATAGCCCAGAAATTATGTCCACATATTACAAGATGAATTGATGCATGCAGTGGAAACTTGCCGTGCACCATGCTCCCCACTTCACGACTGAGGCACGCATTTCCCCGCATTGGCTGCTGCAGGCTCATAGCGTTTTCCACTCTGGGAACCAAAGCCAAGGGCAATCACATCCAAAGATTGGACAGTGCAGGAGTGCAAAGGCATAGCTGCTCTACCCTGCCTGGGGACAACTCTGAAGTGCCATCCCAGTTTCAGTGCTCTCTAATACACTAAGGGTTTTGAAAGTATAACAAAACCAACCCATTGCCCACGAGAGGATTCCGATTCATAGCAACCCTATAGGACAGAGAAACCCCACAGGGTTTTCAAGGCTATAAATCTTCATAGAAGCAGACTGCCACATCTTTCTCCCACAGAGTCGCTGGTGGGTTCGAACCACCGACCTTTTGGTTAGTAGCCGAGCACTTTAACCACTGTGCCACCGGGGCTCCTTTTTGAAAGAAGGGCACTTCATAATTATTTCTTACATTACTGTACATGATTTATGGGACAGAATCCTAAGATGGGAGAAGAGTTTGAAGGGAGGTTCATATCCCCTCTGTTGAGCTGAGGCCTCTGCAGCAAGGGATTGGAAAATTAATCACATTTCTACTTTTTCCTCTGCCCAGTCCTACTGCCTTCCTTCCCACACAAGTGTAATTCCTGACAGCACTCACCAATAAGCTTGGTTCATTTAATTCTCTGTCTCAGAGCCTCTTTCTGGGGTCAGTTAACCTAAACCCTCTGCCATTGAGTTGATTCTGACTCATAGTGACCCTATAGGACAGAGTAAACTGCACCATAGGGTCTCCAAGGCTGTAAATCTTTACTGAAGCAGACTGCCACATCTTTCTCCTGTGGAGTGGCTGATGGGTTTGAATTGCCCACTTAACCTAAGTCAGTATGTATAACAAAAATACTGATTTTATTTGCAGCTAGTTATGATGATTTAAATACTGGGCCAAATTTAATAATTACAGACATTCAAGTTCACAGTCAGTAAGAAATATAATATTAGTTGATTAGGACTTCCACAAACAAGTTTTTTTTTCTGACCTCTTAAATTTTTTTAACATATTATGTTTAATAGTTTAAGCACTTTTTAAAACATATTATGTGTAATACTTGAATAGTTAAAACATGGTATTAAACATATTATGGAAACCAAGAGTTTGAGTACTTAAATGATTTTAGTGGGCCCTATATAAGGCACAGGAAACCCTGGCAGCGTAGTGGTTAAGATTTCGGCTGCCAACCGAAAGGTCAGCGATTCGAATCCTCTAGGCGCTCCTTGGAAACCCTACAGGGCAGTTCTACTCTGTCCCTATGGGGTTGCTATGAGTTGGAATCGATTCAACAGCAACATTTTTTTTTTTTTTTTTGGTTATATAAGGCATGATGGTTTTCTTTTTTAAAGGATTCAAGGCAACATTAGCCATCATATGACCATACATTGGTTCCCACTTATGAAAACTATGATAATATTAAAAAAAATTTAATAGATATTCTCCTGAAGTCTTGTTAAGTATTTTTTGGCCTTTTCTTCACTAGAAGAAAGCAATACTTTATTACAGGATACTAAAAAACAAAACTAAACATATTTGAAAAATATCAACAAGAGATTCTACATTTTTTTTGTGATTTATGAAACGCAGATAATATTGGCTAGAAAGCTGTGCATACTTCAAAGCTGTCAAAACTAACTTCAAAGTGAGGTACCAGTTTTAAAATTATTTTCTGGCTGTTGTGAAATATGAGCACCAGATATTTGTGGTGGGAGAAAGAAGAGGAAGGCACTCTGGAGCAGTCTTTAGCACACTGGTAACATCCTCACTGGGTGTTCTCAATGACACCAGTATGAGGCATGGTGGTCACAGTCATCAGTCACAAAGTGTCAATTATTCAGCCAGAAAACGGTAATCCACCAAGAAGACCATTTTATGAATGTCATTTTAGATCAAAATGGGGGGAAGGGGGCTATTTATATGTGCCATTTGCTTTAAATGCTTTTATAACTTGTTTTTATCAATTACTAAAACACAATTTAATTTTTCTGAAATCTAAGACCTAGTTACTCTGCTTTCAAGGGATTGGAATGACAGTATCAAAGTCTTCTAAGGCAACTTCAGCATAAATGAATATTTAACTTAATTTTAACAACTTTTTAGACTAGTTGGTATCCAAACGGATCCAGAAAACCTGAAAATTCCTGAATTCTCTGAAAGAGAACTGATGAGCCAGATTCCACTTAAATATATCTGTAAATAATCTACTGCGCATATTCACATCATACATACCAAAACCAAACCAAACCCATTGCTGTCCAGTCAATTCCGATTCATAGTGACCCTATAGGACAGAATAGAACTGCCCCATAGGGTTTCCAAGGAGCGACTGGTGGATTTGAACTGCTGACCTTGTGGTTATCAGCCGAGCTCTTAACCACTAAACCACCAGGGCTCCATATCATACATATAAACCTATAATTTGTATATGTTTGCTAAGGTTACTGAACAAAACATCCAGTGAAATATGATTATACTGAATGGGATATTGCCTTTCTCTCAATTCTACTAACTTCACTAAATATAATATGGTGCAATTCCAAAAAACTTTAAAAATTTATTTACTTAATTTTTACAAATTCTTGAAGGTTGAGTAATTTACATACAGGTAGAGGCACAATCCTTATACATAGTTTTTAAAATGCCGACAATAAGCAAGGCAGTAACAAATGCCCTCCCTTCCTCCCTCTCTCCTTCTTCAGATTTCACCAGGATCTGGACAGAATTCTAGTGTGATCTGGAAAATATCCTTGACTTTTTGGTCCCAGTTCAGAGCTAATTTCCATAAGAGTGGGCAATTAATCTTGGCTTAAGAAGAATGTTTTTCAGATTTCAAAAACTTAAACTCTGCCCTCTTTGAGTTTTGTATTCTCAAGTTATCCCTGGGCTGCTGAGTTAGATAAAACAAAAAACCAAACCCATTGCTGTTGAGTCCATTCCGACTCATAGTAACCCTATAGGACAGAGCAGAACTGCCCCATAGGGTTTCAAAGGAGTGACTGGTGGAATCAAACTGCCTACCTTTTGGTTAGCAGCTGTCATGGATTGAATTGTGTCCCCCCAAAATATCTGTCAGCTCGGCTAGGTTATGATTCCCAGTATTGTATGACTGTGTAATCTGATGTGATTTTCTTACATGTTGTAAACTCTATCACTATGATGAGGTTATATGTGATTTCCGTATGTGTTGTAAACTCTATTGCTATGATGAAGTTATACTGATGAGGTCTACAAGATTGGATAGTGTCTTAATGTAATCTCTTTTGAGATATAAAAGAGAGAAGTGAGCAGAGACACATGGGAACCTCATACCACCAAGAAAGCAGTGCCAGGAGCAGAGTGCATCCTTTGGACCTGAGGTTCCTGCACAGAGAAACTCCTAGACCAAGAGAAGATTAATGATGTGGACCTTCCTCCAAAGCCAACAGAGAAAGTGTTCCCCTGGAGCTGACGCCCTGAATTTGGACTTGTAGCCTACTGGACTGTGAGAGAATAAATTTCTCTTTGTTAAAACCATCCACTTGTGGTATTTCTGTTACAGCAGCACTAGATGACTAAGACAGCAGCTGAGCTCTTAACCACTGTGCCACCAGGGCTGAGTTAGATAGCATCTCTTAAAAGCTTCACTGATACTGGGTATTTGAGGGTAGACTATCTTTACTCTCTTTATATTCAGCATGGCTGGAAGAATAGCCTAGACTTTACAAGAAATACTGATAATATAAGCAAAAGAAGTATGCTTTAAAACTATTGGAAAAAATTATTCTTAGTATATGATTGAATTGGACTTGATTTTATTTAGAGCTTAAAGTTTTAAAAATGATGTTTATGGTTTTCTTAGGTTGCTCTTTCATTTATATGATCTTAAGTGAGATATTTGCATCTTCCAGTATATTCTACAATTATCACCTTAAAGTCTTTGCATACTAAAGAGGAGCTTATATAAAATAAGTAGTTTAACAATTTAGTCATACTTTACTACTATTTTAATAATGGATATAAATCGCACAAAATAAGAAGATATATTAAGCAGTTCTTACACAAAATATCTAATTCAACTTTATAGCACAGAAGGCAGCAAAGAAACATGACAGTTACTTATCAATAATCAATTCATTTCATCACACACAGCATTGTTTGGCTTTATACAATGTATATATAGCATGTTCTACATTAGATAACTTATTTTAATTTTCATTTATATTATAGCCAATCATCATCACCATGACATTTCATGACACTTTGTTCACCTCTATTTCTCATCAAACTAATGTTGTATCTTGCACTATAGTTATTTGTGTAGAAGTAAATTGCTGAAGCCTGATGGACAGTAAACTCCTTGAGGACAGAGATCCTATTTTATTCTACTTTGGTATCATTTTCATCATACTACTCTGCAGACAGAATTCATTTTTCATCTAGTCATTCATTCTTCACTCAAGAACCATCTATATGGATTATTGGGGAAGAGGCTGAGGATGCAGATTGAAGACAAGGTTTTTGCCCTCTAGAGGTTCAGAGACCAGTGAAAATCATAAGCCAGTTAACTAAGAAACAATACCCATTTGGTATGTGCTATGATACAGGTAGGCATTGGACACCCTGGAAAGGGAAAGGAGGGAGTCTACTCAAGCATAAGGACTCTGGGAAGATTTCTTGGGAAGGTGATACTTGACCCAACGTTTAAGAAGGACTACAAGTTAGTCATGGGAACAGTGGTGGTTCAGTGGTAGAATTCTCACCTTCCATGTGAGTCCTGGGTTCAATTCCTAGCCAATGCACTTCATGCCCAGTTACTTCTCATCTGTCAGTGGAGGCTTGCATGTTGTTATGATGCTGAACAGATTTCAGCATAGCTTCCAGACTAAGTTGGGTAAAATGCCTGGTGATCTACTTCTGAAAATCAACCAATGAAAACCCTATAGATCACAAAAGTCTGATCCACAACCGAGCATGGGGATGGCCCAAGACAGAGCAGTATTTCATTCCACTATGCATGGGGTCACCATGAGTCACTGGCCGACTTGATGGCAGCTAACAACATCAACAACATGGTACTCAGATGGAGAAAAATGAGGAAATTCTAGGAATTTGTGGATAATTGTGGAGTCTTTAAAGGGAGTGGGGCATCGGGTAGTATAATAAAATGAGCATGGACTTTGGAATGTGGCAGATCCTTGTTTGAATTCCAGGTGCACCTTGTCACATTACTGACAATGTGAATTTGTTTCTTGATTGCTTTGAGCCTTGGTTTTCTCATCCGTGAAATGGTGACAATATTACCTATCTCACGGGGTCATTGTTAGACTTAAATGAGATTGCAACTACAAAGGTTACTGCTTATTGCTGGCCTGTGATGTGTTGTTCTTAGTTGCCATAGAATTGCTTCCAACTCATGGCGACCCCTTGTGTGCAGAGTAGGACTGTGCTTCGTAAGATTTTCAAGGCTGGGATCTTTCAGAAGCAGTTCACCAGGCCTGTCTTCTGAGGCACCTCTGGGTGAGTTCAAACCCCAATCTTTTCACTAGTAGTCGAGTGCTTAACCATTTGTTCCACCCAAGGACTCTATGATGTGTTAAGCCCTTTAAATATATTATCTCATTTAATCTTCAACAAACCACTTCAAGGTTGATATTAATTAATAAGGCAAAGACTCAGTGAGGTTAATCAACTAGCTCACAGTCAGAGAGGAAATAAGCGGTGTTATTGTTTGATTCCAAAGTCTTTGCTTTACCTCTATGCACAGTGCCTCTCCTGCGTATCGTACGTGCCTGGTGTTTAGTACACACTCACCAAACATTACTATCCCATGTGCCATGTTAAGAAATCTTTTTCACCATCTGCCATGTTGTCTTGACACTGAGGTTCCCAACTCCATTGGTAAAACCAATTTCAAACATTATATATATGTTCCACTATGGAAATACACAGCACACTTAAATACAGGAGTGAAGAGCAAAAATTTATCTATTCCAAGTCAATTTAGAATGACTGCATGGCTGTGCCCCTTTAAACAAAGTTACAAGCAAACAATACACATATTTTATGATTTAAACTGACTTCAGCCTGTATTTGATTGCATTCTTAGGGTTTACAGTGGCCTGCAAAGACAATGCGCTTTCAAGCCCATTAATTTCTGCGTGTAGATAAAGACCCTCAAATGTCCTCATCCCATCTCTGCTTCAGTCAGGCTGGTCTTCCCATTTTTTCCCCCAGATACATTCTGTAAGTCTTATTTCTATGTTTTCCTTTTACAGTACATGTTGGATACCAAATACATTACCTTCAACTTACCTAGGCCTTTCCAAATAATAATCACCTTCAATCTGTTTCATGAAGCCTCTTGAACTATTTCTACTCATACAGCACTGTCCTTTCTCTGCAATGTCCACTTAATATCATAGATTTCCACATTTGTTTTCTAATTGCTTCAGGACACCACACTCCTTGAAGATTGACTTCTTAGTTTATGCTTCTTTTGTGTCCTCTGTTAGTATCTAGCAGAGTACTGAGCATAAAGCAGGTGCAGAGTAATTTTTTGTGGTTATTCAATCAGAGGAGCCTTGGTAGTGCAGTGGTTAAGAGCTACGGCTGCTAACCAACAGGTCGGCAGTTCAAATCCACCAGCTGCTCCTTGGAAACTCTATGGAGCAGTTCTACTCTGCCTGTAGGGTCACTATGAGCCCGAATCGACTCAAGGCAATGGTTTTTAGTCAATGAGAAATACTCTTTCACAAACTTTCCTTTCCTTTTAAAAATATTAACATCTGAATTCTACCATGATTCAATTATAGTAAAACACTACTATCACCGATTACAGTAGTGGCCTTTCATCTATGGATTTACTATTTTTTAAACCATACTAAGTATTTTAGAAATTCTCTTTGTTCACATATCCTTGGAGGGTCATTTATTTATTTATTTATTTTAATAAAGGTAAGAGAAACAGACCCTTAAGAGGTTTGGGAGTGAGAGCTTAGTTCAGAAAAATCTAATTTTCACTGAGATGAGAGCAAGCTTCTAAAAAGCTACATAAAGCAGAAGGGGGAAGGAAAAAAAAGCTTCACAAGGAGCCAAACCACCACAGAGCGAGATTTACAGCTTGTTACAGAATGGCACAAATTAGCAATTAGATGTTATATGTCGAAACACAGGAGAATATGGGGCTTCTACCTTTTAAGCTTTTTGTTGAAGGAAACAATGAACTCTTCATAATAACCTTTATGAAGCTGTTATTCCACACTGAGCATGACAGAATGAAGAAATAAGAAATGGATACAGCTGGCAGAGAGGTGGAGATGGGACAGGTTATGTTGATGACTTAGGAAATGTTTCATTTAGATGTGAAAAACACAGCTGTACTTGAATTATCTAGAATTTGACATCTGAAGACAAAATTATCACTCAGTGGTACTAAAACCCCCAAGACTAACAAGGAGGAGGCATTTCTTAAGAATAACACCTAAACATCTTATCTAAGATAGATAATAGTTGGGAGAAAACTATCTGCAAAAGACTAAACTATTGAGACAGACCCCATTCTGGGCACCCTGCTCACCTTTCCCCCATGAAATACAAATATTTCAAGAGCAGGGATCAATGAATCCTTTATAGAACCACAATCTAGGGACAACTCCTTGAGTACCTAGGGATTTAATTCTTGTGACTTTCTTAATTATTTAATAAGACTGACTGAATACCAAGTAAGTGACTTGTGAAAACCCTATATATGGAAGCCTGCTTACATAAAATGAATGTACTGGACAGCGACTGACTACTGTGGAAGGATTTTTCACTATGAATTAATCTGCAGGAACAGTTACTTTTGTAAGTTAAGAAGCCACTTTGTGCTAAAGATACGAGGCTCATTTCTTTCTATCTAGTATGACTGGAGACAAATAACAAATGTGTATATGTTAAGTAATTATGTAAATAGGATGAAGTATTTTAAAAATATTTTCAACAAAAATTGAAATTAAAGAATGTTCTAATCAAATTATCCTACCTAACTAGCAAATTCAGATGAGGTGAAGAGTCAAATGTCTCAGCATATCTATCAGCTAAGTTTTCAGCAACACATCTACTATGTGTATATTAAGGAGGCAGTGAAAATGTTTTCCTACAGTATCTCATATAAATAGACAGATGTGTGATTAGAGATGGCAGGCCTTCTCCTAGGTCTAGATCAATTAAATGAATGGTGAAATATAAAGCAATTAGACGTACACATTTTAACGAAGTATGTCATCCTCTGGTCCTTCTAGTAGGGAAAGCACCTCACTTCTTGTTGGTTCAGTGCCGTTGAGTTGATTCTGACTTATAATGACCCAATGTGACGGAGTAGAGCTTCCCTATAGGTTTTTCTTGGCTGCAATCTTTACAGAACCAGATCACCAGGTCTTTCTCCTGAGGAGCAGCTGGGTAGGTTTAAGCCACCAAACTTTCAGTTATCAGCCAGGCACTTAACTATTGTGCCATCAGGGCCCCTTTCTTCACTGTTAAACCTACCTAAATGAATTATAATAATTAAAAAAAATACTTAGGCTTACAAAAAAAATTGCATATCAAAAACACTCTAACATTTAAAAGTTTTCTTCAAAAGTCTTGGATAAGGGACATTCAAGCCAAATGATATGTTTTATTTTTAAATCACTAGGGGTCCCTGGCTGTTGCAAAGGATTAAGTGACCAGCTACTAACTGAAACGGTGGTGGTCTGAATCCACCCAGAGGTGCCTTGGAAGAAAGGTTTGCCTCCCAAAGGTCACAGCCATGAAAACCCCATGTAGCACAGTTCTACTCTGAAACACATGGGGTTGCCAAGAGTCAGAATCAGCTCGATAGCAACTGGTTTATAGTATCACCTCTATCTAAACAACATGGCAAACATGGCTCAAAATACAAAATTAATTTATCTTACTTTTTAAAGTAAAAGATGACTTTTATTTTTAATATTCTCAATTTTAAGTAATTTTGTATTCTCCAAAGAAGACCTGAGAAAAGCCGAACCCCAAATGTCGCAGTAACTGTATTTTTGATAACCTGTCCTATCTCAGAGAAACTTCTCGAAAGTGCCACTGATCTTCTCTTTGAATGCACCACTTTTGGATTTTGCCCACATTTCTGCACTGAAGTGCTCTGTAATGTTCATCCTTGACCTCTACCAAGACTGGGTTCTCCAGGAATCAGAACATGAGACAGACTTTAGTGTGCATAATGTTTATTAAGGAGTGTCCTCAGGATGAACATCTGTGAAAGGACAGGAAGGAATCAGGATTGGCAGGCGAAACTGAACTGTGATGCAGGCCCAAGGACAGCTACAGGGAGCTCTAGAGCAAGAAGGGTTCTCAGACTTGTCTGAGTCAGGCTGAGATGGCCAGGCCCCTATACACCTGCATCTTCCTGGGAAGGGAAATGATTTTAGGTGAGGTGGTGCTCTGTAGCTAAGGAAGTCCTGAAGAGCTCAAGCTCAAGCAAGGCTGTCTGCTGACAGCACTCCCACCAGCTGGGGCAACACATCTGTCATGGATTGAATTGTGTCCCCCCAAAATATCTGTCAACTTGGCTAGGTCATGATCCCCAGTACCGTATGATTATTTACCATTTTACCATCTGATGTGATTTCCCTATGTGTTGTAAACTCTATCACTATGATGTAATAAGACGGATTAGTGGCAGTTATACTGATGAGGTCTACAAGATTAGATAGTGTCTTAAGCCAACCTCTTTTGAGATACAAAAGAGAGACGCGAGCAGAAACACATGGGGACCTCATACCACCAAGAAAGCAGTGCCGGGAACAGAGTGCACCCTTTGGTCCTGAGGTTCCTGCACTAAGATGCTCCCAGACCAAGGGAAGACTGATGACAAAGACCTTCCTCCAGAGCCAACAGAGAAAGCCTTCCCCTGGAGCTGATGCTCTGAATTTGGACTTGTAATCTAGTAGACTGTGAGAGAATAAATTTCTCTTTTTTTGAAGCCTTCCATTTCTGGTATCTCTGTTATAGCAGCACTAGATGACTAAGACACTGTCCTTCCTGAGGAAGGAGCTGAGTAGCACATCAGATATTTTCAAATCCAAAACAAACTGCAGTTCTTATTAGATGCTCTAGTTCCTTTGACCACATTGGCCACTCGCTTTTTAAAATTCTCTCCACTTGGCTTCTCCTACAACTTTCTACTTATTCTCCTTCTTGATCTATAGCAATTTTAGTTCTCCTTTCTTCCTTTTCTTTTGCCCTTTTCTCAAGATTGCATCCTTGGCTTACGACTCTCTTCAGTTTTTAGATTTTCTCTTCACTGTTTACATCTTCTTGGATGATCTCACCCAACAAACACAGATATGCCAAATTTTTGTTTTGAACATTCACTATTCTGCTGCCTGCCAGACATCACTTTGGTAGCCCATAAGTGAACTCAATAGCCTTTTGTCCCTTCTCTAGAATCATTTTCCTTCTCTTATTTCCTCCCTCTGCAAATTTCACATCTACTCAGTCTCACAAGCCAAAAACCTATTGAATTTTCCTCCTAATGAGTCTCAATTTTGTCCTACATTTACATTCTGTCTACCACTAACTTATACTTTGCAATAGCTTCCTAATAGGTCTCCCTCCTTGTCATCTTACGAAAGCACAACATCCCCAACTCAACTCAAGCCCAATCACTCCCAAAGACACCCCACAGCCAAATTTACACTCTGTTACCAGAGTCTTTTCTCTCTCTCAAATAAAACAAACACAACACAATAAAACACAAAACCTGACTACTGCTCAGCCTAAAATCATCAAATAGCTCCCTTTTGTCTAGAGGTTTAAGTCCAATCTCTGAATCAAAGCATGAGAGACTCTCAGGGATCTGGTCTTGCCCACTTCTTGGGCCATGTCTTACAAGCCAGCCTTCCACTTTAGGCTTTAGTAACGCTTACCACTTACAGTTGCACTCCCCAAACACATTCACACCTCTGCCTGTTTCCCCCTCCATGGACTTCTTTTCCCTTTCATCTGTTGGGTTTCTTCTCCCTCATCCTGCCCACACCCCATCATGTTAGCACTTTTGCACTTGGACAGTGAGCGGTCAACATCTCTCTTGATTCAATGCTTTCATTTCTCATAGTATGTGAAAATTCTCTGTTTATGTGTCTGTCTTCTACTACACTGTGAGTTTCTAAAAAGCAAAGACTGTCACATTTGTCTTTGCATTCCCCCTGGCACATACTGGACAATCAGAGCTTACTGAAAGTTTACTCAACTGGATGTCTAGAATTTTACAGCAACTGCTGGCTGTCTGACAAAAGCAAGGCATTATTATGATGTGTCCTCATTTGCTCTTTTGATAGTAGAGAATGGACACTCATTCAGGCACATGAAAATAAATGGGGATTTATTGTTAAGAATATATTGTATTTTTACACAAATAATGCGCACCTTCTACATTTGTTTGCCAACCTCCCTCTCCTCCATGAAGTATTTTCGTAAGTGCCCTATGCTGATTTTTTTTTACAGCAACATGTAAAAAAATTGGCATAGTGGCACTTATGAAAATACCTCATGGTGGGAGGGCACGGTTGGCAAACAAATGTAGAAGGTGTGCCTTATTTGTGTAAAAAGATGGTATCGGAACTGGGAAAATGAGGCCACTCTGATAACCTGCTACTTATTCTTTATGCTTTTCTTTCTCATAACCTATGTGCTTTTTTCCCTCAGGTGTGTCTGATTCTCGAGGTAGGTCTAATCCTCATAAATTTGGTGAACCACAAACCCCCAAGCTCCCAGCTCTACTTAAAGACTCCTCTCTCTCTGCATTCCTCTGTATCCTAGTCCCATTGCTAATAGTCTACATTCCAGTATAAATTCCTGAGACTGAAAAAAATCTAATTGAACTCTCAACTTTATGCACCACATCCCTATCCTTGATTTAATAAGCTCTTAGGTGTGGGGTAGAGAGGAAAGCAGTGATGTGATCCTTAACCAGAGGCTGTAGACAGGTTAGCTTAACTTTAAAGAGGCTGTGGACTTGAAAGTCATTGTAGAAAGTGTTAATGAGTGTCTGCTGGTAGGGCTGTGGGTTAAAAGACAATCAAGTCCCCTACCCAGCCTTCAAAGAGCCTGCAATTCAGTCACAAACTAGACAGAGGAACATGCAAAAGGAACTCTAAAAAGTATAAGCAAACTGCTGTAAGATCCCAAAGGTGGCAGAGATTAATTTTTTAATCAATAAGTGCAGAAAGCTCTCAGCCCAAGGAGGCATCTGAGCCAAAGGGACAGGATTCGTATAGCTAGAGATGAAAGAAATAGACAGTGGTGGGGATGGATGTAGAGAACATTTCAGAGAGGATGAAGGAAAGGACCTAAGCTACAAGAGTCCAAGCTGAAAGGCCAACTTAAAGACAAAAGTAAAAACATGAGTCTGGAGGGATCATAAACTACACTGGAAGAGGGGCAAGAGAGAAAGCCAGAAAGGCACCTAGGTCAGCTCAGGAAAGCCTTGAATACTGGAATAAGGAATTTGTACTTCATTTTATAGTAATTGGGAGCCATTGAATACTTTCTAGAAGTATTATTCCAGCAGGACTAGTCAGGGTGGACCAGCACACTGACCAATTCTAAGTGGGGAAGCCATTAGAATGTTCTTACTGTGATACCAAAGAAAGTTAATGAAAGGAGGTGTGGTTGTGGGAGGGAAGGAATTGATGCTGGGGAACGTGCAGAAGTAAAATAACTAGGACAGCAACTGTGTATATGAATAAGTTAGAAGTGTCCATACTAATTCAGTGGTTTTGAGTTTTGTTGACAGCAAGAAAGAGGATGGTACCTTCAGCAGCACTAAAGGACATGGGAAAAGAACGATATTTGGGGAGAGAAGGCTAAGAGATTGAATTGGGTTTAGACAGTATGAGACAAAATAAATTTTTGAGGGATATCTCCTAGAGAAGGGTGATTACATGAGATTCAAGAAACTCACTGTTCCCAATAGAGGAGACTTTAACATATCTGGAAACTATGGGAAGGAACGGAAAGGAAGGGTTTTTGTGAGATTTAGACAAGATGATGCTTAGAAGAAAAGCACTCAGCATAGTGCCCGGTATACAGTAGCTGCTCAGTGTAAGCTGCTGTCAATACTGTAATTGTTATTGTTGTTCTTTTCAGTGGCGCTTCTGTTTCAGTTTATGTTACTAATTCATGAAGGCAGGTTGTGGGGAGACCTTTTAGCTGCGCCAAACCATTCCAATTCATAGGAAATTCTGTGTTTGGCAACAGTATCCACTTAGAAGAGAACAGCCGGCACAGCAATGCCGTTGCCTGGAGCACTAGCACTGTTCCTGCTTTTCCTGAGACTGAAGGCAATTTCTTTTCTCTAATTTGGCAGATGAGTAAAAACCAGAATCTTTAAATCACATTGCAGAATTTTAACAAAATCCTAGGAACAGTTTTAGGTTAACAGTAATGAACTTTTTAATACTTTCCCCCCAATTTTAGCACTTTAATTAACAGCAATGAACATTCCATTTAATTTTCATCA
The DNA here is from genome assembly GCA_030035585.1 of Dugong dugon. Classification (NCBI taxonomy): domain Eukaryota; kingdom Metazoa; phylum Chordata; class Mammalia; order Sirenia; family Dugongidae; genus Dugong; species Dugong dugon. The sequence continues at coordinate 158,286,449 of CM057465.1, forward strand.
TTTAATCAATCATAAAATTACATTTATGTGTGGAAAAAAAAAAACAAGCAAAGAAGTCACTATATTTAGATATCCCTATGTAATCTCATTCAGAAGTACTAGGTCAGAAATGCCTACGAAGCTACTATAGCTCACTGGTACTCTCTTGATCCAGGTGGCTGTTTAATCAAATTAACATGAAACAGACGATTCAGTTAGTGTCAATAGAAGGGCATTGTTCCAATTACCCATTTATTAATTCTTCAGAAGTTAATAAATAGTTTGTAAAAAACAAATAAATCACTGTAGATAAGAGTTGTGTCCCTGGCACATATAAAAGTTAAGAGATACATAAAGATGCTTGAAAACTGCTTGGTGTGAAGGTTACTAGACCTACACACACCCTAGATTCTTGCATCTGTGTGCATACTGGAGTCTGATTGGCCCAACTCCATCTGAAAATAATTTTCTTGAGGTGACATTACATCTCTTCTGCCAGTTGAAAGTACAGCTCGCCTATAGGAGCACAAAATATCAACAAAACAATACACTTGCCCTCATTTCACTCCTAACCACATCATTCTGATTGTTTCACTAGACTTGAGAGAGAGAAGATTTGCTTTTGTTCACTGCAGTTAGAAACCTGAAACTGTATTCTACTTGGGCCATATTATCAGGAAGCCAAATCTGGAAAAGGAAACGTGAGAAATTTCAATATCATAAAGATTCTACTATAGAGAAATAAACATTTCACTCTTGGTCATGCATTTAGTATTCACTGCCAATCCGAAGGAGCCCGGTGGTGTAGTGGTTAAGAACTCGGCTGCTAACCGAAAGGTCAGCAGTTCAAATCCACCAGTTGCTTCTTGGAAACCCTGTGGGGTAGTTCTACTCTGTCCTGTAGGGTCACTATGAGTGAGAATCGACTTGACGGCACCTAACAGCAAACAACAGCCAATCTTAAAATATCACACCCCCGGTACACTTTAATTTGCTTTAACTCTTAAGAAATGATAACAAAAGAAACAAAAACGCAGGTGACCTGAGAATGACAAGTCTATAAATAAATAAGATTTGGGCAGTCAGGTGTTAATGTTTGTGTGGTCTAATTCTTCATGATAACATATCACCTAGAAATACTCAGGCTTCCAATCTCAAATCACTCCTTTAAATAGTATCCTCTCTTATGGGGGCAGCTATGTGTCTTCCTGAACACCTGGTTAAGAGCATGCTCACTTTCATGTATGCTCTGAGATGCCTCTCCTCCAAATAAAAATAGAAACTAGTTTGCAGCACAACACGGGGGCTCCACTGGCATTGTATGAGCCTATCACTGGTTCCCTTTGATATCTTATCTATTCCATTAGCTCAATAAAATAGAACGCAAAGCTGGGGAAAAACTGTAGGAGGGCTCCCCTTGGAAAACACATACAAGACCTTTAAGCTGGGGTTTTAACTTATCTAATAAAAAGCCAGCTAAATGGAGCCCAATATCTCATTTTTCACCACCTTTATTAAAGACCATAAGTACTGCAACTCAGTAGTAGGAAAAATAAATACATGGAGGAGTACAGGTAGAGGCAATTAGGAAGGAGTGTGGCTGATCTATCTTCTCAAGATTTAGGAGGCACTTAAAGGCAAAACTCACAGACAAGCATTTTGAAAACCCACAACAAAGGCTCCTGCTCCTTTGCAAATACAGTAGTTCTTTCTGGATGTGGCAATACTGCTTTATTTCTTAGAATACAAACAGCTTAAGCTAGGCATAGTCAGGGGGGATGCCACCCACCACTTCCTTCATATTATATTTTCATATCAGTTTAGTAATTGGGAGAAAAAGATCGATTAATCCACTCCCTTGCTCCTCCACCGCCCGGAGAACAATACTAGAACTCCAACTCCAACAACCAAACTAAAGGCAAGTGTTCCACCTACAGACTGCTTCCTTGAGTCAAAGTAGATGAGAGCTTATCTAGGAAAGGAATATTAGGTTAGCCTCTCCTTGCAAGTTTGTCGTTTAAAGAAAAATGAAGCAAAAGGTATTGCCCCTGGTGTAATTAACAATATTAATCTTCTTTTCCTCTCTAAGGTGATAAAGGAGTCATTTTTATATTTAATTAATGCAGAGGATCGTTTTGGAAACTGGCTAATGAGCCTCTGATCACATTACCATGAAAATGTGCATTAACATTGCAACTGAGGAGGCTGTTTCATGTGTAGCAAATCCACTTTGTAATTAGCCCACTGTGAAATGAATCACATCAGGGGGACTTCTGAGGGAACCGGGAGGCAGTGGGCACTTAGCTACTGCTGTGCCCATAGACCACCAACATCCCAAACATTGCCTTTCATCAGCAAAATTGTCTAAAAACAAAAGTAGTAGCATGTCACATCTGTACCTACTGGGAGAAGGGAGGACTAAACTTTATTTTGCCAGACAAGAAATTTGGCCTTGATCACACATCCCCCAGGGAAGTCTGCCACATTGAAAGGTGATTTTTTAAATAGAATTCTACCAAAACTATGAAGGGTGAGGATATTATTTTCTTAATTTTATTCTGAGAAGCCCTGAAATATACATTAAAGACGTATCTAAATTTATATACTTTTTTCCTAGGTCTCATGCAGATATTATGATAAGCTTCTGAAATTAATTTCTAGTGCTAAACAGACAAAAAATTATAAAAAGTATGCAAGAACAAGTGGTAGGAAAATTCCTTTATCTCCTTTCTAAGGCAGGACATAGCATATATTTTCCCTCAAGTAATACAAATACATCAGGTCTTCCTCTTAAAACCAAAGCAAAGATTCCTAGTTAATCAAATAATTCCTCTTGCTAACAAGATTTGGCAAGAAACTTTTCCTGTCTACTCAGAATAACTGAGATCATAGACCTATGAAATCCCAATCTTTCTGCAGACAACGATACATTTGATTTTCAAATGTCAACACTATTCCAAAATGAAAGAGGTGCCTCAAAATATTACAAACATGGATCTCTGTTACTCCTTTTCCTTGACTGACATCTTGGCAGTAGATACAAAAAATGTTAAAAAGAATCCCACAGGAAGTCATCTGAAGGGGGAGTGGCAAGGAAGCTGAAAACTGCCACCCAAAACCAAAATAAAAAGCCCCAAACCAGCAAGTCTGCCCTCAATTCTGAAATCTCCTGAAAGGGGGGAAAAAAAAAAAAAAGCTAGCTAGAATTCATTTACCATCTTCCAGACAAACACAAAGCCTGGCTGTTTGGTAGCTGGTCTTAGACCCTGCACTCACCTGGGAAACTTCATACAGCAGTTTGTAGTGTTCCTCTCTTTTCTGAAAAGTGCACAAATTGCAGCCCATTCTAAGAAGCAGAGAGAGAGAGCAAATCTTCTAATTTCCCCAGGACTGAAAGGCAAGTGAACTGAAAGGGAATCACCCTCCAGACTTGACTACTGTTTTTCATCAGTCACTTCAGTCCAGAAACACAGACAAACCGCTGTAAGCTGGAAGCACAAGCCAGGGTGGTGAATAGCAGCATGCTCTTCTTCGCTTTCCCTAAGTATCTTGCACTCACGGATACACACACACAGAGTTTCCAGTCAGTTCATGGCAACACTCCCCCTGTCTCTGCATCAGTGCACATGACTACACAGATTCCAGCTCATGAATATTAATAGTGCCTCATTGATTATTTATGACAGAACATGTTAGCAGGGAGGGGTGTCATAGCTGCTGCTGATGACAGATGAATATTCACTAATTAAGAAGCAAATGTAGTGTGGTTAAACAAAATTCACTTGTGTCAATACCATCTCTATTAAGGATAGAGGTGTTTAGCACGGGGCATTTCAAAAAAGAACATATACTTAATTTACTACCGATGTAAGCTTTTAATATGTGAATAAGAATTTCAGAAACAGAAATACGTTTAGTTCACATCTCCATGTTTTGCAACACTTATGAGAAATATATTTAGTATTATTAAATCTAGAGGAAAGTGAATGAGAGCAATTAAATTTATAAAATAAACAGAAGCAAAGGAGAATACTGGGGCTGAGATGGGAAGGGGGGTGTCATTCAGAGTTTTGACTATTATCCTACAAAAATAAACTGAACGAATAGTTCATATACCAAGATCATTACTTACTAAAGAGGAAATAAGGCATATTTTCTTAGTCTAAATAAAGATCATTAAGAAAGTATGATTAGATGATACTTGTACAGATAATATTTTAATTAGATAATAAGAGACTATCTATTGAATATAAATCTACAGCACTATAATGCATGTAGATTTATATTTACAAATTAAATACAATGCCTTTTCCTCAGAAAAATTTCAAATGCATATAGTATATATGCTAATTTTATTAAAGTCATATATAATACTTCAGAAAACTGACATTGGCAATATTTAAATTCTAATGTAACGCACAATGATTCCACTTGTAATTCTATATTTAGAGTTCCTAATGTATAAAGGTGAACACATTTATAAACTAACCTCAGATATTTAGATAATAGAAGCAATGCATTTAATTTCACATTCTAACAAACACATATATTGCATTTCATGCTGGCAATTTTTGTCCCTTAAAGATACACTACAAATAGCTAAAGCAGATCATAAAAGAAAATTCCTTTTGTTTCCATACTGACTTCTCTGCAACCTCTGCTAATTAAGAAGTATGTCCTTGTTTCAGCACATCTTTAAACTGGACAGGATAGTAGGTGGGTTCCAAGGCAAAAATAATTACTTGGAAACTGATGACTCTGGTTAGGAATTACATTGGATCCTGAAGATTTTTAATTGCTGAACACTTACGTGTAACTACTTTTTGGGGTCCAGTTTCCTAAAAGCACTTTGTCAAATGTTTAGAGTCAATAACAGGAAGTGATTCTAATGAGTACTAATTGTTAACAAATTGGCTTTGCAACTAGCAACACCTCAACATCAGCAAGTAGCAAGGAGATGAGCAATCATCTACTGCTTATCAGTCATTTCCCTTGGGATGTAATAATCTGATTTTCTGGGCTTAATTTCACCTAACAGTCTGGATGAAAGCCAAGCTGAGAGACCTACACAAAAGTGGCATCATGGGAACACTGCACATTAACAAAGTTCACCAGGACTTCCTGCAAATTACAAACCACTTGTAGTAGATACTAATTAAGGCTTGACTACTTTCTGGAAAGAATGTTTCCAAGGAGGTGTTTGAGGGAACCCTTATGAAAATCAAATCTCCTTAGGTGTAGTTGTAAGATCTATGTGTTTGATGCTTTTCAAAATTTTTAATTTTTTCTGAGTTTCTACACCACTTCTCATTAAGTATTGTTATGCTAGAATTCACACCCTCAAAGTGTTGACTCTTCGAAGACTGCTAAACTGTGAAAAATTCTTGATGCTCAGATGTGTAACTTGTGAACTTTAAAAAGTTAGACGAAAGAGTTAGAGTGCGATAAGTCAAGGATGGCTCAGCCATCTATAAATGAAGTGTTTGCTTTCTTCATTGATATAGCTTCCTTATGAGACAGGTTTTGAAGTCTAAATGTTGTTGTTGTTAGGCGTCATCGAGTTGGTTCCCACTCACAGTGACCCTACGTACAACAGAACGAAACACTGTCTGGTCCTGCACCATCCTCACAATCATTGCTATGCTTGAGCCCGTCACTGCAGCAACCATGTCAATCCATCTTGTTGAGGGTCTTCCTCTCTCTTTCATTGATCCTCTATTCTACCAAGCATGATGTCCTTCTCCAAAGACTGATCCCTTCTGATAACATGTCCAAAGTACACCATCCTCGCATCTAAGGAGCATTTACTTCTTCCAAGACAGATTTGTTTGTTTTTCTGGCACTCCATGGTATATTCAATATTCTTCACCAACATTATAATGTAAAGGCATCAATTTTTCTTCAGTTTTCCTTATTCCCTGTCCAGCTTTTGCATGCATGCATATGAGGCAACTGAGAATACCATGGCTTGGGTCAGGTGTACCTTAATCCTCAAAGTGACATCTTTGCTTTTTAACACTTTGAAAAGGCCTTTTGCAGCAGATTTGCCCAGCGCAATACATTGTTTGATTTCCTGGCTGCTGCTTCCATGGGTGTTGATTGTGGATCCAAGTAAAGTGAAATCCTTGACAACTTCAGTATTTTCTCCGTTGATCATGATGTTGCTTACTGGTCTAGTTGTGCCTAAGTGGGAACCGTAATTATTAATGTCGTTACTTATTGGATCTTTTGTTCATAATATTTTGTAGTTGGCTTTTAAAGAAAAAAAAAAACAATTATGGCTTTAAAAATATTTTCTTAGTCATGAAGAAGTAAAGAATGAACATTTCCATGAAGTAAGCCATTTCAAATTGCAGTTATTCTTTCAGCAATTTCCCTATGCTAGTCTCTTTATTCATTACTAGTCACCCTGCTCTTTTGTTTTCTATCTCAGGAAGCAAGGGAAGCTTCTCCAGTCATTTATCAAAGCCTGTCCTTGGCCCAAACACCCTGGAAGAATTCTATCTTCTGCCACTAATGGGCTCATTCCATAGGACTGAAGGGTGATTTGGAAAAGGGAGTCTCATAATTCCAGATTTCTCTAAATTTTATTAGATATAAGGTTTAGGTTTACCAATGACTAAGCTGCTAGATCATGTATTAGAATATGAAATTGGAAGTAGATAAGGACAAAATACATTAATCCAAAAAACGTTTTAAAAATACAAATGGATTAGGTATCATCTGTTGTGGGTGATAATAACACAGGATAAAAAATAAGCAGGGAATGGATAACAACATTTCCAAATCTCCTTAGAAAAACATATGTTGGATATGTGTATTTCAAAATATATTTTATTTTAGCCTTTAATTTATATGAGCTTATTTCCCAAAATACAGTGACATTCAAAATAGGACATGTTTGTCAAAGACTGACATATAAGAGGCTAAACTGGTAAACGAAAGGAAGGAATCCAGCGTTTTCTGGATTTTCCTACATAAACTGTACCACTGAGTAAGTAACGAGTAGATGAGAGGAAGTTTCTCTTTATAGAATTATTCCAGGCAATAAATGAAGAAGGAATGATAGGTTTAGAATATGACCATAACAGCAGTCCTTGATTATCTAATGGGTCTAAGTATTGAGAATTAATGGCTGCTAACATACACACACACACCCACACATACACACAAACGAGAGATAACTGAACATTATGTGCCCCCAAGCAGACAAACACAATGCCACTTTCGAAACAGCCTTTCCAAAAGTGAGCAATTTACACTGAATGCCAGGACCAGGGAGCATATTAAACTATACCATGTGGAGGCAGTCAGCCAAATCCAGACTCTGGGCAACTCTACACAGAAAGATAAATGGCCTAGTTTCTTCACCAGCTAAACTGCAAGGAAAAAATGAATAAGAGAGAAAGAAAGGGGGGTAGGTGGAGAGAAAGAGAGACTGAGGGAGAGACAGCCCATAGATTAAAAGAAACGTTAAAGACATTTAAAAAAAAAAATCAGGTATTACTGAACTTTATTTTTAAGGTATGTACATTTGAGTGATAAAATTGTAACGAAAAGTAAGGAATGATGATCAAAAACGTCAAAGTGGTGGATCTTCTTTGGGAGGAGAGCGGGGTTTCTGATTAGGAAGAGACAGCAGAAAGCTCTTCCAGGGTGGCTAACAAAGTTCTAACTCCTCATCTGGAGAGTGGTTAATGTGGGGTGTTCATTAAATTGACAGTGGTCTTATGTGTTTTCCATATTTTTGTTATATTTAACAATAAAACAATTAAAAACTTAATTTGCAAAAGTGTCTGTGTCTACGTCCCATCCAGCAGTCAATTCAGAACACAGTTGTGGTCCCTAACAGGAGAAGGACAGAAAGTCCACATATGACCATTTTGAATCACCAACTCGGTTGACTCTGGGACAGTGTTATACATTGTAAATGACCTTTTTCTCTATGGCTTTTTCCACTGACTTGGTGTTCTTTTTCCTATGCTGGTGCAGTTCAGTAGTAGAATTCTCACCTTCCATGAGTTCGATTCCTAGCCAACACACCTCATGTGCAGCCACCACCGGTCCATCAGAGGAGGCTTGCATGTTGCTATGATGCTGAACAGGTTTCAGTGGCGCTTCCAGACTAAGATAGACTATAAAGAAAGGCCTAGAGATGTACTTCCAAAAATCAGCCAATGAAAATCCTATAGATCCCAACAGTCCGATCTGCAACTGATCATGAGGGTAGCACAGGACCAGATAGTGTTTCGTTCCATTGTGCATGGGGTTGCCATGAGCCAGGGGCCAGTTCTGTTGCAGCTAACAACAATTCTTGCCATTGTGATACGTAGATCTTCCAACTAGACCCACCAGCCACTCTGACCCGTAACTTACAAATTTACATTCCAGTCCCAATTCTACATTCATCTCAGGGGATACTTAGACACCTGCAAATGTAAGTAGATACTTAGCTGTCTAACATTTTCTAAAGTTTAATATCTTATATTCAATCCTAAAGGTAAAGAACCTGAGGCTCAGAGGGAGGCGGCCACTTGCTCAAGGTCCAGCTGAGTAAAGAGATCGGAACTCAGGTCTCCAATTACAAATTCGACGGTTAAATTCAGCAACTAATTTGCTGAGCTACCTCTGTTGCAGAGAAAGCTAGAGTTACATCAATGTATCTTTACCTGATGATTGAGGAAATGGAGGATAACACTCTAAATTGATGAAATTAAAAAAAAAAAAAAAAGAGGATAACCTTAAAAAGACGGACCTAACAGAAAATAGGAAAAGTGGTTAAAAATATAAACTTTTTCAAATAGTGAGATTTTATTTATATGTTACTGCTAAATACCTTCAATCAGCGAATATCCCTAAATAATCAGTTCTACCTGAGTGCACACTAGGATGACTAACTCATCTCAGTTTGCTAGGGACTTTCCTGAAAGACCCACATGCCAGAAACCCCTCAGCCCTGGGCAAACCAGGAGGGTTGGTTCTCTTTCTTTTTCAGGCTCCAGCAAAGCTGAACTACTGGGCATACGCTGCCACCTTTCTACTTTTGCTGCAGATGTTACCTCATCCTGCTTATTCTTTATAAAGCCACAAATCAATCCATTGGCACTTCATGGTCCAGTTTAAATGCTTTCTCCTCCCTAACCTCATCAGCTAGTGATGATCTATGCAACTTCTGATTCTCAGTGCATCTTATCCACTCTCATCTCAAGGAACACATCACTTCTACTTTACCTCATTCTTATATATGTGCTTTTCACATTGTATTGGACCATAAGACACATGAGGACAGAGATAACATATAATTGATCTTTAACCTTCTAAAACTCCTAGTGTGGGGCCTTTCACATTGCAGGCCTTCAACAAATACCTCGAATGAATGAATGCATGCAATTGATGATGATAGCATGTGAAGTCTGGCAAAGTGACATAAATTTATGGTTTGTGTTTCTATGCTTAATTGCTAGGTGACATTTTTGCCCATCAGGGCTGTATTAAGATTATTAAGTTAGAAACTGAGGGACTATAAACGTAAGATATATTTAATTTGATTCAAGTCTATAAATATTTATTCGAGAATCTATGGAATAGAAAATTCTGTGGCAAGAATGCAAATGAATAAGGTATGATTATATGTGTTTTATCAGTTATTTGTGTATTTATCTATACATATTATATACACAGGAGTTCCTGGGTGGTGCAAATGGTTAATGCACTCAACTGCTAACCGAAAGATTGGAGGTTCAAGTTTACCCAGAGGGGCCTCAGAAGAAAGGCCTGGTAAGCTACTTCCAGAACATCAACCACTGACGTTCTACTTTGCCACACACTGGGTTGTAAGGAGTTGGAATCAACTCAGTGTAAACTGGTTTTGGTATTATATACACATTTAGATTTGTATTTAGCTCCACATATCAGTCACTAGTCATTTATTTATTCCTCAAATATTTATTGGATACTTAACATATGCCTGATAGTACATAAATGCCTGATGTTTAGAATTATATATCATCTCATTTGATTTTCACAATATCTCAGAGGTAAACATGTCAGAAATTATATCTTATTTACTAATGACAAAAAAATCACTAGCCTAGTGCCAGGTGACCCAAACCCTTACCTACTAAGTTAAATTCAGTGTTTTTTCACAACACTGTGCAATATCAAAGGAGCCCTGGTGGCATAGTGTTTAAGCACTCAGCTGCTAACCAGAAGGTAAGCAGTTCAAAACCACCAGCTGTTCCGAGCAAGAAAGATGCTGGGGCCTGCTTCCGTAAAGATTTACAGCCGTGGAAACCCTATGGGGCAGTTCTGCCTTGTGCTATAGGGTTGCTGTGAGTTGGAGTCAACTTGATGGCAGTGGTTTTGGGTATGTGTGCAATATCAACTAATATCTTAAATTAACAAAGATGCTGCTGCTGATAGTCCCTCTGGGTCATCCATTTGTTTGGCTGTAGCTCAACAAATCAATGTGGAACCAAACATCCTTTTCAAGCTATGTTCACTAGCTGACTGTCTTCAATTTGCCATTGCTTGTGGAACTGAAAGTGCTTCACCAACTTATAAACTTATAAACTCCTAAGAATTGTCAAGTTACTAGAACTGACTCCAATGGAGAGAAAGTGCACGAGATTACACGGAAAGGGGTTTGGATTTTTGTGCGAGCCTTGTCACTATTAGCTGTATGGCTCTGTGTAAGTTACTTACACACTCTGAGATAATACTTACCTTGCAGGCTGCTTGTGAAGGTGAAAGTAGATAATATATGTGAGAAGGGATTCATAAACTATGAAGTATTTTGTCCATAGCTGGTTAAGCAAGGATTCTGGAACTAGTGATTGCCCTGGGTCGAGTCCTAGCTCTATATGATGTTGGGCAAGCTTTTTTTTTTTTTTTCAATGTCCCTGTTGGTTGGTTTCTCATCTCTAAAGCAGGGATAAAAACAGCGCCTACTAAATAAACAATTATTGCAAGGGATAAAGTTGTGATGATAATACTTGTGTACCTGGCACATTGTATGTGCCCAGTACATACTGGTCACCAGAAGTCATAGGAGTAGTAAAATAATGATAATTAATGGTCCTCACAAAGACTGCTGTGTATCAGGTTATCTGTTCCTAATTTTTCTATCATAATATACCTCTATCACTTTATGTGAAATTTATTTCCATACCCACATGTATGTGTATATAAATATATTTATTTCTTTTCTGTATAAAGAATGTAATGTACTGCATTCAGAGTAATAAGCCTGATGTTCTAATTATTTCTCTTAATGAATAATGAGTAATACAGATATATGCACAGAAAACCAATTATAACATCTTAAGCAAAATTCATGAAAATATGAAATAGGAGCTCCAATAACATTGCTTTGAGGAATATTAATAACCACAAGTGTAGCCCAGTATAATCCTCTCTTTCTTGATTTGATCATCTATCAGTCGCTGACCATGTAATTTCAAAGTATCATGTTTTGGTAAATATTATACTGCTCAGCAAAATTGTAGGTAGTATACAGGGTGTCATGGATTGAATTGCGTCCCCAAAAAATATGTGTATCAATTTTGCTAGGTCATGTTTCCCACTATTGTATGATTGTCCACCATTGTGTCATCCGATGTGATTTGCCTGTGTTGTAAATCCTATATTTCTGCCTGTGGTTAATGAGGCAAGATTAGATTATGTTAAGGAAGATTGGAGTGGGTTGTAACACTCTTGCTCAAGTTGCATCCCTGATCCAATATAAGGGGAGTTTCCCTGGGGTGTGGCCTGCACCACCTTTTGTCTTACAAGAGATAAAAGGAGAGGGAAGTGAGCAGAGACTGGGGACCTCATACTACCAAGAAAGCAGCGCTGAGAGCAGAGCACGTCCTTCGGACCTGGGGTTCCTGCATGGAAAAGCTCCTAGTCCACGGGAAGATTGATGACAAGGACCTTCCTCCAGAGCCAAAAGAGAAAGCTTTCCCCTGGAGCTGATGCCATGAATTCAGACTTTTAACCTACTAGACTGTGAGAAAATAAAATTCTGTTTATTAAAACCATTCACTTGTGGTATTTCTGTTACAGCAGCACTAGATGACTAAGACACAGGGTTTCCCTGGCACACCACCATCACCATTTCTCACTCTGCCAAAGTGGTCTAGTAAATGCTCAGTGAATACTTTCATTCAACCAGTATTTATTAACCACTATTATGAATACAGCATGGTGATAATTCCTAAAGATTTTTTAACATAAGAGCTAACACTTATTTAGTGCTTTATGTATACCAGGCATTGTTCTAGAACTATGAATGTATTAATTTCATTGTATCCTCATATCAAACCTTGAGGTGCATACTATTAATATCTCCTCTTAACAGATGAGAAAGGTCACATGGGTAGTAAATGGGGGAGTCAGGACTTAAGCGTATGAAGTCTGGATTCACTGCTTAACCAGGACATTACAGCATGTCACTCGAAGACAGTCGTCATGATGACAAATTCCTAGATGGCTACAAGAAGGAATTCTGGTGATGCCTGTAGCACACTGAGATGTAAGAATTTCCCTGAGGACCAGAAGTGTAGTCTAAAATTAACTCCCAGATTCCACGTTGCATCCTCAAGCATGGCTGCATAAAATAGACTGAATAAAACCTAAGCAATTTCATAGCCTTACTTCACTTCACTGGTGATGGGGTATCGCTGTACTGAATATGTACCTATAAGTGTAGAATGTTTTTCCTTAAGGATTAATCACAGACAGTTACTTAATACTGGTAAATTTGGAGGTTTTGAGATAAGTGAAGATGGAGATTTACTGGACTAATGACTCTCAAATTTATATTTCCAGATTTATCTTCTCTTTAAGTGTCAGACCCAACTATTCACTGACTACTGAAATTTCCATTTGGGCTGCTCAGAACAAATTTAATTTATCAAAACTTAACTCCTAAGGCTCTTTCCCCATAACTGCTGCTCCGTGTGTGCTCCCATATCAAAGAACGACCTGACTCTATCCTCAGGTGCTCAACTTTGAGGCCTGAGCATCTGTCTTGGCCCTTCCCTCTGCCTACACCTAATGACCAAGCACTGTTCTTTTTAACTGTGCACTCTCTGCTTCCTTCCATGCCCTCCTACACTACTGTGTTAGGTTCAGGCTAACATCTTTTCTCACCTGGATCATGCACTCATACTTACAATGGCACTTACAATAATGGAATAAGCCAACTGCTTGAGTTCTTGCTTCCCTCTAACTGCAAACACACATCTATCAGCCCTTCTTCCCTGCAATTTCCTGGCCCCCAACATCTCTCTTTCTCCCCCACCCCCCTCCACATATGCAAACACACACACATGTGCATACACACAAAAGAGAATATAAAACAGAATATTGCTGTTCTTACGCCTTTTCCTTTCTTTTAACATTCCTTTATTTTTTAACCTTAACAGAGTTTAGACTCTACTTTTCAATTTGGTACTGTAATAAACTACCATTCCTCTCTCAGCCTTGCTCTGCTCACCTATTTAGTCATTATCGTGATATTGAAGATACATACTTTCAGACCTCATGGAGCAAACTTTATAGTGAGAGGAGACAATAAATACTCAGTTATTATATAAAATACTCAAATGTTTATTAATAGGTGCTATGCTGGGAACAGGAGGCCTGGTGGCACAGTGGTTAAGAGCTCGGCTGCTAACCAAAAGGTCAGCAGTTCAAATCCACCAGCCAGCCGCTCCTTTGAATTCCTATGGGACAGTTCAACTCTGTCCTATAGGGTCACTATGAGTTGGAATTGACTCAGTGGCAACAGGTTTAGTTTGGTTTGGTTTATGCTGGGAATTAACACAGGGTGGTGTGATAGGGAATAACTGAGTCATCTACCTACTCTATTATCCTTCCTGGAGGTTTCAGAGCCTGGAATTTAATTCTCTGTCTGTTTTATTTCCTACCTGCATATATATATGTTGTCATTATTTGCCGACTTATGGGTACCCCATGTGTGTGCAGAGTAAAACTGCCTCATAGGATTTTCAAGGCTGTGACCTTTCAGAAGCAGATTGCTAAGCCTGTCTTCTCAGGTGCCTCTGGATGGGTTCGAATCACTGACCTTCCGTCTACTAGTCAAGTGCTTAACCATTTGGACCACCCAGGGTTATATGTATATATTCCCAAGTAAATGTAAATGAAAAATAAGACAAGTATGAGGAAGAAAGCAAAGAGATAAGCTATTTAAATACAGGTTTGAAGGTCTGAAGTTTTCTCTCCCTTTGTGACGCTAGATAATCACTTATCCATTGTGTTCCTGTCATCTGCTGACGTAACTTATCCCATTGCCACCTATTTTCTGTTACGAAAACGGCCCTTCTATGGTTGTTTAAAATAGTCACACTACAAATCAAAGTTCTGATACCACACCAATTTTTGTAAAACTGGTAATTGCACACAAATTCTGGCCCAGGATACCACCGTCATCAGAATGAACACATGAATTCTTTTCAGACCTTGAAGTTACTTAGAAATGCCTTTGAATCTGATTATAATAAACTTGCTATATGAACTTGAACAAATTAAGCATACTTCAGGTGCCTGGATTTCCTCATAGTAAAATAGGGATATTAATAATATCTACCACAAAGGAACTAAGTGAAGATGTGCTTACTTGGTGCCTGCTCCATATTAGTTGCTTAATAAATATTAGCTAGTATTATTACTACTTACAGTCTCATTGAAGTGTCTCAATTCTATTACTGTAAAGACTTCCATATAAAAAGACAGGTATATTAATGCTTTACCTACATTTTTGCAAATGTCTAGATTGATTTTTTGAAACAAATTTTCCTCTGAGAGTGGTTAAATTCCTTTAAGATAAACATGTGCAAAGACCTGGAGTTAGAAAATCAAAAGGGAAGAACATACTTGGCATTTCTCAAGCTGGAAGACCTGAAGAAAAAATTGAAGCCTTGAGTTGGAATACTGAAGGAGTTTATGCGGAAAATATTAAACAACACAGGAAGCATCAAAAGAAGATGGAAGGAATACACAGAGTCACTATACCAAAAAGGAATGGCAATGCTCAGCCATTTCAGGAGGTAGCATATGATCAGGAACCGATGGTACTGAAGAGAGAAGTCCAAGCTACACTGAAGGCATTGGCAAAAAACAAGGCTCCAGGAACTGATGGAATACCAACTGAAATGTTTCAGCAAACAGATGCAACCCTGGAGATGCTCACTCGTATATGCCAAGAAATCTGGAAGACAGCTACCTGGCCAACTGACTGGAAGAGATCCATATTTATGCCTATTCCAAACAAAGGTGATCGAACCAAATGTGGAAATTCTCGAACAATATCATTAATATCACATGCAAGTAAAATTCAAAAGAAGTTGCAGGTTGCAGCAGTACCTCAACAGAGAACTGCTAGAAATTCAAGCTTGATTCAGAAGAGGATGTCCAACGAGGGAAATCATTGCTGATGTCAGATAGATCCTGGCTGAAAGCAGAGAATACCAGAAAGATGTTTACCTGTGTTTTCTTGACTATGCAAAGACATTCGACTGTGCGGATCATAACAAATTATGGGCAACTGTTGCAAAGAACAGAAATTCCAGAACACTTCATTGTGCTCACGAGGAACCTGTACGTAGATCAAGAGGCAGTCGTTCAAACAGAACAAGGGGATACTGTGTGGTTTAAAGTCAGGAAAGATGTGAGTCAGGGCTGTATCCTTTAAATATACTTATTCAATCTGTATGCTGATCAAATAATCTGAGAAGCTGGACTATAAGAACGCAGCATCAGATTTGAAGGAAGACTCAATAACAACCTGCGTTATGCACGTGACACAACCTTGCTTGCTGAAGGTGAAGAGGACCTGAAGAACTTACTGATGAAGATCAGAGACTACAGCCCTCAGTATGGATTACACCTCAACATAAAGAAAACAAAAATCCTCACAACTGGACCAGTAAGCAACTTCATGATAAATGGAGAAAGCATTGAAGTTGTCAAGGATTTCATTTTACTTGGATCCACATTCAACACCCATTAAAGCAGCAGTCAGGAAATCAAACAACACATTGCATTGGGCAAATCTGTTGCAAAAGACCTCTTTAAAGTGTTAAAAAACAAGGATGTCACCTTGAGGATTAAGGCTTGCCTGACCCAAGCCACAGTGTTTTCAATTGCCTCACATGCAAGCAAAAGCTGCACAATGAATAAGGAAGACCAAAGAAGAATCTATGCCTTTGAATTATGGTGTTGGCAAAGAATATTGAATATACCATGAACCGCCAAAAGAACAAACAAATCTGTCTTGGAAGAAGTACAGCCAGAATGGTCCTTAAAAGCAAGGATGGTGAGAATTTGTCTTACATACTTTGGACATGTTATCAGGAGGGAGAAGTCCCTGAAGAAGGACATCATACTTGGTAAAGCAGAGGCTCAGTGAAAAAGAGGAAGACCCTCAATGAGATGGATTGACACAGTGGCTGCAACAATGGGCTCAAGCTTAACAACGATTGTGAGGACTGCAGGACCGGGCAGTCTTTCCTTCTGTTGTACACAGAGTCCCTACAAGTCGGACCCGACTCGATGGTACCTAACAACAACAACAAGATAAACAATGGGTCCCCACACGTCTGTCAGTTTATTGTACCATGGCGGCTTGTGTGTTGCTGTGATGCTGGAAGCTATGTCACCAGTATTTCAAATACCAGCAGGTTCACCCATGGTGGACAGGTTTCAGCTGAGGTTCCAGACTAAGACAGAGTAGGAAGAAGGGGCTGGTTGTCTACTTCTGAAAAAAATTAGCTAGTGAAAACCTTATGAATAGTGGCAGAACATTGTCAGATACAGTGCTGGAAGATGAGCCCCTCAGGTTGGAAGGCATTACAATGGGCTCACACATAACGACTGTGAAGATGGTGCAGGACCGGACAGTGTTTCATTCTGTTGTACTTACAGTCGCTATGAGTCAGAACTGACTAGAGAGCACCTAATAACAATGGTTGACATCATAGTGACTGGCTGCCAGGAGAGGACAGAAAAGAGCTACATGGTTATCTGTAGTAGGTAGGAACTGGGCCAAGGCAAGGATCCTCCCAGTTCCACAAATGTTTATTGAATACTTCCTAACTTGCCGCGTCCTTAGGGGACCGCTACAGGTATGCCATTTAATTAGGGGTATGCATAGGATGGCTATGAGTGGGAATCGACTTGACGGCAACAAGTTTGGGTTTTGGTAAGATCGTGTGTGAAGTTTTTTAAGATTAAACATGCATAAATTTATCCCTAGGGCTCTGAGTCAGCAAATCTAGGGTGAGCATGGGAATATGCATTCTTTTTTTTTTTTAATTTGTGTTTTAGGTGAAAGTTTACAGCTCAAGTTAATTTCTCATTCAAAACTTTACACACATATTATTTTGTGACATTAGTTGCAATCTCCACAATGTGACAGCACGCTCCCCCTTTCCACCTCGGGTTCCCTGTGTCCATTCATCCAGTTCCTGTTCCTTCCTGCCTTCTCGTCCTACGTTGGGACAGAAGCTGCCTGTTTGGTCTCGTATATTTGATTGAACTAAGAAGCACGTTCTTCATGTGAATTAATTTTTTGTTTATAGGCCTGTCTAATCTTTTTCTGAAAAGTGGGCTTCAGGAATGGTTTCAGTTCTGGGTTAGCAGAGACATCTCACTGAAAATTTAGATGTATGCATCCCTTTCTACTCCTCCAAATCTAGATGTAAGATGTTAAAGCAGACCATCTCTTGAATGACTACCATTCCTATAATTTCAGATATGATTACCCACATAAGTATGAAGATCATTGGGTCTTTGTTACTAATCTGAGAAGGGAACTAACATTTATGAAGCACCTACTATATCTAAACTGCTTTAAACCTAACAAAATTCAGTGTGATATGTGTGGTTATTTTTACAGATAAGAAAACTCAGGCTCAGAAATATTATGTAATTTGATCAAAATGACAGAGGTGGTGAATGGCAAGCTGAGATTTAAATCCGGATGTGCTTGATTCTAAGAACCTATCTTTTTCAATAAGATATACTACTTCCCTCAGGAGGTAAACAGTACCCACGTCACATAACAGTGCCTTTAGTCCCATGTGCCGTGAATAAAGAGTTTGTGGCACGGGTGGGTTTGAATCAGAGTCCTTGTCTGCTTGTGCAGTTCACCAGGCATGTCCTCCCTACAGGTTGTACAGATGAGCAAATTCTTACTAGCCCTATGGAAAGGCTGGGTTTTAGGTGCTAGAATCAGGTATGGTTAAACATAAAGAATCCACCATCCCCTAGTGACATAGTGAGTAGCTCAAGTCTCAGGTGCTGATGACAGGCAAAAGAATTAAGTAACCATTTATTGGGGAACAGGGATCCATCTTGAATATGTCTGGTCCCTTCCCAGTGGCTTTGGTCACTAGCTGTCTGGGTCCACTTCAGAATATCTAAGAATGAGGCTTACACATAGATGGAGTAAAAGCAACAAAAACAATTTTAACAATTCCAACCTGAAACCACAATTTCCTAGGCAACATCCTCCATTACCACCCTATGATACTATCCAACTCATGACCTCAATTACCCTAAGTGCTTTATCATCACTACTTGCTGCTCCTGTGAAACAGATTTCAAATGGCAAGATAGGTTGAACTCGGTGTCTAGAGATACTGTAAAGCAAAGGTAGAATTTTAGAAGAGTGGAGGGCTTTCTACTTTTACTTGATAAAATTGTGATGCATTATGGAAGATACTCTTATTAATACAGAATCCACTGTATTATGAAAAGCCTTAGTAAATCAAAGAAGGCTTATCAAAAATCCAAAGTTGCTATTGACTGCATTAAGTCAGCTACATAGTCTTTTGGTTAGTTCTTGATGAAGACTTCCTAGCTGATTGTTCAAATCAAACAAAAAGAGAATCCTCTAGCCCAGGTGTGAATGTTGACATAATTTTTTTCTGACTTCATCTCTCCACATGGTAGACTTAGTGGCTCATTTTCAGAGATTCTTGGAGAAAAACACAGTGATGTTTACAGCCTGCCCCTTCCCCCACATTGGTATGTAATTCTGTACAACAAGATCACTACAAGTTTAACAGGAAATCACTTGTGGAAAAAAAAAAATCCAGCTGGTCCGGGAGCAGCAGATTTTCTTATCTTGGGACAATAAATCTCAATTTTCTCTACCCTAGTGTGTAGGGCTAAGATTTTCTCATACTTCTTGTCTACACTTCCCACCTTCTCATAACATATAATGACAATGTCTTGGCTTCCCTTCCGACAAGTTTGTTTCCTCACTCACATTAGAAAGTCAATTTTATTTTTAGGGCTTTGTTTTTAAGGAAAAAAAAAAAATCGATGGCTCAACTTAATGTCTTAAGTAGTACGAATGAAGCAATGCAATCATTTGCATGACTGGTATAGTTATTTATTTAAAGTAGTTCCTTTCATTTTTGCCTTTTATATTGATTAAAAGCCTGCCGCTGAAAGTTTGTTTGTTTTTTTGAGCATATGCTATGAATGTAGTTTTGATCTATATAATCTTCCTAGTTGTGGCAGTCTGTCTTATATGTGAACCAAACTATCTTCCTTTTCCAGCCCCAGAAGATAACATTTGCCAGCCCCTTTGATCTAGGTGGGAGTATGTGATGATGTCTGATCAATGGAATACGGGTAGAAGCACTGATCAAGACCACTTCTAGGCCTAGCCTCTAAAATCACTGCTCTCAGTCTCTCTCTCCACTCTCCACGTGCCTGCAAGCAAAAGACATTAGGTAGTGGACACGGCCTAGATCCCTGAGTCACTATTTGGAAGAAAGTCTCTCAGGTGAGCTTTCAGACCTGCATCCAACTCTTTATGAAAGGGAAATACAATTTGACTTCCTTCAGTCATTAAGAATTTGAGATTTGTTTGTTATCCCAGCACAGCCCAGCATGACTAAGATACAAAGACAATACTTCTGAGTTCATGTGTTTAAATAAACCATACTTAGAATGAAAAAACTCAATTGTTAAATATATAATATATATATATATATTATATATATATATACATATATGTTATTGTTATGTGTTGTGGAGCGACCCTACATGACAAAGTAGAACTGCCTCATAGGGTTTCCAAAGCTCTAAACTTTACAGGAGCAGATTGCCAGGTCTTTTTCCCACAGAGCTGTCGATTGCTTCGAACCATTGACCTTTTGGTTAGCAACCAAGCGCTTAACCACTGTGCCACCAAGGTTCTCTCTCTCTCTCTCTCTCTCTCTCTCTCTCTCTCTCTATATATATATATATATATATATATACACACATACACACACACACAGTGTATACACACACACAGTATACACAAACACACACAAATTGACTCAACAGATCATGATGGCTTCTAGGGAGGTCTTGAATAATTTTGTGTGAATAGATACAGCAATATTACTTAGCATAACTGAATGAATATTCAGAAATATCCATATAAAAGTTGTCCAGTTTCCGTATAAGTCATCCAGATTTTCATCTGATCATTTAACCATAAAGATAAGCAATATTCTTTTGGAAAGAAGGGAGAATAAATTCAACAAAAGAAGAGTTTCATATGTAAGTAATAGAATAAGTACATGCATGGTGTGATCATATATAGCTAATTTTACCCCTGAAGGACTACTTTAAAACTACTGACTCCCAAAAGGGCTTTGCATTTTAACTGGGTTAAGACAGCAACTCAGTAACAAACAATATAAAAGAAACAGGTTAAGCTGAATCATAATCAAGTGATAAATAGCTATTTTTACATTAAGGAGAGTAGGGACTGAAGGAAGTGAGATACAGGATGGGTAGCTTTCGGTGTGATTTAGAGAACAAAAAATTTCCACAGCACGAGGCACCACTAAACACAGAAGAAGAGTGTCATGGATTGAATTGTGCCCCCAAAAAATATCTGTCAACTTGGCTAGGCCAGGATTCCCAGTATTGTGTGGCTGTCCACCATTTTGTCATCTGACGTGATTTTCCTATGTGTTGTAAATCCTGTCTCTACAATGTCAATCAGATGGGATTAGCAGCAGTAATCTACAAGATTAGGTTGTGTCCTAAACCAATCTCTTTTGAGATATAAAAGAAAGAAGCGAGCAGAGAAACAGGGGGACCTCATACCACCAAGAAAGCAGTGCCAGGAGCAAAGCCCATCCTTTGGGCCCGGGATTCCTGCATGGAGAAGCTCCTAGACCAAGGGAAGATTGATGACAAGGACTTTCTTTCTTCCAGAGCCAACAGAGAGAGAAAGCCTTCCCCTGGAGCTGGCACCCTGAATTTGGACTTCTAGCCTAGTAGATTGTGAGATAATAAATTTCTCTTCGTTAAAGCCATCCACTTGTGGTATTTCTGTTATAGCAGCACTAGATGACTAAGACAGAGAGCAATGGAACAACGTGGGCTTCAGAGTCAAAAAACAGGGGTTTTAATCCCAGTTCTATAATTTGAATTACAAAACCATGCTTAACTTTCTGAGTCTCAGTTTCCCCATTGGTGTGATGGGTTAACAGCTTCTGCCTCATGCTGTTATTGAGAGGATTGCTTGAAATAACTGCTCCTCATACAGAACCAGCTTTTCCTGAACTTCAATCCCAATTACCCTACCGCTTTATGAATGATATGGAAGGTCTACAATTACTAATTACTGAAAATATCAATAGTCAATCAAGGATGTTATTATCAATTTTTTAACTACTGGGACCAGAGTCAAATGAGAAGGTAAACTGCAAACTTCTGATTTGAGGAGACACTATGGAATTAATATTAAAAGTTGGGGAAATTTTTCATGGCTGCAAGTCTGTTAAGAGTATAACATTACAAGTAAAAGGATTCAAATCAGAGGGATAGGATAACATAGATCCAATAAAATTTTAGGAAAATTGTCCTAGTAGAATGAAGCTTAAAGATTTATTTAATTTAAATTACTGCTGAGGAATGCCCCCCCCCCAAAAAAAAATCAGAGGTGAGACTATATTGCCTAGATTTAACCAATGAAGAGGAATTGTTGAACAAGGAAAATCAGGAGGTAAGAGGAAATTCAGAATCAGCATACAATACACAAAAGGAAGAAAGACACTAGAAAATAGAGAGCTTGGCTAATCATTTTGTAAATGCCATGGATAAATGTCATATCGACAAAGAAATTTTCATTGCACATTCACGTATGGAAAAAGAGAGAATGATAAGCATACATACATATTTATAAGTTTTGGGACACAGCTATTATTTCTAATGGAGTTTATTACTGGATATTTATTATAACAATAATAACCAACAAAAGTTCATTGAGTGCCAGATAGCTGCTAGGTTCCAGTGATACATAGTTCATTTGACTGAAAAAATATATTTTATAATTTTATGTGATATAATGACAAATACAGACTAATCTTCTCTAGTATTAATTAGCAATAAGAAAATAAGTGTATGTTGACTTTTCTTTTTTGCTTTAATGATAAATTCTTTCAACTACTTTCATAGGTGTAGCGTATAAAATGGTGTAAACATCAGGGAGAATAAAATAACAAATAAAAACAAAATTGATAACTCTGTCAGGCCCAAGAAATACCAAGATAATGAGTCAAGAGACTCTAATTAAAAACAATCAGTTAAATTCATTTATTCATTCAACAAGTATTTATTGATACACATGGGTACTCTGCTAACCTTAAATAATTAAATAAATAAACCATTAAAACAGAATTCTCAGCAGAAACACAGTATACTGATCACTGTGGGGTATTAGCTGGTTGACAGACCAATTTTGTGTATCATTTACTTATAAATACACGATATGTGATGTATGTTTTACGTCTTTTTACAGTATGTGATGCATCTACAATTTTTATTTTCATTGTTGATAATTTTTTACTATTTTCTTATAAAAATATCATAAGGTAGGAGCTAGTTAGCATGCAGAGGTGGAGGAGTTGAAGATGAAAAAGTTAGTAGAAGGAATGGGGCAGAAAAAGGTGAAGAATTAAGGAAGCAGGAGGATGATCAGGGACAGTGCATAGTTTAGTCTGGGTGAAGTATGGTTCCCCTTGGGAGAGGTGAACTTGACAACAGGTGAAGAATTTTGGACTCCGAATTTGTTCTTTCAGCAATGAGTAAGGAAGAGATAGTGAAGTTTCTATAAAAGGGAATATTGACCTTTAAGGCAGTATTTGAATTTCTCAGGAGTCTTGAATTACAGGAAACAATTAGAAGCCTAATAACAGGCGAAATAATAAAAAAAAAAATTAACTTTTTTTACAGTAGTGTGGGTGAGAGGTAAAGGTAGTTGAGAAAGGGAAGTGGAAAGACGGGGTTATGTAGAATAAATGAGACAAATGAGACAGGAATAAATAAGTCTTGCCAAGTGATTGGCAAGGTACAGGAAGAAATCAACAGTGAGTGCATGTATAACATTGGGTGTTGGAGTACCTGTATGGTGTACGTGGTTAAGGACTTGACAACTAGTTGAAAGGTTAGTGGTTCAAATCCTCCCAAAGGTGCCTCAGAAGAAAGGCCTAGTGATCTACTTCTGAAAGATCACACCCATTGAAAGCTCTATGGAGCACAGTTCTATTCTGAAACACATGGGGTTGCCATGAGTTTGAAACGATGTCATGACAACTGGTTTTTGGTTTGGGTCAACGGTTATGTCATTAACAGAAATAACAAAGTAAAAAGGAGAAGCTAGCGTGCATAGAGAATATAAGCAGACTGCAGCTGGATGTGATGAGACTGAGGTACTTATCAGAATAAAGATGGCCTTCAAGGAGTTGAAATTTTGAGCAGAGAAGTCAAAGGAGATAATATCGATTTGAAGGTCATCAATTGTCTTAGTCATCTAGTACTGCTACAACAGAAATACCACAAGTGGATGGCTTTAACAAAGAGAAATTTATTTCTTCACAGTAAAGTAGGTTAAAAGTCTGAATTCAGGGCGTCAGCTCCAGGGGAAGGCTTTCTCTCTCTCTGTCAACCTTCTCATCAATGTTCCCCCAGACTAGGAGCTTCTCCGGGCAGGAATTCTGGGTCCAAAGGACACGCTCTGCTCCTGGCACTGCTTTCTTGGTGGTATGAGGTCCCCCTGTCTTTCTGCTCACTTCTCTCTTTTATATCTCAAGAGATTGCTTCTGGACACAATCCAATCTTGTAGATTGAGTCCTGCCTCACTAATACAACTGCCACCCATCCTCCCTCATTAACATCATAGAGGCAGGATTTACAACATATAGGAAAATCACAAAATACCGAGAATCATGGCCCAGCCAAATTGATGCATGCATTTTTTGGGGGACAAAATTCAATCCATGACATGAACATTTGTTTGAAACTGAGGTCGAATTAGGTATTCAAGGAAAAATAGAAGGGAAGAAAAAAGAGGGGGGAGACAAAAATACAACCTTTGGAAATTCCCAGATAAAGAACAGAAGAGGAAGGGACAGAGAAGAAAGATGAGTCAAAGGAGTCAAAGAATACACAAAAATACAGTTTCAGAACTGAAGGGCTTGTCAGTAGAGTCAAGGGTGGCTGAGGATTCCCAGCAGTGGAGCAGCATGGGGAGAGGTGGATTTGTTGAGTGGAATGCATGCGTCATCTTTGAGAGGGCTCTTTAGAGTAAGGCAGTGGCTGCATGGAGTTGAGGGAGGACTGGATAAAATGATGAAGTGGAGACCGCAGATAAAGACTAGCCTTTTAAGAGGTTTGCACTGGATAGAAGAGGGAGCTAAAATGATATTTCAGGAGATAGCAGGAGCAAGGGAGCGTTTTTGGGCTTGCTTGCTTGCTTGCTTTAAAATATGTAAGAAGCCAAGAGAGGCTGAGGCATTGAAGAGGCTGAAGAGAGTTGGGGTAACTGATGGAGCACAACTCTATAGGAGGTAAGTGAAAAGGAGGAAAGGCACAAATAAAGGCAAGGGGTATTGATGGGAGGAAGATATCTTCCTCAGACAGAAGACAAAAATGAGTAAAGATATTGACACTTTAGACGTGTGGGAAGGGGGGGACATGAATGAGCGCACATCAGATGTCATTGCTTCCAGTAATGTAGGAAGTAAAGTTAACAGTTTTCTTTAGCTTAAATTTAAAAAAAAAAAGTATTACTTTAAAAAAATCAGGTAATCAACAAATAGTAATAATTTCAAGTACTTCAATGATGAAGAAAATTAAGTTTCCACAGGGACATGGAAATTGCCTCTCCAAAGTGACAACTTGCTTTGCTTTTGTCATGATGAGGCTTAAACATCAAGCAAATGTAAAACAAGTGAGCTTCCAAGCAAAGATCTAATGACATGATGGATGCAGGAGAAGCACTAAATACTACCAAGGAGGCTGCATGTGCTGGATGGGTCTGACAGCTGGCTAGTTTGATTTAAAATTACAATTTGAACACATATAAACTCTTATTTTTGGACAGTCATTAACCATGAGCCGTAAAAGTGCCATTAATTCTGCAGTCATCAGCAATATGCTTTGTAATGATCTAACACTACTAATGTACCCCACTCCTATAAAACCTCCATAGCAGCAATACTAGTTGGGTTTTCAGAAGCTTAAAATCCCTGCCAATGCACCTGCTTTCCAGAAGATGATTAGGTAAAAATCCCAAGGCACCACAATCAACTTGGCTTCAGTTACCTTACCGTCTGCTAGAGAAGAAAATTAATGTTATTCTATGAGTCTGTCTCCCAAGATTGGCTAGTGTATAGTTACTGAGCCAGCTGTCTGAGGGGTGCTTAGGTCTGTTCTAAGCTGACCCAGCTCATGGTCTGTGTGGATCCCAAGTTTCAACATACCACACTAACATACCAACTGCAGCCTGTACCAGCTGTTACACCATTGTACAGGCACTTAACAGGATCACAGCACACAAAACCAAAAGCTTGGCAGCAAATACTTGGCTGTCCAACCACAGTTCAACGGCGAGTCTCACACACGCCATTATACTTTCTTTCAAAAAAAAACCGTACAACTAAACACCAGATCTGAAACAGATACTCAGGACAAGAAGATAAAGAAGAAAGGGAAGACTACTAACACAAAGTTATTGCCAAAGCCCATTTAACAAAGGATTTCTTTTCAGTCTCATTTCCTATGGAAAATCATACAAATTAGCATAGAAAATCCTGTTTTATCTCTGAATGGAGTTACATAGCCTTAATCTGAAATCTCCTTTTCCTCTGGCCACAAGAAGCCAAGCAGGGCACCCCATCAAATTGCAAGGGGAGATTTGTCACATTTGACTGGCTCTCAGGCTGTGGGTTGTCAGCTGGATGCTGATCTCAGACAGCAATGCCCCACCACTGACACCCACACCCTACTCTGGTCACCCAACTATTCTCCAGCTAAACCCTGTTCCATTGACTGCTGCTGTATCTGCTCAGGGAAACAGCAATAGATCAACACTCTTCATGTATCAGAGCTGTCCTTCAAGGAAGAATGCAGTGAAATTGCTTTGTTTTACATAACAGACAACTTTGAAATTTCATGGTAGAAAGGTTGCCACAAGCGAAATGTAGTGAATCTCATAGACTCTCCAGTTTAACCATTTAAAATAGGAAAAAGTCATGACTATTTATAAAGAGGCAGCTTGCTTTTGGATTTGCATGAAGCATAATCATACAATTTTTAAGAAGTCAAGGAGTTCTTACTAGGGCTACAATTCCCTTAAGGGTAGTTTTTTAAGCTGGTACCTATATGTAGTAGCTCAGATTACTTCCTTGCTTTGACGGAAGGTAGAATGCCTTTGTTAGTGCTTGAAAATGTATATCACAGTATATTTCTTCCAGTTACTTTTTCCATAATGTACCAGCAGAAATGATATCAATGATTCGTTTAGGATGACACTCTACCTTCAATTAACGTACCATAGAAAGAAGCAATGTTTCCAAGTTTTTTCAATTTAGACTTTACAGCATGTTTCTGTTTTAAAAAGTGAATACGTGCAAACATCAATGCACTTTCGTTGTTTGTCAATGTCAGTTATAAATTCAAATAAATAATAATCTTCTGCAGAAGGATGCTCATAGAAGCAGGAAAAAAAATAACCCTATTAGAACTGCATAAATTCTACTTGGTCATTCAATGTTCAGTCTTTTTATAAAAATATGTCGTTGTTGTTGTTAGGTGCTGTCGAGTCGGTTCTGACTCATAGCGACCCTACATACAACAAAAGAAAACACTGCCTGGTCCTGCGCCATCCTCACAATCATTGTTATGCTTGAGCTCATTATTGCAACCACTGTGTCAATCCATCTCATTGAGGGTCTGCTTCTTTTTCACTGACTCTCTACTTTACCAGGTATGATGTCGATCTCCAGGGACTAGTCCCTCCTAATAACAAGTCCAAAGTATGTGAGACAAAGTCTCGCCATCTTTGCTTCTAGGAGCATTCTGGCTGTACTTCTTCCAAGACCGATTTGTTCATTCTTTTGCAAGTCCATGGTATATTCAATATTCTTTGTCAACATCATAATTCAAAGGCATCAATGCTTCTTTGGGCTTCCTTATTAATTGTCCAGCTTTCGCATGCATATGAGGCAACTGAAAACACCATGGCTTGGGTAAGGTACACCATGGCTTGGGTAAGGTGCACCTTAGCCCTTAGAGTGACGTCTTTGCTTTTTAATACTCTAAAAAGGTCTTTTGGAGCAGACTTGCTGAATGCAATACATTGTTTGATTTCTTCACTGTTGCTTCCATTGGCATTGATTGTAGATCCAAGTAAAATGAAATCCTTGACAACTTCAATCTTTTCTCCATTTATCATGATGTTGTTCATTGGTCCAGTTGTGAGGATTTTTGTTTTCTTTATGTTGAGGTGTAATCCATACTCAAGGCTGTGGTCTTTGATCTTCTTCATTAAGTGTTTCAAGTCCTCTTCACTTTCAGCAATCAAGGTTGTGTCATCTGCACATCACAGGTTGTTAGTGAGTCTTCCTCCAATCCTGATGCCGTGTTCTTCTACATATAGTCCAGCTTCTTGGATTATTTGATCAGCAAACAGATTGAATAAGTATGGTGAAAGGATACAACCCTTACGCATACATTTCCTGACTTTAAACCATGCAGTGTCCCCTTGCTCTGTTCAAACTACTGCCTCTTGGTCTATGTACAGGTTTCTCATGAGCACAATAAAGTCTTCTGGAATTCCCATTCTTCCCAATGCCATCCATAATTTGTTATGATCCATGTAGTCCAATGCCTTTACATAATCAAGAAAACACAGGTAAGCATCTTTCTGCTATTCTATGCTTTCAGCCAGGGTCCATCTGACATCAGCAATGATTTCCCTAGTTGGATGTCCTCTTCTGAATCCAGCTTGAATTTCTGGCAGTTCCCTGTTGATGTACTGCTGCAGCCGCTTTTGAATGCTCTTCAGCAAAATTGTACTTGTGTGTGATATTAATGAAATTGTTCAATAATTTCTGCATTCCATTGGATCACCTTTCTTTGGAATGGGCATAAATATGGACCTCTTCCAGTCGATTTGCCAGGTAGTTTTCTTCCAAATTTCTTGGCATACATGAGTGAATACTTCCAGTGCTTCATCCGTTCGTTTGTTGAAACATCTCAATTGGTTGTCATTCCCAGTATAGTAGACCATATGATTGTCCAATTCAAAATGGCCAATACCAGTCCATTTTGTCTCACTAATGCCTAGGATATCGATGTTTAAGTGCTCCATTGCATTTTTTACGATTCCCTATTTTTCCTGATTCATACTTTGTACATTCCACATTCTGATTATTAATGAACATTTACAGCTGTTTCTTCTCATTTTGAGTAGTGCCACATCAGCACATGGAGGTCCTGAAAGCTTGACTCCATACACTTCGAGGCAGCTCTTCCCCAGTCATCTTTTCAGTGCCTTCCAACTTGAGGGGTTTACCTTCTGGCACTGTATCAGACAATGTTCCACTGCTATTCATAAGGTTTTTGCTGGCTAATTCCTTTCAGAAGTAGACTGCCAGGTCCTTTTCCCTAGTCTGTGTTAGTCTGGAAGCTCAGTTGAAACTTGTCCACCACGGTTGACCCTGCTGGTATTTGAATACCAGTGGCATATCTTCCAGCATCACAGCAACACGCAAGCCCCCACAGTATGAGAAACTGACAGACACATGGGGGAACTCATTAGTATAGATACTATAATTAAATGAGAAACTTCAGTAACAACTAAACTGTCACGATCAGTTTGAGAACAAACACAGCTGACTTGGTAAATGTCCAGCTTAAGCTGTGGAAAGAGAACTATGTGGATATCGAAAGAGTGGCCTACTAGCTATGAATGTTCCAAGTGCAGTGGGTATGAGTCAGAACATCAGTTAAAGGTGACCCTGCTGATATTTGGAATACTGATGGCAAAACTTCCAGTATTACAGCAACATGCAAGCCACTACAGTACGACAAACTGACAGACACGTGGTAATTTATTAAATATAGAAATCTGTAATTATACAAACTGTGTGTTAGATATATAAGACAAAGACTGGTTACTATCTATTGCAGGGATGAACAATTGTGAAAATAATGAATCAGAGTTTATGTTACATACTGTCAAAGGAGTTGACATGTTAGTCTAATGTTAGCATAAGTAAGGCTAAATCTGCTAACCTACACAATGCATCCCTGCCTCTACAGCTTGAACTCCCTTGACTCACTGATCAAATACTGTATAGCCTTGCCATTCTACAACATTCTCATGCACCCTTAGCCTTGTGTAATTTTGATCATGTTAACTCCTTTTATCTTGAATACAATTACCCACCTGAAAATTCAAACTTTACCCCTTCTCTGAAGATTTCATTTAGTTCTGAAGCAGAATCAGGTTCCTCCTCCTCTGTACCTCCACATGATTTTGTAATTATCTCTACTGAAAAAATTCTGACACTGTATTATTAGTTTGCCTGCTGGATTGTGACATCTTGGAGGACAAACACCATCTTTGCATTTCTGGCATCTTGAATACTGCCTGGCACACAATAGACACTAAATAAATACTATCGGATGATTGAATGAGATGTGTAAAACTAAAATAGTGGACAAATTAAGGAAAAACATCATACATAAATCTCTTAACTATCAGCCTTGTCAACGGTTTTACCAATTGTCCTTCTTCAAAAGTAGCTCTTCAGTTCATGTTGACAATGGTGCTTACCAAACTTCCTATGGTCAAAGATGGCATAGCCTACAAAACAACCATCAATTTAATATCAGCTTTTAGGGAGGAAAGGGGAGAGGAAAAACTACAACATTAAAGGCATATATGAATTACAAGCCACTTTTTACTCTTTCAAAAATGTTAAAATATCAAAAATTATGTTTCTTCAGAATTTAGGAAATATGGCACTTTTCTTTCCAAGTAAAAATATTTGGAAATCATGTCATACTTGGCTATGGCATCCATCTCAAAATTCCATCTTGGAAAGTAAAGAACAGAGGTTATCCTCTTTATATGCTTCATCAAACTACAAAATAAGGCTATCGTATAGAAAGTCAAGTTTCAATTTCTTTAAGAACATATTCTTTAGAAGCTTTTATCATTAAATTCAAACATCAAGGCACCTGATGCTTTTAAGTAAGGGTATTATGGTTCTGCTTTGGGAAAAGTTTACACATATTTGGACTCAGCTGAAACACCCTGCTGCAGTCTAAAAGAATAGGCCTAATCTGACACACATTTCAAGGCCAAATTGTACAAAACTAGAACATCTACCCAGGGAAGAAAACCAATGCATTCCAGGTCTTGTAGCTATCTCCTGTGGCTAAATCTGTTCCAATTTCTAGCTGTATATAAAAATCCATGCTGAGAAAAGTAAAGGAATTCAATGTTTTTATTCAGATAGTCCCTCTCATGCCATTCTTTGTCTTTAGAAAGAAGAAAAAGAGTCTCTTATTTACAATAGTGGGAAAATGATCTCTCTAAAAAATAAATGTATTTGTTAGACTTTAAACTACAGTGCAGGTGCAGTGGTTAACCTCTGCTAATCAAAAACGTTGGCAGTTTGAATCCACCAGGCACTCCTTGGAAACCCTGTGGGGCAGTTCTACTCTGTCCTATAGGGTCACTATGGGTCGGAATCAACTTGACAGCAAAGGGTTTTATAAGGCTGTGGAGAATGTAGGAGGATAGATGAAAATAAATCTAGTACATTGGCTCACATTTTAATGCAAATTCTCTTTCCCAATTTGTTCTATGTTTAAATCCTACAATTTTAATGGCTCTGTTTAGGAAAAAAAAAAATTTGTCAATCTCAAGGAAATATTTGGGTCTCCTCCTATCACACATCTGTAAAGTCATGGAAGAAAACTGAAACATGGCGTTTGCTTCTAGGCCCTATGCATGCTAGCTAGACTGAGTCTGGTTCATTTTACTAAACAATTAAAATTAATATAAAGTATTCACATATTATACTTGCAAGCATGAAAATAAGACAAAACTTAGAGTATAATTCCAGTTGGAGAGTCAAGATCTTGGTTATCTAACTAAATAAGCAGATACTAAAACGTGACATATTCAGCACATTCCTCCTATGATAAATTACCCTTTGTAAAACTGAAAGACATGCTGTAACTCAATGTTAAGGTTGCTATGGAAAAGCATGCCTTCTGGACACAATTCCTCATTTCCAAATACTTATGTTTTATCTACCATAAGGCAACCAATTTCTTCCTTTAAATACAGAAGAAAAACGTTTCTCTGCTTAACTGCCATACTTCCTCAATGTCTAAATTTCACCAGAAATGTCAGAGACCTTACAACAAAGGCTATCAGCTTTTATAAACTTGATAATATCAATATTTTCCTATACACAGGCTGAGGTGTTTGTTCTTTCAACTTTTATTTATATACTGCTGAAACATAATGCTAGACTCGAGGAGGGAAGAGCTAAGTTCTAAACCAGGGACTGAGTTTTACAAAGTTAAAAACTGAAAAACAAAATCCCATTAACTTTCTCTTCTAAACATCTCTCAATTCCACCCACATGTCTAAATTTTTTACTGCAACTGGCCAAGGCAAAATTAGCATCTTTTATCTGAACTATACAAAACTAGTCCCATTGTATACATACTGTATCCCTCCAATACCCCTGCAACAAGTCTTCTATAGTTCATCTAAACTAGAGAAATATTTTAAAACAGAAACTGGATTATACCATATCCCTACCTTAAACCTTCAGTAATGTCCCAGTGTCTCAAGGTTAAACATCTAAATCTGTAACACTGTTTGCAAGGCCTGGCATGATTAAACTTGTGCCATGATTAGCCTTGATTCATGAGGCTCTCCTTCAGTCATTAGCCTTCATTCAATTCTTCAAATGTGCTCCGCTCTGTTCCCTGTTCCCTACCTCAGTGCCTCTGTCTATGCTCCCATTAAATTGTTGCCCTGAAGTCATTTC
Source organism: Dugong dugon (assembly GCA_030035585.1). Lineage (NCBI taxonomy): Eukaryota > Metazoa > Chordata > Mammalia > Sirenia > Dugongidae > Dugong > Dugong dugon. Next base: position 158,318,839 of record CM057465.1, read on the forward strand.
TGACTCACAGAAACCCTATAGGATAGAACAGAACTACTCCATAGGGTTTCCAAGGCTGCAATCTTTACAGAAGTAGACTGCCACATCTTCTTCCTGCAGAGCAGCTCGTGGGTTTGAACCACTGACCTTTCTGTTACCAGCCAAGTGCTTAACCACAGTGTCTCCAGGGTGCCTTTGTCTAGGCTAGTGCCCCTAAATGAAGAATTTTGTTTTGTTTTGCTTCATGCCTACTCATGTAACAATTTCACTTATGGGACCTTCCCTGAGACTCAATATGAGATCATTTGTCTGTTAGACATCTTTGTAGCATTCTGTATTTTTCCATCATGGTACCTGTCAGAGTTTCAATTACTTGTGTGAAAATTTGATTAATGCTTAGCTTCTTCACTAAGCTCTTACTTCCAGATTTTTAAGTTTAAGACTTTAAGTATTGCTATTCTACAATGAATCATGAGGATTTAGTTCTTTTAGTCCCCTTTTTGATGTTGTTGTGTCACAATTTTTATTTAAATTAATATTCAGTCATTATGTCATAATGTATTGTTGTCGTTTGCTGCCATCAAGTTGGCCCCCGACTTATGGTGACCCCATGCACAATGGAATGAAACACTACCTGGTTCTGCGCCAGCCACATGAATCAGCTGTGAATCAGACCGTTGTGATCCATAGAGTTTTCACTGGCTGATTTTCAGTAGATCACTAGGCCTTTCTTCCTAGTCTGTCTTAGCCTGGAAACTCTACTGAAACCTGTTCGGCATCATAGCCACATGCAAGCCTCCACTGAAAGACAGGTAACGGCTGCATATGAGGTGCACTGGCCAGAAATCCAACCTAGGTCTCCCACATGGAAGGCAAGAATTCTACCACTGAACCACCACTGTCTAACTATGTATATGATTCACAGCTGAATCATAGAGTATATTCTGATTATACTTCCTCGCTTAGGAAATGTCTGTATTCACTGAGGCAAATAGTGTCCCTCTTTTTTGTCTGCTTACTCAGTATATATCTATATGTTTCTATAACAAAGACTGCTAGATATCACCTAATATAACTTATCCCTTCCTCCATGTTAAAAGAATTCCCAATTTTTAACTTGCTTTACTTCATTTCCAAGGTTCCCTGCAGCTAAGTATGGCCATGTTCTGGCCAATGAGATTTAAGTCCAAATGTCATGTGGCAGCTCCCAGGAACCGTCCTTAAAACACTGTTGACTCATGCCCTTGGCTCATTTTTCTTCTTCCTCCCGGTTTTCCGGGAGTAAAGTATACATGAAAACTGGAGGTGAAGTAGTCACTTGGACCATGAAGTGACCTTGGGAAAGGAGATCAGATAAGCCCTTACATGTGGTTCAAGGTAATTTGTGACTGCTACATTACATATAAATACATATTTTTATATATTCAGGTACAGTGGTAAAAAAAAATCTATAGGAATTATCAGATTTTCAATGAGGGGATCTTGACCCTAAGAATATTAATTACTGTTGATCTAGCACAATCTCCTTACTGTACAGATAAGGATACTGCCCTAAAGTGGTAAGTTAGCTTACCTAAGATTGTATAGTAACACATAGTAGACATTGGACTAGACCTGAGATTATAGACTCTTGGCCCTCTTTTCTAAAACTAATTTTTCTTCTCAACTTCTTGGTTTCCTTCTGTTAACAAGCAGCTCTTAGCTACAACCACCTGGGAGAAAAAGCTGCTGATCACATTAAGAGCCAGAAGGAAAACGGGAAGAAAGTGAAAAGAGAAGGACATAGCTGCTCTATTTTGTAAAGAATTAAGCAGGTTTAAATGAAATGTCTTTTGATGTCTTTTACTTGAAATAACATTTTTTCTTCAATTAAGCAGTATTCAGCAAAGCAATACCTCAGTAGGATAAAATAAGCCAGGATTTGGTTGTATCCCAAGTTCTTTAAAACATGCTAAAAAGTCAAACCCAAGATGCAATGTCTGTGCTTTTGTTGATGAGCGTCCAATAGACAAGGAACCCTGTTTCAACTGATTTTTTGTCTTGCACCTAGCAAGAGAAGTCAGCCTGATCAATGCTATTCCTTACTCACAAGCACAAGCTTTACCGATTTAGGCCATGAGTAAAAGCAGAGGAACTCCAGCAGAGGTAGGGGATCTCTCTAATGTGGCACATGGACAGGGTCAACTTTTTACTTCTTTACTTTTCATTTCTGAAATGGGAAGATGAGACATGTACTAGAAATGAGGACTACTTATGAAAATAGACTAACTGTACTCGTACCTATGTTAGCAATGTTTTTTTTTCTGTTTGTTCACACATTCTAGGCATCAGGCCGTAAAAGCCTGTGCTTTACTTGCTGCAAATTCCCACTTGGATTTGACTAACCCTTTCTTAGGTAGCTCCTAGATGCCGAACAGTGAAAAAAGCACTTTCTTATGTTTCTCATTTAATCCCAACAATAGCCTTTTCATTTTTAAACAGAGGAAATTAAGGTTGAGACAGGTTCAACAGGCAGAGTCATCAATTCAGAACAGGATTCTAAATTAAATCTGTCATCTGTTACATCTCATTGCAGTGTTCTTCCTCCTAGACAGGGCACCAGATAGAATACTGAGAATTCTGGGAAGATGGTGGCATAAACAGACCATCGTTCAGACCCTCCACCACACATGCAACAAGAAATAAAACATGGCTTTGAGGGACTCTGAATTGGGGAGCAGAGGAAAACAGCAGGGAACTGCAGACAGGCAAGCATCAACAAATCAACAAGGAGTCATGTACAGTAGGAAAATTGCTGCTCCCATTCTTCCTGCCCCTCCCCCCACCCACACAGGCAGTGGCTGCTGTGATCTGGGGAGGCGGCCCCAGAAAAGGAGCCGGCTTCCCTAACCACCACAACCACTGCCTGTACAAAGAGACAGGACCACCTCTACACCCCCCCGCCCTCAGCTTCTGCTCTAAAAGCAACAAGGCAGACCTCCCTCGGGGTCCATCTGGAGTATGCCAACATCTCCTCCACTCAGAACTGTTGGCTGCAAGCCTTCTTTGAATTGCTACAGAAGGCCCCTGCAGTGGAGTCTGCTCCCATAATCAGTACTCTACCTGACTCCCTGCACACCCTATAGCGCTGGCCTCTGAAACCAACAGGACCAACCTCCCTGGGGATCAACTAGGGTTAGTCTGCCCCTACTTACAGTTGGCGCTGAGGACTGCTGATTGAGGCTGCTCTGTGCCAGAAAGCAGGAGCCTTGAGGGCAGGCTGCACTAACAGCCAACAATCTACCAGGGGGACTCTTATAGCAACAAGGTAGACCTCCCTGGGATCTGGCCAGAGTCTGACACCCCCTCCCCCATCTGGAACTTATTGGTGGCCAGGCTGTTGCAAACTGCTACAGAAGGCCCCTGGAGTGGAGTCTGCTCCCCTGGTCAGCATTCTACCTGCCTCCCTGTGCACCTCATAGCTCACGCCTCTTAGAATATCAATCAACGTAATACACTACATCAATAGAACAAAGGAAAACAACTACATGATCATCTCTATGGATGCAGAAAAAGCATTTGATAAAATCCAACATCTTTCTGATGAAAACCCTAAAGAAGTTTGGAATAGAAGCGAAGTACCTCAATATCAGGGCATATATGAAAAGCCAACAGCCAACATTATATTTAACGTAGAAAGACTGAAATCTTTCGCCTTGAAATTGGGAACAAGGCAAGGGGGCCCACTCTTGCCATTTCTATTCAATATTGTGTTAGAAGTCCTAGCCAGAGCAATAAGAAAAAGAAATAAAAGGTATCCAGATTAGAAAAGAAGATGGAAAATTATCTTTATTCACAGATGATACGATCCTAACCCATTGATGCTGAGTCGATTCATAGCAACCCTATAGGACAGAGTAGAACTGTCCCATAGGGTTTTCAAGGAACGGCTGGTAGATTTGAACTGATGACGTTTTGGTTAGCAGACAAGCTCTTAATCACTGCACCACCAGTGCTCTAATACCAAACCTGTTGCCATCAAGTCGAATCTGATTAATAGGAACCCTATAGGACACAGCAGAGCTGCCCCACAGTATTTCCAAGGAGGGGCTGGCTGGCAGACTCAAACTGCCAAACTTTTGGTTAGTAGTTGGGCTCTTAACCACTGCACCACCAGGCCTCCTCCATATATAGAAAATCCTAGAGTCCACAAGAAAACTTCTAGAGCTGATAGAGGAATTTAGCAAAGTTGCAGGGCACAAGGACAACAAACAAAAATCAGTTGGGTTTCTGTACACCAGCAATGAGAAATATGAAAGAGAAATGAGGGAAATAACTCCATTTCCAATAGCATCTAGCATAATAAAATGTTGTTGTTGATGTTGGGTGCCACTGAATCATTTTGGACTCAGAGCAACCCTATGTACAACAGAACAAAACACTGCCCAGTCCTGTGCCATCCTCACAATTGTTGTTATGCTTGAGCCTGTCATTGCAGCCACCGTGTCAATCCATCTTGTTGAGGGAATAAAACACTTAAGAATAAATCTAACTAAGGGTAGGAAAGACTTATACAATGAAACTATAAAACACTGCTGAAATGGCCTTAAGATACCGTTCTAACCTGGAACTGAAGCCATTCCTGTAGACCACCTTCCAAACAAAAAATAGACAAGCCCATAAAACAAACAATAACACCCTAGAGGAACATGCTCCTTAGAACAATCAATTATACGAGATCAAAGGGACAATATTTACCCAAAAGCAAAGATGAGAAGGCAGGAAGGAGTCAAAAATCAGAATGAAAGGAAAAGGGGAACCCAGGGCAAAAAAGCGGAGAGTGCTGACACATTGTGGAGAATGAAACCAAGGCCTTGAAACACTTCATGTACAAACTATCGAGTGGGAAGTTTCTCTGTAAACTTTCACCTAATGCACAAAACAAGAACAACAACAAAAAACCTGAATGTTCACTTAAAAAAAGCCTGCTAAAAGAAATTAAAGAAGACTTAAATCAATGGAAAGATGTTTCATGTTCATGGATTGGAAGACTTAATATTGTTAAGATGGCAGTACTACCCAAAGCAATCTATAGATTCAACGCAATCCCAATCAGAATTCCAACAGCCTTCTTTACAGAAATAGAAAAACCAATCTTTAACTTTATAAGGAATGGCAAGAGGCCCCAAATAGCTAAAGCAATGTTGAAAGAGAAGAACCAAGTAGGAAGACTTACAATTCCTGATTTTAAAACATATTATACAACTACAGTAATTAAAACAGCCTGGTACTGTTATAGCAATAGACTCATAGACCAACGGAATAGAATTGAGAGTCTAGAAATAAACCCACACATCTTCTGTCAACTGATTTTTGACAAGAATGCTAAGTCTATTCGATGGGGAAAGAAGAGTCTCTTCAATAAATGGTGCTGGGAAAATTGGATTTCCACATGTAGAAAAATGAAACAGGATCAATGCCTCACACCACACACAAAAACAAGTTCAAAATGGATTAAGGACTTAAATGTGCAAAATAATACCATAAATTCTTAGGAGAAAAGGCAGGAGCAATGCTATCAGGACTAGCTTTCAACAATGGATTCTCTAATGTAGTAACAAAAGCACAAACAGCAAAGGACTAAATAAATGGGAACTCATAAAAATTAAAAACTTCTGTTCATCAAAAGACTTCACCAAAAAAATGAAGATAAGATACCACTGGGAGAATATCTTCAGAAACCATATAACCAAAGTAGAATCTAATAACCAAAACATATATAAACCTTCAAAAACTTAACAACAAAATGACAAACAAACCAATCACAATATGGGAAAAGGACTTGAATAGACATTTCACCGAAGAGGACATTCAAATAGCCACCAAACACATGAAAAGATGCTCAGCATCATTAGCTATCGGAGATGCAAATCAAACAACAATCAGATACCATTTCACTCCCACTCGGATGGCTAAAGGAGCCCTGGTGGCACAGTGGTTAAGAGCTTGGCTGCTCACCAAAAAGTCAGCAGTTTGAATCCACCAGCCGCTCCTTGGAAACCCTATGGGACAGTTCTATTCTGTCCTATAAGGTTGCTATGAGTCGGAATCAACTTGATGGCAATGGGTATTTGATTTAGAATGGCTAAGATAAAAAAGAAAAGAAAAAATGTTGGTGCAAATGTGGAGAAACTGGAACGCTTACCCACTGCTGGTGGGAATGCAAAATGGTACAGCTGCTGTGGAAAACAGTATGGCCGTTCCTCAAAAAACTAAAAATAGAACTATCATATGAGCCAGCAATTCCACTCCTAGGTATACACCCAAAAGACTTGAAAGCAGAGACTCAAACAGAGATTTGTACCCAATGTGCATTGCAGCACTATTTACAATAGCCAAAGGGTGGTAAAACCTAAATACCCATCAACAGACGAATGGATAAACAAAATGTGGTGCATACATACAATGGAATACTACTCAGCCAGTAGGAAAAATGAAGTCTTGATACATGCTACCATATGGGTGGAGCTAGAAGACATTACGCTAAGTAAAATATGTCAAATCAAAAATCAAATATTGTATGACCTCACTTATACAAAAAGACAAGAAAAGACAAATGTATAGAGATGAAAGTTCATTAGCGGTGGGAGGGAGGGGGAAAGGGGAGTTTAACAGTGATGGAAATATCACATGGATTAAGGGTAGGGATGCACAGCCAGCTGTTGTAATTTCTGTCAATAAGTTTTAAATCTGTAAAAAGTTGAATTGACAAAAGTTGTGTGATAGACATATTTACAACAACAACCAAAAAAAAAAAAAAAAAAGTAGTTGCTGAGGCTACTTCTGTAAAACCAAACACCTCTGGGATTTGGTTCCTTGGTTTGGAGGTTTAAGGTCATGGTTTCTCCCAGTGGTAGCCTGTCTTTTCGCTTTTTTGGTATCGACTTCTGATAAACAAAAGTTTTTAATTTTTATGGGGGACATCCTAGTTGATTGGTCTAATAACTTGCTTAGTGCTTCTGTTCTACCTCCTACTTCATTATGTAGTGTCTAGGATCTTAAAAGCTTGCAAGCGGCCATCCAAGGCACAACAATTAGTCTCTATTTTCCTGAAGTTACGAGGAAGATGGAGCATCAAGAATAGAAGGAGGCCGCAGAATGTGTGGCTAATTGCCTCCATGAACAGCTGCTTCCTTTGCCATGAGACTAGAAGAACTGGATGGTGTCCACTACCATTACTGAACATTTTGATCAAAGATTCTACAGAAGAATCCTGGTCAAAAGAGGGAAAATTTAGAACAGAATTTCAATTCTTATGGACTCCAGACTTTCTGGAGCCATGAAGTTTGGATGACCCCTGATACTATTGCCCTGAGATAATCTCTAAACCTTAAACCAAAAATATCCCCTGAAGTCTTCTTAAAACCAAACAATACTTTAGCTTAACTAGTAAAAAATGCGTGCCTTGAGCATTATGCTCTTTCAAGAACTATCTATATGGGATCAAACTGACAACAGCAACTTGAAAGGTTAGATAGGAAAGATTAGATAGGGGGCAGTGAATTTATGCTAATGGAGGAAGGACAACTCAGAAAAGGAGGGTGAGAATGGTTGCACAACTTGAAGAATGTGATCAACGTCACTAAATGGTACATGTAGAAATTGTTCAATCGGTGTATGTTTTGCTGTGCATATTCTCAGCAGCAACAAAATTAATAAATCAAAATAAAAACTAAAAAAAAAATGATTTCTGATATTCTAAATGCTAAAGGAAAGACTGCATCATATCAACTATGAGTATGACATAATGTTGCGGCATTTCGTTTCAGGCTAGACCAAGAAAATATCAGAAGGCTCAACAGTAAATTGGTGCAGCAGTAGATAACGTTAGTTACAGAACTGCCTGTGATAAACAACTCCAAACACTGGGTTGTATTTAAGGCTCCAACACATGTGAAAATTTCAGAATATCCATCTTTATAACGATTATATATAAATGTATGTATTATATGTATATATATGCTTATGTATTTTTCCAAAATATTAGAACATAGAGAGCTTTGAAGAAGTATTTCTATTCATAATTTTAAAACAAAAAACTTGAAGAATGCACAAGACCATACCCAATACAACACGAAAAACTGAAACTCGTTGCCATGAGCCAACTCTGACTCATAGAGACCCTACAGGACAGAGTAGAATGGCCCCACAGGGTTTCCAAGGAGCAGCTGGTGGATTTGAACCGCCGACTTTTTGAGTAGCAGCTGAGCTCTTAACAATTGCACCACCAGGGCTCTAGAACATGAAAAAGAGAGTGTTAAACATTCTTTTGGGAGAAATCAGATGTGTCATTGTTAACAAATTTATGGTATTTAATTTCCTCAGAGAGGTAAAAAGTTGAAGTGAAAGTTTATATGCTAACATTAGTTGTCTCTGAGGTTACTGACAATTTTGAAAATTATATATTTTTTAAATCTGAAACTTACTGAGAACAAAGAAACTTTTCATGTGTTGGCATTTTCTGAGTCCTCATGTATACAGTGGTTAATAATTGAAATGCCAAAAATATTGAAGTCAGAAACTACCTCCTATTATTGTTGTTGGGTGCCATCAAGTCGATCCTAACTCATAGTAACCCCATGTGACAGAGTAGAACTGCCCCATAGGGTTTTCTCGGCTATAGTAAACCTTACAGAAGTAGATCACCAGGTCTTTCTCCTGTGGACCAGCTGAGTGGGTTTGAACCACCAACCTTTCAGTTAGCAGCTGAGCAGTTAACCACTGCATCACCGAGGTTCCTTAAGTTCTACGGTAAGGGCAATAAATGCATGTTCAGATGATAGATGAAATATTTCTCCTGAATACTTCCAAACTGCCCTGTGAACACCTCTGTCGCCTTATCTTTTTCTCCAAGGGACTGTTTGGTACTCCAGGACAGGAATCTTACCTTTTGGTAACTACTGCACCTAGCAAAGTGCCTGGGGGTTTGGTAGAAGCTTGATAAATATATACTGAATGAATGAATAAACGACTGGCAAAATAGCATAGTTTTTAACCTTTAAAAAAAAAAAAACTAAAACTAAAAACCAAACTCATTGCCATTGAGTCGATTCCGACTCATAGCGACCCTATAGGACAGAGTAGAACTGCCCCAGTGGGTTTTCAAGGAGTGGCTGGTGGAGTTGAGCTGCCGACTTTTGGTTAGCAGCCAAGCTCTTAACCACTGTGCCACCAGGGCTCCAGTTTTTAACCTTTAAAAAAAAATCTAGTAACAGGAGGTAATTAAAATTTGTTTTCAAAAAAGGTTAATGACTTTTACAAAATATTGTATAAAGGCATTTAGATGATTTTAAAGAAAAAATTTGTCATCTTCAACTTTTATCGTATTTCTTATTTCTACCCTTACGTTTATAAATATACTCAACCCTGCTTTTTTTTTTTTTTAAATAATATTTTATTGTGTTTTCAGTGAAGGTTTACACGCCAATTTAGCTTCCCATTCAACAATTTCTACACAAATTATTCAATGACATTGGTTACATTATTGACAAAATGAGCACATACTCATTATTTCCATTCTGGTTGCTGCGTTTCAACTTTCTCTTTTAAAACTAAAACTATCTGGAGCCAACATTCATTATACAATAGTAAGAGTTTTATCTTTGATATTACTTGGATTCTACTTATGTTCCCCAGTAGATTGGAACCTTTGTGGAAGATTTTTTATAAACGATAGAAATTTTCATTTTTTAAACAAGTATTAATAATAGAAATTAATATCCTTCAGCTCCAAAAGTACTAAAAAATAAAAGATAAAGAGGTAGAGAGAGGGAAGAAAGTTCAGAAGGGAGGACAAAGGAAGAAAAAGAAACAGATAATGAGATTTGTGAAATTTCTGCAAGAATACAATATTGCTTATTGGAAAAATGTATAAAATTCTGACTTTAAAACTCTTTAGTTAAAATCAAAACCAAACCCATTGCAGTCCAGTCGATTCCAACACATAGTGACCCCATAGGACAGAGTAGAACTGCCCCATAGGGCTTCCAAGGCTGTAATCTTTACGGAAGCGGATCTTTCTCCCGAGGAGCTACTGGTGGGTTTAAACCCCCAGTCTTTCGGATAGCAGTCAAGCGCTTATGCACTGTGCCACTGGGGCTCCCTAAAGTCTTCAGAAGACCTCAAGTTTTAGGCTAAGAGGAGTACATAATCTTTCAAATTCAAATACTCATATTCAGTGTAGTTCGTTAAGATAATTACTCCCCCTCTGGAGAAAATGCCATTTTCGCTTTAGAAGACTTCACCCCTTCTGTGGGAAAAGGTGAAGCTTTAATCAGCTCCGATAGTACCGCTTTGACAAAAGTTGGACTCTGTAAAATTGGAGAAATAGAACTCCACTAGGTGCTAGTGCTTCACCCTGAGCGGCTCAAAATGAAAACCTGTTGTGCTGCAAGGAAAGCAATTAATGAACATATTTATCTTTATGTTTGAAAACACTTTTAAATTTAAAACAATAAGCTTTTCATAATGTATGAATCAGTCTCTTTTAAATGTTTCCATAAATGTGAACTATTCCTTTCTTTCTAGAATACAAAAGGTTTAATTTCTCTCTTTTACTCACATTCATGATCTCAGGTGATCATGCTTTCTTATTTATAATATGCATTTACTGAAATTATTCCTGACATTTTTTCCAGCTGCTAAATAGTGTCAAGGTAATTATTAAGTGTATATTTCTCTACTCAGCTAACTTGACTTATTATCAAACCTCACACACTAAAAACTAATTGTATGTAAAGTCAACAGGCTGCATGTTTAAGAATTTTAATTACTTTTCTATGATCACTTTATATTCTGTACATAGCATCCAGGTAATGCAGCTTCCACAATGATAAGCAGTTTAATTAGAAAGCTAAGATAAGAAAATGGCTTTTACGTTACCAAAGTTGTTCATGCCGGTCGCGTGATAACTTAGATGCATCTTTACTTGCAGAATTTTAAAATGTGAAATGTTAATATTAGGTGAAGTTCACTTCCTAACAGTCTAGCAAATGCTTTATTAATATGCCATTTGGTTTTTTCTCTTTTGTACATGTAAACACCACAGTTGTAATTAAATTGCAAAACTGAACCTGCCTTTAATCTTTGTGCCAGTCCAAACAAACAAGTTCTTTCTCACACCCCTAACCTGGCATGAGAATCACAACAAATAGACGCAAATGTAAGCTGTCGGCTGCCAATAGCATGCCTGCCCTTTCCACAAACTGTCTCAGAGGACAGCCATTGATTTCCTAGTTATTATGAACATGAAATTATTGAATGACAGATGATAGAGTGTTCGGTCCTACAAGTATTTTCCCAAATGGGTTATCTAGCCAGAGTTGCCATGGTAACTATGCTGTTTGACAGACCTTCCCACAAAGAACCCTTTGCTCAGAATTCAGCATCAAATAGCTCTCTGCTTACCACAGGCTCATGTTAAATCACAGAACTTAGACGCTTTCTCATAAATACCAAAATAAATAAATGTATTCTCACTGGGTGAGACTACTCTGTTAGCCAAAGCACTAATCTAAAATGACACACATATTTTAGTTCAGTATTTTCACCAAGTGGTGAGGACTTTGCCACGGGCTGGACCCTGTACTATTAACAAAGGCAGTGTTAATTCAGGGAAGATAAATTAATAGTTCTGAGAGCACAGGGTCCGTGGGGAATATAAGTTCTGCATCACAACACACAACTCATTAAGAGGAACGATGCTCACAGATCGGGCATTTCTTGAACACCTAAAGATTATATCATTTCTTACCAGTGCAACACTCACACTGTGAAGATGGATTTGGACTTGCATTTTTTTCCTTTTTTGGTGCTACGAAAAATAAAATAAACATGTCGAATAAAGTTAACTTTCTAAACAAAGTATTTTTAAAGATAATTTTTCTAGTTGATAGGCCTCTTCCGAACAGTTGGCTTCACACATAGGAGACTGTCAATAAGAGAGTTATAAACTGATGTGACTAAGATGAGGGGTCCTGAATAACAAAAATTTCACATCAAAATACCACATTGAGGGCATCACAATAGCTTGGTCAAGATGAAGACAGCCGTTCTGCTGCCCACAATTAGAGTTGGATTTTTTTCTTTCTTTAAATTTTCAAGCACTTCATTTCCTCATTTTCTTTTCTTCTTGCCAAATATAACCTTGCTTTTATAAAACATTCTGGAAATTGGAGAGCTTTAATATTCTTACTTTTTATATCACCAAATACTTGCATTTTAATCTTTCCAGAGACTATATCATCCCTCAAAGGGAACAGAAGTTGGATTAACGTTTGCAACTATTTAATGCTTTATACAGGAATTAAAGGGGCTCCAAAACAAATTAATTTTAATTTATCTTAAGCAACCAAGTATATACCATTCCACGTTTATTTTGTGTAGAGGAAGGAAATAAATCAAGCAAACTGAAAGAAAGAAATGATAATATGATATAATTCCAAACACTTTGGACAAGTTGATTTTGCCAAAATTTAAACTACTAGGCTCATTCTACTTTGGGACAAAGATTTTAAATAAAATGGAGGTTTAAATAGCTTAAATAAAATGAAGGTTTAAATCAGATTAAGCAAACCTTTTGCTATTCAAAATTTTAATTAAACTGAATCACAGGAAATTCAATGCTTTACCTTTGTACATGTTGATAACAGATTCACCTGCAGATTTCTACAGACCTCTAGACTTCTACAGTCAACGGTCCACTGGGAATTTCTACTGGGATTTCTATTGGAATGACCTAAAGATATTTCAAATTTAACATGTTCCATTTTGAACTCATTGAATTCACTGAATTCCATTCCTTGCACTTATCACTTCATAAAACAACTGCTGTTTTCTATTCAGTAAATGATAGTACCGCCTTCCCAATTGTACATGCTAGAAACTGGGGAGTCATCTGGTAGGTAACACTTCACTTTGCCTCACTCCCTATATTCAATCAATCACCAAGTGCTATTAATTCTACCTGATTAAAATCTCCATATTGCCTACTTCTCTTCATTTCCATGGTTCAAGGCCACTATGATCTTTCCCAGATTATAGCAACAGACTAAATCTCTTTGCATTTAGTCTTCCTTGTCCTACCCAGATTCTACAAAGCAGCCAAATTAACCTTTCTAAACCATGTATCTGATTAGGCCACTTTCCTGCTTTAAACCTCTTAATGCCTCTTCGTTGCCTTCAAAACCAAAAAACCAAACCCATGCTATCAAGTTGATTCCGACTCACAGTGACCCTATAGGACAGAGTAGAACTGCCCCACAGGGTTCCCAAGGAGCGCCTGGTGGATTCAAACTGCCGAAGTTTTGGTTAGTAGCCGAACTCTTAACCACCATGCCACCAGGGTTTCCTTCAAGATGTACTTTAATCACTTAACATAGCGTGCAAGGCCCTTCATGTTCCAAAGGCCACTACTTTCCTTGTCTTATTCTTGACCACTCCAGATGCATCTTCTCTCAACTCTGACCAGACTGAATTATTTTTCAGATTCCTCATCAGTACATAAGTTCTTTTGCCTCCATGTCTTTTCATGCACTCTTTTCTTTGTGGTGAACAATATTTTGACTCTCTGCACATCCCAAGCCCCTGTACTTCTTGTGGCCTCCACATACCTTAATTAATTTAGGGAATCCTTCTCCCTTTTTTGTTTTTAATTTTGAGAAGGAATGATACTATAGATCATGAATTTGGGTGGGGAGGGGGAGAGTAAATTCTTGGTATTTACTTGAGATGTGCTAGAGGATAAACCAAAAAATTTCAGAAAATGGACAATATATTTGGAGAGAACTCATTGAAGACAGGCAGGGAGGTAGATGAGAGTGAGCTAACCTGAAATGGCCTATCACATTGAATGAGGATCTTCTCAACAGTGACTTGCCTGAACTGTCAACTGAAAACCTGGTCAGAATAAGAATTTATCAGTGAATGCCATCTGGATAGGAGGAGAACTGGAAGATCGGATGCCAATTTCTGATGCTCTGCATAATGGAGACCCCTACAATTTAGACCAAACCTTGAGAAAGTAGGGTAGGATCCTTAATTGACTGGGATGAAGTTTCCAGCGACCAGTAAAGAGGGAGTTCTAACTAGAAATTAAGTAGATTTAAAGGAAAAAAGACGTAATTTTAATCCATGAGTCTGTGTACTAATATTTGTATCGACTTGTTGCTTATATAAGGAGCCCTGGTGGCACAGTGGTTGAGGCGCTCGGCTGTTAACGGAAAGGTTGGCGTTTCAAACCCTCCAGCCGTTTCATGAGAGAAAGATGTGGCACTGTGCTTCTGTAGTAAAGATTACAGCCTAGAAAACCCTATGAGGCAGTTGTACTCTGTTCCATAGGGTTGCCATGAGTCGGAATCAACTTAACGGCAATGGGTTGTTTTTCTGGAAGTACTTATGTTGTCTTCCCTTTCACTCCTCTCTCGTCCAGCCTTTTCCAGTGAGTTCCCAAGCTGACAGTGTATGTGAGTTCCTTGGAGAGCTTTTCTTTTTCAAAATCTTTTTTATTTTAGAAAATTTCAAATAGACATATAAGAGAATAGTACAATGAACTCCATAGACTAGCAGTTATCTATAGCAATCATCAACTCACGGCTTGTAAAACTTTTCATAAAAATACAGTGAATTAAAAAAAAAAAAAATCAGTGATGTCTGGGGTTCGCTGAATCAAGGTTTCCAGGGGGCAGGGCCCAGGTACCTGATTTGTTTTAAAGCTCCTCAAGTGACTTGGGCTGACAATCTGAGTTTACAATGATTGGACTAATCAACTCATATCATTCCTTTAGATGACAAGTCTCCTGGGAACTTTTCCCTGAACTCTTAAGACAGAGCTTTGGATTATCTCTTCCATTCCCTTATAAATCTCATGCCACTCACCTCGGCACCCGTGATTCCTGCCATCTTTGCATGCATAGCTTGCTGCAAACTGTCTTTCAGCTTGTGCATTTCATCTACTTGATGTTTATTTCCTTGAAATCAGCTGCTATATTTTATTTGGCATTGTATTTTTAGTACCTACTACTATGCCTGATACATAAAAAGCAATTATTAAAACATTTTGAGTGGACGAATTATATGCCAGTATTGAATAAAATTTACCTTAACATTTCAGAAAACTCTAAAGACTGTCTCAGCCATTATGAGAAAAACACCTCATGACTGATCTAATTGAAATTTTAAGTCAAACTTTTCAGTGAGATCTACCAATAATTTAGTCATTCTTTACTCCCAATCACCCCACCCCCTACCACAACCAACTCTATATTTCTAGTACATTTTTCTGCTTACCATCTCAAGAAGAAAATCTGGTACTCTCAGAATCTCAAAATATTAATATCATCTAATGTGGACTCTAACCTTTTTTCAATAATTCTCAACCTTGGTGCAAGGTTAAAATTACCTGGGAAACTTTTGAAAAATAACCAAAATATCCTTCCCCATTCCTTAGTGTTCCTGATGGAAATATCCAGTATCTCACAGGTATTTGAGGAGCAGATGATGGTTCAAAACTCACTGATATATTTCTGCTATCTGCTATGAATGGCGTCTTTCCACCTCACAACTCTTCTTTACGAATGAGATCATAATACAATAACATGATAAAAATAAAATGAAAATACAAGCAGCAAAGAGCCAACCAACCAAAAAAGAGCAGGTATTTTTCCACACTCACGTCCTGAGGCTCACTAGCTGCTCCTGCCTAGTATTAAGTAGGCTGGAATCACAAGTTCTCGTCACACGGCTGGATGGTTACATGCTGCCTGTCACTATCAAGCTGGGTTTAATTCAAATGAATGAGCAGAAACAGGAATACACCCCATCAATTTTGATTTTTTTTTAAACTTAGTAAGTGGCTTCCCTTTTTAGACTTCCAGATAGAGGAACAATTAAAAATATGCCTTGAATTATTAAGTGATAAAAGTCACTTAACAATGAGACATAAGTCAGCATGGAAGATATCAAGTTCCTTAATTCCAACAACATATTATGAACTTCTCTTTTCAATTTAGTTCATGTTATACACAAAACTCTGTGCCAGGTGCTGTGTGGGCCAAGAAAAATGAGATATAAGACACTGACTCCCTGCCTTCAAGGGGCTTAACATTTTATTTTATTGATTTTCTTATACAAAATAAAAAAATAATATTTTAATCTCTGATGAATCAAAATAAACAAAATCATTAGTGATTATGCATTTTGAGGGAGTATTAATGCTCAATAAATACAAATACTTAATGCTTCCCCAGTGGTAGGAGGAGCAAGGAGAAGTTAGAGGAGTAGTGAGGGAGGGCCCCACACGACAGGGCACAAGACTTCTGCACTGACCTCACGGGATGAATAGAAATGTTTTGCATGAAGAGAGAAAAACAAGGGAGAGGCTCCGTAGGGGAACAGCACAGAATATGCAAGGGCCCCTGAGGAATTTCAGCATGCATAAAATGAAGCAAAGGAGCCCTGGTGGCGCAACAGTCAACGGAAGAGTTGGCTGCTGAAACCTACCCAGCAGTGGGAGAAAAACCTGGCAATCTGCCCCCATAAAGATTACCGCCTACGGGCAGTTCTACTCTGTCACATGAGGTCTCCATGAGTCAAAAATCGACTCAATGGCACCTAACAACCACAATAAACTGAAGCAGGTGAGTTGGCTTTGACTGAGACACAGGTTGGAGAGAATCATAGCAGATTAGACTTAAAGTGAAGATTGGAAGCAGGTTGTTAAGTCTCTTTGTGACTTTGATCTTCATCCTGCAGATAATATAAGTTGTTATCAAGGAAAGTGGCATACTCAAGTTTATGTTAGACAGGAGGGATTATGGAAAATTTGGAGAGAAGGGACTAAATTACCTATAAGAAAGTACAAGCTAGATAAGCTAGGAAGAGTCTATAAAACTCTGGGGAGTGGGAATAGAAAAGAGAGGATGGATTCAAGAAGCCCAGTGAAGTCAGAAAAGTCTGTCTCAAACAAGAAAGTTGAGAAAAGAGAGAAAGAAGCTGAGGAAGATCCTGGCGTTTCTGACTAGATAACTAACAATGGTGAATGGAAGTGAAGAGAGTATTTTATAAATTATGCACCATAATATAAAATTTAGTTCCTAGTATGGTATTAGGGCAAGTTAAAAAAGAGAAAACATGTTTAGTATAAATGTTAGGGAAACTGATGTTACTACTGTGGGGCACTGGAGAGAAACTTCCAGTTTCAAGTACTCTCTCGTAGTTCTCAGTAGGCATTTATTAAATGTTTCCTGAAAAAATGAAAAGGTATGTTTATTTGTTTTGGCTATAGTCATGCAAACTGTTAAGTCAGTGACAAGTTTGTGGCTCCATGAATTACAGGGACAAACTTTTAACATTTATACAGAACACTAGAATTACCAGTAAGTAGATTTTTGCTACCCACAAAGCACGCTATGATGGACCCCCTCTTTGAAATATAAGCATTTAAGTTATTAGGAAGAATTCTTAAAACACTTAGATCCTAAATAAATGAGAAAGCCAACTCCACTATACAATGCCCCAGAATCTCAAGAATACAATAAAAAAGCAGTATAACAGTCGGGATTCAGACCCACCTCAAACGTGCAAAGGATATTGGTAAAGATAAATCTAAGGAGGCTTCATTTGCCAAGCAGGCTATACTTCTCTAGATCTATTTTAGCTTCTTGAAATTTTTTATAGAAAGAAGGTTTTACATTACTTAAAGCAAACATGGTTTCTAAAGATATTTTTATAGAGTAGGCCTTAATGAAATTATTCTTCAGTGAGAGCTAGTTTAGATTTCACTGTAAGGAAGGATAACAGGATGCATTTTTGCATTGTATGGAGTCATCTTCCCTGGCCACATACCTTCACTGGCCCCCTCCCTCTCCCTGTAGCTGAAAGCTGTAAACATTTCAGGGGTGTATGGCAGTCCCAGAACAAAACAGAACATATGTAGTATATTTTTACACAGGAATAAAAATATCCCAAGAGATCCTAATTTCTAAAGTATGCCTTCTGCCCAAAATGTACCCTTGATGGTGCCTTGAATGTGCTGCAAATCACTTAACAAAAATTATTCAGATTTAGACGAATCCAAAACCCATCCAGAAGGATATTAATCAATTATTTTACGTGAAGGCCAATTACATGTTTTCTATATCATTCCCTGACTACCCACTAAAATTTTGCTGATATTAGCCTATCCATAACGGTTTTCTGGGACTTAAGTACCAATAGTGTCTATTACAAAATTCATCCATGGTTTCTGTCAGAGTTAAGTTAAATGCACAACAGGGGGGAGAAAACCTGCTAGAAAACTGCATTCAGTAGATATAGAAACAAAGAGAATGTATCTGTGTATTGCTCTCATACTGTGTGATCAGAACCTGAGTTATCTGATAGCTGCTTCATAACTGAAGGCTGTTCCAATATCCCTTTAGAAAAGTTGCACAATAGCCTAAGTTTAAAAGAGAACAATATTTTACATATGAAGCTGGCACTAAGGGCCATTGCAAGCTCTCCCTCCTCCCTACCCCCTCTGTTTTGCCATGTTCTTTGTAGAATGCATGGAGCCTTCATTATCAGGCTGAGAAGAGAACCATTACCTAAATAGGCTTAATTGGATTTTAACCTAAAACTAAAGCTCAAAGAACAAATAAGAAAGGAATAAAAAGGGAAATTATCACTTTTCCCTCCTCTTCTGTTAACATAAATATTACATGTCACTATTGGAGCCCTGGTGAGGTAGTGGTTAAGAGTGCAACTGCTAACTTAAAGGTCAGCAGTTCAAATCCTCCAACCGTTCCTTGGAAACACTATGGGGGCAGTTCTACTCTGTCCTATAGGGTTGCAATAAGTCAGAATCGACTCAACGGCAATGGGTTGGGTTATTGGTTGGAATAAAGCCCTGGTAGTGCAATGGTTAAGAGCTAAGGCTGCAAACCAAAAGGTCAGCAGTTCAAATCTACCAGCTGCTCCTTGAAAACCCTATAGGGAAGTTCTACTCTGTTCGATAGGGTCACTATGGATCGGAATCGACTTGATGGCAATGAGTTTGGTTTTTTGTTTTTTTTATTGGTTGGAATAATTTTAAAACCCATAGATCTGTAAAAATTTGAGTGTTGTGGCACTGAGAGAAAAGAGGAAGACAACTTTGGCAAATTGACAAAATAGAAGAAATAAGAAACAGGAGGATTAAGGTACACAATTTATCATTTGAATTTTAATCATTCTTTTATCATTTTTACGTGTGTATGTGTTTATATGTGCCTATAACATCAGTTAACAGTGATTATCTTTGAATAATATGACTATATTTTTTTCTAATTTTTATATATCTTAGCTATTATTCTTTTTGACGATCAGTATGTGTTATTGTGTTATTTGTACAAGAATGCAGTTAATGAATTTTGAAAAGTCCAGTAAGATAGTAATACCTCTGACTTTCATAGTCTTCCACTATAAATAACAACCACTTTATTTTTAAACCTTTCCAGTATTCTACTTTTCCTTTAGATCCAATGAATTGAATTCTGAAAATAATGAAAATAAGCAAAACTGTTGGAAGATGTTGTCTTTGTAAGTGCTTGTTTTACAGCTGAGAATGTTTTATGGATAAATTTGTACAGAAGAGATGAAGATAGTTTCTCTGAATTTAATCTAATAAAATCACTTTAGAATTGGTGAACTAAGGAAAGATTCTCAAATGAACTAAGTCAACACTCATGTATCCAAAAAATATTTATTGAGTACCTACTATGTGCCAGGCACCATTGTAAGTTCTAGAATCAATACTTGTTGTAATTTATTTATAGCAGTTATGAAAGAAATGGAGAGAAAAAGCTGTATTTTTTAATCCCTACACCTTGGAAGACTAAATAGGCTTCAACTGGGATATGAATTTAAATAGTGTAACATTTGAAAATTAACAAAAGAATAAAACATTTACAAAATGAAAGTCACACAGAAGTCATAGCTTGTGTCATTTGTAAGTAATTATAATTCCTGACTCATTAGAAAGCATTTTTTTTTAAATATATTTTATTGTACTTCAGGTGAAGGCTCACAGAACAAGTAGTTTCTCATGAAACAGTAGTACACATGTTGTTTTATGACATTGGTTAACAACCCCACAACATATCAACCTTCTAACTTCTCAACCTTTTTTTTTTTTTTTTTTTTTTTGGTGAAAATATACATAGCCAAAGATACACCATTTCAAAAATTTCTGCATGCACAGTTCAGTGACATTGACTACGCTCTTCCAATTGTGCTGTTATTCTCACTTAAGATGAAGGCTTCCAGAACAAAATAGTTTCTCATTTAACAGTTACTACAAATGTTGCCCTATGACAATGGTTAACAATCTCACAACACATCAACAATATCCTTACTCAGTCTTGTGTTCCCTATCACCAGCTTCCTTGTCCCCTTCTGCCTAGAAAGCATTTTTTGATTATGATTTGGTATGGTCATTATTTTCTTAGAAAAGGCAGAATAGACCAAGGTCTTTCCTTCCGTCCCTCCCTCCCTACTTTCTTCCCAAACTTGAACCAGTTACTTTTTCCAATCATTGCCTTTATCTATACTTTATCGAAGCCCACTTTCCCTTCCTTTAGCAAATCCCATTGTTTTCCAGTCACCTTATGTTAATAAAAAATCTATCTAGCCTAATATAAAACTCTAGTCACATGACTGCTTTTAACCCACCCTTCCCCAATGCCAGCCAGACTTGTCTTGGGGTACCTGGAGTGGGAGGGATAGTCTGCTAATATGGGTATATTTTAAAATTTAGAGTCATACTGAGAACAAGGTAGTAACAGTAATAATGCCCAAGACTTACTGAGCAAGTACAATGTACCAGGTAGTGTTATAAAAGCAGTAGATGTTTATACCTCTACTTTTCACGTTATCTCAACAACAGTTTTTTACACTTAAGGAAACTTGAGGCCCTGACAGGAGGTCCAAGGTCATCCAGCTTGTAGGCAGCTGGGTCAGGATTTGAACTTGAGTTCTTGTGGCTCTAAAGCCCAGCCTGTTTTTCACCACATTACCTCTCTTCTCTGTAAGTGGCAGCATTGTGTGCCTTTTATCATAGTATACAGTCCCTAAGAGATTAAAAAAAGCAAACCCATAGCCATTGAGTTGATTCTGACTCATAGCAACCCTATATGCTCCATAGGGTTTCCAAGGCTGTAATCTTTACAGAAGCAGATCATCAGGTCTTTCTCCTAGGGAGGGACTCGTGGATTCAAACAGCTGACTTTTCAGTTAACAGCCGAGTGCTTAACCACTGCTCCGTAAGGTTTCCTCCCCTAAAACAAATTACCATTTTCTAATAATAGTAACAGTTTTATAAAGGGATAGAGACCAATATATGAACAGCACAATTTTAAAATGTCTATTGGCTAGAGTTGTTTTGACATTTAAGAGTAAGGGTAACCTGGAAAACAAAGTGTGGGTTCTTCAAATTTTTCTGGAACCTTCTCAAAATTTAATCTATTTAAAAAAAAAAAAAAAAAGAAACTACTGAATTCTAAAAGCAATTAACTACGATATTTTTTTCCCAGCTTGACTTGTCAATCGTATTAGACCAAACTCTAATTAAGGGTGGGAAAGTAGTTATCATATCTGTCAAATGAAAGTAATTCAGTGCAAGTTATTAAGGGTTGGCTTATTACTGATTGGCCATTTTGTTCCTAGCTTGTTATAATAGCAGAAATTGCTCTCAAAAGATACACTTGTTTTGGCAGTCATTTACAATCATGTGACAAAGTGAGAATTCTTTGTTGTGCATATTTCTGGATTAAAAACAGGATGAAGGTATAGTAGAGTACAAAGCTTACCAAGCCCTTAGAATCACAACTGCATGTAAGGAGAAAGAATGGGGGGGGGGGGGGGATGAAGTAATTACAATATTTTATTAGTGTTTGATTTTAATACAAAGTCATTCAATTAACAATATTATATATAACCAGAAAAAAAGAAAAACTCAATCCCATTGCCGTTGAGTCAATTCTGACTCATAGCGACTCTATAAGACAGAGTAGAATTGTCCCATAGGGTTTCTAAGGAGCCACTGGTGGATTTGAACTGCCAACCTTTTGGTTAGTAGCCGATCTCTTAACCACTGAGCCACCAGGGCTCCATTATATATAACAGTGGCTTTAAAAGTAGAACTTGCAAAAAGAGGTTCCTTTGAAAAAGCTGAACATTTATTGCCTATTAAAAAAAAATAATAAACAAACCCATTGCTGTCATGTCGATTCCAACCCACAGCAACCCTATAGGGTAGAGCACAACTGCCCTATAGGGTTTCCAAGCCTGTGATCTTTACGGAAGCAGACTGTCACATCTTTGTCCCACTGAGTGGCTAGTGGGTTCAAACTGCCAACTTTTCAGTTAGCAGCAGAATGTTTAACCATATCCACCAAACCAACATGCAACTTTAAAACCACATCACATGGGCAAGAGAGAAAAACTAATTATCATAAATACTGTATTTGGGAAATTTTTATGTATATTGCACTTTAAGAATTTCTAATTCGTATGTTTAATCAACATAAAATAACAGCTAGGAAGATTAGCCCTAAAATGTGCTCTGGAATACCTGAGTTCTTCACTGTGCACATACTTATTCTATTTTAAAATTTTCTTCAAATACTTCCTGGGCCCTCTAGTTAAGGGCAATGGGAAATGTCATGGACATAAAGAACTATTTAGTTTAGAAAATGCTATTGGATGTAAAGGATTATTTAGTTAAATTACAAATGTGAGCTTGGAAGTAGATCTTACACTAGTCCAGCTATCTGATGAGACTGCAGCCCGGCCAACTCATTAGCCACAACCTCACAAGGGACCCTGGGTCAGAAAAAGCCAACTATGCAGCTCCTGTATTTCTAACCTACAGACACTGTGAGCTAATAAATGTTTGTTGTTTTTAACTGATTTAGGCTAATTTGTTATGTAACAATAAAATACCAATATAGATTTTGGTACTTAGAAGTGGAGTGCTACTGTGAAAAAAAAATAAAATATGAGAATAGCTAGCAGCGGGCTTTTAGAAGAGTGTTAGTAAGAGCTTTGAAGAAAGTATTTCATGGTGTGCAATTAAAAGTTGCAGGAGAGATTTGCAGGATAGTGAGGGAAATGTTATTGGAAACTGTAGACTGACAGAAAAGTTTAGCAAACCTGTTGTCTACAGTAACTTGCAAGGTAATAAACTGTCTAATAACTGGGTGATATAGTTAAGGGCATTTCCAAGCAGTGTTGAAGATGCTTTCTGGTTTCTTCTTGCCGCTTACAGTAAAATGTGAGAGAAGAAAGATGAACTAAAGAAAGGATAGTTAGACAAAAGGAAGCCAAGATTTGATAGTTTTGAAAATTCTTACTTTTTCCAGATGGTAAATGATGCTAAAATTAAGAAATGGCTTCTGAGGGAAGATCAGATTCAGGGTATTGCCAGGAAAACCTGCCCCAAATAGGAAGCCAAGGGTGTGCCTGTAAAATCGTTTTTTAAGATCCCAGAAAGATCTAAGGTTTTTTTTGGGTGTAGTATTCAGTCAAATGAAAGTCCTCTAAAGAGATTAGATGTGTGTCTAATCTCCCATTTAAACAATAAGATTTTAGGAAAATTAAGTGTATTGTTCCTCAGTGTTCTCAGCTCATACCCAAAGTAGAAAGGGTTTATCTCAGAGCTTTTTGAATGTTGCTTTTGTCTAACATAATGAACACCAGTAAGATTCAGGTAATAGCCAAAAGTTTTTTAAAAGAATTATATATACAGACACAACACACCTCTAGTTTGTACTGAAAGGGACAGAGACAGTACAGAATGAAACTAGGTTTTTGGATCTCCAAAATTCTACTTGCTGGAAGCAGGCTGAAAAAACTACTCAGCTGCAATCATATGCTACCTTTCATGAAAAAGGAAGGATAACCCAGAGCGTGGAGCTAAAAGCCAGAGGTAGAGCTGAGAGTCATGGAGAATCACTTCCAGAACTTGAGATCTAATCAAGGAAGTTTAGCAGTCTCGTGGACCAGTGACTCTGGAATTGACTCCACAGCAAATAAAAACAAGTGATTCCTTCATGTCTCCCATTTTCCCCATTTTGAAGAGGAATGTCTATATAAATTATTTTATGCCTATTCTACCATTGTACTTTGAATGTGTTTTGAGCAGATAACATGTCTCTTTAGTTTCAGAGGTCTACATACCAAGAGGAACTGTACCCAATAAGCTGTACCTAAGGATCTATAGCAGAGGGGACTCATATATACCTGGATCTGATTTAGATGAGGAGCTTCTGGATTTACAGCTCATGCTATAATGGGATGAAACTCTAGGGTGCTTTGGGAGGGTAGGTGTATTTTGCATGTGGGAGGAATGTAAATAATTTGTGGCCAGAAAGTGAACTGCAGTAGTTTAAAGATTCTTTGATATTCCTTCCTTGAAGAGGTGGAGTTTAGCTCACCTCCTCTTGGGTGTACACTGGACCTAGTGATTTGCTTCTAATAAACAAAATATTGCAGAAGTATATGACTCTCAAATTAAGCAATAAAGACTATGGCTTCTGGTTTATGTGCATCTCTTTCTCTCAGATAACTTGCTCTAGAGGATGCTAGCTGCTCTATCATGAAGACACTCAAGCAGCCTATGAAGAGATGCACATAGTGAGGAACTGAAGTCCCTTGTCAACAGCCAATGAGGAAGTAAGGCCTGCCAAAAACCACCTGAGTGATCTTACCAAAAATCTCCCCAAATCAAGTGCTCAGGTGAGACTGAAGTCCTGCTGACAGCTTGACTGCAATCTCCTGAGAGAGCTTGCACGTCAGCCAGCTAAGGTGTTGCTGGATTCTTGACCTACAAAAACTGTGAGACAATAACATTTGCTGTTTTAAGCTGCTACCTTTTACAGTAATTTGTTATGCAACAATAGGTAACTAATACATTGAAATTAGAATGTGAAGACAGTGTATTCTTGGGTTTCTAAGGCAAGATGATACAAAGTCTTCCACTGTCAGTCTTAAAAGGCTCACGCTTGGAGCACCGTCTTTGAGAGTGTCGTGATCTAGATTACCCTAAAACTGCCATTGTGGTGATGCCACAATGTGGGCAGAATGTAGGCATTCTGGTTATCAGGTCTATCCGGGCCCAGCTGTCCAATTAACCCTTCCAAGGCACTGGACATGTGCATCCCTGCTAAGGCAGAAGACATGGGAGAGAAGTTGTCTTGGATCATCCAGATCAGCCCATCTTCCAGCCAAATAACAGCAAGTGATTTCAGTCAGCCCTGCATAAAGAAAATAATCACTATCCAATCCCTGCCTGAATTCTTGGCCCACAAAATCATGAAATATAATAAAATGGTGGTTGTTTTAAGCTACTAAGTTTGTAATACTTGTTATGCACCAATAGATAACCTGAATAGTTAACATTTTCCATCTAGGGAAAACATTCTTGTTAAACAGCAATAACTAACTAGAAAAGCTATCATTTCCATTCTAGAAGAGTTCTGAGCTCTTTCCTGAGTTAATAAGACCTTAGGAAGTCTTTTTTTTTTTTTTTTTTTTTTTTTTTGAATTAGGAGTAGGCATCCTACCATTCAGTTTTCCAAATATATACTTGCTCCAACTAATGGGTTATATATACAGCAGTTACACATAGCCATGACAACAAAGTAAGCCTTTTAAATAAACCTAATATGTCTGTGCATTTATCCAGTAAGTATTTATTAGTCTTAGATCAATTATAGTGTTCAGAATGAAAATTATTGTTACATAGCAAATTCTTGTGCTCTGGTACTGCATACTACTATAGAATTTAAAATGGGGGAAATACCACTGTATTATAAATTCTATAAAGTGGGATAAGCACTCAATGAAGGAAGCAAAGAGAGAAGTGGAAGGATTTAGTAGGAAACAACGAAAATCTTTTCACTCCACAGTTACTAATGGCTGTGAGATCACCATCATAGTAAACATATGGTGGCACAGTGGTTAGAAGCTTGGCTGCTAACCAAAAGGTCAGCAGCTCGAATCCACCAGCCACTCCTTGGAAAGCCTACGGGGCAGTTCTGCTCTGTCCTATGGGGTCACTATGAGTTGGAATCGAATCGATGGCAATGGGTTTGGTTTTGGTTTTTTAATAAATTTTGCTGAATGAATGAATATAGCATACGGTAGTACAATACAGTGGCTAACAGCATTGCTTCAATATTAGTTTTGACCCTAACTCTAAACTTAGAAGAATTTTTTCTATAAGTTCTTGGTGGCTTCACCTTGAGATTTGGTTTTACAGCCACTGCTAGTATTAACACTAGTAATAAAATGTTCCATGATAGCTACTGTCTACTGTGCATGTAATTCCATTGGGTACCTTTTATGGAAGAAATGGTTGGTAAAGAATAGGGTTCTAGTGCTTATGGATCCTCTGACTGTATGCCATTAATATCATCACTATTGCCAACAGGGTTCAATATGTGTTAGTTTTCTTTCATGGTAACATCAAACAACAACTTTTAGGTAAAGGAAGGGAATTCTGGAAGGAATAATGGTATGAACACAAGTCCAGTGGGAGGAACCCACACAGCATACTCTTGGGAATAAGGAGTCTCCTGGTGCAACATATTTCAAACTGCAGTTTGTAAGTGATTGGTGAGCTGTGTCATCAAGACAGTATGATATAACCAATCTTTTTAATCAAATATTAAAATACAGAATAGAATGGAATAGAAAGCATTGAAGTACATCGTACAAGATAGGAGTAAGTTTTTTCTGAGTAATATTTCAGTTGTGGGTGGGTGTGTTTGTGTGTATGTTAAGTCCCAGTGAATAATCTCTTCTTTCTCTGGGTCATGATGAAATTAAAGAGCCACTGTTCTAGGGGAATAGCAACAGAAGCCACTAGGGGATCTTGAGTCGCAAGGGCCAAAGCCTTTATTTTACTCTTCCATCAAAGCAAAGCCTTTAGGACTCATTCAGTACTTTTATGTGGCCTAATTTTATTAAGAATTGCAAAATACAAATTTCTCAATTTTAGTGGATATACCACCTACAGGGTAAAGCTATACTGTAACTTTCTTGCTTTTTTGATTTTACATATACCCCCTAAGGCCCTATGGTACTAAAAAAACAGATAATACGATTTGAAACAAACATCACTTGAGGGCTTCCTCATCTTCATCACTTGTTGGTTTTTGACCTTGACACTTATTCAATTAGAACCGGCTTGCCAATCATGCACTCCTTTGCTAAAGTCAGCCTTCTCACATCAGGGAGAAGGCTATTCAGTTAGTAAAGATTTTTCAATGAACCCAGGGCCAAAAAAAAAAAAAAAAAACTTACAATGTTGAAGCTTACAAAATAGTGATTGGGGAGGGGTCCATGTCAAAGATGCCACAATTTTACTTCATGTTATGACATTCAATAAATTGGTTGTGTATGAGGAGGGTCCATAAATAATCTGTTGGCCAATAAATTGCTTCAAATTTTCCCAGATTGTGAATTTAATCTGTTCCTTAACATGTACCTCAATAAGTAGGGTGGCTCAAGCTCTTCCCTATTATCATGTCAGTCCTCCATTGGCCTCACAACACAAGCAAACATAAAATCCACATCACATGCTGGCCACAGAGTGAGCTTGGAGAGAGCAGGACTTGTTAAGACTGTGAAGTACCATTCACAAATTTATGCCTGTGGAGTGGCTCCCCCCGGAAGAGAACCAAATAACTCATGCTTTTTGAAAATTGCTTATGACAGCTTTTCAGTCTGCTTTAGGCTGGCTCTCCGTGGTGATTTGTATTTTCATATACTGCTCATACATTAAAAAATTTACACCTGTCAGGTATTGACAGAGTGCCTCCATCCCTAACCTTTTTCGGGAGGGAACGCTATGGTTCCAGACATTTATCCAAATAAGTTTCTATCAAGAGTGAGGGTGACATAAGACGTGGAGACATAAGAAATATGAAGCATATAGGTATGGAATTTTAATAAGAAACCAAGGCTTTGGACTATTTGAAAGAATGGAAGTCACAATACTCATCCACGACATTTAAAACTGCACATCCAGTCATAGGCTAATAGTGAAGAGAGACCATAATTCTAGCTAAAGTGTACAACTTGCAAAGTTTGTTTTATTGTTCATGCTGGAATCATATTTTCTCCCTACATCTATAACTTATGCTTAGGATAAGAAAAAATAAGACTGTCCATGGCATCTTCTTTCTTTGTTTTGATATAAATGACAATAAATATTACTGCCAAAATGTTTGCGTTAGTTATTTGGTTTTACTCACTTCTGAAACTGCTTGCACCATAGGAGCTTGTAAAATGTGACCTTTTGCAGAGTACTGTTACTTTATTCTTATCAAACAACTTACTGGAATGTAAAAGTATGACAAGTATTGATAGGTTGATGACATGCTACTTAGTCCAATTAGAAGGATATGTATTATCTGAGTCCCATGAATTGTGAGTTTGGAAATATCAGAAAAACTTCCCTTTTTTTGGTTCAGAACATCCCTGATTGTGCAGTGATTAAGAGCTT
Source organism: Dugong dugon (assembly GCA_030035585.1). Lineage (NCBI taxonomy): Eukaryota > Metazoa > Chordata > Mammalia > Sirenia > Dugongidae > Dugong > Dugong dugon. Next base: position 158,347,382 of record CM057465.1, read on the forward strand.
GGCTGCTAACCAAAAGGTCAGCAGTTTGAATCCACCAGCTGCTTGCTGAAAGCTCTATGGGGCAGCTCTACTCTGTTCTATAGGGTCTTTATGAGTCCATATCGACTTGATGGCAAAGGGTTTGGTTTTTTCTTTTCTTTTCTTTTTTTAGTTTACCAGGTTACCTAGAATGGGAATAAAGCAGGAGAAGCACTTTGTTTTTCCTGATTGAGTCGGATCCACAGTGAGACAGATTACTAGAAATCTAGGCACACGTGGTAGAGAAAATTTAACATCTCAATGATCATTCTACAGCAATTGAAGGAGAACGGAAATCTGGAAAAAGGGGGCAGGGGGTGGCTAAAGATTAACTTGGGTAATTCTGTTTTGTTCAGGGAATGTATGGTACAATTCTTTCTAAAAATACCCTCTGGCTTCTTATAACCTCTTGGAAGGTCCTATGGGTTGGTTGGGAGGTAGGAAATAAAACAACCATGACAAAAAAGCAGCCTGTACAACTTGGGAAATGAAATGGTACAAGAAAGCACTAATGCAAATATCCTAGCCTGCATTTAATGAAGCAAGAGTTAATATTCATTTGAACATAAAAAAATCGTTTTTTTTACTCTCCATGGCTATAAATAACATCACAGCAACTCTTACAGGCGCTTATACTTAATTACCCCTGCTCTTAAAGTCGAATAAATGGCTAGATTATCAGTGTTAAAAATACACAATTTGTCAGCTCTAAGTTAATGTTGTTAAAAATATCACTAGCCTCAACTATAAAAAGGGTTTTAATTTCAGGCAGATAAATGAGATTTACCATCCTTTCTTAATAACTGACATACTAAGTGTTGAATTATTGGTGTTTAGCCACTCACTTATCTATCATTGTCTACAATACCTACATAATATGCTACTGAAATCCCAAGGTGCCCAGGACTGGGGTTATTTGTTCTCTGAGTGTAATGGCGAGTGCAATGATTATATTTGGCATTCTGCAGAAAGTGTCACTTCACCAGTACCCAAAAATGGAAATGTTTGATCACACCTCCAGGTGAATACCAGCTTCTATCTGAACTTCTGTGTGGCCAGCTGAAAAGTCATGGGCAAAGGTGTGTTTGATGGTGTCTTAGTCATCTAGTACTGCTCCAACAGAAATACCACAAGTGGATGGCTTTACAAAGAGAAATTTATTCTCTCACAGTCCAGTAGGCTACAAGTCCAAATTCAGAGCATCAGCTCAGGGGAATGCTTTCTCCATCGGCTCTGGAGGAAAGTCCATGTCATCAGTCTTCCTTTGGTCTGGGAGCTTCTCTGCACAGGAACCTCAGGTCCAAAGGATGCGCTCTGCTCCCAGCACTGCTTTCTTGGTGGTATGAGGTTCCCATGTGTTTCTGCTCGCTTCTCTCTTTTATATCTCAAAAGTGATTGCATTAAGACACTGATCTTGTCAACCTCATCAGTATAACCTCATCACAGTGATAGAATTTACAACACATGAGGAGATTACATATAATCTCATCATAGTGGTAGAGTTTACAACACATAAGGACATCACATCAGATAACACAATCATACAATACTAGGAATCATGACCTAGCCAAGCTGCTACACACATTTTTTGGGGGACACAATTCAATCCATGACAGATGGTTAAAAATTTGCAGGCCATAGTCTATACCCAGAAATAGTACTCAACTACTAGCAGAAGGAGCCCTGGTGGCACAGAGGTGAAGAGTTTGGCTGCCAACCAAAAGGTTGGGAGTTCGAATATACCAGCCACCTATGGGGCAGTTCTACTGTGTCCTATAGGGTCAGAATTAACTTGACAGCAATGGGTTTACTAGAAGAAAGGTTGGTGGTTTCAACCTACCCAGAAATGCCTGGAAAGACAGGCCTAGCAATCTGCTTCTGAAACGTCTCAGCCTTGAAAATCCTACAGAGAAGTTCTACTCCGCATATATTGAGTCTCAGTGAGTTGTAACTGACTCAATGGCAACTAACAACAACAGTCTATATCTAGGAATAGTGTACTGAAACTTGGGCCCATGAGATATTTTGGATGTCTGACATCCAATTCACTTTATTTTTAATAATGTAACTACACTGCCAGGGGACTAAGAGGACTGTATCAAATAATCCCTAAATTTCCTTCAAATCTATGATTTATTAAAGATTGTCACGTGTCTGGGGGCTTGTGTGTTGCTGTGATGCTGGAAGCTATGTCACCCTTATTCAAATATCAGCACGGTTGCCCGTGGTGGACAGGTTTCAGCTGAGCTTCCAGACCAAGACAGAGTAGGAAGAAGGACCTGACAGTCTACTTCTGAAAAAAATTAGCCAGTAAAAACCTTATGAATAGCAGCAGAATATGGTCTGATATAGTGCCAGAAGATGAGCCCATCAGGTTGAAAGACACACAAAATACGATAGGGGAAGAGCTGCCTCCTCAAAGTAGAGTCGACCTTAATGATGTGGATGGAGTCAAGCTTTCAGTACCTTCATTTGCTGATGCGGCATGACTCAAAAGGAGGTGAAACAGCTGCAAACATCAGTTAATAACAGGAACATGGAATGGACTAAATATGAATCAAGGAAAATTGGAAATCGTCAAAAATGAAATGAAACACATAAACATCGATATCCTAGGCATTAGTGAGCTGAAATGGACTGATTGGCCATTTTGAATTGGACAATCATATACCCACTATGCCGGGAATAACAAGTTGAAGAGGAATGGTGTCATGTTCGTCGTCAAAAAGAACATTTCAAGATCCATCCTGAAGTACAACACTGTTAGTGATTGGATAATATCCATATGCCTACAAGGAAGACCAGTTAATATGACTATTATTCAAATTTACGTACCAACCACTAAGGCCAAATATGAAAAATTGAAGATTTTTACCAACTTCTGCAGTCTGAAATTGATCAACCATGTAACCAAGATGCATTGATAATTACTGGTCATGGGAATCCAAAAGTTGGAAACAAAGAAGAAGGATCGGTAGTTGGAAAATACGGCCTTGGCAATAGAAATGATGCTGGAGATCGTGTGATAGAATTTTGCAAGACCAACAACTTCATTGCAAACACCTTTTTTCAACAACATAAACTGCAACTATATACATGGGCCTCGCCAGGTGGAATACACAGGAATCAAATCAACTATATCTGTGGAAAGAGAAGATGGAAAAGCTCAATATCATCAGTCAGAACAAGGCCAAGTGCCAACTGTGTAACAGACCATCAATTGCTCATATGCAAGTTCAAGTTGAAGCTTAAGAAAATTAGAACAAGTCCACGAGAGCCAAACTATGACCTCGAGTATATCCCAAATGAATTTAGAGACCATTTCCAGAATAAATTTGATATATTGAACACTAATGACCAAAGACCAGATGAGTTGTGGAAAATGACATCAAAGATACATACATGAAGAAAGCAAGAGGTCATTAAAAAGAAAGAAAAGACCAAAATGCATGTCAGAAGAGACTCTGAAACTTGCTCTTGAACATCGAGTAGCTAAAACAAATGGAAGAAATGATGAGGTAAAGAAGCTGAACAGAAGATTTCAAACAGCAACTTGAGAAGACAAAGTGAAGCATTATAAAGACATGTACAAAGACCTGGAGATAGAAAATCAAAAGGGAAGGACACGCTCTGCATTCCTCAAGCTGAAAGAATTGAAGAGAAAATTCAAGGCTCGAGTTACAACAGTGAAAGTTTTACAAAGAAAATATTAAATGACACAGGAAGCATCAAAAGAAGATGGAAGAAATATACAGAGTCACTGTACCAAAAAGAACTGGTTGATGTTCAACCATTTCAGGAGTTAGCAAATGATCAAGAACTGATGTTATTGGAGGAAGAGGTCCAATCCGCACTGAAGGTATTGGCGGAAAACAAGGCTCCCAAAATTGACAGAATACCAATTGAGATGTTACAACAAACTGATATAGCACTGGAAGCACTCACTCATCTATGCCAAGAAATTTGGAAGACAGTTACCTGGCCAACTGACTAGAAGAGATTCATATATGTATCCATTCCAAAAAAAGGTGATCCAACAGAATGTGGAAATATCAAACAATATCATTAATATCACACATAAATAAAATTTTGCTGAAGATCATTCAAAAGCAGTTGCAGTAGTACATTGACAGGGAACTGCCAAAAATTCAAGCTGGATTCAGAAGAGGACATGGAACAAGGGATATCATTGCTGATGTCAGATGGATCCTGGTGGAAAGCAGAGAATACTAGAAAGATGTTTACTTCTGTTTCATTGACTACGCAAAGGTGTTCGATTATGTGGATCATAACAAATTATGGATAACCAGAACACTTAATTGTGCTCATGAGGAACATGTACTTAGACCAAGAGGTAGTCGTTTGAACAAGACAAGGGGATACTGCATGGTTTAAAATCAAGAAAGGTGGGCATCAGGGTTGTATCCTTTCACCATACTTATTCAATCTGTACGCTGAGCAAATAATTGGAGAAACTGGATGATATGAAGAAGAATGTGGCATCAGGATTGAAGGAAGACTCATTAACAACCTGCTAACGCAGGTTGCTGACACAACTTTGCTTGCTGAAAGTTAAGAGGACTTGAAGCACTTACTGACGAAGATCAAAGGCTACACCCTTCAGTATGGATAACACCTCAACATAAAGAAAACAAAAATCCTCACAACTGGACCAACGGAGAAAAGACTGAAGTTGTCAAGGATTTCATTTTACTTGGAGCCACAATCAACAGCTATGGAAGCAGCAGTCAAGAAATCAACAACATATTGCATTGGGCAAATCTGCTGCAAAAGATCTCTTTAAAGTGTTAAAAAGCAAAGATGTCACTGACCCAAGCCATAGAGTTTTCAATCACCTCATATGCATGCAAAAGCTGGACAATGAATGAGGAAGATCAAAGAAGAATTGATGCCTTTGAATTACAGTGTTGGCTAAGAATGTTGAATTATCATGGACTGCCAAAAGAATGAACAAATCTGTCTTGGAAGAAGTACAGCCAGAATGGTCCTTAGAGACAAGGATGGTGAGACTTTGTCTACATGCTTTGGACACGTTATCAGGAGGGACCAGTTCCTCGAGAAGGACATCATGCCTGGTGAAGTAAAAGGTCAGCGAAACAGAGGAAGACCCTCAACGAGATGGATTGACAGTGGCTGCAACAATGGGCTCAAGCATAACAACGATTGTGAGGATGGTGCAGGAAGGGGCAGTGTTTTTCTTTGTTATACATAGGTTTGCTATGATTCGGGACTGACTTGAGGATACCTAAAAACAACATTTCAATTTCACTTTACACTGGCTCTTCCCTCTGCCTGGAATACTCTTCCGCCAGATATCTGCATGGCTGGTTCCTTTGCCTACTGCCTTTCTTTGCTCAAATGTCACTTTCTTGTTTTCCTGATCTCCCTTTTAAAATATGTAACTGCCCTCGAGAATTTGCTATTTCTCTGTTCCTGCCTTATTTTTCTTTATAGCATTTATTATTTTCTACTACATAATATAATTTCCTTATGAATTTTGTATATGCTCTGTCTCCTCCCATTAGAAGGTAATTTTCATTTTTAAATGCTGTAGGAGCAGTGCCTTAAGTTGTGTCTGGCATCTAGTAGGTTTAAGAGTTTACTGAATGAATACATGAATAAATGTAAAATCAGGCATGACATGCTACCTAACACAACCAAGTGTGTGTTATTCATAAGTAGTAGTAATCATGAAGGCCTCCACTTAATGAGCACCTGCCAGCCCCTGGGCTAGATTTTATGCATTTAATTCCTTTGCATACATCACATTTAATCTTCTTAGTCCCCTTGGAGTTGAGCATTACTATTACTTCTGGTATTATTATTTTCATTTTCCAGATGAAGAAAATTGAGCTCACTTGTGGCATACAGAAGATCGAATGGAAGATGTGTGATTCTAATCCATCTAACTGAGTCTAGCAAATCCTATCCTCTTCTTTACACTTTATAATCTTTTTAAGAACTAAGCAAAGGGCTCTACAAACCAAGAAACAAGAGAGTCAAAAAGCAGTTTTAATAAACCCACAGTAACACAATGGTTTATCCATGAGTTGGAATCAACTCAATGGCAATGGTTTTGGTTCTTTGGTTTAGGAGCTAACCTACTCCAAGAGCTCAGAAAATCTGGAAATCTCCAAGATCAATTCTACACAGCCAGAAAAACAATTGATCTAACAGGTTAAAATTACTGTGCACTATTGTATTCTCTCTGAATATAGTATTAACTTTATCTGCATGAAGTCAACAAATAGCCTCCCAAAAGAGCTTGGCAATGTTACATATAGCCTTTTCCAGGGAAGAAAAACACTGAATCAGGAGGAGATTATTATTAGGATTATTAGAGTTGTTTATTCTGGTCTGAGTGGCTCACCATGCCTTTCCACAGCCTGGAAGAAACATTCTTTAACAGTTTCCAGTCTGAAACTCAGATTCCCCCATCACCATCAAACACTCTTTATTAATGCAGCCTCTCAGAAGGTACTCTGATAAACCAAAACTGAGTACTCTATTCAGTGGAAAAGCTTTTCCTTGTACTCCCAACACCTTCCAGAAAATAAAGTTATTTTCTGGTGTATGAATCAGTCTTCTGCGAGTTGGGCTAGCATAAACTAATTCCAAGGACACTATTATTAGTCCAGGAAAAACTGAAATCTATGAGGAGATATCTATAGTGCAGTGTAATAAGGATTATAATAGAAACATGTACAAAATAAGAACAAACATTGATAAAACAGTGATTAATTCACACGAAAAGAGAAAGCTGTGCAGAAGAAGGCTTGTTTGAGCTGGACTTGAAGGAGGAGGAGTTTATCCGGATCCTTTGGACTCCAAAGTTCTCTGGAACATGTATATTTGTTAATTATGAAAATTCAATATGACTTGGTGCTTATGTATGCATTCTGAAGAGTCATAAATATTTTATTTAAGATGTTTTTATCATAAAAATATAGAAGTGTTGATTTCTACCAATTAACTACTTTAAAATGCTCAGCATATCACATTGAATTTCAGATACTATTTTTCTGCCTTTTTTCTCCCAGAGTGCTTCCACAGAACAGCTTTGTTGGAGTTGTTCCCTTGGCAGGAGAGGCAAACTTCTGGAGCATCTACATGGCAAAAGCTGAAGAAATAGTATGCTCCAAACTTCCAAATTTGATGCCAAAAGTCCTTGTTTGGTGATCTAAAGAGAAGGAAGGCACAGAAGGTCTTGTTTATTTGGCCTCACACATCTGAGGACCTGGAGGCATAATCTGGGTGCCCAGTAGCCATATTTGAGACTCAATGCATTACACCCCATGTGTTACAAAATCACAACATCGTGAAAATGAAATTCACTTATGTCTCAAATTAATATGTTGTGTTCATTTACTTACTTCAAGAAGGAAAAAACTCAATGAGGAGGGATGGACAGCAAAGACAATGGCTCTTTTTTTTGGCTTCACAATGACAACTGGCAAAACAAGATTAGCTTTGTTCTACATCAGTATAAAATGCACTGCTAATAAATCAACTGAGAATATTTTATACAGTATTCTTTAGTATTAGCCTTTCCTTAACATGCAGGTATGAGGGACAGCTACAAACTGAGATGTGAACTAAGAGAATAGTTATAGAAAAGCTTCACCTACCTAAGAAAATGTATTTACAAATGAAACAGTTAAGTCCCCCATCTTTTGACCCAGCCTTCGGCAAACCTGTTGCCCACTGCTGTAGAGTTGATTCCGGCTCATAATGACCCTGTAGGACAAAGTACAACTGCCCCATAGAGTTTCCAAGGAGCACCTTGTGGATTTGAACCGATGACATTTTGGTTAGCAGCCAAAACTCTTAGCCACTATGCCACCAGTGTTTCCAAGCCTTCTGCAAAACCGCCGCCAAATAGTGAATAGAAAGAGCACATTTTTCAAAGGCTGAGAGACTGCTGATTACTCCCTATGTGAACTTTGCCAAGTAATTTAGTCTTTGAGAGCCCTAGTATCCTCTCCTGGATAAGGGCTAACCCTACCTAGAAAGTATGGTCCTTAAGAAGATTCAATATAGTGGCCAGCATATGGGTGCCCTTAATAAATATTTGACGAATGAATAATGGCATGAATAAAATAAGCTTCCACACCAGCAAAACTGGATAAGATTTCACTCCCTAAATTTGCTATTCTTTACCTCATTGCTACTTTGCCTGAGCCACTCCTTAGTTCAATCTATGAGGAGACATACTAGCTGTATATAGTAGATAAGAGCATGGATTTGGACACCTCTGCTTCTTAGTAGCTGTGTGATCATAGGCAACTTGCTCAACTTCTCTGGGCCTTAGCTTCTTCATCTGTAAAACAGGGATAATAATAATACCTAGCTCATAAGGTTGCTCTATCCAATGACTTAATACATGTAAAGCATTGAGAATAGTTCTTTGGACACAGACAGCCTAGTAAATGTTAGCTATTTTTAGCCAGGATCACCTCCTCTTGAGATTCCATTCCACCCATATTCATTAAGCTCAAATGTCTCTCTCTTTACAAAATTCTCTATGGTCATTCTTGTCAGAAGTTGAATGTATGTTTTAGTTTGCTCAACTTACCCCAAAACTTAGTAGGTTAAAACAATATACATTTATTATTTCATACACTTCTGAGGGTCAGGGATCTAGGGATAGCTTAGCTCGGGGGTTCTGGCTCAAAGACTCTCAGAGGTCCCAGTCAAGTTGACAGCCTAGACTGCCGTCATCTCAAGGATCAGCTGAGGCTGGAGAATCCACTAGGTGGCAGACTTCAGTTCTATACCAGCTATTGGCTCAAGGCATCTATTCCTCATCACATGGGCCTTGCTGTGGGACTATTCTACAAGGACCCCCACTTCCCCCCGGGGCAAGTGACTCAAGAGAAAGACAGACCACCTAAGAAGTGATACAACATTACTTCTACCATGTTCTATTTGTTAGAACCAAGTCACCAAGTCCAGCCTTCACTCAGAGGGAGGGAAACTAAGCTTCACCTCTACCTTTTGAAGGGAGAAGTACCAATGGGTAATAAAATTTTAAATAGAAATCAATGTTTATTCATATTAAAAACTCTTAGCAAAAGAGGAAGAAAATGTACCTTCCTCATCTACATACAGCATATATCATTCCTAGAGTTAAAATGTTAGAAGATGAAGACTTTTCCTTTGAAATTAAAATAAGACAGGGATGTTTGCCATTACTTTTTAAATTCAATACCATACTACAAGCCCTAGCTGGTGCAATAAAAAAGAAAGAAAAAAATTAGGTAGAAGAATAGGAAAAGGAGAAACAAAAATCTCATTATTTGTAGACAATATAATTGTATGACCAGAAAATCCAGGAGAATCTACAAATTAATAGATTATTAAAAGATTTCCTCAAATTCACTGCATATGAGATTCATTATTATACACTGACCTGCGTTTGAATTCTGGTTCCTATGGTACAAGCTATTTTTAGTTATGTGATTTGGGCACATATCATAAATTCTATTTCTTACCTGAAATACCAGGATATTCTTGTTGTGCATCGTCAAGTGGATTCCAACTCATAGCGACCCCATGGGACAGAACAGAACTGCCCCATAGAGTTTCCTCAGTTGACATCTTTACGGGAGTAGATTACCAGGTTTTACTCCCTTGGAGCCGCTGGTGGGTTCGAACTGCCAACCTTTCAGTAAACAGCCAAGCATTTAACAATTCCTTCACCAGGGCTCCTTATAATAATACTACTTCCCTTAAATGATGTGAGCATATAATGAGGTATTGTTTATAGCATCTAGAAACATTATTTTCCCTCCCCTACACAGTTCATTTAATAGTCCATAATAAAGATAGAGTCATTAGATTACTCAATATCCTTTCTATATGACAATTTAATAATTAAGTTCAATTATAAGAAAACAATTATCAGTGCAGAAAATTTTCTCATAATGGGAAATGAATACAATCTGGGGACTACTTTAGCAAGGGAAGTTGACACTTAAAAGTAATTGGCCTGTTTTCTTTAAAGTGAACATGGAAAGTTACCTTAGGAGAGATTGGTTCTGCAGTTAAATTGTGAAACCTCTTTCATTTATGTAAGTATAAAACCAATAGGCTTCCATTTGTCCCAGGAGGCACCCAGAAAAAAAGTGCAGTCAGGGTTTCATATTCTTGACAAGATTGGCCCCTTGATCCCATCTATATGCTAGTCACTAGGAAGATGAGACCCCCACACGTCTGTCAGTGTCGTACTGTGGGGGCTTGCATGTTGCTGTAATGCTGGAAAATATGCCATCAGTATTCAAGTACCAGCAGGGTCACCCATGGCGGACAGGTTTCAGTTGAGCTTCCAGACTAAGCTAGACTAGGAAGAAGGACCTGGCAGTCTACTTCTGAAAAAAATTAGCCAATGAAAAACTTATGAATAGCAGTGGAACCCTGTCTGATGCAGTGCCGGAAGATGAGCACCTCAGGTTGGAAGGCACTCAAAATACGACTGGGGAAGAGGTGCCTCCTCCAACTAGAGTCGACCTTAATGACATGGATGGAGTCAAGCTTTCGGGACCTTCATTTGCTGATGTGGTATGACTCAAAATGAGAAGAAACAGCTGCAAACATCCATTAATAATTGGAACGTGGAATGTACAAAGTATGAATCTAGGAAAACTGGAAATCATCAAAAATGAAATGGAATGCATAAACATCAATATCCTAGGCATTAGTGAGCTGAAATGGACTGGTATTGGCTATTTTGAATCAGACAATCATACGGTCTACTATGACAGTAATGACAAATTGAAGAGGAATGGCATCAAGTTCATCGTCAAAAAGAGCATTTCAAGATCTATCCTGAAGTACAATGCTGTCAGTGATAGGATAATATCCATAGGCCAACAAGGAATACCAGTTAATATGACTATTATTCAAACTTATGCATAAACCACTAAGGCCAAAGATGAAGAAATTGAAGATTTTTACCAACTTCTGCAGTTTGAAATTGATCAAACATGCAATCAGGATGCATTGATAATTACCGGTGATGGGAATGCGGAAGTTGGAAACAAAGAAGGTGAGGATGGGTATTTGGAAAATATGGCCTTGGTGATAGAAATGACACTGGAGATTACATGATAGAATTTTGCAAGACCAACGACTTCTTCATCGCAAACACTATTTTCCACAACACAAATGGCAACTATACACGTGGACCTCACCAGATGGATGGAATACACAGGAATCAAATTGACTACCTCTGTGGAAAGAGATAATTGAAAAGCTCAATATCATCAGTCAGAACAAGGTCAGGGGCCGACTGTGAAACAGACCATCAATTGCTCATATGCAAGTTCAAGTTCAAACTGAAGAAAATTAGGACAAGTCCACGAGAGCCAAAGTATGACCTTGAGTATATCCCACCTGAATTTTGAGACCATATCAAGAATAGATTTGACACACTGAACACTAATGATTGAAGACCAAACAAGTTGTAGAATGACATCAAAAACATCATATCTGAAGAAAGCAAGAGGTCATTAAAAAGACAGGAAAGAAAAGACCGAAATGGATATTAGAAACTTGCTCTTGAACATCCAGTAGCTAAAGTTAAAGGAAGAAATGATGAAGTAAAATATCTGAACGGAAGATTTCAAAGGGCAGCTCAAGAAGACCAAGTAAAGTATTATAATGATATGTGCAAAGACCTGGAGATAGAAAACCAAAAGGGAAGAACAAGTTTGGCCTTTCTCAAGCTGAAAGAACTGAAGAGAAAATTCAAGCCTCAAGTTGCAATATTGAAGGATTCTACAAGGAAAATATTAAACGAGGCAGGAAGCAGCAAAAGAAGATGGAAGGAACACACAGCCACCATACCAGAAGGAATTGGTTGCCATTTAACTATTTCAGGAGGTAGCACATGAAGGAAGAAGTCCAAGCTACCCTGAAGGCATTGGTGAAAAACAAGGCTCCAGGAATTGACAGAATACCAATTGAGATGTTTCAACAAATGGATGCAGCACTGGCAGTGTTCACTCGTCTATGCCAAGAAATTTGGAAGACAGCTACCTGGTCAATCAACTGGAAGAGGTCCATATTTATGCCTATTCCCAAGAAAGGTGATCCAACTGAATGTGGAAATTATTGAACAATATCATTAATATCACACATAAGTGACATTTTGCTGAAGATCATTCAAAAGTGGCTGCAGCAGTATTATCGATGGGGAACTGCCAGAAATTCAAGCCGGATTCAGAAGAGGATGTGGAACCAGTGATATCACTGCTGATGTCAGATGGATCCTGGCTGAAAGGAGAGAATACCAGAAAGATGTTTACCTGTGTTTTATTGACTATGCAAAGGCATTTGACTATGTGGATCATAACAAATTATGGACAACCGTTGTGAAGAATAGGAATTCAAGAACACTTAGCTGCGCTCATGAGGAATCTGTACATAGATCAAGAGGCAGTGAGGTCCTGTGCTCAACCTCAGAGTGATCTTATACTGAGAATCATTTCAATAATAATAATATCTCACAATTACTGTGTGGTTATTTTGGATCAGCCTCTTTTCTAAGCATGTGGCTGTATATAATTCATTTAAATCTCCCCCCAAAACTCATCCTCATACAGCTCAGTGAGGAAGGTCCGATATACCAACTAAAAACCAAACCCTTTGCTATCGAGTTGATTCTGACTCACAGCATCCCTACAGGACAGACTAGTACTGCCCCATAGCATTTCCAAGGAGCAGTTGGTGGATCTGAACTGCCAACCTTTTTGGTTAGCAGTCATAACCCTTAACCACTGTGCCACCGGGGCTCTAGTCCTATATACTATCTCTCACATATAGCATGGGTCTGAAGTCTGAAGCGCCTTCTTACCCAGCCTCCTGGCATTCACTGTTGGTGTGCTGGGGTGGGGGCAGTTGGGGTGGATGGGGGTGTTGAGATAGAAGCATAAACTCAAGAGTGGAGAATCCCTGGAAACACGGGAAGGAGTAGGATTGTCTTTCCTAGAGAAACTTCTGTGTCCTACACAGGGATCCGACCTAGCAAAAACATGGTAACCCCTGTGGACAGGGACACAACAAACTGTGCAGGTCCTGTTTACAACAGTGACACCTTGTGGCAGACAGAGAAGTACAGGCAGTCAAACAGTGAGGACTGATTTGATTCTTCAATTCTCTCATCACCTTGATTTTGAAAGTAAGACTGGGCTTCTTGACCAATCTCCCCTCCCCCAGAGGAGAGACAAGGAAAGAAACTGAATATCCTGCTTATCAGGAAGGAAGTGGTTGCCTGAATATTAGAAAAAGAGAAAACCAAAACACCAAGCCCATTGCTGTTGAGTTGATTCCAACTTGTAGTGTCCCTATAGAGCAGAGTAGAACTGCCCCATAGGGTTTCCAAGGAAAGGCTGGTGGATTCAAACTGCCAGCCTTTTGATTAGCAGCCGTAGCTCTTAACCACTGCGCCACCAGGGCTCCAGAAAAAGAGGAGACCTTATTTTTAACCCTATACTAAAAATTGGCAATTCGAATCCACCAGTCACTCCTTGGAAACTCTTGGAGCAGTTCTACTCTATCCTAAAGATCTCTATGAGTCAGAATCACTCTACAGCAACGGGTTTTATAGTACATAAAGATCTCTTCTGTTGCCTTAGCGGGCACAAAACCAGACTGATAAACCCAGTGCCAATTACGGTAAAACTTTCCTCCCAAGGGCCTGGTAGTAACTACTCCTGCCTGCTGGGTGTGGTACTAGGTTTTTTTAAATTTGTTATCTTATTTTGATTTGTTTTCAATAACTAAGTAACAGAGTTTAAGGTATGAGTTAATTTGTAGGTTTCTCAAAATCTTCTCCAACATAGGCAGGGCATATATTGAAAATAGTAAACTATTTTGATGTCTCCATAATCATAATGTAAAATGGAATACGGAATTTTCTCCAAAGATACTTTTATCAACACTAGCAAGTGCTTGTTTCTTTTGTGAAAGTGTTTATGGATGACAAATAGCAAGAAGAAAAGTACACTGATGACAGAGCTTTTACACAGATTTTCTCGTTAATATAACATTTTTACCGATAACTTTCAAGATTCACACCTTAAGCAATGATAGGCTTAATTTTTACTTATTTGAAACTCGTGAACTTGGAGATATACAGAAGAGGTCCTGTAAATAAGAACATAGGTGATTTGTGTGTCTACACCTCTGCCTCCTGTAATTTTACTGAGCTGAACTTGCATGCCGTCTAACCTGGGGAGAAAGGGAGCTCAGACAACTCCCGGCAGGTCTAAATCACCGTTCCCAGCGCTGTTTATGCACCAGGTCACCCCACCTGATTCTGCTGCATTTTTGATCCACTCAAGCACATTTCAGATCATTCAGACATGTGCTAGAGCAATTGAAAAGAAACATTCACTTAAACAATCCAAAATTTCCTAATCTCACAAAAATATACATTATTGAAATAACTGTAGTAACAAAATTTTACAGTAAATAATTCTTAAAGCAATTTTCTTGTGGTGTAAATACTAGGAGGATTTATTGTCTTAGGTATATTGTTAGTAGTTACCTTCCTTTGTCTATCCTTTGTTTTCTGTCAAACCCAGTAATACTCATTTTATTGCTAAAAGCCTTCCTAAAGAAACAGGTTACCTCCAAAAGGAAATATTATGGTATATTCCATTAAACAGTGAAACTTAAAATTTCACGTAAAACTAGGTTATCTAATTACACGGTAAATGTGTCATTTGTTCATTGTCCAGTACACAATATATTTACAGGAAAATTACCAGGAACTTCTCAGCTGTATCAGATCTCAACCTTATATTTAGATGCAGTCATATATTACTGCTGATAATGTGATGTCAGTGAATAGATTGGAATTTTTCACTGTCCTTTATCAAGATAAATTGTTCTGTCAATAGCAAATGGCTGGCAAGTATTAACACTCTGCACACTATATGACTTTTCATTCCCTGCAAAAATTGTATTTAATGCTTTTGCACAAAATCTATGGCCGTGACTATCCTTATTACCTATTTAACTACCTTCTAAAAGGAGGATTTATTTCTGCAAATTAGGACCTGGGTAACAAGATGGTATCATGCATCATAAAGTTTAAGTCAATACAAGGCAGGACACTTGCAGTTTGCATGGGAAAATACCTTGCTCTCATCTCTTGGTCATCCAATGGTGTTAGCAATCTGTGGTGGGAGCAGCTGCTCAGAGCAGAACTTTATCTTGGCCTCCTTCCATCTGCACTGCCACGGTGTCCCACAGTAGCAATTTGCTCATTGGCCTATTACTTTCAATAGGTATTCCAGTAATTGGCTATTTCACACTTGTAAGGCTTGAACTGGCAGAGAGCAAAGGCCAGGCAACCAGCCTGTCAGGGTCTAGCAAGCTGGTCGTTCATCAATTATAATCAGCTTTTACAAGAGTGAGTGAATCCTCTGAAACCCTGTTTGCTCTGATCAGCTTTGCTACCAGCATAATTCGACCCCAAGCTGAGTTGAGTCCTTATCTGAAGAATGTAAAAGTTGTCCTACAGTGACAAGCATGTTTGTTTATTCAGACCCCTGGAGAGACTGATCTGGGCTCAGAAGAAAAGGAAACATTTTGATAGTCTTGAGAATTCTGGGATCCTTCTGTTTTTGTGGCCCCTTCTCGCTGTTTGCAAGCATACTCCCCCTTTTGCAGAAAAAAAAAAAACCAGAGGGCATCAAAATAATTTATTTCATAACGACAAATTATACAAGAGGGCCTCATCAAATTAAGAATTGAATTCCGGTAATGTGAGATTCACTCTGGCCAGAGAAGTTGGGAGTCTCTCTGCAATCATATAGATTATTTTAGAAATACTCATTTAAGTAGAACATTCAATGTTTTAACACACTATAATCACAGAAATGATGCATATGTTTTGTGGACAATAAATTCTAAACTACTGAATTTAACATGAGAATAAGCTGGGAAATATTCGCTAGAAACTTTGGGTCCAGAACAGTAAATCAGCAAGGGCTTAACTCACATTTAAAAATGGTATTTTTGTCTCTTCTTGTCCATCCCCAATATTGTCTATTATTTCCCACAACACTGAGATCTAAACGAACAGAAACATCTGGTACATACCTAAGTTTTCAAGACAAGATGAGGAATTGAGACAAGATGCAAGACTTTGGAAAATTCTGATCAGGTTTACCAGCCCTAGCAGTTTTAGGGTCTAGGTATTTGGGTCTCTGCTAATTTATATACCTCACCCTAGAGGGTCTAAAAAACTCCATTTGTATAATTTAGAAACAAAGTACTATTTGGAAAATGCTTACTAACATCCAGGATTTATATTTTTCTCCCCACTGGCATCCTCTTTTTCAGAAAGAATAAGCCTATGCCTATTTGGAATGAAAGATTTCTAATGGAAATAACCTTTCTTTATTACCATGTCTGCTATTTGCCATCAACCAGCACCTACGATTCCTGTACTACACTCCTAGCTCTCTCTTCCCAAAGCCCCATTCCATCTGTTGACCAACTGGTGACAAGGTGATCTGTCATCTAGCAACTGCCTTGAGCACAAATAAAACATACAACCAAAAATTTAACCCATTTAGTAGTACAGACTTTCAGAAAATTCTAATTTAAACAATGGAAAGAGTGGGTGATTTAGAAAGCTGTTAGAAATGCTCAAAAAATCAATTCTAAATTTTGAAAAGACATGAGTAAAGCTCTTAATAAATCTACCTTCAAAGAGTTATGCACTCTTACCAGTTGAATAAATGAAGTGACACTGATGCATATCTAATTGTAATACATCACAAGATAATCTGCCACCCCTCTTCATCCATTATTTATCTGTAACATTCATTGCTAGAGAAATCTCTGCAAAGTATGCAGTATGGAATTTAAGGCTGAGGTTTCGCTACTCAGCAAAAACTTTCAGAAAGCATCTAGTGGATAATAATCATTAAACCCTGAGTAAACTGTTTCTGGCGGGGGGGAGGGGACTTTTAAAAAGCGCCAGGATTACCCCCAGACAAAATCATGACACATTTCATTTAACTGGGCATGTTCCATACTGGATGTTCCATAAAAGCTCACATAGGTGAAGCTATAAGGCCCCAAAGAATTTTTTCTTTGTCAAGACAGCAACCAAGTCCCGGTGCCCTTCTTTCTTCTATTCCAATTCCAATTCACCCAACAGTGCCATGGAAGAAAGGCCTGGCAATCTGCTTTCATAAAGATTACAGCCAAGAAAACCCTATGGAGCAGTTTGACTGTGTAACACATGGGGTCGCCATGAGTTGGAATCAACTGGATGGCAACCACCTTGGTCTTCTTTGTGTGTGTGTGTGTGTGTGTGTGTGTGTGTGTGTGTGTGTGTGTGTGTGTATGTCTGTGTGTTTTGGTTTTTTTTTTTTTAAGATCATGAAGAAGTGCAACACTCAGCTTATCTACAACATTTACTTCAATAATAGGCAAACTAAGGGTCCGATGTAATCATTTTTTTCTTTTCTCCTCTTTCTTTTTTTAAATTGCTGAGTTGATGATTAAGTTCACAGGATGAAGAGATGTACATGTTTACCATTTACTGGATATGGAAAGCCTGCTGGATGACAACCATCCTTTGCTGCTGGCCCTTCTACCGACCTTCACACTCCATTGTGCCCCACATCCCTGTGCCAGGGACAGGGGCTGAGAGAAAGCCTCCCAAACAAAAGCATGCTGGTTTAACAATTAAGATCAAGCAGTATCTTTTTTTTTTTTTTTTTTATTAAAGGAATCGCCATATTTCATAGGAATTTTTTTTAAATATGCTCTTAAAAAATGGATGGAAAATACACGCTTTAAACCATTTTAATAGTTCAGCTAGAAACTCTGCTTTAGTCATGAGGGGGTGATAAGAACAAAAAGCTGCTTCAGGCATTTAGTGGAAGAAAATTAAGGTTCCTATAAATGAGGTGGCTATAGTCCTCTCCCAGTCCAATTACTAGCTTTATTATTTGTCAATAAAATACCAGATAAAAGGCTAAGTCCCCAGATAAGGCAGCTGTTGCCATTTGGACCCCGTGGTACTTTATGTTCTCAAACTGTGGTGCAAAAGTTGCTGATAATGCCTTTACATCCCTAACAGGTGCCCCTGGGCCCAAATTTTCAATACTTTCCCCTGGAAAGAAAAATCATAATAAAAGAATAGAACATGCATATCATAGACAAGGTAAGATTGGGCAAGTTGCTGTTTTACGGCCTTGTGACAGCGGAACTGGAGTTTTTGAACATATTTCCTGATTAATAAAAATCAAAATTAACGTAGGAATACCACAGCTAGAAGCAACTCTGGTTTGATGCGGTAATTAAGCTGCTTGCCACAACCTCAGACAGCTCCTCCTAACCAGAACCCATCCTATCCTATAACAGCTGCTTCCCGTAACTTCCCTGGACACACAGGCAGCAGATTACAGCCTCTGCAATGGAGACCTATGCATCTCCTTGACAATGCACGGGAAATTCCACCAAGCGGAAAAGACACGTTTGCTTTTTCCCTTTGAAGATGTACGCTAAACTTCCAGGATCATTAGGCTACCCTGTGAAAGAATAGATTTTCTTTCTTTCTTTTAAGACTTTACTTCTTCTAAAGAAAAAAAAAGAATATTACCCTCTGTGTTACATAGCTTTTAGGAGAGCAGCATTTAGGACATTAATTCAAGACTGTGGTCTTGTTTGGTATGGGATTCTTGTATTTGGAGTTTGTTTGTTTGATTTTTAATCAGAAGCCAGCTTCAGTCTTAGAAATCCAGATTCTCTTCTCTAATATGTATATATATATAAAAAAAAAAAAACCGTTGTCGTTGAGTCAATTCTGACTCATAGCGACCCTATAAGACAGAGTAGATAGAACTGCCCCATAGGGTTTACAAGGAGTGCCTGGTGGATTCGAACTGCCGACCCTTGGTTAGCAGCCATAGCTCTTAACCAGTACACTACCAGGGTTTCCTCTTCTCTAATGTGGATCCATATAAATTATCCAAAATTGGGAAGACTGAAAAAAATCACTGGTGAAATTAAATAACTATAAGTTTATTAGTTTATTCTCACTTTGCAGGGGCAGGGGTGGGGGGAGTCTCGGTTCTACTTGATTGTGGTAGTACCACAAATTAATTTAGGATGATGGTGCGATATGAAAATAAAACTTCTGACTGAATTTCAAGGACTCTTCTGTTTAACTAGTTTCAAGCGTCCTTTTTTGATCATAATAAAATTATTTGCCATATGGTTCAGATGCTTGTGATCCCCTCTCAATGAGAGGATTATGCATGAGATAAAATGCCTACTGTAGCTGTAGCCAAGCACACAGCTGGCTCTGATAATGCCAACAAATGGCTTCATCTATCTCAGTGTCACGTAGGAGCTGGTGCGATGCGAATCGGCCCCAAGTACAATTAAAATCTACATCATCTGTGAGAAAGGCGATGGAAGTTCTGACATCAGAGCGGTGCCAGATTCATCCTCTTCCCACAGTAACAGAAGAAACGTGTTGCCCCTTTCACCCTGTCACACTAATGATGTGCGGAGCACATCCCTTCCTGTGCACATTAAAGGTAGTAAATCAAGAGGCTTCCTATTTAAAAGCTTCACCTTTATCTGACATTCGGTAACAAGATGAACAGTTTCTAAACTTAAGGTGTGTATTCCTCGCTTCTCTTTTTTTTTTTTCTGATGAGATAATGCCATTTATGTTCACAATGAAATATAAATAGAAAAGTTTACGATCCACATGGCCTCAAATTGTGGCAATATGCAGGAATTTCCTCGTTTTAGTTCAGCAATGTTTAACCACACTAATAAAATCAGGTTTGAACATCCATTTGTTCCAGAAAGCCAGATTTTATTGCTAAAACATCCATAACTCATAACAAGCAAGCTCAACACCAATTCATAGACAAGTTTCCTCTTCTGCATATTTTGAATAAAAGTGAAAAGTAGAGTGTATGCAGGAATTTTGATTATTATTATTTTTTTGGCCATACTTCATTAGAAGGAAAACTTACAAATGTATTTCATTAGCATTTCCAATGACTTTCCATTAAAATTAAATGGAATAATATCTAAATTTCAGAAGGAGGTTACTGAATGTTAATTCTGTAATTAATTCATTAGTTATATACTTTTTGTTATGTACTTTTTTCTCTACTGAGGGATTATTCCTAAAAGACAAAGTTGTAGTTTGTAAACTAGTATGCAGATCTGTAAACTGGCATACAAATCTCTCAAGCAAGTAGAAGATGAAAGCATGCATCTACATGAAATAAGATAACCTGCACTTTAGAGTCAAAGAAAAACCTGTATAAGATAGTTAGATACTTGGAAAAAATTGCACACACACACACTTCTTTGAAGATTAGGCAGGGTTATAAGGCTTTTTTTTGTATTGTTTTGTTTTTATTTATTTAATTTCCTAACTGCAGTTAGGTAGAAGATCTTGCAAAACATAAGGCAATGTCTTGCAATCCTTTTTTTTTTCTCCTCTTTTTAAAATTGTTAATCATCATCCATGGACATTAAACATTTCATATGCCAACTTTTTCATGCCCTTTTATGTTCTATAAAATGCACACAGGTAATTTTTAATCAAGTCTCTTTCAAGTAGTCTACTAATATGACAATTATGCCCTTAGTCTGTTCAATATATAAAAAATATATAGAAAACAAGTCAATTATTCATTTAGGGTTTCTTTCCACCAAATAAGCCATATAACTCTCTGTGCAGTACTCTGTGATAATATCTATACAATTGGACGTGGTCATCCTAAACCAGTGGTTTTCAACCATAGCTGTGCCTTAAAATCATTTCTGCTATTTTTAAAAGTACAGAAAATGGTGACTCATCCCCAATATAATCAAACTGTATCTCTGAGATTGGGGCCCAGGTTTATGTATTGTTGTAAGGTTCCCTGGGTGACAGCTAATGCACCATGAGGAATGGTGACCTGTATGTAAATACTGAGTAAAAAGCATTTTAAATGTTTTATTTAGCTTCCTTCTGAAATATGCAGCACCATTAGAATAACTATCTTACTTACAGGTATTTCTTGCTTCAAGAAAAAGGAATCAATAATATTTCTGACACAAATTAATCCAATCCTATAAATATTTACTATAAGATTACAATATACTCAGCTTTATGCTATTTATTTTCAGGAAATATAAAAGAAGTACAAGACAGAGTTTCTCATGGAGTTGACTGTCTCATTGAGAAACAGACACACACACAACAATAAATACTAAGTGAAGAGCATAATCGTTATGTTGAATGATGCTTACAATAAGTGCCAAAAAGGCAGAACTAGAAAAGATCAGTGTAGAGAAGTATGTTGATTATCCCCCTATGGAAAAATTCACCAAGAATTCCTTTAAATACCAAGATCCAGGAGGTGATCCAAGATGGTAGAATAGTCAGACATTTTGTGTTGTCCCTCTTACAACAAAGGCCCCAAAAAACAAGTGAATTGGATATATATGACAATCTACAAACCCTACGCATCAAAGACAAAGCTAAAGAATAGGAATGAGCAACAGCTGGAAGGAGAGACAATTCAAAAACAGCAGAAACAGAGAATTATGGACTGCTGGCATCCTGCTAGCTGAAACTGCACAGCACAGGCATACTAAGGCAAGCAGCAGCATCCCCAGGCGAAACACACTCTACCTGATACAGCTAAGAAGGAGCAACCCTGCACGCACCTCCAGAGTCAACCAGAAGTGGTACCAGCCCTGCGAAAGTTAAGTGCATGCACCCAACCCACCATGCACACCCCAGCCCTTTCACCAGAGCTCCATGGACCAAGGAGCACTCCCTCCCCATCACTCATCCTCCTCTCCTCTCCAACACCAGTCCAGCAGCATTCAGCACTGCCATGACCCCTAAGCTGGGAAATCATGGCCCTGGTCCAGAAGCACTCGCCCCTTAGCCCAGCCACTGACACAGGGGGTACTCAGGCTTACAGTGCCCTCCACCCCCTCCAATCACCCAAGCCAGTGCCTTACTGGCTGAGCCGGCATAGCATGTCCACATCGGGACAAGGTGGGCAGTATTTCAGCTGAAGCACACTTCAGCTGTAGTAGTTAAGTGGGAGCTGCAGACCGGTGGTATTCGACACTGCCCCACCCCCTAAGCCAGTAGCTCTTGGCCTGGTCCAAGGCACCCGCCCTTTGCACAGCCACAGGTGCAGGGAGTCCACGGACTTGCAGTGCCCTCCACCTCCTTCAATTACCTGTGCTAGTACCTTGCCAGCTTAGCCGGCATAGCATGGCCATATTGCGACAAGGTGGGCAGGGTTCCCAGCTGAAGCCCACTTCACCTGCAGCAGCCAAGTGAGAATGGCTGAATGAGCTACCTATAAGCTGTCTATAAGAGACACAAAGACATAAACAAACTAAAATTCAAAGGATGGAAAAAATTCATCAAGCAAACAATAACCAAAAAAGAGCAAGGTGGCAACATTAATCTCCAATTAAATAGGCTTAAAAGCAAAGTCCAACATAAATTACAAGGAAGGACACTATATAATAACTGAAGGGTCAATACACCAGGAGGACATAACCATAATAAATACATATGCACCCAATGACAGGGCTCCAAAATACATAAACAAACTCTAAAAGCATTGGCAAAAAATAGACAGCTCCACAATAATAGCAGGAGATTTCAACACACCACTTTTGATGAAGGACAGAACATTTAGAAAGAAACTCAGTAAAGATAAAGAAGATCTAAATGTCACAATCAACCAATTAGACCTCAAAGACATGTACAGAACACTCAGACCCAACAGCAGTGAAGTATACATACTTTTCCAACGCACAGGAACATTCTCCAGAATAGACCAGATTTTAGGCCACAAAGTAAGCCTTAACAAAATCCAAAACATCAAAATAATCCAAAGCATTTTTTCTGACATTAATGACATAAAAGCAGAAATCAATAACACAAACAGCAAGGAAAAAAAAATCAAATACATGGAAACTCAACAACACCTTGCTTAAAAACTACTGGATAATAGAAGAAATCAAGGATGGGAAAAAAAAAAAATTATAGAACCAAGTGAGAATGAAAACACATCTGACCAGAACCTTTGGAACACAGTAAAAGCAGTGATTAGAGGTCAATTTACAGCAATAAACACACACATCAAAAAAGAATGGGCCAAAATCAAAACATTAACCCTACAACTTGAACAAATAGAAAGAGAGCAGCAAAAGAAACCTTCAGGCACCAGAAGAAAGAAAATCATAAAGATGAGAGCAGAAAGAGAACAGAAAAACAATAGAAAGAATCAACAAGACCAAAAGTTGGTTCTTTGAGGAGATCAATAAAATTGATGAACTATTAGCCAAACTGACGAAAAAAAAAAACAGGAGAGGAAGCAAATAAACTGAATAAGATGTAAGACGGGTAATACCACAACAGACCTAGCTGAAATAAAAAGGATCATAACAGAATACTATGAAAAACTGTACTCCAACAAATTTGAAAACCTAAAGGAAATGGACAAATTTCTAGAAACACACTACCTACCTAAACTAACATAAACTGAGGTAGAGAAACTAAACAGACCCATAACAAATGAAGAGATTGAAGAGGTAATTAAAAAAAAAAAAAAAAAAAAAAACCTCCCAAAAACAACTACAAAAAAAGCCCCGGCATGGACAGCTTCACTGAAGAATTCTACCAAACTTTCAGAGAAGAGCTCACACCAATACTACTGACTATTTCAGAGAATTGAAAAGGAATGAATATTCCCAAATTCATTCTATAAAGCCGACATAACCCTGACACCAAAGCCAGACAAAGACACCACAAAAAAAGAAAACTACACACCAATATCCCTAGTGAATATAGATGCAAAAATTCTCAACAAATTCTAGACAATAGAATTCAACAGCATATCAAAAAAAATAATACATCATGACTGTCATGGATTGTACTGCGTCCCCTAAAAATATCTGTCAACTTGGCTAGGTCATGATTCCCAGTATTGTATGATTGTCTATCATTTTGTCATCTGATGTGATTTCCCTATAAATCCTATCACTATGATGTAATGAGATGGATTAGTGGCAGTTATATTGATGAGATCTACAAGATTAGATAGTGCTTAAGTCAATCTTTTTTGAGATTAAAAGAGAGAAGTGAGCAGAGAGACATGGGGACCTCATCCCACAAAGAAAGCAGTGCCAGGAGCAAAGCACGTCCTTTGGACGTGAGGTTCCTGCGTTGAGATGCTCCCAGACCAAAGGAAGACTGATGCATCAAAAGGACCTTCCTCCAGAGCTGACAGAGAGAGAAAGCTTTCCCCTGGAGCCGGTGCCCTGAATTTGGACTTGTAGCCTACTGGACTGTGAGAGAATAAACTCCTCTTTGTTAAAGCCATCCAGTTGTTGTATTTCTGTTACAGTGGCACTAGATGACCAAGACTGAATTTGGTACGGAAAGTGGGGTTCTGCTCTAACAGATACCTAAAATGTAGAAGCTGTTTGAAAACTGAATGGATACAGGACCAGCAGCAGCAGAGAAGTGGCAGTGGCAGAGAACTGGCAGCAGCAGTACCAGGAAACCAGCACCATACAGCATTGGAGCTGACCCATGGAGTGAGAGAGCTGAGTGTCTGTGTGCAGGAGGCTTCCTGGCAGAATGGGGTGCCTCCAGGCACTTATCAGTGGAGCTACACAGCTTTGGAACACTTGTCCCAGCAGGGCATATGTGGGCATGAGGCCCGAGGGCCAAGAGGCCAAGGAACCAGGAAGCAGAAGCTGAAGAGAAAAGGAACACAGGAAGCTGAGCTACCTCAGTCTCAAAAGGTAGGCTTCAATGTCTGGGGTTTCAAAGGGTAGAGCTATGGCCCCTGGTGTTTCTAAGGGTGGAGTTGTCACTCTGATGGACTAGGAGAATGGTGCACCTAAAGCCGAGGGAACAGAGTTGCCCCCTATGGGCCTGGAAGGCAAAACTGAATCCCAGAGCTGAGGGGTCTCCACTCAGAATCTGGAGAGTGTGGCCAATATCTAGAGGCTGGAGGGCAAGGCCATTGTGTAAATGGTCTCAGAGAACAGAGGATTATTTGCAAAGCCTTGAGGGCTAATGTAATGTGTTCTGCTGACTTGCTTGGTGCCTATTATGCCTTCTTTCCCTCCAATGTCCCCCATTTATAATGGAAATATTTAGCTTGTGCCTATTCTGCCATTGTAATTTGGAAGCAGATAGCTCATATTCTAGATTTCACAGATGAAGAGGAATTTTTGGATTTTGGACTTAGAGTTGATTTAAGATTTTTTCTATGATATGATGGGGTGAATATGTAGTACATGTGGCAAGGCCATGAATTTTTGGGGGCCAAAGAGTTGAACATCATGGACTGAATTGTGTCCCCCAAAAATATCCGTCAACTTGGCTAGGCAATGATTCCCAGTATTGTATGATTATCTAACATTTTGTCACCTGATGGGATTTATCTATGTATTGTAAATCCTATCACTATGATGTAATGAAATGGATTAGTGGCAGTTATACCGATGAGATCTACAAGATTAGATAGAGTCTTAAGCCAATCTCTTTTGAGATATAAAAGAGAGAAGTGAGCAGAGAGAGATAGGGACTGCATACTACCAAGAAAGCAGTGCCAGGAGCAAAGTGCGTCCTTTGGACCTGAGGTTCCTGTGTTGAGATGTTCCCAGACCAAGGGAAGACTGATGCATCACAAGGACTTTCCTTCAGAGCTGACAGAGAGAGAAAGACTTCCTCTGGAGCTGGCGCCCTGAATTCGGACTTGTAGCCTGCTGGACTGTAAGAGAATAAACTTCTCTTTGTTAAAGCCATCCACTTGTGGTATTTCTGTTATAGCAGCACTAGATGACCAAAACAATGACCAAGTGGTATTCATACCAGGTATGCAATGATAATTCAACATTAGGAAATCAATCAATGTAATCAAGCACATAAATAAAAGAATCACATGATCATCTCGATTGAATAGAAAAGGCATTTGACAAAGTCCAACACAAATTTTTGATAAAAACACTCAGCAAAATAGGAACAGAAGGGATATTCCTTGACATACTAAAGGACATTTACAAAAAATCAACAGTCAACATCTTTCTCAATGGAGAGACACTGAAAGCATTCTTCTTGAGAATGGGAACCAGATAAGCATGCCCTTTATCACCACTCTTATTCAATATAATGCTGGAAGTCCTTGCTAGAACAAAAAGGCAAGAGAAAGAAATAAAGGGCATCCAAACTGGTAAGGAAGAGGTAAAACTATCCTTTTTCACAGATGATAAGATTCTATACATATATAACCCCAAAGAATCCACAAGAAAGCTCCTGGAATTAAGAGAAGATTTCAGCAAAGTTGCAGGATACAAGATTAACATGCAAAAATCCGTTGGATTCCTCTATACCAACAGAGAGAACTTCGAAAAGAAAATCAGTAAATCAATACCATTTACAATAGCCCCTAAGAAAATAAAATACTTAGGAATAAACCTAACTAGTGATGGAAAAGTCTTATACAAAGATAACTACAAAACACCACTTAAGAAACCAAAGGAGACCTACATAAATGGAAAAACATACCATGCTCATGGATAAGAAGACCCAATATTGTGAAAATGTTAATACTACCCAAAGCGATCTACAGATACAATGCAATCCCGATCCAAATTCCAACATTATTATTTAAAAGAGATGGAGAAACAAATTACCAACTTTGTATGGAAAAGGAAGAGGCCTTGGATAAGTGAAGCATTATTGAAGAACAAGAAAAAAGTGTGAGGCCTCACACTTCATGATCTTAGAACCTACTATACAGCCATGGTAGTCAAAACAGCCTGGGACTGGTACTACAATAGACACATAAACCAATGGGACAAAATTGAGAACTGAGACATAAATCTGCCCATCTATGAGCAGCTGATATTTGACTAAGGGCCAAAGTCCATTAAATGCAGAAAATACAGTCTCTTTAACAAATGGTGCTGGCATAACTGGATGTGTATCTGTTAAAAAATGAAATAGGATCCATACTCACACCATACACAAAATCTAACTCAAAATGGATCAAAGACCTAAATATCAATCCAAAAACAATAAAGATCATGGAAGAAAAAAATAGGGACAATACTTGGGGCCCTAATACATGGCATAAATAGAATACAAACCACAACTAACAATGCACAAGCACCAGAAGAGAAACTAGATAACTGGAAGCTTCTAAAAACTAAACACTTATGTGTATCAAAAAACTTTACCAAAAAAGTAAAAAGAGCACCCACAAACAGGGAAAAAAAATTTGGCTACAAGCATGTAATCTCTAAAATCTATAAGATACTGCAAAATTCAACAACAAAAAGACAAACAATCCAATTAAAAAATGGGCAAAGAATATGAACAGTCATTTCACCAAAGAAGACATCCAGGTGGCCAACAGGCAAATGGCTCCATGAGGAAATGCGCGTGATCATCAGCCATTACCTGCTGCTGTTGAGTTGATTCTGACTCGTAGCATTAGCCATTAGAGAAATGCAAATAAAAACTACAATGAGATACCAGCTCACCCTGACAATACTGACACTAATTAAAGAAAAAAAAAAAGGTAATAAATATTGAAGAGGTTGCTGGGAGACTGGATCTTATGCACTGTTGGTGGGAATGTAAAATGGTACAACCACTATGGAAAACAACATGATGTCTCCTTAAAGAGCTAGAAATAGAAATATCATTCAATATAGGAATTCCACTCCTAGGAATATATCCTAGAGAAATAAGAGCCGTCACATGAATGGACATATGCACACCAATAGCTATTGCAGCACTATTCACAACAGCAAAAAGATGGAAACAACCTAAGTGCCCATCACCAGGTGAATGGATAAACAAATTATGGTACAAACACACAATGGAATACTACACAACAATAAAGAACAATGATGACTCCATGAAACATCACACAACATGGATGAATCTGGAGGGTATTATGCTGAGTGAAATAAATCAATCACAAAAGAACAAATATTGAATGCAAACACTATTATGAAAACTCAAGAAAAGGTTTACACACAGAAAAAAAACATTCTGTGGTGGTTATGAGAGAGGGGAGAGGTGTGGAGCAGAAATCACAAACTAGACAATAGACAAGTGGTAACTTTGGTGAAGGGTAAGACAACACACAATACAGGGTAAGTCAGCATAACTTGACCAAGGCAAAGTCAAAGAAGTTTCCTACACACATCCAAACACCTGGAGGGGCTGAATTGATGGGGCTAAGTGCTGGGGACCAGAGTCTCAGGGGACATCTAGATCAACTGGCATAACATAGTTCATATTAAAATGTTCTACATCCCACTCTGGTGAGTAGCATCTCGGGTCTTAAAAGCTTGCAAACAGCCATCTAAGATACATCCCATCCCATCTGGAGCAAAGGAGAATGAAGAAAACCAAAGACACAATGAAAATATTAGCCAAAAGGACTAAAAGACCACATGGCCCACAGCCTCCACCAGCCTGAGCCCAGAAGAACTAGACGGTGCCCGGCTACCACTTCCTATTACTCTGACAGGTATCACAGTAGAAAGTCCCAGACAGAGCTGGAGAAAGATGTAGAACAAAATTCAAATTCACAAAAAAAGACCAGACTTACTGGTCTGACAGAGAATGGAGGAACTCCTGAGACTGTGGCCCCTGGACTCAGAATTGAAATCACTCTGAAAGTCCACTTTTCTGACAAAGGTTAGATAGACCTATAAAACAAACAATGACAGACATGAGGAACGTGCTTCTTAGTTCAGTCAAACATAGGAGACCAAATGGGCAACTCCTGCCCAAAAGCAGGACTAGAAGGCAGGAAGTGACAAGAAAACTGGATGAATGGACACAGGGAACCCAGGGTGGAAAAGGGGAGAGTGCTGTCACATTCTGGGGATTGCAACCAATGTCACAAAACAATATACGCATAAACTTTTGAATGAGAAACTTAACTGAGCTGTAAACGCTCACCTAAAGCAAAATAAAATAAAATAAAAAATAGCAAGATCCATAACTGTTTTTTTGAAATTATTTTTAAAAACAGAATTCACACAAAACTCCTAGGAGAAAACTATTGCACAAAGCAAAGTATCATATCCGTTCTATTTTAACTGTTAGTCTTAACGTAGTAAGTCCTAGCCTGATAAAAGATTTGTTAACCCCAAATGAGGATATCTTAGAGATTCAGTGATAGAAAATGCCCTTTAAAAAGTAGCAGGAAGATGATTCTTTATGAGAAATGTAAAGCCCTGAGAGACTGTCTTGTGATAAATCACCCAAATAGCAATAAAATACAAATAACAATTACAGGGATGAAACAGGTCTTAAGCGGTTATCATTAATTGATTTTCTAAACTATGTTCGACAAATAAACTCCCCTCCAAAACAAATACATAAAAACATACCCATTGCTGTGGAATCAACTCCAACTCATGGCAACCCCATGTGTTACAGAGTAGAAGTGAGTTCTATAGGGTTTTCTTGGCTGTATAATCTTTACAGAAGCAGATCGTCAGACCGTTCTTCCACGGTGCCACTGTGTGAGTTTAAACCACCAACCTTTTGATTAGTTGTTGTTGTTGGTTGCCTTTGAGTTGATTTCAACTCATAGCAACCCTATATAACAGAGTAGAACTGCTGCATAGGGTTTTCTAGGCTGTAATTTTTATGGGAGAAGATCACCAGTCCTCTGGGTAGGTTTGAACTGCCAACTTTTTGGTTAGCAGCCTAGTGCTTAACCATTGTACCACCAAGCCAAACCATTTGCACCACCCTGGGACCTCAATAACAGCCTTAATTATTATAATAAATAAATTAAATAATTAAAAACTTAATTATTTCAGAAATGTTAAATAATGGAACCCAGAAGAAATGTCTTTCTATTTCTAAAAGACAAAATTATAATCTAGCTTTGATGTGTGCTCACAATCTGTAAACTATCACACAAATTCCTCAAAAAAATGGAGGATGAATGTATCTACACAAAATAAGGTAACACATGGATCTGCGCTTTAGAGTCAAAGAAATACCTTTATAAGATATATTGAAAGTCCTTAAATACATGCAAATTACACATTGGGTGACTGATGGCTGCTGCAGGAAAGTCTTCTTGTGACTCAAGCTATGTAGCTTTGAAATCAGTCAGACCTGAATTCTGTCCTTGTCTTTGTCACTTATTAAAAAATAACAACAATTAAGAAAACACATTGCCGTTGAGTCGATTCCGAGTCATAGCGACCCTACAGGACAGAGTAGCACCGCCCCATAGAGTTTCCAAGGAGCGACTGGTGGATTCGAACTGCCAACTGCCAACTTTTTTTTTTTTTTTTCCATTAGCAGCCGTAGCTCTTAAGCACTGCACCCCAAGGGCTTCTATTTGCCACTCATTAGCTGGGTGATATTAAGCAAGTCAATCAGCCTTTCTCAGCTTCAGTTTCCTCACCTGTACAATGAAGAAAAGTGAGTGGGCATGAAGATTAAATGTATGGGAATTTCCCAGGACATTACCTGGCATATTGTAAAGTCTCAATAAAAGGGAGGATAAGTAATAATATGGTATTAGTAATAAGAATAAATGGGAAAATTATTGGTTAAACCCTGGAATACAGAGTTTAATCAGGATACTCTCTTCCCTGTCTATGCTAAGGAATTATACTGTAACTCTTATCACAAAAAAATGAATTCAATGAGTACAATGATTCTATTCAGCATATCTAACCAGAGGAGGAGTAGCTGCTGGCACACAAATGACCATGATTTTGCAGCTGTTCTTTTTGCCGACCTTCTACACTTCCCATGTTTTCAATCTTAAACCTTACTAAGGTAACAAGCCACTTTCAGGAATGACTACAGATCTTCACATTCACATTGTTCAGAATGGAACTTTTTCAGACCTACTGGTCTTCCCTGTGTTTCACATCTTCCCTTCCTCACTTTGTCTTAGTGGGAATGAAAGACGTTAAAGCTCTCCTCTTGGGTTTCACACAGACTGTTCCTTATTTAGCAGGACCTGGAGAGGGTTATTCCTCCCTTAGAGGGTGGCTGGGTGGGACAGAAATTGTTAGAAAACAAGGAAATCCCAAGGATGACTCAGAAACTGATCCTCTGTATAATGGATGGGCCCTAAAACATTCTAGTGGCTGCATAGATGTTGTTACTACCCAAATAGCCAGTCAAGGCTAACTTGGCCATCAGAGACTGGCCCAAACATATTGGCAGCACTGTACCTTACAGAATTCAAAAGTTACCAGCATTCTTGCAGGCCTAGCGTGATCATTAAGATTGTGTGTCAACTTGACTGGGCCATGATTCTCAGTGGTTTGGCAGCTATGATGTAGTTTGGAAGTTGTATAATGATATCATCACCTCCATGATGACATCTGATATAATGCAATCACTTCCATGATAAGATCTGCTATGAGTAGCCAATCAGTTAAAAGGAGGTTTCCTTGGGGGTGTGACCTGCATCCAATACATGCGGGCTTCCTGGCAAACCTCACTGGCTTTTTGCTCTGCTTTGGATTCTGCATTTGGCTTGTCATCATCTGACCTCCAGTTCATGGAACTTGGGCCAAAAGCCTGCCCTCTCACCTGCTGATCTTGAATTAGTCAGCCTTCACAGGTGTGAGCCAGCAGCCTGCTGTCTAACCTGTGGATCACTGGTTCATCAGCCCCTGCAGCTACGGGAGTCAGGAGAAGCCTCCAGCCTGATGCCTGATGCCTGATGCCTAACCCATGGACTTGGGACTTGCCAGCTTCTACAACCGCATGAGCCATTCCCTTGAGATAAATCTCCCTCTCTCTCTCTCTATATATATATATGTATACACATACATATAAGCTTCACTGGTTTTGCTTCTTTAGACAAACCAGCCTAAGATACCTAAAAAGTATCATTAAACACTGTGCAGCAGATACTTAAAGTCTATGAATGTGCAGGAATTACTCATTTACATAAGATGAAATTATAAGGAGAAAGCTATTTACATGTTGTCAACACCATGAGCCCAGGAACATGCCCATTTTGTTCACCTTTGTATTCTTAGCTCCTGGAAAAGTATGAGACCTTGTAGACATCAAGTTGTCAAATTAATGAATAAATTAATACAACATAGCACACTGCTTAGGAGAATGAGCTTTCAAATAAGACAGATACAGATTTAGGTTCTGGCTCCGCTACCTACAAACATGACCTAATTAACCTTTCATAAGTTCAGTTTCAGCTTATGTAAAATGAGTATAGTAATATAGTATATTACTTGGGTTGTTGGGATAAATAGTTTAGTCACAGTAAGTGAATTAGAATACGTAGTAAATGCTCTAAACATGTTGGTATTATTCCACAGTACAGTCTACATAGATGGTATGTGTGTATATGTGTGTGTGTGTAATAGAGCAAGTGGAGAGAAAGTTAATATAAATCTCTCTAGATTTTCAGTCAGAATAAAGGAAACCATAAATATAAAAATCCTTTAAACAATCATTTTCCAAACAATCTTCTACTAAAAATTGCCTGAAAGTTTAGATTTAACCTTGATTCCCCTGGGGTAACCTGTGGCCTTGCAGATTGGTAGATCTAAGTACTTAAAATGACTTAAAATCACTCAGTAATGAGGTTTTTCAATGAGAGAATAATCAGACACTAGTTTGGAACATTTTGCTGAAGAGAATGCCACTTGTTACTCATTTTTCCCTTTAGTTACTCAAAGATAAAATTGACTCAGTGAAGGTGTCAGAGCCAACTCTCTACCAGGGTTGGACTGCCAGATGAAATGAGTTCTAAAAGGTCATAATAAAATTAGTAAAGGCAGATGGAAAATGTACTGATGACAGCTGGTACCCCCGAAAAGTGTGCACACAGGTATAATTATGATATCAGATATTGCTCTTTCATTTCTCTTTTTTTTCAGCATGTGATCTTTAATTCCCAGGGATACAATTATCTTGGTGGTTGAAATTCAATAATATACATTACAGATTGATGGTTTGGAAAACATCATTAGGTCTCAGCCAATATAGAATCCTCGTCAGTATAGGCTATCAATGAGTAAGCATGCATTGATCTTGGCTTGTTAAAAATAGCTTGAGGTCTTGGGTATAAATTCTAAAGCCTATCACCTCACGACACTGTTTTTGGCCCACACATTTTTTTGTCACGCCCTCCTACCAGTGTCAAAGAATAAAGAAGATTGTAATCAATTTATCAAAATATTAATATGTAAGTAAATATAAATTATTTCTACAAAGGGAGAAAAATAATTGTAACTCCTTTGTTTTAATCAGTTTTCTGCCATTCAATCTGATTGCCATAAGTTCAAATTTCTAAGCATAGTCTATCTATAATTTTTCAATTAGATTGTTTAAAGTAGCCAGTATTTAGTGTTCCAAGGATTTTTATTAATATCCAAGTTATAAGTATGCTTAATATCTTTTTATTCTTCCATCTTGGTCCTACATAGGTAAGTAGAACAACTTCAAAGAGAGTACTTTTTAGTCAATTCAATAGTAAGAATAAAATAAAAAGAACAAATTTTTGTATGTCATGTTTTTCCCTCACATTTATATTTCTGAAAGTCTATATCATCAAGAATCCATTTGTAAAGCCACAATGGGGGTGACTGTTGTACTAAATAATGGGATGCATGTAATGCAGGCAGTCATTTGTCAAGCACCAAACAACCACTCTCTCCTAGTTAGCTTTTTTCTCCCCTCTTGGATACCTATGAATGAAGCAGAAGTTTAATTCTCTGAACAAGCTCCAGAAAACTTAGAGGCACTAATACCTTTTGATTACCTTCTTCCATTTCCATTTTTCATTCTGCGGTAGCCAGCTGTCGGTTTATAAGACTACAAAGATTTTGTTTAATACAGTATCAGTGTTCTTGGTTTACCATTGACAGATTTGAAAAGGTTGTGTTGAAAACTGAATGCGTATATGCAAATGTTTTGTTATTAAATGGAAACATTCCAAGGACTCAAATGATCCATGTGAAATTTTAATTATAACTTAACAGCTGCTTGAGCTAATTGAAGGATATCAGAAAGGTGATTTCCTTCTCATTGTAATTAAAGAGTTAAGCCTAATTTGCTGTTGTCAGAACAAGACTAAATATCAATCTGGTCTGCCTAATTATATTAAAAGGTAAACAGATAACTTCTAAAACAGGGTAAGGCCCACCCTAGACAAAGACAACAGGTTCTCAATGTGCCATCATTACCCTGTTCCTCTTGCAATATGAGCAATGACCTTTAAGGAAAGTGGCAACTGTTCTCAACTTCTGCTATAAAGGCTGCAATTTCATCCTGCAGCATCATCTGTTCGTTCATTCCCTCTCTAGTAGCCAATTTTATTTTGCTGAACCATCACTTCAATTTTTTAATTCTTTCCCCAACGGTCCTCAGTGATCCCTTCGCTGAGAGAAACTGAGGCCAAGAGAGGGAAAGAAAATCTTCAAAGCAAACAATTAGTCAGTGGCCAAACAAGATTCTTGACTAAATAGGGTGGTGCTTTTTTTCCACAGCTCTCTATACTTTGCATCTTCTAGGATGGAATTTATCTTGTTTTCAATTACATTGCATTACAGTAATGGGGGAATACATCTTCAAGTCTTTGGTTCTCTTTGTAATGGTATGGTATCACTTCCTCTATGTTCTGGAAGATCCATAAAGTTGCATTTTTAGACTTTACTACAGAAGTGTTATAGAGGAGTGTCTTTTGAATCATCCTTTAATATCTTAATTGAATGGGGTTAAAGCTCTTCATATCATTATTCAGCAGTACAAGGATTTTAGACATAAAACAAGAATACTACTTCTTATAAACCTGGTATTTTATGCTATTCTTGGTAGCTTACCCTACCTTCTAGGTAGGTTCAGCTGCCCAGAGATTTGGTAATCCTGATATTCTTTGGATGATTCTTGTTCTTCTTTTATGAGTTCATTTTTTTCTATCAGCTCATAATATAGATGAGCCAGAATTTGTTTCTATGCTTTTGTTTCACTTTCTAAACACATATGGAGTGGGGAAGAGGACCAAGGGAGAGGGGTTTATTTAATAACCTATGGGTCCTTCTCAGTGGACACTTGCCTCCTTCCTCAGATACTAATTCATATTGCAAGTGACGCAAGGCCAAAAACAGACAATCACTGTCAGAATGAACTACTGTCACTGTGTGTGGTCCATGTGTTAGCTCTCAGGCATGTCTAGGAAGATTATATAGAGGATAAATGCTCTATAATTCTTCATCATAGCAATATCCCATTTGCTGAGCACAGAACCTGCCTCAGACACACACACACACACACAACTTATTATTATTTAAGTTTTACTCTCAATTCTATAATCTATGTTCAGTCCCATACTGCTTTGCCTAATTACATATTTGTTGAATCTACTCAAACTCAACCTGTCTAACCTCTTCCTCGAAAAACCAGCTCCCTTTTAAAGATGACCTACCTACAAAACTGTCTTTCTACTACAGTCTCTTTCTCACATTATTCATCCTACAAAACACCAGCATTCATCTTCACAAAACATAACTCAGGTAATGTCACCTTACTGCTCAAAACCCTTAATATTGGGACACTTCCTATAGATTAAAGTTCAAATGCCTTAGGCTGACATTAAAAAACTTCCCAAAACCTCACCCTAAAGTATTTTACTTCTGATGATTCTTAGTTGCAAGCAACAGAAAACAGCTGTGTCCAGTTAAAACGGAAAGGCATTTGTTTGAAGGATTGTTGGGTTGCTCACAGAATTGCTGGAGAGGCAAGTGAACCTGGTTCAGATAGTGGATGTGAAGCAAGAGAGGCCAGGCAGCCTGAACCACGTCCAAATCACGCCACTGAGCCATTCTGGTGAGGGCACTGCTGCCTCCACCACTGACCACTGGATGGCACAGCTCACCCCCACCACAGCTGGATGCCTACCCTGGCCACACTGCCATTGCTACCACAGAGAACGGGTGTGGCTACCTCCATTGCCAGATGGCTGCTTCATTACAAAGGCAACTAGGTCCTGATTCCAAGTCCCAGAAATGTCTTCTTGGCCAAACCTGAGTCTGTGCCCTCTCTTTTGTTGTAAGGGAGCTGGGACAGCAAGTATTAGGACTTTTTAAGTCCTAGCGCAAGAAGGTGAGTCTCCTGCCAATGCTCATGTAGAAAGGATTTTCCCAAACATGGGAAAGGTATTCAGATGCTAGGGAGATCAGAAAATAAAACAAAAATGAAGGGAGAGAAGGAGAGAGAGAGAGAGACAGAACTAGCTAATGTACTGCTCAAACCATTAATCTAGGGTGTATTCAGTCACCTGAAACATATCCTATTTCTTCTCACCTTCATAAACCATTAAATTAATTATGATTATGCATATTAAAACACTTAATATATCACAACAAATAGAACTACTTCCACTTCAGCTGAAATGCCTTTCTCTTTTTACCTCTGCACATCTACCCAACCTAAACATTTGCTTGAATTCCATTTTGTCCAAGGAGTTATATCTGAACATTCTAACTTAAAGTTATCCATATCTTCTGAATTCCTATTGCATTAAGTTTGTTCCCTTCATTTGATGTTTATCATCTATAACATCACATCATTAGTTACCTGTTCATGAATACAGTTATATATCCTAGAACTGCAGCCTTCCTGATAATAAGGGCCATGTGCTATAATATTTTGTATCAACTGTACAGCGCAAGCCCATAGTAAATGCTTACTGTTCTGCCCTTGAAGTAAGTAGGTTATTAAACAATTTGTAATTTCCCACTTCCATGTACTTCCTCTTTCATATAAAAGGAAAATTACAGGAAAAAAATGGGTTAATAAGTTAGCTAAGTTCCTGTTTATAATAAGTATTATATAATAATATAATTATTATAAGTTTTACAATTTATTATAATAAGTATTATAATAAGTTTCTAGAATAATTTATTTTGTTCTCATGAATTTTTCTGCTTTCTTTTAAAACAAGTAACAAAAGTTCTCTGTAAGACATAAAGTGAAAGAATTGACAGCAATAAGTTTATCAGGGGCAGGCATGCCATGATAAATAAAAAGAACTCAAGGTCTCTTATCCTGAGTAGAATAGGAGCTGCCAGTCACCCAAATAAATCACCTACCACTCCTTTGCCACAGGCTCGTACTGTTAGCTTCTGACATCCTTAAGTCCATCCCACCTAAATCAACAAAAGCACTTTCTTGACAGTCTGTCCTTTTGCAGGATGACACTCGCCCTCTTTTTCTTTTCACAGCCATGCTTCTTAAAAGTGTATTCCATGCTCATTGTCTTTACATCCTCAAAACCTATGAAATCTGGTCACTACTCCATTTAATCTGCTAATGCTGAGTTCATCACGTAGCTTTCATTTGCCAACTCCAGTGCATGTTTTTCAGAACTTATCTTACTTGACCACTAGGTGTAATCTGATATAATGCCCACTCCCATGTTTTAAAAATAATCTCCTCCCTTAGTTTCCATAGTGTTTCTTTCCTAGCTCTTTTTCTTCATCTCTAATCTTTTGAAATATTTTTTAAGATTGCCTCTACTTTAATCCACCTGCTTAATACTGGGTGTTCTCCAAATTATTGTCCTCAGCCTTTCTCTCCTCTTACCCTTCCGTCTGTTTAGGTATCTAAATGCCTCCTCCCACTCACTCTCACTTTCTTTACTGTTGTTGTAAAGTACTGTTGAGTGGATTTCAACTCCTAACGACCCCATGTGACAGAGTAGAACTGCCCCCAGGGTTTCCAAGGCTGTAAATTTTTATAGGAGCAGATCACCAGGTCTTTCTCCCATGGAGCTGCTGGGTGGGTTCAAACTGCCAGTCTTTCAGTTAGCAACCAAACACTTAACCTTTTTTTTTTTTCCCCCGAGAAGCTGCTTTACCTTCATGGCTATTGCTACTTAATATATAGTACTCCTCAACTTTTTTTTTTATTTATTTAATGAAATTGATAACAATCTTCATCTTGAAATTCTGATAAAACATCATATCTGAGAGTGACTATCCCCTCTAAGGCAATGATTCAAATCTGTATCTCCATTCCAGGTTTCTTTTTAGAAGCAAAGTTGTATATTAAACTGATTTTTGGTTAAAAACTAAAGGTGCTTCCAACAGCCAGAATCTAGTCCATGACCCAGAGTTCCAGACGAAATGCACCTATTTCACCTCCTTGGGATCAGACTTTTTGTCAAATATTAAAGCCTGCCTAGAAGAAGAATGAAGACTAGACATTCTCCACTTTTGGTTGTGATTCATAATCCCTTGCAGGTATGATGCAGGTGAGGGAAGGACGGTGACACTTTTTTCTACCCTGATTTTTCATTAGCAAAGTAACCACAACTACAGAAGCTAGGAGAGCCCTCCTCTGGGTCAGACAAATCAGTTCCAGTTTTTAGCTGGTTTCAATTATTCAGTTTGCACATTTATGAGGTAGATATCATAACAACATATCTAACATCACTGGCGGATATATTTTTAAAAATGCATGTAAAGTTCTTAGCTACTATTACTATACTTAAAAAGTCATCACTGTTGTTTCCTGCATGCTTTTCAGGAAGCTATTTTGACTGACTCTCCTTTTTGGAGACACTTGTTATACCAAAAACCAACCACTGAAACTCAATTTATACTGATATTCAACCTCCTTTAGAGCATGTTTGTATCTGTTCCAGGGTCCTATTGTTTTTATCGTTGTCTAGCATTTTTTCCTAATTATTGTTTATCAAATTTGAAACATTTTATAAATAAGGCTATTTTGAATTTTTAAGGGTACTTCTTTTACTTAATCTATTTTTGAGCACTTTAAGGAGTTTCCAGTTTTCCTGTAGACATTCATCAAGATTAACTATAGACAACTGTTACATTCTATGTCATCTTAACTAGGCACCAAAGTCACAGCAACTACAGGCTGATGAACACTAAACTCCAGAATTGCTTCAGTTGCCCATACTATTAGGAACTAACAGTAACTATATCAGTAAACTATGGGAGAACATCTGGTAATCTAATTGCACAGAAGTATCTGATAGCAGAGAATCTGTCTTTTTTTTTTTTTCTTCACAATCCCAGCATTGAACACAGTACCTGACACATAGAAGGGATTCAGGAAATATTTGTAGACTGAAGGAATTATCTGTCCAACAAGCTGAGGGAAGAGTCAACTATACAAAATACAAATCTAAATAGTTAAAACTATATCAGGAACTCTCCACTGCAGGCCGGATAAAATCTAAACTTCTTAGCATGGTACCTACCTACCTTGTTAACCTCATTTCTTACCACGTTGCAATTCCTCATATATGCTATTCTTTTTTCCTTTCTTTTTTGTCTGAAGTGTTCCCTGCAAGCATTTATTCACCTTTATTCATCAAGAATCCCTCCTACATGAGGCCCTTCCTGATTTCTCCAGGAAGAACTGACCACTGTATTCTTGATATTGCTTCCCAATACCATTTATATGCCTTGGTCATAAAATGTTTCATTGCAATTATGTATTTACATCCTCTGTCCAAGCAAGAAAGTTCCTTATTCGCTATTATATCAGTGGTTTCCTTCATGGTGCTGGGCACAGACTATGCAGGCAATAGATGTTGAATTTAGGGTTCACTAACGTTTATGAAGAAGGACACATGGATTACTAGGGGAGGTAGAAATTCAAGGTCAACTCAACAGTGATGTTTTTCAGAAGTTAGATGAAGCCAGGTAAGAAACTATTTATTTTATCCAAGTCACCTGTTTTAAGATGGAGCCAAGAAAACATAGCATAACATATGAAGATACAAACTAAT
Organism: Dugong dugon; assembly: GCA_030035585.1. NCBI lineage: Eukaryota > Metazoa > Chordata > Mammalia > Sirenia > Dugongidae > Dugong > Dugong dugon. Next base: position 158,387,269 of record CM057465.1, read on the forward strand.
ATGGATGTTAAAATAAGTGTCTATTCATAAAAAAAGAGAAACATATAATTTAGTATGGCGGCTACTTTTGTGGGATATGGGAAGAGTACACAGAGGGCTTCATTTGCATTTGTAATGTGTTAAATCCTAAGCTAAAACATGGTACTTGGGTTTGTAAAAACTTGTTTCTATGAGTTTTGTAAGTATGGAATATTTTATGCTGGATTTGAAAGAGTAAAACAACGTTTCAGTGTTTATTATAAGTCTGTCTTTAAGCTTTAACTAGGGAGCGAATAGCAGTAGCATCTTAATCACAAAGAATATTCTAAATTCCTTTTTCTCTTTTGTTCAGTTGCATGTGACTTAATCCAGGACACATGAAGTATTTCATTTGATTAAAATATAGTGGAAATTTCTTTCTTTATAGTCTCAGACAATCTCAGTAAACAAAATTCATCTACAACATCAGTTCTCAAGCTTTTGGTCACAGAACCTCCTATATACTTTTAAAAACCACTGAAGACCCTGAAGAATTTTTCATTAAAATGGATTATAACTATTGATATTTATTTCTGCATAAGATTAAAACTCAAAAATTTTAAATGTTTACTTATTAATTCACTTAAAATATTCCTAATAAACCTTTACATGTTAACATAAATAGCAAATTTTTAATGAAAAATTAGAATTTTTTCTAAATAAAAATGATCAGAAGAAGAGAATATTTATATGCAAAACATTTGGTTTCATACTGGTATGTAGTTGAAAAGAGTCAGGTAACTGTTGATATTCTTTAATACTACACCAAAATTCGATAAATGGGAATTTCTAAAAAGTTAGTTACAAAGTGGAATCTGTACCCATATAAATGATCTTTTCATATTTTGTTCCAATAAAATCACTGATCTATGTTACACTTTGAACAGATCTTTTATCAATGCGTGGTTTTGTGAAATCATGCATTGGTCACTGGGAAATGGTTGGTTCATTCAGTCATGCACACCTTCCAAATACTGACAAATTTCATGATGCAGTATCAAAACATAATATCCATTAATGCCACTGCCATCAGAAAAACCTAAAGTCCTCAACTCAGACAGAAGCAGGGTTTCCAAAATTCTAATTTTCACTTGAAAACTCAAATTCTACCATGGGCAACAAATACTATCAGTTGTTTTCTGTAAATGACAATATCATTTCATTCATTTTGAGAAAATTTTTGCCAAATACCCAAGCCTGAATAACCATAGTTTGTCAGTCAATCTTTCAGGTAAAAATGGTGTTTAATGAAAAAGTGAGTCATTCAGCTTGCAACTCAGATAATCACACAAGTGCTTTTACTCGAGGCAACTATCATACTTATGTATAAAGCAGAATAGGAGCCTTGGTGGCCCAAATGTTACACCCTTGGCTGTTCACCAGAAGGTTGGCAGCTAGAACCCACCACCGCTCTGTGGGAAAAAAAGACCTGGCGAACTACTCCTATAAAGATTTGCGGCCTAGGAAACTATGTGGGGCAGTTCTACTTTGTCATACGGGGTCACTATGAGATGGAATTGACTCAATGGCATACAACAAGAACGTGCAGGAGAATGCTTTAATGCATATTTCCCATTTCATCACACAGAATAGTAAAAAGTAACTAAAGCTCAAGGTTCAATAAATTTAATAATTTTACTGCTTTATCACAGGTATTCTTAAGTGCAACTGGCAATTTATTTATTTGTTTATTCATTCATTCTTTTATTTATTTATTTTACAGAAAGTGAGTGACAATAAGAACACAATGACTACTGGCACAGTTTGGTGCTAGGGCACAGAAGTTTTATCCACTATTTTGATTTGCGCTAAGGCACAACAGTTCTATCCACTCTTTCCTCTGCATAATCAGCACAATGTTAACACAATAAAAAAGGCAAACAGTGTCTGAGTATTCTTATTAAAAATTGTCCTGACCTGAAAGACTGCCTGAAAAAGTCTCAGGGACCCCCAGGGATCTGAGGACCACATTTTTAGAACTGCTGCTCTACAGCACAGGCTAGTCAAGGCCAGCGGTGATGTACACTCCAGAAATGCAAATGCAAATGGGACTAATTAGTGATTTCCCTGATCTTCATTACATCAAGGGAAAATATGCCAAAATTTTACCTTGCTAGTTTAAGATTCCAATCAAACATGAATAACATCACTTCCTACAATCATGGATAACCTTTCTTCTCTGACTTCCCAAGACATGTGGTCAGTGCCTTTCATGTGATCCTTGTTGCATTTTACCTTATATTTTAGTTACTATGTCATACTTGTTGCTGTTTTTTAGGCAAAGTTTCTTAATAGCAGAGTTAATATCAGAGTACAGGAAAGCATCTTGAATGTTTAATCACAAATACTTGTTTTACTGAAAAGACTAATATAATGTATTTATATATAATTACATGTATCTGTAGGATCCATGGTGGTGCAGTGGTTAAAGCTCTTGGCTGCTAATTGAATGATTGGTGGTTTGAACCCACCAGCTGCTCCGCAGGAGAAAAACGTGGCAGTCTGCTTCTGTAAAGATTTACAAAGCCTTGGAGAACCTATGGGGCAGTTCTACTCTGTCCTACGGGGTCGCTATAAGTTGGAATTGACTTGACAGCAGTGGGTTTTGTTTTGGGCGGGGAGGGTTGTAAATATATTTTTAAGACAAATATGTGTATTAAAATGATATATTAGAAAACCCTTAGAAGAAAACATAGGAGTAAATCTTTGTGGCATCAAATTAAGCAATAGTTTCTAAGATATGACACCTAAAACACAAGTAGCAAGAGAAAAAAAAAAAGATAGACTACATCAAAATTAAAAACTTCTGTGCTGCAAGTAACACCATTCAAGAAAATGAAAAGACAACCCACAGAATGAGAGAAAATATTTGCAAAGTATATATCTGATACAGGACTTTTATCCAAAACATAGGAAGAATCCTCACAACTCAAGAATGAAAAGACAACCAAATTTAAAATGGGCGAAGCATCTGAATAGATATTTCTCCAAAGAAGATATACAAATGGCCAATAAGCACACAGAAAGATGCTCAACAACATTTAGTCGTTGTTGTGGTTGTTAGGTGCCATCAAGTCGATTCCGACTCATAGCAACCCTATGTACTATAGAACCTAACACCGCCCAGTCCTGCACCGTGCTCACAATCATTGTTATGCTTGAGCCCATTGTTGCAGCCACTGTGTCAATCCATCTCATTGAGGGTCTTCCTTTTTTTCGCTGACCCTCTACTTTACCAAGCATGATGTCCTTCTCCAGGGACATCAAAACCACAGTAAGGTACCACTTCACACCCGCTAGAATGGCTATAATCAAAAAGTCAGATAATAACAAGTGTTGGTGAGGATGTGGAGAAATTGAAGCACTCATACACTGCTGGTGGAAATGTAAAATGGTGTAGCCACTTTGGAAAACAGTTTGGTAATTCTTCAAATGGTTAAAAACAGAGTTAACATATGACCCAGCAATTACACTCCTAGGTATATCTCCAAGAGAAATGAAAATGTATGCTCACACAAAAACTTTAACATGTATGTTTAGACTGTTTTTATTCATAATAGCCAAAAAATGGAAATAACCCAAATGTCCATCAACTTATAAATGGACAAACAAAAGCGGTATATCCAAATAATGGAATATTACTTGACCATAAAAAAGAATGAAGTACTGACACATGTGACACATGAATGAACCTTAAGAACATTATGCTAAGTGAAAAACTTCAGAAAAAATCATATATTGTATGATTCCGTTTACATGAAGTGTCCAGAAAAGAAAAGCCTAAAGACAGAGAATAAATTATTGGGGGAATGTTTGGGGGTGGGGAAGTAAGGAATAGAGACTGAATGTTAACGATAGTGTTTTTTGGGGGAGATAAAAAATGTTAGAAAATTATACTGCGGTGATAGGTGTACAACCCTTTGAATATACCAAAAAACATTTAACTGAACACTATAAAAACAATATTCAGTATCCCATCAAGCTTTTTGGTAGCTAGGTTATGGCTATCAATATTTACTATATAGAAATTAAAACTGAAAAAATTTTAAAAAAACAACTCATAAAGGAATCCTCAGGAATAGTTAATATTGTAGAACTTGCAAAACAAACTCAATTTTAATTCACTATCATTTCCAAACCAGAAGTCCATATAGCACCTTTTCAGAAGACAGGCTCATGAAGTACTTACTTTGTAAGTAAGTTGCTTAACTTTGTGTGCTTCAGTTTCCTCATCTGTACAATTGGAAATTGGTCATTTTCAAGATTAAATGAGAAAACACATAGTTTAGCAGACTATCTATTCCAGTAAACATTACAAATGCTAGCTGCAATAATAATAATAATGCTTTTTATTAATAAGCATGTAATTATATATTTTAATAACTCTAACCACTTGGTAATCACTAGCACACTAGGTAATCAGAATAAACAAATATATACATGTATATATGTGTGTGTGTGTATATATATATATATATATATATATATATATAATGTATATAAACCATAAAATCCAATAGAAAATCATTGACTTTACTCGTAAGTCCACTTTTTATTTTGGACACAAAGAAAAAAGGCATATCCATCCCCACACTTTACTCCATAGGTAAAGAAACTGTCTAAATCAAATTTCTCTATCTGGACAGGACTAAATTTAAAGCAGTTGAGGAGATAAATGTTTCCTCACATAAAGTGGGAGGGAAAATTAACTTAGGCCCATGACAACAAAACATTTGTCACGACTGTATTGAAATTTCATGGAAAATAACTAGAACCTCGTGATACTTTGAGTTTGACTATAAGAACCAATGTCTGCTTTCTGCCCCTTCCTCTGTCAAACTCCTCCTCCTAATGTCCCTGTTCATTCAGAGTGAAGGTTATTAGCAATATTAACTATCCATGGTAGTTGAATTAGGTGCCCAGCAGAAGGCATTGGGGCGGGGGTTGGGCAGTGAGAAGCGGGAAGAGGGAGGCACACGGACTAGGAGGGGGAGTGTGGGTCATGAATTTGTAAGAACTAATTTGTCTAATATTCAGTAACAAAAGGAAAGCGGCTGTGCCGTGCATTAATGCAGCATCAATCCCTGACTAACTGCTCGACACACGTGATGAGAATATTCTCTGGCCAGCCCTAGGTCTGTAAAGACAGCTGGGGAGATAATAACCCATGTGGAATTTTTATTTTAATGCAACTCCCATCCTTTAAACACAAAAATGAAACAGATTGAAGTTGGTAAAAATGTAACAGCCTTTCATAAAAGCTTAGAGTGATAACTATTTATTCCATCAGTGAAGCCTAAAGCGCCTGAAATGTCTCCACTTGACTGTTGGGATTCTCCAGTTTAATGGCCCTTTTCTGTTACTTCATTGTGAGTTACCTTAGTCTCTCCAGCGGTTGTGTCTAATGTTGGCTCCTCTGACTACATTTCAGGCAGAGTTGGCCACTTTTCCCCCTACTTTTAAAAGGATTTTTGAAAAGCTGTACTTAATTCAGAATATTTTTTGTTTTATTTAAATCAAAATTATACCCATATGGAAGGGTGAGACAGTACACAATACAGGGGAAACTAGCACAACTTGTACAAGGAAAGGTCATGGAAACCCCACAGACACAACCAAACTCCCTGAGGGCCTGAATTGCTGGGCGGAGGGCTCTGGGGACCATGGTCTCCAGGAACATCTAGCTCAATTGGCATGACACAGCTTATAAAGACAATGCTCTACATTCTACCTTGGTGAGTAGTGTCTGGGGTCTTAAAAGCCTGTGAGCGGCCATCTAAGATACTCCACTGGTCTCATCCCTTCGGGAGCGAGGGAGAATGAAAAGAAAAGGATACAAGGAAACGATTAAGTCTGAAGGCCTAACGGTCCACAGCTACCAAGGCCTCCACCGGACTGAGTCCAGTACAGCTAGATGGTGCCCGGCTACCACCACTGACTGCTCTGACCAGGATCACAACAGAGGGTTCTGGACAGAGCTGGAGAAGGATGTAGAGCATAATTCTAACTCACAAAAAAAAGGCCAGATTTACTGGCCTAAAGGAGACTGGAGAAACCCTGAGAGTACGGACCCCAGACACACTTTTAGCTCAGTGGTGAAGTTATCTCTGAGGTTCACTCTTCAGCCTGGGAGTGGACAGCCCCGTAAAACCAAATGAGACTAACGAGGTACAGGAGTCCAGTGACAAGGGCCAGAAGGCAGAAGGGGACAAGGAAGCTGGTGATAGGAAACCCAAGGTTGAGTAAGGATATTGATGATGTGTTGTGAGATTGTTAACCACTGTCATAGGGCAACATTTGTAGTAACTGTTAAATGAGAAACTATTTTGTTGTGTAAGCATTCATCTTAAGTGAGAATAACAGCACAATTGGAAGAGCGTACTTGATGTCACTGAACTGTGCATGTAGAAATTTTTAAAATGGTGTATCTTTGGCTATGTGTATTTTCACCAAAAGAAAAGGGTGAGAAGTTAGAGGGTTGACATGTTGTGGGGTTGTTAACCAATGTTATAAAACAATATGTGTACTACTGTTTCATGAGAAACTATTTGTTCTGTAAGCCTTCACCTGAAGTACAATTAAAAAAAAAAAAGTTATACCCATATTGATTCTTATGTAAACTACTTAAAATATATATTTACATCCATATTGAATACACAGTAAATGAAAAAGACTAATCACTGCAAAAATGCACAGACACAGGCATTCTATTTAAAAAACAGACAAGCTTTATTGCCAGAGAAATTTAGGTCAAATGTGAAGGAAAAACATTTCTCCAATTTCCTATTTATTTTTCCACTCCAAAACACAAAATCAGACAAACACATAAAATTTTTTTCATTTGTTAGACTACAACAACTTCTTAATAGCAGTTTAAAAATAAATTTGAAAACATGAAAACAGCTTTTGACATTTCGTGATTTTCTAAAAAATACTCAGTAACTAGGAAATCTAGCTGTAGTTATTTAAATGCAGGTCATGAGGCACAGTAAAATCAGTGCATTAGGCATTCAATATGTTGCCACTATTAGAAATCATGAACTCCCCATGCAAGAGTTGTTTCTAAAGGACTATTTTAAAATGGTAAAGGGGCTGAGAGGAAATATGAAAAATAATAAGCCTAACAATGACAAATAGAAGGAAAAGAATTTAATGAGAACAAGATGAAAACATAATTTAAGATAAAAAGCCTCATTGAACTCTGTCTGCTGCTCAGCTACAGCAGTATGATATAATCAGCTTCCTTGACTTCCGGTACAGATCCTAAATCAGGGAAGATGCCTTAGCATGAAGAAATTAAATATAAAATGTCTGTGTTAATAATAAGTAGAAATGTGAAGTATACTATTTCATAACGTTCTTTGGGTTTTTTTAGGACTAAAATAATTAAATTCTAAGATAAAATCATTTTTACTTATTTTTAGATCTATATAACATAAGGCTGCAAAAAGTTCTTGATATTTTTATATAAATTGATGCAACTATTCTATTTTTTCTTAAAAAAACAGGCATAATTGATAATGAGTCTAATAATTGGGTCTACATTTTCAACTCAATCTTCTGGTTTTGTTCTGAAGTAGTTTCAGATTTAAAAATATCATGCTCCTTGCAACAAAAATAAAAATGCCACAGTTACACCAAGATTGTCAGATGACTTCTTCCTTAAAGAATGACTAATATGCATGCATTTGTGTATCCCCACAAATGAAGACATTATGATTAAATTTAATTTTCCATAGTCCATATTCCAAAATAGTGCATTTTATCACTTCAAAACATAAAATTACATACAATTTTGAACATGGTTTTTCAACTCTATACTTATTCATACTCTTTTGAGGATCACTGCTTTAAAGAGAAGTCTAACTTGGTCAGACTTCTCCAGAAAACTGTTGGGAATGATATCAAAAGTCTTTGATCGCAATCTCCAAGATGGCTCTCAATGAGCCCTTCCTCCTAGTTATTTAAGCCCTGGTGAAATCCTCTCCCATACTGTACCAGGGATGTCTGTGTTAGCAAAAGAATATGGTAGAACTGATGGTATATCTCTTCTGAAATGAGTTTATAAAAACATTTCAGTTTCTGTCTTAGTTGTTCACTTGCTCTGTCTCTAGGAATATTTACTCTGGGGGAAGCCAGCCTTCATGTTGTGAGCAACTGTATGGAAAGGCCCAAGTGACAAGGAACTGGGGCTCCCGCCAGGATCCATGTAAGTGAGCTAGAAAGCAGATTCTCCAGCCCCAGTCAAGCCTTCAGCCTAGACCTATATATTGACTACCTCATTAGAGAACCTGGACCAGAATTACTTAGCTAAACTGCTCCTAGATTCCTAACCCTGAGACACTGTGTGAGATAATAAGTGTTTGTTGCTTCAAGCTGCTAATATTTGGGATAGCTTTTCATGAAGCAATTAAAAACTAACACACTTCCTCCCAGCATTCTGTAACCAGGAAGAATTAGGTGTAGTGCTAAAGAGAGTGACGTATTTCTATTGCCAATAGACATGCTATTTAATGTCCTGGGTGCTAGAATTGGCCCAACCTGGTTAATACAGCCATTATTGAACCATGGACATGGATAATTTCCTCCTCTACCCAATGCAGAGCTATGCCTACCTAGGTCATATAAACAAAACAAAACAAAAAAGACAATTCCATTGTGACCCATGGTATTTTTACTATACATACTTTATAAAGAATCCTTTTAATATTTTGAAAAATGGAAAAATGAGAACATAAGAGTTTTACTTTAACATTTACATTCAGTTCAAATAAATTCATTATGCTAATCTTCATACATTGCTTGCAGAGCTCACTAATTTTAAGATCCATGAGAACTGGATTAACTGACTTTTGATAAATACTAGATGAATGAATGAGTTAACTAATTCATTGTGCTACTAGGTTACATTTTACTATTGAATTGGAATGTTACAACAAAAAGTGAGAATAAATTTCAATCAATCCTTTTTAAATAACAGTATTTTATACTTTAGCCACGTTTCTAGATATGATATATTCTCTAAGAGAACAAGGTTATAGAAAACGTTCCCTCCAATTATTTTCTAATTATAGTTATTTAGGCCACATTAATAAGAAACTATAAAGACAGCACAAATGAAGAGAATTAAGCTTGGAGCCTCTATGAAATCATCTATGCTAGTGCCCAGGTCTCTTTATAGTCTTAGTGATCTGTTCCAGAAGAGGGCTGTGGTCAAAGATAGTTTAACGCTGTTGGATTCTAAGGAATGACTAGGACCAAAGTCATCCAATAAGTTTTCATGAGAACTAAGGGACAGCTCAGACAAAAAAGAATTGGTACTACAAAGTCTAATATCAGATGACAATTAGTTTATGGCAAACTGGACAGGCTATGAAACTTCTTTGGGTTTCCTCTGAAGAATCCACATACATACAAAATCAATATCCAGGGGCAAGGATCCATTGCTTCTCCATCCTGTCCACCCTTGGATTCTGAATGCTATCATAAAACCAAAACCCAAACTCACTGCCATCGAGTCAATTCCAACTCACAGCAACCCTATATGACAGAGTACAACTACCCCATAGTATGTCCAAGGCTTTAAATCTTCACAGAAGCTGACTGCCACATCTTTCTCCTTTGGAGCAGCTGGTGGGATCGAACTGCTGACCTTTTGGTTAGCAGCCTAGCACTTTAACCATTGCACTACCAGGGCCCCTTGAATACTACCATGTCATCCCCAAAATCACAAGTCACTGTCGAGAGCTGAGACAGGGCAAAGAAGGAGGCCTCATACTAGTGGGCATTAGGTAGGCCAGTCATCCTACCTTTGTGTTGATATTGCCCTTCTTTTTTGAGGGACTCAGCTCTGACCTGGACAGCCTCTGCTTTGGTTAGTGTTGAGAAGGCAAAAGAGACTTGGCAGGGATGGAGAAGCAGAGCAGTGATTTCCTTTCTTTCGTACAGAAGTGAGCACAAAGTTACACATTCTCTACTTCTCCCAGAGTCAGATTTGAATATGCAGAAAGATGATGTTCTGAACACATCAGTCACATGACTGTCATGTTCAAATTCTCCTTGTAGTTGGTATTTCCCTGTACATAGTCTTGTTTTCTGTGAAGTGTCACACTGGTATTTACATGGAATTGACCATTGATTTGACTAGAGGCGAGCACCTGACTCAAAGGTAATTAATCCTTGAGCAGGCCAGCGGCCTCTGATGGCCACTTTGTGGGCAAAGCATTATTCTCCTTTCCCAAAGCTATTATTTAATACCTCCTTTCTCTCTACCTCACATGCCAAACTGAACCAGCCCTTAATTGATATATACATTATTCTAGAGAACACTTTGTAGAATTTAATATTGCCTGTGTTTACTGAGTAGTAAGGGAAAGGAATTGTGTTTGTATAGGCACTTGGTAAATTTTTTTTTTAAAATGAGAGTTGTTAAATGAGGAGGAATACCACCTTAGTTAGTACGCAGGTATATAGCCCTTGAAGTCCCTGGATGGTACAAATGGTTAACTTGCTCAGCTGCTAACTGAAAAGTTGGAGGTTGGAGTCCACCCAGAGGCACCTTGGAAGAAAGGCCTGCTGATATACTTCTGAAAAATCAACCATTGAAAACCTTACGGAGCACAGTTCTACTCTGACACACATGGTTTGCTATAAGTCGGAATCAATTTGATGACAACTGGTTTCTGGATACAACCCTTAGAAAGAGCTATAGTTCTTTCTAAAAGAATAATTTTAAACATGCCTTATCTTAAAAGTAGTTGTTGCATGAGCTAGAATGCTACTTCTGAAAGGAATCCTTTATTTCAGTTAACTTTTTAATAAACCATGCACTGCCCTTTTTTAGTTAAAATTCTCTGAATAAATGAATCTAAGAGTAAGAACACAAAAATGTGACTAGAAATTTGATACCCAGGTAAAGTTCCATTTGTTTAGGACATCAAGAGTCACATTTCATAGTTTCCAGCTCTAGTAAAATTCGTAAGTATACATCGTGGACACATCAATGCCATGTGTTTACTCAAACATTGTGGTTATTTTCTCACCACTGAACAAACAAAGTTCCATAAAGAACTAGCAGCCTCTTCATTCTCAGTGTTGTGACACACTGAAAAAAACTAATATCCTGGGCAAGCAATGTAAGTTTGTTTTATTGTATTCTAGGGAGTGTTGCCTATCTTAAAATCTTCAATACCTCTCTCCAAAAGCAAAACAAAGCAGGTCTGGTATCATTAATTAGCTTTTCAAAAATGCAGTAATTAACCCAGCTAAGAATTATTGCTCCTTCTATCCGATTATTAATAATATATTATACGGAGTAAAACATTTGTGACATACAATAACATAAAATGGTGGTGAACAGGCAAGCAGTGGTTATTATCATAGTTCTGTCTGGAACACCTTCTTTGTCAACATACAAAGCTGCTTTAGATGTGTAAATGAATCCTCTGCTGTCACCATTCAGAGTACCGCATAAACAATAGACTTTTGCCCAAAATATGTTAAATTTTCATTTTTACCTAATTGATTTTTTTCAAGAATGCTCTATCAAGATCATACTTTACCTGAATGCCCATTTTATTTAAAAAAAAATGTCAGCATAAGCGTTCTAAAGCCCATGAAAACCAGGTTGCTGTTTTTCAAAGAAAAGCTTGCCACAGCTACAGAGTTGAAACATTCACATATATTTAAATCTGAATTTTAAAAATACAGTAGTTAGAAAAAAATCTTATTAAAAATGGTGGTTTATATTAGGGATGCTGACAAATTAACCAAACTAGAACACAAGGTTACAGTTCCAGTGACAAGTGAATTAAAGGAAAATCAGATATTCTATAATCAATGATTTATCTTTTCTCCTCTTTTTTAACCAAGGAATCAAATCCAGCCCCAGTTAGTCTAGTTATCTATGATGTGCAAGGCAGACATGATCCATTGTGCATCCACTGTGAGTGACAGCATGAATGACAACCTTTGCCAGTCAAAGCCGTGATAAGGACTGGGTTCTGAGAGAAGCTCCTTCCTGAGAGCCATCTGCATTGTCCCAGCCATCACTTCTGGCAGGAAGGCTGATTTCAAGATAAGAAGGTGATGGGGCTGAGCTTATTTCAGAGAAGGATCTCAGCAAACTAATCAGTGCCATCTGCATTTGGAACAACACTCATCAATTTGGCTTCTCTTTCTGTCTTTTTTCTTAATTTTTCACTAATGTCCCTCACTGAACACTTCCAAAGTTTCTTTACATTTAATGTGCTACCAAAGACAGAATCAACAGCAAACAAAACCAAACAAAACAAAAACACCGAAAAGATCTGAGAATAAAGAAAGACAGCAGCAAGAGGGCCTGTGAAAGATTCTATTCTGACTGAAGAGTACTGGTAAGATGCTAGCAAAGGCCATGTTATAGGATCACAGAAATTCAAATGCTAATTAAGAGGCTAATGAAGGTTTACTGGAGTCTTTCTTCAGAGAAAAGGATGGCCTTTGCCCAAGAGGTGTGCCACAGTGAAAACCATAACAAAATCTGCCAACAAAGTGGCAGATAAGCAAATTAGTAATAGTGATGTCTGCCAGAAACTTGGAAGGCCCTGGATTTGACTAGCTCTATTACTTACGAGCTGTCTGACTATGTGAAAGTTAAACTTTCGATGCCTCAGTTTACTAAAAGAAGGATATTGTTAATAGTTCCTACTCCTCTGAGCGTTATTCTAATGACTAAGTGGATGAATCTATGTGTTATGGATTGAATTGTGCCCCTACAAAAGTTATATTGAAGTCCTAACCCCTATACCTATGAAGGCGACCCTGTTTGGAGATACAGATTTTCTTTTGTCAAGTTAGTTAGGTCATACTAGAGTACAGTGAGTTCTAAATCTAATCACTTCTGATAGGTGTCTTTTAAAAAGAGCGGAATAGACACAGCAACATACACACAGGGGGAAGGCACAAGCCATACGAGAACCTGACTACAAGAAAGAGAACATCAAAGACTGCCAGCAGACACAGGAAACTAAGAGAGAGGTCCACAGAAAGAATCAACACGGTTGAGACCCTGATTTGGACTTTTAGCCTCCAAACCTATGAGAAAATAAAGGTATGCCCTTAAAAGACACCACTTGTGAATTTTGGTTTTGGTTAGAGCATCACTAGGTAACTAAGACACCATGTGAAATATTTAGAACAGGATTTGCTTCACAGTAGTCCTCAAATAACAATAAATAATTTTATTGCCATTATTCCATGTGTTTCAGATCAAGGAGGTGGGAAAGCTATCTTTTTTACCACCACCCCCCCCCCCCAAACACACACATTTCCACTTCCACACCGTTACTTTATTTGCCTCTTGCAAAACTTCTTATTCTTCCCTCATTACCTCTTTGGGGCTATTGCTACTTTCATTTCTTTATCATTATCTTTTATTCACATATAAAGTTAGCTCTGGGCCCACTCTTCGTCTTAATACAAACCGTAGCCATAATTGGACACTTCATCAGTGATACAACTGATTCATGCAATTTACTAGATCCTCAGGTTCTTGATCTCCCTATCTCAAATGATCTTCACCTTCATGTTATCTCACACAGCCTTTCTCCAGGTTACAGACTTCATCAAAGTCTGAACCATCTCCCAACCTGAAATCAAGCATTCCACCCTGGAACTGCATTTTCCTCTTCTCACCCTCTTGTTCAAATAAGCACTGTCCTTACAAATATTATTCCCAGTGCATTGAACCCACTGAGTTTCCATTTTTCCCTTACCGTCTTCCTATCTTTGTTTCTTCCCCACCTTCTAATGAACAGCCCATATATTATAATCATAGCCTTAACTACTATTTCTCTCTTCCTCCATTGTACTTGCAAAACTCAAATCCCAGATAAATATGACCATCTGCTTTCTTAATGCTCCTTATTGAGTAGCTGAATGTAGCTGGAAAAAATTATTGTGTTTTTACGGAAATAATGCACGCCTTCTTCGTTTATTTCCCAACCGCTCCCTCCTCCTCCAAGGTATTTTTGTCAGCGCTCTATGCTAATTTTTTTTTTTTACAGCAACATGTTAAAAAAAAAAAAATTGGCACAGCAGCACTTCTGAAAATACCTAGCAGAGTGATAGAGCAGTTGTCAAACAAACATGTAAAAAAAAGTAGCACAGAGCGCTGACAAAATAACTTACCGGGGTGGGGGTGGGGGTGGGGGTGGGGGCGGGGGCGGGGGCGGGGGCGGGGGGAGCGGTTGGCAAACAAACGTAAAACTTTTGCCTTATTTGCGTAAAAATATGGTATAAAACCAAGGAGACTGTTTTCATTTTATATCTCAAATAGGCTCTCATTTAACTACTCAGCACTTATTCAATGTTTTTCAACTAAGCTTACTTCCCGGTATCTATGATGACTCTTTTACATATTATCCTCTCACTTGTCCAAACCTAGCCCTTTGACTCAATCCTGAAAAAAAAAAAAACCATTGTTGTCAAGTCGATTCTGACTCATAGCGACTCTATAAGACAGAGTAGAACTGCCCCATAGAGTTTCCAAGGATTACCTGGTGGATTTGAACTGCCAACCTTTTAGTTAGCAGCCATAGCACTTAACCACTATGCCAACAGGGTTTGCATTCTCACTTTTAGCTAATGGTAAATTAAAACCAAACCAGTTGCTATGAGTTGATTTCGATTCATGTGCCACCTGCTGAGAAAACAGAAAGCACCAGATGCTGATTTCCTTCTTATTTTTTAACCACTAGAGCTACAAACTTACTCATATGCCGATAAATCTTCTCTATCTCCCTCCTTTTACATCTAAGAAATGTAATTGTAAACTCCATTCACAATGGCTTAGATTCTGTTTTGGCTTGACTTTCAAGTTCTTTACTCCTCTGTTTCTAACTCAAATACAATAGTTTTACCCTTTTACGTCCACAAACGTTGGGGGATGTAATTGTTTCTGAGTTTATATGATCATTGACATATTTGTATATTGGCATGCTCATTTGTAAATGGCCAGATAAATCTATCAAATTAAGGAAGCAATTAAGAATATTTAACATTTCTAAAACCAGGAGACAGGACTTAATTAAGGAGAATAAATGAAATAATGTCCAAATGCACGTGCTTCTCTGTTTTACAGAAGAATCAAATGCAAGTTTTGAAGAGTCTAAATATCCTCTATATACATTCTGACTGGTTCATTGCTTTGATGATGCTGCTCAAATCAATAGAAGCAATTTGCAATTTATAATGTTAATTGGTCTTTCCCAAAGCCTATTCATATTTCAGAGGCTTTGAGTTTGAATCTATTTCAGTAAGTCTTTCAGTTTTTTTGTTTCACCTGCTATACAAGAAAATAGCTACATTAGCACTGTACAATATACTATCATTTAAAGGTGTATGATTAAAACTTTTTGATGATATGGGCTAAATGTAGTATCAATTTTTCTTTTTAGGGATTTCTTGAAAGATTATTGCATTGGATACATACCAAGGCATATGGATGCATAATTTGCAACATTTCCTCTCTAGAAATGTAAATGATTTGATTATTCTTTCTTTGAGAATCATAAGAAAATAATTTTATTTATTCTGAATTACTTTGAGCTGCTGGGTGGTATTTCTTTTCACTCACAGAAAAAAAATAATAAACCAAATAGTCCTTGGCTTTTCATTAGCTCTTATTATTCTCTCAGCAACCTTATCAAACAGGTACATTTGACCTACAGACTATAATTTTATATGACTTAATCTAATTTTAATATTTTCATTTCACAGCTGTGGACACTGGGGCACAAAAAGGTGAAGGTGATTGCTCAAGGTCATGTAGCCTGTGTCATACCCAGGTCCATGTAGCTCAAGAGCTAGAAAGAATTAAAAGCCAGAATGGTGGCTTAGCAATACCTGGAATGTCAAGACAATGCTTTTATCTTGTAATGGGAAAAGACAATCAATGATAACTCTTGAGTTCTGCAATGCTGGGTTATCAATGGTTCAAGTCATTCAGATTGTATCAGATAATATTTTGTTCTTTGTCATCCACAGCAACACTCACTACACTAACTTTAGAAACATGAAAGTAAAATATTTATTTAAATAACATAATAATTCTAAATTCTTCATTGTTATTGCAATCACACAACAAAAGGATTTTTAAATGGTCTAGCTTATCTCCTGAGGAAACCAAAAAAAGCACATTATTGCTATGTATGCCAAATATTCTAAGATTAATCAAAGCTCCAGCCTCTAGACAAAGATTATCCAGGTGCTATTCAGGAGAGAATCAGGTAGAAGCAGTTCCCGACTTATGACCATCTGTTTTCTTTTTGTACATCTTATTGTTAGTAATATGTACTACATACAATGTTGTATCGTGTAGTTTGCTGATGTTTTCATTCTCAGATGTTCAGTGGTATGATTTATAAAGATACTGATAATAAAAGGCAATTATAATGAAAACTAAAAAAAAAATGAGGCATTCAACTTACATCAGAACAAACTTATAACGGAGTCACGGAGCAGAACCCTGGCATGTTTGGGACTACCTGTATATAAAATTACAGAGGAGGATTGAGGGGTCACCATTAGGTGCCAGGTCTGAGCAACCTGAGCAAAACCATTGTTTGGCTTGAGTGATAGTTCAATCTCCTAAAATATTTTCCTTGCATGATAATTTCATATGTTACATTTCCTTATGTTTCATGGAATTGAATTTGTATAAACAATGTCAGATGAAACAACATTTGCTTAAAGAATCTGCAAAAAGAATTTAATTAGCAATTAAAAACCTCATTTTGCCAGTTCTCAGTAGTCATTATTTTAGCATTATTCCATGATTATATGAACGAAAAAAACACATTAACACCTCATTACAGTCCATAAACTCACACCAAAAATGACACCAAATATATTTATTGTCATGAACAATATGTTGAGCTGACTTTTGAAAACATAATTAGGGGATTGATGAAAAGTGACTAAGATGGCTGAATTAAGTTAGCTGGAGAAAATTTTACTAGCTACCACGGGATTTGTAAACACTTGCTCTGTCAGACATGTACCCTTTTGATGAATTATGTTTTTCAAAAACTTAAGGTGGCAAGTGCTTCTTAGTGTATTAGCTTACATAAAGTATTAGCATAGAATCTATAGGTCTTACAAATTGACGTTAGCCATGGAAGAGCATGTTGAAAACACATATGTTTCAAATATAGTTCCACCTACATTGTGAGAATGAATATGCAAAATACTGGTAACTGTGATTCCTTCAGAGGGAATTTTCCACTTGAGGCCTCTGAAATGAATAAACATCAAACTATAATACAGGTGAGGAACATGTCCAAACTTAAAGGCATGACAATCCTGTCAAGATCATCAACTTGGTTCCATTCTGTTTTACAGTGCCAAACTTGTTAAAGTTACTAAACCCATTAGTGAACTCTCCATGAAACCTGCTCCCTGGAGTACTGTTAATAACACTCTAGATCTTCACCTCCTTGCTAAATTAAGAAGTCTCATTCCCAGTCACACACACACACACACACACACACACACACACACACACAAATCCGCTTGATTTTACCTAAATGCTCTCTCACAATGGTCTCCTGTCTTCCTGAGTCTTACGTTCCAGAGGACTATGTTGGATACATTATGCATTTACTAATAAGGTTTGTCTGTTTTGAGTACAGATACATCTTACCCTTCCCTGCAGGGACTATTGCTATTTGGAAATATTACATCTATCAATGAAAGCAGTGCCATCCTCTGTGCTGATGAGCTCTTAGAAAGAACTTGGGCACATGTTTTTAGAGAAGATGCAGAGACAAGCAAATTATTGACAACTAGTCTTTTAAACAAAGTCGAACTGTTTCATAACAAACTCCCAAAAGCTGCAGTTGTATATTTTTAAATGCTATATACCAAATACATTTTCTAAACTTATTTCAGCCAGTAAGCATAAAATCTCAAATTACACAAAACATATCAAAACAACTTGATAAAAGATTAAAAACAATTACTTTTATTTATAATTAGAAATTAGATTGTGTTTTTAGCTTAATTTCCCACTGTTCTTTTTAAATGCATAGGTAATAAAGTTGGACAAACCCTCTTCCTGTTCTCTGAGCCAGATTAAACTCAGTTTGATTTCTTAGTCATATTTACCAGTTTTTCATATTTGACTCAGTGTCGTTTTGCTAATAATACCAACCATGTCCCAGCATAGAGCGAAAATAGAAAGCTCTTGATTATTTCAGTAAGCTTACAAAATATATTTGAATGTATACCTATGTATAGAGACGTGAATATATATATACATATATGGATATATATTCATGTTGTTGTTGCTGTTAGGTGCCATTGAGTCAGTTCCAACTCACAGTGACCCCATATACAACAGAACGAAACTCTGCTGGGTCCTGTGCCATCCTCACAATTATTGCTATATTTGAGCCCATTCTTGCAGCCATTGTGTAAATCCATCTCACTGAGGGTTTTCTTCTTTTTCACTGATCCTCTACTTTACCAAGCATGATGTCCTTCTCCAGGGACTGGTCCCTTGTGATAACATGTCCAGGGTACGTAAGACAAAGTCTCTCCATCCTCCCTCCTAAGCAGCATTCTGGCTGTACTTCTTCCAAGACAGATTTGTTCATTCTTCTGGCAGCCCATTGTATACTCAGTATTGTTCGCCAACACCATAATTCAAATGCATCAGTTCTTCTTTGGTCTTTCTTATTCATTGTCCTGCTTTCACAAGCATATGAGGTGATTGAAAATACCATGGCTTGGGTCAGGTGCACCTTAGTCCTCAAAGTGACATCTTTATATATATTCGTACATATATAGATATATATTCATACATGTATAGGTATATATTCATACACAGAGGAGCCCTGGTGGCACAGCAGTTAAGCACTCAGCTGCTAACCCAAAGGTTGGCAGTTTGAACCCACCTAGCCACCCCACAGACCTGACAATCTTCTCTGATAAAGATTACATCCTAAACAACCATATGGGACAGTTCTATTCGGGCACATGGGGTCACTATGAGTCGAAACTGACTCAAAGGTACTTAACAGCAACAATTCATATATATATTTACATGTTGAGCTCGGCTGCTAACCAAAAAGGTCAGTAGTTGGAATCTACTAGCTGCTCCTTGGAAACCCTATGGGGCGGTCCTACTCTGTCCTATAGTGTTGCTATGAGTCAGAATTGACTCAATAGCAATGTCTTTTTTTTGGTTAAAAAATTAGCATAGTGTGCTTACAAAAAGACCTCCGGAAGGGAGTGGCAAACAAAAGTAGAAGGTGTGTGTTATTTGTGTAAAAATATAGTGTGTTTATATACACACACACACATATACAAACACACACACACACACACAACACATATGCCAACATATGCAGAGGGAGCAGTTTAACATTATTTTATAACCTGTTATACAGTATGTGGGTTCATTTTCAAAGATAAAACCACAGGAGAAGTAGTAGTTATTGAAGGGATTTTGAGATCTGTATCAACAGAGAGCTAAAAAGAGATAGTGGTCATAAGGGAAGTCCCTTAAGGAACAAACCCGCAGGAGGATATGTGCAGGCTTTCTGCCAATCACAAGGACTGAAGAAAGATAGCGTTGCTAGGGATGGAGAGAAATAAAAAATGGACTGAACAACGCAAGAGCAATGCTGCACTTCCCACCTCAATTTAGCAAAGTAGAATGAGTACTAAAATTGGAAGAAAAAAAAACACCTTCTCCTTAACAAGAGGAAAGCAAGGAAAATAAAAATAAAGTGGATTTGAACCATCCAGAGAAAGAGAATTTGTAAATTACCATATTCCCTTGGAGAGAAATTGATTGAAAATATGGGGAGAGAAATAATTCAATTCAAACACTCAGGACTAAATAACACATCATTCAGTACTGCTGATTTTTTTCATTTTCTTACTTACATTCAGAATTTAATTAAAGTTATTCATCTGTGTACTTTATTAATACTCAAATATCATGTTACATATTACATAATGTCATTAATTTTACTTGATGATATTTAATTCTCCTTTTAAAATTCCATTTATAATTTGCTTTTATGAGGAATTCTTTGCATTCTCATTTTCTGAATCTAAGCAGGGATGTATAGCTGCCTTATTTGGAGCATCTGGCCAGGGTTGTTTTGATTTTTTGGAGGAAAATTTACTAGGTAGAAGATAACTGCATCAGAATTACACTTGACTCCAATATCGGGCATCTGTTGCTCAGAGCTTTCTGAAGGCTTTTGCCCTTTCTGTGGCATGGTGGGCTAATCCCATGTGGGTCAAGCCTACTACTTGCTTTTTCTTTCTTTGCTGCTCAGTTTGAAGTTTGGCTTTGTGACTCCTAATGCTTGACCTTTGCATAGAATTTTATTTTGTTAATTGATGAAAGTTTTTAATTAATGAGTTAGTTGGGAAGTCAATTTAGAGAATCATGATCAGATTTTTTTTTAAATGAAAGAAAATAGAATAGACAGAAAATAATAAAGTTCACCAGGTGTAATTAGAGTAAGTATGGTTAAGTATACTGTGTGTGTGTGTTTATGATATAAGTGTATTAGCATTGGTCATAGTAAAAAAAAAATACTTCGAGACTTCCAGCAAAATGGCGCTCTAGGCACCATGCCGTCCCTCCACAGAAAAGATCTTAAAAGCTAAGCCAAACAGAGAAAACAACAATCCTGAAACCCTAAAACATCAAATGAAGAGATAAAGAACTCAGCCAAGCACCAAATGGAGTCAGAAAACTAACAGAGAATGGAGAGCGAGGAGAGATTCATGCAGAGGTCCCCTATAAGTTAACACTGCACAGATCCACCATCTTGGACTCCTATCGGAGACCAGCAAACAAGGAGGAAGAGAAAGCAGCTTCACCGAGCTTCCAGTGGAAGACAAAACAACCGGTAATTTGCAATATACGCTTTCCCACCCCCCAACCCTTCTTCACCCCCATTCAGCCTCCTCTGCTTCCTGCGGCCACAATCTCTTGTCTGGGAAGCACCGGCTGCTTGGATTCCACCCACCCAAACGGGCTGGCTCTCTGAGTACCATTTGTTGGCTGCTGGTGTTGCTTTTTTCCACTTCTTTTGATTTCTTCCTTACCTCTCACCACCTACCCCTCCTTTCGCTCAAATACCTGGCTCCGTGCGCCACCTTTGCTTCTTCCTGAGGGGCTGTGGAGCTCTGGTAATTTTCGATATATGCTTTCCCACCCCCCACCCTTCTTCACCCACACTTGGCCTCCTCTGCTTCCCATGGCCACAGTCTCTTGTCCAGGAAGCACTGGTTGCTTGGATTCCACCAGCCCGCACTAGCTGGCTCTATTAGTTCCATTGTTGGCTGCTGGTGTTGCTTTTTTTCCACTTCTTTTGATTTCTTCCTTACCTGCCCCTCCTTTTGCTCAAATACCTGGCTCTGTGCGCCATCTTTGCTTCTTCCTGAGGGGCTGCAGAGCTCCGTTCGAGTGTGGAGCTGCTTCCCGGTCTGGGCTGCAGCGCTAGTGGGATCCAGGGCTTTTGTTCGTTTGTTTGTTTTGAATTGTTTGTTTGTTTTCTTTTCCTTTTTTTGAGTTGGGAGCCCGTTCTGGCCAGGCAGTGCTGTGTGGCTTGGAACGTACCCCCTCAGCTTGCACAGACATGCAGAGGGTTCCCTGTGGGCATTTCTTTATTCACTGGGTTTTTTTTTTTCCCCGTTTTTTTGGGGGGCTTTTCTTGTTCTTTTTTTTTTTTTTTAATTTGTTTTGTTTTCTTTTCTCTCTTTTTCCCTTTTTGTCTTTCTTCATTACTCAGTTTCTCATCTCTCTATATCTTCCTTCTCTTTCTGTTCCCTGAATACCTGGCTTTGTATACCTCTATGCCATCTAGCCAGGCTGTACTGCAACACCTGAGAACAACTTCCTGAGACTTCATAGCCGCACTAGTGGGATCCCTGGGAACTTTGCTGTTCTTTTCCCTTTCCAATTTTTATTTACTCTTCTTTTCTTTTCTTGTTTTTCCCTCTTCTTCCCCTTTTTCTTTTTCTCCATTTCATAATCTCTCATGTCTCCACTCCAAAGGCAAGCTCCCATAGCATTCTTTTCTGTTTGTATATTTTTGGCTCCTGTTCCTCTCTCCTCTCTCCCATATCCATCTTACCTCGACACATAACAATCTCCCCGCTACATCTTGCCTACCAACACCATGCGCTTAATATCACACCACCAAGCAGCACAGGCATGGCCTACTGAAACCTGCCCTGCACTGATTACCAACCCGCCCTGGTGGCTGTAGTAAGTGCCACAAACAACCCATCCCAGTAACTCCTCTTCAGCTAGACCTGCCCTGCTGTACCATATCTGAGTGACTGACCCTGCCAATAGGAGAAGGAGGTGAAAAGTATTGTGCCCACGGATGAGCAAACAACAAAGAACACACAGCCCGCCTGCTCAACATAGCCAAATTTAAAAAAAAGGGATGAAACAAACAAATCTACAATCAAAAAATGAGAAAAATAACTACTGAATGCTCCAAAGACAGCAGACAATATCAAAACATTTACAAAAACAGGACAGGATGGTTCCAGTAGGTGTCCAAAATAAAACACCAGATGACTTTCCAGTGGAAGAAAAGGCACTAGAACTACCTGATATGGAATTCAAATCTCGAATACTCAGAATTCTCCAAGAGCTGAAGCAAAAAGCAGACAAAAATGAGGAAAAAATAGACAAATTCGTGGAAAATACAGACAAAAAACTGGAAGAATTCAGGAAAATAATGCAGGAAAAAAAAATGCCAAAAATAAATTCACAACTAGAAATTATACAAAAACAACAATTAGTAATCCAAAAGATAAACAACAAGATTTCAGAAATGGACGGTGTCATAGAAGGGCTGAGAAGCAGATTTGAAATGGTGGAAGACAGGATCAATGGAATTGAAGACAAACACTTGGACATAACTGTTTGAGGAAAACTAAGAAAAAAGAACAAAGAAAAATGTAGAGATCTTGAGAGTTATGTGGGATACAATCAAAAGCAAAAATTTTCGAGTGATCAGAGTCCCAGAACAGGGCAAGAAAACAGAAAACACAGAGAGGATCATTGAAGAACTGCTGACAGAAAACCGCCCCAATGTCAAGAAAGATGAAAAGCTGGCCATCCAAAAATCTCAATGAACCCCATATAGCATAGACCCCAAAAGAAAATCACCAAGGCATATCATAATCACACTCGACAAAACCAAAGACAAACAAAGAATCCTGAGAGCAGCTCGTGAAAAACAAGAAGTCACATACAGAGGAGAAACAATAAGACTGAGCTCAGGTTTTTCGGCAGAAACCACGCAGGCAAGAAGGCAATCGAATGACATATATAAAATCTTGAAAGAAAAAAAATTTCAAGCCAAGAATAATATATCCTGCAAAACTCTAGTTCAAATACGATGGTGAAATCAGGTCATTTCCAGATAAACAGAAATTAAGGGAATATGTAAAAGCCAAACCAAACTTACAAGAATTATTAAAGGGAGTTATTCGATCTGAGAACAAACAACTTCAGCTCACAGGCAGAATCTAGGACTCAGGAACGTACCAGCCAGATACCAATCTAGAAAATGAACTCTCACGGACTATCCAAAACCAAAAGAAATACAAGTTAATCAGAGCAGTTAATCAGTAAATGACAACAACATCAAAACAATAAAAGAGGGAATAAACGGCATAGGTATAGACCCTTCTAATGGAGAGGAAGACAAGGCGATACCAAGTAATGGTAGACTGCTTCGAACTCAGAAAGATAAAGGTAAAATTCATGGTAACCACAAAGAAAGTTAACAAACATACTCATAAAAATAAAGAGGAAAAACATTATGTCTCAGCAAAAACAAATGAAAAAAAAAAAATCCACAAACAAAAGTAACTCAGCACAGGAGAGTAAGAAGAACAAAGAAAACTTCAGCACCACAAAAAAAAGCACTACAAAATGACAGCAACAAACTCACATTTATCAATAATTACACTGAATGTAAATGGACTCAATGCACCCATAAAGAGACGGAGAGTGACAGAATGGATAAGAAAACAGGATCCATCAATATGCTGTCTACAAGAGACACATCTTAGAAACAAAGATGTGAATTTATTAAAAGTCAAGGGTTGGAAAAAAATATATCAAGCTAACAACTACCAAAAAAGAGCAGGAGTGGCAATACTACTCTCAGATAAAATAGACTTTAAAACAAAATCCACCATAAAAGACAAAGAAGGGTACTATATAATGATTAAGGGGACGATCCATCATGAAGACATAACCATAATAAACATCTACACATCCAATGACAGCACTCCAAAATACATAAAACAAACTCTAACAACACTGAAAAGAGAAACTGACAGTTCCACAAGAATAGTAGGAGACTTCAACACACCACTCTCAGTAAAGGACAGAACAACTAAGAAGAAACTCAGCAAAGATAAAGAAAACCTAAAGGGCACAATCAGCCAACTTGACCTCATAGACATATATAGAACACTCCATCCAATCGCTGCAAAGTACACATTCTTTTCCAATGCACATGGAACATTCTCCAGAATAGACCACATCTTAGGCCACAGAGCAATCCTTAACAAGATCCAAAACGTTGAGATAATTCAAAGTATCTTCTCTGACCACAATGCCATCAAGGTAGAAATTAACAATAGAAAGAGCAAGGAAAAAAAATCAATTACATGGAAACTGAATAATACCCTGCTTACACATCACTAGGTAATAGAAGAAATCAGAGATGGAATCAAAAAATTCCTAGAATCAAATGAGAATGAAAACACATCATACCAAAACCTTTGGGACACAGCAAAGGCAGTCCTCAGAGGACAATTTATAGCAATAGATGCACACATCAAAAAAGAAAAAGGGACAAAATCAAAACATTAACTACAGAACTCAAACACATAGAACGAGAACAGCAAAAAAAAAAAAAAAAAAAAAAAAATCCCCACAACCACCGGAAGAAAGGAAATAGTAAAGATCAGAGCAGAAATAAATGAAATAGAGAACAGAAAAACAATAGAAAGAATCAACAAAACCAAAAGTTGGTTCTTTGAAAGAATCAACAAAATCGACAAACCACTGGCCAGACTGACAAAAGAAAAACAGGAGAGGATGCAAATAACCCAAATAAGAAATGAAATGGGGGACATTACAACAGACCCAAATGAAATAAAAAGGATTATAACAGAATATTATGAAAAACTATACTCCAACAAACTTGAAAATCTAGAGGAAATGTATAAATTTCTAGAAACACACTACCTACCTAAACTATAACAAAGTGATGTTGAAAATATGAACAGACCCATAACAAGAGAAGAGATTGAAAAGGTAATAAAAAAAACTCCCAATCAAAAAAAGCCCTGGCCCAGATGGCTTCACTGGAGAATTCTACAAAATATTTACAGAAGAGTTTGTACCATTACTACTCAAGCTATTTCAGAGCATAGAAACGGAAGAAACACTTCCAATTCATTCTTCAAAGCCAGCATAATGCTGATACCAAAACCAGGCAAAGATGTCACAAAAAAAGAAAATTACAGACCAATATCTCTCATGAATATAGATACAAAAATTCTTAACAAAATTCTAGCCAATAGAATTCAGCATCATATCAAAAAAATAAGACACCATGACCAAGTAGGATTCATACCAGGTATGCAAGGATGGTTCAACATTAGAAAATCAATCAACATAATCCACCACATAAATCAAAGGAAAGAAAAGAATCACATGATCATCTCAATTGACACAGAAAAGGCATTTGACAAAGTCCAACACCCATTCCTGATAAAAGCTCTCAATAAAATAGGTATAGAAGGGAAATTTTGCAACATAATAAAGGGCATTTATGCAAAACCAACGGCCAACATCATTCTTAATGGAGAGAGGCTTAAACATTCCCCTTGAAAACAGGAACAAGACAAGGATGCCCTTTATCACTATTTAACATTGTGCTGGAAGTTCTAGCTAGAGCAATAAGGCAAGAAAAAGAAATAAAGGGCATCCAAGTTGGTAATGAAGAAGTTAAACTGTCCTGTTTGCAGATGATATGATACTATACACAGAAAACCCTAAAGACTCCACAAGAAATCTACTGGAACTAATAGAAAGATTCAGCAGAGTAGCAGGATAAAAGATAAACATACAGAAATCAGTTGGATTCCTATACACCAATAAGGAGAACGATGAAAAGGAAATCCGGAAAACAATACCATTTATAATAGCCCCTAAAAAGATAAAAATACTTAGGAATAAATCTAACCAGGGATGTAAAAGACCTATACAAAGAAAACTATAACACGCTACTGCAAGAAACCCAAAGGGGTCTACATAAATGGGAAAACATACCATGCTCATGGATAGGTAGACTCAACATTGTGAAAATGACAATTCTACCCAAAGCAATTTACAAATACAATGCAATCCTGATCCAAATACCAACAACGTTCTTCAAAGAGATGGAAAAACTAATCATTAACTTCATATGGAAGGGGAAGAAGCCCTGAATAAGTAAAGCACTACTGAAGAAGAAGAATAAAGTTGGAGGACTCACACTACCTGACTTGAGAACCTACTATACAGCTACAGTAGTCAAAACAGCCTGGTACTGGTACAACGACAGATACATTGACCAATGGAACAGAATTGAGAACCCAGATGGAAATCCATCCACCTACGGTTATCTGATCTTTGACAAGGGCTTGAAGTCCATCAAATGGGGAAAAGACAGTCTTTTTAACAAATGGCGCTGGCAAAACTGCATATCCATCTGCAAAAAAAAATGAAACAGGACCCATACCTCATGCCATACACAAAAACAACTTCAAAAGTATCAAAGACATGAATATAAAGCCTAAAACTATAAAGTTCATAGAAGAAAAAATAGGACCAACACTACAGGCCTTAATACATTGCATTAACAGGATACAAACCATAACCATCAATGCACAAACCCCAACAGATAAGCTAGATAACTGGGATCTTCTAAAAATCAAACACCTATGCTCTTCAAAAGATTTCTCCAAAAGTGTAAAAAGAGTACCTACAGACTGGGAAAAAATTTTTGGACAGTACAAGTCAGACAAAGGTCAAAATCTCCATAATCTACAAGAAAATCCAACACCTCTACAACAAAAAGACAAATAATCCTATTAAAAAATGGGCAAAGGAAATGAACAGACACTTCACCAAAGAAGACATTCAAATGGCTAACAGACACATGAGGAGATGTTCGCGATCACTAGCCATTAGAGAAATGCAAATTAAAACCACAATGAGATACCATCTCATCCCGGCATTACTGGCACGAATCAAAAACACTGGAAATAACAAATGTTGGAGGGGCTGCGGGGAGATCGGAACTCTTATGCACTGCTGGTGGGAATGCAAAATGATACAACCATTTTGGAAAATGATATGGCGCTTCCTCAGAAAGCTATAAATAGACATACCATTCGATCCAGCAATCCCACTCCTAGGAATATATCCTAGAGAAATAAGAGTCATCACTCAAATAGACATATGCACACCTATGTTCATGGCAGCATTGTTCACAATAGCAAAACGATGTAAACAACCTAGATGCCCATCAACAGATGAATGGATAAACAAACTATGGTACATACACACAATGGAGTACTATGCAACGAGAAAGAACAACAATGAATTTGTGAACCATCTCATAACATGGAACAAAGTGGAGGACACTATGCTGAGTGAAATAAGTCTATCACAAAAGGACAAATATTGAATGAGACCTCTATTGTAAAAACCCATGGAAAAGTTCATACACAAAATGTAACAATCTTTGTTGGTTACCAGGGATGGGGTGGGGGGAAATACTAAATAGGCAATAGATAAGTGGTATTTTGGGTGAAGGGTGATACAGTACACAATACAGGAGAAACTAGCACAACTTGTACAAGGAAAGGTCATGGAAGCCCCATAGACACATCCGAACTCCCTGAAGGACTGAACTGCTGGGCGGAGGGCTGTGGAGACCATGGTCTCCGGGAACATCTAGCTCAATTGGCATGACACAGCTTATAAAGACAGTGCTCTACATTCTACCTTGGTGAGTAGTGTCTGGGATCTTAAAAGCCTGTGAGTGGCCATCTAAGATACTCCACTGGTCTCATCCCTACAGGAGCAAGGGAGATGAAGAGAACAGGATACAAGGAAACGATTAGTCTGAAGGACTAATTGTCCACAGCTACCAAGGCCTCCACCGGACTGAGTCCAGTACAGTTAGATGGTGCCCGGCTACCACCACTGACTGCTCTGACCAGGATCTCAGCAGAGGGTTCTGGACAGAGCTGGAGAGGGACATAGATCAAAATTCCAACTCACAAAAAAAAAGACCATATTTACTGGCCTAAAGGAGACTGGAGAAACCCCGAGAGTATGGCCCCCAGACACCCTTTTGGCTCAGTGGTGAAGTCATTTCTGAGGTTCACTGTTCAGCCGGGGAGTGGACAGCCCAATAAAACCAGATGGGACTTATGAGGCACAGCAGTCCAGGAACAGGGGCCGGAAGGCAGAGGGGGACAGGGGAGCTGGTGATGGGGAACCCAAGGTTGAGTAAGGATAGTATTGATGTGTTGTGAGGTTGTTAACCATTGTCATAGGGCAACATGTGCACTAACTGTTAAATGAGAAACTATTTTGTTTTGTAAGCCTTCATCTAAAGTGAGAGTAGCAGCACAGTTAGAGGAGCGTGGTCGATGTTGCTGAACTGTTCATGTAGAAATTTTTGGAATGGTGTATCTTTGGCTCTGTATATTTTCACCAAAAAAAAAAAGGTCGAGAAGGGAGAGGGTTGACATGTTGTGGGGTTGTTGACCAGTGTCATGGCACCGTATGTGTACTACTGTTTCATGAGAAACTATTTGTTCTGTGGGCCTTCACCTGAAGTACAATTAAAAAAAAAAAAACAAAAAACTTTGAAAGCCACCACAGTAGAAAAACATTTACTCATGAGTCTAAAGAGTCAAAAACATCTCAAATCACTGCAGAAGGCTGTTTCAATGTATATTTATGTATTTATGTTCAATTTTCTAAGACCCATGCACTTTAAACTTGCTAGTTTCTTACCATAGTCTATGTCCCATATTAGCAACCATAACATAAACCATACCGTGGGCTTGCAAAAGAACAAACATATTGGTCTTAGAAGAAATACGATCAGGATATTCCTTAGAAGCAAGTACGGTGATACTTTGACTTGCTTGCTTTGGACACGCCATTAGGAAAGATCAATCACTAGAAAATAATTCCATGTTTGGTAAAGTAGAGGGCCAACAAAAATGAGGGAAACCCTCAATGACACAACAGCTGCAAGAATGGACTCAAACATGCCAATGAACATGAAGATGGCACAGAACCGGGCAACATTTTGTTCTGTTATACATAAGGTCGCCATATGTCGGGGCCAACTCGACAGCAACTAACATTAACAACTTAACCCTTTCGTGCTCACGAATATCCCTAGGAACCAAGTACTTTTTCTGCCTCTGAAGGTTTATTTGGAAGCTGCTGTATCACTGACAGTGCACGCTGCAGCAAGGCAGGGGCCTTTATGAATGTTTGAAACCAAAGAAATGGGTGTGTGTCACAAATTATTGTTTTTACAGGTATTGTATGAAGTGTCTGTATTTTTGGTAGGAAAAACAGCAATTTTGAAAATTTTTATTTGTTAGACATGTGTACCAATAGATTCTGGTGTGAACTCTGGGGTATAATTAGTGGTACTTCATATGCACCACTCAACACTTAGTGTAGGCTTGTGGGAGGGGGCAAGGAAAAAAAAAAACCTACTACCTGTCAAATATTCAGACACACGCAATAATCAGCATGCTTCCATTAATGAAAACACATGGTATCAACAAAAATTCAAAGCAGAAAATAATTGGTTCACGAAAGGGTTAAACCATAAGTTAAAATGACTGTCTTTTTTTGGATCACTCTGATGTTTTGTATTCACAACATCTAAACTCCAGAAGTAGCATCAGTGATTAGATTCCACCCTAGTAAACGATTTTGAGAGAAATTCTAAAACTCTGGGTCTTGAGTGTCACCCCTCAACTGACCCTTAGCTGATCTTCTCTAGAAGGGGCCTCTGTTCTCTCTAACTGACCACAGTGGTCAACCTTATTGATGGGAATTTATTGAGGTAAGTTTCCAGATCCTGCCTGGTCTCCTCCTCTCTAACTCACCTGTCTTATTTCCTCAAGAGCTGGTTGTTATGTTTTTTAAATTGACATAATAAGGCTTCTGATAATTTATGTTAAGAAAAGTGATATGCATGAAGATATTGTAATCATTGATGAATACAAACTAATTTTAGTTTATTCTGTTTTCAGAAAAATCCCTAAACTACACCACATTAAACACACTGGTACAAACGTTTCTCACAGAAATACTGATATCTAACATAAGGTTTTCTAATTTTTTTTAAAGTAAGGACTCAAATGCCAATAAATCAACATATAATGATACGTTATATAAATTAAAGTTCAAGGCACTGGAATATTTATTTTCAAATTTGCTATATTATAGAGAAAAAAGTAAAGGTAATCATCATGCTATAATATTTGGAATATTATTTAACAAATATTAATAATGTACATTTAAATGTCTCCACAGCTGCTCCTCACTTGAGAGAAAGATATTTGCTCAACTACATTAACTTATAAAATAAATGCACTAGAGGTGGGTGTCTAGACCAGCACTGTCCAATGTAAATGTAATATGAGTACAAATGAAAGCCATATATGCAATTTTAAATATTCTAATAGCCACAAACGACTTGAAGGCAACAGGTTTTTTTAACAGCCACATTAAAAATAGTAAAAAGGTACAAGTAAAAATAATTTTAATAATATATTTTACTTAACCCAAATATTCGTATTTCTACAAAATAATACTATTCATTAATCTGTATACTACATCTTTGAAATCTGACATATCTCAGTAGACTCATCATATTTCAATTTTTCAAATAGCCACTTGTGGCTAGAAACTATTATATCGGACAGGAAAAATCTACAGCGTTTTCATGGAATGTTTCTATGAAAAATCAGTGGCTGGATTAAAGTAGTCCTGTCTGCAATGGATAAATGATAGTATTTTTCCCAAAGTCACAGACAAAAAAAAAAAGGATTCAGTGGTTGTAATGTTTCTCAATTAAAATGTGTTCATCCCATAAATTAAAATTTATCTTCTTTAAAGTGATTCTATTTTTTATGGAAAAATACAAATATACATATTTCATACTGTTTCATAAGAAACCCCAGAGTATTCAGTTGTTTCAATAACTCAATAAGCTTAGCAGCTACTGATAAAAATAGTAACCTATTTCCAACTTTAAAATGTGGCCTAATTTTCAAAAACTTGTTTTATAAATTTGTACAGATAATGGTTTAATAAAGTGAGATATAAATAGTATACTGTTTAAAGAAACATAACTTGCTGGTAATTGCAAACTTCTATGCAGAGAAATGAAAGGAGGAAAAATTAGATCATTTTTATTGAAGCAAAAATTTTATTCAAGCAATCTCTCTCTGTCAGGGTGCATTATGACATCATATTGAAAACACCAGCTGAGGCAAAAAAATAAATTCCTTTGTCATTTATTATTGTAAGGGTGGCTTTCTATATAAATGATCTCTGGCAGTTCAATTACAAGGACAGAAATGTTTATAAAAGATAAATACCTAGATTTCAAAAGAAATAAACCAAAGCTTTTTTTTTTTTTTTAAAGAGTATTGTAGCTAAATTTTTGGACCATGTCTTTATGGTACAAAAATGGCTTCCTGTATAGACGTTATTAACAATATGATATTATGTATTAACCTAGGTTAATCTGTCAATTTATGGTAGTACCTTTAAATTTTTAGAAAATTAATAATCACATCTCTATGGGAAGTTCTTATAGTCAGTTATTTTAATAAAATAAAACTAATGTGTATCACCATAAAAATGTGCAGATAATGTTTAGACATTTTATAACTTATTGCTAGAAAAGAGAAATACAAATATTCAAACTAGAGCATTTGTTACTGTATTAATGACCTATTTTTGGATAATAAAAATGATTTTATGACTGATTTAAAGTATAATGCTATCATTTCAAAGTATATGAAAATTTATCTTACTCTTCATATTCTACGGCATAGTTATGATTATTTCTTGCTTTTATTTGCCTGAACAATACAATAAGAAGACCTATCTCTTTATCTGGCACAAAAATATTACTTTTTCATTTTCTGTTTACCTTAGAGGCATTCAATTTCAATAGCTTCATTACTTTTGGACTTCATTCTATTTTACTGTTCTTTTATCACATGCTTTTTTAGATGCCTATCAAACTCAACTAAAGGTCTTATGTAAATTTCAAGAATGGGGTCAACATTTTCATCTAATACTAATATGCTAAAATATTTGTATTTTACACACTGATTTACTTTGATCTTTTTTTTCCAATAAAAACAAGGAATTAATTTATTCAGATGTTTCCTTTAAGGCACACTCTATCTCTAGAAGATTGTTCCAACATAGTCCGCTTGTCAGTTTGAATCTGCAGCTGAGATGCTGACCTTCAGGGTAAAGCACAGTGCTTTATCCCACTGGGTTTAAAAGAAATGCACTATTTTGATAAGATCCGGAAAGTCCTGAAGAAAAGTAATGCAACCACTAATCTGAGTGCCTTCATCCCTCGTCAGACAGAGTAGGATGGGGAAACACGTATCTTTACCGGATTGGCTTTATTTGTCTCCAGCATGTTTTTCATTATCCTAGTGGTGCAGTAGATACTACTGTTAACATCTTAAAAATAACATGATTTCTTTTTCAATATTTACCAAAAAAAAAAAAAAAAAAACCTGATCAGAATTAGGATTCCTTTAAATAAAGATTTTTCCAATGATTTTAGTAAATGCCAAATTTCCAAAATTAATTTTCTGTAACTTTTCACATATGGATTTATTGTATAAAATGAGCTCTCGCTACATATTTTGGAGTACTTTTTTAGTATAAGTTCTAAAGTTACCCAGTAGGCAGTCCTCAAAGATTAGCTCCAAAAACTGTTTGAAAAACGGCTATACTGGTGAACCAGCAACTGAAGTGTCTGTTACCAAGGACCATAGTTTTGAATATATAAATTCTGATACTCTGGCAGGGTGGAGAGGCAGTTCCATTGGTTTATACCCTTATCCAGTCACACGAAGATAAAATTGTAAGTTTTCCAACCAGAAAGCTCAACATAATTATTTAAATTAGCAAATTATAATAATGCCAAAATATTCTTGAGGATGAGAACATCTCCGTTCAAGGAAATTGAAGATTAACTTGTCACATTTACATGTTTTGATCAGTGTCTTGTTATGTTTTTATCTTCTAAGAAGACACGTACCAGAACCAAACCGAACCCATTGCCATTGAGTCAATTCCGACTCATAGCAACCCTAGAGGATAGAGTAGAACTGCCCCATAGGGTTTCCAAGGAGTGGTTGGTGGATTCAAACTGCTGACCTTTTGGTTAGCAGCCAAGCTCTTAATGACTGCCCCAACCACGGAAGGTCTATTTATTTAAAATAGAGTAATTAAGATGGATTAGATTCCAACCAGAAAACCAAAACTCAAACAAACAGATGGACAGACAAATAAATCAAAGAAGTAGATGATACTAGTTAGCCGGATAAACAGATTAATGAAATGGAAACTGAAATTGAATTAGATTTTTAGGAATTAAGGCAAAAAAGAGATCACACTGGGTTAGGCAGCACCATAAGAGGGCACATCAAATCTGTCTGTGAAAATGAACTGTTTTTTGGGAACATGGTCACAAAGAGATTTCTATGTCAGTTTGTGTACAAAAAACAATGAGTCTGGGCAACATTGTAAAATACAGACTTAAAGAATATCCAGAGATAATGGTAAAATGATTCTAACATCAGAAGCAGAGTATACACCGTTAAATCCTCTCTCAGTGAAGGTATTTCTGTGTAATACTGAGGGTATGTGGTTCAGACACACTGCTTTCTGATGACTAATTTAGTAAGAGCATATGAAAACTCAACTGCTGGAGGGCAATTTATTGTTTATCTGCATAGTTCAGCATTTGTGACATAAACAGCAGACATTTAGTTTTTAAAAGGTGTATATAAAAGTTTGTGTGCTTATTCATTTATTTTATTTCATTCATTTTGGTCTCATTCATTATTGGATTTTCCAGTATGTGACAAAGACTTTAGACATTCATGCTGAAAATGGGAAAAGGATTTTGCTTTACACTTAAAAGTTTGGGGGTATGATTATTCAAATGTCTAAAAGTGCTAACATCTAATCATCTTTATGATAGAAGTGATATATATTTATTATAGAAATGCTAGAAAACGTAAGCAAATGAGAAATAGAAATTACATGTAATTGCATCACCAAGAGAAAACTGGTGTTAATTTTTTGGTGTGGTATCTTGACATCTTTATAGTTATATGGTTATTTATTCTAATAAACTTTATTCACACAGTCTAACACATTTTTATTCATAGATTGTCTTTCAAAGGAAGAGGTGGGATTTCTCCTTTGTATTGTCACTTCCTACTTAAGTCAACAAAATTTTCATAAACTTAGTCTTTAAAAACTACACTGAGTCAGCTCTGTCATTGTTGACATCTGCTTGTCTCTGATTGCAGGACAGCCTGAGGACAGCTGGAAAAAAGCATGTCTTCTCCTCTATCCAGGTGCCAAGGGTCTCTCCATTTAGTTATAGGTCACTGCAAGTTAAGCAAGGAGTGATAAGCAGACGCTTCAAGGCGATGTGAATGGTGTTTTTACCCAACACCCTCTATTCTCACAACATCCTGGATAACAAAGCTTTTCCTGAATATTTAAGATATAAAGCTGATGGCCATAACAGGTCTCAGCAGCAAGAAATCCAAACATTTATTGACAGCTGGAATCTATTTAGTCAGCAACATCATGGGGGATGATATGACAATGTGCAGTGTCAACACTGTATCTAATGTTGCTCCAGTGACACATCTAAAGGAAACTGGTAGCATCCACACATATCTGGGGGTACTACAGCACCCTCAGAAAGCCCTCTGAGCTGCAAGAAATGTGAAGTAGCCTGGCAAGGCCACCAATGAGAACCTGGAACACAGCCAAGGCCCCACCACTAAAATTATGTTCGCTCTATCTCGGCCCCCAGGTGGGACTGTACTGAAGATGGATAACAGCAGGCACCTGGACAGCAGCTGTACAGCAGGCAAAAGCAGGGCAACTGCAAGCCCAAGAGGCAGAATAAATGCCTCAAGGACATGCAGAAGCACAATCTAAAGCCATGCCACACAGCTGCCAGCTGCTGGGAAGCAACAGGAAGGGGCCAGCCTGAGACAAGCTTCAGAGACTGAGTGGCTCTCTTTGCAGAAAAGAATAGGGCTACCATGAGACTAAAAAGCAGGGAGCAAGTTATATACTTCTGCAAATGAACCACAGCATTGTAGGTGAGACGAACGAGTTGTTTTCCCCTTTATGCTATTTTAAAATTACTTTCAGCCTCAATTTCCTCATCTGAATGAACCAAGGTGTCTTATCTGAGAAAACAGAAATTTGAATTCTGGCTGGTTGTGGAATTGTTGGGCTGGTTATTAATGTGAGGGGTGTGTATGCATGTGGGATTTTTGTCTCTGGGTGGAAAGAGGAGGAAAGAGATTTGTGCCAAGATGCCTGAGGTAAGACAGCAGATATAGGCACTGAGGAGGAGTAGTGGCTGTTTTAGGCACCCTAGGTGATATAGGTCATCACAGAGTGAGAGCTTATCACCTGTCTTCCTTCTCTCCCTACCCTGTGCAAATCAGTCTACCACTAGGAAGTGCTAGCCCCCTGTTGCTGTTGTTAGGTGCCATAGAGTCAGTTCTGACTCGTAGCGACCCTATGCACAATGCAATGAAGCACTGCCCAATCCTGCCCCATCCTCACAATCATTTCTATATTTGAGCCCATTGTTGTAGCCTCTGTGTCAATCCATCTCATTGAAGGGCTTCCTCTTTTTCACTGACCTTCCACTTTACCAAGAATGATGTCCTTCTCTGGGGATGGCCCCTCCTGATAACACGTCCAAAGTATGTGAGATAAGTCTCACCATTCTTGCTTCTAAGGAGCATTCTGTTTGTACTCCTTCCAAGGCAGATTTATTCATTCTTCTGGCAGTCCATGGTATATTCCATATTCTTCACCAACACCACAATTCAAATGCATCAACTCTTCTTCTGTCTTCCTCATTCACTGTCCAGCTTTCGCATGCATATGAGGCAACTGAAAATACGATGGCTTGGGTCAGGCGCCTCTTAGTCCTCAAAGTGACATCTTTGCTTTTTTAACACTTTAAAGATGTCTTTTGCAGCAGATTTGCCCAATGCAATTCATTAGCACCCTAGTGTTCATTATTTAAGACACTACTGGACGGTTAAGTTGATTTTTGCAGAGTGTATCAAAGGCACCAGAGTAGCAGAACATGAATAAAACTTCCCATATCCGTTTGAGGACTCTTAGAAAGAACTAGGAAGATTTTGACGGGAGGTTGAGGAAGTATGTGAATGAAGGTTGCTGCAAGAAGTGTCATAACTTATGCATTGCTGTGACTATCATCTCATTCGCACACATAGACTGGGGAAACTTGGGCCATTCAAGTTACATGTAAAAATTCATAAGCTTGTTTTAGGTTATAGCTGTTCTGAGAAATAAAATACATAACCTACATGATACAGCCCAACCCAGGACCTAGCACAAAAAAGTTGGTTAATATATTCAGGAAGCACTGTGCAAGGAACTTTACATGCATCTTTCCTTTTAATCCTCACAACAAGCCCATTGCACAAGTTATTTAAAAGATGATTATTAAATGTCTCTGAAATAAGTCCCAGAGAGGTAATAATCTACTGCCAAATCACACAGTGGTGAGCGATGGAGGCAGAACAAGAAGAATCTTCCCACTCAGAGGTTTTCCCATTTTTTGTTTTTGTTTTCCTGATTATACTTGTAAATCTCGAACTGAAGTGGGGTGGGGTGGGGTGGTGATGGAGTAAATTATCAGAATCTGGGTGTGTCTAGTTTGAGAAAGCATAACCAATCCATCTGTTATTCTCATTATACCAACAACAGAAAGTAAAGCTTGATGTAAATGCTCGTGGCTGGTGGGAGCCCACAGATGATGGACTGAGCAAACACTGTCGGGTGACGTGGCTAGGAAATGACTGTCTCTCATCATACTCACTTACCACAAGGACAGGGCCCATACGGGAGCTCAACGAGGACACCAAATGTGAATTCTTCTTTCTCTTTGGGTACTGGGATTATGGGTGATTTTTATTTTCTTCTTTGTATTTCCATTTTTTCTCAAAGAGCCCGCATTATTTCTAGCCATAGTTATTAAAATGTTGAATTGATTTTTTAATTTAATAAACATTATAATAAGGAGATGATTTTTGAATGAACAGTCACAATGAAAGGCAATAAATAGAATGATATGGAGGTAACTATATAAACATGCCAGTAGGAAAAAGAATCAAGGAAAAGACATTAAAACCCAACTTATACTGTTCGTCCACTGAAAACAGCCCTTAGTACTTGTAGTAATAAGCCATCTAAACAACAAAATTGTCCTGCACCTATGACAACATTTTGGACTACTTTTTTTAATGTGATATTCAATAATATATATTAAATAAGCAATTTAATGAAAAATACATTAAGGAATAAACCACCTATTATTTAAGGGCAAAGAGAAAGACGAAGGGCTACACATGCCCCCAGGGGGAATATCAAAACCACGTTTGAAAAAAATCACAAACTTGTGCAAATGTCTTGTATCACCTGCTACTATCTTTTCCCAGACTTGAATAAATCAGTAGCTGAAGATGGGAAACATGGTTTGAAAATCACTCTCGTAGAGAATCACTGTTCCTGACTGTGTTCTATTCTTCCAGTGTGTGGAGACGGCGGATGGAGGAGAAGCACTAACCCAGACCCTGTGGATGGCTGTCCAAAAGCATCACACTGAAAAAACTAGAGAAATCTTGTATTGATCAACTAGGGACGATATGCATCTATTATAATGATCCATTGTAGCACTTTAGAATATTCTTGAACAAAATTTGAGTTAAAATAATTCAGAGGTGGCTCTCTTGGGGGAGGGTAGGCTTTGTGTTTTGTTTTTGCTTCGCAAAGAAAAGCAAAAAATAAATAAATAAATAAATAAATATGAGTAAGTGACATTGGGTACTCCATTAGAAAATGTTTTCACCGTGGTGAAATATGTCGCTTCCTTCTGCTTTGGCCCTTATACGCTGGAGTAGGAGACGGAACAGAATTAACAGGAAACCAGAGGGGTGCTAATGACACGCAGCCAAGTGCTTCTGGCAAAGGTTAGACAAACTTTAATGAATGACTAAAAGTATCAGACGTTAAAGTGATATTAGCAAGCCTAGATTCCTAAATGCATCGTGAATTAAGATTTCAATTTATTTTTTAGGAACCGATTAGATTAAATTGTTTAAAAGTACTAACAATTTATAAATACAGATAACTAGTGATCTTAAGAGCCATATAAATATAGCTAATCTTATGATGTGATTAATCGCTCGGCTGCTTAAATCCACCAGCAGTTCAAATCCACCAGCCATTCCTTGGAAACCCTATGGGGAAGTTCTACTCTGTCCTATAGGGTCGCTATGAGTCAGAACCGACTCAAAGGCAGTGGATTTGGTTTTGGTTTTTTATTCTTATAATACAACTATTTTCATTGTTGCCATGTAATTGAAACTGACATTTGAATTACTTTCACAAGTTAAAACGAGTATTTAGGTATAGCCTATCTTTGCAGGGAATTCACTGTCCAGGGCTACAGTT
Source organism: Dugong dugon (assembly GCA_030035585.1). NCBI lineage: Eukaryota > Metazoa > Chordata > Mammalia > Sirenia > Dugongidae > Dugong > Dugong dugon. The sequence continues at coordinate 158,426,237 of CM057465.1, forward strand.
TCTGTTTTGTACATTTTTCCTCTAGTAATCATACCAGTTTCAGCAATTTCTCATTAGAAGTGTTTTCTAGATTATTTCCTATGATGAGTCCTAGTCATACAAACTACTAAGAAAAGGCAGACTCTTACTCATTGCTACCTTATCTCAATTTTAACAGATAACTTGGCTCACATCCAAAATGCTTATTTGTTTTGACTGATCTTCTAAATCAAAGGAGTCAGCAAACGAAAACAGAAATATTGTATAATGGATCACAATCACTGGGTAAGAATATTGGAAAGAAGAGGAAGAGCATTCAAATCTGAGTAAACAGCTTTTCCTACGAAAAAGGAAAATGGGTTACAATTCTCCGTTTTAGGGTTCCAAGAAAGAAAATAGATTATTTTGAGACTCATTTATGAAGGATTTGCCTCTCTCCCTGAACACCTCACCCTACTTCACTTCATAAGTCACATGCTGTCTAGACCAGATTCAAGGTTCACTCTGAAAACATTACATTCACAGGGTCACTGGGAGTGAAGGTGGGGGCAGGAGTTTTCAGACTAGAGAATGGAGCTTTGATTTATGTCGGGTTGCAAATTGAAGTTCTGACCAGGAGTTTTCTACCTTTCCAATCTGAAAACAAGAAAAATAACTTGCAATGCCATACAAATGGGCATTACAAGTTAGTATAAGAGCAGCCTACCTAAACAGTACTTTATATGGTTCCAGGATAATTACTGTATTTTACAACTACTGCATAGTACTGTTATAAATCCTACTTACAGGACCTGTAATTTTCCTAGTACTACAAACTTATTCACATCAAAACTTCATTTACAATTTATTAAAGGAAAGCACAAGAACTATAATTCTTTATTAACCAAGTGTTAAAAAAAAAACAAAATGATAACAAATCATATTGAAATCTTCTTGTTCACATGGATTTCACTGTTTATATTTTATTTCAAACAAAGAGGTTATAATGATCATTTGCTCTCATACTTTTCATATACATCTTCTTTTAACTGAAAGTTCAAATGCCAGTGGTGTGGATCCAATCTGTATAATGTAATCAACAAGAGTTGGAAAAATCAAATGTCAGTTGGCTTTTTCACTATCACGATCAAGGCAGTAGAAAGAATGAACTAAACTGAAATTTATATACTGGTCAACAGAGGAGGTTTTCATTGTTGTGAAGTAGGCATGCACGAGAAGAAGGACAAATAGAGGTCATAAAATGTCACTTCACGATGAAAAATATGCTCACTTGTTTCCTGTAGGTTTGGCTTCATGTATGTTTTCAGATTGAAAATACGGATAATATAGCCAAGTGGAGATCAGAAAGGAGTAAAAACGGCAGGCAGATGAATTCTCCTGAACGCTCAGGGGTACAGATTCAGTTGGGTGTATACCACTGGAGAACTGCCAAGCAAACGAGGTCACCGAGAGTCACAATGTCTCCCCGGTGGCCTCTGTCTACCATTCTTAATGACTTATATCCATTTTTCAATTATTTTTCATAAATATCTATGTGCTAAAATCTTGCCAGAAGCACACGCATTATTCTTTGTCAAAAGACTTAGGCTGAGTCAGTACCACAGGACCCATCAGATAAAACTTTAAAAAAAGTGAAGAGTCTGAATATTTCAATATTAGAATCTGAATGGGAAAAACAAAAACAAAAGCAATCCCACTACCAAAAAAAAAAGTAAACAAAATGAAACAAATACCAGTCAAAACACAGACAAAATCCTTACAGTGTGTTTTTCAGTCATACAAACTTTTCAATGTTCCCTAAATGTTGCATATTCTTTCCGATGTATAAAGGTTTGCTCATGCGTGGGATGCCCTCTCCCTTCTTTGTACCTGGAATATTTTTACTCAACATTCAAGACTCAGTTAATATGTCATCTCTATGTCATCTCTTTGGTGAAAGCCTTGACTCCTCAAGAGATAGTCATTTTTTTTACTATGTTACCACATATTCTACATCATTAAATTGTACTACTTATGCTGTATTACAATTTTCAAAGTCTTTGTTCTTTCAACAAATCTGTGTTCACCTCTATGACAGAGAGTGTAACCTATTCTTCATATAATGAGCACTGTGGAGAGCACCAAATACTTAGTAGACTCTCAGTGGTTGAGAAAGGAAGGGAGAGAGGAATACAGGGTTGGAGGGTCAGAAGACTTGAGACTGTTACTAATTAGCTGTGATGATAAACTAAACTCAGCTTCCCTAGGAATCACTCATAAAAAGGAAATAACGGTAATTGTAATACTAGAAGGGGCCCTGGTGGCACAGTGGTTAAGAACTCGGCTGCTAACCAAAAGGTCAGCAGTTCAAATCTGCCAGCCGCTCCTTGGAAACCCTGTGGTGCAGTTCTACTCTGTCCTATAGGGTCGCTATGAGTCAGAATCGACTTGACGGCAACGGGTTTGGTGGTGGTTTTGGTGCTATTAGAAAGAGCCCTGCTTGCACAGCGGTTAAAGTGGTTGACTGTTAACCGAAAGGTTGGCAGTTTGAAACCACCAACAGCTCTGTGGGAGAAAGATGTGGTAGTCTGCTTCCGTGGAGATATACAGCCTTGGAAACCCTATGGGGTCACTATGAGTCGGAATTGACTTGACAGCAGTGGATGGGTGGTGGTGCTACTAGAAAGGGAGGATACTCACAGAATAAAACTACTTAGCATAGACTATCATTACCTAAAATTTATTTGCACTTATTTAATGATAATAAAACCTAAAAGCACTGCTGTGGTATGAAAATACTCAGAAAAAATATAAAGATAAATAAAACATAACGTCTGTGAAGATACTTTGAACAAAATGGAATGTACACTACATACACATTTAAAATAATAGTATTTCAATTTTTAGTATTTGGACATTGTTCAAAAAGAATGCTAAATGCTGGCTCATGGAAATCTGATTTCAGCATAAAGAGCATCACAAAGCTTTCCTCTCACTTAAAGCTAGTAACTTTAAAAACCAAATCCAACCAAGCCAAACCCACTGCCACTGAGTCGATTCCAACTCACAGCAACCCTACAGGACAGAATAGAACTGCCCCATAGGATTTTGGAAGGCTGTAAATCTTTACAGAAGCAGACTGCCACATCTTTCTCCCATGGAGCTGCTGGTGAGTTCAAACCTCTGACCTTTTGGTTAGCAGCCAAGCACTTTAACCACTCTGCCGCAAGGGATCCTTAGCTTTAAAAAGCATCATGAAAATTCAGTGGCTGTGAATGTATTCTTTAAAAATAAAATCTAAACTTTTTTCAAATCAAATATTTTTATATACACTATATTTAGCAGAAATTGCAGTAAATTTTTATAAAACAAGGCTTTTTTTAATGAATATAATCGTTTTCTAATATATTTTCTTTTTAAATTTGCATTACACATATTGAGTGTTTATGAAATAAGCCACTTTTACACCTGATACAAATTTATTTCTGTTTCTATAGGATATCAATAACCTGAATAACAAATAAAAAGGCAAATCGGTGAATGATTCATGCATATTCTTAAATCTGAATATTAGTTGTACATGTTTCCAGAGATCAACTGACTTTTTATTTCTTCTGAGGACATCCTGCATTCTATAAGACCGGGCAGAAAATGGAGAGTCAAGTACTTGAAATACTAATGACTTAATGTATTATTCTAATTCTTTTACAATATTATCTCATATGATCAGTCTTAACATACTTTAATGAAGTAGTTCTTACCCTAGGATGCAAAACAAATCACCTGTGAAACTTTTTACATTACAGATGGTGAGGTCCACTTGAACTTACCGAAGCTGAACAGGCAATATTAATATCCTGAAAATTCCATCACTCAAAAATACTCTCTTCTTCTGAACGTCTATAATATGTCGTGTATATTGCTAATTATCTTTCATAGGTAAGAGTATAATTTTCCCACATAAGACTCTAACAGAGGACTTGACTTTCTTTTTTAATCCTTCCCTACTTGTAGCATAGTACGTGTCATGGATTGAATTATGCCCCCCAAAAAATGTGTGTATCCATTTGGCTAGGCCATGATTCCTGGTACTGTGTGGTTTTCCTTATGTTGTAAACCTGCCTCTATGATGTTAATGAGGGAGGATGGGTGGCAGTTGTGTTAGTAAGGCAGGACTGGATCTACAAGGCTGGATTGTGTCCTGAGGCAATCTCTTGACATATGAAAGACAGAGGTGAGCAGAGAGACAGGGGACCTCATCCCATCAAGAAAACAGTGCCAGGAGCAGAGCGTGTCCTTTGGACTGGGGTCCCTGAGCGGAGAAGCTCCTAGTCCGGGGGAACACTGAAGAGAAGGTCGACAGAAAAAGCCTTCCCCTGGAGCTGATGCCCTGAATTTGGACTTTTAGCCTACTTTGACTGTGAGGAAATAAACTTTTCTTCGTTAAAACCATCCACTGTTGGTGTTTCTGTTATAGCAGCACTAGATGACTAAGACAGTACCTCAGTCTCTCTCTCTCCCTCTATACACACAGTCAGTATGCGTGTGCGTATGGAGCCCTGGTGGTGCGATGGTTATGTGTATGTGTATATATATACGTGTGTGTGTGTGTCTGTGTGTGTTGTTGTTGTCGTGTGCTGTCAAGTCGATTTTAACTCATAGCTACCGTATAGGACAGAGAAGAACTGCCCCATAAGGTTTCCAAGGAGAGACTGGTGGATTTGAACCGCTGAGCTTTTGGTTAGCAACCGAGCTCTTAACCACTACGCCGCAAGGGCTGTCTCTCTCTCTCTCTGTATATATATATATATATATATATACACACACACATATATATGTTGTTGGTGGGTGCCGTCCAGTCAGTTCCAACTCAAAGGGACACTATATGCAACAGAACAAAACACCGCCTGGTCCTACGCCATCCTCACAATATTTGCTATGCTTGAGCCCATTGTTGCAGCCACTGTGTCAATCCATCTCGTTGAGGGTCTTCTTCTCTTCCACTGATACTCTACTTTACAAGCATGATGTCCTTCTCCAGGGACTGGTCCCTCCTGATAACATGTTCAAAATACCTGAGGAGAAGTCTTGCCATCCTCACTTCTAAGGAGCATTTTGGCTGTATTTCCTCCAAGACAGATTTGTTTGTTCTGCTGGCAGCTCATTGATATATTCAATATTCTTCACTGACACCATAATTCAAAGGCATCAATTCTTCTGTCTTCCTTATTCATTGTCCAGCTTTTAACATGCATATGAGGTCACTGAAAATACCATGGATTGAAGAATATGCTTCTTAGCTCAAGTAGCTACATGAGACTAAACGGGCAGCTTCTATCCAGAGATGAGATGAGAAGGCAGAGAGGGTTAGAAGCTGGTTGAATGGACATGGGAAATCAGGGGTGGAAAGGAGGAGTGTGCTGTTACAGTATAGGGAGAGCAATTATGGTCACATAACAATATACGTATACATTTTTGTATAAGACACTAACTTGAAATGTAAACTTTCTAAACTACAACAATAAATAAAAAAAAAGAAAATACCATGGATTCGGTCAGGTCCACCTTAGTCCTCAAAGTGCTTTTTAACATTTTAAAAGAGGTCTTTTGCAGCAGATTTGCCCAATGCAATATGTCATTTGATTTCTTGACTGCTGCTTCCGTGGGCATTGATTGTGGATCCAAATAAAATGAAATTCTTGACAACATCAATCTTTTCTTCGTTTATCATGACGTTGCTTATTGGTCCAGGTGTGAGGATTTTGTTTTCTTTACATTGAAGTGTAATCCATACTGAAGGCTGTGGTCTTTGATCTTCATCAGTGAGTACTTCAAGTCTTCTTTGCTTTCCGCAAGCAAGGTTGTGACATCTGTATATTACAGGTTGTTAATGAGTCTTCCTCCAATTCTGATGCCCTGTTCTTCTTCATATAGTCCGGCTTCTCAGATTATATGCTCAGCATACAGATTGTATAGTTATGGTGAAAGGATACAACCCTGATGCATACATTTCCTGATTTTAAACCACGCAGTAGCCCCTTGTTCTGTCTGAATGACTGCCTCTTGGTTTATGTACCAATTCCTCATGAGCACAAATAAGTGTTCTCAAACTCCCATTCTTCACAACGTTATCCATTATTTTTTATGATCTACACAGTAAAATGCCTTTGCAGAGTCAATAAAACATAGGTAAACATCTTTCTGGTATTCTTTGCTCTCAGCCAAGATCCATGTAACATCAGCAATGATATCCCTCATTCCATGTCCTTTTCTGAATCCAGCTTGAACTTCTAGAAGCTCCCTGTTGATGTACTGCTGCAACTGCCTTTGGATGATTTTCAGCAAAATTTTACTTGTGTGTGATACTAATGACATTATTTGAGAATTTCCACTTTCTGTGGGATCACCTTTCTTTGGAATGGGCACAAATATTGATCTCTTCCAGTCAGTTGGCCAGGTAGCTGTCTTCCAAATGTTTTGGCAGAGATGAATGAGCACTTCCAGTGCTGCATCCATGTATTGAAACTTCTCAATTGGTATTCCATCAATTCCTGCAGCCTTGTTTTTGCCAATGCCTTCAGTGCAGCTTGGACTTCTTCTACCACCTGTCTGTCAGTTTGTCATACTGTGGTTACTTGCATATTGCTATGATGCTATAAACTATTCTACCGGTATTTCAAATACCAGTAGGGTCACCCATGGTGGACAGGTTTCAGTACAGCATCCAGACTAAGATAGACTAGGAAGAAGGACCTGGTGGTATACTTCTGAAAAAACTGACTAGTGAAAACCTTATGCCTAGCAATGAAACATTTCTCTCTCTCTCTTTCTGTATATTAGTTGGCTGATTTGATTATTAAAATATTTATTGAAACCAAACCAAGCTATAGAATGATATGATACGAGATTGTTAATTCTGGAGCAAAATCATATAGCATCCTACACTGCAGATAAGAATATTCAAACTGTTCAATGCTTTCATCTATTTTTGATAATTTGGTGCAATAAGAAATTTTTCAGATGTATAAAAAGATTTTTTAATAGTTGTTATGTGTGCTGAAGTAAATATATTATTAGCAGGAGGCCTAATTTACATTCCAAATCAGTGGAAACTGGTAGTAGAACTTTCCTATGCTCATGAGATTTAACTATTAGATCTGTATGTATATTTCCCTTAATTCTATATGAATTTCAGGAACATACAAAAAATCCTTTTATGTTTTCTAGAACCACTTGCCCTAAATGTAAATGATTTCTAAGGTAAAGCTACTAAGAAAATGACAGAATATTTTTAAGAATTTATCTCATGAATAAAATATTACAATATGGTAGTGTTTTAGAAATAGGATACTGTGGAAGAAAGGTTTCCTTTTATCTTATCATAAAGCTTTTCTTTTATCTTAGGAAATATTTTGTCCTTCATCCTCAAGAGCAACAATTGACACTGATTACTTAGCAACTGTATAAAGCCTGGCATGGTCAAGCTGTGATAACGGAACTATCCGTGCAGTTCTAATGTACTTAGGTCCTGAGGATGGCAGTTGCAAACGTAACTGTGATCCATGCTAAATCCTCTTTGCAAGCCTAGAGAGGTTAAGAGAGACTGAATAGAGCTCTTCAATACAGCAAGTCACAAGGTGACAGAAAAGGAGGACGAGGTTAAGAGTACGACATACATTCTTAAAGAAATTATAGATATTGTTAACATGTAAAGCCCATTACTTTATTGTTTTTAATCCATATATGGACATATATTATATGGATTTTATAACGTCTCATATATATACATATACATATATGAGACATTATAAAAACATTTTTATATACAGATATATACAAATAGTGAAAAGAGTGTTGGATGCTGTCATTCTTTTTAATTTTTGTCAGTCTGACAATTAATAATATCCAATTACTTGATCATGGTTGTTCTTGTTAGTTGCTGTTGAGTCAATTCTGACTCATGGCGACCTCGTGTGGGCAGAGCAGAACTGCTCCAGAGGGTTTTCATATTGTGACCTTTCAAAAGCAGATCATTATGCTTGTCTTCCGAGGCTCTTCTAGGTGGGGTTGAACTGCCAAACTTTTGGCTAGTAGTTGAGCACTTAACCATTTGTACCACCCGGCAAATCTACTTGATCGTTAGTATGGGGTCTTTAATAAAAATGTTTACCATTATTCAGAATACCTAGTCCTAGTCTTGGCCCATTTTTCTACGGGATTGTTTAACTTTTTTTTATTTATTTGTATCAGCTCTTTTCGTATTATAACATTAACCTTATCTGTTATTGATAAAGCAAATATTTCCTTTCAGTCACTTTTTAATTTTAATTTTGCTTATAGTTACTTTCATTTTAAATTTTAAATTGGGTTTCTTGTAGTGCTTAAAAAGACCTTCCCAACTCAAAGAATACAAAACACTGTAAGCTTTATTTCTTCCAATACTTTTAAAGTATTGTTTTTGAGGAATGTTGTATTTAAATTTAGGTCTTTAATCCATCTGAAGTTATTTTTATGTGTAGTTTTAAAATAGGAATATATTTTTTTTTCTCAAATTGAAATATGAACATAAAATACCATGAGGTATTTCCATTATAAATATCACCTTTTTATACTGGATTTATAAAAAGATAACTCACATCTCTAACTGCTCTTTTATGGAAAAAATACTGAATAATGGTTTACTCCTAGAATACTTGGTGAAGTATAGAAAGAAGAGAAAGTAGATCTAACTTTACTGAGTAAATTCTCTACTTAGAAGATTATTTCTAGCATATTTGTCATTTAAGTCTTCAAATACAAGCACCTGTCCTTTTTAGAACACATATACCCAACCAAAAGCTTTTAAATTTAAATATTAATATATTCTGGGATTCTTTGTAATTTGGCTTTCTCGAATCCTCTGTATTCTCCTATTCATCAAGACAACAGAGTTGACAACATGGGATTCATTTTTATGGCTAAGCTTGGAATTTAAAATGACATCAGCATCTCATCTTTGCTACTGCTTTTTGAGACTTCCCACTTCTGATATTACAATCTATTTCATAAGTTATTTACTCTTTCAAACTGTGAATGCTAAAGATTAGCATTTTTCTTTTATACATGTAAATATTGTGATATACAAGAAATGAGAATTAAAATCTTCAAATCTCTAGTTCCTCATCTGATATTTGGAGATCTAAAGCCTATCTGGGGCCTGGGTGAAGCAAGCAGTTCATGATCAGCTGCTAAACTAAAGCTTGGCAGTTTGAACCCACTCAGCAACTCAGCAAAAAAATGGCCTGGACTATTTCCATAAAGATTACAGCCAGGAAAACCTCATGAAGCAGTTCTTTTCTGTAACACATGGGGTCACTATGAGTCAGAAACAATTGTGGCAATCGGGTTAAAGTCTACCTAGGAGTCCCTGGGTAATGCAAATTGTTATGCGTTCAGCTACTAACCAAAAGATTGGCGGTTCAAATCCACCCAGAGGCACCTCTGAAAAAAGGTCTGGTGATCTACTTCTGAAAGATCACAGCTACTGAAAACCGTATGGAGCACAGTTCTACTCTGACACACATGGGGTCACCATGATTAAGAATCAACTCTATGGCAACCGGTTTGGTTTTAGTTTTTTAAATGCCTACTTTATAAAGTCGAAGTTAGACTTAAATGAGATGACATAGGAAAGTGCCCAGGATCTAGTATACAGTAGTAAATGATAAATATTAATGCCTTCCTTTTTCCATTCCTTGAAAACCATACATTATATACGGGCCAAGAATACTCTTTAATTTCTAGCTTAATGGAAGGTAAACTGAAAAAAATGATATTAATAATTAAAAATAATTTGGAAGTATTGTCAGTTATTAAGTAGGAAATGTACTTTAAGAAATATGTAATAAGAAATATCAGAAAATAAACAGAATAGCAAATGTCGTAGAGCTGGGGTTATGGAGTTCTGATCTCAAAATCAACTATTTGATAACTGCAGGTACTTGAGGAAATTAGTTAAACTTAGACTTTTTTTTCCATATATAATATGGTCATAATAAGAATACTCTTTCCATAAAAGTGTTATATATATATAGGTTAAATAAAATAGTATCCATGAAACAATTATCCCAATGCTTGACACATAATAAGCTGTCAATTCATATAAATTACTCTTCACTTATTGACTATCTCATTATCCAACAATTTTGCGTTTACAAGAACAGTAAAGAAACTACTATCCAACTATTTTGCACATTAACAACATACATCTGACAATGACAAACGCTGAGGTGCGAAGTGAGAGTAACGCTGGCTGTGATGGCTGAGGTTATGTGCCAAATTGGCTGAGGCATGATTCTCAGTGGTTTGGCGGTTATGCAATGATGTAATTTGGCAGTTATGTAATGATGTAGTTTTACAGTTATGTAATGATGTAGTCATCCTCTATTCTGTGATCTGATGTGGTTGTCCTCCATTTTCATATAATGCCAATTTTTGCATAATGAGTTGGTCTTTGGAACCTAACCAAGCTGATAAATGAGAAGTCGGTGTAATACAAATTGACCAAAGATGTTTGCGTATGTAACCAAGAGTGGATGTCTAAGATATTACAGACAGACAGTTGTGGAGATACGTGATATGAAAGACAATATAGATGAGTCCCTGGGCTGTGTGACGCTGCTATGATATAATGCAAAGAGATATTTAAAAAAAAAAAAATCCAGCTCCCCCGAAGTTGCCACCTCAGGTAAGGATTTCATCATCTTTTGCTTTCACTATGCCCTCTTAACAGCTGTGTCCATTAAATAATAGCTAACACTTAATAGTGCTGATTGTATGCCAGGCACTGTTTTAAGTGTTTTAGTTTGCTTATCCTCTCATGTCTTCCAAAAGTTTATCTTTCTGGTTTACTGAGGAGATCCTTCCAGATTTCCAATGATGCAGTGGATTTGTGTGTGTGTGTATGATTTCAATAGGATTTAACTGACTTTATTCTTTAGAGCAAAACCCTGGTGGTACAATGATTAAGTATTCTGCTGATAACGAAAGGCTGGCAGTTCAAACCCACCAGTGGCTCTGCGGGAGAAAAGACTTGGCAATCTGTTCCTGTAAAGATTTCAGCCTAGGAAACCCCATGGGCAGTTCTACTCTGTGCTTTTGGGTCGCTATGAGTCGGAATCGACCTGATGGCAGTGGGTAGCACATACATTACAACTGATGAACCAATATTGATACAATTAATTAATGTCCATAGTTTATATTGAGATTCACTCTGTAGAGACTGAACCCCAAATGTAACTATACCTTTTGTGTCTATACAGTTCTATGGGTTTAGACTAATGCCTAACATCCTGTGTCCACCATTACAGTATCACACAGAATTGTTTCACTGTCCTATAAATGCCATGCGGTCCACTTTTTCATCCCTCCTTCACTCTATCTGAACCCCAGGAAATTGCTGTTCTTTACTGTCCCCATAGATCTGCCTTTTCCAGAATGTTATATAGTTAGAATCAAACAGTATGTAGCCTATTCTTTCATTTAGCAATATGCCTTTAAGGTTCAACCATGAATTTTCATGGCTTGGTACGTCATTTCTTTTTATTGCTGAATAGTATTCCACTGTATGACTATACCACAGTTTGTTTATCCATTCACCCACTGAAGGACAACTTGGTTGCTTCCAAATGTTTTGTTGGCAATTATAACTAAAACGTCTATGAACATTTATGTGCAGGATTTTTGGGGACATATTTTTTAAATTTATTTGGGTAAATACCTAGGAAAGGGATTGCTGGACTGTATGGTAAGTCTATGTTGACCAGGGTAAGAAACTGCCAAACTGTCTTTCATGGTGGCTGTAACCTTTTGCATTCTCACCAGCAATGAATGAGATTTCCTATTGTTTCACATCTTTGCCACATTTGATGTTATCAGTGTTTTGAATTTTAGCCCTTCTAATTAGGTATGTAGTGGTATCTCATTGCTGTTTTGATTTGCAATTCTCTAAGGACATAAATGATGTTGACTTTCTTTTCATATGTTTATCTGCCATCTGTATATCTTCTTTCGTAAAGTGTCTGTTCTGAACTTTTGCCCATTTTTTAATTGGGCTTTTTTTTTTTTAATTATTGTTGACTTTTAAGAGTTCTTTGTATATTTTGGATGTAAGTCCTTTATTAGATACTTGTTTTGCAAGTATTCTCTCCCAGCCTATGGCTTGTCTTTTCATTCTCTTAACTGTGTCTTTGGCAGAATAGAAATTTAAAAAAAAAATTTAATGAAGTCCAACTTATTTTCCTATCATGAATTGTGACTTTGGTGTTTCATCTAAAAAGTCATCGCCAAAACCAAGGTCACTTAGATTTTCTCCTATATCTATAGGATTTTAGGAGGATAGAGAAGAGATAAACTTTCTCACTTTCATCATTCACCTTGAACAGAAAGTGAAATACCTGAGTGATCTTTCTAATACACAAAATTGATGATGACGCCCATCTACTACTTCCATGACAGAGTCTAGTCTCCCAGTTTACGATATGATCCTAATACTTCTCCAGCCTCTCCCCACCTCTTAAGTTCTTTGTAGACCCCAAAACTGTCTTTCAACATGTTGTTTTTGCCAGTCTACCATACCCTGCTCCCTTTTGCCCACTTGTTAGTCACATCCTCATCCTTCAAGGCTTAACCACGAAGGACGTCCATCAAGTCTCCTCTGAGTAGTGCCCGCCAAAGTTTAAGGCAGACTCTTTTGTTCTATTACTGCACCTTGTGCATTCTTCTATTGTTGTACTCACTATCTCTACGGAAATTATTAATTTGCTTATACCACTTATCCATTTAATCACTGAGGCTAATAAAGAAAAGGACTGTATTTTATTCCTTTTTATATTTTTAGCATTTACAAAATGTCTCTTCAGCATGCATTTTCAATGGGGCAGATAGCACCCTCAAAAGGGCAAAATTGGTTCTTGGAAGGGGGTGAAAAAAATCTTAGATACTATAATGGTATGTGACCCTTCAAAGGGATACAGTACAAAATAGATATGCAGTATATCTGAGGATTAGAATTTCCTACCCACCCCTACTGCCATCAAGTGTAGAACTGCCTCATAGGGTTTCCAAGGAGTGTCTGGTGGATTTGAACTGCCAACCTTTTGGTTAGCAGCAGAGCTCTTAACCAGAATTTCCTAAGAAGAGGAAAATCAGGAAGAAAAAAAAGACTCAAAGGGCTCCTAAAGTAGAGTAATAATGAAAAAAAAGAATTTGAGAAATACTGTTTTAAAGTAAACAATCAGGGTTTATTTTTCTTCTTAAAATTTCAGTAAATATTTCTGAAAGAATAAAGGAAAGAATGAATGAACTAAAATTCTGATTTTGACACTTCTTATCTGGGTGACTTTGCATAAGTCATTTAAAAATCTTTTCTTGATCTAATACTTATCTTAAATATTTTTAGTATCTCTAATACTACTCTTTCATAAAAGACTGGTGAAAGATTAAAAAAAATAATGTACACAAAAACCCTTTGTAAACTCAAAAGTATGTAAACAGCATACTCTTTCACGCCTTGAGACTATATCACTGGAATTCCTTTCCTCACCTTCCTACTCATCAAATTCCCATTTACCCCTTAAGGGAGAAATTTCCATTTTTTGTGAAGCACTTCCTGACCTTCTTAAGGAAAAACTGCTTCTGCTATATATACCTCTATTCTAATAAATAATGTCTTTAAACGTCTATGGTCCTTACCCAGAGCCTGGGAGGTTTAAGTGCAAAGTTTGCATCTTATTCAGAGTAGGGTTAACACATGAGAGCCAAATGAATCATAGGAGTAAATAAAAGAGTGTGAAACCAAGCACTTGCGTGTTTGTGATAACACGACCTTTGCTTTCTTCCTGACACTGCTACAGGAAGTGGCAAATGAAGTACCTGCCGCCCCAATGTATTTTAAACTCCGAGATTACTAAGAGACCAGTCTGACAAAAAGCACGTCCTAATGAAATTTGGTGAACATGTAGTATCCTAAATGCATATTACAGTTCTGCAATAATTGTCTCAATCAAATGCTCAAATAATGTAAGGATTAGTATTATTTCCAAGTAAGCAGGATGATGATACATTAGACACGGTTACTCTAACATTTAAATAGAAAGTAACACATTCAATGATTAACTAGATCAAATCTTGTTGACACCCAGTTCAATGAGAAGTTTTCAGAAGAAACAGGCGGATTCTTCAATATTTTAATTTTTATGCAGCATTTTTATAATTGGATTTGTGTAGTCTTTGTCTTTTGTAAAGATGTAAAAGTTACAGTATATTGTTCCTGGATAAAGAGAACTTCTGGAAAGCCTGTAGGCATGAGATGCCTACATGATTGTGATCAGATGATAGGCCAGCAGGAAACCCCCCCAGACACTTAGCAAGCACAAAGGACTCTGGAGAGTTTTCTCTAAAAATATCTTTTGTAGTTACGCTGCATCATATATTGCCAAGGGCATGATTTGTCTAGTAGTTTTACTGATTTACTGGCCAACATTGACAACGTTATGAAAATAGAAGACTTGTAGCAATAATTCTAACTGCCATGGAGTTCTCCCTGAAGACCGGCTTTATCCTGCCATGAGTTCTTGTGCTTCCAGTGGATAATTCCTCAGATTATGTGTGTCACAGCTCACTGACTCTCTAGGTACTATGGCGTTACGGATTAAATGCTTGTAGCTTTGAAATCTTCAACAAACAAAACTATATATATGTGTATATAGTAATACACATGGTTTTGTATATATTTTATATATAATTGCATGAATATATTTGAGTGAATGAATGGATGGAGGAACAAATCAAGAAGTGAGTTAATCAGTAAATTTAATCCAGTTAAAAAGAATTAATCCTTTTTGTCTCTGCTGCTCAAATTAAATGAAAATTGGTTACCACTATAATAAAATAATTACTGTATTGTGAAAAAACTGTATCTATCTCTATATCTGTATATGTATGGGTAGTCCTTGTGTGGGGCAAGTGGAAAACATGCTTGGCTACTAACTGGAAGGTTGGAGGTTTAAGTCCACCCAGAGGTACCTTAGAAGAAAGTCCTGGCAATGTACTTCTGAAAACTCAGCCATTGAAAACCCTATGGAGTACAGTTCTACTCTGATGCACATTGGGTCACCATGAGTTGGAATAGACTTGATGGGAAATGGGTTTTTTTTTTTTGGTATATATCATACTTATCCACATAAACAAGCCAGGGCCCATAATAAAATCAGGTCAGGAGAAAAAATGTTATCCTTCTGAGCAAGAACTTTTGCTAATATATTCTAAACATGTCACTTACACTTTAAGATACCGGGGTAGGTTCATTCAGATCAGTTGTATCCAGATCCAGTGTCATCCATTATAGATGGGGGTAGAAGGGTAAACATGAACAACTGATAAACTAAGCGATATAAAATAATGGTAGACACAAACATTTCATCAATGCTGATATCTCACCAAATAAATGGAAAACTTTTAACTATGTAAAGAAATTTTCTGAAATCCATTGTGCAAAAATCATCATGAGTAGAAAACATTTAATTTCCTATCAGGATTATGAATCTGATTCTATAAAAATCTACTAACTAGGGAACAATTTAAATGTCTCCAAGAGGTATGAGGAGTCCTGGTGGCACAGGGGTTAAGAGCTTGGCTGCTAACCAAAAGGGCAGCAGTTCAAATCCTCCAGCTATTCCTTGGAAACTCTATGGGGCAGTTATACCCTGTTCTATAGGGCTGCTATGAGTTGGAATTGACTTGACAGCAATGGGTTTGGTTTTTGGTTAAAGAGGTATGAAGAGATAACATAGCTCTCAATATTACCCTTCCATCTTTAAAAACCATCCTCCTAATACCTAAATTCTGCTAACCACAACCTAACCGTGTTTCCTCTTGCTATGTTGCAGTGAAGAGAAAAAAAAAAAAAAAAAAAGAATTCTAGTAACCATCACTCTATAGAACAGCTGTTATATTTAGGATTATCTTTTATTTGGGTTATGACATGTTGTATGAATGACTGCAGTTAGCCCTTGAATTAAGCAAGATATTAAAAATTTCTGAATTATGTACAGTGGAACAACCTAATAATGCAATTTTACCTTTATATAGGGATTATATGAAGATCATGAAGTCTGCATACAGTCATATTTCACTTTTCTCATATCTAAAATGGAAACAATAATCCTCATCATGGCAATAATACCGTTTATTCTATTGTATAGAAAAGCACTAAAAACTCTTCAAATAGTGAAGATATGAAGAAAGCTAAACGTTTTAAATAGACAAACACTAGAAATCCTGAGGGCAGGTCCTAGAAGATAAGGTAGTATACTTTCATAGGTATGTCGTCCCGTGTTTCCTTTCTCATTATTTCAACCTCTTCCCTCCCCTCTCCCTCCTTTAAATGGAAAAATATAGCCAAACATCCCCAGTAACCGCAGGGGTGTACAAGTTTGGGAGATATTTTCCAGCAATCATCTATAAGCTAATAACTGTCAAAGGACAAAGATGATATCAAAAATAAGGTCAACATTTAGAATTGGAAACAAAAATAATCTATACTGATAAGAAATTCCACTCCCAGATAATTCAATACTTTAAAAATAACAACAACCTCTTTCACCTTGGCAGTTTTCCTGCCGATAAACAGAAGCGGTAACACAGAACCTGTGTTTTGATAACCTTGATCTCTTGAGACCACTGTCCTTTTAAGTTCTGGGTCTAGAAAGACATATTTATTTTCCTTGAAGCTTTCAATAAAGCACAAGGAAGTCTTAGGAGATATAACAGCTCTGAAGGATCACAAAGTTACACTGTAAAACTCCATGAAGTTTTCATAATGACCTCTGTGTACAGCTGACCAGTATGTGAAAGGCCCTAGGGATATCTGACAAATATCTTACGGATGCAGAAAGGGAGAACTCTTGAGGTTTTTATTTCCTTAATGTACACATATCCTGAGGTTAAATGAATATCTTTACTAGAGCCCATTTCTCAACAAAGAGATAATGATCATAAGGGAAAAAATAAAACCTACATATTATAAAGTATTTCTAATATATGTTTGATTTTAGTTGGAGGCATCTCTGGGTATGCCAGACAGCTTACTGAACGATTTCACAAGAAAAATTATATATATGTATGTGTGTGTATGTGTGTGTGTGTGTACATATTTCCAAAGGGAATTGTTAAGCGCCATTTTAATCCTTGATACTGACTATCTGTATTCAAAAGATCATTAAACTGTGATTTAGAAAAACTGTGTGTTAATTCTAGTACTGAATTCATCAGACTTTGAGACTCTGGCATATCATTTATTGCCTCAGTATCTCAGTTTTTTTAAAAAAGTGTATCTGATTATAAATCTACTTATTCCCATGATACTTAAGAAGATAAAAGAAAACAACATATTAAAATAGTAGTCAAAAGAGCTGTGCAAAAGCAATGTGGCATTGCTATTATTATTATATAGTATTCTGCTTTTTAGAATATATCTATCAGTAATGTATACATAAATATGATATACAACCTATAAAAATGAAATAAACATTGAAATTAATAAGTAAGATAAGCATTATCTCAAAATAATATGTGTAGAGGTTACTCAGAGGTCAAAATAGATAATTAAATAAAAATATGTGCTCAAAATCTATTTTTAATAGGGCATGGTGACATGCTCCTATTTTTGAAAGATACTTCTGCTCATGAAACCATCATAAACTAGTATTATCTATCAAATATCATTACTGCTCTGTAGAGATGAAAAATATAAATTGTACAAGATCTCAATATACAAATGTACTTAAATGGCTTTTAGTGACTGAATTTGCTGAGCCTGGTATTGTGAAACAAAAACAAACAGTGAAATATGTTTTGTAAACTAACTCAATTTGAAAATATAAAAGCACAATATGATTATTTACAGTTGTTTCCCATAAGATTAAATTAAAATAATTTTATTACTTAAAAAACTCCTCTGAAAGTTTTGCTGTTTAAAACCAGCATACCAAAGGCTAAAGCAATTCTGTCCCTGAAAATGCAGCAAAATCCACTCTTAAATGAATGACGGTAAGATATCACCTAAATCTTAAATAAAAACCTGGGGATTATACAATAAATGAATTCTAGGCAAAAATATCTGGAATCCATTTGGATCTGAAGTCAGAACGAATAATTAAACTTTACAAGTTAAACATGTGTTCAACAGGAGCATTCTGATATTCAACAAATCTTGATGATCTCATCAATTACCAAAAAAGAAGGAAAATCTGATCCCCAAGCAAAAGCTTTGAAAAATGAATGTCCAGAAAGGCTTCATAATTACAGAAAATTTTAATATCATTTAATTTTATTATAATTTACTTTCCAATATGAAACCAAGAACATGAACACTGCAGAGCAATTTTTGATTCATTGCACTTAGTGGTTAAGGCAGTTAGAGAAAATGGCTACCTTTCCTTATCTATTTTTAATAGTCACTTGCCCTAGAACGTTATAAATAAAATGGAGAATTCTTCCAAGAACCCAGGGTCACTCCCTGCTTATTGCTCTTTCTGAAGGATGCATGGAGCAGGCCAGGCACTGGTCTCTGAGAGAGCGCTATTTTGCTGTTGTCAGAAAAAAAAAAAAAGTGCTGCAGAATAATAGAAATTAGAAAACAAGGCCAGAAGGGGGTGCATCATCACAACAGACTGATGGCAAGTCTCCAAGAAAGATGAGGGTGGGTCCTAAGAAAACTGACCTCCACTAAACCGTCAAAGCACAGAGAGGTCTGGAGTGCCTTCTCAAAGAAAAAGGAATATTCTTCCCAATCTTATTTCTTTAGTTGATAACAGAAATCCCAGCATTAATTGTAATCTAGCATATTATGTTCCTTTTGGCAGACATTGCACTATTCACAGGTTTGGCTCATTTTAATGTCATTTAACCTCATTCTAATTTGTATACTAGCTCCATTAGGTACATTTTCTTATCTACCACCAAAATGGATATTATTATTTTAAAAATTCATAAAGCAAAAAATAAAATTAAATCAAAGTACACAGGAGTATTATACAGTGTAAAGTCTATGTAGATATCAAATGAAAACATAAAGTAAACTTGACTGGCAATTCAGCTTTGTCATGGTTAAATCTTCAAATTTATTAACTCAGGATTATTTCTTTCCTGTCATTCAACCTGAAGAGCACGTTTTTTTAACCACGAAAGCGTGAAAAGAATGTATAATATGCAAATAGTAACATTTGTGAATACACAAAAAGAATCTTTAAGCACTGTAGATGGTCACTGTGAAATCTGTGTCTTAAAATTCAATGTCTAAAATTATATTTGAATACTCACCTGTGTTACTCCGGTTTTCCTCTGTGGGAGGATTATCAGGAAATTTCTATAATGTAAAAATGATCACTAAAATTTTAAAAAATGTATTTGTACTAGCAAATCTGTATTGGTGTTGCTATTATGTAGGGCAGACTAGGAATAGAGTCTAAAAGGAATAGTGAAATCCAGCGACAAATCTACTTTGGAAGATTGAAAAGATGTCCTTGTCTCAATATGGCACTAAGCGTCCATCGACATCCAGTTTTTTAACACTCTGAAAATTTGAGGATTCCTTAGGCTGCTTAGAAGTTACTTCACTGATCTGCCTCACCATTTTGGATTCCTGTATCTGATGGAGGAGCTCCGGAGGAGCAGTGGTTAAGAGCTCAGCTGCTAAGCAAAAAGTTAGAAGATGATTATAATTAACTATCACATTGGTTTTTCTAACCTAACTACTAGTCAATTTAATCAAAATGTCTGGATTATTTTACTCCCTCTAATCGGCTGAGTGTTTGAGTATCCCATGAGCACTGTCTTGAGGAACAAGCTAGAGGAAAGCAGTTTCGCCAAGAGCTTTTGACTTAAGTAGGGAATTCAGCGATGAGAGAAAACAAACAGCCTCCATCTCTAGACCGGAGAGGAATGTTTTGTGCGCTGCACCATTGGTAGTGGGTAAACAGTTTACATTTTAACAAATCATTTTTTCAGTGTCCTAACTCCTATCAGGCCAGCAAATACAATTTACTGTCCACCACAAATTTTAATGGTATAAGAACTAGTTTAAACTAAGCCTCAGAGAATAGCCCTTAGTTTGTACACTAATTGACATAAAGCAAAAGCACGCCTGTGTCATGGCTGGAGTGGAGGGCAAGACAGGTGAAGGAGCCGGTGCCACTCAGACATGTTATCTCCTGGGCGAGGAATTTTAGTTTTTCCTTCTGGCTTTTTTCCGCCCCTTTTAGTAGAATATTATTACCTCTGTGCCATTTTTCAAAAGTTCAAAAATTCTAACATTATGATCAAATGGTTTTCTTTTCTTACATTCCACCACCTGTTCAAAAGTATGCTGTATTTGGGGGTTTTACATATTTAGGCCGTAATTTTCTTATATAATATCTTTGTTGGCGGTATGTTTTTTTTTTGAGGGGGAGGGGTATGGATAATTTCTGTTTATTTGTTCTTGTCCTTCTTCTGGCTTTTCTGATGACCTCTCTTTTCCCTTGTTGAGAAAAATGAAATGCCTTCTCAGTTAAAAGCTTCCAGTTTCTTAATTATTTAATCTCTGAATTAAATCAATTTCTACTCTGTCCACAGAGTTTTCTGTTGGATTTGGATTTGGGGCTTCTTTTTTTTTTGCTAGACTTGATTTATGGATGGCAATTAACAAGATGGGAATCCTTTTTCACTGAACTTGTACCTTGTGTCCCTGTTCCTTACATGTGAACTTTCCTTCTTTCTTGCTTTTCGTGACTGGCTGGTGTATAGACTCAGGTAACTTCCTCAGAGAGGGCTGGGTGGAAGGTAAACTTGTGGAGTTCTTGCATCTCTGAAACGATCTTTATTTTGACCTCACAGTTCACAGAAAGCTCAACTGGGTCTAGAATTCTAGTTCGAAAATCATTATCGTTCAAAATTTGAAAGCATTTCTCCATGGTCTTTGCATTCAGCGTTACTGATGAGAAATCAGATGCTACTGTAACTTTTGTACCTTTTCTGATGGCACCTTTCCCTTTCTGGAAGACTTTAGGCTCTAAGAAGACGACTCATGCCTCCCTCCAGAACTAGGAAATTTTCCTTTATCATTCTTTGATCATGTCCTCCCTTGTATTTTCTCATTTCTCTCCTTTTAAAATTTATGTTAAGGATATTTGGCCTCCTGAACTGATCTATGTTTCCCTGTCATTTTTCTTCAAGAGATCTCTTCAACTATATCATCCAGGACTTAGAATAGATGTTTTAAAACTGTTTTTATTTTCCTATTTTTAATATACAAGGGCTCTCTCTTAATCTCTGAGTATTCCCTCTGGTGCAGTGTAATTTCATGAGCTCAGAATTTAAAAGGAGATACTACCTAAGTGGATCAAGTTTTAATCATCTCTATTTTAATAAAGTAACTCAGCTTCAAATTTATTCTCTGATTTCACAATATTTTAAATATAATAATGTTAATTGCTAAATATTTAAAATAAATTCCTTCATCTCATTTACTAATCTTCAAGAAGTCACAGCAATTCTTATTACTATTCTTCTTTATATTTTTATCCTTTTGAATAAACCCTGTTACTTATAATTTACATAAAATTATTAATATAAATTAATCATTCTTTAAGAGATAGGCAAGCCAGCATGCTACATTTAGGTTTTATTTAGTATCATTTAGTTTAACACACACAACAACTTTGTGAAATGTATTTTACAGATGGGAAATAGCCTTAGAGATGGCAAGGAATCTGCACACCAAGTATGCTACAGCTAAGACTTGAACCCAGGTCTGTCTGACACCAAATGCTCATGTCTCTACTATAATACTGCATTGCAAAGAGAAGCAGAAGTTTCAACGACATGAAAGATTAAGCTGAATGCCTTGCCTGGACAACATGTACCATATTTTTACGCAAATAATGCATGCCTTCTGCATTTGTTTGCTGGCTGTTCCCTCCCCGCTGGGAGGCACCCTCATGAGGGCCGCCATGCCAGTCCTCTTCCACATGTTGCTGTAAAAAAGATTAGCATAGCACACTTATGAAAATATCTCCCGGGGGGAAGGTGCAACTGGCAAACACAGAAGGTACGTGTTACTTGTGCAAAAATATGATACTCATGTGATACAAACAAAGTGCGCAGGAATAAAAGAAAAAACTATAAATATCTGAGGATATTTATGCAAATATCCTCAAATTAAACCAGGCAACACTCTTGTTTATTGCATAGCACAACTTTGTAGAATACTTAGAAAACAGAAGACAGATCCTTGCTTATTTGTAATGGTTATATTTTCTAGCTTTGATATTCAGCATTAGAAACTTGTTTTATTGGCTTTATTTTGCAGTACTGTATCATTCTACATGATATCCAGAATGAATTATTAAACAGGTAACTGTAAAACACTACAGAAATTAATTTTAAGAGGACAAATGGGATCAGGGAACACAGCATACACTGCATTTTACTGAAAACACCTTGAGCCACTACACTGAATAATCCATGTCACATCTTCTGGTAGTTTCCAGGGTGATTTCCTTTTGCCAGGATGAGTTATTTCTGTCACTACTTGGAGTACAATATGCTAGGGATATGCATTAATGGTGAGTTTACTCTTTCGAAACAGGAGGGCAGCAGTTAAAGATTCTAAGGAAAATCCCCCAATATGCTGGCACTTTGGCATTGTATTCATTCTAAATAGAGGCAGAGAGAGTAGGGAGAAGCCACTGGCTTCATAACATCCTACGTGAGAGACCCTGACTTTGTTAGAGTGGCAGCACAGGCAGGAGGGGAAAAATTGTAGGAGACAGGAATGGAAAAAAAGCAATAGGCCAGTCACCTGAATGGCAGTCAACTGGAGTTTGAGATGTTTAAGCTATATACAGGCTGTGGCACTAATAAGTTTATTTTCCTCATCAGCACCAGGAAGACTACCTTTCCCAGGACCTCTGACATCTAGATAGGACCTCATGACTTCTGGCCAATGGAATGTGGGTGAAAGTCATGAACACTCTTGACCTTCCATTCTTCACAGCCCCTCCCATTCTCCATTCATGCCCGCCCAGACTGAGCATCTGGAAACAACTCCAAGACATCAGTGGAGCCACAAAATACAAGAAGTCCAGAGTTCTGAGCCATTGATCAGAGGAGAGCCACCCAGGAGAGCTGCCTAACCAGGAACATCTGTACTGGAAATTGCATGAGTGAGAAACAAATGGTGACAGGGTTAAGTCACTGAGATGTGGAAGTTGTTTATTACAACCCTTAGCTTATCCTGTCAAATATAGATTCTAAAACATGTCTCATAATGGTATGATGTACAACTCTCTAAGACGTATTTTCCAAGATTGCTGAACCTCATTAAACGGCCCTAATGTGCCACATTCTTCTCCACACCTTTTAAGGAATAAAGGAAACAGGTTGGCATCATACTTCAACATACTTAGAAAACCATTTTAAAAAATGAAAAGGAATCTCATGCCTCCAGTGATGGCCAAGATGTTATCATGTGTACGGAAAAAGTGATTTCTGGGCCACTTGAGATTTGAGGCACTTACTCTAGTTAAAGTAGCAGCAAAAGGAAGCACAAACACAGTCAGAAGGGTCCTGGAATGTGAGAATCAGATCTGAAAAAAATCCCAGATGATAGTCTTAGAAATACAGTAAGGAGTTGTAAGTAAACATCTCTTACTGGGCTACTTATCTTTCCTCTTCTGGCCTTTGTGCTTATGCCATTCTATTGGACTGTAATAACTGCTGCACACATGTGCTCTTCAGCCTCATGGAACTAATTTTCTTTTCACATATAAGCCCAAGAAAAGCCACTCTCTGGGAAGTTGTCTGCCTCTTTGGTAAGGACTTTTGAGCCTTGTGGTGGGAATTAACAATTCTCTGATTCCTTAAATATGATTTTCTACCTGTTTCAACTTTTGATCACATCTCTTCCTTGCCAAAGAACCAATATACCTGAATCACTTTCTTCTCTAATGCCCATTACTCGTGCTTTGATTTCTGCTTGTTTGCCTGCTGGCTGATTAATTGCTTCATCTCTGCTAAAGACTGCTGAACACTGCTTAACTGGGTATAGGCCCTCCCCAGCCTCTTGCCCCAATGCCAGCAAATTTCTGACTGCCCAAGTCCTGGCTCCCTGCCATGTTTGGTGTTCAGGGTTTCAGTGAAGAGACTCTTAGAGAGTTTGCATCTTATGTACCAGGTTTGATGTAATGATGGATCTCCTTGAAGTACTGCATGGAGAAGGAGTAATTGTATTTGCCTACCCTGCTGTCTTCAAAGAACCAGTAATATATAT
Organism: Dugong dugon; assembly: GCA_030035585.1. Classification (NCBI taxonomy): domain Eukaryota; kingdom Metazoa; phylum Chordata; class Mammalia; order Sirenia; family Dugongidae; genus Dugong; species Dugong dugon. Next base: position 158,450,544 of record CM057465.1, read on the forward strand.
ATATCACACTCGGTAGAGTAAAGGGCCAGAGATAAAGAAGAAGACCCTCAGTGAGATGGATTGACACAGTGGCTGCAACAATGAGTTCAAACATAATAACAACAGTGAGAATGTGCAGGATCGGGCACCATTTTGTTCTGTTGTACACAGGGTCACTATGAGTAGGAACCAACTCGATGGCACCTAACAATTGTTGCTATGTTTGAGCCCACTGTTGCAGCCACAGTGTCAATCCATCTCATTGAGGGACACACACACACACACACACACACACACACACACATATATATATATTTACACACATATATATGTATGATGGAGGGAGAGAGAGAGAGAGAAAGAGAGATTTATTTTGGGGAATTAGCTCATGCAACTGTGGGAGCTGGCAGGTCCAAAACCCGTATGTCAGGGTACAAGCTGGAAATTCTGGCCATGTGTGTCCCAAAATCCATAGGTCAGGTGGTGGAAGAGAGAAGGAATTCTGGCAAGATGTCTATTTACAGTCTAGCGGCAGAACCCTCCCTCGGGAAACCTCCCTTTTTGTTCCAAGGCCTTCAAATGATTGGTTGAGGTTCACCCACCTTATGGAGGGTAATCTGCTTTACTTGAGACCAAATGATTTAAATGCTAATCACATGTAAACACTTCATAACAACATCTAGAATAATGTTTGACCAAATAAGTGGGCACCATTTTCTAGCCAAGTTGACATATAAAATTAACCATCACACCTGCCATAGACTCTCCTGATGGTGAACATAATGTTATTCCTCTTACAATTCCTGCTCACAAAATTTGAACATATGAACTGTTGTTGTTGTTGTTGTTAGTTGCCTTCCAATCGATTCTGACCCATGGCGACCCCATGTGTAAGAGTAGAACTATGCCACAGGGTTTTCAACCGTACAAACCAAAAATCATATAGTTCTAGTCTCACTCATCACTACAAACCTTACATGTTTACAGTGTATTGAGTACCTGCTATATTTGATGGCTTATTTTAAGCCTTGGGAGAATCAGGATAAATAATACACTTAAAATTATAAAACACATAAATAAGAGTATTTATTGAATAGCTTCAAATATTAACAGAAACTCTGAGAATCATTATTCCCAATTTACAGATGATGAAACTGAGATTCAAAGAGTTTGAGTAATATACCAACATTACATAGCTACCAAGTCAGAAAATGGGAGGTTAGGCTCAATTACAGCTACATCCAAGAAATGCTGCAAGGTTCACAACATCTTCTTCCTCAGCAAATATTAAGCAAGGCTACTACATTTTTGTTCTCTTCCATGTAATATTACGTTTTTTTTTTTTTTTTCTATTAGCACAAATGAAAGTCTTGCTAATTCACCAATATCTCAGAAATCATTCAACACTTTTAATGTCCATAATTTTCTTAGGAGCCAAGTAAAATGAAATTTTAAAGTCTTTATATTATCTGTATAAAACACATTTGTAATCCAGTAGATAATATTATTTGGTTATCTTGAAATGTTTCGTGACTTCTGTCTCAGAATTTACATTAACCCAAGGTTAATGTTAATATGTTTTAAAAAAAAAAAAAAAAAAAACCTTTGAAAACAAGCTAAATGTATCATCTTTCCACACAAAAAAAAACCCTTTTATTCTCTTATTTGAGCTTATGCTTTGTCCAATTTAGAAAGAGATAAAAATATAATTCAATGAGGGCTTAAAAATAATCAGATTTTTAGAACTATAAAGTTATAACTTTTTAGAAATGAAGGTGAAAAGAGCTTGAACTTACAATAGGAGGTAGCCACGCTAGACCTAAGAAAAGTAATGATTAGCTGATAAGATTGTGAGAAATGACAGGCTATTCCTTCTTTGAAATATTTTTGAATACCTATTAGTTGGGATTAGGGTAAATATATGAAATTAACTCTCATTGATTAAGTCATGATTTAGTTTAGAATTATCATTCTATGGAAGTTCATTAAGTAAAATCCATTAGGGAGTTTGCATTTTTCTAGACCTTTTTCCAAGTCAAAATGCTTCTGTTTATTTCAGAATGTGTATTGGCTCTAGAATACATGGGTATGAATGTGTATGGGTGACTTTTTCACATACATATACATGTGAGGGGCTTTTTCCATTTCTTTTCCATTTTTATAAATAAAATGGCAAAAAGGAATTTCATAGAAAATATGATAAATCAGTGCCGTATTTACGCTTCCTGCAAAGTGTCATACCACAGAGCAACCAGCTTCAGAATTTCTATTTTCCAAGCAAAAGGTATCTTTGAATAAAATGATTTTAAAGAAAACCTGTACTCGATGTATAAAATTTCTTGTGAAAGGATATTTGATATTTTGTTTTGATTTTTTTAATATTTATATATATATATACATATATATATATATATATATATATATCCCACAAGTAGAAGCTATGCATGTTAACAAACGACAGCACTTTAAATCATCTTTCATCTGAGCTTATGGCAGGGATGCTAAAAGGATTCTATTCTGAAGCACTATGGCTCTCAAACATCAAATAAATCTCCAGCTATGCATAAACCCAAAAGAAAGGCCCATCATCAGTATCTCCCATGCGCCACAGTGGCTTCTCACATATAAGCAAACACTCTTAAGCTTAATATTTGAAGGCATGCCCTATTTGGTGTCAAAATTTCCAACGCTGCCATAATTCTCACAGAAGACCTAGCTTCCATCATGCAGTCAGATTCCACTTCCTTCTCTAGAGTCCACTCACAAAGCTAAAGGAAGAGATAGGTTGGTGGAGAAGGAGTTTGCACAGCTATTTTCTTTACTGTCGCCAGTCTGGAGAAAAATAGAAGGCATCTATCCTCAAAATTGCTGCCACCATAGTGTTTGATTTTCTAATCCCTATATTGGACTGCAGTAATCTCTTCCGTGGGAGTCAGCTCTGAGGGCCTGCTGGTGCAGAACACAGGCCACACAAGCCATTTGAAATGCAGGAGAGCCATGCCGTGCTAGGCAAGCTGCACTGGTTACGTATTTGCTTCCAAATGAAGTTAAGTTGATATGGGTCAAAATACTCTGTATTACATAAATTCTGGTTTCCTTAGAAATTGGCCATCTTTATGCAGCTCAGCTGGTGTGCTGCTGCTAATAGTACCTGCATTTATATTTCAGGGACATGAAAGAGCAGTGGGCCTGAACTGTTACTTCCCACCTTTTTCAATCCAAATAGTCTTCTGGACTCATACAGAATTTTTTGTAGGAAAAGTGCACTCACCTCCACCCATACTGGTTAACATACCAGTGGATTACAGTACACTATTATTATGGTTTTATGAGTCTAATTAGTTTGCATGTTTAAAATGGGCTTAAGTATAAAACATGATATTACACTTCAGTAAATGGAACTGTGTGGATGCACCAAATCACTGTTTTCTTAACTGTTCACAGATCAGCCTGAACTTAATGTATGGATACTCAGACAGCAGACACTTGGGAAGCAATCTGATGCATCAAAAAGAGCTAAAGTACTTTTCTAAATTAGTTTACACAGTTGTAATATAGGAAAATAATGACAAAATGAACTATAGATCTCACCTCCTTCCTAACAGCTGTTATTTTCCATCTGGTGTTTCTTATAAATTTTTTTCCAGATATTTGTTACCATATGAGAAAACTGAAGCATGTTATAAATCCAAGTGTATATTCTCAGCCAAAAGAATGATTTAAAACTGGGCCTTTTCTTCACATGTACGAAACATCATCCTTGCTGTTATTCTAGAAGAAATTAAGCCCTAGAGAAGGCTCAAAGATTCTAACAAAGTTTATGGAAACATGATTCTTTAAATCACATACAATCAATTGAGATAGGCTACCAATTAGTCTGGGTTGTCACCATTCGGAACACATGGAGTAATGATGAACTTACGGTCATTGTAGCTCCAAGAAAAACAATTTCTATGAGAGTTTTCATAGTTTTTAAGACCTTAAAACAAGAACAGTAAGGACTTCCTGATTTCTCCTCCATGCAAAGACAACTGAGAGGCAGGGTAAAGTCACTTACAGCAGTCAGACAGGATTACAGCACAACTTTTATTTTGTAAAGAAATGCTGTACCATATTGCAATCACAGACACAACGAAGAACTACAGTTCCAATTAGGACAAAATCAGCCACTCCAGGCTATAAAACAACAGGAGGCATCACAATATCGATACCTGAGAAATACTGCCACTAGTTATCTAACCATATCGCTCACTCAAAACATTACCCAGGAGAATCAGAGCCAGTCTAAACACTTCAGAAACCATCCAGAGCCGTATGGCACACTATTCTTTCAGACCTCAGGAGTAAAAGTTAGCCAGAGCCTACTGACATACTAAAATGATTTATTATCACAGGGCTGAACTAATGCATTCTGCTTTACAACTCTCCTGGCAGTCCAGGGGAGAGGCTGTGTTTATTACCTACACTACATAATGTCTGCTGAAGAGCTGTGTATTATTCATAAGACTGCCTTTTTTGTGCCATCATAATGCTGATAAATTATGAAAAAATGCATATTTTATTTCAATTTATAACATATTGTTGTATACATATCAATACATCACCCTGCAGCAGGCGGAGCAAGTATTATTGCTGACAGCTGTTGACATGCTTCAGTAAGGCCCAAACAAAGGCATTTCACCGATAATCCTAAGTCACAACTAGCATTCGAAATAAAAAGCCACTTCTTTCTCTCATAACGCTTAGAGGAGATTTGCAGAAATGTCAGTGCTACATAAGGGGGAAATTTTGGCAAAAGTCCTGTGAGGTATTTGTAATTTTCTCCCCAAATGCACTGGAGGGTCTCTTATGTTAAACACTAAGGCTTTTGTAGGAAATGTAGCACCTCAAGTAAGGCACAAGAAGTCTACTTTATGAAGGAGAGTTCCTGTTAGAGTCTGCTATTATTTTATTTGGTTTCTTTCTATTTCGTGTCTTGCCTCATATGGTGGAGTGCCTAACTCTAAAACACATTCTGAGAAGAAGGTCCCTAAATAAGATGAGGTTTTTCATTAACTCAGACATCCTCTTCAGTTTTTAATTTATCAAGTTATTTTCACATTAAGGTAGTCGGACTGCATATCCAAATAGTATCTGAAACTTTGCAAAAAAAAATTATAATAATAATAATTTCCTTTTTTATTCTATGTACAAAGGAATAGTCCAATTCAATGAATAAAAGCTAATTTGGGGCAATTGATGCTTTTAATAATGGCAAGTTTCTTTTGGACGTCAATAATTCAACTGATATAATTTTGGGCTGAAAAAGATCTTAGAGCACATCCAGTTTTAACTACCTCATTTTACAAATTGGAAATCTGAGATCATGAGAAGTCAAGTGATTTGCTCTAGGTTATGGCTCTAACAGAGCCATGATTAGAATGAAGGTTTGTCTCCTAACTGAGTTCTTTCTAATGTTCCACATGGCAATTCCAGAGTTTAAAATGCTATTTGATTAATTTTTAAATGACATAAGTAATAGTTAGCTACAACAACTATTTCTGCATATCACAACATCAAAATATGTTGCTGCCTGGGCCCTCTGCAGAGGCTAGCTAGTATGCTAAGGCTACAAAATCAACCTTGTATGCATTCTTATGTCTAAGTAAGGAAATTTTACTGATAAAAAAATACAAACATTTCCAAACCTAGATAACATAAAGACTACAAAAAGAAGGGTCACAATATTAAATGGATCATAAGGAACCATTTGCCACATATTAAAATACGTAAATAGGCATTGCTTCGTGTATGGGGGAGTGTCTCATCATATGTTCTCGGACCTATCTACCAGGCGAAATCCTGAACGGCTGCTATGAAAAGAGCCCGCTCGCTGCCCTGTAGTTCTTCTGTAAATAACAGCAATGCCCAAAGCGAAGACTTCTGGTAAACACCCAAACATTTACTCTTCCTAGTGTTGACACATCCCTTTGCACATCCACAGAGTGTCATTTGTGCCTCCAAGAACAGTAAGAGAACCAGAAACTTTTTATCTGAACAGAGTCTGCCTTCATTTAATGAAACAGGATTGCGGGAAAACCATGGTGCACTAATGACCTCCCACTGCATGCAAAAGAGAAGCAGGACCTTCTGAGCCATCTCCCTATCTATTTTGTGTCTACCTTAGAACTTCAGGAAGCCCTGGTGGCACAGTCGTTAAGAGCTACAGTTGCAAAGCAAAATGTCGACAGTTCTAGTCTACCAGCTGCTCCTTGGAAACTCTATGGAGCAGTTCTACTCTGTCCTACACAGTGGCTGTGAGTTGGAATCGACTCTACGGCAATGGGTTTGGTTTTTTTTTGTTTGTTTTTAGAACCTCAAAGTCTGATTTTATATTGCTGTTTTTTCCCAAATATATGACAGCTCTATAGAGTGACAGGGGGAGGATTTCAAATTTTTACATTCTTTGTGCCTTGCAGATGCCCTTTTATTAATCATTATAGTCTCTTTACAGTCTATCCTTAACACTATTAAATTATCCTCATCAGTAATTACTTCCTTGTTTCAAGAAATCTTTTTCCTCCATCAGAAGTATCAGTGTTCACTTGTAAATGGTAATGTGTTTGATTTCCACATTTTCAGTTTAAATTAAGATTTCACACAGACTGGACCCAGGTTCAGTTAATCTTCTTACCTGAGGACATAGAGACTTACTTAAATTGAAAAATACAAGCTTTCAGTAGAAAAATCCAAACAGAAACTAATTAATTCAATAATAGTTGAACACCTATTGCTGGGAATTAGCCCTTGTCTTTAACCATCACTGTCATCATCTTTATATATATATATATCTTCATATATATATGAAGATTTGCTGATTCTCATTTAAGTTCATGAACTGTGAAAAGGTATTTCAGATTGTAGGTTTTAAAAACTGATTACATTCTATGAACAATATCAAAGCTATGTTTACCAGACACTGTTTTGGTAATTCTATTTCCTTTTTTGATTCCTTGACTAGCTATTCTCAAATAAGTTTAGAGCTGAAGGGAACCTTAGAAGTTTCTCTACTTCAACATTCTTGTCTTACAAATAAGATGACAGGTCCAGAAATGTCTGACTTGCTTAAAGCGCGGCCCAAACACTACACAAGCCCCTCACGTGACATCTCACTGCCGTTTGAGATTCACTGGACAACAATCCTAGCATATTGTTATTTTCACAACATTAAGCTGCCTTATTTTTAATGTCTCAGAAATCTTTCCAGAGTTACAAATGTGACAGGAGGGTAAAATGGGACCTCTTCTCTCTACACGTAGGCTGAAAGGCCAATGGCTGAGATAAAGGCCATTATCCTTAGATCCCAAACTGAGAGCTAGTGCTGGATCACCATACAGGACTTGCAGAAATGGTGTTCAGAACAAGACTGCTGATGTGAATTCAACCTCCACTTTGAAGACATTGGAGAGATTAGAGAACAAGAAATGGGACTGTTTTAGGGTAGAATTTCTTTGGAGAGAGTCATTGGAGTGCTGTGGCATTTTCCCACTTATCTCTCACTTCCAGCTCAGTAAAAGAAGTTTCAAGAAAACTACTGGAGAAGGCTTAACTTTGAATGAAGTGGGGGAGTTTTGATTATTAAGAGACTGTTTTTGTAATTAGAAGTGACTGAAGTTATGGGACTGCTTTGACATTTCATCAGAGGCATGGAAATAAATGGCCCACGCAGCAGGGTTATTGGGGACAGTGTAAGAAAAAATAATGCTTTATATTGTGTCCTATTGAGTTCCACTCTTTCAGTGTAATCATAACACAAAGTAACCTTTTGTAAAATCAATAAACCTGTTCATTTAACAAACTGCTTAGATTAACTAATGCCTGTACATTAATCCATCTCAACAATTAACCGTCTGCACATAAGAAATTAAAAAGTCTCTATACTTGATGAAAAATATTATTCTGGAAAGATGATAACTTTTGTTTTCACTGTATCTTGGAGGTATTTTGTCTCCCATGACTTTTAAATATAATAAAAGACTCAGCTTTGAGGATGTATCCAATCCTAGCCTCATAATAAGCTTCCATTGCATTCAGTCCAATTGCCTTATGGGTCATGCATACATCAAAGCGTAAAAATGATTTTAACATTAAGTACAGCCAGGGAACAGAAGGAAAAGGATCATCCCAGGGTCCATGCAAACATACTGAGTGCCAAAGTTCTGTGTTGACTTATGGCCGCAGCTTTTACATCTAAGAGAGCCATTAACATAATAGGCTTTTGGATCAGATGGAGGCCATTAGCCTTAAATTCTTTTGAGGACTAAAATGTCTAACTAATATCCCTTTTATTCTACATTACCCTTCACTTGCTCACATAAATTATCTTCCTCTCTTTCAGACATAAGAAAAAAAAATCATCTTTATCCATATGGAACCTCTGTGTGTGACTTCTGTCCATGGCTGTTAATCTACCAAAGAGAAATTGATTTCCTCTTACAGACATTGCTTTTCTTATACACCAAAGAGCAGCGGAGTAGCCTCAGTTGCTGCAACAAGAGCTGTTCCCCAACCTTATTTCAGCTGGAGGTTACAACTTCTTTACATCAGGAACTCTAGGTTAGGGTCAGCACAGCTGGGGATCACTGATTAGTCTAGCTATTCTAGTCTGTAGAGTCAATTATCCCCTTACCTGGACCAGGTGAGGAATCACCACAGTGAGCATAAGGTGAAGAAGAGACTGGGACAAGAAGGCTTGCCATCTGTTTATGGACACCATATCTGGACTGAGAATAAGCACCTGAGTTCAAGATGCTCAGCATCAAAGCTGTCTCTTCCCTAGGCGGTATTTCACCACTGCACAGCCTTTTTATTTTCAAAAATAGCTCTGTGCTTAGAGACAACAGGATTTTATTTTTTTGCCACAATAAATTAACTAAAACTCCATGAAGAATGAAGACTTCCTTTGATGGGAAACAGTGTCTTGGACTCAAGTTCAGCCGCTTGGTTACTCTGCCATCTGCTGGCCGATGTATGGATTGTTTAAAATCCCTGTGCACACACATTATTGGATTTTTCCTTTCCTTATCTTATTGTTTAGCCTGAATTTATAAAGCTCATTTTTTTAATTAGTGAAAGTTAACAGTTCAAGTTAGTTTCTCATACAAAAATTTATACACACATTGTTATGTGACCCTAGTTGCTCTCCCTATACTACGACGGCACACTCCTCCTTTCCACCCCAGATTTCCCATATTCATTCAACCAGCTCCTGTTCCTTTCTACATTATTTTACTTGCTTACATAAATTATCTTCCTCTCTTTCAGACATAAGGGGAAAAAAATCATCTTTATCCATATGGAACCTCTGTGTGTGACTTCTGTCCATGGCTGTTAATCTACCAAAGAGAAATTGATTTCCTCTTACAAACATTGTTTTTCCTATACACCAAACAGCAGCAGAGTAACCTCAGTTGTTGCAACAAGAGCTGTTCCCCAACCTTATTTCAGCTAGAGGTTACAATTTCTTTACATCAGCAAGTCTAGATTAGGGTCAGCACAGCTGGGGATCACTTCTTATCTCGCCTCCAGACAGGAGCTGGCCATTTAGTCTCGTGTATCTACTTGAGCTAAGAAGCACACTCTTCATTAGTATCATTTTATGTTTTATAGTCCAGCCTGATCTTTGTCTGAAGAGTTGGCTTTGGGAATGGTTTCAGTTTCTGGGCTAACAGAGAGTCTGGCGGCCATGTCTTCCTGGGTCCCTCCAGTCTGAATCAGACCATTAAGTCTGGTCTTTTTACTAGAACTTGAGTTCTGGATCCAACTTATCTCCTGCTCCGTCAGGGACTCTCAGGTGTGTTCCCTGTCAGGCAGGACATTGGTGGGAGCCAGCCACCATCTAGTTCTTCTGCTCTCAGGCTGATGCAGTCTCTGGTTTATGTGGCCCTTTCTGTCTCTTGGGCTAAAATTTTCTTTGTGTCTTTCGTGTTCTTCATTCTCCCTTGCTCCAGGTGGTTGGGACCAATTGATGCATCTTAGATGGCCACTCCCTAGCTTATAAGACCCCAGACACCACACACCAAAGTGGGATGTAGAACATTTTCTTAATAAACTCTGTTATGCCAACTGACCTAGATGTCCCCTGAAAGCCAGATCCCTGACCTGCTACTCTGTCCCTCAAAGTATTTGGTTGTATTCAGGAAACTTCTTAGCTTTTGGTTTAGTCCGGTTGTGCCGACTTCCCCTGTATTGTGTGCTGGCCTTCCATTAACCCAAGATAATTCTTTTCTACTATCTAGTTAGTGAATACCCCTCTTCCACCCTCCTTAACCTCATAACCATCAAAGAATGTTTTCTTCTGTGTTGAAACCTTTTCTTGAATTCTTATAATAGTGTTCTTATACAAATTTTCCTTTTTGAACTGACTAAATTCACTCAGCATAATGCCTTCCAGATTCCTCCATGTTATAAGATGTTTCACAGATTCATCATTGTTCTTTATCGTTGTGTAGTATTCCATTGTATGAATATACCATAATTTGTTTATCCATTCATCCACTGATGGGCACCTAGGCTGTTGCCATCTTTTTGCTATTGTGAACAGTGCTGCAATGAACATGGGTGTGCATATATCTATTTGTGTGACAACTTTTATTTCTCTAGGATATATTCCAAAGGAGCAGGATTGCAGGATCGTATGGTACTTCTATTTCGAGCTTTTAAAGGAAGCGCCAAATAGATTTCCAAAGTGGTTGCACCATTTCACATTCCCACCAGCAATGTGTAAGTGTTCCAGCCTCTCCACAACCTCTCCAACATTTATTATTTTGTGTTTTCTGGATTAATGCTAACCTTGTTTGGATGAGACAGTATCTCATTGTAGTTTTGATTTGCATTTCTTTAATGGCTAATGATCGTGAGCATTTCCTCATGTGTCTGTTAGCCACCTGAACAATGTCTTCTTTGGTGAAGTGTCTATTCATACCCTTTGCCCATTTTTTGATTGCATTATTTGTCTTTTTGTTGTTGAGGTTTTGCAGTATCTTGTAGATTTCAGAGATTAGATGCTGATTGGATTTGTTGTAGCCAAAATTTTTTTCCCAGTCTGTGGGTTGATTTTTACTCTTTTGGTGAAGTCTTTTGATGAGCATAAGTGTTTGATTTTAAGGAGCTCCCAGTTATCTAGCTTCTCTTCTGGTGTTTGTGCATTGTTATTTATGGTTCATATTCTGTTTATGCCATGTATTAGGGCTCCTAGCATTATCCCTATATTTTCTTCCATGATCTTTATCATTTTTGATTTTATATTTAGGTCTTTGATCCATTTGGAGTTAGTTTTTGTGCATAGTGTCAAGTATGGGTCTTGTTTCAGTTTTTTGCAGATGGATATCCAGTTATGACAGCACCATTTGTTAAAGAGACTGTCTTTTCCCCAATTAATGGACTTTAGGCCTTTGTCAAATACCAGCTGCTCATAGGTGGATGCATTTATATCTGGATTCTCAAATCTGTTCCATTGGTCTCTGTAGCTGTTTCTGTACCAGTAACAAGATGTTTTGACTACCGTGGCAGTATAATAGGTTCTAAAATTAGGTAGTGTGAGGCCTCCCACTTTGTTCTTCTTCTTGAGTAATGCTTTATTTAACTGGGGCCTCTTCCCTTTCCATATGAAGTTGGTGATTTGTTTCTTTTTCATTGAAAAATGCCCCTGGAATTTCGATCGGGATGACATTGTATCTGTAGATCGCTTTGGGTAAAATAGACATTTACACAATGATGAGTCTTCTTATCCACGAGCAAGGTATGCATTTCCACTTATGCAGGTCTCTTTTGGTTTCCTGCAGTAGTGTCTTGTGGTTTTCATTGTATAGGTCTTTTACATCTCTGGTTAGATTTATTCCTAAGTATTTTATCTTCTTGGGGGCTATTGTAAATGGTATTGATTTGGTGATTTCCTCTTCAAAGTTCTCTTTGTTAGTGTAGAGGAATCCAACTGATTTTTGTATGTTTATCTTGTATCCTGATACTTTGTGGAAATCCTCTATTAGTTCCAGTAGTTTTCTTGTGGATTCTTTGGGGTTTTCTGTGTATAAGATCATATCATCTGCAAATAGAGATACTTTGACTTCTTCCCTACCAATAGAAGCCCTTTATTTCTTTTTCTAGCCTAATTGCTCTGGCTAGGAACTCCAGCACAATGTTGAATAAGAGTTGTGATATAGGGCATCCTTGTCTGATTCCCGTTCTCAAGGGGAATGCTTTCAAAGTGTCTCCATTTAGGATGAAGTTAGCTGTTGGCTTTGTATAAATGCCCTTAATTACGTTGAGGAATTTCCCTTCTATTCCTATTTTGCTGAGAGTTTTTATCATGAATAGGTGTTGGACTTTGTCAAATGCCTTTTCTGCAATGATTGATAAGATCATGTGGTTCTTATCTTTTGTTTTATTAATGTGACCGATTAAACGGATTGATTTTCTAATGTTGAACCATACCTGCATACCTGGTATGAATCCCACTTGGTCATGGTGAATTTTTTTTTTTTTTTTGATATGTTGTTGAATTCTATTGGCTAGAATTTTGTTGAGAATTTTTGCGTCAATGTTCATGAGGGATATTGGTCTGTAATTTTCCTTTTTTCTGGTCTCTTTACCCGGTTTTGGTGTCAGGTTTATGCTGGCTTCATAGAACATGTTTAGGAGTAGTCCATCCTTCTCTATGCTCTGAAATACCTTTAGTAGTAGTGGTGTTAACTTTTCTCTGAAAGTTAGGTAGAATTCTCCAGTGAAACTGTCAGGGCAGGGCTTTTTTTGGTTAGGAGTTTTTAAATTACCTTTTCAATCTCTACGTTTGTTGTCGGTTTATTTAGTTGTTCTACCTCTGTTTCTGTTAGTTTAGATAGGTAGTGAGTTTCTAGAAATTTGTCCATTTCCTCTAGGTTTTCAAATTTGTCAGAGTACAATTTTTCATAGTAATCTGTTATGATTCTTTTAATTTCAGTTGGGTCTGTTGTGATATCACCCACCTCATTTCTTATAGGGGTTATTTGCTTTCTCTCCTGTTTTTCTTCTGTCAGTTTGGCCAGTGGTTTATCGATTTTGTTGATCATTTCAGAGAACTAGCTTTTGGTCTTAACTCTTTCAATTGTTTTTCTATTCTCTATTTCATTTATTTCTGCTCTAATTTTTATTATCTGCTTTCATTTCGTACTCAGGGTCTTCTTTTGCTGTTCTCTTTCTGTTTGTTCAGGTTGTAGGGTTAATGTTTTGATTTTGGCCCTTTCTTCTTTTTGGATGTGTGCATTTATTGCTATAAATTGTCCTTTGAGCATTGCTTTTGCTATGTCCCAAAGGTTCTTGTAGGATGTGATTTCATTCTGTGAATTCTTTATTCCATCCTTATTTCTTCTATAACCCAATATTTTGAGCAAAGTGTTGTTCAGTTTCCATGTGTTTGAATTTTTTTCCTTGTTTTTTCTGTGATTGATTTCTCTTTTATGGCTTTATGGTCAGAAAAGCTGCTTTGTAATATTTCGATGCTTTGGATTCTGTTAAGGCTTGCTTTATGGCCTAATATGTGGTCTATTCTGGAGAAATTTCCAAGTGGGTTGGAAAAGAAAGTATACTTGGCTGCTTTTGGGTGGAGTGTTCGGTACATGTCTATGAGATCGAGTTGGTTAATCGTGGCATTTAGAACTTGCGTGCCTTTGTTGAGCTTCTTTCTGGATGTTCTGTCCTTCACTGAAAGTGGTGTGTTGAATTCTCCTACTATTATTGCAGAGCTGTCTATTTCTCTTTTCAATGCTATTAGAGTTTGTTTTATGTATTTTGGATCCCTGTCATTGGGTGTGTAGATATTTATTATAGTTATGTCCTCCTGGTGTATTGACCCTTTAATCATTATATAGTGTCCTTCCTTATCCTTTGTGGTGGATTTTACTTTAAAGTCTATTTTGTCAGAGATTAATATTATCACTCCTGCTCTTTTTTGAGTGTTGTTTGCTTGATATATATTTTTTTCCATCCTTTGGGTTTTAGTTTGTTCGTGTCTTGAAGTCTAAGGTGTGTCTCTTGTAGGCAGCGTATAGACAGATTGTGTTCTTTATTCCATTCTGCCACTCTGTCTCTTTATTGGTGCATTTAGTCCATTTACATTCAGTGTAATCATTGATAGGTATGAGTTTAGTGCTGTCATTTTGATTTTTTTTCTGTGTTGTTGACAGTTTCTTTGTTCCACTTAATTTTCTGTACTGAATTGATTTTGTTTATGAATTTTCTTTTCATCTTTTGCATTGTTGTTGATTTTGTATTTGCTGAGTCTTTATGTTTTTCTTGTTTTTTATTTTCATGTGTAGGATTGATAGTTTCCTTTGTGGTTACCTTAATATTCACCCATATTTTAGTGCATTTAAACCAGTCTTTTATTTCTTTATATTGCCTTGACTTCCTCTCCATATGATAGATCTATGATTAATTTTTAGTCTCTATTTTGTTTTAATGTTGTCATCTTTTATATATTGATGTCTCCATTTCCCTACTTACAAAGTGTTTTAGCTTTGATTTATTTTTGTGACTTCCCTATCTCGGATAATACCTGGTTGCTCTGTAACTGTCTTCTTGCCTTGGGGTTTTATCTGTTGTTATTGATTTTCTAACTGGAGGACTCCCTTTAGTATTTCTTGTAATTTTGGTTTATTTTTTGCGAATTCCTGAAACTTCTGTTTATCTGGAAATGCCCTAATTTTGCCATCATATTTGAGAGACAGTTTTGCTGGATATATAATTCTTGGCTGGCAATTTTTTTTCTTTCAAGGCTTTATATATATCATCCCATTGCCTTCTTCCCTTCATAGTTTCTGCTGAGTAGTCTGAGCTTATTCTTATTGACTCTCCTTTGTAGATAACTTTTTGTTTATCCCTAGCCACTCTTAAAATTCTCTCTTTATCTTTGATTTGGCAAGTTTGATTCTAATATATCTTGGTGACTTTCTTTACGGATCTACTTTGAGTGGGATTCGATGAGCATCTTGGATAGATATCTTCTAATCTTTCATGATATCAGGGAAGTTTTCTGCCAACAAATCTTCATTCTCTCTGTATTTTCTGTTATACTCCCCATTCTGGTACTCCAGTCCCTCGTAGATTATTCCTCTTGATAGAGTCCCACATAATTCTTAGGGTTTCTTCTTTTTTTAAATTATTTTATCTTATTTTTCCTCAAATAAGTTGTTGTCAAGTGCTTTATCTTCAATCTCACTAATTCTGATTTCCATCGCCTCAATTCTGCTCCTATGACTTTCTATTAAGTTGTTTAATTCTGAAATTTTATTGTTAATCTTCAGGATTTCTGCTTGCTGTCTCTCTATGGATTCTTGCAGCCTGTTAAATTTGTCATTATGCTCTTCTATAACCTTCTTAAGTTCCTCTCTTGCTTTGCCTGTATGTTCCTTGGCTTGTTCTGCGTTTTGCCTGAGCTTCTTCATGATCTCTTGAAGAGTTCTGTATATTAATCTTTTGTATTCTATCTCTGGTAATTCAAAGACGTTCTCTTCCTCCAGAAGATTTCTGATTCTTTGTTTTTGGAGCTTGCTGAAGCCATCATGGTCTACCTCTTTATGTGATTTGATATTGACTGTTGTCTCCGAGCCATCAATAAGTTACTATATTTATTTATTTTATGTTTGTTTACTGTGTCCTAGCTTCTTGTTTTGTTTCGATATGCCCAAATAGGCCTCTTCTGTGATCTAGTTTGATTATGGGTGACTTTGAGGCTCTTATGTCCTATCACCAAATGGTTAGATCAGTTACTAGGTATGTGAGCCCAGGAGTCCATTTACTTTTCTTGCATGGAATGAGCTCAGATGTTCAGATAGTTGGTCACCAAGTGTGTGGTGCAGGCTCTCACGTACAGTCCGAGATGGGTAGGAGTGATTAGAGTAGGCACAGGTATCTGGCTGCAGTAGGGGGTCATGCGCTGAGCAAGGCAGGGGGTGATGGCTGCCCCTGAGTGTCTGGGAGGAAAGTATGTCCCTGTTCCCTAGATTGCGTAGGTGGGTAGGTTTTGCAGCCAGACTATGGGCACCCAATGCTGTTGGCTGTAAGGACTAGCAGGCACCACTTATTCTTGAACCCCTGCTGCAGGTGGCTAGTTGGTGTGGGTGGAGCCACCTGTCCTCAGGCCCCTGATGTGGGTGAGGACCCTGCTTAATGGGCAGAGCAGTGTCAAATGTCATGAACCTGCCATGCCACGATAAAGCTGATACAGCTGAAGTTAGGCTTCAGGTATATACCCTGTTGTACTGTGCTAATGAGGACCTATGCTACTGAAATGGGCGCACGTAGATCTATGCAGGGTTGAAAGGCATTCAAATTCCATGGACCCCTTATACCTCTGCCTAGGCAAAGGAGCTGTGCCTGCCCTGAGTTCCTGCTTAAGAGAGATGAAAGATTATTTTTTCTTGTTTGGTAATTTGTTCCCTCTCCAAGGCCAGCAGAATGGCTCAGGGTGTGTGATGGGTACTACTTCCAGCCCAGGGGACATGGAACTCACTGAAGCGAGCCTGGGACCTGCTGTACAGCAGGAAGCGGGCACGTAAGTGGGAGAGGACTTCTTCCCAAAGGGAGTGTTTTTTGATCCACTTGGTAGGTTAGATGCATATACTTATTTTTTGCTGATTAAGCGCCACTTTTCACTGGTTCTGGAGGCTTGAGCAGACTCTCCACGGCTGGGTCTCTCCTGATCTGGAAAACGCATCCTGCGTGCCACTGCTTTCCTCACCACACTTGGCAGCCGATCTGGCCTTCAGGGTGCCGGTTTCCACTGGTTCAGGTTTGGCAACTCCTTGCTGCTTCTGAAACATTTCTCCCTCCTTCTGCTGCTCAGTCCAATTCCACAACTTTCCCTTTGATGTTCAGGGCTCCTAGATTGTCATATATAATCCATTCACTTGCTTTTTTCAGCTATTTATTGTAAGAGGGACCACAGGAAGCTCTAACTACTCCACCATCTTCTGCCCACCTCCCTATAAAGCTGATTTTTCAGTGCAAGTTAAAAGAATGTACCAAATTCATTGACAGAAATGGATCATTTTAAATAAATGTTTTATTTTAAATAGATGTATATTTACATAAAAGTTGCAAATATAGTTCAGAGAGTTTCTGTAAACCCCATACCCAGTTTCCTCTATTGTTATCATCTTACATTAGTGTGGTACGTCTGTCACAACTAATGAACCAATATTGATACATTATTGTTAACTACAGTAGAAATGGATCTTTAAAAATAGTAAAATTTGAAGACTCTTGTTTATCCCAGCAAATCTAGCGTACCAACCACAACAGATGAATAATGACAGTAGCTAACATTCCTCCATTGTATTCTGCTTATTATTTTACATATATTATCTCTTGTAATTCCCACAATAACCTACAAAATAGGTACTGTTATCTTGTTATCCCCATGTTCCTAATCAGAAAAATAAAGCTCAGAATGATTCTGGTCCTAACATCAGGAGTTGTGTGACCATGGGTAAGTTTTTTCAACCTCTTATATATTTATTGTAAGGATTTAATCAGTTAATACATGGAAAATATCTATGAGGGTCTGTGGTATACATGAAGTATAAAATGATCCCAAGATCTATCTGAGACCAGTGTCTAGTCCTTAAACTATAATATCCTAAGGAGAGTTCTTAAAATGCCACAGAACAGCCTTTTCCTTTGTAAAAATGATTTTCTCTCATGGTTTATATTCCTTTGCGCTAGGTCCATGTTTCTCAATCATTTCTTCTATTGTCACCACCTCCCAGAGCCTTTTTAGATATTTTTCCCTAATATGTACAGACTAAGACAGACTAGGAAGAATTCTAGATCCAGTAGACTACTTCTGAAAAGAGTTAGCCAGCGAAAACATGAATAGCATTGGAACATTGTCTGACATGTGCCGGAAGGCGAGCCCCTCAGGTTGGAAGCTACTCAAAATATGACTGGGGAAGAGCTAACTCATCAAATTAGAGTTAACCTTAATGACATGAATGGAGTCAAGCTTTCAGGACCTTCATTTGCAGATGTGGCATGACTCAAAATGAGAAAAAACAGCTGCTAACACTTGTTAATAATTGGAACATGGAATGTATGAAGTATGAATCTAGGAAAACTGCAAATCATCAAAAATAAAATGGAATGCATAAACATTGATTTCCTAGGCATTAGTGACCTGAAATGGACTGGTGTTGGCCATTTTGAATCAATCCTATGGTCTGTTATGCGGGGAATGACAACTTGAAGAGGAATGGCATTACATTCATTGTCAAAAAGAATATTTCAAGATCCATCCTGAAGTACAATGCTGTCAGTAATAGGATAATATCTATAAGCCTACAAGGAAGACCAGTAAATAAGACTATTATTCGAATTTACGCACAAACCACTAGGGCCAAAGATGAAGAAATTGAAGATTTTTACCAAGTTCTGCAGTCTGAAATTGATCTAACATGCAATCAAGATGCATTGATAATTACTGGTGATTGGAATGCAAAAGATGGAAACAAAGAAGAAGGAACAGTAGTTGGAAACTATACTGAAAAGAATTGTTCGACGTTCAACCATTTCAGGAGGCAGCATTTGATCAGGAACCAATGGTACTGAAGGAAGAAGTCCAAGCTGCCCTGAAGGCACTGGTGAAAAACAAGGCTTCAGGAATTGACAGAATTCCAATTCAGATGTTTCAACAAATGGATGCAGCACTGGAAGTCCTCACTCATCTATGCCAAGAAATTTGGAAGACAGCTACCTAGCCAACCAGCTGAAAGAAATTCGTATTTATGCCTATTCCCAAGAAAGGTGATCCAACCAAATACAGAAATTATTGAACAATTTCATTATTATCACTTGCAAGCAAAATTTTACTGAAGATCATTCAAAAGTGGCTATAGTAGTATATCAACAGGGAACTGCCAGAAATTCAAGCCAGATTTAAAGAAGATGTGGAACCAGGGATATCACTGCTGATGTCAGATGGATCCTGGCTGAAAGGACAGATTACTGGAAAGATGTTTACCTGTGTTTTATTGACTATGCAAAGGCATTTGACTGTGTGAATCATAAAAAATTATGGATAACATTGTGAAGAATGGGAATTCCAGAACACTTAATTGTGCTCATGAGGAACCTGTACACGGATCAATAGGGAATTGTTCGAACAGACCAAGGGGATACTGCATGGTTCTAAGTTAGGAAACGTGTGCATCAGGGTTGTATCCTTTCACCATACCTATTCAATCTGTATGATGAGCAAATAATCCGAGAAGCTGGACTATATAAAGAAGAATGGGGCATCAGGGTTGGAGGAATACTCATGAACAACCTGCGATATGCAGATGACACAACACTGCTTGCTGAAACTGAAGAGAACTTGGAGCAGTTACTGATGAGACCAATGACCACAGCCTTCAGTATGGATTACACCTCAACATAAAGAAAAAAAAAAAATCCTCACAACTGGACCAGTAAGCAACATCATGATAAATGGAGAAAAGATTGAGGTTTTCAAGGATTTCATTTTACCTGGATCCATAATCAACACCCATTGTCTTAGTTAGCTAGTGCTGCTATAACAGAAATACCACAAGTGGATGGTTTTAACAAAGAGAAGTTTATTTCCTTACAGTAAAGTAGGCTAAAAGTCCAAATTCAGAGTGTCAGCTCCAGGGGAAGTCTTTCTCTCTTCGTCAGCCTTCTCATCAGTGTTCCCCCAGACTAGGAGCTTCTTGGTGCAGGGACCCCAGTCCAAAGGACGCACTCTGCTCCTGGCACTGCTTTCTTGATGGTGTGAGGTCCCCCTGTCTCACTGCTCCCTTCTTTTATATCTCAGGAGATTGCCTCAGGACACAATCCAGTCTTGTAAATTGAGTCCTGCCTCACTAACACAATTGCTGCCCATCCTCCCTCATTAACATCATAGAGGCAGGATTTACCACACCTGGAAAAATCACACAATACTGGGAATCATGGCCCAGCCAAACTGATACACACATTTTTGGGGAGACATAATTCAATCCATGACACCCATGGAAGCAGCAGTCAAGAAATGAAAAGATGGGGGGCAGGGCCAAGATGGCAGAGTAGTCAAACGCTTCCAGTGGTCCCTCTTACAACAAAGACCCGAAAAAACAAGTGAATCGACTATGTATGAGAATCTAGGAGCCCTGAACATCAAAGGTAAAGTTGAGGAATCAGACTGAGTGGCAGGGGGAGGGAGAGACAGTTAGGAAGCAGTGAGGAGTTGCCAGACCTGACCTGGTGAGAGCTTGAGCTCTTCAGGCCAGATCAGCTCATGATGCATGGTGAAGAAGGCAAGCAGCGGCATTCAGGAGGCGCTTTCCACACCGGGAGAGTCCCAGCAGCACAAAGTCTAATCGGCCACCCAGAACTAGTAAGAAGTAGCCCTCAGTCGGTGAAAGATAAGTACTTGCGTCTGGCCTACTGCACGGATCAAAAACACCCCCCTCTGGAAAAACCTCTCCCATTTACCTCCCCGCTCCCTGCTCTGCACTGGGTCCAGGACTGACTTCAGCAATTGTCGAGTCTTCTGGGCTGGAAGTAGGAACTGTCACGCACCCTGAGCCATTCTCCTGGCCCTGGAGAGTGAACAAATTAACAAAGAGGGGAAAAAAATAATTTGCCATCCCCCCTAAGCCAGGAACTCAGGGTAGGCACAGCTCACTTGCCTAAGAACAGGCATAAGGAATCCATGGACTTTGAGTGCCTTTTCCCCTGCATAGACTTGTGTGGGCCCATTTCACAGCATAGGCCCTCATTACCACAGTACAACAGGGTAAATACCTAAAGTCTAACTTCAACTGTTTCAGCTGTGAAGTGGCAGGTTCCTGATATTTGACACTGCTCTGCCTATTAAGCAGGGTCTTCGCCTATACACATCGGGGGCCTGAAGACTGGTGGCTCCACCCACACCACCTAGCCACCTGAAACAGAGTCACAAGAATAAGTGGTGCCCCCCAGTCCTTAAAGCCAGCAGCACTGGGTGCTCATAGTCTGGCTGCAAAACTCATCCACATTAGTGCCCTAGGGAACAGGGACACGCTTTCTTCCCAGACACTCAGGGACGGCCGTCGGCCACCTGCCTTGCTCAGTGCGTGACTCCCTACTGCACCCGGATGCCTGTGCCTACACCAATCACCCATGCCTGTCTAGGACTGTAGGTGACAGCCTGCACCACACACTTGGTGGCCAACTACCTGGACACCTGAGCTGAATCCATACAGGAGGAGTGGGCAGACTCCTGGGCTCACATACTTACTGGCAGGTCTAGCTACCTGGTGGCAGGACGTTGGAGCTTCAGGGCTGCTGGTGATGGGACTACCTCACATATGCAGCCTATTTGGTCATATCAAAACAAAACAAGAAGGTAGGATACAGTAAGCAAGCATTAAATAAATATAGTAACTTATTGATGGCTCAGAGACAACAGTCAATATCAAATCACATAAAGAGGCAGACCATTACGGCTTCAGCAAGCTCCCAAAATAAAGAATCAAGGAATTTTCCAGAGGAAGACAATTCCTTGGAATTAGCAGAGGCAGAATACAAAAGATCAATATACAGAACTCTTCAAGAGATCAGGAAGGAGATCTGGAAAATGCAGACCAAGCAATACAGGAACTTAAGAAGATTAGAGAAGAGCATAATGACAAATTTAACAGGCTGCAAGAATCCATAGAGAGACAGCAAGCAGAAATCCTGAAGATCAACAATAAATTTTGAGAATTAGACAACTCAATAGAAAGTCATAGAAGCAGAATTGAGGCAATGGAAGTCAGAATTAGTGAGGCTGAAGATAAAGCACTTGACACCAAGTTATTGGGGGGAAAATCAGATAAAGGGATTTAAAAAAGTGAGGAAACCCTAAGAATTATGTGGTATTCTATCAAGAGGAATACCTACGAGTGATTGGAGTACCAGAATGGGGGGATAACAGAAAATACAGAGAAAATTGTTGAAGATTTACTGGCAGAAAACATCCTTGATGTCGTGAAAGATGAAAAGATATCTATTCAAGATGCTCATCGAACCCCACATAAGGTAGATCCCAAAAGAAAGTCACCAAGATATATTATAATCAAACTTGCCAAAACCAACTATAAAGAGAGAATTTTAAGAGCGGCTAGGGATAAACGAGAAGTCACCTACAAAGGAGAGTCAATAAGACTAAGCTCAGACTACTCAGCAGAATCCATGCAGGCAAGAAAGCAATGGTATGAGATATATAAAGCCTTGAAGGAAAAAAATTGCCAGCCAAGAATTATATATCCAGCAAAACTGTCCCTCAAATATGATGGTGAAATTAGGGCACTTCCAGATAAACAGAAGTTTAGGGAATCTGCAAAAAATAAACCAAAATTACAAGAAACACTAATGGGAGTCCTCCAGTTTGAAAATCAATAACATCAGATAACCCAAGACTAGAGAACAGGACAGAGCAACAAGATATCAACTCAGATAGGCAAGTCACAAAAATAAATCAAAGCTAAAATGCTGAAAATAGGGAAACAGAGATGTCAATATGTAAAAGATGACAACAATAAAACAAAAAAGAGGGACTAAACAATGTATACATAGATTTTTCAAATGGAGAGGTAGTCAAGGCAATAGAAAGAAATAAAACACTGGTTTAAACTTAGAAAAATAGGGGTAACTATTAAGGTAACCACAAAGGAAACTAACAATCCTACACATTGAAATAAAAAAACAAGAAAAATATAAAGATTCAACAAATACAAAACTGACAACAATGCAAAAGATGAAAAGAAAATACATAAAGAAAAACTCAGCTCAGAAAATTAAGTGGAACAAAGAAACTGTTCAACAACACACAGAAAAAGACATCAAAATGACCGCACTAAACTCATACCTATCAATAATTACACTGAATGTAAATGGACTAAATGCACCAATAAAGAGACAGAAGTGGTAGAATAGATTAAAAAAACACAATCTGTCTATATGCTGCCTACAAGAGACACACCTTTGACTTCAAGATACAAACAAACTAAAACCCAAAGGATGGAAAAAAAAGTGTATCAAGCAAACAACACTCAAAAAAAGAGCAGGAGTGGCAATATTAATCTCTGACAAAATAGACTTTAAAGTAAAATCCATCAAAAAGGATAAGGAAGGACACTATATAATGATTAAAGGGTCAATACACCAGGAGGACATAACTATAATAAATATCTACACACCCAATGACAGGAATCCAAAATACATAAAACAAACTCTAATATCATTGAAAAGAGAGATAGACAGCTCCATAATAGTAGTAGGAGACTTCAACACACCACTTTCAGTTGAAGGACAGAACATCCAGAAAGAAGCTCAACAAAGACATGGAAGATCTAAATGCTACAATCAACCAACTTGACCTCATGGACATATACCGAACACTCCACCCAAAAGCAGCCAAGTATACTTTCTTTTCCAACCCACATGGAAAGTTCTCCAGAATAGACCACATATCAGGCCATAAAGCAAGCCTTAACAAAATCCAAAGCATCGAAATATTACAAAGCAGCTTTTCTGACCATAAAGCCATAAAAGTAGAAATCAATAACAGAAAAAACAAGGAAAAAAAATCAAACACATGGAAACTGAACAACACCTTGCTCAAAATACTGGGTTATAGACGAAATTGAGGATGGAATAAAGGAATTCATAGAATGAAATGAGAACAAAAACATATCCTACCAGAACCTTTGGGACACAGCAAAAGCTCAGGGGTCAGTTTATAGCAATAAATGCACACATCCAAAAAGAAGAAAGGGCCAAAATAAAACATTAACCCTAAAACTGGAACAAGTAGAAAGAGAGCAGCAAAGGAAGCCATCAGGCAACAGAAGAAGGGAAATAATAAGAATTAGGGCAGAATTAAAGGAAATAGAGAATAGAAAAACAATTGAAAGAGTTAACAAGACCAAAAGCTGGTTCTTTGAAAAGATCAACAAAATCGATAAACAATTGGCCAAAATCACAAAACAAAAACAGGAGAGGAAACAAACAACCCATATAAGAAATGAGGTAAGCGACATCACAACAGACCCAACTGAAATGAAAAGTATATAACAGAATACTATGAAAAATTGCACTGTAACAAATTTGAAAACCTAGAGGAAATGGACAAATTTCTAGAAACTCACTACCAACCTAAACTAATACAAACAGAGGTAGAACAACTAAATAAACCTATAACAAAAGAAGAGATTGAAAAGGTAATTAAAAACTCCCAACAAAAAAAAGCCCTAGCCCAGACAGTATCACCGGATATTTCTACCAAACTTTCAGAGAAGAGTTAAAACCACTACTACTAAAGGTATTTCAGAGCATAGAAAAGGATAGAATACTCCCAAACTTCTGTGAAGCCAGCATAACCCTGATATCAAGACCAGGTAAAGACGCTACAAAAAAGGAAAATTACAGACCAATATCCCTCATGAACATTGATGCAAAAATCCTCAACAAAATTCTAGCCAATAGAATTCAGCAACATATTAAAAAAATAATTCATCATGATCAAGCGGGATTTATACCAGGTATGCAGGGATGGTTCAACATTACAAAAACAACCAATGTAATCCATCACAGTAATGAAACAAAAGACAAGAACCACATGATCTTATCAATTGATGTGGAAAAGGCATTTGACTAAGTCCAACACCCATTCATGATAGAAACTCTCCACAAAATCGGAATAGAAGGGAAAATCCTCAACATAATTAAGGGCATTTATACAAAGCCAACAGCCAACTTCATCCTAAATGAAGAGACTCTGAAAGCACTCCCCTTGAGAAGGATGCCCCATATCACCACTCTTATTCAACATTGTGCTAGAGGTCCTAGTCAGAGAAATCAGGCCAGAAAAAGAAATAAAGGGCATCTAAATTGGTAGGGAAGAAGTCAAAGTAACTCTGTTTGCAGATGATATGATCTTATTCACAGAAAACCCCAAAGAATCCACAAGAAAACTACTGGAACTAATAGAAGATTTCAGCAAAGTATAGGATACAAGATAAACATACAAAAATCAGTTGGATTCTTCTACACCTACAAAGAGAACTTCGAAGAGGAAACTACCAAATCAATACCATTTACAATAGCCCCCAAGAAGATAAAATACTTAGGAATAAATCTAACCAGAGACATAGAAGACCTATAAAAAGAAAACTACAAGATGCTACTGCAAGAAACCAAAAGAGACCTGCATAAGTGGACAAACATACCTTGATCATGGATAGGAAGACTCAACATTGTGAAAATGTCAATTCTACCCAGTTCGATCTACAGATACAATGCAATCCTGATCCAAACTCCAACAGCATTTTTTAATGAAATGGAGAAACAAATCACCAACTTCATATGGAAAGAGAAGAGTCCTCATATAAGTAAAGCATTACTCAAGAAGAAGAACAATGACTTAAATATACTATCAAAAACGATAAAGATCATGGAAGAAAAAATAGGGACAATGCTAGGAGCCGTAATACATGGCATAAACACAATATGAACCATAAGTAACAATGCACAAGCACGAGAAGAGAGACTAGATAAACGGGAGCGCCTAAAAATCAAACACTTATGCTCATCAAAATCTTCACCAAAAGAGTCAAAAGACAACCTACAGACTGGGAAAAATTTTTGGCTACGACAAATCGATCAGCGTCTAATGTCTAAAATCTACAAGATACTGCAAAACCTCAACAACAAAAAGACAAATAACCCAATCAAAAAATGGACAAAGGATATGAACGGGCACTTTACCAAAGAAGACATTCATGGGACTAACAGACACATGAGGAAATGCTCACAATCATTAGCCATTAGAGAAATACAAATTAAAACTACAATGAGATACTATCTCACCCCAACAAGGCTAGCATTAATCCAGAAAACACAAAATAAAAAATGTTGGAGAGGTTGTGGAGAGACTGGAACACTTATACACTGTTGGTGGGAATGTGAAATGGTACAACCCCTTTGGAAATCTATTTGGCGCTTCCTTAAAAAACTCAAAATAGACGTACCATACAATCTAGCAATCCTACTCCTTGGAATAGATCCTAGAGAAATAAAAGCCATCACACGAATAGATATATACACACCCATGTTCATTGCAGCACTGTTTACGATAGCAAAAAGATGGAGACAACCTAGGTGCCCATCAATGGATAAATGGATAAACAAATTATGGTATATTCACACAATGGAATACTACGCAACGATAAAGAACAATGATGAATCTGTGAAACATCTCATAACATGGAGGAATCTGGAAGGTATTATGCTGAGTGAATTTAGTCAGTTTGAAAAGGACAAATATCATATAAGAACACTATTATAAGAACTTAAGAAAAGGTTTAAACACAGAAGAAAACATTCTTTGATGGTTATGAGGTTAAGGAGGGTGGAAGAGGGGTATTCACTAACTAGATAGTAGATAAGAATTATCTTGAGTGAATGGAAGGCCAGCACACAATACAGGGGAAGTCAGCAAAACTGGACTAAACCAAAAGCTAAGAAGTTCCCTGAATACAACCAAACACTTCGAGGGACAGAGTAGCAGGTCAGGGATCTGGGGACCATAGTTTCCAGGGACAGCTAGGTCAATTGGCATAACAAAGTTTATTAAGGAAATGTTCTACATCCCACTTTGGTGAGTGGTGTCTGGGGTCTTATAAGCCAGGGAATGGCCATCTAAGATGCATCAATTGGTACCAACCACCTGGAGTAAAGGAGAATGAAAAACAGCAAAGTCACAAGGAAAGTATTAGCTCAAGAGTCAAGAAGGGCCACATAAACCAGAGACTGCTTCAGCCTGAGAGCATAGAACTAGATGGTGCCTGGCTACCACCAGTGACCTCCCTGACAGGGAACACAACAGAGAGCCCCTGATGGAACAGGAGAAAGGTGGGTTGCAGAATTCAAATTCTAGTAAGAAGACCAGACTTAATGGTCTGACTGAGACTGGAGGATCCCCAGAAAGCATGGCCCCCAGACTTTCTGTTAGCCCAGAACTAAAACCATTCCCGAGGTATGAGATAAAGATTAGACTGGACTATGGGACATAAATTGATACTCTTGAAGAGTGTGGTTCTTAGCTCAAGTAGATACATGAGTCTAAATGGGCAGCTCCTGTCCAGAGGTGAGATGAGAATGCAGAGAGGGTCAGGATTTGGTTGAATGGACACGGGAAATCAGGGGTGGAAAGAAGGAGTGTGTTATCATAGCATAGGGAGAGTAATTAGGGTCACATAACAATGTATGTATAAATTTTTGTATGAGAGGCTAACTTGAATTGTAAATTTTCATTTAAATAGAACAATAAAAAAAAGAAAGAAAACCAAAAGATGTATTGCATTGGGCAAAGCTGCTGTAAAGACCTCTTTAAAGTGTCAGAAAGCAAAGATGCTGATTTGAAGACTAAGGTGTGCCTGACCCAGGCCATGGCGTTTTCAGTTGCCTGATATGCATGTGAAAGCTGGACAATGAATAAGTAAGACCAAAGAAGAGTTGATGCTTTTTAATTGTGGTGTTGGTGAAGAATACTGAGTATAACATGGACTGCCAAAAGAAGGAACAAATCTGTTTTGGAAGAAGTCCAACCAGAATACTCCTTAGAAGCAAGGATAGTGAGACTACATCTCACATACTTTGGACATGTTGTCAGGAGGGATCAGTCCCTGGAGAAGGACATCACGCTTGATAAAGTAGAGGGTCAGCGAAAAAGAGGAAGACCTTCAGTGAGATAGACTGATTGACACAGTGGCTTCAATAGTAGGCTCAAGCATAGCAACAATTGTGAGGATGGTGCAGGACCGGGCAGTGTTTCCTTCTGTTGTGCACAGAGTCGCTTTGAGTAGGAATTGACTCGACGGCACCTAAGAACATCCACCCACCAATGAAATTTTAATACCACGTCTGTACTGTATATCTTTTTACACACTCTGGCCCTTTGGAGAGCCACAAATCATTTTATCATTCAAGTTTTTTTTTTTTTTTTTTTTTTTTGGTCCCCCAACAACCAATTTTCTTCTCTTTGGGGAGAATACATAGTTGGTACAAGACCTACCATGCATCACTCATCCATCCTTGTAATATCTATGAAATAGCCCAAGGCTTTGCTCCTAGTCAGCCATGTCTATTGAGATAGAAATACAGAAACTTGGAGCTTCACGTGCCTGTAACATTTACAACTGCTCAACGCTGAAACGCAGAATTACTTGCACAGTCTTCACGATTGTCCCATACCTCTGAAATCACCTTCTCTCTTTACATCAACCCTGTCCGCTTCCCCTATATTATTGCTTTAGGCTTGACTATGCCCCATTTTTCTTTTTTAAAAAAACCTTGACATATATCACTGTGAATCCCTGATAAAATCAAAAAACCAGCTGCCATCAAGTCAATTCTGACTCATGACAATCCCATGTGTTTCAGAGTAGAACTGTGCTTCATGGAGTTTTCAATGGCTGTGATCTGTGGAAGCAGATCACCAGACCTTTCTTCCAAGGGACCTCTTGGGTGGATCTAAACTGCCAACCTTTTAGTTAGTAGCTGAGTGTTTAACCATTTGTGCCACACGGGGACGAAAAAGCTCTCTCATAGTCTTGTAGTCAGTCATATCTGGCCTAAATTCTATTTCTACCACTTACTATATATATATATATATATATATGTAGTAACATAATGCCTCAATTTTTTTTTTTTTGTCTTAACAATACACACACATATAATTTTACCTAACACAGGATCTAGCATGCAGTGGGTAAAATGTGTGTATCAGAGGCAATCTATCCCCTTTTTTCCCACCATGTAACTTCACTGTGCTTGCTTTTTCTAAATTTACTATTCAATCTATTTCAAAGCTTATGCCAATGACTTGCCCATTAAACCGCTTAATGGTAAAAGAACTAGTGGTGTTTGAACTTTTAAAGGAGAACTAAGAGGAAAAAAAAAGAGATTTACTTTCTAGTGGGGAGATATTTCTAGTAAACTGATTATAACATGTCAAGTGGTGATAAGAACTATGGAAAAGACAAAGTAGGTAGATAGTCACGATAGAGGAGCATGCTAACTTGTATAAGGTGATCATAGAAAGTCTATATGAAATGTGGACTTTCTATTAGAGACTTGAATAAAATGAGGAAATATTGAGCTACACAGTTCTCTGGGATGTCTGTCATTAAGCATATTCACTCTCCCTCCCAAAGTTGCCTAGTCAGTTTGATCCTATGCCAGTTAAGGTCCCCAGCTCAGTCATGAATTAAATATTAAGCATCTTAATCTAAAGCACAGATCCATGCAGCATATAGGCCACTTGGATATATCAGTTCTCTAGGCTGACAGTGACCCGTTAATTAGCCCACAATTATGATTCTACATAATTGTACCATAAGTCAACATTTTTGGTTTATAATAGTTTAATAAAAAACCAAAACCTCGTTGCCATCAAGTCAATTCTGACTCATAGTGACCCTACAGCAGAGAGTATAACTGCCCCATAAGGTTTCCAAGGAGTGGCTGGTGGATTTGAACTGCTGACTTTTTGGTTAGCAGACAAGCTCTTAACCACTGTGCCAACACGGCTTTGATAAATGACTGAAAATACTTGGCTGCATTCAACCTATTTTTGTCTGCCACATTTCTCTCTTAGTCTAGTAATCTAGCAAAACAGAAAGGGGAACTCATCTTCAACTGTCTTCAGATGTTTGAAGGGCTTGTACTGTGTGCCCCAGCAGGCAGAACTCAGACCAGGGCATGCTGGCTACAGGGAGATTTGGCATAATATAAGGATGGAGCCATCTGAAGAAGCAGCCGGCTGCCTTGAGAGGTCTGCTCTCCACCACTACTGATTCCAGTATCCAAATGTCAACTGGGCTGCCATCAGGCAGAGAAGATACAGACGCCATCTAGACTTCAGAGGATGGTTAAACTAGATGACCTTTAATATACTTGAAAGTTTATGGTACTAATATTTGCTTCCAAAGAATTCTGTCATCCAGACATTTTACTAACTCACAGCAGTGTTCCTTTCTAGTTTAAATCAGAAGGTGTTCACTAAGCACAGAAACAAGCTCAGAACTATATATTTCAATTCATATTGTACCTTGATGCCATGACAATTTAATCTTTTAAAGGGTTGTCTGTTTTAAATAATATTTGGCATTAAAGAGATTATAAAATCAATAATTTTAGCTGCACAATAGACAGAGCAGTTATTAATAAAACATATTTCTGTTCTATGAGAAAAATACAGACATTTCCTAAAGAAAAATGCCAGCTTTACCCACTCATTAGGATGACCTACTTTTTAACATGTGGCTACAATTTCTTCCACTACTTACAGTTGATATAGTTACCCCTGCCTATAATGAATAACAAATAATATTAATGTACTGACTTAAAAGCTTATGTGAACTTAACTAAACTGCCATGTCCCATATACAAGAAGACAAGACCCCTTTCATGACAAAGCAAAGGAAAGGCAAAATGAATTCCATATATTTCCACGGTTGCTGACCAAGCTTGCCTTCATGGACTTACACTTTACATCTTGATGCGTTAAGAAAAATGATACACGATAATGGGATGACATTAAGGCATAATTGCTGAACCGGGTCTTTGGCATCTGCTACAATGAAGGTGAATGATAAGTTGCATGCATTTGGTGGTTATCTACTAATATAATACATGTTAAAAATCAACCATAGCTTTTGATGGTGGAACTGACATACAAAGTAGTTTATCTACAAAAAATATGATTTTATATTCAGTCTCTTTTTAGGTATTCCAAACGTTCCTAAATTTGCTGCTTTCAGTTAAATATACCTTTCTTCAGTGAAGTACTTCATGTATTGGTTACTACATCACCTTCAGAATAATGTTTAAACTCCTAAGCATACAAGCTCCTCACTAGTTTCATCCTCAATCAATCCCTCCATCTCTGCTATATTCCCAATGTTTAACTTGTAGTTGCTGAATATGTTACACTATTTCATTTTTCTCGGTTCTGAATTCACTGTTTCTTCTTCTTAGAAACGTTTATGTGTCTGGGAAACTGTATTTGGGATTAGCTATAATGTTTTTTATGATGCCCCCAGCCAGGTTTGATCATTCTTCCTCTTGTTAGCACTCTATCTTATGCATATTTCCATTACTGTACTTATCAAATTAGATTATAACTCATTTTGCTTATATGTATATTTTCCTCTCTAGATTAAGAATACTTTGAAAGAAGAAACTAAGGTTTTTTTTTTCTTTTCTCTTTTTGGGTATTTCTAGCTGTAGAACCTAACACATTGCCTCATTAAAATATATTTTTTGCATGAATAAAATAATCCATATGGACACTCAGCACTTTGTTCATTTTCTGCATCCATTATTGGTTAAATTTAGTATGAAAAGACTACTAAATGAGGCCAATGGAAGTTTAAGCAAGATGCCAAGTAAGTGACACTTTCAGGAACTACCAAGATGTAGTTCCACCTGGCTGCAGAATTTAATCTCCTCCTACGTGTTTTGAATGGTGGGACTTTAACGTGACTTCTGGAAATTCAGATTAAAAATCAACAGCATCTATTCTTCTGTTCTCCCACATGTATACTAATTTAACCAACTCTTCCCATGGCCACTTTAGATGCCTTAGACAATTTAACTGCCACAAAGGAGAATTAAAACAAAGCATTTCCTAAGTAAATATGTTATGATAAAGTAAAGACAGAAGCTTAATCCCAGCATGGTCAACCTTTTGTAACTTTCAAAATGCTGATGACATTTGAAAAAATTTCCCTGCAGTACTAGTACCTGTGCGTTAAAAGCATAGCCACTTGGATACGGTTTTAATTAACGAGAATGTAAAAGTAACCAATGTCACTGAACAACCAGTGTAAAAATTGTCAAATGGGAACCTAATTTACTGTGCAAATGTTCACCAAAAACACAATAAAATATTATTTAAAAAATAAAATAATAGTCACGGACACATGGTAGCTACTCAATAAATAGTTCCAGATGAAAAAAACGCATATCCAGTTTTTACAAGTAGATTAGGTTACACATATCGAACACTGTGGTGCTTAGGACTTTTGAGGCATTGTGTATAACTGATTGTGTGAGTATATATTTGGTCGGGTAACTACATCTATGACCAGTTTAAGTAGTTGGAAGGATTTAATACTCATTTTATACAATGAAGGTGCCATTATAGTCACGATGCATTAAAATGAATATGTCAAACAGGTCTCTCTTCCAATCAATACATATGGGCTGTTAATTACATTTCATATGTATGCTGTTTAGCAATATTGATTAGAAAATCCAGATCTGCAAGTATCAATTAGGTCAGAAATTTTTATAGTCAAAAAACAAAATATCTTTGCCAGATGATTTAGGCTTATTCTAAATATATTATTGGAACTTCAGCTTTAAAGTTACTAAAGAGGTTGTCTTAATTATTGATTTGGTGTTCCTAATACTACTGATACAAGAAAAAAGTAGCAAACCATTCCTTAAACGGAAATAAATAAATCCCTTGATTTTTATTGTTTATGTAAAATAAGAAAATAAGTTTACATGTCTGCTTACCCTTCTTTCATATAAAAAAAATTCATAAACTCAGTATTTGGTAGAGAGAGAAGTTGCTCTTTTGAGCCTTTCTCTATAACAAAGGCTTGTACAAATATAGAAACGCTTCAAAATCATTTGGTGCTTATGCTGTACAGAAATATAAAGATCCGTTAGGAGATCAAGGAGGCCTGGTGGTACAGTGGTTAAGTGCTTGGTTAAGGTCTGCAGTTCGAACCCACCAGCTGCTCCCCAGGAGAAAGATGTGGCAATCTGCTTCTGTAAAGATTTACAGCCTTGGAAACGCTATGGGGCAGTTCTCCTCTGTCCTACAGGGTCACTGTGAGTTGGAATCAACTTGACGGCAGTGGGTTTTTTGGGTTAGGAGATCAAAATAATGAAAACAGGCCTGGGTAGCAAGTGTTTTATTTCCGTATTTCAGATATTCCCTAATGATAACCACAAGGTTCTCTGAGGGACATGTATTTGTTTTCAAACAGATTGTAACAGAATGAAGGAAAGCTTTAGCTTACTAAATGCTGCATTTCTAATAATTCTTTCCATCCACTTGCAAATGTGAATTGTCACCCCTGATTTATGTTCATTAATCAAAACGGCAAATGCATGTGGAGTGCAGAATCAGGGTCCAGACTGTTGTCTGCAAATGTGATCAATCATCACTGATTGGCATTCTGAGTTAAACTATATAAGAATGTGGAAAAACAGATGCTGGGAACAAGGGAAAGGAAGCTAGGGCCAAGAGGTTAGCGCTTTAATTGGAAAGATGTAAACGTCCAAAACGTTTAAAATACAATAGGCTAAAAAACTCTGAGTTTGGGAAGAAGAGAAAATAATTATGCAAAAGCACAGGAAAGAGTGACTTTTAAATTTTAATTTTTTCACTACTTTTATCTGAAAATGCCTTTAAAAGAATTCCATGGATACTTAAGAATTGCTAGCTACGGTTGTGATTTAATAAGGCCATGAAAATAGGACTTGACCCATATTTTTTGTACCTAAGGGAAAGTAGCTAAGTATAATGAAAATCAGATATTAATAAAACAGTAAACTTGGGAGATATTTAATGTATCCTGTCTCTACTTCCTGCTTTGTTTTGGGGGCAGATTTTTTAGATCACTTTTGAAAAAATATTTGGATATATGCATTCAACAGAAAATTAGCTATGTTATTTTAGTTTGATGAGATCAGAATATATCTTATACCTTGAGGTATATATAATGCAAGCACAAGAGTAAAAATGTATAAAATAAAATTCTATAATCAAAACAGAATAAATTTTAATCCTGGAAAACTACATGTTATACTATAAAGACTTTATTTTTCAGATTTATAAAACAAAAAACAGTAATAATAATTTCAACCTGTAATAATGAATGAGGCTTTGAACTGTTGCTGTTGTTGGATGCCATCCAGTCAGTTCAGACTCATCGTGACCCTATGTACAACAGAATGAAACACTGCCTAGTCCTGCGCCGTCCTCACAATCGTTGTCATGCTTAAGCCTATTGTTGCAGCCACTGTGTCAATTCATCTCGTTGAGGGTCTTCCTCTTTTACACTGACCCTCTACTTTACCAAGTGTAATATCCTTCTCCAGGGACTGGTCCCTCCTGATAACATGTCCAAAGTACCTGAGACAAAGTCTTACCATCCTGTCTTCCAAGGAGTACTCTGGCTGTATTTCTTCCAAGACAGATTTGTTTGTTCTTCTGGCAGTCCGTGGTATATTCAATATTCTTCACCAACACCGTAATTCAAAGGCATTCATTCTTCGGTCTTCCTTATTCACACACTGCCTAGCTTTTGTATGCATGTGAAGCTACTGAAAATATCATGGCTTGGGTCAGGTGCACTCTAGTCCTCAAAGTGACAGGCTTTGAACTATTAATGATAGATTCTACTATATTGGCTAATTTTTAAATACAAAATTCTCACTAAATATAGATATGAGATATATTTTAGTACAATCCTCCTTGTCATTCAATATATTACTTCCCACTGCATATAGTGAGTTTATACTCTCATTCTAATATGCACACAATATACAGTATTGATGAATATCTTCCCCAAGGATAATCCAGAAGTCTCTGTCTAATAAATCTTTATTGTTCCACCCTTAATCTTCCTAACTTGTGCTTTATTTAAGGTTTGACTTTGCACCTTTCTTTGAAATACCTCAGGAA
This sequence comes from Dugong dugon, assembly GCA_030035585.1. Classification (NCBI taxonomy): domain Eukaryota; kingdom Metazoa; phylum Chordata; class Mammalia; order Sirenia; family Dugongidae; genus Dugong; species Dugong dugon. The sequence goes on from CM057465.1 coordinate 158,485,330, forward strand.
AAAACATGATCTGATGCAGGGAGCCACTGGTTGGTGTAAAATCTCAAAATACAGCATACGAGGCCCTAAACTGAGGTATACTGTGATACGACATGGAGAAACTGACACTGACCAGGCATCATGTTCTTCTGCTTTGTGATATGAAGGCTCTCAAATGGCTGAAATAAATCAAAAGCACATGTTTCCAAAAAAAAAGATCTTTTTTGAATAATTGTTTTAATTTAAATCAGACTTTTTTTTTTTTTGGTAAAAAGTATTTTCACAAAACCAATCAGTTCTCTGTAATTGAGAATGCGTCAGAAGCTGTGTAATGCACACCTCTGGTTAACAAGGTTCTGCGGGAATCAATTATGTTGGGATTCAAGAAGCTATGTGTTTCCTGTATGATACATAACATCCGGCTTAAATAGTATCAACATTAATAAGCTGCTCTTAAGTTTCTATACAGCTTTCTCTGGGGAGAATTTGTTATTGTCAGTCAGCTGTCAAATGCTTATAGTATGATTAATGAATCATATTTAGATGATTGACAGTGAAAGTCTACTTTACAGAACATGTCAATCATTTTTATAGTTGCTTTCCATTTTCGCGGACACTAGCAATACTGTTCTTAGCTTTAGAACCATTATAACGTCAACTCTGTTTGCTGAAGGCCACTCGTTGCACAGAGATCTGAAGATTTTATTCCATTTCTTTCTATGTTGCTCTAGGCGAAACCCAAATATCCTTGTTTGCTCTCCAAGCTCAAGGCAGCAGCTAGGTGAAGCAGACAATACATTTCAAGTGAAAAATTAATGACTGAGGGTTACTATACAGAATTATATTATCCAATCGACAATTTTAAAAGGTAGGTGCAAGGGAAATGTCTCAGCTGCAATCATGGGCTGTTTCATGTTTTTATCCTTCAGTGATTCTTTTTCCATGTTCCTCTTAGTGTTCTCTCTCCAATTTAATCTTAGCTTTTTAAATACCCCAGCCTCTTCAAAAGAAGGGAGTGCCATTAAAATACATTACATTATTTAAAAAAAAAAAAAAAAGGTCTTAAACCTTCTCTCTGACTCCAAAATTCTTTACACTGTGTTAAGAAAGAATTATGTGTTAAAGTGGAAATTAAATGTGATTTCCTAACGTGTTGGCTATTGCGAAGTTTCTAAAACTATATTTGTAATTATGTTTAATAGGCAACTATTTTTGAAGAAAACGTAAAAGTATTTTACATCTGGAAATAACTAAAGACTGAAAGTAATGGGACTATAATAAGGAGTCTAGCATTGCTAATTGGTATCTTTTACCTTTATCCTTTGGTGTCTGTACCATCCGGCAAGAGCAGTGGGGAGGTGCATGCACAGGAGGCACGGATACAATATCTCTGTACTTTTTCTTCTCTTGATGTTTCCAGTGAATCCATATAAATGTAAAAATACACATGCAACTATCTTATTGGTCATATGAGGCAACACAATGTGGAAAGACTATGAATTTTTATGTGAGATATGGCCTCACTTAGTAGCTGTTTGACTTTTTACAATTGACTTAACTTTCATTTCCCCAAGTCTCCTCTTCAGAAAAATTGAGGCCAGGGTTTTGAACCAGTTCTTGCAGGTTCAGTCACAGCCAAGGAAGCAAAACCAGAACAGATGCAAACTTCTAAAAACTGGGTGAAACAGAACCAGAACAATAACTGGAACGGGAAAAATTACAGGTCAAAGCCCTGCTAGAAACTAACCTCCCTCTTAGAAAACATATGCATCGCATAGCAACCAAATCTCTGGCCCAACAGATTTTGAGTCGGAAACAGCAGTGCCCCGCGCAAAGATGGGAGCCAACTGTGCTGCTTTGAATGTGTGCCATTCTCCACAGTCCTGCCAATAATCCAATCTCATGCATCAGGCTCCTGAAAGGGCTCACTAATGCCTCTTCCAAGTCTCCCATTCCAGGGCTTCAACCCATAATTGTTTCCTGTTCCAGTTATTATTGTGGATTACCAAATTGTAAAAATACAGGTCTGTTCCAATTTCGCTTCGTTGGCCATGAGTGAACTGATTTTAACTGGTCTGAAGCACTGGTTGAGACAACACTACTTCAATCCAAGGGTGTTTGGGAATTTAAATAAAATAACATATGTAATAATGGTTTAAATTTTTTTTATTCCTCTTTTGTATCTACCATGGAACCTAGCATAATAGGAACTTATGCATATTATAGTAAGTCCACGGGTTATGAACGTCTAACTTACGGACAACTCGTACTTGCCCTTACATGTTATATAAATTTGCCCTCATTTTGAAAAGACTGAATCAACTCCTACTCATAAGAAATTCTTCATCATAATCACCTTCACTTGCTGCACGTGCAGCTTTTAAATCGTTGAAAAGGCTTTGAGCCTTTTCTTGCACTAAAGGCTAAATCAGAACTGTATGCACCTGTTCTGACTCACCACAAATTCTTAAGGAGACATTTAGAAATGGATCGCATTAGTAACCCAAGGACTGCCTGTATACATGACATCACTTAACAAATATTTGTTGAATTTAATTTCCTGAAGTTTGAATTAAATTTCCTAAAGTCTCTGGCTTCCCCTGGATCGATCAGGATAGTAGCAATGACAGCCTTGGTAACGGGCTACTTTTTGTGTAGGATTCTTTCCTATGGTGAAGGGGATTAACAGAATAACTTTCTTACCACTCCTTCTTCCCTTTGTCTCAACTCTAATTTTTATCAGCAGCAGAGAGAAAGACATTTCTAACTCCTGATTCATTGGGAATCCTTGGTTTTCCCTCCTGCTATTTTGTTCTGTTCCATATTCTTACCTTTGCCTTTTTTCTCCCCTTCTAATGAAAGAATGGAGCCCTGGTGGCACAGTGCTTAAGAGCTCAGCTGCTAACCAAAATGTTGTCGGTATGAATCCACCAGTTGCTCTTTGGAAACCCTATGGGGCAGTTCTCCTCTGTCCTACGGGGTCACTACGAGTCAGAATCAACTCGACAGCAATGGGTTTGGTTTTTTGAAGTGAAAGAAGGGCATCAAGGTTTCAAAACATCCCAGCTCTAAGTGACTGGTAATGGCTGTCTAGAGATGACTTCTCATCAGATTCAGCAGGAATGATCAATTACCAATGTCTGCCGTAGGCACCAAACCCATTGCCAGTGAGTCAATTCTGACTCATAGCGACTCAACAGGACACAGTAGAACTGCCCGACAGGGTTTCCAAGGCTGTAAATCTTTACAGAAGCAGACTGCCACGTCATTCTTCCATGGAGTGGATGGTGGGTTTGAACCAATGACCTATTGGTTAGCAGCTGAGGTCTTTAACTGCTGAGCCACCAGGGTGCCTTGTCATAGGGACAGGAAAGGAGAAATAAATTATGTGTGCCAAATATTTTCCACTTTAGTCCTAATCCTACTACAGCTATTTTAATATGCTGAGAGTCATATGTAGTTTTTACATTATCCACATAAGATGACAGATGACAGACAAAAAGTTTGCATAGGTTTGTCTTAGACAGTCTATAGACCAGCACTAGAGTTATTTTTTAATTAACAGCCTGTTTGGCACCTGAGCTGAAGCATTTCATGAGCAAATTATGCTCTGGTGCACTTAGCTGGCTGGCTGTCATCTGAGTATATATGGATGGACTGAGGGATGGACAGACTAACAGAATTCTGGCAATGCGTAATGCAAAAATCTGTGAATAAATTTTAAAGAGCACTTACTTTTATGGTAGCATATTCAAAACTATTCTTAAAACACTAACTGATATGTTGTTAAAAGATACGATCATTTAGTAATGATACAAGATGTGGCTACATCCCCCAAGAGCATTTTACTATTTTAAAACTAGAAGTTTTTCTTTTGCAACAAATAAGCAAACATCGATTCTGGATCTTTACGCTGGCAACAATGATGAAAAGCACAGCCTAGTCTAAGGTTATGAGTGGACTGGCTTTAGAAGGCTGAAATGTTACTGGGACCACCTACTACCTCCACTTCTCTTCTGGGCAGCTTTGGTCTCTGCACAATTCTTCTCTGGCTCATAACTTTCTAATACTCTCCACAGTCCCTGGTTCAGTGTTTCTCAAACATGGAACATATACATTGATAAGATAATTTTAAATGATACAAGGGTGAATACTTGTTCTTCTGCCTAGACTGCTAAGGAGGGTAGAGGAGACTTTTCTCCCTAGATCTCAGGCTTGTAGCCTTAATTGTTGTAAATTCACACATAACAGAGTGATGAGGGCATGTGGATTTTTATGATTTATTGGGGCCTGAAACTTGCAAAGAATATAGGCCCTTCCCCACTCTGGGACATTTCCAGGTGGGCACACAACAAGTGTAGGCAAAGGGTCCAGAAAGTCCAGAAACATGCGTAGAGTTAAAAGGTGAGCCATATAACTGCACAGTTTTCTTAAAATATCTTTTCTGGAAGTAGGCACCTTACCTGGGTCAAATAGTAGCCAGAAATCTAGCTTCCTCCTTTATAGCTACTTCCCAATGCTCAAAGGACCACTGACTTCTATAAAAAATATAAATTACAATCTGGATAATGTTTTCCAATTAGGTGCACATGGGAAACGGAGGTCTCAGACTCACTTAATATCCACACCAAAAAAAAGGAAGAAATTATCTTATTGATTTAAACTAATTTAAACTAACCAAAGCAAATGCATTTATTATGGACTTATAATAAAAGGGCTTTCACTGAATAATTTATTTTCAGGTATACATTTTTTTAATAGATATTAGTCATCATAATTTATTTTTGTTTTATTTTATTTTTTTAATTTAAAATATTTCCTTGTATTTATTTTTCTCGTCATCTGCTATTTATGGCGCATCATTCTGGTTTTCAATTCATAGTAATGGAATCCTGTACAATATATTGCTTTAAGTTAAAACAGCGATCCAATCAAGTAAGCAACGGTACAAGTGGTACATGGATATGGCCAGAGAAAAGTTTGAGGGCCATCAGTCTAGTCCAAGTCCCAAAGAAAAGTCAATCTAATTGACTTAGTTAATTGCCTTTATTCCATTCCCATGAGTTTGGTCCCTCACCAGCCTATTAAATGGTTGCCTTGTATCAGTCAGATGCTCGTCCTTGGCCCAGTCAGCAGCTACCTCTATGCAAAGAACTGGCTAAAGCTAACTCATTGCCGTTTTAGAAGGAAAAAAAAAAAAGCACTCAATATAGTTCATATCAACATTCATGAAGATGTCACAGGACACAGGACTGGGCTATCTTCTGTTCTGTTACATATAAGGTTGCTGTGAGTCAGAGTCAACTGCAACCAACAACAATACAGTTCTTTAATGCCTAGTGTTTCCTTTAAATGTTCAATGTATTTTTCTTACAACGTACTTAATCCATAGGATTTAGGACAGGAGTTGGTATATGTCCCTTCTGTGCTTCAGATGTAACATAGAACAGTTTCCTAAAATAAACCCATATGTAAAATGTATTCATTCTTAATTATATCTGAATTAAGTAAAATGTAAAGGTCTAATTGAATTATATAAACTAACTGATTATACAAGTTAAAAGATGTATTCTTAAACTTACAAATAAAACTTGGGTTGATGACTGAGTACAAGTCTTGCCCTTAGTATAAACCATTCATGTAAAATATATGTTCTTCAGTATAAGCCATGTGGAATTAAAGCCCAAAATTCCTTCGCACATATACACGTAGATCTCTAGATTTTTAAATTCCAAACAAGTTTTCTACCTGTTTTTTTAAGAAATATTTTCCATTATATTGTGGGGAAAAGTTCTCGTAAAATAAAATTTGAGGACTTTTACTGTGTAATGAATTTATATCCACCAAATCAAAAATATACTTGCACGATAAAAAAACGTATTTTCTTTTGTAACTCTAAATTTAAAAAAAAGCTTAAAATTCAGCCAAAGGTTTCTGTTTCAGAAAAATAAAACACTAATAAAGATATAAGAAAACTAAAGAATTCATTTTGTTAAGCCCATTTTCAAACTCTTGCCCAGAGAGACAGGGTGATTTGGTGTCCTTTCACTACTATGCTTTCTCAGCTTCAGAGCAATATTACATTGCCCTCTAATGGATAATCTGAACCACTACAAAACACTATATACATAATAAGAAAATGGCAAAAATAATATATTTCAGGGGCAATAAGCAAATTTGCAAGAGCAACAATGAATATAAGCTTCGTATTAATTCCTATTGGTATGATGCTTTATTGATGATTTTATAACCAATTAACAAGGTCATCTTGTAAATTGTAAATACTCATGATTTCAAGTTGAGATTTACTTTCATAATGCCAAAGTCATTGATCTTCTCAGTAATTAGTTATTGTTATTAGCCCTGCCAACAAAGTAGTTTAATTATTTTATTATCATTTAAAAAACCAAATGTAGTCATTGTATCTATGGCCTTGAGTACGTATATAGCAGTGAAATGATAGATTTAAATAGGATTTTTATCCTTTCTCTAAAATTGGGGTATTTACAAGTATGCACATATTCTTAACTGTACTTTTTTAGTTTTTAATAGTCCTGAAAATTAAAAGGACTGAGATATTAGGTCAAACGCATAGATTCTTAGGGGCTAGTTAGTTTTTTGGCCACAGGCTTGACTTACAGTCAAGGGTAGTCAGTCCTTGACCACAGATGTAAAAGCATTCTGATGGAGCCATGCAAACCTATTATTAATACCGGGAAAAGGGAGGAGTCTCCTTCGTGTATTTTAAGATATGGAGTTAATTATGGTAAATATTTTTATTGCAATCTGAATAATTGGCTTTTAAATTTAATAAGGATAAAAACTAGTATGATTGCTATTTCTTTCCTAACAGCATTTTGCTTTTATCTAATCCATAGATTCTATTTTTATTATCTT